>JAREIS010000045.1:0-1200000 GCA_030060385.1 Muscicapa striata striata | reverse complement strand
TCCCAGTGCTCTCAGCAGTCACTTTTGCAGGGTGCTTTCATGATAAATAAGGCAAATTGCACCCTCATCTTCCCAAGGAGGAGTGGGGGATCAGATCAGGGGTTTTTTTATCCCTATTAGTGCCAGTGAAGCTGCACCTGAAACACAGGTCTGGTTTTGAGCTCATCACCTCAAAAGGGATGTGGAGGGAGAGGTTTGAGCAGCTGGTGAGTGAGTTGAGGTTGTGACCTGCCTGGAGAGGTGGGGAGCTGGGTCCTGTCCTCTGGTGGAAGAGATGCCAAGGAGGTGATCCAAAGTCAACCTGAGCTACTGGAAGGGTACTGAAAAATAAAAAAATAAAAGGCTGATTTTTTCCCATTACTGGTAATGGCAGTGGCTCCAGGCTGAATTCTGGGAGGTTCAGCTTGGATTTTGTGCAAACCCTTCCTACCAAGGGGGTGTTGCAGCACTGAACAGGTTCCCCACAGGTGTTTTTGATCTCACTCTTGGAGATTTCTGGACTGAGTCAGACAAAGGCAAGGCTGACCTGAGCTGCTGATGATGCTGGTCCTGCTTCAAGCAGCAGCTGCACTGGGTGACCTCTGGAAATTTCTTCCAGCCAGCACTTCTGTGAATCCCTGAGGAAATCCGTGATTTCTTAGCTGAGGCTGTTGCATGGTCCTGTATCTACAGTGAATTTAGCATGAAGTTAGTACTTTTTCACAAGGTTTTTCTGTAATGCACAAAAACAACAGGCAGTGAAATACCAGTGCAAAGGTCTTTTTGTCACACTCTGCTTTTGTGGAGGTTTCAGCTGTAGAAACACCCTTTCCTCTGTCTGCAGATTCAGGCCATTCCCACCTGCCCCTGCCCAGCCTCTTTTAGTCCTTTGGAATTTGCTTCAGAGGATGAAGACACTTCCACAAGCAAATAATATTCAGTGCTCTCCTTTGGGGAATATAATTGTTATTGCTCACACTTACTTTACAAACAGCTGAGTGAAGAGCCACATAAAATCCAGGCAATTTACAAGGCAAAATAAACAGGATTTGCAGGTGCAGTTTAATTTACTGACTGAAAACAAAATATCATGATGGAATAACTTGTTTGGGAGCAAGAAAAGGAAAGTTAGAAAACATGAGCCCTGGTGTCACTGCAACTTGGGTGTTTCTGTATCATGGAACAGGGGGGAGTTTGTGCAGTTTATGTTTTAATTAATGGGACAGGGCAACAGGAGACAAATCACAACAACCTGATTTGTTTTGATAAGACAATGGATAACTAATGACTAATGAAACTAAAGATATGGGACAAAATCTTGCAAAGAAAAAAAAATACAACGACCTCTGAAAGCTTTTTAGTTTTTCTCACTCATAGCTGCAATTTAGTGTCACCAAGAACCCCCCTCCTAAAACCACAACTACACTTGATGGAAAAGTTCCTTTTATTTAGCATTCCCCAGACCTGTCTCTCAAACCAGCAGTATTTAGGAGGCCTCTGTGGGGCACAGTTTCAAACCTTAATAAATTAATCAGGGAAGAACCTCTGGGTATGGCAGCTGTATTTTTCAAGGACTTCTATAATCAGTCCACCAACTCCTCTGGCCAGAAAAGCTGAACTGAATGGACAAATTCCAGGTGGAATGAAACTGCCTAAGTTAATACAAAAACTAAGGTGCCCCCATTTGCATCCTAGACTTTTTATTCTTCTATAAAAAATATCTACCAGGACATCTGTTCACCTTTGTAATATACTCTTAGGGCTATGAAACAGAGAATGAGTGTGAGTTAAATAAAGTGGAGAAGAACATTTAATTTTATTAAATAAAAATACCTATGAGGCTATTTTTCTATATCTCTCTCTCTTTTTAAATTTTCCTCTAGATCCACACTGTTTGGGCAATTCTAAAAAGAGGCACTGACAAATTGCTGGGATAAAAGTGCACACATAGGTAAATTCAAGTCACTATTTGCTAAGAAAGAAAACTACCTAATTTACCTTAATTTACCTTTAAATTAGGATAATATCCATCAATTCTAGCTGAATGAAAACAATGCAGACAATGTTTTCAGCAGATATGCATATCTGTGCAGAGATGTATATAAAATTACAAAAGTTTCCATCACTGTTGACTAATGAATTTTTTTAAAAGTTCATTTTCCCAACTTTCTTTCAGCTGAGAGGCAAAAAAAATAATGGAATAGCACAAGACTATATTACCCCAAAATCTGTACTGGTAGGCAGAACTAGTTCTCATGAGGGAAGTTTACAGAGATACAACAACAAAGGCAGGGTGGACTTCCCAGTTTGCAGCAATCAGACCAGCTCCTTATTACTAGACAATCAATTTATTCACAAGATGCAATGGCCTCCTGCAGATTTAGTGCAGCCTTCAGGCTGAGCTCAGATTAAGATGCTTAATCCAAAAAATGGATGTTGAGTCCCCTAATCCAGAGAGGCAGAGCTGGTTGATCTTTATTTATTTCAGATGTGTGCAGGTGTCTCCTGCTGACCCATTGTGCTGAACTAACACTGCACAAGGTGAGAGTACATGTGGTGCAGTTGTCAGTGCCATGAGTTTAATTCCAGGCCTAAACCTGGGCCAGACCCCAGATCTGGCTGGTGATGGGCTCAGAAGTGAGGGACATGATTGTACAGTTTTTTATTTCTTCTCATGGAGACCAAGATGAGGCATTTCAGCAACTTTTCCAACCAAAGAAAACTTTCCTCAGACAAAGGAGCTGCAAAATGTTCCTGCTTCCCATAAATTAAAAGCAATTATGGATTAAAAACATTTTTAGAGCAAAGATTTTTGTCTTTTTTTCTGAACCACTTGATGCATCTCTGGTGCTGTGCTGAAATGGAATGAAATGAGCACTTCTGGAAAGAGCCAAACAAAGCTGCTGATGATTCTCAGGAGTAATTAAACAACCCAGTCTTCACCCTCTGAGATTCTTCTGTTCCCTGATGAAAATCAACAAAATGACCTTTTCCTACCATCAACCAATCTGAATTGCTACATTTCTTTTTGCTCCAAATGTTTCTGTCTCTCTGCATTGTGGTGACATTGTTTGCTGAGGATAAGCTAGTTCTTTCTAGATACAAAAGTGTCTTGTATTAAAAAACTTATGGATTATGTAGGATCAGAACTTTATTATATTGCCTACTTGCAGTGCAATAAAGACACTGAAATAAAGCAGTGCTAAACAGCATCAACAATTTCAACAATTTTAATAAAACCAGCTAAATATGTCAGTGTGCTATAAATAAATACTTAGCATTTAACAAGATGTAATCAGAAGAATTATGGAATGAGAAAAAGAACTGGATTTATTCTGAATTGATATTCTCCTTACAGTAGGTAATGTAAAAGATTTACAAGATTTTTTTCAGTTGTTTCTTACTCACAAAACAAAAGGAAATTCCTTCTACCACCTTCAAAATAAACTTTTAGAGTGGAGTTGCAATTCTCCCTCACCATCCAGGAAGTTCTGCTCTCCAATTTAAACAGAGGACTAAGGTATATTATTAAACAATATAAAACATATGAAAGCTTATTAAAAAAAAACTTATAAAGCTTATAAAAACTAATATCAATTTCTCCCTCACTTCCAGAGCTGATCATGAATGTCCCTCAGAATGGACTCAGATTTGCTGTGGAACAAACCCTGTATCATCTCTTCTTGTTGCCTCTTTTTTTTCTTTTCCCCATGTAATTTTTTAAGATTCTTTCAAACTAAATGCCTGGAAAATGATGTTCAGAAGTCAAAAACCCTCAGTTCAACTTTCAATTTCAAACCAATCCCTTTTTTTTTTTTTTTTTTTTAACTGCACATGGTGGTTTCCTTAACAGCACCAAGGAAGGAGGGAGATGCTCAGCTTGAGGTTGCACCTGGGAAGTTCTGGTTGCCCCAGGATAAGCTCAGAGCCCAGCTACCCTACAGCAGAGTGCTGCTACTGGAACTTCAGGGAGATGTTACTGGAATTTTCAATGCCATGAAAAATGCTCATGAGAGTGCCAAGAATTGCAGTGATGCTGAACTTTTCCTACAAGGGGTCAGTGAGGTTTCAGAGAGGGTTGGGTTTGGGCAAATGTTCTCTGCTCTCACCATTTTCCAGCTCCCCAGCTGGTTTGGTCCTTCCAAGCAGATTTCACTGCCCTGAATAAAGCTGAATCAGAAAGCAGCACTGAGGTTACTCTTTCCTCCCACTCTCCCACCCAGCAGCACTGATTTAATCTCAGGGGACACATCCCATCACACCTGCAGCAGGGGTTTTGCCTCTGCCTGTGGCTGTGGATGGTGAGCAGCTTTTCTGGCTGCAGGAAGGGGAAGGGTGCCTGACCCAGCTGAGCTGAGATGACAAGATCCCCACAGGGAGACAGCAAAGAAATCAAAGTGGGAATCAGGGCATGGTGTTGCAGGTGCAGTGTCAGACTGCAGTGCCACTGTGCCCCTCCTGTTTGTCACCTTGAGCTCTGTGTCACTGCTGAGCTGTCCCAGAGCTGGCTCACAGGGGCCAGGCTGAGCAAACTCTGCACAGCTCTGGAAACACCACTTGGTTTTCCCCTGTTGTTGTGAGCCTTCCCTTAGTGGGGGTGTGATGGAATGCTGAGAACAGGAGTGCCCAAGGCAAGCCTTTCCTGTCTGGGAGGTGCCAGCAGGCCCCAGATGAGTCTCAGGAGTAACAGCAGTCCAGTAATGCTTCACATCCACACAGACTCCTTCCCTAGAGCAGATTTGGCTTCCAAGTCTGCAAACTCTGATATGATTAAGTCAAAGAAAGCTCTGTAAACACCAGGGAGCAGTTCCAGGTCATTCAGACTTGGCCACATCATGAATCTCATGTTTTGCTCCTCCAGAGAAGTCAGACCTATTCATTTCATCAGTCACTTATGTGCTGCACTGGCTTGCTCTCACATTTTCTGTTTCAGCCATCTAAATATCCCTTTCCTACAGCTAGTAATGAAAGACTGTGAAGGATTTGTATTATCCAGTTATTCAGCAGTCTTGTCACTCTCCTGATGTCTCCCTTGCCAGAATGAAGGTAGTCCCTGCTGAAAGAGATGGGATTGTTTACTGTGGTCTGCAGTTAATTGAGTGGCTCTGCTCTCCACTCTGCCTGAAAAAAACAACAGCATCTCACTTTGCTCTACCAGAATCCAATCACTGAGAATTTCAAGCAGGAAGGAGGTGGACAAGTAAGAAAATGTGACCCTGAACAAACAATTTCCAAGGGTAGAAATTCTTTCCTTCTGCCTCATTAAGCCTAACCCATGATTTGCCTCCCTTAAACACAAGAATTCAGAATTGCCATTTGAGGACAGAGCAATGGCCCAACAAATCCTCATAATCTGGCCCTCACAGAATGCATCAAGAAGGGATGTAAAACCCCATCATCCACTTAATTGGACAATAATACACCACAGGGAGATTTCTGACTGACTTCAGCTGATGATCAGACCATTATCTGAAATATGAGGATGGACACTCCTTGTATTTTTTTCATTGCAGCCACTGTGTTACTGCAGCTGTTCCTTGCCATGGAAATAATTGTTATTGCTTTCAGTTGGACAAAACAGATTTCCTCTTATGCACTCATGCTTTAAAAACAGCCACCTTGTGTCACATTAGGTTTCTCTCCTGGATCCTCTTGTGCTGTTTTGCTGGTGTGTTTTGTTAGCATTTGAAATGTGGGGTTAAAAAATTGTGCCATAGATGCTCCAGGCTGTTTTTTGTCTTCTGAATTCTTACAAAAAAGCAGAAAAAAATACCCTTGATTAAATAGAAAGGAGAGTAAAAGCAAAAGAAACAGATAAATTAAAGCAGATCTAAAGAAATGCAAAATTAGTCACATATACTGCTAAAAGAAAATATAAAATTAAGCATATCTATATACGTATATAGATATAGTATATGGTCAAACATTTTCAGGCTTTTGATGTGACTCAGACTAAATTCTTGCAACTACATTCTGCAGATATAAGACATCAGTGATGCTGCAGCAACTAATCAGAAAAAATTAATACATGTCACATACAAATAAAGAGCCCTTCTGTGACATCATCCCCACCTTAAATCCAGCAGCTCTGGAAATGAACTTTAGTTCTCATATAATGTTTTGAACTTTCAGTGGTTTCCCCCATAGACATTAAGCCTTCCAGTGCTTAAAAAACTGTGGTGATGGAAAACCATGCAAACAGCCCAAACAGATCAATCTGAGGTTCCAGCAATTGCACAAAACCACAGAGTGCAGAGTGGCTGCAGCACAGGGACCCTGATTTGTCTTGCCTTTCAAGGGCTAAAGATCTGCCAACCTGTCTCACCTGAAAACACAACCTCAGTATTTTGGCAATAACTGCATCCACATCTACACCTGTATTTGGAGGTACAGGCATGGAGAGAGCCTGCAATATCAGTTCTGTGAAAACATTTGGGGTATAAATGAAATTCCATCAGTTGAAACATTAGTAATATTTTGAACCCACTTTATTTCGTGATCCACAGAAGGAAAAGATCAAGGGATTAAGACTTCAAAATTATTTAATAATATTATTTAATTTTACTAGCATGCCTAGGTATCAGGCATCAATATTTTAGGCTTAATTCAAAAAAAATCCAATGTTTAAACACCAAAATAAACTAGAATTTTGGGCAACAGATCTAATTGCATTCAGGAAGTCTTGCATTTATGTCTAGCAGCTTCTCTTGTATCATCCTCCTTGCTATCTGGGGTTCAAGAATAAAAAAGTCTTTCTTAAATGTGTCTGCTTAAAGGTTATACACTGGGTTTGAGGCTAAAATAAATGCCATCATGTTTTGGGAGTCTTCAAAATCAATGATTTTCCCTTTGGGAAATTATTTTAACTACTTTTAACCTCCTCACTGTTTTATTGGCAACTACTTACAGAGTAATCTCTTGCCTTGTCTTATTGTACAAAATTAGGTGGAAACAAGATCCTTTGTCCTTTCTTTCTTTCTTTCTTTCTTTCTTTCTTTCTTTCTTTCTTTCTTTCTTTCTTTCTTTCTTTCTTTCTTTCTTTCTTTCTTTCTTTCTTTCTTTCTTTCTTTCTTTCTTTCTTTCTTTCTTTCTTTCTTTTTCTTTCTTTCTTTTCTTTCTTTCTTTCTTTCTTTCTTTCTTCCTTCTTCCTTCTTCCTTTCTTTCCTTCTTTCTTTTCTTTCCTTCCTTCTTTTCTTTCTTCCTTTCTTTCTTTCTCTCTCTTTCTTTCTTTCTCTTTCTTTCTTTCTTTCTTTCTCTTCTTTCTCTTTTCTTTCTTTCTTTCTTTCTTTCTTTCTTTCTTTCTTTCTTTCTTTCTTTCTTTCTTTCTTTCTTTCTTTCTTTCTTTCTTTCTTCTTTCTTTCTTTTTTTCTTTCTTTCTCTCTTTCTTTCTTTCTTTTCTTTCTCTCTTTCTCTTCTCTCTTTCTTCTTTTTTTTTCTTTTTTTCATTGAACTTCACACATTTTTTCAGCTTCAAATTAGTCCAGATGGAGCCTTGTCTCTCTGCAACTCCCTGTGGCAGCTTGGCCTGGCTGGAGCAGACCCAGCCCCCTGAGGAGTGGGACCACACCAGAGAGAGCTGCCAGCTGACACAGCCCAGAGAAGGAGATTTTCCCCAATTCCAAGAGAATGTGAGGCAAAACATGGTGTCAATAGCAGAGAACACCTGGAGTTTCCTGCAATGCTCAGTCCATTTTATTCAGGATGTGCTGGCAGAGGCTCATGCAGAGCAGAGATCAACCAGCCCAGGACAGCTGCTCTGACAAGCCCACACTGCATTTTCTGCTCCCTGCTGGGATATTGCTGCTGCTCAGCCTCTAAACTAACCTGGGCTGTGAGTTCTCCATGGCCTGGGGGACAAGTGGCTCTCGAACACTTCACCAGTTTTTTGTCCAGAATAGAGTCCAGGCTATTTGAAGCAGTTCCTAAATTGTTTTGTCCTCCAAATTAGGCAAGAATTTGGGGCTAGAATGACCTTGACCTCTTGTATTTATAAGTGTACCTTCAAATCATGCATTCAAATCAGTTCACCAGGATTAAAAAAATAATTGCACCCCTGATATTTCTTACATTTTTTATATTCTTACACACCCTATCAACTTGGATCTATCCACACTCGGGATCCAAGCCACCTTTTATCATTTTTCCCTGCCCTAGAAGCTGTATCAGGACCAAAAAAAAAGTCATGGTGAGATGCAGCTACCTTCTATCAACACCAAACCCTCAGGAATGAGCATCATTTACACTTTTACTCTCTGCCAGCTTCTCTGCTTATGCAACTGCTCAGCTGGAGCTGCATCAGGAACTTGATGCCCCCAGTGAGAAACAAAAAAAAAAAAAACAAAAAACCAGGGCACATATCTCAGTGTCTGGTCAGGCAAGTGTGTTATTTCTGAGGTGTGAGAGCTGGGAGGGACAGCAGCAATAATCTGCTCTGACATCCTTTATTACAGAGAAAGATCAGGCAGACATTGCCCTTTACTTAGACATTGCTGCCCTGAGCAACTTCTGCTTGAGCTAGAACAGACTGCCAGAAATTGCTTCTTTTTAAAGGCATGGCCAAAGCCTTTAGAACACAGCAGGAGTCTATTGGTGGCAATTGGAGTTTGAGTAGTGGTGGCTGAGATTAACCAGAAGCATGTCAAGCTTTGCATTTACATATGTGAGCATGCATTTGTATATTTTTCTGCCAAATGCTAATCTTTCTTGAGGAGGATAGGAAATAAACTGAGCAGGCAAGTCTGCTTTCCCTTTTTGGAGCTCAAAGAGGCTCTCCAGGGGCTTGGTGAATCCAGCTCCCCACAGATTCCTTTGCTCTAAGTAACTTTTAAATAAAAGTGTTTTTTTGGAATTACTGATCCATTTCCCACCACAACAGCACAAGAAAATATTTTTACAAACTGCTGTTCCTCAAAGAGAATTTTGTTGTGCAAGGCATTACTATCACAGTATAGTTGGTCAAATAAACATGTCGATATGATTTTTTTTTCCTTCTCTCAAATACCATTTTATACAATTTTCCCACTATTTTTACATAATAAAATAAATAACATCAGCAAAAATAATCACATTTTCATTTTGCAAGACTGGCTAGAGACTAACTTTACAAATCAGTTTGAATATGATAATGGTGGGATTATATTCAATGTCACTACAAAATGGCAACAATGAAATATTTAGCTTGCATGCCAAATTTTGTCAACCAAAGCTCCTGAAAGCTATGAAGGTCCTACATCCCTCTTGATTTCAATGAGATTTGTCATCAAACTGATTTTTGGGCACTGAACATGAGCAACACAGGAGATCCCATTACTTCCAGTAGCATTTTTCCTCTCAGTTAGGCATATTTAAAATAATTCCATCTCCCATCCTTCAGAAATGTGGCACATGTGACCACTACTTCAATGCTGAGGAGCAAAGGAACTTTTCAATTTTTGAAGCACAGGATTTGAAACACCAGACCTGCAGCAGGGCTGTGGTGTTGCCTTGCAGATAATCCAAAATTCACCCTCCTGGCACTGAATTTGCTTGAAAGGCCATTTCTAATCCAGGGCCATTTGTCACTGGGCAGTGGAAAGACAATTTTAATCTGCAACACCCTAATTACCCCCTGGCTGCTTTCACTCCCACCCTCAGCTGCTTCTCATAGGACAGGAAAATTCTGAATAACCATGAGAAACCACTGACTGTTCATTTTTAGTGTTTCTTTATGGACTTTTAAATATTTTTGAAGGCCTTAAAGCAAGTTCTCATGCACTTCCCAGCTCCCTGTTGTGCTGTATCTCAGCAAAAATGCCCCAGTTCACTGTGCCTCTCACTGATGTTTCTGTGGCTGAATTCTCTCAATTCTCTTTCACTTGTCCTTAGGCTCCTACCATGCACTTAAATAGTAAAATTCCCATTTTACAGGGAAGGATCTGAATCACAGAAAAGTGTAAGGATATTCTGAAAATCTGCACAAGGCAGGGGATTCAGCTCCCTACTTCTGAGATCTGAGCAATGGGGCTGGATTAATCCCAAAAGATGAGGAGCAGGTCTGGGCACTGAGAGGAAGCCAAAGCCTTTTGAGTGATGGAGACACAGGAGGAATTGTTTGGCTTGGCATCAGAGACTGTCAGGGAGCCATTAATCTCCTGAGGATCCCCTTAAAGGACATCCCACCCCACATTAGCAACAGCAGATGGCTTTCAAAATACATTCCTGAGCTGCAGGAAAGAAAAAAATCAGGCAGAGGCTCCTGGTCTCATTAGCACCATATTTAGTAGAAGAAGCCCCTACTGTACCCCTAGAATTATTTTCATGAACTTCACAATGTGTGAAGCTGGATATTGGAAGGGAGAATGCTGATTTGTTTGGCTGAAAAAAGGTCTGTCAATGGAAAAAAATAATAATAAAAAGAATACAAAATATTCCTGATGCCTGAAAATATTTAATCATGGTCACTTCATAGGATGAAGTCATACTCAAACGTTTAGACAATTGCACCAGTCTGTATTTTTTTTACATGTAAAAGAAGTATATGACAAGGCCATATAATCCTATGTAAAAGACAATTGATTAATTGATGAATAGGAAAAGAATTGATGCTGTCAGCATCATAGTTTCAAACTAATATCTCAAATTTGTAGTTGCCTCTATAGATATCTATTTATCAGCACTTTTTTGCAGAACCAGAATTAACCTGAAATACCATTAGTGTTACAGTATGGCTTATGGTTTTTTTGTATTTCAGCCCACCATAACAACTCAGTCATTGCTTGCTGGATAAAAGCAGAGATTCCCTCTGGTATTTGTGCATTCACTGCTGCCTTCCTGCTGCAGCAGATCTATTACAGCCATGCCTTATTTATTTGATTAGCAGTTCTTTATGGCCCCATGGCACTGGGCACTGCACACATGGACAGCAAACCCAAGAGGGCTTTCTAAAATAAAATCAATTAGAAAATCTCACCCCTACCCTTTCTTTGTTCCTATTTTTCTTTTTTTTTTTTTTTTTTTTTTTTTTTTTTTTTAATAAGCATGTCTTGGATTTTACAAAAACTGCTGAATACAGACATTTCATTGAACTTTTTTTTTTTTAATGTTTCATCTGATATCTTCAACAAAATGTCAGAAGATGCCTGGTCAGCTTTTCTTGACACAATCTGTTGGGTGGGTGAGGCAGACTGAAGTGCTGGCTTAGTAGGAAAGTTGGATTCTTAATTTGATTTTTGTATCCTTGTGTCCATAATGAAAGGCTCTGGATTTGAAAAGGTATTGTCACTTGTCTGAAATGGGTTCATCTCCACTCCACAGCATCTCAGCCTAGAGAGAAATCTGCAGCTCACTGGAGGCAGCATGCAATCTGCTGTCAAGAAAGATGTAAGAAATAAACACTTGGTATTTAATTATTAAAATATATTAATATTTTCAGAGAAACATATGAAAATAGCACTGATTCATAAAGGCTATATGAGATGTATTGGTGTTTTTGGAATTTTTCTCAAGGGATTATCTTTATCTCAACTTGGTCAAGTTGTGTACAGTATCTATTCTGCTGGTTGGCACATTACACACAATTTTAAGATTTATGGTGGAGCAGGAGGAAGTAGGATCCCTTCCAACCCAAACCATTCCATGATTCTATGATTTCTATGTATGAGGAAAAACAAAATGATGCCTGGTGTGCATTTTCTGTCAAAGTGAGGTGGAACTGGAAAGATTTGAGAACTCTGCAAAAACAGACCCCCTTTTGCAGGATGTCACCTGTTGGAGTCAGAGAGTTTGGGGTCTCTGAATTCTTCAGAGAGAAATCAGAGTGCAGGGATTGAATTAAAGCCTGTGGATGGATTGAAGTATATTAAGCCACTCACACATAAAGTAGAAGTTTAGGTTTAAGTTTTAGTGTAAGTTTAAGTTTTAGAATAGATATGTCAATACGTTTTAGTATGAGCTCTAATGTTTTTAGTAAGTAAAAGGTTTAGAAGTGTGAATTCTAGTGAAGGTTGAAAAACATACTGATGTTTTCAGTAGAGGCTCCAGGACCATGGCTGTAAACAGTGCTCAGACATAACAGAGATGTAGTAAGAATATTGCTCACATTTTTCAGATAGAACAAGACAGGTCATATGCATAGTTCTATATGTAACCTGGCATGTTAAGAAGCTAGAATTCTAATAGGTTAAGGAGTGGTGGTCTGAGTTTGTCTTAGCTTGTTGGAAAGATTCTATGTAAGAGTTGGTATTGGGGAGAGTTAGTGTTTTTTCTGCTTTTCCTGCCATTGATTTTTGCTTTTGTTTGCCCAAAGAAGAATATGACAGCTGCCACAGCAACATCAGCTTCCTGGGACCTTTAAGAAGAGCAGCTTCTACTTCTGTTTGGGACTTTATACCAAAACTTAGCATGGACTTTAATGTCTGTGACTGTGCCTTTTGAGACTGATGTGCTTCCATAATAAATAACCTTTTAGCAACTATTAGCTGCTTTGCTCATTTAAGATAACCCAACAAGTTGGTGCCTGGAGCACCAGAGGTCGGAGTTTTTAACCTCAGATCACCCAAGGTTTTGTTGTGACCATCCTCCAGAGGTTTGCACTGCTCTGCCTTGCTCTGTGATGGGCCTAAGGACAGGCTGCACACCTGGGCTCAGATCCAAGCCCAGCCTGGGGCAGGGTCACAGCAGGAGCTGCCATGGGCAGTGGCACAGCCAAGGCTCTTCTGCACTCACTTTGCTCATCCCAGTGCCCTGCAGACTCTGCTGGGGCTGCTGCCCTGCACAGCAGTTACAGCAAGCTGGGAAGGGTTTTCCTCAAGAGATGCTCTGTTGAGAAGTCTCTGCCTTCACCCCTCTGACAGCAGCAGGAGCACAAGCCTGACTCCCTGAGGGCTTTTCTCTTCCATTTCACTTTCTGCTGTTTTCTCCCACTTCTCCCTTTTTGCATCAAGCCCACCAGGGTGCCTTCTCTTCATTACTCTGCCTGAAATAGCCAAATAGCCACTCTCGAGTTCAATTCTGTTGTTTCTATTTTAAGGAAAGAGGTTTTTTTTTTTGGTTTGTTTTTTGGTTTTTTTTGTTTTTTGTTTTTTTTTCCCCACTTAAGCTTTAATTCCAGATCTTCATAAATTTTGGCTATTGGAAGAAATATTAACTTTCAGGTTCTGGAATGAGTAAGACTTTGAGGTTTTCCAGCAAAGCTGCATGCTATTTTTTTGCATTTCCAGCAGTAATTGCACTATCTATGGCACATCTTTCCCCCATGTGACTCTAACACAGTGTGAATGTGTATATTTTACATTCTAAAAGACACCCAAACCCTTTCTTTCCTGTTTCCTAGGATACAGCCACGCAATCCTTTTCAGTTAAGCAGTGAGCACTTTAGTTTCCATTATGCTAAAATGATCACCATAATTCAGAAAGTCCTCCCTGGAAGAATTACATCACTTTCAGAAAACAATGCATTGAAGAGTATTATGTATAATTACCTTTTTCAGAAAGAAAATTTTTTTGTTGTTTGTTTTTTTTCTTCTCTCCTTTTCCAACCCAGAAGTAGAACTTCCAGAACATTTTCAGCAAAACATGTTGGTCTGTCAAAACTAACACATTTCACTGGGTTCTGTCAGCTTTTATGACATTTTTAGACAAAGAAAGGAGAC
Organism: Muscicapa striata striata; assembly: GCA_030060385.1. NCBI lineage: Eukaryota > Metazoa > Chordata > Aves > Passeriformes > Muscicapidae > Muscicapa > Muscicapa striata. The sequence goes on along the minus strand of JAREIS010000045.1, from coordinate 1,186,393 downwards.
TTCCAAACCTTCCTGATATTTTCATGACCACAGTTATTGTGCTGGATACAAACCCATCAGGGATGGTGTTTTTACTCTTCTTTTTTTTTTTTTTCCCCACTGGAAATCCAGCCTTAGCCTCAAATCACAGTCTGCACTTCCACAGAAAAAAGAAAATCAGAAGAAAAAAATTGCCAACCAAACCCATAGTTTTCAGTCAGAAAACAAAATTTCCAAAACCATTGCAGGCAGGGTGGAAATAAATCAAAGTCCTTTATTTCTTGCTAAAGAAAACATTTGTACTCCAATAAACGTTGCCCAGGAACATTCTAATGATTAGGGCAATACATTACAGCAAGTAATAGAAACTGTTTTCTATTGAATTATCATGAAAGGCAGACAGTGCTAAATCTAAGATAACCATAATTTTCCAGAAAGGAAGAGTAATAGACACTATGGAAGAAAAGAACTCACCTTTTCTTTTTTTTTTTCCCCTCTGAAGCTCTTTGCCTGGTGATGTCTCCATGGTCTTGGAGCATCCTCTGCTGTCTCACAGCTCTAAACCCCACTCATGGCACCCAGACTGTGTCTTTCTAATAAAGAACAAAGCCTTCTGTGGTGCTCCCAAAGTACCTGCTCCCTACTCTACCTATAGAAGCACAAAGGTTCTATCAGCCCAGTTTCTGAGTAGCCACAAACCAGCTCTTCTTCATCCTGGAAACAATTCCCCAGTCTTCCCAAACAGTCTAGTTTTTCATCTCTACCATGCAGCCAAGAAAAGGACTAACAGGATTTTAGGTGAGGGTATTGAAAAAGGTCTTCTGAATTTATCAAACTAAACTGCTTTTTCTCTGCTTCTTCTTTTTTTTTTTTTTTTTTTTTATTTTTCCTTCCCCAGATTTACCTCTCAGCTCAGAACTCTTTTTTTTTTTTTTTTTTCTGACAAAAAGTGCTCATCATGTTCCAGCATGAGTTGCCAATCATAAGTACCATCAAAAAAGGAAGATAGACAGGCACATTTCCTCACCTGATTCATGTCTGACCACCTGGGTTTTTTTAAGTTTTCAGGTGAGCTTTAGACCTATGCATTTCTGATGAGTCATCATCTCTTTGAAGAGGAGAGTCTAAATCAGAATTGTCAATATTTCCAAATACAGGAGACATAAAATTGTCAGTGCTCCATTAAAATGAAGGGAGCACCCTGTATTTTACAGTGCCCCAGCCTCCTCCCAATGCCAATTCAGGCTTACCAAGTATTCAGGAAAAATATTCTTGAACTAAATTAATGATGTGATATATTTATCATGCAGGTATGAGAAAAAAATATATAATTAGCTTTTCATTGTCTTTTCCAAGTAAATTCTGAAAGAACTGAAAGTTGCATATTCTTTTTGTCCATTTTTTTTTTTTTTACATCAACCCTCTTTTTTTTATTTCTGTGTTCTTGGTCCAGCAAATTGGTTTAGCTTGACTTTATTTACCCACACTGTTTGTCCTGCTGTCCCCTACCCAAAAAGCTACTATGTGTATCTACCTTCTCCTCCTTTAGGATCCTTATCAAGTCTGACTTTTACCACATAAATAATTAGCCTGAAGGTAGCTGATTCTTTCAAGAGACATGTCATCCCACACCCTTTATTGTTGCTAATTTTATTTGCATAGTGATCAGGGAAATGCCAAGGCTGTCAGAGAGCAGGTTGATATCAAAACATCCTGGCAAATACTAGTCAGGATAAATTGCTAGTGATAATTTAGGTGTTCTGGGAGAGGTTTATGAATGAGTAAAAGGGATGTCCCCACCTGCTTCTGATGAGCTCTTCTGGCTCCAAATGCTTAGAAGAATTCACAAAATGGAAATTATGGCTAAGGGCCCTGAGAGAACCTTTTATACACTCAGAACTGATGCAGTGTGGAGAGTTGGGATTTAAGATTTTAGAAACAGAGATAGCTTAACAGTGACAATTCTTTATAAGGCAATAACTTCACCCACATTTGGAAACATTCAACAGCTAACTCAAGAAACTTGTTAAAACAAACAAACAAACAAAAAAAATAAAAAAAAGGAAGGGGGAGGGAAATAGCATTATGTCTTTGCCTTATCAGTGTCTGATTTATTCACTAGACCATGTCATCTTTTCCACATTAAGTCACTCTCTTTTCTTTCAAGACAATAATTCATCATTAATAATGATTAGACATCACTCTGGAAAGGTTAGAAACCCAGCCACACTGGGAATGCAAATGGAATTTCTCCTAAAAAATGGTACTTAGTCCATTGGAATGGGAGGAGAGGAGAGGAGAGGAGAGGAGAGGAGAGGAGAGGAGAGGAGAGGAGAGGAGAGGAGAGAGGGGAGAGGAGGAGAGGAGAGGAGAGGAGAGGAGAGGAGGAGGGAGAGGAGGGAGAGGAGAGAGGAGAGGAGAGGAGAGGAGAGGAGAGAGGGAGAGGAGAGGAGAGGGAGAGGGAGGAGAGGAGGGAGAGGAGAGGAGAGGAGAGGAGAGAGAGAGAGGAGAGGAGAGGAGAGGAGAGGGAGAGGGAGAGAGGAGAGGAGAGGAGAGGAGAGGAGAGGAGAGGAGAGAGGTTTGTTGTGTTCCAGCTAAGAGTGAGAACCTCTCTAGAGCAAAGGAACCAAGTCCATCCTGAGACTTCATACATGGATCAAACCACCACGGGATGCTAAATTTATTGCAAGTAGCAAGAAGAAGAAATAGAAAGGAAAAAAAAAAAATCCTTGGTTTTTTGGTTTTTTTTTAATTTTATTTTTCCAGCCAACTATTTACTCATTCTCTCACTGTGCAGAGGCCAGGGGCCTCTCAGAGCACAGCCCCCCAGTAACAAAGGTGAGAAATGATCCACAGGCTGAGTGGTGCCTGAGTTGGCCAACACTGACAGGCTGTGTCTGCCAGCAAAGCTTTTAGGAGCAGTGTTAAAAATCACCAGGAAAAGAAGTGACTTTCTCACTGGTTTTCTTCCTCATGCATATAAATCACCACAACTGCAGAATTTAGAACTGTCAATCCAAGATCTTCCTTGTTCAACAAAGCCACAGGAATCAATAGGAGCCCTCACAAAGTAGAGATGCAAACGTTTGGTGGGAGGAAATTAAGGAGTGAAAGTAATTTATCCTGGAAACCAGCCAAGTGGAATGTGGGTGTTGTGAAAGGGTGTTTTAGGCTCTAATCCACTTTTCAAGGCCCTCAGGGGCTGCTTGGAAGACCTTTTAGGACACTGAACCATTTTGCTGATATCAGAGGAGAGTTCTATCACCATTTTCTCAAATTCTATCTCCTCCTGAGGATTATTTTTTGCAGATCATTATTCCCAACTGCAATTTTTGCAATATTCCCGTTTCATCTGACATTTGTAGACTTTCTTCTATTTACCAGCTTAAAGCTCTTCCTTGGTAATCTTGTATCCATTTTGTAAAATTTCAATGTTATCCATTAATTTAAATAAGCTGTACTTTGCTTTTCTTTATGACCTGATGTTTATTCACATCAAATTAAAAAAAAAAAAAAAAATCTGATCCACTTGACTGCTGTTTTGCTTATCTCTCTGGCCAAAATTCAGAGTAACAAAGATTAGAACTTACCTAAAGCTGGGCTGGTGATTAAAAACTTTCAAAAATAAAGGCCTTTCTTAAGACAAATGAAAAACTCACCAAAATTGCTACTGACTGCTGTGTCTAGCATGTTCTTTTGTATTATTAAAGATTATTATTATTAAAGCATTTCTGTGTTTTATTTCAGTGGTACAAGGAAAATGGCTTTGTAAGGAATCTGGCCCTTACAAAAACAAACAAAACCATCCCAAACCAATTAAAATAAATGTCATGAGTTTTCTGCTGCAATTATTTCAGGTGCTTTGTTTCCATATGCAAACTCAACTACTAATCAGCTACTCATTAATCTTAACTATCTTTGTATGTCATCTCCATGCATCTTAAACAGATGAATAAACAAGCTAAATTGAAATGCAATGGGTTTAGCTTCTCTACTTCTTGGAAAAATGAAATTAAATTAAATTTAGTGCACTGGTTGCACATGTGGATATAAATGAGTGTAGAGGGCAGGAAGTTCACATGAAACTGTTGCAGCTAAACCCACTCAATATCAGCCCAGATTTACAAATATAAATTTTGTTACTCAGCTCCAAGAAATGTATAATTGTTGGTGTAGCCATGACAGATGAAATCCTCCTCTAAGCAGTAGGATGTGAATGTAGGAGGATTTCCATTATCTCCTGCAGCTCAACAATTGCTGCTCTATTTACTGCTCCACTTCTGCATCAGCCAAGTCTATCCATAAAAGGGACTTTGCTTCCTGAGGTCTTTTTTTAAGAGATCAGACCCTCAGAGGAAGGGAAAATCATAAAGGAAAGTGGAAAATGTCCCTATCTCTGCTCCCTCTTGTGGTATCAGCTTTTCAGTTCACAGGGGGGAAAAAAGCAAAGTACAATAGATGAACTAAAGCAGCAATTTAAGGGTTTCTTTAGCTGTTCATTTCCCTGATCCTTTGTCTCTCTGATGTCTTAGGGTGGAACAGATGGGGTTTTTTTCCTTCTTTAGTTTTCTTTCTATCCACTTACATGTGCCACAGGGTTAAAAGCTATGCACCTCTGTTTTTTTGTGAAATTAGCTGTGAGTCATGGGGGCATGGCAGCCTTGTGCATTCAGGACAAAAAGCAAATACAGCTGTAAAGGACAGCCAGTGGGAGAAAATCAAGAAGAAATTACACTTCTTTAAAATGAGGAAAAATAAAGTGCATTTAAAATCAGGAATGTGAATTAGAAAATCCATCTGGGCTCAAATCTCTGCAAGTTTAAGCACAGGTGTTCCTTTTAACAGCAAAACTTCACAAAACTTCACAACCTCCACAGGAACTGCACTGATGGGGGGCTTGTCTCTGCTCCCTTATGATATGGGATCCCAGCCTGCCATCCACAGAACCATGGGATCACAGGATCATTAAGGTTGGAAAAGCCCTCTAAGGTCATGGAGTCCAGCCATTAACCCAACACTAAAACAAACATTTTGCTTTGTGCCACATCTCCATGATTTTCAAGCACATCCAATCATGGTGATCCCACCACTTCCTTAGGCAGCATGTTTCCCCCTTTCCAGTGCAGAATTTTTTCCTCATATCCAAAATAATCCTCTCCTGGCATAACTTGAGGCTGTGTGTGTAAGTACAGAGGAAAGGTTTTTCCTCCACCACAGCCACAATGCCCTCACATTCCCTCTCCATGTACTGCAGGACAAACTGGCTCTGCACTTCATCCAGATTAAACCAGCAAAGTGGCACTGGTGCCATTGGGGATCCAGAGGATCCAGCCCATCCATTCCCAAAGCCAGCAGGGCTTTCATGATCCTCCCATCCAGCCTCCTAATTGATCATCCATGTGCCTCACATTAGCAACAAACCACCTGGAAACTCCCTTGGAAAGCAAACCCAGACATTAAAATTCAGCTGCAATATGCTTGAGTGGGGATATCAGAAGGATTTAGACTATATCCAGTTTAGATTGTAACTTTTGATACAGTGCCTTTGGGAAATATATGTAAAGCTGTTAATATTTTAAAAGTGAAATAAGGGACATTGTATTGCTTGAAAGTACTGGAAGAAAAAAACCCAACCAAGCCCAAACTGCCTGTGGCTACTGCATGTCTTATCAATTACTTATTCCTTCCATAGCATTCAAAAGGAATTGTTAAAAGCAGCTGACCTTGTGTTAATTAAAAGAAATTTTAGAAAATAAATTGCAGCATGGTGGCTTAGTGAGTAAAATAGTTTGCAGTTTGAAAATAAAACAAAACAAAACAAAAAAAAAACACACAAAAAAAAAAAAATTCCAGAAGAATTGAGTAAAAGGAGGCAAAAGAGTTTAATCTTCCTAGACTATAGGAAGAGAAAAAGTCACCATTAATAATCTGATTATCTTGACCAATCTGGCTGCTCTGACCTGTCCTCTGCAGAAGAGGTGCATCACTGAGGATAAAGGCAGAGCTCTGGTGATTGAATTAAAGAAAATTGCATCACTATTATAGTGGCAAACCACTTAAGGCAAATGATTTTACAGTTTCCTAATGCATTTTATTTTCTCTGACAGGCAGGATCAGATTGCTTTTTCCATGATATATGGCACATGAAAGTGTTTTTAGCTACAGCATTTACACATTTTGGGCAGCTTTTCTCTCTGTCACTAGAGCAGAGACATTGCCACAGACTCTGATTATCCCAGGCCATGCTCTGAAGGAAATGATCTACAGGACAGAAAGTGTTTGAAATGCTTTAGTCCATAAATCCAAGGCAGGAAACCTGGACTCTTGGTTGTCAAGGGAAGGATTTTCTAAATAAAATCCTTTAATATTTAGAGCCTCAGATTAATGCTGCTGTCCTGGAGCCAGCAAGACTCCCACTGTTCACTTCAATGAGAGCAAGCAGCAGCTTTAGGTGTGACTGAAGCTTCTGTTCACTCCAGATTATTTTTTATCATTATTGCTGGATGAGCAGCAAATTTGCTGGGTGCCAAATGCATGGGCACAGGGAATTCCACAGTGGATGCACCCTGATGCTCAGTCCCTGTGCAGAGCAAGGACACAGCACAGGGCACAGCCAGTCCCAAGTTTGGTTTCCAAGCTGTCCTTGGAGGCTGAGTGGGGCAGAGTGGCAAGAGAACTGCAGAGCTCACCCAGGGCATGTCCCCAAGACTGTTTGTGTTGTTTTTATGAGCTAAAAATGAGCTCCAACAAATATCTCATAGATCTTTGTCTGGATTAGTAGGATGTTCCTCGCCTGGGAATACAGGGGGTTTGCCTGGCAATTTCTACTTCTAAAAAAGTACTTGTACAGTCACTTTTTACTATTGCCAAAAGTGATTGCTTTATGGATAATTTTTAATGTATTAATTTTGACTTGAAAAAAATCCATTTTCCTTTTTTATTCCCTTCCCTTGTAATTTTCTGTGTTCTATAAATACTAGTGAAAACCCTAAACTGTTCAAACAAATACGCTGTCATTTGAGGAAAAGAGGTTTACCATTCTCATAATGTATTATTTGCATTATAATTTATTTCTAATGAATATGTATTATTGTAGTAACAGCAATAACAATACTAGAAGACTTTTAGTCAAACTACAAACACTCTTGATTACTCAAGTTTAACACTTGCACTTCTGCATTTCTGGTTTTATGTGTTTAATATGATTGTGTGTCCTTTCTTTCCAGCTAAAGGAGGGGATTCTCAATGGTTATACTGTGATTCTTGGTGAACCAAGAAGGAAAAAAAAACAAAACAAACCAAGAGCTAGCAGCCAGAGTGCTGAATGAGCTGAATTCTTGATGAAGTTTTTTTGTTTTTAAATGAAGAAATATTAAGGACTTGGGCATCATGGCCATTTGGGTTTCAGCTTCCATGTTTTGCTGTGCTCAGTTCCACAGATCCAGTAGGTGCACAACACCTGAGTCTTCATCTCCACTGTGGTAACTGTGGTCAGGGTAAGAGGAAAAGAGGGAGAAGCCACCAAGGTGAAGTTTGAAGAAATAAAGACCTGAAAAGGCAGTGCAACCTTACCTATGTCATAAGAGAATTTAACAGAGAAGCATTAATAATTCTTTCCACATGATTTTACATCATTTCCATGACCAGAACCCTCTTTAAAACTATTTAGGAGTCCTGGAACAAGGTGTTCTCCACACCAAAGTCCATGGGAAATAAAGAGGACAATTCAGGGTCAATCCCAAACCAAGCTAGAGCCACTTGCTAAATTGAATGGAAATGGCATAAGAAAAAGACAAGAGTTAGAGTGAAAAATAAATAAATAAATAAATAAATAAATAAATAAATAAATAAATAAATAAGAAATTGTACAAATTGGCTCCAGACCAATTTCAAAGGAGTCCAGCCTCATGCATCCTTAAACACCTGGAGAATAATGGACAGTTTCAGATTGAATTGGAGATGTGCACACTGTGAGAGCAAATCACAAGCTGGAAACAAAGTTTCCCACAGAGTCTTATGTTAACTTGAATAATACTAAGAAAAAAAAGTTGACTGAACTGCAAGAAATTGTCAGGAATAGTCAGAGCCTTCACCCCAGGTAAAGGATAAGTACAAATTCTCCTCTGTGGCACTTGGTAAGTAATTAGAGACATTCTGGAGGTACTCAAGCAGTGACCTTTGCACAGACCATTGGGATCCTGCACCTTTTCTGTTTAGCACTGGGAAACTTTATCTCTAAAAACTCATTATTCCAGAGCATTCAGAACTACAGGGCAGCACTTAGATAACAGATTTCTTACCTGGTGTGGACTCTGCAAACCAAAGTCTCAGAATCTATGTCAGTATTTGGTCTAGCAATAATACAGAGAATGCAAGTAGAAAACAACCAAAGGAACTGCATTACAGATTAGTTTTTGCTTGATTTCTGGAGAAAAATAAATACTTCATAATAACATTGAAAATGTCCTGAAAATTCCTTGGCGTTTTCAGAATTATAATTGACTTTTTAAAGTGGTGCTGTTAGCTAAAGAAATAGCCTGGTGGGGGAGATTTTATCTACATTAACATCAAAATAAAATTGTGCAATTACATCATTCTTAAAAAATATATATATATTCTTGAAAAAAAGCACAAAAGAAAGGGGTGAAAGGGAAAATATAAATAATTCAAGCTCTTTTTTCTCCTTTGGAATATTTCAGTCAGTTAAATATGTCTCTGAATTTCCTCTAGTTACCACAAGTTACTCTCACACAGCCTCAGAATTTTCTTTTATTAAAATTCTTTTTAGATGATCATTTCCTATGGATAACAGCTCTAGGCAATGTTTCAAAATGCAAGTTTTTTTCAATAGAAAATTTTAAATTTATTTTTAAAACTTTCTTTTTTTGGTATAAAAATATTTGGAAACTAAGACAGTGGTGTTTTGTGACCCAGAGACTCATTGCATTTTGTTATGTGGTTCTGCTTTAAGCATGCTCAGCAGACAGAATCAATAGTGCTTGACTGCTAGCCTGTTTCAAGTGAATAAAAACACCTTTTATTCAAACACTAGCAAATAGCTCCCTGGTGATAACATTGTTCCTCATCTTCTGTACAATCCAAAGCTATTTGCCTGAAATGCAAAGTTTTCCTAATATTGAATTACAGTTTAACAGAATTTGGCCTTTTTATTCTGATATTCGGGAAAATTACTTTTGGAAGCACAATTATTAAGAGTTATTAATAAACTTATTCTCTTTTCTGTAGAACAAGAAATGATTATGGCAATGATATGAGTTATCACATTTCTCTAACAGTTCGTTTTTGAGAGGTCTTACTGTAGGAGTTAAGAGTTTTCTATATTTCCCCCTTTCACATTGGAATTTCTCCAGTGTATTTTGGGTGGCTTTCTCTGATACACAAGAAAAAAATTCATTGCAAAAAATGCAAGAAAACATTTTTGTTGCTCCCCTAAATAACAGCAATTGATAATTTCATCCCAAATTTTGATTTCATGAGCTGCCTGTATTTTTAATTACTGCTATTTAACGAGTTTGCTTGCTTCCCCTGCACTTTTAGTGTTGTTAAGTTTCATGAAAGGAATCTTTCACTGGAAAACATAAATGAAGATGTAACTTTATAGACTCCATATCAGGGCTCTGTCAGTGAGCCTGAATAAATATTTATCCTGAATAAAAGCCAGTCCCTGCTGCCAGCCCCTGGTAGTGCTCACAAAGGCTGGAGGATTCATCCTCTGACAGGGTGGGTGACACCAATCTGATTAAATTCTGTTTGATGGGATGTTTCACAGTGTCACCCAGAAGCCCCTTTAGTTTAGGCAGGTAAAAAGCAGTAAATCAAGAACAGGGAAATCAAAGGAACAGGGGCAAATCCCCCCTCCCCAACCAACCGACCAAAAACAATAACAAAACCAATCTAGCAAGCAAAAACCAAAACAAGTGAACAAACGAAACAATAACACAACCAATCAAACAAGCAAAAACCAAAACAAATAAGCAAGGAAAACAATAACACAACCAAACAAATGAGCAAAAGCTACACAGATAAACAAACAAGTAAAAGCAATAACAAAGACAATCAAACAAGCAAAAACAAAACAAATTTTTAAAATCCAAAACAAAAACCCCAAAAACCAACCAAAAACCAAAAAAAAACCAAAAACAACCAACCACAAAATCCAAAACCAATAAAAACCAACCAAAAAAAAACCAAAAAAAACCCCAAAAAAAACCACACACACATGAAAAAAAAAAAACAAACAAAAAAAAAAAAAAACAAACAAACAAACAAACAAACAAACAAACAAACAAACAAACAAAAAGCCACAAAAAAACCCCAAAATTTACTCTTTGAAAGGTATTTCTTTCCAGAACTTGGGGTTTAAGGCTCAGGAGTTAACAGCTTTGTGGACAAAATTTCAGCAGGACAAAATATACAGAGCATCACTGAAAGAATCTGTGTTAGACCGAGGGTTCAAACTTGTTTGCCTTCTCCTGAAGCAAAGTTATCTTCTCCTAAAGAGAATGGTATCACTGAAATTAAAAAAAAAAAAAAAAAAAAAAGAAAGAAAGAAAGCAAGCTCAAACTTTTCAGGCCTTTTTTTTTTAAATTATCCAATTCCTTTCTCTCTCATCCTCCCACCAAAAGCCTTTTCTCAAATTCCTTGAAGAGGTGATGCCCCTTAATGAGCCTCCTTTTCCTCTGGATGTACCTGGCCAGGTGAAGAGCCATTTCCTCAGTAATAAATTCCATCCCAAGTGAAGTCTCTGGGCAATTGCTGTGTTTCTTTGTGCCCTGGGCAGGTAATTTTGTACATTTCTGGGTCATACAGAGGAATATTGCACAAATTCTGCAGACTGAGCCTTGATGCAGGTTTTGCCTGCAGTTTTCCCTAGCACAGAGGTGCATAATGAAATCCCTGTAAGCACAGTAATCCAGAGCCCCAGCTATCACCACAGCCCCATTTATCACCACTGCTGCTGCTTTCAGGCTTCTTTTTTAATACCAGAAGTTGATGGCTTCCATATTTCTGAAACATGTTTAAAGCTGAGAATAAATTCACCTGAAAGGAGAGAGGGAGGGAAAAAAAAAGCACAAAGTCAAAGGAAAATAAAAGAAGGCAGCAACTCTGCCAAAGCTGTAAGTGTGCAATGGTAATTATCCAGTTTTAATATTAGCCTCAAGCCTATAATTCTCTGGAAGGATCCCCAGAAATCCATAGGAAATAGGACTGTACCTGCTCATAGGTTAAAGAACACTGTGATTAGAAATGCAAATGCAGTTTGGATGGAAATCACCACCTCACCTTGCCTGACACTCTCAGTTCTTTTCAAAGGTTCCAAAGACCTGTAAAAAGAAGCTTTAGTCAAGGAACTACTCAGCTGGAAACAAGAATGGTTCCTTAACACTTCACTACTGATTATTGCCTGCTGGGATGCTGGTACTGAAGGAGCCTGGATCAGCTGAAGTGCCCTTAGTCTTGGGATATTAGCAGTTTCCTGAATTGTTTCTAGCATCTGCTAGAATTTAAAGTGTTCCCAAACCCAGTCTTAATTGCCCTGGTGTGCTGGCTTCCTAGAAGCCAAAGATGCAGCTACTGTGCCTTAAACAAGTACCAGTCATCTTTGATCCTGAGCATTTCCAAAGTGTCAGGGTTCAAAAGAGCTGTTTCCCCAGTATGTGCCTTTCTAAAAAAAAAAAAAAAAAAAAAAATAACAGTGATAATGTATCCCTTTCAAAAATAATTAGCCATGTGGGAAATTGATGGTTTCTATAGTTAAGTTTTTGAATCAAACCCGTTGTGATTTGCAGGGAGCAGAACATTACATGTTCTGGTAGCTGGATAATAGGATCTGTACACTGGGGACTTTTCTGTCTGTCCCCATGCACAGATGTTCTTGTGGAAGGAAACACAGGGGGGATAAAAATCATCTGTTTCACAGGAACACCAAGAAATTAATGGGCACAAAGACCTCAAAAACAATGCTCCTAGCTCAAGATAATGACCCATTGACAAAACCACATTTTGGGAGATAAAAAGTGATAAGTTGTAGTATCTCTGTCCAGGGATTAGAATGTCCTTGGTTCTGTTCCCAGGGCTGACTCTGGCCTTCTGAATGATTGTCAGTCACTTTGCAGCTCTGTCCCAGTTCCCAATTTTAAAAATTATTCTAGTTCTTTGTAACACACTCATTGAGATCTGCTGATAAAGTCCTTTTATTCTTGGTAATAATTGCAGAGCTTGCACTATCATCTTGTGCATGCACAAATTTGCACACACCTCACTGAATGACAAGTGTTTATCCAGTGTTTATTTCGGATAATGGACATCCAAAATTTTGGCTTTACTTTTAATTTCAGTATTAGGGATTAAAGCATCTGTCATTGGGGAGAGGCTGAGAGAGCTGGGGCTGTTTGACCTGGAGGAATCAGAGCTCAGAGGTGTCTTCTCAAAGGTTGTAATTACCAGTGGTGTTCAGAGATGGGGGGACAGGCACTGGTCGTGCTGGTCACTGAGGAGACACTGCTCTGGAAATAGTGACAGCAAGAAGTGTGAGGGGAAGGGTGAGATCTTGTGAAATGCAGCCCCTGACAGGAGCAGAATGACACAAGTTCTGACTGCCTGGCTCCCACTGAAGTTTTTTAAGTGGTTGAAAAGCAATAAATTGTTTTAGTGATGTGCAGAGAGGATCAGCATGGATCCAGCCCTTTTTATTACACAGGAAGTAATTACAAAATCCCACACCTCTCATTTTCTTAAATCCATGCCAGTTTTGGTGTGTGTTTATGTGGAGTTGTGTTGAATCAATATGTACATTGAGAGTGCAATTCCTCGCACCTCATGGAGTTAAGAACCAAGAAATTCAAAGAATATTGTTGTGTGCTTCTAATACACACATTTCGGGTTTTATTTTACTTTTTTATAATTTTGTAATTTTTATCTTCCACACTCCCAACTTGAAAGAAGTAGTTGAAGCAATATAAACCTTCTGGCCCTTTTTTCTTTCCTTGATTCTCTTTTAAATAAATGAATTTTTTTGATGGAAAATAAGATGCATGAACTGAAAGTTAAGCTAAATGTTTGCTGTCTATAATGTGATTAGGGGAACACAATTCTACCATTTCTATATAGATTGACCTTAAGTGGGAAGAAAAGCCTCTGGATTCTGTAGTAACCTTCAAGAACAAACTAAACCAGCCAGCACCCTGTAGATCTGCTCTCAAAGACAGATTTGCTCTCTTACAATCTCCTTGTTTAATTCGTTATAGTCAGAAATATGGCACAGACAATTTAAGAGACCTGAACATCCACGACACCCACATGCAAACCTTCCAAGAGTGTTTTATTTCCCTTTCTCTTGTTTTGCCTAAGCCTTTCCTGCCTCACTGCAGGGCTGACTTTTTCAGCCTGTCCTGTCAGGAATAACTGCACAGCTTTAAAGGATTTGCAGAACACTTGCTTAAGATTTGACACCACTATATTAGATCTGATGACAAACTTCACACCCAGAACTTAGTTCCATATAGCCAAATAAACAAGATCATAAAGACCATTTGCATTCTTCCAACCTGGCTCACATCCCCATGTTTGAATAATTGCTGTGCTCTGTGTTAGCTTTAGTTTAGGCAGTCAAGCAAGGATTATATGCCTCAGTGCAAGACATTTGAATTTCTTTATATTTACCTGGGGTGGGTGTCACTGTTACAAATCAGAGTTTTTCTGTCTGGAGAAAACTGATACCAGCTCCTAATGGTGGAAGGGAAAGCCTGTGCAGGGATGATTATCAGTGAATCAGAGCATCCTCACAGGGGTGATTATCAGTGTGTCCTCTGATGCTCTTTCTCCTATTTCTACTGGGCAGTTTTCACATAGGTTACACAGTCAAATAAAGCTTTGGTTTTCTGGGAAGGGAACTAATTTACCCACCTTGGAACACAAGTTCTCTGGCCTCTGTCCATAGCTGGTGAACACACAGGAGCAGCAAGGGAGATCCTCACAGTCTGAATCATCAAATTTGGTTTTTATGTTTTGTATTGATTCATGAATGTGTCCCAGTCTGAGATGAGGGATGCAGGGAGGGTCTAATGACCATGTCTACTCTGATTGCCCAAGACAGCACATTTAAGCTGATCCTTTTCTGTCTGAGTTGTGGAAATGCTCATTAGCCAGAGCTGTAGCTGGAGGCAGTGAGCATAGAATTCAGGAGATTAACCCCAATCAGCCAGGCAGGATTTGTAAGAAAAGGCAATAATCAGCTCTTCTATAAACGCTCATGTCTGGGCAAAACAGGTGAGGCAAACAAGGCAAACCCTTCTGGGGATGTGTGTGGGGAAGCTGGGTTTGTATTGCAGGTGTATCAATTCAGGCTGGGTTACAGCCTGCAAACAATCTCTAATTTACACCTTTCTGTGTCACACCACACTGCAAATCATCACTGTTCCTGACAAGTTGGTATCTATTTCAGCTGAGTTGCTCTATCAGATGAGATCTGATAAGGACTCCTGGCCTTGGAAAGATGGAGTGCAGGGGAAAGATTAAACAAGTATTCAGTGAAGAGGTGTGACCAAGTCTGTAGTTTAAATCATGGCATAACTTGATTTTTGTGTTTATTTTTGTGGACTTAGATAATTGTGCTCCCACTGAATCTTAAAAAAACACACACAAAAAAAAAAAAAAAAAAAAAAAAAAAAGAGAGAGAGAGGGAAAGTTTTTGCACGTGGTATACTGCAAAAAATGTGTAACAAGGGGAAGAGCCATAACCATCTGTTTGGAAGCTGCTTTAAAACTTAATCCACTAAATTTACCCTTTATTTCTATTGCCATAGCTATCAAGCACACACTGTGCATCTAATATAAATGCTTTAAATTTCCTTTAAAATTTTTCAGAGTGCCTGTTTTATTTTTTGCATGAATAGTTATAGCAACATAAATCCTAAATAACAGGAGATGCTCAAAGCTACCATCTACCAAACTTAACAACCCATGCTAATTGTTACTTTGAAGCCACCTTCTTGACTTTCTGAAAAATGGCACATAAAATGGGCAGGAAATTGCTTTTACTGTCTTTCACACAGCTGTAAAACATGCATGTGTGATGGAGACCAGCAATTAGATTAAATTCTTAAGAGGAGGGCAGTGGCACTCTTTGCTGTGGTGAAAATCTTCCTAACATAACTCAACTTTGATCCATCATTGACAAAGAAAATTGCACATTCACGGGGGAATTTGGATGCCTGGATGTTGCTGCAGTGAGAAGTGGCACAACTGTGCTCAAGGTGTGGAATTTTAGGAGCTGCAGTTGCAGTGTGGGCATCACATTGCAGCAGGCAGCCACCCCTATGGCTGCAATTCTTCCTTCTGCACTCAAGGATTAGCATCAGGAATTCAGCACCAATGCCTTTGTAGAAAAAAAAAAAAAAAAAAATAAAATGGGTAAATATTTTGCTTACTGGGATCTTAACTGACTGTAATTTTTTATTTCTGCCTGGTTTTATCTGCTTTTTCTTAAATACAAACAGTGAAATGGATTAAAAGAAAATCAGCCATCCTCACCTCAGTTACATCTAGAAAGCCAGAGGCAGACTCTTTAAAAATCTTCACTTCTTTATTTATATTTTTTATCTGGTTTTGGTCAAGTTTGGTTGTTTTTGTTTTTTTTTTTTTTTGTTTTGTTTTGTTTATTTAATTGACATCTACAGTTGGAAAACTTGAGTGGATACATATTTGTGGAAAATAAACTTCTTGCCATTAAGCTGCAAACATGTATCTTCATTGTAAATTTTTAATTTTTTTTTTTTCAAGCTTTTCTAAATTCAGCAAGCTAAAACAACATTGAACTTCAAAACTGGAAATGAACCTGTTCAGTTTTAGATCCAAAAGGCTTTGTGGAGGTTCTTCCAGTTTGACAAACAATTGTGGAGAATGCAACCCATGACTCAAGGGTTTCTGCTTTTAGAAAAATGCAGTATTTCATTGTGAACAACTTTTGATAGTGGAATTTCTCCATGGGCCTCAATCCAGAGCTAAAAAATTTCCAGATGTGATCCCTTACTCTACAACAACCAAATTAAAACCATTTTCATGCCTCAATCAAATCTAAGTACAGATTTCAGGGTCCATTCCAATGAAAATGCAAATTGGAATATAAAACTTATTATTTATTCTTATTTCCTCCTTCAGGAAAACCAATAAGGCAACTCAGCCTCATGTCTGTCCTGTCTCACAAACTTTCATCACAGCATTTCCTCTTTTTTGTATTTATCACATTCTGGTGGCTGGCTGTGTGTTTTGGGGAGCAGATACACCCAGCCCTGAGCAGGCAGACAGCTCAGCTCAGCATTTCAGTTATCCACAGTCTCATGAAGGACCCCCATTTTCTCCTTCTGTGCTTTTTTTTATGCTGTGATTCAAAAAAAAAAAAAAAAAAAAAAAAAAAAAAAAAAAAACAAACCAAAAAACAAACCAAAAAAAACAAACAAAAAACCCACCAAAAAAAACCAAAAAAACACATTAAAAAAAAAAAAACAAACAAAAAAAAAAAAGATTTTAAAAAAGTGTGCAAAAAGTGGCATTTGAAACACTTTTCAGAAGCTGAGGATTAGCAAAATGCCACATTCTCTCAAAACTTAAAGAAGGCATTTTTAAATGAGGTTTGAAAAATAATGAAGTGGGTTTCCTAATGTTATCTTGGAAATGAATTAAAAGTATCCTTTAATTTGTGTTCTCCTGGGCTGGAAGCTGCCAAGAGAGATCAGGACCCCTCTTTCTGCACATTACAACACTGGCACAGAATAAGCAATCCTTTGTCTCAAAAGATTGGTTCACAGCTTTAACACAAAAAGGCAACTGGTTAAGAGCTCTTGAATCAGAATTTAATCAACCAGGAAAGGTAATGAGGGAGAAAAAAAAATAAAAATATCAATACCTCCACCTTGGATGGGGGTGGAGGAAAAAGTAATTAAATGCCTTAAATTTATCCACAAGGTCCCAAGTGGTTTTTAGACATCCTGTGAATCAGAGCAGCATTGCAATTAAAAAACAATCCTTTCTTTGACTGCAATGGAAAGCTATAGAAAAAGCTATTTCTTTTATCAGACTTTCTGGAAAAAAATCTCTAGAGTTTAAGAAAAATAAAGCAGGAAATATTGAGATTATTGGGATAAGATCAGTTTTCTCTCTTTTTTTTTTAATTTTCATTTTTCCTTAACAAATGCTAAGTTCTTTTACTTCTTTCAACAGGTAAAAAGCAAACACATCTTTAGAATTTTTTTTTTTTATCTTTTAGGAAGATGAACATTAATTTAAAACTGACCTCCCCAAAAGCTAGCTTTATTATGTTAAGACTGATTAACTGAAGCATAAGAATTTTTTTATAACTTTTAGTCTGATTTTTTGTTTGATTTCATTTGTCTCACAGCCCATACAATCCCAACTTTGCTTTCTTTTCCCAATGCTTTATGCTTTTCTGAAACAAATAGTTGAGAAATACACTCCCTCTTCATCTGATGTAATCACAAGATGTAAATGGAAAACTTTGCTGATTTGTTTGCAGTAGTTTTTCTTATTTTGTTACATTGCTTACCTTGTTGATTTTTACACTCACAGAATTGTTCCTTGGTTATAATTTTATGCCATACTCATATGATTTCAATATATTAATCTAACTTGTTGCTGCTGACCCCTGTTATTTCTCTGTTTGGTACAATTGAAATACTTAAAAAAAGGTAGGGGAAAGCCCTGGCAGAGTTAATTTGATTTTGAGTTTTGAGTTTATTATGATATTTAATTATACACCATAATCAACTCATTTCTTGATCTTAAATTAGAAGTGTTAGAGTTCAACTAATTTAGCTTTATGTTTAAATTTTCCTCAGCTACACAAATTGATCTCTAAGAACTCCCAAATGAGGAGTTTTGTTTTTTTTTTTCCAGTTTGAGATATTACTATTAGAATAATAATGATTAGGATAATAAAAATAATTAGAATAATAATTATTCTGTTTTTCTCTAAACCCGTATGGATTTTTCAAATTATCAGAACGATGACAGAAGTCCTGGTTCATGTCTGTGTTAGCAGCAGGAGAAACCAGCTGTAGTTATTGATTACTTTGGTAATAGAGTGTAGTCCCCAAAGGTAACAGCAAGATAAGCCCTAAATACATCCTAAACTGAGAATAAAAGCTGCTGGAGTTGTACTGGAAATGGTAAAAAAGCGATTTTCACAGACAAAGTGGGATGTACCCCAGAGTCCGTGCCTAATTGTGGTTTATTAATTTAACAATTAATAATGGATATCCATCTTGCTAAATGGCTTGTATAAATCTCCATTATTGACTGTGAATCCATTAATAAAGGTGCAATGCCAAGAGCAGAGATGTGTGTAGACAAGCTAAACTTTTCTCTTTATCCTTTTAAATTCACTGCTTTGAAAGCTTTCCTTGGCACAGAGACAGATCTTTTTTAGATTAGAAGGAACAGTTTTGTGCCTTTTTAGACCAAAAAGAACAGTTGTGTTTCTCTGGAGCAGGAGGAGTGTTTTGGTTCAGAGAGCAGCGCAGGGTTTTCAGGAATGCTCTCCACTGGAATAATCCTGCTCTGAGTCATCAGCTCTCCATAGCAGAGTAACTGGGCAAAGCCTGAGTCCTTCTGGAAGGACAGTTATGGGACACAGGAGCAAAGAGAGCCTTCAAAAGCCAGCAAGGAGGAAGGGTGAGCCCAGCCCAGGGCTCTCCTTGTAGAAACCCTTAGCAGCAGATGTCTGCAGGATAATTTTTGATCTGGGAGAGTGTCTGGTGATGTTTTCCAACACTATCATTCCATCTCTGAAACTACTTACTCATTTCCCAGAGCTTCTGAAATCAAAATGTTTAAAGTCTCTAATTCTTCTGTTTAGAGGAGAAGAAATAGTCAGTGGGGAACGTGTCAAAAATGGGATTGCACTGAGGTTAGAGTTGTCTTCTAAAGCAGCACTGGAATTCTGCCCTCAGAGCCTGTCTGGCAATTCCTGAGACAAGTCTGGAAACTGTTTCATGCCAGGAACAGCAACAGCCCAGGGCAGTAGGGAGGGGAAATGCATCTATCCTAATCCAGCAAGTGACCCTTGGGTGGTGACAGCAAACATTTATTCACGTAGCACATTCCTGGTGTACTGACCCCACCAAATGGCAGCCAGGGGGACAAGAAGGCTGGAGAAGTGAGCTCACAGGAATCTCACGAGGAACAAAAGGTTCCATTTAAGGGCCTGCTTCTGGAATAGAATGACTTCTTGCAATAGTCCATAGGGATGGGAAAAGATCAGGAGAAAATCTGAGCAGCGGTCAGGAGCGTGTCCTCAGCAAAGAGCAGCTGCACCCTGGCTGTTTGACCTCAACACAGAATCACTCCAGGAGGAGCTGATCCTTCCCTCCTGTATGGCAGCTGTGAGAGCACCACTGGAGTTTTGGGCTGGAAGAGAAGATTTTGGGAGCTCACATTGAGAGAAAGTCATTGGCATATGGGACTGAGTGCAGCAAAGAGTTACTGAGCTTCTTGCTGAGGCTGGCTTGGTGTGCAGATGTCCAAAACCCTGACTGGAGCTGCCAGGCCAGGGCAGACTGGCTTTAGAAGACAATTAGGAGTGTGCCAGGGCTTGGAATTGATGCCATGTGACTGTGTAAGATCTTCAAAGTCTGTTTTTCAAAGTCTGCACACAAACAGGCAGAGTCTACCCAGAAATGTGGAGGAGCTGCTTCAGTGAATCCCAGAATGGTTTGAGATGGAAGGGACCTCAAAGTTCACCCAGCCCTGTGCCAGCCCACAGAGGAGAATACACAGATGATGGCTCAAGGATCATTATCCAGCACTGCATTCTAACAGCAGCCTTTTGAAGGGAAAATGCTTTCACCTCCCTGCAATATTTGGAATATTCTTTGCTTCATTCCAAGCCTTCACGCCAGACTCCATCAGCTGCTGCTTGTGGAGACGATTCCATGGATCCCTTCTAACCCTCATGGTTAAGCTTTGATAATGCTGCACACATTCAACACACATTTTCTTATCCTATAATTGTCACTGAATGGTCCTGGTTAAATGTAAAGTTTTTTAAAGAGGTGGAATAGCAGCTTTGTGTGCAACACCATTGCTTAAAGATTTACCTCCTTTGAGAA
The DNA here is from genome assembly GCA_030060385.1 of Muscicapa striata striata. NCBI lineage: Eukaryota > Metazoa > Chordata > Aves > Passeriformes > Muscicapidae > Muscicapa > Muscicapa striata. The sequence goes on along the minus strand of JAREIS010000045.1, from coordinate 1,166,269 downwards.
GTCAAAGCATTAACATGTTCAAAGTTATAATTTTTCCTTTTTGACCATATTTTTTGAGGTGTTTTCTAATGTATTTAATGATTTGCAACTGCTTAGGTGGATTTCACCTAAGGTTTTTCAAGGGGAAAAAGCACTACATGAAACTCAGTAACAAAGTTTATCTTTAATTGATTTAATTACCTAGATATTGCCCTACATGAAAATATCAACAAGAAAAGGCAAGAGTGAAGTGTCATCAGCCCCTGAGACAGCATGAGGTCACAAATTATCCTTGTTGTCCTTTGAATAAATGATATGACATTTTTCATGGATCATTACCTTTCCTATAGACTGAAAAGAGGATTTTATAAAGGGACTTGGGTTCTACATATCTAGAAGGCTGATTATGTAAAAATGGTGACAGATGTTATAAAAACAGTGGGAAATGTGATCAATGTGTCAAAGACAAACCACAAAGGGCATGAAGTGTTTTTTGGCTGTCACACCCTTTCAATATGTGATGGCAAGTGCTTGGATTTTTTGCTGGTGTTTATAAACATCCCTCTTGCTGAAATAAAACTGCTGTTAAAAAAATATGCAAGTTCTCTCTTTGAACTGGAAATATTCAACAACTTCAGTTTTAATGAAGCGCCTTTTTACAAATATGCTTTTTTTTCTAAAAGAAAGAAGAGATGAATCCTAATAAAATTGAATACTCCTCACAGCCAGCCTAAAATAAAGATAACTGAGAGCTGCCACAGTGAGTTTACTGTTGCATCAGCCTCCAACATATTTGTGCAGGAGTGAAGTGTTGGTGGGAACCACTCTGAGACCAAACAAACTCACACTTCACACTTGGGAAGTTTTGTGAATCTCCGTGGGCTGGGGCTCAGTGCATGCACAGGCCAAGAGCAGATTTCAGCTGATGGCTGTGATAAAATGCACATTGGAAGGGTGTGCAAAGCAGGCAATTCCCTGCAGGAAACTGCTAATCCCTCTAGAAGGAATGCCACTCTTTTGGCATTAGGCCTTATACATTGTTAATGAAGAGGAGAAACAATTAAATAGGAAAAGAGGACTATTAAAATAACACTTAATTGTGACAAGTTGATAAAGTGTTCCACCAGCTAATCAATACAGCTTCTGGGAGCCTAACAGCCTTATCAATTTTACTGATGTCTGCCTATCTGCTAGTTTTCAGTTCCTGGGCTACATTTACAGAGTACCAAGGGAGAATTTTTGATATTGCAAATGAGCTGGGACAAAGGAGAACCCAGGGGACAAGAACACCAAAAAATACTTGGTATTTTTGAAAACCATTTGCATCATCCTGGTTCTTGCTCCAGAGGGTGTTTGGGCACTGAGCAGCTCCCCAGGGCAGTGGTCACAGCACTGACAGAGCTCCAGGAAGGTTTGGACAATGCTCTGGGCACAGGGTGAGGGTTTGGGGTTGTCTCATGCAGGGCCAAGACTTGGACTCAACCCTTGTGCGTCCTTCCAACTCAGAACATTCTGTGACACTTCTGTTCCTGGTAAGGTTTTACCCTCCTTTCTTTGTTTCTTGTGGGGAAAAAAAAAAAATCTAGATCAAAGCCGAGTAGGAGATTTGAGCTGTGATTTATTCTTTTAAAAATAGCATGGTACTATTAAGTAAGCAAAACAACTACAAACAAAGCTGTGTGTTGGCCACATTGATTATCAGAAGAAAAATAAGAAGCTGGAGATATACAATGAGAAACTTGTGGTGGTGCTCAGTTTCCTTCAACATCACCTGTCTCCATGGCAAATCATCTTCCAGTGCAACCTTGTTTCCACATTATCAAAGACACCAGAGGTGCTGTTTGGTAAAACTGCAAAGCATTTAATGAAGTTATATTTAGTTGTATTGTTAGATGTGGATCTTCATCAGTTCTGCACACTCAGTCTGGCTACAGCAATGGACTGAAGTTTAATGGTAAAATTGTTGTTTGGTGTAGGTGAGCAGCACATACAGTTAATAAAAATGTGATTGATGGAGGATCCATTTAAGCAAGTAAAAGATTCAAGTGGACATTACCTGAGAATTCATCCCATGTGGGATGTTAGAGCAGGACAGGCATAATAAACAATCTTTTGTCCTTTAGTCTTATTTTACCAAAGCTCTCTGAAAAACGAAACAGCAGCTACCTCAGTGTGTTAGTGGTAATTATTGCAGATTTTTTTGGAAAAGCATAGGAGTGATTATGAAACTTGTTAGGCCATATTTAATTACTCTGCAAGTGGCAGACACCCAGCTCTAGTATTAGCTTTATGTGGTATTTGATAATTCTGTGATGAGACCACAAAAATCAACTTATTCATGTATTCTGAAAACTTTCCATAAGAAATCTTAAATTTGCTTCAGAATTTCATTTATTTCAGAATTTCCCATTTTCACAATTTTCAGCAATGTTTTCTGCTGTGTCTCTAAATGCAAAAAATGTTCAGATTGACAGTAGAGTTGAGAGAAGGAAATAATCTGAGTCAGGTCCAAGAATGACATAAATAATTCTTCAGTTTTCAGTAAAAGTGGTGTTGATGAAGCCAAAATGATTTTCATTGAACCTCTCCAAACTGGGATTTTATTTTATATTGATCACAGTTGTAGTTTTTCTTACACTTTCTATGAATTGAAGTTTGTTCCCCTCTCTGTTCCATGGGTATTAAAAATTTCTGTCCTGTGGGACCTAACAGCATGAGCATCCATTACACTGGGAATATTTTCCTTGTTCCTCAATAGGGAAATTTTCTCAAAATGCCTAAGTTAATTAAGGTGAATCAGGGACTAAAAAAGTTGTTTTTAACCTGTGCTTAGTTTGACCTTTGCCTCTGTCCCAGAGCTCAAAACACTTTTTTTACAGTTTTATGGAAAAACATGACTTCTTTTTACATATATACACATTCTTTGGTTTAATTTGATTCAATTAAAGGCTTGTTGGAACAAATGGTGACAGAAAAAATATTGAGGATATAGTCAAATAAAAATATTCAAGAATACAGCAGTTCATCAAAAGTTGTTCCTGGATTAAAGTGGGGTATATCTTGCTAAGGACTGATAGGTAAAGTTGTCATTACTTTTGCTTGTGCAAGGATTTCCAGAAGGAATTTGATACAACTCTCTAACAGTGTGAAGCAGAAAAAAAGTTTGCTAATTTATTTCAGTGCACAGCTCTAATATATCTCTTGATTGATTTTTGCACTCACCAAGCAGAATAGGAATAGAGATGGAGGGACACTGTGAAAATTGAGAAATCTGGCGATGCTTGAAGTGGAAGGAGGAAAATACATTTCTATAACCCACAAGAGAACTTGTTTTCATGGTCATTACTAAAATTTCTTTCTTAAATCAGTCTTTTTACAGGAGGAATTATGAAATAATTTAATAAAAGGGAGAAGTCTGAGAGGAAAATAATATCCTAGGATTTAAAATACTCAGAATTGCTACAACTCTGTAGTCTTGGCATATAACCTTGGCCAAATGAATGCCAGGAGTGATCTAAGAGATCCCAGCTGTGGTCCCCTTTCCTGCTCTTTTCCCATTCCCTCCTTTTGACTTCATTCTCTTTCAACTTCCTCTGCAGCAGCTCTGGTACTCACCTGACCTTCAGTGAGCCTTTTCTGTCCACTTGCTGGGCAGAAATCTAGGCCACCAAGGAAAAATGGAGAAAAAAGAGAAAAGGGGAAAAAAAAATAAATTAGGGGGAAAAAACCCAAACCAAAAAAGCCCAGAAATAGTTTTCTGCTGGTTTAGTATATTCACATTCTGAAGTTTTTAGAAATTCAGGTCTTTGGTATCCTGCTCCAAAGCCTCCAGCACAGAGGTAATTGGTATTTTTACCCCTTGAGCATAATGTTTTTTCTCACATCTTTTGGAGTCACCATAAAATTCTCAGCACACATTTGGAGAACATGTAAATGGAAACACATGCAAGCTAAAAAGGAAAAGTGGACAAAATGAAGAAAAGCAGTGAAAAGGCGGGGCTGGGTGAAGTGCACTTGAAGACAAATACAGGGAGGGAAATGGAAATGACTTCTGAACATTCATTTTGTTTGGAAATATCAGAAAAGACATATGACATCTGTGAGCTTTTGGCCTTTAAGCTTGGAAAGATGCCTGGGTTCACCTGGGGAGCAGCCTGAACAAATGTCATTGCAGCTGGGGGAGGTGAAAGAAGGAAAAACAAATGTGCTGGAGTCTGCAAAGGAACTTTCTCACACAGCTCCTGCACTAAGATGTTAGAAATGGATGGGATTTTAAAGGGAAGGCAAGGAGTGATTTGAAGTATTCAAAATGAAATACAAATGGAGAAAAACAGGTATTTTGGTGGTAGTCTGGCAGCTCATTCCATCAGTGGTTAAATACTCTGTGATTTCCCTACATTTATGCAGAAAATAAATCACAGCCTGGTGTTGGGAAGAACAGGTTTTTCCTTAACTGGCTGGTTAAATGTCTACATTGCCAAACAATGAAAACTGTGTGACAATACCTATTTTTCACAATGCCACACTGATAAGCACTACATATAAATCCTATTTTCTGACTGTGAAATTCATTCTTTTTCCTCTGGATTGACCTTTCTAGTTCCCTGATTTCCCTCCTTCCCAACACACTGGGTTTTCAGGGTAATGTACTTTTTAGGTGAATGATTAAATTGAACCTGTTTCCTACAGGACCTGTGGGTTCATGTTCCCTCAAACAATTGATTCAGGAAATACCAAATTTTATTCTTTGCCATCTTACATTTTCTTCCTTTTGAACAGAGAAATGTGTATTTAATTAATTTCATGGATTTAATATATCATTGCATTCAGTGCCTTGCTTTCCCTTTACCACTCCTTTTTGTGTTCTCTACCAAAACTAGGTGTTAGGGCTGCTGATACAAACATTTTCTTTGGCCAAATGAGTCTTTCAAGTTTCCTCTCTGATCATGAGTCTGCAATAAATGCAGACTTTCATCAACTTTGTCATGTATTTTCACATCAAATTCCATAAATAAATGTATGCAATGAACTCTAGATGTTGGCTCCATATTTTTGTTATTCCCTTTCCATCTTTATCAGCTTAGGTGGGATTTTTGCCTGGTTTTTTGTTTTTGTTTTTTTTGTTTTGTTTTGTTTTGTTTTTGGAGGCTGGGGGCAGTATTTCCTCTGAGGATTCACCTGACTGAAGGGCTTGTAGCACTTTCCCTCCTAACCTGTCAGTCTGCAATTGTTTTTTGAGCTTTGGGAATGGCCTTTCTTTCAAATTCCTGGTGCTCAAAAGTCTCTCAGGAATGCCAGAGCTTATTTACAATGGCAAAACAAGTAGCACTATCTAGATAGATAAACAAACTCTTTCTTTTTTTCTTTTTTTTTTTTTTTTTTTTTTTCTTTTTTTTTTTTTTTTTTCTTTTTTTTTTTTTTTTTTTTTTTTTTTTTTTTCTTTTTTTCTGCTAAGAACTCAAATCAGTACTTTCAAGAAATTATCCCCCAAAGGTAAAATAGAGTTTTATTGCCAATTATGAAGGGAACTGTATCAATTCTCTGCAGTTAACCACTTGCTCCAGATTGCTCCAGACCATCTGGAGGTTTTTTGGTGAACATTTTGCAAAGGTTCTTTGGCAAAAGATTTCCTTTTTTTTTTTGGTTTTCAGGGCACTCAGCTGTGCCCTTGTACCACAGCAGCTCCCAGCAAGGAAACATTAAGTCACACTCCAGTACCCCACTGGGCATTAAAGACTTTTTCATAATTTCTCTTCTGGAGTCCTGACTCTGTGTGGCTGCATCAAAACTTTTCATAGCCAAAGACATGGGTTTAATTACCATTTAATTAGTGCTCTAGGAAATGCCTGATAAGGACAGGTGAAAGGGGCCAGAGATTATAGCTAATATGTAGCAAGAGCAAAGCTACCTCCTCCTGGGAGGAGAGGAATGAGCAGATGGTCCATGCCACTTGTCTTTAGGAAAGAGAGAAACCCTGGCCTGTTTTATTGACACACACAGAAACAAAAAGTCTGTAAAAGACACAGAATTCTGCAGCCATGGCTTTATTTCCTCCTTCCAATTTTCATTTTCCCAAACAGAAATTCATGTGGCAGTGATGCCATGAACAGCATGCAGGTTGGTCTGTGCATTTTTCAGCCCTGCTTTCCAAGCTGTAACCCATGTCTGAGCTGAACCCTGAGAGAGCCTCCCAAGCACATTTTTAATAAAATCACTAAGAGATCAGTTAGAAGTCTGTGATAAGCTGGGAGTCCATGTAGTTTTCTTCTCTTCCCCCATGGATGCTTTTCGTAAGCCCGCATCAGGTATTTTGACTGAAAAATCAGTTCTCTATAAATAAAACAAAGGACTGTATTAAATCAAGTAGCTCCCCTGATGCTACTTGCTTCATTAACACTCTTCCCTGGTCTCCAGGGGATGTTCAAGTTTTCCTTGGGGACAATAAACACCTCTCCAATCTGTTTTTCGCCTCCCATTTTTTAATTTATTTACTGATTTCTGGTGAGCCTAAAACGTGCTATCAAGCTTCATATTGCATTCAATTTCTTTCCAAGGTGCTTTTCTCTGTTGGATCCTCTGTAACACTGTCAGGGCTTTGTTTTGAGGTTAGTACTTTCTTCTTAGCTGAATTCATTTCTTCTGGGGTAAAATAAACTGCACCATGAGCCTTTTTAGCAACGAGTTGTGAAGCATCTGTTGTGTTTGTCAAGCCCTACCTGCCCCCTCTGCAAGAGCTGGCACTCTGCAAAAAAAACCACTGGTTTTTTTTCCTGTTTTTGACTGACCTTTTTAAGGGAGAGGTTTTTATTTCAGTTTTGTTGGCAGCCTGAGGTAGGCAAGGGCCACAGACATGTTGGAAACTGGTTCTGTTAAAAGCTCAGCAAAAAGACGAAGCATGATAGCAGTTCCAACTATGAACCCACAGGTAAAAATGAATAAAAAAAAGTTAAAAAATTATAACAGATGCATCTGACAAAATACAGCAAAGGGGCTGAGCTACTTTGGCAAAGCCTGGGTGTGTTGGCAACTCAGAAGCAGCAATAACCCAGCTCCTGTCCTGCTCTGTGGGTTTCAGATGACAATTTTCTTTGGGCATTATGGCAGGGCCCACTTTAGGGGACGTGGAGGAGTCCTCTACAGAGAGGGTTTAAATGTGAAATTTTGGCAGCCTGGCCTTAAGAGGCACATACAAATCAAATTCCAACTAGAGTCAATGACAATGGGATCAAATGGAGAAGTGGATTGCAGTCTGCTTGACTTAAAATTTTAAAAATTTATTAGAAATAGGATTAGGGGTGAGTCACTGTACGTGTTCTTCACAGTAATTACAAAACAGCCCAGCTAAACCCTGTTATTCCCATTGTACTTCCCTATTCTTTATAGCATCCATTATTCTGGCATTGTAGTGCATGATTTTCACAATTGAGTTGCTAAATGTATATTAGAATGGCATTACAAACTTCATTTGCAATTTCTTTCATTGGTCTCTATGTGTTTAATAAATGTTTAAGAGAGCAAAACCCTTCTGTGGTAGCAAACCTGTGGGACTTACTGCAAATATGAATAGTTTTCAAGGCTTGTGAATGCAAATTTCTATACCATGCATACACTTCCATAGGTAGCATTGGTTTAGCTATGCAGTGTTTTGCCTTTTTTTTTAATTTGGGAAGCACCAGAGCTCTGCTTTCCATGTGCTACAGGGACACAGAGGATTTGACATTTTAATATCCACAGTCAAGGTTAGCTCAGTTAGTTATAGCCCAGCTGATGACCCAGACTGGGGTTCAGCTGCCTAAAGCTGGATTTCTAATGCTCTCTGAGCTGCCCTCAGGTCCTACAGAAGAAAGATGCCCGTAAGGTCACTTGAAAGTTTGACAGGATGCCCAAAGCAAAAAAAAGGGGCAGTAGGTGTGGGCAACTAAAAGATACACTAAGGAACTCAATGGAAATCTAGTAAATGTTGGCAAATGGGATTAAGAGAGTCTGATGAATATTTGAAATTCAGTTCTTTTCTGATCAATTGTTGAAATTCAGTTCATTCCTTTAGAGGAACCTGAATAAACTTCTGGCTGCATTGATTACAGTTTCTGTCTCATCCCCATGAGACAGAAGATACAGGAGACCTGTACTCTCCTGGAAAGTAGAGGGAATATTTTGGGGAACAAAAAGTGTCACCAGCCACCATTAATTGGTACAGTTGGGAAAATAAACATGTGCTTCCTTAGTTTGCTTAAAAAAAGTCTGCACTGCAACTTCAATTAGCACTTCAACACTCCTAAAAACTAGTGTACATGAAGTGTCCTCTTTTTCTCATTACAGAATCAACAATACCTTCTTTAAGATCATTCCTTTCATCAAGGACTTCAAAGCCCTTAATGAAAGCATGTTTTGTTTGTTTACATTGCATAATGGATCCTGGCACAGTAATGACTGAGCTGATTGATATGCAGGCACAAAATTCAACTTCTTGTTTTGGCCTTAGTAGCCCAAATATATCATATCTGGCTCTGTGTTAGCCTTAGTCAAAGGCTGCCTGTACCCACATTTGGGAAAAATAGATGAGGAGATGGCAAAATGCTGCAAATATGAAAACAAAACAAAACAAAACAAAAACAAAAAAAAGCTTGCTAAATAGTTAATGTAAGATCATACATTTATTTATAGTGAGAATAGCAGAGAAGCAAACAGAAAGAATCCTGACATTTGTATCATTTTGACTTGCTTGCTACCATTTCACAGCAAGTTTTTCCCTTAAGAACATTTATTCAAGATAGTTCATGATTAATTCATACACACTGGTTGCAGATAGCATATGTCTGGAGGAAGATCCCATATTGCATTTAATTATTATCATTTTTTTTCTCAAGTCTTTTAGTCAGTTTAGTTGAATTGAGCTCACTGGCTGAAGACATATAAATATAGTTGTGCAGAGACAATCAGCTGGGATGTCCCTCATGAAAATTTAAAACACAATGAAGGCTTTGTTGGGAGCCAGTTTCTCAGGTCTAACCACATTCCCTGGAATATCTGGTGTATCCACAAGGTCCTCAACCATCAGCAATATTTTACCTATACATGTTACAAAAATAATTTTGCATTTTTTAGTTCCCATGTTTTCAAATCCTCTCTCCATGGGGAAATTCAGGTGGGAAATGAAGGTGAAGAAGAACCAGGCCTTTTGCCTGTGATTATTTCCAGTCCTGCCACTGCCAGGTGCCTCAATGTCCCCTCTCCTAAATGAGTCCAGACCTGGGGGTTCAATGTCTGTGCCTGTGGTGGGGAGCATTGAAAAGAGCATTCCATGAATGAAAATGCACTTTTCATTTTCAACTTACCCAAAACTCGAGTCTATTTGGGTTCAAAGAATACAACCTCTACTTACAGTTTGGGCTGGTGCAGCTGAAATGTGACATTCCCTGCTGGGAACAATAGCAGTCCTTACAGGATGTAAATACCCAGTTATGCTTCTGACTTGGAAATTAGACCTCAGCACTCTGCTGGGATCATTTTAAGTGATTCAGGTCTCCAAAAAACCTCTGTACAAAATATTGCTCTGCTGAAGAAATTTCTCTTTCAAGCTTGCCCACTCATATCCCTAAGCCAATAGGAAATGAAAACTGATTATTTTCCTTTTGAACCACATGTGCTCTGCTCATTTTCTGCATTAATATAATTCAGAATAAAATAAGGGAAAGGATATAAATTTTCATTGACCATATTAAATTGAACAATGTACATACTTCTGTGGTGTTAGTTTTCATTACAAAGGAAATTGAACTGCAGAAGATTATTTGAAGCTCTATAGATTTTTCTGCCCCATAAGCTGCAAAGAATATGTTTGAATGTATTCATCCTTTCTTTATATGTTTATATGCTTATATATTTTTAATATATGTACATGTGCAATGTAGACACACAAATAAATGTGCTGCATTTATGAGAAAAACAGACTCTTGATATTTCACTAGCTGGGGAGATACACATGTTTAGTTTTTGTGTATTTTCCCCCATGTTTTTAATTTTTATGATTTTTCACTTTATTCTAGTCAGATCCTTGGGTGTGGGGAGAGGCAGAAAAGAGAGGAAGGAAAGCAATAAATGAAAATATACACTGAGCGTCCTAATTAAGATTTATTTAATCCAGCTACAAAACAGTATTTAGCATCCTGATGGGAGCAGATTGCTTTCACATTTGATGTGATTTCCCATTTTTAAATAGGAAAAATGGCACTGTATTAGACCTGAATCATTGCTGCAGTGCTGGGATATTTGGGATTTCAGAGCATGTAGCTTCTCCTGGGGCTGGTTTGCCCCAAAGCCACAGCACAGACCCAGCAAAGCCTGGCTGTGCTGCAGAGCTCCCTGTGCCAGCCCCAGGGGAAGGACCTGCAGCAGGCAGGGATGAGCTACCAAAGGCAGCCTTCACCTGCTGGGATCTTTTTTACAGCATGACCCTGAAGTATCATGGCAGGCAATAAAATGTCAAATGGGACCTGCTGCTCTGGGTCAGAACTTTGAAAAAGTCAGCCCACAGAAATAAGAGCAACATGACTCATCTCCACCTGTTACAAGGCAGAGACCTTTTACCACCTGTAGATGTTTGGGATTCAGTTTCTTATTAATAATAGTTAGCATTCACTAGGGAATACTGGGAAGAAATTGGGAAGAAATAAATACTAGGAAGAATATCCTAATATTTATTTAGATATTGGGAAGAAATTCTTTCCTGTGAGGGTGATGAGGCACTGGCAGAGGTTGCTCAGAGAAGCTGTGGATGCCCAATCCCTGAGTTCAAGGCCAGGTTGGGTGGGACTCTGAGGAACCTGTTCTAGTGGAAACTGTCCCTGACCATGGCAGGGGGTTGGGAATGAAGGATCTTTATTTCCCCTTCCAATCCAGACCATTCAGTTGCACTTTTACAGCATCATATTAAATCCATCCTTGCTAATACCTTTGATAGTGATTCTTTAAGTGATCCAAATCACCCACTCACAACACCACTAAGCACTTTTTGTTTCCTAAAACCTGCACCAAAAAACACCAACAAGCTCTCTGTATAGGTCAAGCAGGCAATTCCTGCAAACACAGGGAGGAAAAAGTGTTCTGCAAGTTCTTAATCTCAATGTAATCTCAATTAAAAATTTCTGAAGCCTTTCAATATTACATTACCAGACTGAGTGTTTTCCAAGGAAAGAATACCTGTGACCAGGCAGCCTTGATGCAGAGTTATATTAACTGGGAGGTTTAATACATTTTTGACAAAGCTTAGCAGAAATAATTCCACCACTACCAAGGAATAAAATGAGAAACATAATGATGCTGTTTAAAATGCCAAAGAGCTCTAGGTAAAAAATATGAACATAAGGCCTGATTCAAAGTCATGAATTTAATAAAAAGAGTCATGATGAATGCAGTGATTCTGGATTTGTTCCAGAAGAACAAAGCTCCTCCACCATGTACTGAGCTACAGGCCAGCCCTCTGCACATTTCCAGCACATGAACCAATTTCCAGCAAGGCTGCCTGGGTCAGTGCCAGGCTGCACATTGCCCTGAGAGCAGGACAAGCCACTTGGAGCATCTGTCTCTGTTTGACCTTTGGGACAAAAAAACATCTGGAGGGCTTTGGGGCTCCACAGAGCCCAAGAGTTTTGGTGTGGAAAGGGCTTTTGAGGCTCAGTGAGGCAGAGTCTGTGAGTTGTGTGTGTTGGTTGTGTCCTGCAGGCACAGGGCACAGGAAGAGCACCCTGCCCCAGGCTAACTCAGTGTGTTCCCAGTTCAGCCCCAGCCACATCTGCTGAAATGTGAATCAAGTCCACTACCAAACCCTGTGAAAAACTAGAAAATCCCTTGTTCTGAAACTTACCATAAAGGTGGGATGCAATTAAAAAGTGAAATATTGAAATGTTTGATAGAGAGCAACCCATAGGTGATAACTTATCCACAGAGTTATCACATCTATGAATCACATCTAAAATATTTAGAAACTGTTTTAACTTTTCTAGACCACAGTCCTTAAAATATCCTCCCAATTCTATTAATAGAGTATGTGGGCTTATTAGAATAATGCAAGCAGCAGGAATAGAAAGTAGCTTTGTGATCATATAATGGGTATTTCAAAAATATCTGTACCAACTTCCACACTCTATCTCTCTATTTCCCTCCACCTCCTCCTCTAAGCAAAACAAAACAAAATAAAAATAAAAATAAAAATAAAAAAAACAAAAAAACCCCAAAACCAAAACAAACAAACAAACAACAAACAAATAAACAAAAAAGAAAAAAGCAAGAAAAAAAGAGACACAAATAAAAGGAATATATTTCCTTAACTACTATTAATTTCACTGAATTTGGCCTTTAGCTGCTGCTCATTCATTCAGTGAGCTTTTATGGGCCTGAGTTTGCTCAGCCATTAATTGTCCAGCTTTGTCCAGCTGTCCTTTAAGCAAGGTGAGCTTGACCCCAGCTCTGGCTGTTCCACTTGGTGTCGCTCAGCAGAGCTGCTCCTTTTCCACATCCCCTGAAAACACAGCTCTGTGCATGAGGCACCAGAGATTCCCATCTGGTGGGAATGTGGCATGTGCTGAATTTTACCTGTTTGTTTTTCTGTTTTACCTTTTTACCAATTTTTACTGACTCTTAGATCTTCCAGGACTTTCAGGGACACAGACCGTCCTATTTCTGCCTAGAAAGAAAATATTTCTTCTGTCTAGACAAAAATACTAGATATTTGTTTATTTTTGACCTCCTCTCCTTCCCCCAAAATTGAGACAAACAACATCTATCATGACCGGAAGGATTACCCAATATACAGGTGTCTGGAAATCATGACCATGATTTCATAACACAGGATTCCATAACAGACAAGGACACTGAGTATTCTGTGCTCTGAATTTCTCTATTTTAATACAGATTACTGCAAATTTAGAGCCCAGAGAAGGATCTAACCATCCAAAAGCTAACCAAACCCAAAAATGAGTGGACAGATTCCCTCCAAAGAGAATCCATGGCACAGTCTGGAGTCACATAGGTGTCCCCAGTTATTTCCAAGATCCTAAAGAAAGCTCATGTGGAGAATGCAAACTGTTTAGGTACATAAAGGAGTCCTCACTGAGAGAAATTTGGATAAAAATTGACCCTTTTTATACCATAGACACATCACAGGGTGCAGGACACCATCACTTCAAGCAACCACTATGCTCTGTAATTTCATATTTCACCTGTAATAGCCAACAGATGATGCTTCCTTTTCTTTCAGACCCACCCAATTTTCTCAATTTCCACTTTTTCAGACAATAAGTTGTCACTACAGTTTCTTGGGTTTGTGTTTATTGGCAATACTTCAAGATGTCCAGTTTCCAGATAGCCTGGCTGTACTTCAAAGAGGCCCAGCAGCACTTCCCAAGGATGTTTCTGGTTTCCAAGCTGGGTTCCAGGCTCTCAGCTCATAGGCTGCCAGGCCTTTCTCTCTGTTCAGGAATTGTCCCTTTTAAGCAGATGTTGATGTTGCTCACATCCACATCCTGCACTCGTATTTCACTGTTGCAGTGACTGAATTCTTTGTCATAAGAGTTGACCACATGAGGGGAAAAAAAAAAAAAAAAAAAAAAAAAAGGAAAAATATTGATCTATTTTTTTCTCTCTCTTACTTTCCAGGGTTTTGAAAAATGTTTTTGGCAACAACTGTGAGATGTCCTGTGAGAAACAAACCCACCTAGGAAGGCCTTTTTCCTCTAAGGTTTACAAGTCTCAAACAGGTTTTTTGTGAGTGATAAGGGCTAAAGATAGAAGACAAAGAGTGACAGGAGAAATGCCAGTACCACAGGGAAGAGAGAACATGAGGATCCCCTTTGTGCTGCTCTACATAAACCCCCACAAAATATAGCACTATTTAAGATTTCTGGGTATACTGAGGTCAATATTCCTTAAAGTCTGCCTGCTCTGCTGTTTGAGGATTCCCTGAAGGCTGTCCCACACTTATCCAGATCATGCAGCAGCACATCCTTCCTTAATCAAATCATTTATGAGAGTCTGCACCAAAGGCCTTTATTTCATAATAAATCTGGTGTCTGCCAAGCTCATTTGTGCCATGCATGGCAAAACCCTCTGGGAATCAGATTATGGATTTTCTTTTCCCTTCTGGCAGAGTTTGAAAAGATGGGAGCAGAAAATTTGGGGCTTTCTGTTAATTGATTCAATGTTTTCATCATCTGTGGGCTTTCTTTCCAAACCTGACACTGCAGAACATGGCTGAAGCTGGGAACCAGGCAAGGAGAACATGGATTTCATGGCCATGGAAAATCAGAGCTTGCAAAGCAAGGATAAAATTGAATTCCAAGAAATGGAATTTCCAAGCAGGTGTTGTAAGCAGGTTTTAAAAGCTGAATAGTTTGTGATTAACAGCAATCCAATGGAACCCTATTAACATTATAATTCAGGATTGTTAAGAATAGAGTATCTTGTTAGGAAGATTTTTTTTTCAAATGCTTTGTGTCAATTTGCAGATAATCAATTTAACAGCTGTCTTCAGGAACTTAAAGTACTTAAATAATTTTAAGAACTAGAAATAAAAATGCTAATGACAGAGATATTTGTTTTATTATCTTTAAGCAAAGATATACTTATGTAATGCAACTTTATAACTTGTTAGCAAATGTTAATGTATTTTTTTAAATCTTGTACTTTTATCTCTATGTTTTTAATAGATTATTTTCAGTGTAACACAGGTAACAGATGATCACTCACAGTCATCTGCTTCCCTGCTTTCTAGTGCTAATAACTGAGAATTACTGAAGCAAAAACATAACTTCCTATTAGCAGTCTGTGTTAATGAAGAAGGTCTAAAGCACACATACCACTTAGCTCTTAAATAAATTACAAGCCCTGGGTGTTAAGTGGCTAAATGAGTATTTTTAAACAATATTTTAATAGCTCCTCTTTTCTACAGCTGCAGGTGTTTACAAAATGCCTGTCTTTTACCTGCATTTTGCACTAATCTCTAAAATAACATTTTTAAGCAGCTGTTAGTTTTTCTGTCGATAGCTCTTGCTTTGTAATCACCAGTAATGATTCCATGAGATTCCCACTGCATTCCCTCAAGCTATACTGTGCAAGGAGGCAGTTTTCCAACTTATTTTTATTTAAGCAGCATTTCAAGCACAAAACTTGAGAAGATTTTTCAGTGGCATTTATGTGAAGAAAAGGGAAGTTGCTGTTTGAAAGAGATGAAAATTTGTTCATCCCTCACCTACAATGAAATTAAACAATCCCTGCAGGTGGGCTGAGATTCCTTCTTTTGTACCCAGAGATAAAGTATTAACAAGATCCTGAAGAATTTGGTGATAGGAAAAAAGGAAAAAAAAAAACCTTTTATGTATGACTGGGGATGATTAACTTCATCACAATTTATTTAAATGCTTCAATGCAACATTTAGTGCCATGGAAAATTCAAGGATCTTGCACTTTTATTCAAGGACCATGGCATTTTTCAGGTAGCTTCTTGGAAATTAACAATAATGTTAAAGATGCACATTTATTTTCATTGTGAGAGTTATAAAATTAAATATGAAAGGAGTTAATTGTGGTACTGCAGTTTAGTAGAGAGATTTGACAGATCTGCTCACCTTAGAAACCCTGAGTCATCAGAGCTGAAGAGCATCAGAAAAGGCACAGAAATGTGACCCCAAGTGAGTAACACAAAGCACTTAAAAGCCTAGAAGACAGAATAGTTCTGGAGAGTTGAAAAGTATTTTCACATGTGTTATTTTTGGTTCAGTGTTCCTGACAACACCGAAATAAATGCACCTTAAAAATGAACCTCAGTATAAAACTTTTCTCCTCCGAGGGATCAAGCTGTGGGAATGATGGACAAACCCCAGAGAGTTTTAACTCAGACTTCCAAAAATTAGAAGTATAAGCAATGTCTTTGAGGTGTAAGAGTATTTACTTAGGTGGGTATCAGAGTTGCCACCCCTTCCCTATTGTCTGCAGGACTATTTTCAGCACAGTTTAAGTGCTGAGTTTGTGGAATGAGTTTGGTACAATAGCAGTACACCCAAGTTTAGGAGTTTCTGGGTAAAGGTTGGAATGTTTTTACACAGCTTGTGTGCCTGGCACTGGGGTGACATCTCCTTTTTCCAGCTCAGAGGGCTCTGGCTCTCATTGCATGCCACAAAACCCAGTACCACCCTGTAGGGCACAGCCACTGCTGGTGAGACTCACTAAGAGCCCAGCTCCACCCCACAGCCACTTTTCCCTTTGGGATCTCCCAGTGGGTCCTGGAAGATTTCAGGCAAACTCATAGTTTTACTCACAAGAATCCTATTTTAGGCTTAGCATCATAAAATGAGATTGAGAACAATGCATAAAATGGACTAGAATTACTAGAGCTACAAGGCCTGAGATACATTTTGAGTCTCCTTAAAATTGCTTGGAAATAAACCCAAACTATCCATGGATATCTTCAGGTTTTTGTGCTAGAATGAGACTGACACTTACAGACCTTCTGCTGAAAATATGATTTTATTACCTGATTGAACTTGCCTGTTTCCAAGGAGAAGGATCTGGAAGATAAGATGTTGGCTGAATGAAAAATTGCTGACCTCAGAATAAATTATTCCCAGTTGTTTTCATTTCCTCTGAATATAGGGTAGCAGTATCAGTGTCTCTCTTCATAATCCAATCACTTTAGCCTTGCTCCTAGTGACACTTGGCTGCCAGCTGTCTACCAAAAAAACCCAAGTAGGGTTCTATTGAGTTACAGAGAGAAAAAATTGAGAAAAATTGAGAAAAAAAAATCTGTATTCTAAATCACAAACCTCATACTCAAAAATCTGATTTTACTGACTGTACAAATCTGAATTTATGTCAATATTTTAAAAACGCATACAAAAAAAAAAAAAAAAAAAAAAGTCTGTTGTCCAAAGCCATAACCATTAACTATAAGCCAAAAAAAGGAAATCTTATGCCCCTAAAAGAAGCAAAACAAGGGGAAAGCTATACAAGAGTACATAGGATTTTTAAAAGTATTAGTATTTTATTTTCATAATAATTATATTTATAATAGAGTGGGGGTTTTTCTCATGAAATTACAGAACAGAACAAATTAAACATAAAGAATTATACTGAAGCACCAGGCTATGTTTGTAGGAACAAGGTGATAATTTCTGTGCGTTTGTGTAACACTGAGAGATGAAATAAAGAAACATGTAATATGCAAATTTTTCTGGAGTTATATTATATTTGCATTAGAAGGCACGGTCAGTGATATCACTGAGCCCATTACTCATGGCCTGGATGGCAGTAGGCATCAATATGAACACAAAACATTCTTTACTTGGTATCAACAACACACTTTTTACAGACAAAAATTATATAGAACACTGAAAAATGTCATGTAATTGAGGCTGCTCCTTCCTGTGCTTTCTCAGGAGCTCTCTGGGGTGCCCACAGGAGGCAAGATGCTCTTAAATGGTTTTGATGAACAGTTTATGGAACTCCAATGTGAGCAAAATCACCTGAGAGCTGCATGGGTGTTCAGGGTGTTCAGGGAAGCCAAGGGTGGGCTCAAGGGAAAGAGGTGGCTTGACACTGGGGATAATTATGTCTGATTCTCAGACAGAGGTCAAGTGAGTTTGGGTAACTCCTTTTCCACACTGACAGTGATTATAAAACTGTACCTTGAAAAATCTTCTATCTTTGGGCCATTAATGTGTCCCACAATAAAGATTATTCTCTTTTTCCATCCTTTTTTAAAATATAACAGGGAGGAAAACTTTATTTTTTCTTATCAGACCAAATTTTATAAAACACGGTCAATTACATTTGACCTTTGATATATTCAAACTTAATTTTTTGAGCATATGCCTTTTATAACTTCCAGATTGGGCCATGTGCATAAAAACTGTGACAATTTGGGGAAATTTTCAAATTTAAATGATTTTTTTGTTAAAAGGTACAGATCAAATTCAGTGTTGAAAATAGACTTTTCCCCTGAAATCTTAGGGTCTACCTTGAGAACCTGCTCTAGAGACAACTACCTACTATCTTTTCCTGAATGTTTCATTGATGTGATCTAGCATACAAAAGAATCAGAGTAAGATTAATGACTAATTTGAATTTGAAGGTTTTCTTCTTTTCTTAGCCCAGTCAGTGGATCTGTGTTAAGCAGCTAAAAATATCTGCAGATGGAAACTCATTAGAAAATTGACAAAAAAGCTCATGGAAGCTATTTTAATCTCTCCAACAACACCTTCCTCACAATGAACATCTGGAGAGCACTGTAACATATGCTGTACTTAATAGTGAATTATCCCACACATTTCAAGAAAGGGACAAATTGTTAAAACTTTCTATTTATTTCATTAGGCTTTGCATACTTCAATAAAAGCAATTTTTTTAATGTCCTCTTTAGTAAAGTGGCATTTCCTTCCTCCTTCCATCATGAGTATATGATGTTTGCATGTGCCATGTACTTTGTGAGCCATTCCATGCCTTGGATTTATTCCATCATTATTTTGTTGGTAAAAAACAGCCTTTTAGTTCCATATGAGGCTAGAGCTGGGCTCCCAGGCATCTTTGCTTTCACTTTAATTTCATCTAATCTTAACTTTCATTTAAGGACAGTCATTGCCATGCCTAATCATTGAGAGTATTGTATGTTGTTTTCCTATGTACAAAACACAAATTTGGGTTTGTTCTGTTACCTGATGATCCTTTGGCACAACTCTAAGAAATACATGTGTGCACAAACTGTTTTAAAATTCTTGCTATTTGTCATTTTATGGATTTCTACTGACCTGGGTTTGATCTTCCTGAGGGAAAACACCCCACAGAGCACAGCAGAGGGTGTTGGCATTCCTGGTGTTTTCTCAATCCCCAGCTGACACTCAACAGCAGCAGGACTCCTATTCAAAGAAAATTTGGAGTGACTGGAGACTTGCCTCTTTTCCAGGAGTAGCAAAAACCTGCAGTTTGAATTTCAGCCTCCACTAAACCCATTCCTATTCAGAGTAATTTCATTTCCACTGGTGAAATCAAGAGCAGAATTATGCCCAGATTGTCTAGCAAAGAACAGGATGTAATGAAGGCTGGATTTATTTTCAGAAATCCTCTTAGGGTATTGCCTTGGGAAAGATAAGAAAAATAATTTAATTTCATGAACAGTTCAGCAGTTGTAAAATCCCATGCTGTGAAACAGAAAGGAGACTTTTGGAGAGAGGCTTCCTTGGGGCAGCCAACTGCTGAGGAGCATCAGAGCATCTCGCCCGAGTCCCACACCCAGGCACATCTCAGACCAGTGCTGCACCTCACACTGTGCTAGCTTCAAGTGAAACATGCTCTTCCTTTGACAAAAACATCACCTACACTTGAAAAAGTAGTCCTCTCTTTCCCCATGACAATGAAATATCATTTTTGCTACAAAGAGAGGAAAGATTATTTTCTGTGTTTATTTAGCATCTGAACATATAAATTGCAGGTAAACTATATAATCCTGCTTTTTTGTTTTTTCCTCCCATATCTCTTGAAGTATATATTTAAATTGCTATAACAAAATTTACTTCTATTTTAAGCCTGCTTTTGTATTCTGTACCTAGTCAATTAATTTTCTGCTTTAAGGTATTTTAAATGTATTTTAAAATTAGACAAAAGACAGTGACTATGAACCCTCAAACCAATTTGAGCTTGTATAATGAGCATAAATCATTCTAATAAAGCAATTTAAAATCAATTATGACACCATTATTTTGAGCTCATTACTGATTTTATAAATAAACCAGTAACCTTTCATCATTATACCATGTAGATGGCTAGACTGCATTGTGTAGTGGGTGTCATCTTGCATCCTCAAGGCTGTACAGTTATTTCCTGGGTTATTACAGTATTTGACAGCCCTGTGAAGTGCAATGCAGAATAACACCATGGAAAGTGTGTATCATTTCTCTCAAGTCACAGGGAACAAGGAAGCTTTCCCACCACTCTCTGTTAAGTCATATTCCTCCCTAGTTAATGAGACACTCATTTCTTTATATTACATTTTCATGCCTTTCCAGTTAGATTTTTTTCTATAATCTGAAGCTTGAGTCTATGTAGGATATCCCAGCTGAAAACTCAGTTGTTTCATATGAACAGTTTGTTTTTAGGCATTAAATTTGTGCTTCATTTAAGTCAGTACCTTGCACTGTAAAATGAACATGAAAACTATAGTGAGTGTCAGAGCTTTCCCAAAGGTGCAGGTGGGGTGGATAAAGTGGTGAAGGTCCAGCTCAGAAGCAGAGATTAAAACTGAAGACCCCACTCCCAAGCCAGTACCTCACTAACCTGCATCCCCTCACAACTCTGCTTACAGAAAAAAAAAAAAAAATTAGAGTTATATTCTTCAAATGTCTTTGTATTTTGGTCTGAAAAAAATCAAGTTTTCTACCTCTTTGGACCACACTATTCATGTAAAAATGTTGACCTTGAAAACAGCTATTTGGATAGCCAGTTAATTATTGAAATAAGTTGCTTTTATAAACAACTATGTAAGTTCAGGCTACATTCCCAAAGGAAATGGGAAGTCATTGACACGAGGATGATCACACATTTCTGAGCAGACATCCAAGGGCAAGCACAGGTTAGAAATGAGGAGACAGAGAATGTGAAACTGAGATCCTCCCTGCCAGAAAAGGAGAGTGAGGTGCTGTACAAGGGGAAATTTACTCCAGTGGCCCCTCTTGAGATGTGGTGACCCTGCCATACTCTTCACTTCATTTTATCTGCCCAGCATGTAATCACAGAGCTCCTCAAAGCAGGTTATGGAAGAAATGCAGAAGCCAGGAGCTGCAAACATGACAGCACCACATTCCCTGACCTCTGCAGTGCCTGTCTGAAGCTGTGCCTGTGCTGTTAAATAACAGAGTCTGTCCTCTGTCCTTGAAACCCAGTGGTGTCTCATGATGGCTAAACTTTCCTCCCTCTTTTGTGCTGCCTTGCATGTACTGAATACTGATAAATATCTCCAGCCACACTGTCCTGCAGCTCATATTTGGGAGAGCACTTGCAGACCCAGGCCAAAATTGTGCCAGGGAGCACACAGGTCACTAAGCATTAGGGGCCACCTTGGTTCTGAAGGCAGCTCCCTGGCCCTTCTCCTTCACTGTGAATGAGTGACTCCAAATCTTCAGGAGCTCCAGAGCACAAGCACAGCAGGTCAGGTCTGCACACTGGACCACAAATCACAAATGAGCTGGAAGGTTCCATCTGTCCCTTTTCAAAACTGACAGACAGCTACCAAAAAGAAGTGGTGGTTTGTAAAAATGACAGAGAGAAAGGAAAGCACAGAACAAAGAAGCGTGGGCTGGAGGCTCTCAGCTCACCAACACATCCACAGAGGATTGCTGCTGGGCTGGTGAGGCCAGGCTTTCAGCACCCCCCTGACATGGCATTGGTGGCACTGTAAGACAAGGAGGGGCTTCTTTTACACCTCTCTTTGGATTTCCAGGTGGACACAATGACAATAAATAAGGTGTGCGTTTGTCCTCACTGTGCCTGCAGAGAGCCAGCTCACCTCAGACACCCCAGGCTGGTGTGGTGCATCTGCTGGAGCTGTGGCACATTAACTCTGCCCTGTGCTTCCTCTTCAGAGCAGTCTAAATCAGGCACACCAACCCCAATAATAGAGTTGCACTCATAAGTGCCAGGTGTTTGCCAAAGAACTGTGATACTGAACATCCTTGGTGAGGCCACTGAGATCTGTGGAAGGAATTAGGTGATGGGCTGATGGAGCAGGTAGGAGACTTGAACTTTACAAAGGGAAGTTGATTGTTAAGAAAGTCTCTAACAACACAGACTGCTTCCAGGCTTCAAGCCAAGGTTAGAAACCTTGAAATTTCTGCTTGCCATGGCTACAAAATAATATATTGTTTTAAATGCAGTAAAAGGAGGAGGGTGTGCTACTTGAGCTGAACTACATCTGTGATGGGGTTGAAGCAAAGATGACCCATCTGTAATGATTTGCATGATTTGGCACAAGCCTGGTGTCCCATCTGCTCGCTCTCCTGCCATTGAAACTTTTCTAGTACAAGGCCCAGTATCATGAGATGTTGTTGTTAATCTCTAGGAAAAATGAAATGAAAAGTAGCCCTGGTGAAACTCTTGGTCAGCCTAGGACTGGGAGTGTAAATGAGCTTGTGAGTGAGGGTTGAGTGAAATGGCTGGGCTATATGAGTATTTAAGAAAATATATTGGAATCAGTTAAATCCAACACACTAAAGATAAACAAAAATGCTGCATAAGCTGAGTTGATCTAATGTCCAGGTATGGAAAGAGAGGGACTGTTGCTTAAGGAATAATTTAATAGAGAAAGGTCTGGAGACAATTAGTGGTTATTTAGCACAGCTTGGTCATACTACCACCTCCAAAGTAATTTACATCCACAAGGCAGAACTCAAGAGAATTTAGGATTCTTGACTGTGTCTGCATCTATCATGTTTACCAAATAATACACACTCAATGGGGACTTGAATTCCAGTGTATATGTCAAAAGATTTCTCTAAATAAATAAAAATACTATTGTTCCCACATCTGTTCAACCACAAGCCTACTAACTCCTATTGTCTTTTAACTGAAGCATTTCTCTTCTATGACTGGTGAAGAGTGGAATGGAAAACTTCAAGCCAAAGATGTGCTGAAGGCTGACCTCCATCTTCATATTTGTATTTAATAGAAGAATCTTTCATTATTGGCTTGGCTTTCTGTTTAGATTTAACTGGAATGTTTCAATTAAGTTTTAGAAGTGCATGAAATATTTGAAGCATCAACACTTGAAAGATGCAGTGTGGAAGGGCAGAAGTGAATGTGCAGAAAATTCAGGAGATGTGTTTGAAGTGCCCCAGGGCTCTAATACCACACACCAGCCCTTTACAGCTTTTCTGTGCTTTGTGTGCAGCCTCATGGTGAAAGAGAGAGCACAATTTATGCTGAGTGCTCCAGCTCTCTGCTGTGCCCTGCACTCTCAGAAATTTTCAGACAATTTCAGAAGAATTATGACACACAAGGCATGAAATTGGAAACAAAAATCCACAGCTAAATTGTAAAGTTACTGCTACAGAGGTATAGAACCAAATCTTGTGATGGCATAAACTGATGTAACTCTTTTCGTCTTCAGTGGAGCAATAATCTCACAGCAAATTATCCTTTATCCATTTTAAAGGTAGTGCAGCAGCATAATCAAGGCAGCCAAGGCTAAAACCTGGGATCTTTCTTCAAAAGTGAAGTCAGAGAGTTTCTGAATGCAGCTGCATGTGGGGTATCCTAAACTCCCTCACAAAACTATTTGAGTCATCTACAGCTCAGCATGGGCTGTAAAGAAAGCAACTAGAAGGACTGAATCAGTAAGTGCAGGAAGGAAAATTTTTAGATTTTTTTAAAAATATTATTTACAGCTTTTTAGTGAGTTCCTAAGAGACAAAGTGCTTTGAAGTCTTACATTTCTTCATCTTTATCTCTTCCTCCTCCTCCTTCTCCTTTTATGTACATAGCAGGGTTTGGCTCTGAGGTATCTGGCTCAGTTATCTGGTATCTGGTATCTGGTACATTTGTCTCTCAGGCTCTCATTCAATATCAAATGAATTGTAGTGCTTTGCAACCAAAGACAGGAAGGAAGTTTTTCCTCAGCCTTCTGCTATGCTTTAAACCATCTCCAACTGCCCCATTTCTTTTTAAGACTTACTAATCAGAAAAAGAAGCATTTCTGTATTTGAAGTACATTTAAAATGGGATGTCTCAATAGCACAAAGGAACATCTCACCTGAAGGCTGACTTCAAAAGGCACGGAGCCTTCTGTGAGTGCATCAGGCTCAATGGCCACATGGAGACATCCAGCATGGTTTGCATTATAGATTTGACAGTTGTTTTACTGTAATTCCTTGAAACCACTTTTAATGAAGGGTTTTTTGGCATTGTGTTAAGCATTATTGCCACATAATGATTGCTAGGTATTTGCTGGCTGGAGAAGAAAAGTTTCCTTACCCAAAGATCAAGGATGGGACCATTGCTGTCCCTGCATCCAGCCTGAAGGAGGGATTGGTTACAATGGTAACAAATGGGGTTGTTGGATCCCATCTCCTTCCCATTTCCTTCAGGAGTGAAATATCCAAAGAGAAAAGTTCATTTTTAAGGAAAAAATTCCCATCCTCAATTAATCTATTTGATATCAGTTTAATTTTAAACAAGACCAGAGACATGATAAGCTCTGACCTGGTGCTTCTTCCCCTGGCAATTTTCAGTGGTCCATCAGTCACGAGGCAGTGACATTTTTTCCACATCCTGGACATCCAAGTCTTATCCCTAACACATGCATAGAAGAAAGCACCCAAGCCAAGATCCTACTCCTCTGTTGTGTGACACTGAATTTTCTCCTACATCTTCTAGACATATCTGCTACATAGAAATTGGGAGGAGGATTTTATACAAGCAGGAGATACCCAACTTTTCTCATGCCTGAAAGCATGGAAGAGTTGAAGGCTGTCTTGGCTTGCACAGCAGGATGTAACCAGCCATACATATTCTATCACCATCTATTAAAACAGCTGGGGTAATCATCTTTATCTTTTCCATGACCCATCCTCCCTCCAGGAGAGATCTCCTGTTCATGGCCATTCAGTCCCAGGGCATGGCTGATAAAATTCCATCATCCCATGGGAGATGCTCCAGCCAGGGGGAGGAGCCAAGCCTTTCCTACCCAGATAAAAACTGACATTTGGAACAGCAGAGCAGCCTTTGCCACTGGATTCCAGAGGAAAGCCAGACCCTGCCACATCATCCCTGCACCTTCAGAGGAAACTGCACCTTCTCCAGGAGCACTGCTCCAGCTGAACCACATCTGCCCCTGCAGGAGGATGCAGCCACCATGGAATGGGACTGTGCCAACACCCTGACTGACTGATGGGTGTCAGCTTGGATTCTGACTCTGGCAGTGTTTTGAGTTTTTTTTTGTAATACTGCATTTCTATTTTAATTTTCCTAATAAAGAACTGTTATTCCTAATTCCCATATCTTTGCCTGAGAGCCCCTTTATTTCAAAATTAAAATAATTTGGAGGGAGGGAGTTTACATTCTCCATTTCAAGAAAGGCTCCTGCCTTTCTTAACAAACACCTGTCTTTCAAACCAAGACAAGCCACATCAGTAACAGCTTAAAGGCAGTCTTTTCAGAGATTTGTTTAGAGTCCTGAGAGGCTTGTACGGTTTGTACTGAATATTTTTTGGGGTTTTTTGGGGTTTTGGGGGTTTTTGGGTTTTTTGGATTTTTGGGTTTTTTGTTGCATTTAAACTGTGACAGCTATGTCAAAGCCAACATGAAGAACTCAGTGCAGATGGCCTTCACATCTGTGAGTGGAATGGAAAAAATCCATCAAAGGCAGATATTTAATTAGGGCAAATGGTGGGATTATTATTTTGCTGCTCTACAGACTCCCACTACAATGACTTTGGCACTGACTGTGATCATTGTGAGGAGAGACATCTAAAGGAATTGTGGGGAAAATGTCTGAGCTCAAAATAACCCAAAATTAAAATTAAAGTAGGGGAAAAGTGACAGCCTTCCCTATGGAGTTTTTTTTATCACAAAATTTTAAAGTGTCAAAGAAATGAAGAGAAAATAGGTGTTTCATTTCAAAATGCACTTCACATTGTTCACATATTTTCTCCTTTAATGAGATGTGTATAATATTCAATTTCAAGCACAGAGGCAGTCTATCAGCATAGCAGTAAAAAAAAAAAAAAATCCCAAACTCTGAGGGAATTTTTTTTTAATTATTTAAAATAGGCAAATATGCTATAAGTAACAAATTAATATAGAAATCATCTGAAATAATGATTTGTTTTGCTACTCTTATTGAGTGGACCAAGCCCATGCTGTGAGTAGAATATTGGTACTAGAATCATGCTGGACAAAATCGGGCAGGTGTTTTATGAAAGTATAAAGGGGCAATTCCCATTTACATCCTAGATGGGAAAAAAAAAATACAGTGGCAAATCCACAAGAAGAACTCAAATTTCACAAATGCCAGAGAAGAACTCACATTGTTCAGAACTATAAAACTTTGTTTTGTGTTTATCTTGCTAGAGGTTCTCTTAAAAATTCGGCTCACAAAGACAGTTATTCCCTTCTTTTTAGCTGTCCCTTTATGTCTATCCCTTCATTAAGTGGTCTACACTTAATTCCATTATTTTCTATATTTTCTTAAAAAACACTCTCATAATCTTTATATCCATTTAAGCTTTTGTGGGGGAGTAATGCATTCTGTCAATGCATCAGCCTCATGGACAGCAGCATTTGAAAGGTATTTACTAGCAACCTCTCTCTGGCTTCACCCTTCATTTGCTTCTTACTGCATGAAAAGCTGCATTATACTGAGCATTTCCTCGGTGTAAAGTCTCACATGCCAAGAATAATTTTAACACACCCATTAATGCAATCTATTCCTCAGCATATCTTTTTTTCTTTTCTTCTCTCTTCTCTTTGATTTTCTTCTCTGCTGCTGTTTGACCTCCCACAAAGGCATTACACTATGGCAGCCTGGATGTCAAATGGAAATAACTAAAATACAAAAAAATCAAACTTCTGCCTTCTCCTCCTTGATTGCAGGGGCAGAAGGAGGGGGGAAAAAGGTTTACCTGCTTAAGTTAATTAAATTAATTAAGTTAATTACTCACATAGCTGTGCAAATCAGTGCAGTGATGGGTGGACAGCAGAGAGATAAAACTGCTGCTCAGTCACTCAGAACCTCAGATTAGAATTCAAATCATTCTGGAAACAGGACTTTGGCCACTTTTGTACTGAGTTTCCCATGGGCAAAAGTTCTTATTAATTCTTTGAAAATAAAATGAGGGGAAGGGAGGGAAGTTATGTGTGTTTTTGAAGGAGGGTTGGATGACAAAGAGAAAGAAGTGGGGGAAAAGAAAGTTGTAAACACCAAAATGGGGCAGGAGCAGCAAACACTGCTGCATTGCAGGCAATTTGGGAGCCTCTGGCTTTCTGAGTTCTGGCCTGGTGCAGGTTGATTAGAGTAATTCAAACTCCTTCACTTCTGTGTCAGGTAGATCCAGTGCAGACAACTTTAACCCACTGTAATTTACATCAATTTTCTATAGGTTCACACATACAGTTTTTGGTTGTTTTTTTTTTTTTTTTTTTTTATTGATACATCCTGTTTTATTGTTTTAAATGAAGGAAAACTAAATATTAAAATGGCAGGGCTAGATTGTCAGAAATTTGAAATTTCTTTAACAGTTTTAAAAAGTTTGCTAGATCTAGGGAGATTTACTGCAGCCCTAAATCTACTTCTGTTCTGTATTATAATGTCCTGACAGATGTGCTTAGCAGTACATACACCAGAGTTTTAACAAGTGAGCATTGAAGATTTTACTACCAAAAAAAGAGACCTTGAATTCAGAAGGATCAAAGTGAAAAGTTACAATGAAATGGAAAAGAGGAAGGGAAATATGAGCTTGTCTGTGTGGATTAGCTCCTTAGTCTTGCACCATCTGCTTTTTTGGTTTCCTTATGTCTGTATTGGAGCCTGCAATTTGTAGCATGACAAAGACTGGCAATCCTGGTGTTAAATACCTTTCTAATTTTGCAGTTACAGTTTCTATTGAGATGTAAATTAAACAGCACAAACTCAGGTCTTTGAAAGTCATAATTTTTTAAAAATAATTTTAAGCAATTAGAAAAAAAAAGAGTATTTTGTTGAACTTCTTTCTCTAGCTGCCCTTTGCTTATTTAAATTGTGCTAATTTTTAAATTATTTTAACAGTCTCCATGACTCTTTAGCATCAGATTTAAGTCAAGTCTCAATTTTTCTGAGGTGGAGGCCTAACAGAATTAAAAGAGAATGCAGAGTGACTAATTCTCTGCAGGAGTTTTTTTGTCTGTACTCAACCAGAGATGGGAATGTGAACTTCAAAAGCATCAAGAGCTGATATTCAGTGAGAGATGAATAACTTTAACTTTTATGGCTTCTTTGCTTTAACCCAATTTTATTTCACAATTTACAACACATAACTGATGTTCCCAGTAAGATTATTGAAGTGTTCTGTAGCTGCAGACATTCAGTGATGCCTTCATGAGGACATATCTGAAAATTGCCCAGGAGCATCTACTTCCTCAAGGCCTGGGAAGTGCCACTCAGGGTAATTTGCTTTCAGGGGTGGATTTGGTGACAGTTGCCTACTCAGAAAGAAAATCAAGCTGGAAGTTGCAGTGCAATTTCAAAGCCCAGCTGTCTCCATACAAAGCAGAAGATCAAAAAAACATTCAGGTTGTCATGTGAATTTATCAGGGCTAAAGTAAGGAGAGATTTGTGTTATGTCTTTGTAATTCCTCACTTCTGTTCCTCTGGAACTGAAATGAAAGGCGTGTGAAGGAGGAGGATCCTCCTATTGTACTTGCCAGGCTCCCTGGGAGGTTCCCACTGGAATCTAGGAGTGTGAAGGGATTTCAGAGAGGAGTTTCCATGCAGGGTGCCTGTACTGCTGAACAAGAGCTGTCACACAGATCCCTGGCAGAGCCCCTCCTGCACTCCAGGAACAGGCAGGATGAGGAACAGGAGCAAGAGAGAGGAGCCAGCACAGTGTGGACAGAGCTGTGCCAAAGCTGATGGCTCGTCCTTCACTTCTCAGGCTGTTGGTGGTGGAGTGACATCAGAGGATTTTTTAAATACACCCCAGACAGCACTTGGGATTGGATAGAGGATGTACATTTTATCTCACATCTTCTTGATCCCTAGGAAAGAAATTCTGTATCAACAGAGAACTTTCCCTGTCATTTTTCCTCACCCTGTTACTGTGCAGGGAGAAGTTTCAGTAAACATCTCTAAATGCAGCTCCAGAGTGAATCCAGGATAGGAGCAGGCCAGGCACTCCTCACTTGCACTCAGGGTAGTTCTCTCACACAGTCTCCAAAGCAACCACTACCAAAAAAGGCTGATAAACCCTTGCATGAAGCTCATTTCATTTGCGTGGGTGAGAACCCCGACATCGCTGAAAGTGATTCACTAATTTTCATTGCAATTAATTGAGTTTTCAGTGGAGGGAGAGACAAAGTTACATTGTCTTTTCTTAGAATAACCTATTTGCTGTAATCAAATGCCTGCAAACAGATGCCGTGTAGCAAAAATAATAAAAGAAGGTAGTAATTTTTGGTGGCATAAATTCTAATCCTAAAAACTCTGATATTTCCAGAGCTAGCAGACCAGTGTGATAATGTGAGTGGTATTCTTGGCTTGTTGACAGAAGTATTCTTCCTTTACTACAAATGTGCTTAGGAACATGAAGATCAGCATCAAAGGGGGAAAAGATGCAGAAATGGCTTTAAACAACCAAGAGGGCATTGCAGCAATGAATGCTCTCCAATAAGGGCCTACTCTTTATTAAGCATGGAAAGAGCAGAATCAGGGAGCAATGAACCAATAAATGAGACAATCCATGAAAAAAAGGAAGTATCACAAAGAGATACTGGGCATTCCCATCAGCTCAGGGAAAAAAAGGCTCATGACCCTCTTGGGAAGAGATTTCTGCTTTTTCATACCAACACTTATCCCAGCATCACATAACAGCATAACAGCCCATGTGGGAAATCAGATTTCAATCCCCCAGGGTTCTTTGCACGGTATTCAATGGATGTCTAGAAAACTGAGAACAATTAATCTGCTAAGAAAAATTTAAGACACCTTCACTTTTATTCTTCATAACAAGACACATTTTCAAAGTTTTCCAACAAAATCTTAACACCAGCTTTTTATTTTAATGGAACAGTTCTTGAATTTAGATTGCAGGTAACTTACACAACAAATATGCCCAGGAAACCTTTAAAAAGAAAAAGAAAGAAAAAAAGAAAGATAAAAGATTGAGTTAAAGAAATTAGACTCTAAAGATCTGAAGATTTTTTATAATATTCACCACTACAATGTTCTTGGATTTGATGATTACTAACCACAGGAGCTGGCCAGAGAACCCACTGTATATTCATTTTGTGAAAGTTGGTAATTGAGAGTTATATCAACAAGCAAGGCAAGGAATTGCCATGAATTGTGTCTCAACCACTGTATAAAGTAATAGAACAACAAATGCTTTTGTAAAGTACTGCTTGTGGAAGAGGGATTTAAAAAAAAAAAAAAAAAAAGAAAGAAAATAACCTATTTCAAACATTGTCCATAGAAATATTTATTTAGAGTGAGAAAGAAAGAAAGAATTCAATTTTCTTTTGCAAAATTTTTTATTGCAATCTTCCATGTGCTGTAAATTCAACTGGAAAAAGAAATTTCACAGATACATTTGACTCCTCAATATAAATCTTTGATGTGAGAACTGAGATCATCTGCATATATAACTACACATCTTTATTTATATGTCATTTAGTAAAAAGAATAAAAAAGTACTTTGGTTGATTTCTTGGACTAATGTAGTGAGTAGCAACTGCAGCGAACAGGGCTGAATTGCAACAGTTTAAAAATGAATGAGAGAAATGGATGAACCCAATCAAAACAGAATGAGGTTAATTCAGATAAATTTGGAGTATTTTGCTTGTGAGAGAAAATTTTTGAGTCATTAAGGAAACTATTTGCTATAAAACTATAAAGACTCTACAGCATTTTAACTGCATTTATAATGACTAGCAAGGGCAGATGACTAAGGTTAGAATAAGAACCAGCTCTTTTGGAGTCTTTAAATGTCTTCCTGAAAGAATTACTCTATCTGTTTCAAGCATGGATGAACAAATCTCAGTGTACTGAAAAGGGGCTCTGCAAGAGAGCTGGTTCTCATTACTTAATCTTGGGAAAAAACCTGAGAATTCCTCAATGCTGTGCAGCAGAGAGAATTTGTCATTGCTGAGATGTACAAAATACAGAGCAGTACATGCCCCAGAATGTGAGGGAGGGATTGTTCACCTGTGTGGATGCACCACAAATTGGATCTTTTCTGTTCAAATTCACCTGCAGCCAATTTTCCTTGCTGCAATAAGGTATTGTTGTCCTCTGTGTGGTGGTAATTTCCTGCCTGCCCTCTCCATCTCTCTGAAGAGGTGAGCTGCTATAACATAGCCAAGAAATGGCTGTAAATTTAATTTGTAATGAAAGATGGTTGGACTCAATCATGAGACTTTGCCTCCTTTGTCCTCATGAAAAGTCCATACTTATGCAGTGGCTCAAATAAGCCAGAAGTAGAAAAGTTCATCTCTGAGCACATGAGAAATGTGTTTCTGATAAGAGCAGCAGCCCATCTGCTCCAGGACTATGCAGTATGACAGACTCTCTAAGGTGGTCTGCTCTCTTCTCACTGTCCTTCTCCAGCTGATTGGAAATGTTAGAAATTACATCCAACTCCATTTCATTCAGCCTCTGCTGTTCACAAAGCTTTCCTGACATAAAGACTGTTTTACAACTTTCTGTAGCAAAAATTAAATTTAGAATTTCACTACCTGATGAGTCAAAAAGTCCTAAAATCGATATCCTACTGATTTTACTGAGAGTCTATTTGTCTTCTTTTCACATTGTCCAGAAACAGGAACATTTGCTCATACTCTAAATGTCTCCCCACTGCTGATGTTACCTTCATCTCTAATGGACACAGCAGCAGTTGTGAGTTTTACTTTTGACTCGAAAAGATGATGTTTAGGAAGGTACTAGCACAGCCTGGCAGTGTGTCCATTCCTCACAGGCTGCAGGATGACACATTTCACAGACACAACAGTCTGCCAACATTCTTACTAAAGCCATGTGCACTCCCAAAAACTGGGAGCCAAGGTGGGACACCAAGGGGTGCTCCTGCTCTGCCTGTCCTAAGGAATCATCACTTCCCATGAGGAGCAGAAGAGGAGGTTTGGGCAGGAAGTTTCTTTTGATGCTCCACTGAAACCAGCTGTGAAGCTGTCAAAATACTTAAACTAAAATTTCACTGCACTCTGAGCCTCATTTTCTGGTGTCTGATTTGGTAACTACCTGATTTTCAGAAGAATTGTGCACTCTAAATCATGGTTTGAGATAAAATTAATGCTATGCTTTGTTTCCAAAGTACTAATAACTTTAAAACTATGTTCCTTAAATTAGACTTCCCGAATAATCAATTATATTTTTATCTATTAGTACTTTAGATTTATGATAGAAAATTGCTTATTTGTTGGGGAACTCACAAATGTTTTTTCATGTTTTTCATGAGAAACACAGATGTAAGATAGCTGAAAAAACATGACAAGTCTAATGAGTGATTGGTAGTTCTGCCTTCAAGGCCAAGCAGGCAGAAAATGCACTTAATGAAGGAGAAGGCATCTGAAACAGCCACTTTCCACTTTGCATCTTCAAAGGAACAGGAATTCTTCAGAAAAGAAAACAAATTCAGGAATCCAAATAGAATTAGGTGTGTGATCATACTGAAAGGCTCCTTCATAATGCAGTTTCTAATTTCAAATGATTGATTTAGCAATAGAGCCAGTGTGAAATTCTTTGACAGGACCATTTGCTTTCTGAAGCCACAATTCCATCAAAATGGAAATTATTTTTAAAAGTTGATTTTCCTTTGACTTTTTGGGTTGGAGGGAAGGGAGAAATATACTTTATCCCATTTTTACTTTTTCAAAGTCGACCTTTTATATGATTTTTTTCTACCATGTGTGATAATATACAAGACAAAGTACAAGTGATAAAACTGATGGAACAACAAATGTACTTCCACAAAGAATTTCAAAATTATAGAGCATACTGTAATTATATTTTAAAACCTGGTGCAGTTCCAATTTTATATCCTTTACATTATTTTTAAACTACATAGATATGTTTCCATATATAAATGAGACTGGAAAAGGGGCTAATTACAAAGCTCAAGATGTTCTTTGTTTTGTTGTTTGTTTTGTTTTCAATTCCATCATGTGGCACTGGAAATGTTAAAGTATTTGGAGATGTCACCCAGGGCACTCTGTATCAATTTTTTGTTGACAATAATAGGTGGCAAACATTACTGTGGCCAGCCTAAGTAAAAGGCCCTGGGCAGGGACACCTTCCACTTTCCAGGTTGTTCCAAGCCCCATCCAACCTGACCTTGGACACTCCCAGGGATGGAGCAATCCCTCATTAGCTGCCAGGCCAAAAATTCAACAATCTTTTTCAGTCAGATAATTCTTCTCAGGACTCTTTACATATATTAATTATATAAAGCATATTTTTAGTGTGTTTAAAATGGCAGGATATAGAAAATACATCACTTTTCTTACAGGGGATTCCATACTTTCACTTTATTTATGTTCAACACTATTGTCACAGCAACTGCTGCTCTCTGCAAGACATGGGAATTGTCAGGATTGCAATAAAAGCAGCTTCACTGCTGCTAATGCTGTTGTCTTGGGCTGTTCACTGGTGTCAGTGCTAATCTTATTTCACAGAAAATCAGCCAAATC
Organism: Muscicapa striata striata; assembly: GCA_030060385.1. Taxonomy (NCBI): domain Eukaryota; kingdom Metazoa; phylum Chordata; class Aves; order Passeriformes; family Muscicapidae; genus Muscicapa; species Muscicapa striata. The sequence continues at coordinate 1,132,864 of JAREIS010000045.1, read as the reverse complement.
TTGTCTAGTGCTAAAGACTCGATCATATTTATCACCTACAAGACATAGCTCTAACATTTATCCTAAAAATGCATGAGCACATTGTCACAAAGCTACAGGCACAGGGACAATGCAAGGTTTATATATATAAGGCTTGGTGTTTTTTTTTTTTTTTTGCTCCTTCTTCACAGAATGCTCAAAACAAAAATACAAAACAATGACAAATCTCATCTGTGTAAATATATTTATGCAAGTATGTCTGTCTGTTCATTATTTCATTGCATCCAGCATTATCAAACTTCATCATTTCCTCTGTGTTGGCTGGTAGACCTACATTAGTTTGCAAGAGATTTTGCAAAATAAATATGCAAATATACTTCACTAAAAAGGAAGGCAGCAACCTTTAACTACTTGGTTACAGCCTTTGACACTCTTTAGAAATGAGTGATACTAACTGCTCTAATATACATAAATATATCCTTATCTCTTTCTTTAATATTCATAATATTTTATCTCATTCATCTGTCTCATCTCTATTCTGCATAGATCACACGTTTTAATGATAATACACCATGAATCATCTGTGGTGGTCCCCTTTTCTGCTCCCCCCCAGCACCCTTCACTGACCCCACTTCTGCTTCTGAGGAAACTGATTTACATGTGGAGCAACTGCTGACCCCACTGGAGTTCAGGCTTTTAGCACAACCCAAGTGCTGGTTGATCTTTATATCTGGGGCAGTAATTTCAAGCAATGGCTTCACAAACAGCTGGCTCATCTCTGCAGGGCAGACAGCTGGAAATGGAAACCATTAGTGCTGAGGGGGAAAAGCTATTCACATGCAGATAAAGCCCTTACAATTTCAGCTCCTTGACTGAGACTCTCACCTAGCCTTGACCTTTCCTCCTGAAGGATCAATTCCATTTGGGTAACAAAGGAAGGAACAGAAACTCTTAATGCCAAATTTAACAATTCCAATGTTCTTGATTTATTCAAATTAGTGAACATTTCTTCAAAGACCCTATTTTGCCCTATGAATTTCACTAAGTTACAGCCAGCAGCCAGAATAAGAACCAAGTCCTTTGATTAGAGCTTTTTGTTTGCATTAAATCTCAGAGACCAGAAGAACATTTCATGACACCTGCAGAGGATGTACAGAGTCTAATAGAAGCAAATCAAAGATTCCAGGGTTTTAATTGCTAAGAATAATCATCTTATAAAAGAAGATATATGCATGAAAAGATAAAGGTAGCCTATGGAATTTATATTCACTTTTATCATGGCATAAACAAGCAGTACTGCACTTTCTTAGCTTACCAAGCCCACCTTAGCAGCAGACTGGTTTAGGCACCATACCCCATTCTAGGTCTCTTTCCTCAGTGCTCAATCTTTCTGCCTCTCAGGCAACACTTCAGATTCCTGGGTGAATCAATTTGCCAGGCTATAAATATGTGAGTGGTCTGCTAGGTAGGATGGCTCCCAGTTGAAAACACAAAGCCAAAGGAATAAAGAGAGAAGGAAATGAGTGCAAGAGGTGGCCTGAACAATAAGGTACATTTTAGACTTGCCAGGAGTGGGAGAAGATATGTTTTTCTTTGTTCATAAATAAAAAGGAAATACTATTTTTATTTGCCTTGCATTGATGGAACAAAAATTACTCTTTTCTAATTTCTTCAGTATCCTCTCCTTCTGCTTTTCCTACATTTAATTACATTAACAATCTTCTAATGAAAGCAGGCTGTCATCCACAAAATAAAAATGGCCATTGAGTATCATAATTTGCACTATTTAAAAAAAAAAAAAAAAAAAAAAAAGTTTCTGTGGGAATATCTTCTCTCAAATATGTTGCTCTTGAAAGTCTGAATAAAAGGTCCAGAACTGGATGTGTGGATGTGCATGAACACATATTAACTCACACACCCCAGCATATATGTATCCATTATCTAACTAATGTCTCTAATGTTTTTCTTCAGATGGTTTGCACAAAAGATTCTCAAAGTGGACTTGATGCCTCCAAAGGGTCTTGAATGGCTTCATGTCTTTATAATTCAATTTTATTTCTCTTAGTACTGGTAAAGAAATAACATTGCCTTAGGTGAAATAGCAAGATTGTTCCTTTGGGCTCAAAGCACCTGTAGGTGCTTAGGAACATGGTTCAGTGATGGACCTGGCAGTGTTAGTTAATGGTTGGACTGGATGATATTAGAGCTCTTTTCCTTAATGATTTCGTGCTTCTCTGGACACAGATTTGAGTATCCATTCCTCCAACACCACCCTCATTTATGCTGTGCCCTCAGAAACCACAGTTACTCCTTTCATGTGGTACTTTCCAGCAAGCCTGTAGGAGGTGGAGGAAGGACCCCACAAACCAGGGAACCCAGGGGAGCAAAGCAGCATCTCTGCTCCCATCCCACCAGGGAAGAGAGACATGCAGACAAGTGCTGGAGTAGATGGGAATACAGCCCCAAACAATTCCTTCTTCCCCTTTTTTCCCCCCTTGCACTGCAGTGGCTGCAGGGCTGCTTGTTCTCAGGGTTCCCATTTCTCCTCTGCCTCTTAAAGCACAATTCTGGCTAATACAGAACATCTCAGCACAGTCTCCAAGCTGGTGCTGCCCTTTGTAGTCCATCTGCTGTGGTGCCTTTGTCCCCCCTGCTAATATTGGCTGGCCCAACTACAAAGGTCAATGAGCAAATAGAGGAACTTTCCTCACCTCAGGCAGGAGAGCTCATGCATTAAAACCCAGAACACTGGGGTTCAGTGTCTGCTGTCTGGCAGTTCAGCCACAAGCACATCAGAACACCTGAACCACCTCTTTTGCAGAGATGGCTTTAAATAATGATGTATTCCTGTCTTCAAAGTCTCAAGGCCAAAGTCTATTCCTCTTAAATTCGGTGTCAAGGATTCTATTGATTTAAAGGGATTGCTTTTCAGCCATCAAACTAGAAATATATGCCTTTACTGACAGGAAGAAATACAGGGTAGGATAGAAACAGGAAGGAGAAGGATCCAGGATTTCAGCCATTCAGTAATATGTGCTGGATCCACCTTTGTTATTTGAATGTCAGAGAAATGTTGTTTATTCCTTAAAGTGCAAATCCCCTCAAGGTGAAGTCCAAGCATGTCTATAATTGTAATTTCTCTTGACTGTAGGAAGCTTCTTCCCATTTCATTTTTTCAATAATAAAGAAGTTGTTGTAGTATTCAACTTACAGGGCACAAATTTATTGGCTGTGTTCTAAAATCTTGTCTAGGTGTTTCAAACAGAGAGAACAAACCAGAGGTGGAATTAAATAGAGATGGAATAAAAAAAATAGATTCAAGTGATATTTTTGAATACATATACAAAAATTTTGTGTGTACTTAAATGTAGAGAAGAATTTTAACCCTGAGTTCAGTGAGACTGCTTGATTCAATAAATTAATGTGAAAATGATTTTGCAGAATCAGATTCTCAGTCTGAACTCTGTGAGGCAAGGACTTGTCCTCACACTCCTTGTCTATGTAAAGGCTAACAGTATTTGAGTATTATATAAATAATAATTCACCACAAAGATTAACTGACTCCCATTAAGGATCCCACTTGCTATTCAACAGGCAACTGACATTTGGTAGTGCTGAATTTAAAACACTTGAGATAAAATCAATTTGCTACTTGTAAAACTTTAAATTCTATAGCCCCTCAGAAAGGTCCACCAAAGTCTTGTAATGTGGTCAACTATGTGGATGAGGTTTGCTCATGGAGGAGATTTCCATAAAGACTGGTTTTGGTCAGTAATGTAATTTATTAATTACCTCTCATTCCAGTATACTTTGTCTAAGTGTGTATTGCATATTTGGTAACAATGCTGAGGTAGAAACAAAAGGAAGGATGGAAACAAAATGATGGAGCAGGTTAAAAAACTTTAAGCCCTAGAGATTAAGGAATAGGAAGACCAACTAACTGTGCTGAAAAGCTCCTTCCTTTTTCTTATAATTCTTCTGATTTATACTCCAAGATTGAAGGTCTGAAGGAGTTGATCAGTCTGAGTTCAAAAGCAGTTGGAATGTTTTGTTTTGTGTTTATCTTAGTCACAAGCCAGTTGATAAATCATAAATTTAGAGACAACCCTGAAATCTGATGTGGAAGCTGGTATGACAGAAAAAAATGCATTTTGAATCTCTCTCAAGGCATCACTTTGGGTCAGTGTTTGAGCCACTCTCTAACCTTACAGAGACAGTTCTGCTTTGTACAGAGAAAAAAGATTTCTTCATTTAAAGTGTCCTAAATTTAGCCAAAGTTAAGACTAAATTATGTTGAAACAGGGGGAAAAAAAGCGTTGAGTGACACATTGCTAAAGTATTTTGGTGACACAGAGCATGGATAACCTTTGTATATAGATAATAATGTCCACAGCTTGAGGATTTCTTGCTGAGGAGCATTGGGCTACAATCCCACAGGGCCAATTTTATACAGGAGTTCATCTTTCTCACTGTCAAGGAGCTATCCTATTTAATGAAATTTCTGTTCCTATTATAATTCACATTATTTGTTCCTAATTCAATTATTTCCTGTAAACATTTACTTCCTGTCCAGCTTGACTGAATGTGGACATCATCATTCTCTCCCTTGAGTCTTCCAGGTCCAATGTGCAGACACCTGAACCATAAAACATCTCCTCAAATTAACTCAGTAGCACAATACAGGTGCTGAGAGGCCTAAAGATAGACCCAAACTGATCATGTGTGATTACAAGCAATGCTCTGACACAAACCTTTCAAGTGTTCAAGAAAGACAAGCTGGAAATAGGAGGATAATTAGGCTCTTTCTTTAGCATGAGCACATTTCTGCAGTGCTGGAGTAATTGCAGCCCTGCTGTGACAAGCAGAAACTTTCTCCAAAGGCAGAAAAAGGCCTTGGAAATTGTAGCCATTCAAGAGATCACTGGGTCTCTATTTCTGTTGAATTTTTAGGAATATAAGCAAATATAAGTTTTAGGCAAGCTTGCAAAAATTAATATAGTCTCTGAGATTTGCAAATATTGCACAGAATTATTTCCCATCAGGGTTTTTTACAAGTAGTTATACAGTGATAAGACTTACAGTTTGCACAACAATTATGACATCCTAAGGACCACCAGGAGGTTTCTCCCAGAAAGTTACACAGGTACAAAACCAATCCCAGAGTCTCTGAAATTCATTAGATTCAGCCAGACTGAAGTATTTCTATACTTCTGTGGGTTTGGACACTACTGGTTGGCTTCATCTCACACAACTTTAGGGAGATAAACATTAGAAATAAAAGTTACTCATTCAGAGATTGTTCAGATGACAAGATGACTATTCCTACAAGAGCAACTGTCTCTCTTCATTGGTTACTGAGAGCTTTAAGAATTCTTTGCCCAGAGAGGTTGTGGACACTCCATCCCTGGAAGTGTTCCAGGCTAGGCTGGATGGGGCTCTGAGCAACCTGGGACAGTGGAAGGTGTCCCTGCCCATGGCAGGGGTAGGAATCAAATGATCTTTAAGTTCCTTTCCACAACAAACCATTCTGTGATTCTATGATTTTAGCTTTATATATTTAGTAAAAAAATATCCCACAAATAAAAGCCCACAGGGTATGTCCCAAAACTCCACTGGTCACTACTGTAAAAAGTGTTTCAGTGTCCTAAATGAAAGAAAAAAGGGGCAAAGTGTAACACATTTAAACTCTAGTGTTTGCAGATGTCACAGGTAAAACTGAAGAATCCAGGTGTGTCTTAAAATCATATCTCTAGAGTTAATAACCTGAATTTAATTCTTAAGACACTTGCTTTGATAAAAGAAAAGCAATGGAAGCATAGTGATCTGAATTTTTTCAGATCAAAATTAGAACTCCATATATTTACTAAATTATTCAAAAATATTCCTTTTGAAAAAAAAATCTAGTAGATAAAACAATAGTCTTGAAACAAAGCCCTGAAAATAAGCAAATGTGGCCTGTGTGTATGTATTAGTATAATTTTATGCTCCATTTCCAACATGGATATTACAATAATATTTCACACAAATTATAGGTCAATTTTCACAGAGATGCTGCCCTAAAGGTGCATGAAATTGCATTAGGAGGGGAAATTCACATCATACTTGGCAATCACAATTGAACAGAAAAGTAATGTTTTAGTAACCTCACAGCTTTGAAAATGATGGTGGGTTTCATGATGTAAAACTAATGTTCCACCAGAATGCACCAGCTGTAATTAAAATGGTTTGCATTGTTCCTCACTCTATGAAACCTGCTGTGAATGACAACACAGGCACTTGCCTTACCAGGGCTTATGCAGTTTTGCTGTATTTTAATTTTTCATGCCAAAACACTTCTTCCTATGCTATTCCCCATGACCTCGTAGCTTTTCTCATCAATATAGAAACTTGAAGATAATCGCAGTCCATTCCTTTCTTGAGGTTTGGCTGCTGTAGCTGGGGAAAAAAAAAAAAAAAAAAAAAAAGAGAGAGAGAGAAACAAAGAACAAAACAGGCCAAATTCCCTGATTGCTGGCCATGGAATAGACATTCCACCTGGCCAGAATCCTTGTGCTCCATGCTTCTTATCCTCTGACTCCAGGATTCCAGATGGGCTTAGTTAGTGAGAAACATTAGTCCCAAGGACTGAGATAGAATTAAGAGTAAATGATTTCTGGCTCAATTTCTTGGATTATTTTAAACCCAGAATACGTATTTCTGGGCAGCTGATCTATACTGACACTTTTTATACTCCTTTTGTCAAGAAAATTTTCCTCCACAGTTTGTTATTGTTTGGTAGATGCCATAAAGAGCAGCTAGCACCTGATTCTTTCCCTGTAGTAGATTTATCCTTATATTTGTCTGCTTACTGTGCTCCAACTGATCTCCAAAGGCCTGTTTAATCAAGGTCTATATAATTAACAGGTCCAATGAATAAAGAAGGGGAAATTCCTGGGATTTGTGGCTCAATAGTTGATAGAATTTTTATCACTCACTTTTCTATGTGACTCAGTTTATCTAAAAAAAATCTAATCTTTAAAAAAAAATAACTCTTTGAATTCTTCACAGGGGAATTTGAACATAATTCAGCTGCTACAATAGAAAAAGAGCAATTATACTCACCTACATGGTCTCAGTGAAATGAGAGGTGTGATTTTGTTCAAAAAGTAATTGCCTGATGTAAATGGACTTCCCAGTGAATGCCACCCACACCCCCAATTCTGTGTTTCAGAAAACTACTGGCATGCAAAGCACAGGAAATCTGACTACGAGATTCCATGTCCCCAGATAACATCCACCTGAACATAGTTAATCATTATTTAAATACTCCCAGCCAGAATTTGGATTTTCAGATGGCATCATCTTCCCCTTCTATCCCAGGGGTGCTACTATTACAAATTTAGAGAACAGATAACAAATAAAATGTTGATATCAGTTTCAAGAGTGTGATTTATGCTCACCTGTGTAGTCTTATCTCAACTGAAATCAATTTTTAATACACTGTGTAGGTCAGCTCTAAATTGCCATTACCAGACTGACTTCTGGGAGATGTTGTGGACAGAAGGGGCTCTCCTTGGAATGGGACAATCTTTCCATTGGTGTTAGACTGCTGCTTTTGCTCCCTAGGAAGAAATTATGTGAAAAAAGTTTCTTCAGGTCTCTTTAAGAGGCAAATTATGTTAATCTTTTTCTTCAGACATGGAAAATGATAGTTTTCTACTAAATGCTATGTACATGATTGGTAAAAGAACATGAATGAAGGAATTCATGCATCAGTCTTTGAAGTCTCATTAACATCCTTCCTCCTTCAAAAAAGAGGTACACCTTTACACAGCAAAACATGCAACAGTCAGATGCAACACTACAAAAAATTGTTATGCACATTTTGTGTCACTGGGTTTGGAGAAATCCTTGAAATACTGAAATAAAAGTTTTTTTTTTTTTCTCATTAATTTTATTAGTCCCACTATGTTTCAAAATAGTCTTTATGCTCAATGTTTTCCAAAACAATGCCTTATTCCTCTACTCTATAATTTAAAAAACACAAATGGATTATTTCTTTGTTTCTTTTCTTATTTAAAGAAGACCCTATAGACTATGAGAGCTACTTCACGTAGCAAAAAATTCCACGCTTCTAACTAAGATAAGCATAAGGCAAACCCTTCATTACATGCCCCTCAATATGCTTCACTTTGATTTTTCATTTATGAGGAAACAAAATACAGCTTGGCAGGTCATCTATTCCTTCATCTGCACCATATATGAATCATATTTACCTTTTTTTTTTTTTTTTTTTTTTTTTTTTTTTTGACAGATGTTTACAGATGGTTTGTCACAGCTCAGTTAATGACTTACTGGCAGATTCCACAGCCTGGGAGCTTCTGTCAGACCTGCTTCTTCACACCTAATGAAGATGCCAGGAAAGCCTCTGGGCAATATTGCTGTCCTAGTAGCTGAATGCCCTGAATCAAACAAGTGGAGAACCTGCTCCTGGCTGTATCCACAGCACAGCTTGGAATCACTTTTCTTTGTATGGATCTGCATTTTCTCTCACAGCAGAACTTGTTGTTGATCCCCCGTGGGCTGCAATATGGGAATTTGGACCTCATAACAAGGGTTGAGTTGTTCATGCTGATGGATAAATAAGAGAACTCTTCAATCTGACTTGTGACACATTTAAGAAGCGGAGCCTGTTACTTGTTTACTCTGATTGTGGTCACTGCATCAATAATGTATTATTGTCTTTTTTATTTGCCCAGAGAAATTGTGGTTGTCCCATCCCTGGAGGTGTTCAAGGCCAGGTTGGATGGGGCTTGGAGCAATATGAACTAATGGGGAAGAAATGAAATAATCTTCAAAGTTCTCTTTCAATCCAGGCCATTCAGTGATTCTATGATTCACTTCTCAGGAAGACTTTTTTTTTAAAAGCAAATCTTCATGAGTATCCCTGAACTTTTTTTTTCTTAAATCGACAAACTTCTTTTTTTTTTCCTTTTCATTTTCCTCACCTTTATAAATATATATATCCATATCTATACCTATATCTATCTATATTCTAACATTTATGTGGATGATGTCCTTGGATATTCATAGAAAGACACTGATACACTTTTCTAACAGACAAAGCATGACACCATGTCTGGAAGAAGAATCATAGGCTTGAATTATCTAAAATCAAGAGCTTGTTTAAGTAAACTGGGGGAAACACACTTGAAAAAGAGGCTTCATAGAAGCATAGAATTGTTTGGGTTGGAAGGGACCTTAGAGATCACCTAACTTCAGCTGTATATAGAAATTAACTGATTATTTCTTCCTATTAGTGTTTGCTAGTAGTTTAGAACCACAGAGTCAGGGAATAACTCCTGGCACAGAACAGGACAGCCCCAAGAATCCCTCCATGTGCATGAGAGCCTTGTCCAAATGCTTCTTGAGCTCTCTTAGGTTGGTGCTGTGATCACTGCCCTGGGGAGCCCAGGTTCCAGTGCCCAAGCACCCTCTGGGTCAAGAACTTTTTCCTGATATCTAATCTAATCCAGCACAAGCAATTCTTCTGTATGGTAATCTTGCTCTTCACCAAACTTGGGGCTCACACTGGCACTGAATTCACAATCTGAACTGCATTGCACTCGACACTACAGGAATACTGTGCTTGACAAATGATGAACTTAAACTTCACAACGATGCTATTTTGGGCCTGACCAGAGCAGTAGGTATTGAAAAACTGTCTGCTGTGATTTGTTTCAGGAGATATCCTGCCCGGTATTCCAAAACCTGCACTGTGACTTTTATTGCAGAATTTGTCCAGATGTTTATATCCCTTCAGACAGGCAGCTTGCTCCTCATGTAATGTAAGGACATTACATAAATGTTCCACTCTGTACTCACCACGAAAATATAGATGTGCCAGCAGATGTAACCGCCTAACTCACTTGGCAAGGGCTGAGTTTTATTATTCTTTAGAATGGATGAAATTATATATTAATTCACTGAGAGGAAAAAAAAAAAAGATGTTTCATGGGCAAGACTTCAAGTGGGGCAGTTGAGCCCCAGCTCAGCTGCATTATGATGCAGTCCCAGCTGTATTAGGATGCCAGTGGCAAAAGTTCCTTTGCCCACCAGGACAAGGGAAGAAATGTAGTGATCTTTCAGCTTCCAGTCCTTCAGGCATGGATTATTCTGCTCACTGTTCAAGTATAGACTAATATGGGAAACAAGTATTCACTGATTATGTGCTTTATTTGGGATATTCACTCAGTCCCCGTGTATGGGCAATATTTCCTGAAAGTTCTCTGAAGTTAGGAAGTCAATGAAACAGAAGCTGGCGATATTTAGACACTACAAAGCAGAATTCTGTTTTCAGGCTGAACTGAAGGAAAATCTCAACCAGCACTAAACTGTTTGTTAATTAGTGGCTTATTTTGACAGTTATAAACCAATTTTGTGCAGCAGAAGTCATTGCATTTTAAATGTTCTATAAAAATGCTAAAATTCTTGCCTTGTCAAAAGGAAAAAAAAATCTTAAATTTCGCTCCTTTATTAAAATTTAGGCAGACCAGACCCACAGTCTTTCCCATGAGGCACCCTGTCACAGATCAGGGTGGCCAGCAGGACCTGTCTTTCCCAAGCCCATGTTGCGAAAGAGGCTTGTCCTGTGCAAGCTGTGTGACGGTCTTGAGATGATCTGCTCCATGGGGAAGCCGCTACCTACTCCAGCACTACAAAGCTGTCTGTGCTGCTTTCATGCACTGCAAAGAACATCTCAGTGTAGCTCTGCTCCTTGGAGGGGCTGCTCACCAGGAACTTGCAGGAGCGGGAACAGGGCAGCATCGTCAGCCGCCGGCGTGGCCACTGAGGCAAACGCAGCCAGGCTGAATACAGCAGGCTCTGCACCCAGCTGGAGATGTACTCCACGTTTAAGAAGAAGCCTGTGCAGAGGGTTTCTAGGACTGGTGATCCTTGGTCCTGCAGCATCTCGCCCTGGCGATGGACAAAGCACATGGAATATCCCATCTCCCGCTCCATGGAGCACGTGCACTCCAGCACCACACGGATGTCCGAGCACCTCTCCGGATGCTGCCTCACGGTGTCCTGCTCCAGGATGAAAGAGTGGCCGGGGGGTGGCCGCAGGAACACGAGCAGCTGGTAGAAGATTCTATTCTCAAAGGTATGCCAGAACTCATGGTTGCCATCCATTCCTCTGTCTGGGTAAATCGCTGGCATGAAAGTCCTCCTGGAAAACTCTCGGCTGATATACAGGAGGTCACGCACCAGCTGCTTCAGATTCCTGCACGGCTCAGGCAGTTCCTGCACTGCTATTTGTGTGTATTCAGCCAAAAGCCTGGAACCTCTGCGTGCCCTGTTGAAGTCTTGCTCCCCCTTGTTGTTATCCTTGCTGATCAAGGCAAGCTTTCTCTGCCAGGCCAGCCAGCAGGCCTCTGCCAGCATGGCGGCTGCAGTGGCCCAGAACAGCCAGTTTTTAAACACGTAATGGACAAGGGCTCCTTCCAGGGACCTGATCTGCTCAACCTCCTGCCACAGCTGTGTCATCTGCTGGTGAAGGAAGTCCTTGCGCTGCTGCATGCGCTGGGCCGTGGCCAGGTCGGCCTGCGGGTCGTGTGTCAGCCTGGGCAGGTCAGCCAGCGCAGCCATGAGGAGCCCGATGGCCGCAGCCATGGCCTGGGACAGGCGGGGAAAGGGGCCCTGCAGGGACAGGGAGCATGAGGCAGGGGCTCCCACTGTGACCTGCTCTCTGCGATGTCACAGCCACCACAGCCACATCACGAGGTTGACAAGCCCCAGACTCCATGGCCGCCCCCTGCTCAGTGGGTTCTGGGCATTGCAGCACTGGGTGCCAGCAGACCCACAGGAGATCCCAGGTGGTCCCATGGCAAAGCAGACTGTGAAAAACATGGTTTACTGTCTTGGGAGAATTAAAAGGTTTAATAAAAAGACAAGAGGAGACAAAACATAAAGCAAAGGGTTAAAACGGCCGGGTGCTTGGCATGCTGCCAAGAGCACACTGCTGCTTCAGGAACACCTCTTGAAATACCTTTTACAATCCATCCATTTGTTACATATTCATAGACCTTCATGCATAATCAACTGTTTCTGGGAACTGTTTAGCATGGCCACTCCTTGGGTCTGCCTTTTTAGAGCATGAGTGTTTCTTGGCTTGTGGTTTTATTTTTCTCTTTATTGTTTTTAATTTGGGTGCAGGACTTTTGCAGTTGGTTGAGTGTTGATAATTGTGTCAGCTGCAGGGTCCCATCACCTCTTATCTTGACTAGGCAGGTAGTTTAAGCATACTATCTCTAAAAAACTTATGTTTAACTTTTACTATTAACCAAGACTATATCTATATCGAAATGCTATTTTAACATTATACATATAGCATTTATCCCAATACTTGCAAAGAGCCAACAATATGTCATGCATTTATAGCACAGACAAAACCCCAGTGCCACCACAGAGAGCCCTGAACTCCTCTGACCCATCCCCTTCGACAGAGCCCTGCCTGCCCCTGAGGGGATCAGATATTTTGCTTTGTCTTGCCCCTCAGTCATTTGCCCCAACCCTCACCCAGCCCAATCGTGGAACAGAGCAAAAGGCTGAAAATATCAGATAAAAAAGATTTCACTGACTGGCAGAATCAGATAGGAGCCCTGAGATCGTGCTAAACTTTGATTAAGTTGAGCCTGGGCTTATGGAGGATAAAATTTAGTGTGTGTTTCTGCAATATCTAATAAATACCAACAATCAGCAGAGACACTGACTTGCCTGTTCTCTTTATTATTAAGGCCAAGTTTCCTAGATAAAGGACTTTGTGCAAGAGTTAAGACAATGTACTAGTGATGCTGTGGGATGTGGAGATGTGATGTCCAGCTCTGCCTTGAGCTCAAAGACTGAAGTTCACCTGGCACCTGAAGAGGTCAATGGCACACCCTGCCTGTGCTGAGGGGACACAGCAGGCCCACACAAGGTCTTACTTTGGTGAATATGGATTGTTCTGGCCAGGTGTACAATAGAGCTTACAGACAAATGTCAGAGGGTTCTGTGGTCCCACAGAGATGGGATTAGCAGCAGATTCTGGTTTTGCTGGTTGTTTTTGGTCAGAAAGAAGTAGCTCACACAGACAGACACACGCAGGTGACTGAATGTATCAGCCTGGAGATAACAATATTCACAGTTTGTAGAGACATCACAGCTCAGGGACAGAGGATGTAACCTGAGTAAAATCAGTCATGTGATTTACAGCTGAAAGGTCCTCTGCAGATACAAAATCTGGAGGTGAGAGCTGGGCTTTGCTCTCTGGCAGTCAGTGATAGGATGACAGGACACAGTCTTAAGCTGCAGCAGGGTAGGTTTAGATCAGATATTAGAAGGAATTTCACACTGGGATGGCCTGTCCAGGGAGGTGGTGGAGTCACCATTTGTGGAGAAGTTTAAGGAAAGACTGGATGTGGCATTCAGTGACATGGTGGTATTGGGTCATAGGTTGTACTCAATTATCTCAGAGGTCTTTTCCAACCTGATTGCTTCTGGGATTCTGAGGGGATGTTTGGAGTTACAGCACTTACATTAAGTGGAGACTTAGGGCATTCCCTGTCCAGTTTCCCCCACTGAAAGACACCTGAGGCTGTTTCATTGTTTAACCCCTTAGACACAAAAACCTTACTATGATGGTGTTTCTAGCAGGTGGCATTATGTGTCCAGCAGCTCTCAGACTTGGCACCATTAAAAATCCCCTCCTTTCTTTCTTATTTTAATGCTTAATGCAGTTAAGTCTTTTCCCCAGTAGACTCAACAAAATGCAAAACTCATTCCCTTTTTTTTATTTCTTTCTATTTGGTAGATATATATGGATATACAAATATATTAGCTTTCATTAAACTGAATTTTATCTGTTCTTACTCCACATCCCTGTCTCTCCTCTTTCCTCCCTGTATCCATATTTATTGCATTAACTTTATCAGTCAACCTTGAATTTTATTGTGTCACCAAAAGAAGAATATTTCATCAGTAGAGGAATGAACCAATCCTTCTTTGGGTTTTTTTTCCCCATTAAGAAAAAGTATTTCCCTGGTAAATGCTTCCTTTTGGAGTGTTTCCAACAAAGGTGTTTCAAGAGGCCTGATTTTCAGCTGCTGAGCACACAGTGTCAACACCAGTATTGATATTTACTGGGACATTTTATAGCTTCTGCAGGAAGGGGTTTGTATGTGTCTATTTAAAAAGAGGTCATTTAGCATATTTTTTTAACATCTCAATAGAACTGAATTCATCCTTCTATTGTTGATATTAAGGTAACTGGCCAGTGGATCAAACTCATGAGACAAATTTATGAAATATGTAAACAAGAAGAAGCAATTTGCCTCACAGAAAATGTGTGCAAGCAGATATAAGGGTAGGCAAGAGGAAACACCCTCTGCTCTGCCTGAAGCCCTCACTGATTCTGTTGCCATGCTCCTTCTTTCCATTTTAAAACAATATAAATTAGAATTAGGGATGAAGTAACATCTAATTAGCTGGTATGAAAGTCAGCATTGACCCAACCTTAGAACCTCACCCACAGAATGTGGGAGATGTCCCAGACTTAGACATCCCAACGTGGAAATGAATGAAGCTTTCCTGATTTTCATAAACTCCAGACCTAGACTGAAAGTTGTAATTTTTGCAAGTTTTTTTGCCTTTAGCATTAGTTCACTAATGTTTTATAATTTTGAAACTGCCTTAACTATTATGGATTGGAAGCATGTTTTCTCAAATACACAAGCATTGTTGGTGGAAAATAAAATCCAGGCTAACCCTCAGTCAACTCATAAAGAAGAATCAGAAAAAAATGAAGATACATTGCAAAGCCTGGGGAGAGTATCCTTTAAGAGAGATAAAAAGAGACATCCCTAAAGGGTTTGAAAGAATGAATAAAAACAGAATGTTTCTGTCGCTGCCACAACATTATATGAATGGTGATTTCTTCATGCTCTCCCTCCTCTCTCCTTCAGAATAGAGCATCTTGTTTGCTTGTTTTGGGGTAACTCTGCTCTTTTGGTGATTTCAGCCTTATATATATCTGGTTTCACAAAACCTTGTCAAGACTTTGTCTCGTATCCCTCCTCCTCAGTTTCATGTAAGGATTCATCTGTACAATTTCTTCATAAAGGCTTTTATTTAAGGCAACAGCTCCTACCCCACTGCACTTTTTTCAAACAGCAGCTGTGCAAGGCTGGCCTCATAATTTTATTTAGTTATCTTTATTTTGATGTGAAACATTAACTGAAATAACTGTTGGATATTTTTGTGCATCCGTAGCAACTATACGCAAAAAATCCCAGAATTTAACACAGGATTCTTCTCCTTTCCTGTATTCTAAATTCAGACTTTTCCATTCTAATCTGCCTCAGGATATTTTATTACTGTATTTGTTCATGTTTAGGCCACAACTTTTTCTAAAGTATTTCATCACATATATGTTAATAAAATGTGCCAAACCAATGTTTGTTCTTGTGACGGTGGATGTCTATGATTGATGAAACAAAGCTTCCTGATGGAAAATATCTTCATGGAATTTGAACATTCAAATTCAAACTGTTTTTTAAATGTATTCTTAGATATAACTTTAATCTATCTATCTATCTATCTATCTATCTATCTATCTATCTGTCTGTCTGTCTATCTATCTATCTATCTATCTATCTATCTATCTATCTATCTATCCACACACAAACATAAACATTTTGTTGCTGTGACGTCCTTTCCCTTCATATTTCTCTTTTCTGATAAAAAAAAAAATATATTTTGCTGCTGGTGCCAGTACTTGAGGAGTTTTCTTCTCCTTCCTAAGAGAAGTTGATTTGCTTTTAAATCTCATATTACATTCATGGCTGGAGTTTAACATAACTTCTAAAGATTGTCTAAAAAAATCTGTGTCCAAACAAAACAAAAAATCAGTTTACGTAATTGTGGAAAACATATTCTGGCACAGCCACAGCAAAGAAGGAAGAATTCACTAGGAAATAACATTTTTGCTCAATATCTTCCTGAGAGGTTGTGAACAGCAACTCTCACAGCATTGATCAGCAGACTTTGAATTCTCTCGTCGAGGAACACTTGTGCTGTCCGTGGTCCTGAAGTAATGGAAACAAGCATGCCCATTGTGGATGCAGGGGAAAAGGAAACCCTCTATTTCCCCTTGGAACAGTACAGAAATTATTTGGAAAAATATTGCATCCTTAAATTTGGAGGGAGTTCTATTCCTATCAATGATAGATTCTTAAAATGTCTATATTCTTTCCTGTTTTCTGTTCACAGATATAGAGAGCCATCATCTTCTCTTTCTCTGTGTGTACAACCGTCTCCAGAATATGAATCTTTCAACTTTCAGCTTTCCAGAGGAGCTAAATTATGTCTGAAAACTTTTTACATTTGTATGTTTGGCTCCCCCAACTCTCTCCAGACTCTGCTTTCCCCACCACAGACACACAGTAATTGCATAATATTGATGTTATTCTACCGTTTTTCAATTCTAATTCTGTGCTGTCATACTTCAAAATACCAATTTGTTTCTTAACATCTACAGTGTATATGGAATAAGACTGTACTGTTAGCCAAGCTGTCCAAACTGATTTGCTCCTTTTCAGGCATTTTTGGTGTTTTAATTATTTTAGTTCCTTACAGTGGATGCAAACTTTCTCTCTCTTTTTTTTTTTTTTTTTTTTTTATTTACAGTCTCCCTATTTACCACATTCCTTCTGCCCATTAAATTCTTCCTGGTTTTTTATAATTGAATCATTAATAGTATCCCTGTTGGATCATGACAACTTTCCTTGTTGTAGTTGTCATTGTCATTGTATCAGAGTTGACACAGAGTGTGGCTGAGAGTGACCCTGCTCTGAAATTAAAATTAAATGGGGCTGCCTGCTGGATAGATAGTTTACTTGAGAATATATATGCTCAAAATAACTAGTGATAAATCATGATTAATGAGAATGGAAAATAGAAAATCTTCCAAAAAGAGATAGGTTGCTTTAACAGTGAATAAAGTGAAAATAGCCATGTGGACATATAGAAATAGAGTGAAATAAGTGATACTAGCAATGCTGTTATTAATAATTTAAATTGTTATTCATAAGAACTGGTTATGCAGGATGGCACCACGAAGTATCATGTTGTACAGGCAGAAATGTTGCCCTGAAGAAATTCTAGTCTGGGTTTAATGATAATCTGTTGCCAAAGTTAAGTCCTGCAGCACACAGAACAAAGCTGTTTTGTGGAAAAAAAGAAAAAAAAAAAAATTATCAATGAAGGAGAAAAAGCCTAAGGGAAGATACGGGAGATTGGAGACTGCCTGAGAGAAAGATGGGAGAAGAAGGGAATGCCAAATGAAGGGAGTCCCAAGGGCTGGAGAGAGGACTAGGGACTGAAGTCTTGTTGTGGGAATATGTCCTGATATCCTTCCTAGCTAAAGAAAGAGTATTTGGGAGGAAAATTTGTCCTTGATTTGAATTATATTTTAATATATTTGATGGTCAAAGAGTACTTTTTCTGCATGCCTGGACTAGTTTTTCCTGGGAGGAAACATTCCCTCTTCACACAGAGGAAAAATACACAGAAACAAGCAGAAAGCTGCAAAATACTGCAAAAAAAGACAAAAGCAACACAGCTCCAAGAAGGATAACTGGTTGATCCAGACCTTTACAGTGAAGGTCAAGCACATTGGAAAAAAAAAAACAACCCATCATAATTAAGTGCTCTGTGGAGGAGAGGAGGAAATGCTTTGGCATCTGAATCCCATAACCTGGAGCCCACACCCAGTCAGCATCAATACTGACCTGGGGTATAATTTTTTGGAAGATACATACATGTGCAGATGTGTGCACACACTTTAGCCATTCATTTTACCCTCTTGAGGGAGTTTTTTTTGACAAGGGTACAAATTTTACTTTTATGAAACAACTCAACTGATAAGGATGGCTATGGGAAAAAAATTAATTAAGACCAGGTCTTCACACAAACATATTTTCAGTGGATAAATAGGAATGTTTATCCAACCAGTGAAGATTTTTTCCATCACTTATCTCTATGAAATGTCTTAAAATTTGTTTAGCTTCAATGCAAAAATATTTATTTCGATCTTAATAGGTTTTACATACAGTAGAAGATAAGTATGAGTGCTGCTGATTCCTATCCTGGCAATACAGTTCATTTTATAGAATGTTATATCAACCAAATTTTGACTTTGAATCAGCATAGAGGGAGGGAATTGTTTGCAGCCATGACCAGGGACACCCTAATATCAAACTCCATTTTTTAATTATTAAAAGAAAATTCATCTAAGAAATCCTAACACACACTCAAGTTTTGCAGTAGGATTTTCCTTGGTCTTATTTTCACTGCAAATTCTGAAGAGAAACGAACTGAAACAAAGACCTACTAAGGGACTAACT
Source organism: Muscicapa striata striata (assembly GCA_030060385.1). Taxonomy (NCBI): domain Eukaryota; kingdom Metazoa; phylum Chordata; class Aves; order Passeriformes; family Muscicapidae; genus Muscicapa; species Muscicapa striata. The sequence continues at coordinate 1,114,463 of JAREIS010000045.1, read as the reverse complement.
GTACTTTCTCAGGGGATAGAGGATGGTTTTTACCTCATCTCTTCTCTGGGCTCCCCTTCTTCCCTTTTCTTATTAATGAGCTCCTATTCAGCAATCAAAGTTGTTGTTAAGGGACAAGTGTGATGTTACAGGACAGACACCTGACAAACTAGACTTCTGCTTAAGTAAACTAAAGACAGGGTGCACATAATCTTGATTCTCAGATGCTGCTTAAATAAAAGCACTGCTCCTTCCAGGAAAAAAGGTGAGCAAAGTACAGCTGTTCAGAAGAAAGCAAGAATACAAATTGTGCAAATCACTACAGCATGGCAAAAAGCACTGGGCTGCTGCAGAGACGTCACTGTGCACCAGCAGAGGGTTTGATCTTTAACTCTGTCAGCAAGGGAATAAATTCAAGAGAATCCTTATTTTCAGCATGTAAGTCCTGCTCTGTGCAGCCTTAGCAAACAGTCTTTGTAACAAGTGTGCATTTCATTCTGCTTTTATTTATTCCAACCAGGGAGAATTTGCACATTTGTATCATCATCCTTATACGAAAAATTATATAGATATGTTCAATAAGATCCATTTCCCCAAACCTGCAGCAGTTAAATTTGAAAAATATTGTCCCACTCTTTTTTTTAACTTGCTTGGAAAATAAATTTAAGAGAAATGTGAAGTACTGGGATATCAGCCTGGGGTCTGCACAGCTGACACAGTGAACATGGTGGCTTTAGAGGCTCCTCCACTAACACAGCTTTAAAAACTTTGAGCTTCCTCCTTTCTAAGATTATATTCTGAGCTGTTATTTTCTACCTATCAACCATTAGAGAGTAACAACTTACATTTTCATTATATTTAAAAAGTTGATTTTCTATTTATTAGTTTAATTTGTTTTTAAAGATTTTTTTACTTTTTCTTCTTTTTTTTTTTTTTTTTTTTTTTTTTTTTTTTTTTTTTTTACAAGAGTCTGGAGTTTGACTTTTCACACAAAACAAAGCAAAAAAGTCCTTGATCCTTTACAGAAGTGGCACATCATCTAACAGCATCTGCTCATCCTGCTCATCTCCTAGGTATGATCCAGATGCACCCACAGCACTGAGTCAGCACAGCCAGGTACATTTATATCAGGTGAGTTCTCCTCTGATCCAATATTGTGTAACCTGAGATCATTTTAGTGCTGGAGGATACAGGTAAAACAAGCTGAACAGTTCCATCACAGACTGCTGTTCTCAAGGTAGTTCTGCATGTTATCAGATGGATAAATAAATATATTTTTGTAAAAACGTGGAAAGTCACTTTTCCTTTTAGAAAGGAAGGTGCTGATAGAATCTGTAACATAGTTACTGTTTAAAAGGTAAAATTGGTGCACATGTGGCACTGGAAAGAACATTTCCAGTCTGAGTCCCCTTCCCAGACTCAGGGAACAATACCTCCCTTTGGAAGAGCAATCTCCCTTTGGCACCAGAGTGGCTCCCACTTTTCTCTCAAAGCCAGGCAAGGATGGTGTCACCACAGGGGTACCAGCCCTGTGGTTAGAAATCCCAGGAGAGGGAGCTGTGGATTTCACTGAGGCAGTAAACAATTAAAAGCACAACTTCTCCCAGCAAAGACAACGCACCAGATCCTGCACAGGCACCAGGCTGGACCAAAGACATTTTTTTATCCCTCCTGTACCACACTACTACTAAAAAAATCAAAATTAAGGTAAAAAAGATGAAGAGTTTCCAGACAAAACCAGAGTAACTCTGGAACCTCACAGCCAGTGCTCCCTTTCTGGGGATGGCAATGTCAAACTCTTTTACCAACACTGAATTAAATAGTCTTTGAATAAAACCATGTGAACAACATCAGGCACAACAACTAAACCCCGTGGGAGTCGCTGCATCACTGGGCTACAAAATCCAGCTGCTTTTCCCCTGTATCTCCCACTGTCCTCATGAATCCTGCACTGCTGAGCACAGCAGCCCAGCTCCTGTGTGTGCCTCCACACACAGCCAGACACTGTGCAGGCAAGGCTGGGGACAGACACCAGCACTGAGGGAAATACTGATTCCTTATAGCAGTGCTGCTGATTTTTCTGCTCCACAATAATCCCTCACACAGGACCCCGGTGTGTGTCCAGACTTTCCTCTTACATTGATTTACTTTTCACATTTCAGCTACAATAAGGGGAAAGATTCATGTTCTCCATGTATTTCTTCTCAGCTTCATTAAAATGAATATTTCAATATTTTTTTAATTGACATTTGCAATTAATCTATTTCTCAGAAGCATCAGCCTCTCTCTATATGTGGCTTATTCAAGTGCTTCATACTGACAGAATATGCAAATAACTCATCTAATCTTGTATCAATCTGACAGAGTTTGACTGCATTCAGTAGCTGATGTATTTAATAGTTGTTTTTGTTGCCTGCATTTCTTATGAAAAGAGATCATAGGATGCTAAGTGCTGTCTGTAAATGTTTAAGAGAGTGATATTGCATTTTAGTTATTCCACTCCATATTGTATTGGTCCATTGCATATCCAACCCAGGAAACAAGCCTTGAATCTATGTTCAGTCTTTTTTTCCATATTGATGGGTTTTTAACTGTCTCATTCCTTTGTAACTTTAGATCAACCTGTTTATTTATTTATTTTATTTTATTTTATATATAAATAATCAAGAGCAACCTGACAATTTATTTCTTTTTTAATGCCGCTCAAAACATTACTCTCTTGTCCTTGACTTCATGGAACTCCAGGGAAATCTCTTGTTTCTAAAACATAACTCCATTAGTGCTGGTCAAAACTTGCATTTTTCCAATAGGTTGGGTTTTTTTAACGGGTAAATTATGTAGACATACTAAGATATACACAGAAATATTTCCATTACAATATTTTTTAAATGTTCAATGGTCATTGATTTATAAACGTTGGATGAAAAATAAAAATTATCTACACACACAAACACACTGAAGACGTCAAAATCTAGAAGTAATTTTCCAAAATGAATACTATTCCCAGCACCCATTCTAAATAAATATGCATTTCCATTTTCTGAGTAGAGCAACATATTTCTCCTGTAATACATTTTTCTATGCTGGCCAATAGGTTTCTGCAAGATGATGTTTTGTAAATAAATTAAAACTTAAAATTATTTTTGACACAACTGTTTATTAAACAAAACTTATGTGTACATTGCAGTACTATATGTATACTATCTGTATGCTCTTAAATATTCCAAGCAGTAGCCCATGAGTTGGAATGCTCAATAAATATTTCTTTGTTGTTATCTTTTGACCTCCTGCTTTCCTCCTGCCTTTTTAAAATACTGAGTGCTTTTAAAACTTGGACACTGTAAAATCCCCCAAGCAAAGATAAGGAAAGTGAATGTTTATTTGGAAAAAGGTGAATGTCAGTATTTATAATAAGGATATTAAAGCACTTTAAAAGGGAAGTAATCTCTCACATTCCAGCTCGAAAGCAAACTTCTCCCTAACAAGTAGGTGTAGGAACATTTCCCCATGTTCCTTATCATGGTCATGTTGTTTCCACAACTTTTATTATGTTTTTCTCACAAGCATCTGGGACTGGGATCAGGTATTGCCAGAATCATCTACCAAGGCATGTCCTGCAGATCTCATAGTCTGAACCTGTCATATCACCTGAAGAGCAGCTAAATTTCCATGTATTCTTCTTCACACTAATGGCAATAATTTTCAGCATAATATGCCCTTTGAACTCTCATAATCTCTGATAAGACTCAAGACACGTAATTCTGCATTGCAGGACTTTGTTATTCTCCAGAAGTTAAGGTGGAAGAGTGACAGAGGGAGTGGACAGGAAGGCATCAAGAAAAAAAAAGGTAAAAAGTAGAGCTCTCCATATTTGCTTTGCCATAAGCTTCAAATGCAGAAGCAGCAAGTTCATCTCTGTAAGGATTCCTTAGCCTTTAACCCATGTTTGGTTTACCCAAATTGATCACATTTACATGGAAGGAATAGAAGGGAAGGACTGGTTTAACAACTTTAAAGGTTTTTTTTAACTATAACTCTCATGTTTACATGAAGCATTCAAGCAATTTGACATCCATTCTTTCAAAAATATGCTGCAAAGACCTAATCCTACAAACATGCAAATCATTTATTTATTCCTGAGGGTACACTGCACACAGGGATAGACATTCTCTGCATCAGAAAGATAAAAAAAGCCAGATCCCTGCTTCGAATAAATTTTCAAGATTAATTTGTTTTAAAAAATTAAGGGAATGTACTCCCCTGAAAGAGTGAGCCACAGCTATAATCCAATAAGAGTGGGTAACCATGGCTTAGTAAGTGATAGGTCCTCATCAGGTGAGCTGCAGTATCTCACCTTTCTGCATTTTTGTCTTTTCCCAAATGCAAAATAAAACACAAAAGCTTAAATCACTGTCCCTAACCCTTAGGATAATGCATTTTATTTGTGCACGCTGTATGTTCATGGTTCATCTGATCTAAACCAGTTTCTGATGCTCTATGGAGTCTCCATCTGAACCAGCTGCCTCAGATCCTCACTGCTCTCAGGGAAGCTCCTGTCAGCTGAGTTAAGAGAGCTCAGTGTCTCAGTTCCATTCCCACACACAGGCACCTGCAGTGTTTGGTATCTGGATGGCTCCCATGTGCCTGTGCTTTCTGTAGCAGCAGTCAAGGGCCAAACAGGAATCTTAGAAACCAAAGTACCTCTATGTAGGGCAACTCAGTGAAGGTCTGCATGTACCTGTGTCACCAAGTGAAGGGGTCTGCTCCTCCTACATATCCAGTACTGTCTACTGCCAGAGACAGGGCAGTGGATTTAGTGGATCTTTGATCTGACTGGATGGAACCCTTTTTCATTTTCCTGTTAAAATGGCAATGGAATTTATTTTAAGGCTGAGTAGTTACATGTCCCATAATTTTCTATGAATTAATTCTCTGCTGCAATATGTTTATGGGTAGAGTGTCACAGGCAAGGATTTACTGTTCAGAAAAAGTTTACAGCAGGAGGACAGAGAGCAAAGCACCAGACTAGCAGGGTTTGGGTTGTGAACCAGGCTGCAGTGCAAGTGTCTGCACTGCACTGCCAACTGAGACCATGGCCTGAACCTCCTCCTGAAACCTTCCTCCAGCCATTCTCCTTCCTGTGCCTTCTGTCCCCTCTTCTGGCACAGCATCCACCATTCCTCACTTGTCCCCAGCAATCTGCTCACTCAGCCTTCACCACAAAGTCACAGTCCCTCTGTATCCCTGCTCCAAAGCCTGTGTCCACTGTGCATCCCAGCCTGGGTCCTTCCTGACAGTCTGGGACCTGCTTCCCAGAGCTCCTAACTCAGAAAAGGCTTCACATTGCTGGGTTAGGAAGAATCCCCTTCAGCTCTGCCAGTTACACAAAATGCAACACTTTCTGTTCCTCAGGTTTATTTTGTCCCTTCTCCTGGGTGAAATAAGCCCCCTGCACTGTTAATTTATCCTCGCTCTTTTCCTATCCTGAAAAACACCCTCTTTATTCTGGGGATGGTTTACTTTTGGGTTTTTCCCCCAAATACATGCATTCATATTTGCTCTGCTGATATTTTTAGTTTATAGATGAAAACTGAGTGCTGTCTCGAGATTTTTCACCCCATTTCCAATTGTTGTTTTCTATTTCCCATTTTCATTCTGCTGCTGCTAGAACTAAGGCCACATGCAGAGGGACTTTGTAGGAGAATTCAGCTAAGCTTTGTTTTCTCAGATGAGCAGTACTCTTGATATAACTGCTGTCATCACAAGACTTCAGAAAATAGATCATGAAAACAAGGAGTGACTGGGGAAAACTAGAAACAAAATAAAAGAGTGTAAGTACATGTGCCTCTAGTTTTAGAATTAGAAACTGAGAAAAAGACCTTATATAATACATCAAAAGACTTTTATATAAGTGATTTATTAGGTTTAGTATAAGTGATTTATTTGGTCTATTTTTGTTCTCAGTTTTCAGTGTTATAAATAACAGCAAGATCTCTTTCAAACAGAAATACAACACACATCTTAGTAAGACAGAAACTTTCCCAATTCTCACGTAGGAGAGATGAGGTGCTGCTGGACGTAAGTCATAATTTTGGCACACTGTCAAGTATTCCTCCAAAGATAAGACTTGGAAACAATAATTTACAGCTTTGGAAGTTAAAGGGTAGTTGCAAGTACAGAGAACGGTGACTTCTCTTCCAAAACTCATCCAAATTCCTGGTGTAGTGTCATCACAAGCCCCACAATGCCACACTCTCACATAACATGTCCATTATCATCCAAGCTGCTCCCTGCTTCCTCACCCAGGAGTGGAAGCTGTGCTGGATCACTCACAGCACAGGGACAATGTGGGAGCACACACAGGAGGAAATAGCAACAGCATCTCTGATGGAAGAACAACTCCCTGTGCCAGCTGCTCCCTGATGAATAATAACATTAATGATGCCCCTGTGGGGTATGCAAGGCTGTTTTTGCTTCCCTGTCTCTCACACGTGCCCACAGTGACAGCTGCTGGCACAGGGTAACCTTGTTTTGTGAAGCCTCTTCTTAGAACCAGTTCCTGCACTGGTTCTTGCATCTATTCAAAGTTATTCCTGCCTGGGAATAGGCAGGTTTTTTGGTCTCATCTCAGGTTATTAACAAAACACTTACAATCAGTACTGCTCTAGAGCCTTTTCTTACTATTTTATTTGAAAATCAAGGAATAAAAAAAGATGATTTCAGAAGATGTTTCTCACCCATCCCTGGAAGTGTTCAAGGCCAGATTGGATGGGATTTGGAGCAGCCTGGTCAAGTGAAAGTTGCCACTGACCATGGAAGGGGCTTGGAACAAGATGCTTTTCATGGTCCCTACCAACCCAAACCAGTCTGTCTGTGATTCTATGATTCTGTTCTCACTCTGGATAGCTGTCGGTGATTGATGAGACAGGGCTCATTGTGTGGATGCAAAAAGCCAATTTATTGATTCTGCAAATCAGTTTTATATATTTTTCCAGCTATAGCTAAAAATAGCAACAATCACACAATTGGTGTTTGTAAGTAACATTACTTAACCAGAGCCCTGCACAGAGCTTTTGCACAGACCTGCACAGGCACATACATACGAAGCATACCAAGCACACCTTTTGCCTCTCCATTCAGGCTTCTGCCTTGACTTGCCCACTTGTGGCCCACTAGACTTTCCACATCCACTTCAGTCACGAGTTGAGCAGTGCTCAGCGTCCTGCTCTCCAGCTGCATTCCCATATTTCTCCCTTTCTGTTCCACCAGTAAAATTTTCTTCTTCTCTCCGGCTTGCCTATCAATTTCTGAACACATTGTAAAATGCATAGCAAACAAATCATCAAAAGCAGCAACGTGGCTAAAATATAAATTCCTGTTTTCACTAAATTCTTAAGTCAGACAGTAAACCCCATCCCCTAAGTATGTGTCCAAGCCAGTCTCTATCATTTACAACTCTTAGTTTGGTGACACTATCTCGAAGGGCCTGTATGCTAGTGTGGATAGATTGAGAAATGGTCAGACAAATTCATGTAGCAAAAGCTTTTAAAAGTCTTTACAGCCATATCTTGGCAGTCCTACTTCTGTTCTTGTCTTGGTCATGAGGGTTGGATAGCAATTAGGTAAATTTTCTTTTCTCTGGGCTTCATTTTCTTGGAAGCAATTGATGTTTGTCTAGATGAGCAGGTAACTACTTCGGACCGGTTGGTGATAAAACACATGTATACCTTCTCCCTAGGTGAGTAAATTAGCCAGGCCTCATCATTGTACACTCAATTAATGATCTTTACATAGAAAATTTTAGAAATTGCCTCTGAACATGCAAATCTTTAAAGCAGTATCACTTTGCCAGGGATCAAAATTGATTTGGTTGATTTATTTTTAAAATTTTTAGTGTAAATATTAGTGTAAATGTTCTTGAGGAGCCATACTCCCCCTTCTTTTGCTTTTTTAACATGTGTATGTTTCATTACAAACATAAAGGCAACATAAAAGGAAAAAAACATGTGGCAAAATAATAAACTCACACTAAAGAGAAATAAATTAGATAATACATGTGATTGGTTGTACACAAAAGATAGAATGGTGATTTAAAACAATGCATTACCAATTCCCTAAATACTGTACCATCACCCAGAGTGCAGTGACTGGAAAGCCTCATGTTAGAGTAAAGGCTTGGAGAACCATTCCCAGATAAGATTTCCAAGTTCACTTCAAAAGGAATTCCAGCTATTATAAGTCCAAATTCGGCAAGTCAAAATGACCTGAGTACAGTTTTGATGCAGAAAACACCTGGGTTTGTTGAAACACTTCTTGACCAGGTAAGGCCAGGACAAGGGCAGGGCCCAGGCCTTAACTGGAAGAGTCTCCATAATATGTTCTAAAGACCTCTCAGTAATAGTAGTTGGGAAAATTTCTTGAAATAATACATCTTGTAAATAGGTATACAACAATATGTAAAGGGTTGTAAAGTAACTGGTTTTGTAATTATCCTTAGCTAAATAGTAATAAAGAAAAAATAAAAAAAAAAAGGCATTAAAAAGCTTACAACTAATTACAAACACATAAATGTTTAATGTCTTTTTCATGCTTTCACCTAACAGAAGGAGGGTTTTCAGTTGTTCCTAAGAAAACCAAACTTATTTTGCCCTCACATTTCTGGATTATTTTGACATCAGAGGGAAAACCTGAAGCTCAGCCACATTGCTGGACGCAAGAAAATCTGTCAGGTGGAGTTTCACAGAAAGAATGAATCACAAATACAACTTCTCACAAATCTGGTGGCTATTTTCTGCACTCCAAAGAGTTTTTTCAAGCCTGAAATATGATGGTTGCTCTCTGGAAAAGTTGTTTTTTTGTAGTTCATTAACAAAGTGAGTTGGCTCAAAAAGACTGTAGAGTTGCCTTGGTGAGAAAAATAACCTGATGAGTTTGATGGTCTCAAAGAAGATTGTGTTGAGCTAAAGAGGAGCAGGCTGAGCGAGTTTCTCATTCTCTCAAGCATATGACAAATGTGTATAGATTTTTCTTTTTTTACTAGTTTCCTTGAAAAAATAAAATATGAGTTGAACTGGTAATTTTTTTCTTTGTGTTCTTAGCAAATTTAAAGTAAGTTTGAACACTTTTTTCCCAGACAAAGTTAAATATTTTCTCTTCTTTGGATGTCTTATAAAAATAAATGTCAATACATTTTCAGATAAAACTATTTTGAAATACTAATGAAAACACTTCAGTTAGAAATGTCAAAATGAAGACATTTATTTTCCATTCTTTCTTTCTGTGATGACATTTGAAGACAAAAGTAAAATGGGAAATGAACTGTGCTTTCTCAGCTTATTTTGTCATTGGCTGACACAAGTGTTTACACCTTTTTTCCACCATTGATTAGAAAGGCTTCTGAGTATGATTTTCCACAAAGAAGATTAGAGAGAAGAATCAATCAATGTATCTAAGAAAATACATTTTGGTGGGAGCAGAATAGAGAAACTCAAGGAGAACAGAGACCTCTGCTTTGTAGAATGTTTCTAGATGATTACAAGCAAATACTATATAAATGTGATTAATTTCTTAGAAATGGGTACACTGTGAAAAATTTAACTCAATCTCTAAGCAAATGAAATCTCCTTAGCAGCTTTACCTGTTTCAGGTTACTTGTTGGTGAGTTAAACTACAGATTAGGAGCATCAACATGTACTTTCCAAGCTCAAAGGTCATGCTGAGGTGAAATAAGTATCCTCATAACCTGATATTTAGATTTGAAGAGAGTGTGACAAGGAGAAAACAGAACCAAAAGCCTCAAAGGAACAATAGGGCTTGTTTCCAAAAATATTGATTGAAGCGTTGCTGTTTGAAGTCAGCTTGGCTCAGTCAGGTGGCTGATGAGCTGAAGGATCATGCACTGTTTTGACAGCAAGGCAAACATATCAGTTTAAATTTAACAATCCCTCTACTCAAGTTGTCATTTCAAATCTTTTTTACGCCATTGACCTGACGTTAGATCAATAAAATTATGACATTTTATGGCACATCAGTGACATAGCAAAATATTGATTGAAAATCCTAGAGGATGGAAAAATACCAGAAAGCATATATTACATATGTGGGTTTTATTTTGGTTTTTTGAGTCTTTTTCCATAGTAATGACCTCTTTTACACAAAAGATGTTAACTCATTTCATCTTTGCCATATAACTTCATTTAGTAGTTACTGACATTTTTAGGGCATCATTTCTGATTGAAGAAACTTTGACTAGCCCTAGAGGAGGCCAGTTAGCTGAACTAATTACTTTTTGTCTGAATTTACACATTGAGAAGTATTTGTTCTCCTTGATTGTTTTACTTCAATCTTATTTTCATCTTTCTATTATTTCTGTATGTGAGAAAGCATTATTACAATTTTTCTTGAAGTGTAGCTCAATACCCACTCTATACATAAAACTAAATCTTTATGAATGATGCCAGAAGGTGTGTTAAAATGTTATAGTTTTAACAGTAGTCTCAAAATCCAAATGAGAAAAAATAACCTTATTAGAAGACTGACCATAAAACTTCGTCTTCCCAAGACAGCCTAAACTAGCAGAACTTTAGGAAAGTACATTTAAAAAAAACATAATACCTGGCACAATATAAAAGCAGAATTTTTTTTTTTTTTTTTTTTTTTTTTTGAGGTTAAGAAGGTGTAACAGTAACAGAGGTTATGTTTGGTGGAGTCAAAAATTTGGTTTCCATTGCCCTGGACTTTTTGTAATTTGAAAGAGTGCAGCAGTGTCCACATTTTGGACATTATGGAGGTTCTGTCTATGGCAGCGAGATTCATATTATCTGTGTAATTACCTCATAAGTTACTCTCCCAAGAGTTGATGGGGAACAACGGGTGCTTAGTGGTGTGATTTTCATAACCTATTGTGGACATATGCATTAGAAAAAATTAAACACATTTATAGACAGCACTGGCAACTTCGTCCAGCCCCATAATTACAGACCCTGGAGTGTCTAGCCATCTGGTCCAATGAATCCCTGCTTGGATCATTGTCCAAATAAAGCAATCTTCCACTTCATATTATTTCTAGGAGAGATGTCCCCTCAGAGTGCAACATTTCCATCTGCACACTAAGGATCTTCTGAGTGAGGGAATAGTCATTGAAGAACCGATGTGCCAGACTGAGACTGAAATTATGGATTTTAAAATTTTCCTGCAACTATGCAGAGCTTGACTTGAACCACTCAAGGTTAACCATGTTACCATGTTTCTCCATGGTAACTCTTCTTCTGACCACAACAGCAGGTCATTTTCAGCATAAAAACACCAACTGTGGCTCCACAAGAGGGTAAAGTCTAAAATGTAGTAGAGCAAGAGAGCATTCCAGGGAATACCACCTTTTACTCATGCTCAAACTCCCAGAGTTTGCTGCTGGCTAGTGCCAGAGACAGAAAACATAGATACTGGATCTCACTAACCATGTATGTTCTAAAGATGGATTCATCCAAATGGCTCCATGGAGGTCAAGAAGTAGAGATAACTGAAACTAAATTGAAGTCTTGATTTGAAAAAGTGAGAAGTGCTATTTCAGTGCATTCCTGTGAGGCATGTGTGCATTGTATGTGTCTCTGCATAGTTGCATATTCATTGTATTCAGATTATTCTTACTAGGTTTGAATTGTCCTGTTCCTGATGCAGGATGTTGAACTTGTTGAACCTCACTGGGTTCTTGCACTGCTCAAGCTTGGCCAGGTCGCTCTGTATGGTCCCTTCCTTCACTAGTGTCACCTGCCCAGCTCAGCTTCCAGTCAGCTGTTAAAGGTGCTGGGGGCGCACTGAATCCCACTCTCTGTGGCACTGATAACGACACTAAAGAGCCCCAGTCTCATGGCAGAGTCCTGACAGGACACCCCTCATCTCTCTGCTCCACCTGTACATAGAAGACTCATTGTTGTGGTGTGTTTTTTCCTTAATGGTTTGATCCTGTTCCCCCTATGTTGTCAGTTTGACCTAAGTTGTGTCCTCCTACTCAGTTGACTGTCATATCCTAGGATCTGCCCCTTGTTCAAGAATGTTCCCTGAGGCAGCAGCAGAGGTAGTTGCTAATGTGCCCAGCTCAGCTCTGCCACAGCTGGTGCCACGGGCTCAGAGCCAGCAGAGCCTGCCCTGGCCAGAGCTGCCGAGGCACAGGAGGCCATGGCAGCTTCTCCTGCCTTTGGTGAGCAGGTGAGAGCTGCAGGGGCAGGCAGCCAGGGAGCTGCCCCACACAGCCCCTGCAGCCAGGCCAGCCCTTGGCTATGGCCAGGAGCCCATGGCCTCAGCAGGCAGTGGCTGGGGGCAGTGGCAGGGTTGGTGCTGCCAGCACCAGAGACCGAGCATTGGCTAAGGAAGAGTGGAAAGAATCCCTCAACCAAGAGCAGGCCAAAGGGCAAAGTGACAGAGCCCAAGTCCTGGCCCAAGGGCCAGGGGACAGTGAGCAAGAACTGTATCCTGAAGGAAAGACAAGAGCAAGACCAGTCCCAGGTGGAAGGGGGCAGAGACCAGAGCCTGAGCAGGGCTGCAGGAGAGCAGGAGAGGAGGAGAGCAGGGCTGCAGGAGAGCAGGAGAGCAGGAGAGCAGGAAAGCAGGGCTGCAGGAGAGCAGGGCTGCAGGAGAGCAGAAGAGCAGGAGAGCAGGAAAGCAGGGCTGCAGGAGAGCAGCTGCAGGAGAGCAGAAGAGCAGAGAGCAGGAAAGCAGGGCTGCAGGAGAGCAGGGCTGCAGGAGAGCAGAAGAGCAGGAGAGCAGGAAGGCAGGGCTGCAGGAGAGCAGGGCTGCAGGAGAGCAGAAGAGCAGGAGAGCAGGAAGGCAGGGCTGCAGGAGAGCAGGGCTGCAGGAGAGCAGGGCTGCAGGAGAGCAGAGCTGCAGGAGAGCAGGGCTGCAGGAGAGCAGGACAGCAGGAGAGCAGGACAGCAGGGCTGTAGGAGAGCAGGAGAGCAGGGCTGCAGGAGAGCAGGGCTGCAGGAGAGCAGGGCTGCAGGAGAGCAGCAGCAGGGCTGTAGGAGAGCAGGAGAGCAGGGCTGCAGGAGAGCAGGGCTGCAGGAGAGCAGGGCTGCAGGAAAGCAGGGCTGCAGGCGAGCAGGCCCAGGCCTGGCTCGGGCACACACGAGCCCATGGCCTCCACAGGCCGCAGGCTGGGCACAGCAGTGTCCCTCCCACTGCAGGCGGGCGCTGCGGGCTCTGAGCCGGCTGTGCCACTGTCCCTGCACAGGGCACGGCCTGAGGATGAGTGCCCCGCTGCCAGCACTGGGCCGGGCCTCAGACAGGCTGGCTGCCCCCAGCCTGCTCAGCCTCCCACGGCAGCAGCACAGGGGGAGAGTCCCAGGGGATGGGAGGCGGGGGTGTGCTGTGGATCCAAACCATTTCAGTGCAAAATATGAACAGTGCAACACAACATCGGTGTGTGTCTCAAACAGCCACAGCTGGATGGCCGTGGAGTCAGCCAAGCACTCTTGGTAAGAACACACAAGAGCTGCTGGGAGCAACCCAGAACTGCTGGGAACAACAGGACATCACAAGGGAAATTGTGACTGGAGAAGGGGCCAATGCAGAGGGAAAACAGCACTTCACAGGGACAAACTTCTTTCTAGTCCTTGGAAAGAAGCACAACACAGGAGACCAAAAGGGCAGCAAAGAAGCCAGGAGGAGAGCATGAAGTGCAGGGCAGAACCAAGACTATGCACAAGCCCTGATGCCTCTGACCCATTTCCAGAAGAGTCTGAAAGAGCAGACTGTACATGACAAAAATTTGCATAGAAAGTAAGAAACCTGTCTCCAGGGGAGGGAAAACCTTCCATGCAAAGGACCCCCCTCAAACCTGGGCAGTGCTCCCAGGACCCTGGAAATCCCATCTGGATCAAGGCTTGAACCAGGAATGTGACCACCATCAGCTGGATCGACACTGGAACCATGACTGCTGATCTCTTTTGTGCTCTCTCTTTTTTTCTCTAGTTTTCTCTCTCCCTCTCTTTAACCCATCTCTTCTTTTGTCCCTTCCCTTTCCCCCTACCCCTTCCTCCCAAAGCCCCTGACAGGTAAAAATAGGCTAGTTTAGGGACTAGCATAGCCATAGCCATGCCAATTATGTAATTTGTTACTAAAACTTGGGGAGCTTTTGCAGATCAGACCCTGTGACTTTTGTCGTTTTTTCAGTCATGAGCATTTATGAGTCTTGGGTGCTTCCTTCCTCCTGAAGGTGAATTCACAAGGAGGTGGCTTCATCATGGACACACTAATCAAAGTTCTATCTAAGCAGTTTCCCTTGGGGTGTATTTGGGAATCTCCTGGAGCAGTTGTCTCAGCTGGCTGGCAAGCTGCATTCCCCCCAGGCATTAGGGCTAACTTGTTCAGAAATGGTTAAGCTGTGTTCACGTCAGTGTTCTTCCTTGATGGATTTTCCATTCCTGTGACAAGCTCTTAATGCAGAAAAATTGCTTTTGTGCTGCTTCTGGAAGTTTTATTTTTCTTTTCTAGCTCAGGGTCTCCCGTTCTATGCTACTGGTTCTTTGTTTCTGTAGCCTAATCTGTAGCCTAGCATGGCTAATAATGGCTGAATTGCACAGAAATAAAATCCATGCAAAATGCAATGGGCTATTGGTTATGGTTGTATGAAACAGAGGTCTGAAAACACCAAGTTAACATGGAAAGTCCTCATTACAGAACTCCATATCTTTTTCAGAATTTATTTTCAGAAGAAATTTGGTTTGACTCCTGTGATGGAAGGAGACATAAACTAACATGGGGGTCAGAAGAAGGGGATGAGAGAACCCCAACTTTGAGAGTGCTAGTAGAAACTTCTTATATGAAACTATTCCTTATTTGCCTACACAGAAGATGTGAGTGAAGATGTCTAAAACTGTGCTGTCTACCTATGAGAATTTTAAGACTTTCATGTCCCTGCCCAGACAGACAGATTTTTTCTGTAGTGGTGCCACCTGCCTACATTTGTCTTTGTATCTTTGATATTGTCTTTCATGCAATGCTTTTCTCCATATTTGGCTGGATTTCAGTCGCTGTTTCTCCTCTCTGGGAGTTTGATCAGCAACACAACGAGTGGAGCTCAGCCAGTAAACAGGCACATGATTAACAAACCCTGAGAAAGGACATGATGAGCTGTACCACATCAGGAGTTTATAATTCCACCCAGGAGATTTGAGAGTAAGATGAGAAGCTGAGAGTGACCAGAACAAGGATCATAGCTGTGTTGCCAGAAACCTAAGGGAACACAGAGGATGCTCTACCTTCCACTCACCAGTTCCTTTTCCGCTGCAAAACCAACAGATTCACCTTTAACTATTGAACCATGAAGAGAATGTCACTGAAGTGCTACCATGGCTGTCATTTTTGTGTGATTACTTACTTAATGTGTGAAAAAGGGAAGCTAAATTGATAACCAGTCACTTTTCTAACCCAGGGTATAATTTCATGAAACTGTCCTACTCTCAATTGACTAAATTGTGATAGATAGACTCCTAAGATCCTTCAACAAAGCACTTAGTGAAATGGATTTGTATAATTATACACAAGCAGAAACAAAAGTTGCATCCAAGGATTCAAAGAACAGGAGCACCACACTGAGCATGCCAAACCTGATGATTCCTGTTAGGGAACTCAACACTGTTCGTGGAGAGGGAAACAAAGAGACTCCTGATGCTCATTCAGTTCCAGGCTTTCCTCAGCTAGACTCAGAGTCAGGTATAACTAACAGGAGCCAGGCTTTACATTTTCATATAGGCTTAACATAGACACAAGCCCTGCCAAGAAAATAGGGTGGAATTCAGCCACTATTTAAGTTAGTGATGAAGCTCCCACTGATTCCTCTAGATCACATTTTCTTCCCTGAGCTTTACTGCTTTCTCCCAGTGAAATGATTGAAACAAAAAGATGGAATGTCAATACCTGGTTTTATAACCTGACCAACTTTGGCTGCTGTAGCAGCTGCCTTTCCACCTGGCCATCAAGCACAGGGCAGATATAGGAGTCAGCAGACTCAGGGAAGTGACCTGTGTCTTATCCTTGTCCCCATTGGTGAGCAGATTCAGTGACCAGGCATGCTTCAGCTCACAACCTTTCTGTCCCTTTCTTTACAGTCTGTATTAAACAAAATATGAGCTATACAGTAAAGCTGGAGTGGATTTGAAATTGGGCTGTACAAGTTCACCTACCACATATAAATCATCTGAAAGGGTGCCATTTTTCCTTAGCACTTGACTGTAGATATATCCAGAAAATAAATTCACTAACCTCAGGTCAGTTAGAACAAAAATTGCCCTTTTAGAAAGCATATCTCACATTGAATTCACATTCACAGTTTGTATTTAAAAGCAAGGAATCATAGTTTTATGTGGCTGCCTGGATAGAGAGTACATTCAAATGGATCATGAGGATATTTTCTCATGAAACATTTGACTGAAATACTAGTGGGGGGATTTTGAGGATGCTGAGGCTGAGGCTCTAATGTACTGAAACATTTAGCAGTGTGAGGACAACATCACATATTTCCCTGTTATACCTTTCCTTTGGCATCTGATTTTGACCACAGAGACACAACATGGATCCAAAGATGAAACTTGTGCCTGACTCATTAGCACAGCCATTTTCATGTTCTGAAAATATATTGTCTCCCATTTCTTATGGCAGCTGGATGGCTGCCACTAGCAAGCAGTTGCTTATGAAAATCGTTTCTCCACATGTTCTTAAAATAGAAAAAGCAAAGTATATGCTGGCAGAGTTTTAATTTCAGACATTCAAATCTCAGGGCAATACTGCAGCTTAGTGAGCAGGACAAGGCACATCTGTAATATACTAGAGCCCACATTCTGTCCCATTGGCAATTCATTTTCTACCATGATGCCTTTTCCATTCCAGTTAGTGGTGTGAACAAATAGGAAAAGGGCATCAAGTTATTTACTGGATGTGACTCAGAAATCAGAATCGAATTTCACAGCCAAGGAAGGACAAATGGGAAGCTGATAAGGAACAATTTTCTTGGGACTTTGTGCTGAATGATGGTTTCTTCCAGACCTGTCCCTCCTCTGGTCTCACAGATCCATTTATTCCATCTGATTTACCTTACTCTTTTCTCTTCCTACCTTGTCTCTTCAATTTGCACTAAATTCAAGCCTGTGAGATGTATTACAGCAGCTGATTCCTTTGTTATTTTTCACTTGAGTGGAGAGACCAATGCTGAGTATAGAGGGGGAAAAGGAGAGACGTGCTGCTGTACACACACTGCCAGAGCCTGCTACAGCAGAGACAAATCATTTCCCAAGTCAATTAAAACCCTTCTAATTCCATCACCACCAAAAAGGTAAATTCAGGAATAATACAGACCATCTATCCAGAATGTTTTAGGATTTCCTGGCCCTCATTCTAGCACAGTCTCAGTAATTCAGTTTTTAACTTTTTGGACACCATAATATTAGTTATTCTTCAGGCACAAGAATGATAAATATTAATAATAATAATAATAATGATTGTAAAGCTTTGTGCAAGAAGATAGATACTATAAAGACATTATACTGTTCCTATATATGCAATTATTTCAACTTATTTAATTTGAAAATGAGAAAATCCATACATGGCAGCGGTTAACTTTACAACTGTTTGTTGTTTTGGTGGGGGTTTTTTGTTGGTTTTTGTTGTTGTTGGGTTTTTTGGTTGTTTTCTGTTGTGGTTTTGGTTTTTTAATAGAATGGACACCTAAATGTATTTTATTTACTTATTAACTTACAGATGACAGGTTACATTTAAGATTGAATTATTTCTCTCTCATACAGCTATTAAATCAATCTGGTTTGCAGCAGAATATGACTGGAACAGCAAAAAGTGAACCACATCCATAATTAGTACAGTTCCTTAGGGAATCCTTGTTGCTTTTCAAGGCCATTGTCAAAGCACTGGTGTAGGGAGTACTAAATGCTTTGCTGGTCATTATTTCTATCTACCAGCCTGTTAACAGGTAATTTTGATGGGAAAACTAATTCTGGAAAATCTTCAAAAGAGGTTTATATATCTTTGTCTATGTTCAAGATATGGGTTTGCACTGTTAAGTACAGCAACATCTGAAAACAAAAGTACATATGGATGGATACTTCATTCCTTCCTCCACCTCCATATTTGAAATAAGAGTGACACACCAGAAGAAAATAAATTAAAATTCTCTGGTGGAGTGGGCTGTGGCTTTTGGAGAATGATGAATGTGGTGAGCTGTGACTGAAAATACTACACTGAAAATATTAAAATGGATCAAAGACAAGATTCCATCTCTTTCCCCTACCACTACTTCTAGGACAAGAAATTAAATCATAGCAAAGTTCTTAGGTAATTAAAATTCTAATATTTAATTTTGTTTTTCCTGTTTTATTTGGATTTTAATACTAGATTTCAATTCACACAAAAAAAGTCTGAAGACATCTAAACTCATCTCAAGGTCATCTCTAACACTGTTATCACAATTCACAGAGCCTTTGGAAAGGCTTCTTTTTGGGCTGAACAAATCATAATTTGTCATCTCAAGTTTTACAGCCATCTGTTTGAAGAAGCATTAAATCTACACTATTTTTATCCAGCAACTACAGCATCTATTTTTATTTTGTTATGTTTTACCGGAGCTCTATTGTTAGCTTTTTCAAAGCCTTCTCAAGAGGTTTAAACTTCAGATGACTTTTTATTTTTAACTTTCTATATTGCTACCTGTTCCTAATTTACCTTCATTTCTCTATTAGAAAGTGGCTCAATATGTTCAGACTCTTTGGTTTCCTTAAATCTTAGAGATGACCTGTTTCCATTTGATACGTATTTATGCTGTATTTACATATATGTTTGAAATGAAAATTTGGAACCCAAAATTACATTTCTCTATCACATCACAGTGTGCAGCAGATGCAACAATGGATTGGTACATATTCCTGTATATCCCAGTTTGTTTTGACTCTGTGGGTTGGCACTAAGAAACACAGAATGCATATCAACCTTCCATAAAACAAATCTTATTTTTTTCATGACATAAACATCAGAAGGGATAATTTCTTTTAAAGAAGCAAATGTCTGCACCAAACACTAGAGCTCGCTTGGTTTGTAGGAGAGAAGGAGAAGGACAGTCTTCCCTGAAGAGAAGGAAGAAAAAAGATAACAGGAAAATGAAGCAAATAAATAAATACCAAATTAATTTGGCAGGTGTTGGAAGAATTATATCTGAAGTATATAAAATAGATAAGTACTTTTAAGTACTTACTTATGAGTACTCCTTTCTATTCCTTTCCTATGTTAATTTTACTGGAAAAAAAACTGTCTTAAGACTGATGGTATTTCAGGAATGCTAAAATGTGCTGGCCCTGAAAAACAGAAAGCAGCTAAGTGTAAAACTCTGGGACTTCTAGTGCATATCAGGTTTTTAAACAAAATCATAAATAAAATATATGGAATAGATCAACTAGTAAATTAGCACAAAGTGGGGCAGAAGGGTGTAGTGAAAACTCCAGTGCCAATAAAGCCAATAACAGTCTTGACATTGATTTCACAGGCACCAATAACTCACCTTAGAGTATACATACTTTAGACAGTAATTTTTTATAAAAATGGATGAATTTAAATTTAAAAACTTCTGGTTTGAATTCCAACTCAGCCAACATTGACTTATGATTTGATGAAATAATTCAGATTCGAATTCTAGCATTTTTTTTTCTGAACACTTACAAATGTACAAAGGGTGATATAAACAGTACAAGGGTTGCTGGCCTGGGCTTTTACTAATTAAATAGTAGATCTGAATTATTTTACTAGATTGTTCATCTTGGGTCCTGTGCAGGAGTAATGCTTGGACTCAATCATTGTGGGTCCCTTCCAACTCAGCATACTCTATGATGCTGTGAAACCATGTCTAAAAGAAGCAATTATTTTTATTTGGTCTAAACATAAAATTAAGTAGACAAATATCCCCAAAAGAGATGGGCTGGGTGATCATTTCATTTTGTATGTCAACTCCTGGTAAAGAATTCTTCACAGCAGGCATTGATGACATCGAGGCAGTTCAGCTTTAGTTTCTGGAGACCAGTTTGGGCCAGTGTCTACTGAATGTGAATTCCCAGCCACTCACCTGGCATAGGAAAATCTACTGAGGATGCAAAAAGTGGCAGAAACTTTCTTCTGGTGTGATCCAGTGCTCCACTGGACTGTCTTTCTTGACCTGATACAAGCAATAAGGAATCATCTATATGAGATTGGCTGGACCAGGATTAGAGTTTCAGGGTTAAAAACAAGAACTGGTTTATTTCTGAAAATTGATGAGAGTCCTGTTATGCTGTGTTATGGATGTACAATAGGTATTTATGAGAGTAGTACAAATCCAATAAACTCTTCCTTTCCTTCTCATTATTAGCCATCATTTTCTCACCCTTTTTAATCAAGGCTCTCAAAACATGGAAGGAGGTCTGTTATGTTGTCTACATTTACTTTATTTTCCAATAAAAAATAAATTACTGTTTTTCTGGTTAAAGGTTTACTTTTTTGTTTTGTTTTGTTTTTCCTGGATTGAATTGCTATTTCAGTGCTGTCAAATGTTTTGCTATTAAAAAGAGTGAAAGAGAGAAAAAGACCAACAGATAGACACATCTGTGTTGTCCACCTTGATATCATTTGCCATCTGCAAGAGTAGAAACAAAGTAAAATCTGTAATTTGGCTGTGAAGGAAAAAAACCCAAACAAACACAAAACACTCCAAAGTTTCACCTGAATTATTATTCTGTTCATAAAAACAGTACTGATAGAACCTACAACTGCCCAGAGCAAATGTCCTGTCACCATCTCATTTGCAAATCTGTGCTGGATAATGTCTTAGAAGATAGAAGAAATAATAACAACTTCCACTTCAAGTATTGAAAAGAGATTTGGAATTTTTTTTACTCTTAGAGTTCAGACCCCCTTCATTTGCAAGGCAAATAGTGCAAAACCTCCAAGAAACACAAGATTAGATCAGAGCTCTGCTCTTCTACATCCTAGGCAAACACAAATTAAACTTTAGAAGTCTTAACTCTGCACTGCTGAATGGAGGCAAAATCAGAATTGTAGAAATAAGACAAGATCAGAAAGCAGATCAGAAATTAAGAGCTTATTTACAGGAGTAAATCCATGTATGGGCTCAGGCACAGCAATGCCAAATGTCACATGCTGATGAGACAGTATCCAGGACTAGATTTTAAGGAGCTTGGGGAAGGGTTTTGTGACATCTGAGTTGCTCCAAGAGTTGCTTCCAAGGTGGAAGTGTTAATCTTCAGCCCTGGATTGGGGGATTGGATCCTTTCCAGTGCCGTTTGCTGATCTTTTACTTCCACCTGTGATTCTCACACTGTATATTAGAGGGTCTCATCCTAAGGTCAGACTGGAGCTTCCTTCCTTCCTGACACCATTTTTTAAATTGCAGTTTGGGGGAAAAATTAATGTTTCTCTCTTTAACTGTGAAAAAGTGGCTTTTTCATCACAAAGATGTCTTTCCAGCATTGAAGGTAGTAAGGGAAAACTTAACTGAAAAAGTCCCTGATTGTCAAATACTAAAGTGCCAGCTTCATAGCAACTTTATTCATACAATTCTGCTAAGCACTTTGCAATCTCTATTTCTCTCTTCTTGCCTTCTGCAGGCCCATATTAAATCCATTCTCTGTCTCATGGGCTATTGAAAGCCTCTTGGGATGAATTACAGCATCTCGAAGAGGGTGGATGGCAAGTTTTACCTCGTGGCTCAGCTCACTCTGAGCACAAACATGGACATTGGCAAAGGAGGTACCCAGGCCATGGCTACCCTTTGAGAGCCCTGTCTCCCAAACACCTGCTACTGTCAGTGCCCAAAGCCTTTTGATGGGGAAATTCCAATTCTAACTGCTCAGGAGAAGTTAAATGTGGTCCCAGCATATCTTATTTGTGTAATGCCATCTCTTAACTTGGAATAGGAAACACTTGAGGTGTATCCTTGTTACTGGATGGGACTGTGGAGTGGCAAAAGAACACAATAACGTGACCCCTCTTGCATGGTGCAAGAAAGAGCAATTTATTTAAGAAAGCCATGGCTTTAAATAAAAGATATCGTGCTAAACAAAATAGAAAAGCCTCCTTGGTCAGAGGAACAATACCCCTTACTTTCTCCCAGATCCAATAGGTGTTTATCTTTTGTTTTAATTCTTTCTCTTGTGTTTACATTACAGAAATGTCTCTAGCTTGGGAAAAAACCCCAAACCTCGCTGAGCCTGAGAAAGTTAGACTGGGCAAATCCCCAAGATTTTTCGCTGGGCCTGTAACAGCCACATGTCCTCATGTCCCTTATGAGGCTGGATGTGGTGACAAGACACAGTGCAGTAGCACGAGAGATGTTGGTGGCAAAGTCAGACGTTAGGAGTGAACACAAAAGTTACCTTTTGGCATCAGCCACCCAAATCAGAGGCTCTGTGGATAAAGGAAAGACTTGAGCACAGTAAACCATTGCAAAGCATACACGCGTGGAATTCAGCACTCTTGCATTCATGCTTCAGTGAGTAGGGACAGAACAAGCAGAAAGATAAAGTCTGCAGGCTCAGGGAATAAAGTTCTCAGCTTTATGTTCTTATTTTCTTACCATTTTCTCTTTCCCTGAAGTGAGACAGAAAGCTTTCTTCTCTCCTGAGAAGGGGCAGCCCTGCAAGGGGCAGGACGTGCAGGAGGTACTTGTTGGGGAGAGGTTACAGAATCAACAGCAATTTCAACAATCTGAATTAGACCAAACCTCCCACTGGGCAGCTCTGACTAGGGAATAGAAAGGATTTTTTGAAGGCAGAGTGAGTGCATGGCTATCAAATGAGATCATAAAGCCAGTGCAGAGAGCCAATATGAGCCAGGATGCAGGTTCAGAACTGGGTAAGAAACAAAGGAACTTCAGTCAATAAAATATGAGTGCTGGAGAAGCAGGCACCCTCAGGGTTATATTTTAGGAAAAAGCAATTGCAGAGACTGAATAGAAAATAAACTCTGATTTCTAAACCCTCACAGGTAGATGATAGCTTGGAGTTTTAGCAGTTGCTTCCATTACAGCCATCTCATGTAAATACGGCAGGAGAATCATTATCATAATCTCCCAGTTTGGAATACAATCATCTGTTGCTGTTCCACGTGAGAAATATTAATTCTTTCTGCCTGTGTCTCTCAGTGGCTGCCAGTTGAAAAACTCCACACTATTTTCTTTAGGTGTGACAATAAAATCAATTGGATTCCACAATTGTTCAGAAATAAAGAACTTAAATATTTTAAGACAAGTTGGTCTAAAATAAGGCCAGGAAAACAACTCACTCCAACTGTAATTTCCTGCCTGACTGCACAACAATTTTCTACAAACTATCTTCCTCTGTAGATTCAGCTGGAATTGAGCCAGGATGGATTCTATTAGAAAAACACTTACATCCATCTTTAAAACACTTGACATCAGCCCTAGTCACACAACTCTTGTCCGTTTGGGTCAGGCAGGTTGTTGAATTAATTCTAGGGAGCATCTTGTGTTCCCCTAAATGAGGGAAACATGGAAGAAAAGCTGACTGTAGTGGATGTAGAACTGGCAAAACAAACAGGCAAAACAAACCAGCAGGAATAAGCCTCCCCACTCAAATTCTTGCTTCAGCCCACAGGTTGGAATCTTTCATGGAAGTAGTTCTCTGTCTTCCACTACTTTTTTTTTTTTTTTTTTTTTTTTTTTGTGTGAAATCTCAAGGGATGAGGTTTTGAGCACTGCAGTCTTCCCCCTTAAAAAAAAAAAAAAAAAAAAAAAAAAAAAAAAAAATATTGACTTAGTAGCTCTTTTTTCTTTCTTCTCTTTTTCCCACTAGGAATCTTGACAGGACAGATCAATTGGGCCTACTTAAAACCTTTTTATTTCTAACCATATTATTTTCTGTTCAACTTAGCAAAGACAGGTCTCTGGGCTGCAATCTAAAAGCATCAATGCGCGTTTCTGACCTACACAAGTGAAAAAAGCACCATTTTTCTTAAATGAGACCTATTCTCTGTCACAGTGCCTAAAAAATTATACAGTTCAAACTGCTCCTTCTAAATTATTGAATAGACACCAAGCAGTAAAGTTGTACAATGTGAAAGAGTTTTCAGCTGTGTTTGTCAAGCAGTTCATTGAATTTTACATAAATGTAACTTCTGCAAAAGAATATTGACAGGAAAATATAAAACAGTTTTGAACAAAAACTTCCTCCATCTGGATGTATTGTGAAAAAACAGAGGTGAAAAACACTGAGGAAAATGTCTCCATGTGCAATTGGTTAGAACTTTGGTTAAAGTTTACTAAATGCTGAATATGTCAAAGATCAGTATAGTTTTAAGGGCAAATATATAAACACACTTAAGTTCATCTTATAAAACAAAAATATATACATAGAAAGCAATATGTTCATATATTTATATACATATACATATTATATACATATAAAAGAATAAAATGTATTTATTTCTTCTTGAAGACACTGACACAATCTTTCTGGTTTTTTTGTTTAGATTTGAGGGTTTTTTTGGTTGGTTGGTTGTTTTTTTGTTTACATTGGAAATTGCTTCCCATGCTTTCTAGATGGAATTATGAAAATGCAATTTCTCCTCTATTTGAATTAAGATGTCCTGGAAGGTGCAAGTAAGCACCCTTTTATTCAGTAACTTCTCATCCAGTTCCTTCTTTGCATATGGAAGTGACCACCAAGCACTAAAAAAATACAATTGGAAATCAGTAAAAGATTGGAGGGAAAACGAAGAAGGGCACAACAGTCAAAGGACAAAAGTCACAAGGAAAAGGCAGTGCTGTGTGTAAAAGGAAAAGTGCAGGGAAATGTTGTTGCACTGATCTGAGCAGCAAGAGCAAATGGGAGAGAACAGTTGACACAGAGTGTGAAGCCTAATGTCTCAGTGTCATTATAGGACAGAGGCCTAAACAGCTGTATTTTCTCATTTTTTAGGTGCAAAATATTCCAAATATTTGCTATTATCCAAATGGAACACAGAGAAGGAGGCTGAACAAAATAGTTGAGACTTGTTTCTAGATATGTCAGTACACTCATCAAATAAGTCAATATACTTTTGAATAAGCATAAGTCAAAACTTTTCATAGCTATTTTGAAGAGTTATGCATGTATCTGCATGATAAAACACAAAATAAACCTTTTCTTCCTAATTACTGTTACAATATTTGCATATACAATTCAAGTACTTCCACATTCAAATAAGCAGCTAAGCTTGAGCTTCAAGAATGCATTTAATGATTCACAGGGCAATCTCCAGTGGGAATATATTTCTTACACATCAACAAGTTTTTAAAAAACAAAAAAGGATAATTGAATATATTTGTGAAAAGTGAGTGACCATTTCAGGCAAGCCTTTTCCATACACATGGAAGACTTCAAAATTTAAATTAAGTGTACATTTTTTAATTAGGGAAACTATTTTCTTTTCTTCTTAGTGATAACAAGATTATCAAGTTAATAATTACTAGATCTACAATACAATCTTTGGTTGACAGTCTAGTCCAATGATTTCCTTGAGAAATGTTCCATGATGGGAATTTCTGTAGGAAACTCTAATATGTCCTGCAGCATTTCCCTACCTGCAGCATAAGCAGTAAATACAATTATATCACTTCTGGAAATGAAATTGTCTAGTCTAGTTTGGGAGGTAGTGAAGTTAGAAGAAGGAAATTTAAAATTCTGTTTAGATAAACAGAGAACCAGCAAGAAATACAGGAAATACTAGTGGCGGTGGCAATTCCCGAAAAGCCTCAATTAAAAGTATTTTTATCACTTCTTCTTTTAAATTGCAATTGCTTTAACTGTTTTTGTCTTGTTTTCAGGATGCTGTGAGTTCAAGCTAATCAGGAGGCTCCACAAAATGAGGAAGATACTCTTGAAAAGAGGCCACTTGAATGAAGAGAAAATAAATGTTTTCAAAATTAATCTGGTAAATGAAAGACCAGACAAATGGATACTGCTTCATGTTTTTCCCACTTGGCCCTGTGCACTTGCTGGGTGTCTGTTGGCAACCTTTAATGGATATGATGGAAAAAACAGCTCCTAATGTTATGAAAATAGGGGACCTTTCATGTGCCTTAATGCTGACAATCAGAATCAGCAATGCTGGAAACATTAAAAAGCAAAGAATAGCTTAGATTTCTTTATCTAAACGAAATTTTGGGGACTCACCTCTTTAAAACTTTTTCTTTCTCACCTTTGCGTCCCAAAGACATCCCATATAATGGGAAAAATAACACACAACTTATCCCACAAGTGCTTTCTGAGGATAATTTTATTGAAACATGAGGGTTGCTTGAAAACTGTGGTGATGGTTTACAGGCTAGTGAAGGGTGGTGGGAGCTGAATTCCCCCAGCTGAGCTCCTCCACGTCTGCCTGCTGGGAGGATATAAGATCCCCAGAAGCAGTTTGCTCACTATGAGGAATCTCTGTCTGAAGGATGAGCTTTGTGCCTCTTGCTTTCACTTCCTGAGACCTCTCCTCTGTTCTCCCAGACTGGAGATCCACCCTGTGCTCCTCTCATGGTGGCTGTGACTGGGAGATAGTGATGCAGAGGGAAGGCTGATGTGGGAAACTTCACTTCGCAGTCCCTGACTTTGCAGAACTGTGGTGTTTGTCTGTTTATTGCCATGTGACATTCTGCTAACACCATTCTATTCACACCATTCTAAAAGTTAAAATTTTCCAAAAGTCAATAGCTAGATGCTTGGACTTCCTTTTGCTTCTATTTTATTTTATTTTATTTTATTTTGGGATTGTTTCTCATTGCTATTGAAACCAGCAGCAGATTAAAGACAGAATGAGGACTGGTGCTCCTAAAACACAAAGCTATATAAGGCACAGAGCATCTGCTGGAGTCCAAACCTGAAGCTGTGTAATTTTTCTCACAAGGCAGTAAGATGACAAAACCACTCATATCAAAGCTATATTTTGGTCAAACAGAACAAGCATTCACCATTTATCAGGAGTTGAGACTAGTAAATTATTTGTCACTCTCTCCAGTGCTCCCTAAGCACTGTCAACTTTCTGTACTTTGTTGTAAAACCTTTCCTTTCTTAAATGATGTTTGAAAGGGTGGTAAAAGCAGCTTTTTCTTTTTGATATATAATTACATATTGTTAATATTTGGTGCATCATCCCAAGCAGTTAAAAAAGTACAGAATCCCACTGCTTGCAGGGCCAGTAAGGGGGGAAACAGAGGAAAAAAAAGAGTTGTTAAGTGCTGTTCTGAACAGATAATTTATGTTCTACGCCAAGAATATGATAGTTGTATACAGCAGACACACACCTAAGCTGTATAGAGTGTGAAAGTTAACATACTTATTCAGTCTCACCATGGGAATTGAAGTTACATCATCCATATTCCAGAAAAATATTTGGATTATTGAGTTATTTTTACATCATGCTCATTTGATCTCATCCCAGCTTATGCTAAGAGATAATTTCAGCCCAGTTTTGGTGAAATGAGTACATTCAAAAACATTTTGGCTTTTGTGACTGACATTTTCAGAGAAGAAAAAGTCCTTTCATCAAAAAGCCCCTCAGCTGGAGAACAAGAAGAGTGAGAGCTGTTGCTTTCAAGGTTCCAAACTACATGATATAGAAAATCTCCTTTATGAATCAAGCAAAATCTGTACCAACTCCAGCTGCAACACCTGCTATTAAAAGACAGCCTCACTGAGGATGGAAAGTCGATTTCTGGGGAGAGTACACAAAATACAGTGTTCTCTGAGGTCGTTAAGGATGTTTCTCTGATGGCTGTTACTTGCAACAATTACAACTTGGGTTTCTTCAAATCATTGCTGGAATAGAGTTAACAGCGGATTTGGGGGAAATCTTCCAGCTATAGAACAATAAAACATTTATTTAAAAACCAGGAGTGAATGGTCTCCCCTGTGATGGCACTGAAGGATTATTTTTATTGGAAATCACAGCAGCAATTTAAAATTGCTTACATTTTTTTTGAGAAGGGTGAATCATAGCAGATTTCACTGCTCCATCTACAACTCCTTGTGATTCATCCTGTCCAAGTTTAAAAAGCTCTATATGTCTGTTTCTGAGGCAGTCAGTCAGCCTTCCTTTGTGATCAAAGGGAAATATGCATCTTTTCAGAGCACAGTTTATCTGACCTATTTTAGATGTTCACTTCTGATTGAGATGAATCAAACCCCAGCTTCCATTAACCACCCTTGCCTGTAACAGGAACACGAGTGAATTGCTCTGAAGTTGATACTCACCAAGAAGATGAACCTAAATATAGAACCAAAGTTTGGAGAAGAACCTCTGTGAACTCCAAGTGATCTGCAGAGCAGGTCCTAAGGAATGCTAGCCAAAATGATGCATCAATCTAACACACTGCCAGGAGTTCTCTCCAAGGATTTTGGGTTCTTGTACACTGAACTGTAAAGAATTGCTTGCAAAACTATAACATTCTGCTTGCATGAGAAAGGAAATAAGGATATTTTTTTCTCTCCCACTCTTCTTTATCTAATGCCATGAAGATCAGGGGAATTGACAAGACTTTTTGCTTTTCCTTTACTTCTCCTCCCTCCATCACAATTTGCAGAAGGGAATGCCCAAAAGCGAGATATGCTATGTTTTGATTAAGATCATAATGCAAATAATTGAGGAATTAAATCTTTGTTTTGTCACTGAGTCATCCAGTGACTTCTTGCAGGAGCAAGTCCTAACCAAAGTTGGTTTGGTGACATCAGAACCTGCCATTTGAAGCTCTGTAAAGAATTGTGCTAATGAGCTTTAGTCAGATGTAACAGAAGTTTCAACCACAGTATATATTTGTCTGTGTTTATACTGAATGAAAAATTGATGCAATAGCACAGTTTCTCTACACAAATACAAGCTACAATGTACATGGCTAAGTGAGAAAATTTAATCATGTCTAAGGATTAGGTCAATATTATTGAAAAAGCAAAAGATATTTTATTGTCCATATTGAAAATACTTCCTTTGCAAGGTGTATATACACAGCTTGAAGGTGACAGGAGCATTATCCTAAGAAATAATTAGAGCAAAAAACCAAGCAATCTCTAAGGGCCTGTCAGCAATTAACTAGGTGATCATATCACAGTGGCAACACACCACTAATTTGGACTATTTCCATCCTAATAGGGCAACCAAGGGATTTAAGTGCCAGATAAAAAATCTAACTAGGGAGCATGATCAAGAAGGTTATTAGGTGTATGTTTTTTCCAAGACACATAGCACACTTAAAAGTGCTAAAAACATTAGTTCTGCACAGGACCTGCATCTTCAAAAGAAAATTAGAGGAGAGAAAAATGAAATTTCAATGAGGACAGCTTCAGATATCAGGGCCCATAAGGGTGAGAAATAACGAGATGTTTATGAGGAGGGGAAAAGTACTAGAAACACTTGTAGGCTTATGGGTAATCTAAAGACCTAAAGAATGCCAAGTGTGATGGTACATGAAGTGACTGAGCCAGAGGCATGACTGTGACAGCAGCAAGCACAAAAATGGGCTGAATCAGACCATAAATACTCTTAGAGCAATAGAAAATCTTTTAGTGAGGGAATCAAATGGATTATTTACTTAAATACTGAAGTCCCTCATGCAGTGATGCTGTCCAATTTGAACCCATAATAGTCAAGAAATCAGAAAATTGTCTTAAATAAACAGAAGAGCTCATCTGACTGGAGTGGAGGAGTTGTTTTGACAGCAGTTGGAGCATTGACTAAGGTTAATACTCACAATGGAGGAGTTGCCTCTGAGCTGTGAATTTCTCCCCCAAAACAAGTAACTGGCTCATAGACATAAACAAATTTCATGCAGAGTTAACAGTGCTATTTCCTTGAGTAGTAAAAATCTCCTCTCCAACTAAAGTAAATGTTTTCAATACCAAAACTTAACCTACATAGGCTTGAGGGTTTGAGCCCACAGGATGTGGGTATTGAGGCTTGATTTGTTTGCCATGGACACTTCTCCTTTCCATGAGAGCTCACAGGCTGCATCTGCAAACACTGATCTGGTGCTGCTGCAGGGAACATAAGGACACTGCTGATTGCCCCTGAAATCCCATCTCTACCTTGTAGGTATTCATCTTGCTCATCACCAGACTTCTCCATGTGGAATGGTCACCCGAATTTCCCTTTGCAGTCAGGAGACAAAAATGCATATTGCCAGGGTGTATTTCCCCTGAGAAAATCCTATGTCTGGTAGTAGTAGGGTCTGTTTCCTTCTGCTGAGAAACTGTGTGGGCAAGCCAAATGGAGCCTTCCTACTGTGTAAAAACTGACTTTTGTTGTGGGAATGACCAGTGTCAGAAGGAGCAGAACAGTCCATGGGGCTCCCTGGAGTATTCCCAGCCACAGGGGCAGGGAGGACTTGCAGGCAGCCCAAATTCAGGGTGAAGTAATATTGCTCACAAATTTGTTGTGAGCAATACATAAGATATTTTATCAGGCCTGGGGGCAGGGGAAAAGACAAGTTGGTATTTCGTAGCTCCCATTAAATTTGCATTTCCTTGCTGTGCTAAGGAATTGCATAGCTGTTCTGAGATTTGTCTGATAAAACCACTATATGATGTTCACAAACAAAATTGACTTCACAATTGATTTTTTTATACCTTCTTCTTATTGGGAATTGGGATCTGCTGTCAATACACATCCTTGATCTTTTGTGTGCTAGTGGCTGGGGCTAAAAAAGGAGCATATTTCTCTTCATCTTTGTCATTTTAGTTCTATCCAGTGAAGCTTTCTGCTTCACCAGATAATGTCCACATGCTCTCTCTGCTTCCTTTATTTACCTGAAGTCCAAACATTCTCTTGCAGTAAAATCTTGCTTTTTCTTCTACCCATTTTTCCTCTAATAAAAATAATTACGAGGTTTTTTTGGTTTTTTGGTTTTTTTCCAGCAGTAAAAATAGCTAATGGAAAAAAATGAGAAGAAACAGTAGAAGCCAAATGATCACAAAACCCAAGTGTCTCCTGTCTTTCTGAAAGGGAGGGAGGAAGAGTATTCTTTAATCCAAACTTCATGATACTCTGTTACATTCAAGCTGTGAGGTAAATGTTCCCTGATGAGCAATTAGCAAAAAATCTGAGACTTGGAATCTTAAATCATACTTGTCTCTGATCTACAGGGTTGAGAAGTGTGTCAGGGCATCAGAAGCTGCAGACATCACCTTAATGAAATCTCCTGCTTAACTGTAAAACTTCTTTGAAGAGTTTGATCTCAGGGTGTGCTGGGAGCCTCCTGAGCAAGCTTCATTCCCATCAAGCCAGCACACCCCAAGGACCTCCAGCCCTCTTCACGACACAGAAACTGCCTGATGGAAAGGTCCCTCCTTTACCCACGACAGGAGCAAATGCAATGATGACATTTTTGTCAGATTTCTGGCTAATGCGTTCCCAAAAAATGAGAGTCTCTTGCTCATTCTGGGCAATCCACACTGGCGACCAACTGAATTTGTCATCAGCAAAAATTCCCTGTTAACTTCATTATTCCTTTGAGCAAGGAATCTGAGCTGATTATTTTTCATCCAAGGTGCCCCCTGTCCTCTTTGCAATGATTTTTGTTATGTGTAGATTGCACAACAAATAGTACAAAGACTCCTGGCATTATGTTGAGAGCCTAATGAATGGAAAGAAAAATTTCAAGAATATAACTACACTGCAGCATCCAAAACAAGTACAGAACCTTGTTAAAAAATATAAAGGAAATAAGAATTTAGTTGATTGGGTCACTACAGAGTGAAGACATTAACCCAAGCAAGTGATGAGTTAATTGTTTGAAATTAATGGACTAGTTTCTATCTAAGCATACCTTTCTGAAAGAAAATAACCAAGCAATAAGAAGAAAACCCTCAAATGAAATAATCAAGCAAGATATAAAACAGGAAAATTAGAATTAGAATTAGAATTAGAATTAGAATTAGAATTAAGAGATTCAGAGAGAATTAAAGGATGATTCAAAGCTGACCTAGGTGTATGCACAGTCTTTATGCCAACACTGAAGTGGTTTTAAACAGCTGTAAAGTCAATCATGTATTTAGAAAACAAAGCTTGTTGCTTGTGCAACAGCTGCCTTCCAAAATGTGTTCCAAGAACTTACAGTGCTAGAGCTAAATAAATTCACAGGCTGCACAAATGGATTGAATTTTGAACTCTAATTGGTGTCTCATGTCATTTGGATCTTTTAGAGATAGAAAAAACCCAATAAATATAGACCAAGTTGCCACAGCAGTGTTTCTACAAACTACTGTTCAGGATGAGATCTCAAAGCAGCTCAACCATTAGACAGCAACAGAAATCAGGCACAGAAAAAAATAAGTCAAATTATTCAGCTTCCCTTTTATGTAAACCTTACACCTGTTTTTCTTTTTTAAGAAAAAAAAATCTACAAATCAATGTTACTCTGATTTAAAAGTACAACTTCCACTGGTTGCAGAATACAAATATCTGTATTGATTATTCTACTTCCCAATCCTCCTTGCATTTCAAACCTTTTCTGGCTCTGTGTTCCTTTCAAACCTGAATGTATGTTGACTAATTAGTAGGTCAGAGAAGTAAGTTGCATCTGATCAAAATTTTGTCCTTCTTCTTCCATGCCATTTACCTTTGACCAGACACCTGAATTTTGTCCTACTTTGATGGAGGGAACAGGAAAGAACTGCCAGGTTGGGGATCAGGAGAGTTCTGACATTCCAAATCATCTTCAAGAAACTGCAATGCAGGTATAAATTTGATGTTTCTTTCCTTCAAATAAAGTGGAAATCAGGGTAAAAAATTACTGCAAATTTAAAACATAACTCTGAGATACTATAAATTGGAATTAATATCTCCATAAACCAGAAATGTGGTAGAATGACATAGTTGTAGGCTGGAAAAAGTCATAGAATCATAGAGTGATTTCGGTTGGAAGAGACCTCAAAGGCCGTCTAGTTCCAACTAGATGATGAGAGTGAGAAGGTACCTTTGAAAATTTGAACATTAAACAGCAGTTTAAAGCCATTTTTGCTTGTCCTTTCACTCCAAGACCTTGTCCAGAGTCAGTCCCCAGCCTCTCAGAGCATCTTTAGGCACTGCAAGGTGTCTGAATGTCCCCTTGGAGCCTTTTCTTCTCCAGATGAGCACCCACAGCTCTCTCAGCCTGTCTCCACAGCAAAGATTCCCCAGCCCTCTCAGCATTTTCATGGCCTCCTCTGGACTTGCTCCAACAGCCCCATGTCCTTCTTATTTTGGGGACCCCAGATCTGACACAGCTCTGCAGGTGGGGTCTCACCTGAACAGAGCAGAGAGGCAGGATCCTCTCCCTTGACCTGCCCATGCTGCCAGGGCAGGTTGGTTTCTGGGCTGCCTGTGCACTTTTCTGGGCTTCTGCTGAGCTTCTTGTCAACCAATTTCCATAAAATGTCAATCATTCTGATTTAATTGGTATCTTGCAAGTTATTCATTATATTGTTTTGCTTATACCCAATAAATTATAGCAGCTAATTAAGTCATCAATTTCAGCATTGCTACCTGTCTCTTGTTGCCCTGGGAGTCCTTCTATTATTTGGGGGAAGTGAAGAGTGCAGGGGGGAAGATGTAGAGAAACAGCACGTCCCAGTTTTTGTTCAGCAGCAGTTTATGGGTACCATAAAAGAAAACTGAATGCTGCATTCAGGCTTTCCTCTATCTTTCCTCTAGCAGTTAGTCTCTTCTTTCATTATTTAAACTTAAAGCATTTTAAAAATCACTGGAAATGGAAACTGTGTATAAAACTCTTCTTACAATTTTTAATGAGAGAAAAATGCCATCCTGTTGTACGGAGTTTTCATTAGCAAACCATTTTTGCAGGAAGCAAATACGACTTTTCAGTTTAAAAAGACCCAGGTGAAGTGATGCCATCTGTATCAGCTTCACTCAGGACATGGGATCAGAATTAATGTCTACCTTAGGTAAAAAAGGGGTTGAATCTGGGCACAAATATTAGGGGATTCCAAGTCCAAAACAGGGAGTTTCACACAAGTGCCAACATGATGGAAAGTGACCAACTGCTTAAAAATAGCAAGTCACAGAAAGACCTAAATACTGGTACCAACATTTTCAATATATCCCCTTCCAGTGCTCCAGCCAGCTAAGCACTTAATGGGGAAGGAGACACAGCCTCTGCCTGGCTGGACTGTGTCTTACAGAGCCAAGAACATCCCAAGCACACCCAAAGGCCACCAGCTCAGTGTTAGACAGCCCAGGGACTTCTCATCAGTGCAGAATAATTTGTAAGGCTCCAGAATGGTTGGAAAGAAACAACCATGGGAGCTCGTGGGGTTTTTGTCTAGCTGCTCCTGACTCATACAAAATCAGCTGCCAAGTTTTAGGAAAAAGACTAAATGTGAAAGTCAAAGTATGTGAACAAAATACATGCATAGAGTTTATGCCACACTATTCAGCCAAGCAGCTAAGTACAGGTTTATTCCTCAGCAGACATAATTTCATTTGCTGGACTTGGAGGCAAAGGAAGGCTTTTATTAGAAAATTGTATTGTCTGTAATCCAACATTCTTGTACTGAGAGAAGACAACACACCATAAATCTAAATATATGTGTTTAAGTGTTTTAAAGTAGCAAAAAAATTAGA
Source organism: Muscicapa striata striata (assembly GCA_030060385.1). Lineage (NCBI taxonomy): Eukaryota > Metazoa > Chordata > Aves > Passeriformes > Muscicapidae > Muscicapa > Muscicapa striata. The sequence continues at coordinate 1,079,846 of JAREIS010000045.1, read as the reverse complement.
GTCATTTTTCTATTTATCACAGCCACAAAAATACATCAGACAACTGACTCCCACCAAAGAATGAAATAGATTTTCCATTTTTTATGCATAAGAACCCTATACATCCCTTCATCCCACACCCATGTAATTATCTGTTGCTATTTTATTCTTACATTCTTTTTTTTTTCTCTCCACATAGGCAGATATTCCATGCTTTGAAACACATACTTCTACTACTACTACTGGGCATATAGATCATTAATTAAATTTTATCTTTATGCTTTGTTTTTTCAAACTGTTGGGCATTTCTCTATACTCAATATGCAACTCATTTCTTCTCAGGAGAATATGTGTCTTATTTGCAATGCAGGAAAAAAATACAGTACATTCCATTCTTCTCACAGTTCTTCTAAGAGTCCAAAGCCATCTTCCAATTATTTTCCTGGGCTGAACTCAATTTTATTCACTCTCCTTCTCTCCCAAGAGAGTTGCAACTGCACTTTTTACTGTTTCCTTTATTTGTAGTCTACCCTGCTGTAAAGATGATTGTTTTTCAAGGCACGGTGAGAAAAGGAGAAAATTCAGATTGAGATAGCCCTGAAAGCTTTATTTGTCTGAAGGAACTTGCTTTTGAATTTTTTTTTCCTCAGTGACCAATACTCTTCACTCTAAGTTGGATCTACCCTTCTCTAATTTCCTCTGCTGTCTTAAAAAACAAAGAACTGCAAAGACTTTGCTCCCATAAAGAAATATTTGTCATTCCTTGGTGAGCTGTGCAGGAAAAGACATATCCCCAAGAGAGACCCTACATGAGGTGCTCAGTTCAGGATGGACACAGACCTGTGTCCCAGTCCAGCAAAGAAACAGACTGGGAGCCATGGAAGTGGTGTCAGATAACTCAGCAACATCACTGGGAAAGGCAGAGAAGGTGTTGGAAAAGGCTTCTTTTGGGTATACTGGGCATTTGGGTCCAGCAGGCTGTTTTATCTTTATTTCTTGAACTTACACTCCTGTGGAGATCATCTGTGCTCAGACTGTTGGGTTTAAAAAAAAAAGCATTTGAGATGGTTCAATGCAATATACTGAGCAAATATTTTTCTTAATTAACAATCTGGCAAAAGCGGACATATTTCTACTAGAAAGATAGCTCAATTTTAAAGAATATTTGCAGTAAAAAGTCAGCAAATGTTTGTATGATTCTTTTGCAGAAATGTGACCCTTTAGAAAGTATTTTCATTTCTTTGTTTTGAATTTTTTTTTTTTTTTTTTTTTTTTACTGTTGGAGATAGGATCAAAAGTTTTCAGCCTCACACAGACACAAACAAGAGGATTTTCTGTCTATGAGCTCTGTGAAGATTTCAGATTTCTGCATCCAAGTTTGAAATGATCAAGGGTTATCCTTTGGTCATGAGAAATAAGCAGTGCATTAGTCAGCTCAGTGGAGGAGTTGACTGCCTTTATAACCCCCACTTCCTTTTTGCCATCCCAGAAAAGGTTATTTGTGCAGCCCCCACGGTAATGACTCTGCCTGACATTTCAAGGCACATCTAACAAACACCAGCACAGAGACACAACCCTCTCAGCACAGTTTCAGGCCATTGATTTGTCTCCATCCACAGTAACTAACTTCAATGTCACAAGGATTAATTAATCAATGTTGGTAAACTGGTTGTAGGTGAAATTTGGTTTAGAATGTTTTATTTGAATTGGTTTGTTTCTACACTCTGGTTTGTTTTGGTTTTGTTTGTTTGTTTGTTTGTTTTTTCTTTTTGTTAAAAGCATGATAGTTTTTGTGTTGTACTTGAAAAGGAAAAAAAACCCAGGGTCTTAATGCAGTCCTAGTCCTACAAAATCAGTGAAATATTTGTCTTACCCAAGGGAGAAGTCCTTTTGGAAGTCATACTGAAGTAGAAATGTCCAGATCATTATGGGATGAAAAATGTGTGGTGAAAGAGACTATGAGCTACTATGAAACAAAATAGAACTACCCAGGTACTGGGCTCTAAACACTGCTTCTCATAATTGTACAGAGAGAAAAAAAAACTAAAACAACTTAAACTGGCAACTTATTCTTTCAATTGTAAGTATATTATAACTGACAAAATTCTCACAGTTTTGATATCCCTTAAAGAAAAGTTCAGTGTCCCAAATTTACAGTGTACCATTAGATGATTTTTTTAAAGTTAGTTACTATCTCAACAGAATTAGAATCACTGGATCACAGTGTGATTTAAATTTCTCCATTCAGACAAAAGTGTAAGGATTTTTCTCTCTCTTGCCTCTGTAATTTAGCATATATCTGACAAAGGTATAAAGTGCTGTTGAAGGAGAACAGAATTTTCCACCTATTTTGTTGTAAGTTGTAAGGGGTCCACTAAGTTCAGGACAATCAACTTAGAGCACAGTAGTAAAGAGAAAAGAGAAAGGGAGAGAAATCAATGTTTTCAGGCTTTATTGTGAAAAATTGGAAAAAAAATAAACATGGGAGATGATAAGCCCAGGCTGGATGAGGCTCTGAACAGCCTGGTCTAGTGGAAAATGCCCCTGCCTTAATGTCTTTTCAGAACCCGACCATCATGTGATTTTGTGATCAAATTCTAAGCCAGAGAAGACCAGGGAGAATTTTACCATTCACTTCAGTGAGGTCAAGTACATATCCAGTGTCCTCTAAAATCTGATGCTGAATCATCTTACAGGACACATTAGTGTAGGGGCTATCACAGGAAATAACCTTTGCAGCAGAAAAAGCATCATGATCAAAAGTGCAAAGATATTATTTATTCCTGAGAACTCTCCCATACTCCCCTCTTTGTACCAAAGCTAACAAATAAAATCTTGAGAGAAAATATAAAATCCAAAACCTCAGCAGCAGAATACTCTTGAAGAGAAGGAAGCTGCACCACCTTTAGACCAAAATCCCCAGCAAACCTGCATTCCAAAGGGAATGACTATGGGATTCAGCCATTTCCATAATTTCAGAGGGACTGTTGTCCCACCTACCTCATGATCCTCACTTCAATTCCTTCCAGTATTTGTTCAAAAAGCCATGTGTATAGCTCAGAACAAGACACTACTGCAAATTTTCTGTAAATGAATGTCTTAAAGAGTGTGCCACAGACAGTGTGATGAGAGGAGAGTGGCACCATTCCCAATGAATTTGACTTTATTTAATTGAGAATCAAATTTAGTTGGGTACTGTGAGGCAGCTCTTGGACAGCCACTGGCTCTGGTGCAGCCAACATTTGGGCTAAATAAAAATGAAATAATGTCAAGCAATCAATTTAGAAGTTTTATTTATGGCAGCAATGATTAAAACCTTATGACAAGTTGAACAGCAGAAAGGCTTTAAACATTTCTGAACAGCCTGTGGATTAAACTCTGAACAGCCCACAGCAGCAGCAGATTCGACTTGTGACCTCATTACACAGGCTGAAAGGTAGTTTAAACTTCTAGGAAGAGGAATAAAGAAAGGAGGGAAGATAGGAAAATAGAAATAAAGAGAAGAGATCTGAGTCAGCACCTTGGGGACCAACAACATCCCAGGTTTGGTTCCTGGGATGACAGGAGCACTCCTAGCCCCTCAGTTCTGCTATTTTTCCTCACACAAGCACATTTTTATATTCTCAGACTTCTCAGAAGGGATTGAGGGGCTCTGTACCCAACTTGTTTTTAGAGAAAGTTACCTGAGGTAAGGAAGCTGGTCTCAAAGAATCGCTGTCCTGCCTCCCCAAGACCCTCTTTTCAAACCACACCTTGTCTGGTTGGCATGACAACATTCCTGTTCTCTTCTGCTGAGTGTTTGAGGCATTGACTCTTTCTGGTTTACATTAACTCTTCCAGCTTTTCACTCTCCCACAGTCATCCTTCTCATTTAATGTTCTTTTCATTAAGGGTAGTAAGAAATACTCTACCTGAATTCTGTTCTCCTAATGCTGTTGGATTATTAGACTTACAGTGTAATAAGACTTTTTCTTCTTGAAGGAACATATACATAATAATAATAATAATCATCATCATCATCATATCTTGCTTTTTCAGTTCTGACTTATGTTTTTGGCTGTTTAGACAAGAAAACAGCAGAAATATCCTCATAAAACCTTTGTCACACAGTTTTGCTCCCATGTCAAATTTGTATAAAGACTTCACTGTCAATTTTCTGTCTTCTTCCTTTCTTTCCTCTGGGAGATGTAATCAATATGAATCAATATAATCCCCAGAAAGATTAGTTTAACTGTCCTGCTCTTCTCTGCAGTAAAAGTTGGTACAGATTATTTAATCATCTGTGACAGCATTTTCAGAGTTATGAGCAAGCAACACACAAATGCTATTCAAACAGTGAAATGCTCATCACCTTCCTCTAAGCTGATTGTATGACAACCTGAAATAAGAACTTCCCCAACTTTTCAGGCAGAAGAATGAGGGGTGGAAAAACTATTGGAAAGAACCAAGTCAATGTTCTTACAAACTTCAACAACTCCATAGTATGGAGAAAGAAAGATAAGGAGGACTGAGTCATAGCATTGTGTTCTTCAGCTCTAAAGTGGAAAAGTTCTGTGCAATCCATTCATTTAATGTGCAGACTGGGGAGAAGTGTCAAACATGCTTGTTTGCAATACTAATATGACAAATTCATTTATTGGCAGCATTTTGGCAGAATTCTCTGGCTCAGCAGAGAACCTGACTCTGTGCTCACCTTTGGTAAATTTACTGTTGTGCAGTTAAAGAGTTAAGCCCATGCTTGAGGCTTGGGACAAACAGAGTTATGAAATCAGCATAAATCAGGACTGCCCATCCTACTCCCAGCACTGCTGAACCAGAATGGATCACAGGTTGTTTGACTGCTGTCATTTTCTGCTTGTAGAGTTCACAGCACAGCACTCACTCCACAGTACTTGTGGTCACATGTCCTGAGGTTCTCCATAAATTTTTGTCTGGTTGTGAATTTCCATTCAACTCTTCATTTGAACTTTTGGGGGCATTTTCTAACATTCTCAGTACTATCAAAATCTCAGACAACCCCACTAACATTAATTCAAGGCTTCATAAATTTATTAAAGGGGTTTCATGATGATCTGGTACTTACAGAACTTTAAATTGGATGTGCCTTTCATACCCTTTTATTTTTACATATTTTTTCCAGTGAGCTGTGGCTACCATTGGTGCCTAACTGTCATCTAAAAAATGTAGTTCCTGGATCAAGTATTCAGTCTCAGCAGGAGGTACTTCATTAAACTGATTGGTTCTCTTCCCCTTCATCAAACCATGATTGATCCCACTGTACACCTGGCTTTATGTGCCCAAGAATGGAAAAATTACATATTTTCTGGGGGCTGGTGTGATTCAGATGCTCAGAAAGGAAATTCTGATTGAAATCCACACTCTCAGATTTTCTGTCTGATGTTTGTTCAGACCAGTGACTTTCTACTACATTATTTGATGACAACACAAAATCCAAGGGATGAGACCCAGCACCCTGAGTACGTCATTAAAGGGCCAAAGTCACAGACTTTTTTTGCTTACTTAATTCTGATGCTAAAACTTGAATTCTTCCTGTTTTTTTCAGGAAAAATGGTGAATCTTCCTCCATAAAATCAGGTAATCTGGTGGGCAGGGCAGAACAGCTTGAACCTGTTCACACTAATCCAGAAATCAATCCCAGGCCTTGTAATAAGGAATTGTGAAAACCCTGGGTGAGAGCTCTGCCTTCATTTTAATAACTGTGAGTCCTCATTAGCTCAGTTCCTCTGCTCCATCTGATCCTCTGCAAGCAGAAACTGCAGAGCTGGTCACAGAATCTAAGCTTGAGTGTAAATTAAGTGAACAGAGGTGACAGAGTCTGAATGCCTGATATGGACTGACATGGAGTTTGCCCATAAAATTAAATTGCAAATTTTATTTTTTAAATTAATTGTTTACTGCTATTATATTTTTCAGTTCCTAACTCTGTTCACATTGGCTGGTTTCAGCTCAATTTTCAGTGACTGTCTCAGAAGTCACCAACACCACAGAAACCCAGTAAAGGGAAGGCTTAAGATCAAGTAGTGGTAAGTTTACACCCTATCATAACTTGGTGAACTAGTGGATCAAGGGAAAGACAGAAATCCACAGTAAAGGAGGTTACATTAGTTTTGATGCCCAATGGACTACTTAGTTATTGTGGTGCCTGATAGAGGTCTCTAATCAGCTTCCTCTCTAATTGGATTGCTCACAGCACAACTAATTGGGGAAGCAAGGGCAGGAGCTGAAGCCCAAATCACTCTTTAGGCACAGGGATCTCTCTATCTGTGCATTAAGGTCTCAACTTCTGTCCCTTTTCTAAAGACATCAGCCAATGCTCAGAGGAAAATTAATGAACAGCATCCCAGTCGTGATGCTCTTTTACTGAAGACATTCTGATATTAAGATCACTTTAAGTCTTTAGTGTCCTTTCATTTTCAATCTGAAGTCCACAGGAGTCAATGGAAAATAAAGACAGAAAAAAAATTATATCTTTCTCTCCAAAAAATCTTCTACTTTCAATTATTTTTTATGCCAAACTGTGACCAGAAAAATTCTTTCCCCTGAAAACAGATATTGAAAAATCAATTTCAGGATTTTTCTTTATATTTCAAGTAAAAATTTAGCTTTCTAGATGCTTGTTTTGAAGAATATTGTCAGAGATTTTGGGTTTTTTCTTTGTTTTTGTTTTGTTTTGGGGTTTGTTTATTTGGGTTTTTTGTGTGTTCTTAATTTTTTTTGTGTGTGTTTTTAATTTGATTTGGTTTATTTGGGGTTTTTTGTTTATTTGTTTGTTTGGGGTTTTTTTGCCAGCAAAATGAAGACAGGAGATCTTCTTGGACAGCTATATATTTTGCTAGCAGTGTATTTTCTATCAGAAACCAAATCCCATGCCAAATTCCCAACTGGATCTCAGAGAAATCTTTCTGTGGGAGTTGGAGCCGTGCTAGCAATATATAAAAGGAGGCAGTGATGTTACACAGTTGGGCAAAGTTTTATCACAGGGAAAATGAGCCTGTAGGTCATGGTTTTCTGTCTGTGTGATATCTGGAGCATGTCTCCAACTGGAAAGAGCTCTCAGGAGAGCTCAGAGTAGGAAAAGTCTCACACAGTTTGTCCCCTTGGCTGAGTCCTGCAAAGTCCTGTCACGTGCCTTCATTCTGTACCACCTCCTCCTATCAAAGACATTAAATAATTAAATAGTGAAAATGTTAATAATTGTTTCAGCATAGGCATGTTTGCATGGAGTTGCCAGAGAATGTCACCAAAATGTGAGTCTTTTCCAAATTCCCATTTCAGAAGTCTAATAAGCTATGGATAATTAAAGCTCTTGGACAGTATAAGTGACTTTATACTGTTAATTGTAAAATAGTTTTCACAGTGACATGCAGCAGAAGGCATGGGTAACAGGCTACTGAAAATAATATAACTGTAAGGGATGAAATTAAAAGAGTTTTTGCTTGAAATTTAGTCTCTTGCTTGATTTATTTTGTTCAATGATACAAAAATCAGCAGGAGAGCATTCAACATTTTAGAAGTAGAAGCTTTCACAGTTTTCTTCTGAAAACTCTGCAATTTTGTTCAAAATGCTTAGTACATTTAAAACCTCAAGCTAGCCAAAGTATAAAACACTGACTCTGAATTTCAATCTGATCACTGTCCTACAGGACATATTCCTTTTTAGAAAATTTTCCAGTGTTGGTTTAGAAATATTATCACAGGACCAGAAAAATTGTTTTCCCATTGGGATTTTCACTACACCAAAACTCTGCATAGGCTGCCCAGTATGGGGGATCTACCCAGTAGGGTGAGTGTGTGTGTTCAGAAATGGGAAAATAAATATTTAATATCAGGCAATTATCATAACAGAAATTCTTAATTTTGCTACAAGTGAGAAGAATATTGTTATGGGTGCATTTAAAAGATATTTTAAAGCACCTGAAAACAGTAAAATAATCAAGCTCCCAGTTTTTCTTTTTTCAGGCATTTCCTTACAGGGTATTCAGTGATATACAATTCCCAACCCCACTCTCCTGGAACCTCAGACTGCTAAAGCTGCATGGTCTTTGTTTTATTCCCAGTTTGTAGTTAAACCACTGAGGAATTCCCTATCATTCAGAAAGAGGGGGCTGGAAACACTCTGGCTGCTGTAACAAACATTTAGAATACCTGTAAAAACCTTTCACAATCTGTACTGCTGCTTTTTCCTAAGGATGCTCCTGTTCTGCTGCACCCAGTTTGGTTCTCCCTGTGCTCCCCTCTGGGCTCTGCCTTGGTTTTGTGAGAGCTGCTCTGTCTCTGCAGCTGGCATCACCTTTTCAAGCATGCTGTGCTCAGGGTGTGGTGGGAGCAGCAGCAGCAGCAGCAGCAGCAGCAGCAGCAGCCTTCCCTCCAGACTCCTCACCCTGCAGCAAAGTCCTCAGGCTCAGCAGCTCCTGCAGTCCTGAAATCTGCCCATCCCTTCCCAGCTTGAGAGATGAACATGCCAGTCCCTATGGGAGGCTCTCCAGGAGCCTCTGGGTCCTCCAGTCAGCCCAGCTTTAAGGGGTGAACATGCCCAGTCCCTGTGGGAGGCTCCACAAGTCTGTGTCCTCCAGCCAGGGGCACAGGCTGTAAGAAGCTGCCTGACCTCTCTAACACATCTCTTGGTACAGAGGATTTCATCTGTTACAGCACATTCCATGAGAGCAGTGAGCACTTCCTTAAAATCAAGCTGTTTCTCATTCTGATTATTTCCATTTTTTAAACAATTTCCAGAACTTCCCCCCTCCATCTATTGGAAACCCTTTCCTACAAATCAGATTCTGTCTGTGGACAGTGCTACCAGGGTGTGTGAACACTCACCTTCACTTTTAGCCCTTCTCCTCCTACAGGAAAAAAAGGACAACATTGTTAACATTCACAGCAAACAGTTCTAGGACATTGTTTTAAAGACAGGTTGAGTAAAGTAGTTTGATCATAAAACCACATAATTTGGCTTAATTTATTCCTAATGAGTAAACAGGTAAGTAAGACAATCTCCTACCCGAAAATCAATGAGCTCCAACTGATAAAAAACCACATCAGAAATTCCATTGCACAGGGGCACACAAGACCCCACACATATATACAAGACTAAAATGACATACATAAATGAGACCAAAACTTCATGTACACGTGATTCTGTGTGAGTAGTGGCAAAGAGGGTGGGAAGATGGAATATCTGATTTTTAACTGTGGGTTGAATGGACCTGCAAGACACCTCAGGGATTTGATAGCAGGTGTGTGATCAGCAAAACACTCAGAAATGTTGATACAAATCAGTGTCAACAGCATGGGCAGTGCAGAGGGGACACATTACAGAGACATCAGGTAAATAAGGTACCTGTAGCTGCAAGCACTGCTCAGTCTTCTGGGACTGAACTCCCCTGACTAAACATGCACAGGATCATTTTTAGGGCTGTATCAGCAGCAGGATTATGGCAGTGACTGTGACAGGCTCAGGGAGATTAGAAAGAGCAGACAAAACTAGGTGCCTTGCTGACCCCTTCAGGTAACAGGTTGAAACCTTGAAATGAAGTTTAGCTGAAAGTGTTCTGTTAATGCTGTTGTAGGAGCCATAAATATGCTGAAAGCAATTCACAGGCTCCCAGTTTCCAAGCTCAGAACAGAGTGATGTGGTAAAGAAGCCCAGCTCCTTCTCTTCCTAAAAGCCAGAATGTCTTGCAAAAACAATCCAAAAGTACATATTTGACAATTTAATCACACTTGAAGGGACTCAAGGGACTCTGAATCTAGAATCTCTGTAAGCTTTTCTGGAGTTTATTTTCTTTTGATCCCCTACTGAAAAAAAATGTCCAATTTATATCCCAAACTGCTGTTTTATTATTATTTAAACTGTAAATGTGAAGAGATTAAATCTGCCCCTATAAAACCTCTTCCCATCCTTACTCATCAGCAGACCCAAACACATGCCAGCCTTCAAGGATAGAATAATTTCTCAAGATAACATTTCAGAGAGGTGGTCTTTGGATTTATGATCAAAAGCTTCTCTGATACCTTCAGCATTTATGGAACATCTTCTCCAGTGCATTCTGAGGCTTTATGCAGCATTGCTTCTTGTAGTGGTACACCTGATGCAAAGAGCATTTCCATATCTGGATTTTGATACTTTTTTTGTACATCTAAGGACAATAGCTTAGTATTTCATTGTTTTTAAAAATTAGTTTCAGTTCATAAAGATATTTTTTCACCACAGTCTACAGGTCTGTCTCCAAATCAGCATTTTTCAAGTAGTTGATGGTAGTTAGTGCATAGTTGTTGTTATGGGGATCATGTGTATGGTTGTGATCAGGGCAGGACCATCCATTTTTCATTTCCTGCTCCTGTTCCAGGATCACTGTTCTGTCAGAACAGAAGACAGGTCTGTGTCTTACTTTGTGGTGTTTATTTAAGTTGTATTTTTCCCTTCATGGATATTTTTCTCCAAGGACAAAGGGACACTGCTTAGACTTTGTTCTATTACAGCTTGTAAAAATCAAAATAAATAAATCATAGGCTTCTTTCATCTTTAATTTCTGTTCTTTGGCCATTTACAGTCCTTGGTGACATGATGGATGCTATCACCGTTGGAAAATGGCAAGGAAAACTTATGCTTGTGTTTAGCTGCTTGGATATCTCATTAAACTCAAGAGAATTGTGACAAAACACTGATTTCTTGACAAGGAAATTTTTTTATGTGCTAGTCTTGTTGAAACTCTCATTTATAAAATATCCATAAATCTGGGTAAAGCCAGGAGGAGTTTCTCCTGAGGTGTCTCTGACTGAAAACTGCTCTGTCAGGACACCCAGATTTGCACCTCTTGCATCTCTGATCTCTGATGTGGGCCCTGATCACGACATAGAGGAAAGTTTGAACCCTGGAAGCTTTGATTTGAACCTTGGATGGGGAAAGGTAGAAGTGAAGCACTCATCAAGAAGTCCTCTTCTCATTTTTATGCAAAGAAGTAAAAAAAAAAAAACAACAAAAAACCAAAAAACCAGAAACAAACAAAAAAAAAAACAAACAAAACAAAACAAAAACAAAAACACAAACAAACAAACAAACAAAAACAAAAAACAAAAAAACACCAAAATGTTTGAACTTCCTTACTGTGCTGGAAAACAATTGTGAGTGACCTTGACCTTGGCTCAAGAACTTGATGTCTTCAGCCTGTTCTCCCCACATATTGACAGGGCTGCAAAAACTTTATTAAGCCTGTCTTGTGAATTCAGAACTCCTCAAGTTAATTCATTTTATTCTAGCAAGATAGGTTCTGCTTGAAGATGATTCTGGATGTACAAGTATATGAAGAAAAAAAGAAAGCAATCATGGCTCCCCCCACTCCCAACTTTGTAAACACTGGAGTTTATAAGAAAAAAAAACTAAACATTTTACCAGTAAGAATAAATATCCATGTGGCAATTTGCAGTCAGTGCCTAGTTCTCAAAAAACAGTAGAAGGAAAGATTGTTTGAGAAAAGTAATTTTCCAAGTTCACCAATATGAATAAGCAAGTTACTACTGCTTTCTATCAGGGTGAATATGAACCTGTCAAAATAACAAAGCCTTATAGCAGTGCAAATAATGAAGGGAAAACAATAAAATGGCTAAAGCTTGATAGCCTTCACCTGCTTCTTTTCCCTGAGAAAGTTAAAGGAATGGAAAAAATGCAAACAAAATGCAGTTCTGCTGTGGGCTAGGAGTGATGGAGACATTAAAATGAGACCTTTCTGAGCAGTCTGGCTGCACCAGAACTTGTGCCTTGATAACTGTGACACCTCCTGGTCTGATTTCTGTCACCAAAGCTGCAGGCAAACTGGATATGACATGGCAGATTTTGAATGTGAGACGTTCACATTACAGCAGTAAAAGTGAAGATGTAAATGCCATGGTGGTGCTTTAATGCAGTTTAAACCAGTGAAGATGTAAATGCCATGGTGGTGCTTTAATGCAGTTTAAACCAGTGAAGATGTAAATGCCATGGTGGTGCTTTAATGCAGTTTAAACCAGCTCTGTACAAATGCAGTGGTTAACGAGGAGCCTCGTTATGCACCATTCTGTGCAACACAAGGTGCTGCTACTCAGCTTTGAAAGCTGCTAGGAACACACAGATCTGCCTGTGCTCCTCATGGCTTGTGTTTGCACGTTATTTATTTTCTTGGCCTTGGAAGTAAACTGTGCAAGACATAAATTTCATCATGAAAATGAAAAAAAAAACACAGCTATTTTCAAACTTTCATCAGCTGTCCCAGCAGCTTGTAAAAGAGATCAGACATGCAGCTTGCTGGTGGTGCTGCATTCTGATAGCACAGAGCTGGCAGGGTCAGTCCTGCTTTCTGCAACAGGAACGTTTGAATCTGTATTTTTTTCCCATTTTTGTCAGAGCACTGTTGCCCACAATCCAGGTTTTTCAGTGTGAACACACGTGTGCATGCAGGTGTTTGTGCTCATGCAGCTCAGCATGTTTGCACCTGTTACATCAAGGTTTTTGGGTTTTGGGGTTTTTTTGGTCTATAGGAACAGAAATCCCCAATTATTTGGGAAAATAAAGAAGCCAGGGTGCACACTCCTGCCTTCTGGTTTGATTACATGCTGCATAAAGTGGGAAGTTATTAAATGAGAAAACAGCATCTCTGTTCCTGTTGTTTTATCCTCCAAGGGCTCCAGAGCTGAGCTCTGCTTGGTTTCAGCTCCTGCAGCCCCATCAGCCACGCTCACTCTGCTGCAGATTTCAGCTCAACACAGAGCTGACTCCTCTGTCCTGCTCCCCATCACTCTATTTGGTGGCCTCATGGTGAACATTATTCAACAAAATGGACAATGAAAGTTTGTATCTCCTCAAGGTAAGAGGAAAACTAAATTATGATGTAAAATAAAAGATTGATTAAATTATCCTGAGTTTTTCAAGGCACAAGACCATGGCTTTCATCATTGAAAGGTTGTGTGGGAGACCTTCAGGCCAGGTGGGATGTCCTAAAGCATCTCTGATGTATTAGGAACTTTGCATTTACATGCAATTCTCAGAATCTTCTGTTTGTACCATACCAAATCATTCAGAATTAAGGTAAAAACATGTACACAATTTAATGAATTTGCATCTGTGGAAGTTGGCTGAACAAGGACAAAACTTCTTTTTTTTGACATTGGAATTTGAAAGCTGATATTTTGACATTGTCACCAACTCCAGCAACATTTAAACTTAATATGGCAAATTAATATGAAGTTGGAGGGATTAAATAATCTAAAAATGAAACACTTGAAATAACATAGATCTCTTTGGTGACTTCAAATAATCCCAGTAATGTTGCTGATATTTTCACTTGTTGCAGTACCCATTTCCTCCTTCCTACTCCCAGCATTTATTCCAGTTATAGCAAGATTTTTCCACATCTTTTCTCACTGATGCTCATTTATCAGCATGGTGAATGAGTGAGAAGCAGATTTTTCACCAGGGTCGAGAATTAATTGTGACCATTGTTACATCTGAAAATTAGGGAGCTTCATGTGAGATCAGATTTTAGAGACTGCCTGTAAGAAAACCTATGAGAAACAAAAGCATATAAAATAAAATTTTCAGGCAAATTAATTAGCATGGCTCCATAAATTATACTAATGTTTGGGCTTCAACTTTTTAAGGGTATTGTCTTTTATTGCTTTTTTTAGATAAATGGTCAGTAGATAATTATTTTTATTTGTTATAAAAAGCTCTTTTGTGCTGGAGAAATTGTTCTGCTCTAGAATGAGTGGGCAATTCAGAATCACATTAATATACTCACTCTTGTAAAGTTTCAGACTGGGTTAAGGAGGGTATTGGGGTGGAGGTTCAGAAGTTTTTGAGTGAGAGAAACTAGATGTAATTTCAACTTACAGAAGTATGCCACAAAAATATGACTGATTTGCAATCTGATGCCAGAGCAAAGCACATAACTGCAGTTCCCTGAATTGAAAATACAAGCTGCTTCTATTTTACTGGCCATTTATGAGGTAGAAGGAACCATCAAGGATGCTACAAAATAGAGTCTGGAACATTTAAGTCATATAAGCCACAGACACAACTGCAAGGAAGTGATTTCTGTGGTATTTTGGAAGATATATTTTATCTTTCATAACATACTGAAATTATGGTTTGTCCTTCCCTTCCCCTTTGGATGTGATGCTACATTTTATATTTCCATGGCTGGGACTTAAAAAAATAGCAAACAAAACAGAAACTTTTGCAAAATTATTACAGAACCTAGTTCTTACAGGTATATTGTCTTTGTGCAAATTTCATGCAAATTTCTATTCAAAAACTTAATTCTTATATTTCCTGATACCAGCTCACCTTTCAGTAAAGGAAAAAGGAAGTGGGATTAACATTTTTATCTTTGATTACTATCACTAGCAAATAACAGGCCCAGTTCAGGCACACAGTTAGAGGCAAATTTTGCCCAAGAGAATTTGCCATCTGTTTAGTCAAGTCTGACAAAACATCAGAGGAATGGGGTTCTGATCTCCTTGTTTTGTTAGAAAAAAACATAAAAAGTTAAAAGATGCTCCCAAAGGAAATGAAGGGCAAAGAAAGAAATGCATTTTCTAAACTGTCTTCTAGAACCAAAATATAAAATATTCTCTCTACCTGTCTTAATATGTGAGATGTTGATACAGGGAATATTTATGTTGGTGATGATGATAATGTTGATGGTAACACTTGGTGTTAAAAACACAACTACAAATTTTGACCTCTGGGGTTAAAGGTGGAATGGATGAAGGGGATGACACATTGGAACAGATTTTATCTAAAGATATAACTCAATCTCAGCTAGGGGAGGCTGAGCTGACTAAATTTCAAAATGTGAAAGAATTAACAGCAATGACCATTATATTTTCAAAAATCTAGGACACTGGCTATTGATCAGCAAGCACATACTGCTCCTTACAAAATGGAAGAAAAAGGAAATCACCAAGTGTAGACCAATTAAGCTGACCTCAATAATATGTTAGGGATGAAAAACACATTTTCAAGTGAAAAATTAGTGAAAGACATGAAGGTAAAAGCATTATGGGATGAAATGGAACTTGAATTTACCAAGTTTAGACCAAGCAAAAAAAACTCAGTCTGTTTTTATTCTTGTAACAGAAATTATATTCTGCACACAGGCAGTGCTCTGGCTCTCATCTCTTTGGACTTGAGGAAAGCATTTCATGTAATGAGCCACATTGAGAATTTTCACTAAGATAGAGTGAGATGGAATTGCTAAAAAGCTGTCAGGTGCAAAAGATCCCCTATAAAGCATTTGGGAATGGATCATATGATAGAAAGACCCTCCTGGCTAGAAGCACTCTTCAGATGCACTTTTTGAGGATCAGCACTGGGACCAATTTTACTTGATATTTTCATCAGTGACCCTGACACAAAAAATGTAGGAAATTGATCATTTGGTTTGGCAGTAAGGAATTGCTGTCAATAAACTGAGGAGAAAAATGTCAGACAGGAAGAAACAGACCTGCTCAACTACTGGGATAATGGAAATTAAGAATGTGGTCAGGAAAGTGCCAAGAAATGTACAACTACTGAGAAAAATTATTGCAGATCCTGAGAGGTTATTAATGGGGCATGATAAAAGATGAGAAGAACAGGAAGTTATAAAAACATTGATATAATCTTTTCTTTTTTTTTTTTTTTTAACTGTTGAGATAAGGAATTATTCATTCTGCTATGTGTGAGTGTGGTGAAGTGCCAATAGGCATCCAACACACAGTTCTGGTCAGGTTATTTGTGAAAAAAGAGGCAGCATAACTGCAACAGAATCAAGAAGAGGATAATTGGGAAGAGAAGATTTACTGTACCACAGGGATTTGGAGAAATATGTGCTCCAGCATTGTTTCACCAAAGTGAAGATAAAGAGAAGACAGAACTGCCCTTTGTAAGTGACCTTACAAAAGTGATCTTTCCTAAAGGGAGGGCAGATAGGAAGAGACACATGAGAAGAAGTTGAAGTAAGATCTAGAATCATAGAATGTTAATGGGCTGGAATGGACCTTAAGGATTATTTAGTCCCCATTTCCCCTCCCAAGGGAAGAGACACCTTCCACTTGAGCGAGTTGCCCAGGGCCTTATCCAACCTTGCTTTGACTGGGGCATCCACAACCTCCCTGGACAACCTGTTCCAGTGTGTCACCACCCTCACAGGAAAGATCTTCCTAATATCTAACCTGAATTTCCCCTCTTCCAATTTTTATCCATTACCCCTTGTTCTATGACCTAAATGTCCCAAAGAAATTTGGAGTGGAGATTGGGAGAGCATTTCCAAGGATGTGAAGTGATATTATGAGGTGGTTTCTCAGAAGCAGTGGAAGGATTTATACTGTGTCTGTGAGGGAAGGAGAGGCAATCCCTCTCCCTTTGAAAGAGAACAGGACAAAGCATCCTGCCCTGTGCCTGGGATAGGACACCTGGCACACCAGCAGGGATGGACAGGGAAGGAAGGGAGCTGCTGTCAGTGCAGGACAAGATCCCATCCCATGTGTACCAGGGGAGATGTCAGCCTCTACTGCTGGTACAAAAAGGGGCTGGGGAGAGAAAGCTGAAAAATGCAAGTATAGCCTTGAGAAACCCTGAGCCATCTCTGCTGGCACTCAGCACAGGGAGTGCTCACAGCTCCTGTCCTGACTGTGATTCCAACATCCCACTCACAGTCCTGTTCATCCAGACAGGACTTCCCAGAATTTACAGCTATCTAAACCAGGAGTTCTTCACCAAATTCTCAGTTGTTTGGCTGGGTTGGGTGCATTTCACTCCAAGTGGATCCAGTGAAGAACAAGCCAGGCCGTGATTAAACCTTTGGTGATTGCTTCTGAAAACACAGGCACTGATTTCCTGAATGAGACCTCAGATGGGAACAGGATGTTTAAGTGAATTCTCTCATAGGAAATCAGCTTATTTCTATGGAGAATTTTTTTTTTTCTCAGTACTATTTTATTGGGTTTTTTTAAAAACAATCACAAGAAAACAGCAATGCCCCTAAATAAAGAGCTCTGTGAAAACGGCTGTGCCAAATGCTTCTCTGACACATTTAACACCTCGCTAATAATGTTTTTTATAATTGTTTCAGAATGAAAATGTGCACCATAACAACCTGAAAATGGTTCACGCATATTCATACCTTCCACGTGTTAACTGCTGGGGAATGTTCTCAGATTGCTTCTCTTTATAAATTGTTACTTATTTACCACGCCAGTTGGCGACTCTGGGGTGGCATATGTGAAACAAATTTGCAGTTTCTATTACAGCTAGTTGCAATTTTCCAATGAAACACTTTTTAAATTAAGAGAAAAACCAACAACAACAACAAAAAAGGATTCACCCCGACCCATTAATCCGGAAGACAATGCTGTGTGGAACAGTATTTGTTCAGATGACATTGACAGGGTTTTACAAGAAGCATTTTCCAGATATGCAGGAAGATCACATGGGTGATTTCTGGGTGCTCCAGAACAGCTCCACCATGGGAGTAGATCCCACATGGCTCTAATCTGGCAAAATCCCTGTTGTGGACCAAGAAACTGAGTTAGGGAATTCCACTTCTTGCCAAAAGTCACCTCCTGGCTCCATAGCAGTACCCTCCTGGAAATTGTCTCTTGCTTTACTCTCAAACCTCCCAAAATCTGAGCTGCTGGCTCAGCAACCAAGACCTTGCAGCTCTGGCTTCCAACCCTGCTCACATAAAACAAAATATGCAAAAGTGATAACGATATATACATGTCATTAGAGAAAATAAAGTCTTTCTGGAAAGCCCACAGTAATCTCCTACCTCTAAAAGCAGATCTGGTTGGGAAAACCTTTCTTCTTTTTCATCCATGAATAAAAATATTTCCCCTCAGCTTTACCACATTTATTTTGTCATAAAATAATTAAAAATCATTAAAATTTCCCCAAAGTGGACTCTGAATTTGAAACACAATCTTAAAACAAGCTGCTGCAAATGTTTTTAAGAGCCTGAAAATCTGAAATATGAAATAATCATGTTCCGTGGTTCCCTCCTTGGCCAGGTGGGATAGAACTGATTTTATAGCAGGAAAGGTGAATTCTTTTGAGAATCCAAACCCCTTTGAAAGCAATGGGAAAACTACCACGTTTCTAAAAAGGCCCTTCATTAGCAGAGCTGGTTTTATATGTATGTGTACACAGACACAGACCAAGAGAAAAACTGTGCACAGAATTTAATGGGATGGACTATGGAGTAGGTGGTGTTTAAAGTGTCTCCTGTGCTGTCTCTAAATGTGCTGTATCTCTTGCTGTGCAGAATATGCAGTACATAAAAATCTCTTTTTTGTTCAGATGTTTGCAGGTCACCTTTCCACTCGCTGGGAGAACTGAAACTTTCTTTTTTTCTCCAATCATGTTCCATCTATCACACTGTACATCGAGAGAGGAGGGAGCAGATGTGTCAGACACAGAAAATGAGAGACAGAACAAAGAGAAATAGGCCCCTGAAGGAAAGAATGAGAGAGGTTCTGAAAGCAGAAACAGAAGAAGTGAGAGAGATAAGGGACCCTAAAATAGACATAAATCAACAGAAAATCAAGTCCCTTGAAACAGAAGATAAAAAATCCCCTTAAAGAGAGAAAGGCAGCAAGGGACATCTGTCCATCAGAAGGACATACATGTCTCCAAGAATTTTAATATCATTCCAGCCACAAGATGAAAATTCATCTGTATCATTAATGAACATCTCACTAATCAGCCATTTCAAGTGCATAACACAGATTACAGGATGAACAGACTCTGCTCCAGCTCATCAGACTTATGGTTCTGTGCCCACCCGGGAAAAGGGAAAGAAATAATCAATATGAGATGCATGAAGACCTGCTAAAGAGCTGATTGGAAGAACAAGTTTTGGTTGATAGATAATATTTGATTTACTGTCTGAAAACCATTTTAGCACAGACATTCTGCAGTCCACTGTAATTTCATCTATGATAGATTGCAAGATTTCCCATAAAATGACAAGGATCAATTGAATGAATCCAAACTTAGCTGAAAGGGTCATCTAAGGCTGCTGGAAGTGAAAAGAGCAAAGGGACAATGACAGTGCCCTGAAACAAATGCCTTTTTTATTCAGCCAGATATCCAAGATCATCTGTTGTTTAACCACCTGCAGAGCTGAAACTCCAAAGTGGAGTAAGCTTTGGGTGACTGCTGTTCCTTTATTCAGAACCCATTCCAGCTGAAGACTGTCACCAAAGTGTGACAGGTCCCTGAGATAGGTAAATGTGCTCCTCCCTCTCCTTTTACCTTGTTTTTCATCCAGCCTTAACTTTCTCATAGTTATTTTGGAGGTTTTTGGGTTTGTTTTTTTTCACTCACCTACACCATTTGCTTGGATAGCTGTTCCCAAAACATAAGTGAAAGATGGTGAAGTGAAATGACCTGGGTATCCTTGATTTTATGTCATATCTTAAGTGAGCTTGTTAAATGGCAGGTGACAGAAGAGACCTGAAGGATAAAGATGTGTCATTAGGCAGTGCTGAGGAACAGCTGAGAATAAAAATAGCAAACAGATATTTAAAATCAGAAGAAAAACTGGACCTTCATCTTTCGACATGTTTGTTTGTTTTAACTCAAGCTTCCTTCTTTGGTAGGTATCTTCTTGTTGTGCATGTTACATTACAAAATCTACTCTTGACAGAGGTTGGGACTTGGAGGCAGAAGCCATAGAGTTGTTGAAATGATTGAAAGAATGGCTCAAGCACTGGTTGGCAGCATTGACAGGCAGCTCTAAGCAAATGTATAAATTACTAAATGTCAGTTATTGGGACATTGTAAACCAGGGAAATGATGAAAGAATTAATCATGAAATCCAAGCCATTCATTTATTTATTTGTCAGTACTGGAAAATTCCTGAATGTCCTTGAAAGAATGGAAACTTGGATTTTACATTCTCTCAGATGTTGCATGCCAGGCTTTGGTAGAGGAAGGAGGAGGGAGAATAAAGGTCACTTTCAATCTGCTTCTTATTCATAACATTCAGCTTGAAGACCTGGCCGACCTGGCTGTGATGGGCTGTTAAATGGATTGGCCTAGGGCAAGAAAATGAAAGTAAGTGTACTCTAAAAGTTTTGGGAACTTGGATCAGGGATTATTCCATCTGTTTAATGGCAGGACAGACACAATGTGGTTGATGAATGGTGGAAGTGCTTTATATCACTGTGGTGTTAATGACATAATGAAGGTCTTTTAAGAGTGTAAATGTGGTGTTCTATAAATCTGCTCCTATACATTTCCTTTAATTTATCAATTATTAAGGGGATTTTTGCCTTCTGTTCTAGAAATTGCTGCAGAGTTGCTGCATTGATTTAGGAGGGCTTTTAGCTGCTTTGATGTCTATTATATTTTAGCACATTGGTGAGCAGGGTTTATTTCATCACATATTCTGTTTAAAAGGTTTCAATATTGATAAAATCTGGGCAGAAAGATATGTAATAAATTTTCTTATTTTAATAGGATTATTTCAGAGAACAAAGTGTGAAAAAAAGATTTGTACTAGACTTATACTTGATAATCAGTTTAACCCTTTTGAGGATGTAACTCCTTGCAATCTGTTTAGCAGACAAGAGTGAGAGAAGACCCTTACCCCCACATCCTTCAAAAAAGATTTGTGCTTGTTCCATCTTTCAGCTGCTAAAAGTAATTTGTTGAGAATTTTAATCCTTAGCAATTAATCCTTCCTAAAATAAAAATAAAGTAACAGAGATGGGTTATTTCCTAATCACTGAAGATTTTTTTTTTAAATTCATCTTGCCTTTTAATTTTCACTTTCATTTATTTAATCTTTCATTTTCCTTGCTTCATTCAGCATTTCCTAGGCAATACTTGATAACAGATGAAATGTGCTATGAAGACTATATTTGGAGTTTAAAAGATGATATGAAAAATGCTGGTAATACTTTTTATAGCCAGACCAAAAGAATGTGATGCAGTTGCTGACACAGTTGCCTGGTGCTATGAGGGAGACTCTTGAGTGCCTTTCAGGAGAAACCTGCTCTCCAGCTGTGAAAGGGCTCAGGGGCCCTGTGGGTCCTGTGTCAGCCCTGGCAACCCAGTCCTGGGGTTTTGGGTAATTTAGGGCATCTCAAATAGAATATTCCTGTGAGAGATGGGAGAGGAAGCTCAATACCTTTCTCATCCTCAGGGACACTCAACACAAATTACTTCCAGGAAGATCCTAATCTTCATAGAAGGAAGGAACTCTCTTGTTCAAAATGTGCCTCCTTGTTGAAAAAGATCTAATTTTGTCTGTTCAGATGAAAATCCAAAGATACACAGCTCTGCCCAGAGCACAGCAGGCAAAAATCCAAATTATGTACAGAAAGCATCTTTAGATGAGTAGTTTAGATTTTGTTGAGTGCTCAACAAAAGTCTGCTCCAACTTAATAATGCACAATCATTGCTTTAAAACAATTTTTAAGTCATACCTTTTACAGTCTTTCAGAAGTACCTTTGCTGTGTACATGCAAAACAAATAGTGCAGAAAAAAAAATATGGAAGAAAGTAATCCTTACAAAAACCATTCTATTTCAGTCTAGTTTTCTAACAACTACTTAGTGGAGCAAAGGCTGGGTTCAGTTCCCAGTTCAGACATTTTCTACAATGCCCCTTTTTAAGCCAAAATTCAGCAGCTGTATTTATGATTGAAAAATCAGAGTGTAGGTCAGGCACTGTAATCACACAGCTGAGCTAATGGCTTTGCTGTATAAAAAAGGGTTGTGGGTAATGTATCAAAGAGTCACTATGGGTTTGGAATAAGAAGTTAGATGAGCTCATTCAAATCAAATCATAGCAAAAAATCCCTTATGAACTAATTCAGAACTTTCAAGGCTTCAAATATTTTCCTGTAGTTCATTTCTTTATTGAGCTCTTGAAGCTTTCACATTTCATCCTCTCCCACAAGTAGAAGACATCTGATTTTCTCAGTTCAGTCTCTTTGAGACCACTGTCAGGCAATCCTATGGTACACAGGATTCAGGACCCAAAATGGAGATACCACCATGATGGAAAAGTTATTTTTATAATATTACCAACAGACTGGCAGGGAGGCAAACTGCAATACAGAGAGAAGTTCCAATGTGATTTTCAGTTGACATTTGCAATTGGATTCATATGCTTTGGGTGAATTTGATACAAACTATTCCATTTTTAAATGATTATCTGAAATGAGCCTGGAAATCTCTTGTTCCCTGTTGCTAATTGAGATGGCACAAGACCAATCATCCAGTTCTTGTGTCTAGAGCAATTCTGTACACAGGCCACAGCAGTGGGAGCCTCCATTAAATGTGTCCTGATGTGCTAATTTACCTCACTGAGTTTGGAAACCCAAAAATGGCACCACTGAGACCAACAGCCTTCAAAGGGCTTAAGTGAACCAGCAAATCTGCTGCCCAGAGACCCTTCATTCCTACCCTGTTTATCACAGGTAAACACATCCTGCAGCACAAGAGGAGAAAGACTGAAGTCAATAACTCACGTGGAAAATCTCTGAGCTGGGTAGGTAACACAGCTCCCTCTTTAGCAAACCTCAATGGGTCCAACACACATTTTGTACAATCCCCCAATTTATTAATTGCTTTCTTAGTGAAGACACTGCTGGCAATCCCAGTACAAATGCTGAAGGGTGAAAAAAAGGTGACACATGAGAAGGGCCTAAGGAATCACTTTGCACAGTGAATGATTTATGAAAGGTGTGTCCTCATGATTCTCAGGTGGAGGAGAATCCTGGATTCCAGTTTCTGTGCTCAAACACAGATAAATAAGATACCTTGGTAAGGCTCTATCTACAGAAGGATGAGAGGATTTACTGGTCTGGGACAAGCAATTGATTTTCTTCCAAGGTTTTCCTGATAAACATTCAGCCTTTCATTATAAAGCCATAATTTTCCTTCAAAGCCTTTTCCTGCACTTTCTGGATTGAAAAGTCCAAAAATTACTAGATGATTTGACTCCTTAGAATATAGATTGTAATCTTAAATACTCAGGTGTAAGACAGCAAAAGTGGAAATTTTGACTCATAGTATGAAGAAGATACTATGGGTATGACAGAACATAAAGAGGTGGCTGAGATAACCAAATGTCACTATATAGAGAAAAGTTTTTACAGAAACTTCCTGTAGTTACTATACTGTAAGGTGCTTGTGCAGCAAACATTTAAAAAAAAATACTCCAGGCAAATAAAAATAAACAAAAAATAAGAACATGTGGTATCTTCCCAGTGAACCCAGATACCTACAGGGAGAAGCCAAGTGGAGTCATTAGAATTATTTGTTCATCGTTATTACTTACAAGGAGGTTCATCATTGTGTCTGTATATTTAGGCCCTGTGGTTTTAGTGCTTGAAAACAGCTGCAAAATTCAGCTGAGTTTTGCAGCAGACCCTAAAAAAATCAGCCCCTGGCAGTAGAACTAGCTGTTTCTAAGAGAAGTTCAAAGAAGCAGTCATTAAGGAAAATGTCAGTTCTAAATTTATTTTCCCTGCTTCTTTCCTCTTTGTCATCTGCTATGAATTGGTCCCCAATGGCTTTGCCATTCTAATTTCATCTGGACACAGATGTGATCATCTGTGAACAAGTCTTTCAGAGCACTGCCTTGGCAAGGACTTCTCCCCATTCAGGACTGGGTAAGAAAAACTATAATTCCAGGATTTATGTGGTTTTCTATCAAGATGAGTGCTTCCTTTATAGAAAGATTTGCAGCACATTCAGTCAAGTATGATGACTTATAAACATCTGAGTAGGTTGCTGGTGTGGAAGAAACACTGGAATCCACAAATATAAGGAGGAAGTCACAACCTGAATTTAGATTGGTCTCAAGATATCTCAGGTCATGTTCTTTAATTGCTTAGACTTTCAGGTAATGATACCCAAACTACAGCTGGCTAATTCCTTCCATTCAGTGCAACTTAAAGTTCTGCTTTAATTATTAAACACACTCAGAAATGCAGTTCTTAACCCCTCTTTGTCTCTAATGAGGACAGTATGTCACTTTTCTGTCTGAAAGATTTTTTGCACACCTGCTGGACATATAAACTTCTAAATCTTTCTTTATTCAGCATGATTTCCTCAGACTGGGTCTGTTTGCTAGGGACTTTATGTAGCTCAGGGCACCAGGAGAAGCAGAGAATGGCTGTCAGTGCAATGGCAGCAGTCAAACACTTTCTGTTCTTATCCTGCAGCTGTCTGCAAGTGGGAACTCCAGAACTTTTAGCATTAAGAGTGCAAGGCAGAGATCACACTGCCTAATTAAATTTATTCCTCTATTTATTCAGGCCTCTGAACAAATACAGACATATATTTGCATGTCTTAATATTAATATGTATTGATAAACACATTTGACTGTTGTATCTAAATTTGTGTTTGTCCAAGCACTGCAGAAAATTAGCTCATCAGGGCTCATCTGTCCTGTACTGAGAAATAATTTTTTCAATTCCCAAGGAACCTTGAAGAACAACCCAGATCAGCAAAACCTCAAGAACCCCTTTGTTTTGGTGTGTTCCCACCTGAAAATTCATCCAAGTGTTCTGAGTGTTTAAAATTTACTACATTAAAATGACAGATTAGATCTAAGCCTAAATTTAGATCTCTTCCATTCCTTCTTATAATTTGCATATTAGAAAAAGGCAACAAAATAAGACATAGAGCAATCATAACAAATAACTACATGTCTAATTTTAGGTGACATTAATCTCAATTTTAGTAATATACCTTCTGATTTTGCTGTGATTTACATAGTGTCAATCATCAGGCTGGTTATTGATCCATCACATCAATAAAGCAGATGCTGCAGATTCATTTCTTATTCACAGGATGAAGCTCCTGAGGGACTCACATCATATATGTTTTACCAATTGAACAGACAAAATAAGTCACTGACCAGAACAGGACTGAGTTAAAATTCAGAAGTTTTAGGTGTTTGTTTCAGGCTAGTATAAGGATTGCTACTCCTCACCAAGGTGAGCTTCCTGACACAACTAAAAGAGTTTAATACAGGGTTTAGGGCTTGTATCTTAACATTTTGCTGTCCTCCTAGTAAGGCTGAATATCGAAGTTACTGTTACAGAACAGTAACAGTTTTATGGGAACAGTCTGTTAAGATGCAAAAATGATTTGCAAATGTTGTCCTCAGCTCCTCATGCATTACTAAAGCAACAAGCTGAAAAGGGCTGATAATCATGAAACCACATTAAATGTTCTATGAGATAAGTCAAATACCTTTCAGAAATTCTAATAAATTCTTTTCATAATTTATTAGCATATTCTACCCTGTGGATCTCATTTTTACCTATTAGAGAACTTGTCTAAGATCAGACAAAAGAACTTTTCTGTTCTCTTGGCATGCTGAGTGGAATTCATTATTAAACACTGTGCTAGGTTAATCTGATTCGGGAAAAAAATAAAGATGTAAGAGATGCTTTTATAAAGATAACTGAAATTAGATAACTGGAAGAAGAAGCCTACCAGAAGAAAACAGAAGCTTATGATTTTTCATTTTCTTTTTCCCCAAAACTTTTCCTTGAGGGCAGCATAGAATTGATTCATTGAACTGTCCACTCATCAGACTTGAACTATGTAGCATGCAATGACCAATACATTTCTTCATTCCTCTTAAGAAATCAAAAAGTCAAGTGGAGTTTACTTCAGAAAAGACCTTTGCATCACAGCTCTAGCACTTAAGGTTAAGAACATCATTCTAGATTCTGAAATTTTTCAGGCACACAATAACATCCCCAGAAATCCTTCCTAGAACCACCTGCATCTCCTTCCAGAGCTGAGTAAATCCAAGTCAGACTTCTGTATGAACCCAACTGGATTTATAGAATCCATTGAAATAACTGACCTAACCACTGCAAAGGTCAAAGTTTTAAGGATGTGGTCAGAGAGAGATTACATGTGATGTTTCTTTAGGGAGGGAAACCATCAGTTCAAAGGCCACAGCTCTGTCCATTGGGTTGGGATCATGGACTGTGTGTTTGCCTGGTGCCCAGGGTCAGTCAGTGCATCCCAGGGTCAGTCAGTCCATCCCAGAGTCTGTCAGTCCATCCCAGGGTCTGTCAGTCCATCCCAGAGTCTGTCAGTCCATCCCAGGGTCAGTCAGTCCATCCCAGGGTCTGTCAGTCCATCCCAGGATCAGTCAGTCAGTCCATCCCAGGATCAGTCAGTCAGTCCATCCCAGGGTCTGTCAGTCCATCCCAGAGTCTGTCAGTCCATCCCAGGGTCAGTCAGTCAGTTTATCCCAGAGTCTGTCAGTCCATCCCAGAGTCTGTCAGTCCATCCCAGGGTCAGTCAGTCAGTTTATCCCAGGGTCTGTCAGTCCATCCCAGGGTCTGTCAGTCCATCCCAGAGTCTGTCAGTCCATCCCAGGTCAGTCAGACCATCCCAGGGTGTGTCAGTCTATCCCAGAGTCTGTCAGTCCATCCCAGGGTCTGTCAGTCCATCCCAGAGTCTGTCAGTCAGTGCCAGAACCATCCTTGGGGCTGGGACAGAGGGTCTCAGGGCTCCTCGGAGGTGTCAGGTGCCCAGAGAGGTTTGGGGATGTGCTGGTGCCCAGGGTTTTATGGCACACTGTTCATGGCAGGGGTGGGTCCTGGAGGTTCTGCTCAGGTGTCTCCTGTCCTTCCATGAGCACAGCCCAGCCAGGGCATGACCAGCAGGGTGGCCTGGGCTGCCCCCTTTGTCAGGAGAGCCCCAGGAACTGCTGGCCAGTGCTGCTGTACTTGGGGTGATGATGCTGAAACTCCCTGAGAGGGGTGGGCTGGGGTCTGGGTTTGTCAGCTGGGGGATGAGGCTCTGGTGGCTGTGACACCACAGAGGATGGCACAGGGGGTCTGGGTTTGTCAGCTGGGGGATGAGGCTCTGGTGGCTGTGACATCACAGAGGATGGCACAGGGGGTCTGGGTTTGTCAGCTGGGGGATGAGGCTCTGGAGGCTGTGACATCACAGAGGATGGCACAGGGGGTCTGTCCCTAAGGGCAGCCCCACTGCAGCTGCACTTGGTGATTGCTGTGCAGGGGAAGGCTGGGGTGAGTGGGGCACTGGACAGATGTCAGGGGGTTTCCAACCTGGGTGAGGGCTCAGCCCTTCAGAGCAGGGCAAGGTTCTGTCCTTGGGGCTGGGGACAGTGGCAGCTGGGGCTCTCTGTGCTGGCTCTGGGCCTGTCCCTGCTTTGCCAAGAGACCCCTGGGACCTCCTGCAGTGGGTTTGGGCTTGTGCAGTGATGCCCAGAACCCTCTGAGCAGCGGGGAGGGTTAAAGTCTGGGGCTTTGCCAGCTCTGGTGGCTGTGACATTACAGAGAACAGGTGACAGTGGAGCCATCCCCAGGGACAGCACCAGGCACCCCCCTGAGCTGGGCTTGGGCAGCTGGTGAGTGACAGGCACAGGAAGGCTGGGATGGAGCAGGACAGATGCCCAGGGGGGTTTCTAACCCTGACTGAGGGCTGGGCCCCTCAGGGCAGGGCAGGTGCCATTCTCTGGGCTGGGGGGACAGAGGGGCTCAGGGCTCCCAGTGGTGCCAGAGAGGTTTTGGGGATGTGCCAGGTGCCTCTGGCTCCAGGGAACGCTCCAGCATGGCAGGGATGGGGCCTCAGGACACTGCCCAGGTGTCTCTTGCCCTTTCCTGGCTTAGCCCAGCCAGGGATGGCACCAGGGTGGCTTGGGCAGGACGGGCCCTGTGCTGGCTGCAGCCAGGGACTGCATCCCTGCCCTGCCCACCCAGAGCTGATATCCCAGAAAGGACAAACCTTCCTCCCACCCCTGCAGGCCATGGCTGCAGCAACCACGTTCCTGGTGCTCGTGCTGGCCCTGCTGCTCAAGCAGACACAGGACCTGCGGGCTGATGTGGCCACAGTCCAGCGGATGTGTGAGAATTTTCTGTACCACGAGGTGGTGAAGGGGCTGCAGGACTTCAGGTGGATCAGGTCCCCACAAGAAGCCCCACTCCTCTCTAGGTCGCAGCTCTGTCTCTTTTGGGCTGCTGCAGCAGTCATGGTGCTGGAGATCTGCTGGCTGGCCTGGCAAATGAAGTTTACATCTTGCACCTGCCATGAGCAGGACAGCTCTGGCAGCGAGGAGGAGGATGATGAAGAGCAGGAGGAAAAGCTCAAGGAGCAACGGCCCAGAGTCAGGCTGTTCTCTGTGCCCACCCTACTGCCCATGCAGGGCCTGTCTGACATGTGCAGGGATGTGAAGAAGATGACTCTTGACGTGCTCCGTGTGTGCCGGGCGCTCTCCAAGAACACTTTCATGCCGCAGCTGCACCCGGCCGCCGGCAAGAACAGCATCCACGAGTCCTGGAGCATCTTTGAGGGCCGAATCGTGTACCAGCTGCTCGTGTTCCTGCAGCCACCCTCCAGGCACTCCTTCAGGCTGGAGCTGTTCTGGGGGACACACCTGCCAGAGAGGTGCTCCAACATCCGAGTGGTGCTGGAGTGCACCTGCCCCAGGACCCGGGGGGACATTCCGTGCTTTGTCCACCCCGCGGAGAACAAGGAGCCAGCCCAGCCCTCGCCCCTGCTGCAGACCCTGTGCACAGGCTCCTACCTGGACGTGGAGGAAATGGCCTGCTGGGTGCAGAACTCGGTGCAGACAGCCTGGGAGCACCTGCCCCAGTGGCAGCACTGGACGCTGACGGTGCTGCCCAGCTCCCGCTCCTGCCGCCTGCTGCTCAGCGGCCCCTCCGACCTGCAGCTCTGCGCTGTGCTGGTGTTTGCCGTGGAGCAGGGCAGCCCAGGCACCTTCCTGATCCTGCAGTGACAGTGCCCAGGGCTCCCAGGGCTGCTTTGGGCTGGGGCAGTGGGGAATTGGGAGTAGGCACAGACAGAGAGCTGACCTCAACTGCCCAAAGGGATCTGCCGGACAATAGAACATTGAGCTCAGAATATTAGAAGAGGGGAGAAGGAAGAGGAATGGGACACATTTGGAGTTAAGGCATTTATCTTCCCAAGTCACCACCACAGGTGATGGAGCCCATCTTTGCTGGAGGTGGATGAACACTTGCCAGCCCATGTGAAGACAAATGCTATAACTCTGAACATCTCAGAATCACAGAGTCAATCAAGTTGGAAAAGACCTCTGAGGTCCTCAAGTCCATCCTATAGTCCAACACCACCATGGCACTAAAAGTCATGTCCAGTCTTTCCTTAACACCTCCAGGCAGAGTGTTAAGTACCTCAGCCTTTTCCTCACCTTTGGTGACTGTATTTCATCCTGGGTCCAGTAAAGAATGGAGCTTATTCTTGGCCCTCCTATTGCCGTCAATGTATTCATAAAACAACTTCATATTATCCTTGACAAATTGGCCAAATAAGTTCTGAGCTTTTGCCTCTAATTTTCTTCCTACATGACCTAACAACATCCATGAACACTTTCTGAGCTGTCTGCCCCTTTTTCCAGAGGTGATTCCCCTGGTGGGCTCACCAGCTATGCCAGGAAGTGAAGTTCTCATCCACACACTCCAGGGCTGCCCCTGCTGTGTAGAGTTTCCAGGAGACATCTGGCAGGTCCCTCCTTCTTCCTTCTTTCCCCCTCTTTATGAACAGATCCTGATGGAATATGGGATGGAATATCCCTTTGGGGATGTCTCTGGGGTGCCCTAACTCCAGCCTTGGGGTCAGCTCTGCTGTCTGTGTCTACTCCCAAACACCCAAATACCCTCTTGTAGTTCCAGCCCCAGCCAGAAATTAAGCACCATGCAGCCACTTGCTCAACATCCTTCTCCTCCCCTCTATCCTGGTGGAGTGGGGAGGAGAATCAAAAGTAAAACTTGCAGGTTTAGAGAATTTTCAAAATTAATCATTTAGAGAAGTATAGTAACTGAAAACAGAGTAAAATCCTGTAATAGTGTAAATGATAATAGTATTGATAATACAACTGAAAAGAAAAAAACCCCAAACGTGATGCACAATACAAGTGCTCACTACCTACTGATCAACAATGCCAGAGCTGCCTTTCTGAACCCAGATCAGGCCCTGTTCCAGACAACACCCCCAGTTTATACACTGGCCATGCCATTCCATGGGGTGCAATATCCCTTTGGCCAGTTGGGGTCACCTGTCCTGGCTGTGCTTCCCTGCCATTTTGTTTATTTACCTTCTTATTAGTAGAGAATAAGACCAAAGAAAACCCCTAAAAAACCCAACCCCACATCAAAAACCCCTGAAACAATGAAACAAATAATCCACAAAAAAAACCACCAAAAAAAGGTTCCCAACTTTAGATAAATATGACTTAGAAAAACCAAAACATCATTATTGCCATTCTGAATCCAAAACACAGCAGTGCACCAGCTACTGAGAATAAATTAACTCTACCCAAGCTAAAACCAGTGCACTGAGCAACAGGTTTTGAATTCTTTTCTATGATACAAAGAAAAATGCAGGCACCAAAGCCTGCTAGCTAGTTCTAGTAACAGTACAAAAGGTCATTTTTCCAAATAGCTAAACTACACCCCCAGGCTTTCAGGATTATATGCTGTGTCATTATTAAGAAAAATCTCATTGCATTAAGAAGCAGCCATTGCTTTTGAAAAGATGGAGACACTGTTTCATTAGAACAAAACAAACCCAAGAAAGCCTTATCACAAAGCAGCAGGAATAACATGTGAAAATAAAGTTTGTAGTTAAAACTGACATCTCCCTGACTCCTGTTTCCACCAGCAGCCATCTCACTGAGGTCTGACAGGTGTGTGCATGGTTGCCAAGCCCCTGGGTTAATTCAGTGCATGAGGAACAGTGAGATTAAATTATTTCTGTAAGTGAAATTCTGAAAAATTAATTGGAAAGTTGAATCATGGAATTGTTAAGGAATCTTCCCTGTGCAGGACCTTCCAGGTTCCCTGACCATCCAGGAGCCCCTGTGGCATCACACCCACACCACCCACACCAGCAGCAGGCAGCTGCAGTGCCTGGCTTGGCTCCCTGCACACACCCCACATTCTCAAATCAGGTTTCCTTATCAGCTCGAGCCCAGGCTTCTCACAACAGAGTCACAAGTACAGATTCTACAAATTGTTTAATCTTGGTGCAGTAACAAAACAATCTGAGCTGATTGCTTCCAGGGAGGGACCCTGAACTAAAGAAGCCCTGGGCTTTTCCACTCTCACAGACTTAGCATGGGGAAAGCCTGGAGCCCTCAGGTCCCTTTCCTGGCCACAGGTCCCTGTGCCCTTTGTTATGCCAAGGGCCAGCAGTCCATGAGCTCTTGCCTGGGTCTGCTGCCACCCAGAGCTCAACCTGCAGCTGGAAGTGCAGCTGCAGCCTGAGCTGCCTGCACTGAATGTGCTCTGCAGCAGAATCACACACTGGGTTGGGTTGGAAGGGCCCTTAAAGGTCATCTCATTCCAAATTTCTTGCCATGGGCATGGATACCTTCCACTAGATCAAGTTGCTCAGACTCCCATCCAGTCTGGCCTTGAACACTTTCACATATGGAGCATTCACAGCTGCTCTGGGCAACCTGTGCCAGGGCTTCAGTATATAATTTTTTCCTTATATCCAATCTAAACCTGCTCTCTTTCAATTTGAAACCATTCCCCTTTGTTCTGTCATTACAGGCTCTAGTAAATAATCTTTCCCCATCTTTCCTCTAAGTGCCCTTCAGAACACACTCCTGGACCAACCACACACCTTCTACACATTGTGACTCTCTATTTCCACTTGCCCTGTTCTTCTCCTCCTCATCCCTAACTAACCTCTGCCTTCCCCTACTCCTAGCCACATAATTTTATCTTTCAACCATTTGTTCTGCCTCTAGCACCTGCCA
Source organism: Muscicapa striata striata (assembly GCA_030060385.1). Classification (NCBI taxonomy): domain Eukaryota; kingdom Metazoa; phylum Chordata; class Aves; order Passeriformes; family Muscicapidae; genus Muscicapa; species Muscicapa striata. The sequence continues at coordinate 1,048,062 of JAREIS010000045.1, read as the reverse complement.
GACCTTTTACTGAAGTAATGTAACTCACTGAAAAGGCAGAAAAATATCCAGTATTTCACTGAGCTTGTAAGCCTCCCTTTCACTGAGGTATATTACCTCAGAAAAGTCTCTTCAGAACGAGCAGGATGAGCAGTGGGAGAGCAGATGAGGGGGGACAGCAAAGATGAGAGTGTGCAGGAAGAAATTGCCTTCTGGAAAAGAAAGGACAGGTTATTAATTTGTCTCACCATGTCTAGGGAAGCCATGTCCTTAGACTCAATTTGTTCTTGACAATACAAGGAAGGCAGCAGAAGTGCAGAGCCAGGATCAGGAGAGGGGAGAACAGACTCTGTCTTCATGCTGGTGTTTAATTTGGAAAACAACACTCTCAGAGGTAGAAAAATGGATGGGCAGAGTGAAACATCTCTCATTTGTCATATCAAAATTTGCTGTACAGTCTTTCTTGTTGCCCAAATTTCACAACAGTCTATGAGCATGCTGTCACTCACTCTTTTTTCGGTTGACTGAACTTCTCTTTGGCCCAGATACCCCAGGAACTTCTTTCTTATAGCCAAGACTAATGACAACATTTTCCTGCTTAATTCCACCTACAGATGTAGGCTTCAGTCTATATACTTGATTTTAGCCCTGTCCTAGACAGTGATCCCATTTACACCCCCCAAGCTTAAATCTCCCCACAATCAGATGTTCAGCAGCTCTGTATGGTCCCCAGTGCATTTTAATGTGGCATCTTGGCAGTTGGCATATTATCTCAATCTAGATACCCCAGCTGTATATTAGACTCAAATTTCTCTGGGATCCAGCCACCAGAGGAACAGAGACCCACAATTAGTGAGCAGAGTTTATCTTTCTGTGACCTATGTGTAAATTAGAAGCTGTGCCATAGAATCACAGAACCCAATGGCAGTTGTTTCAGACAGCCACAGAATCACAGAAAATCATAAAATCTTAGAATCACAGAATGTTTTGGGCTGGAAGGGACCTCAAAGATCATCTAGTTCCAGCCCCACTCCCATGGGTAGGAATACCTTCCCCTAGACCAGGTGGTTCATATTTCTTGTATTTTTTTCCTTCCACAGAAAATATTGTCTACCTTTTCCTGCTCAGTTTTACTGGCACCCTTTTTTAAATTTTGTTTTTGTTTTTTTTTGTCTGGTTTTTTTTGTTGTTGTTGCTGTTTTTGTTTTTTTTTTTGTTTTGGGGTTTTTGGGTGGTTTTTTTGTTTTTGTTTTTTAGTTGTTTTTTTTTAGGGTGGGCGGTGTTTTTTTCTTTTTCTCATGGGACTTTACTATTACTCTGTTCCCCCCTGAAGTGCTTCACAATGGCTCTTAGAGCTCTTCACTGGAAGAGATATCAGACTGCAGCTTTTTTGTCCTTTAAAACTGACTAAAACTCTGCAGCTCAGTCCAAGGCAGGTAAATATTCTACAGGAGAGTAAGTTTCCCAGTATTTTGACTCACACAGAGATGATATGACAGGCTGTATTTTGAAGCAAGCCTTTTTTCCCCTCCTGCTGTGATATAAGAAGCTGTTTTGTGAATCTCATTGCTTACATTGGAAAGATCAGGGCAGAGACAAAAGTGAAGCAGCAAGTTCCCTGGCTGCAACATCAGTCCTCTGGTAAAGAGTTTTCAACTAAAAATATCTGTGGTATTTTGAACTAGAAGGACTCTGTGACGAAAGCTTGAAATTACTATTCTCACCTCTCCAGCTAAGTGTTTGCTGCTCAGTAGAGAGTTTTTCATATGAGATCATCACCATGGTCGTTATAACAACCTGGTCAGCAGAAGCTGTGAGGTTAATACTTTAAAAGAGCACATTCTTTCTCTGTAGTACCTGCTGTGTAACTGTTTTTAAGTTTGCTCCTCGAAGAATGTGCACTGGCAGCCCAGAAAGCCAAATGTGTCCTGATTTGCATCCAAAGCAGGGTGAGCAGGTTGAGGGAGGGGATTCTGCCTCTCTGCTCTGCTCAGGTGAGACCCCACCTGCAGAGCTGTGGCCAGATATTGGGCCTCCAATATAAGAAAGGTGTGGAGCTGTTGGAGTGAGTCCAGAGGAGGCCACAGAGATGCTGAGATGCTCTGGAGTCAGGCAGAGAGAGCTGGGGGGCTCAGAGAGGAGAAGGCTCCAGGAGACCTTCCAGTGCCTAAAGGGGCTACAAGAGAGCTGGAGAGGGACTGGGCACAAGGCATGGAGTGAGAGGACAAGGGGGAATGGCCTGAGAGTGACAGAGGGCAGGGTTAGATTAGAGACTAAGAGTAAACTCTTCACTGTGAGGGTGGTGAGGCACTGGGACACATTTCCAAAGTTGTGGATGTCCCATTCCTGGAATTGTCCAAGGCAGGTTGGATGGGGTTCTGAGCAGCCTGGGAGAGTGGGAGGTGTCCCTGTTCATGGCATGGGGTGGGAATGGATGAGCTTTAAAGTCTTTTCAGCACAAACCAGTCTGTAATTCTGTGAGGTATCATTCTCTGTGTCCATGATTCTCTGTGTTTATGATCCTCTGTGTTTACGATTCCATTATTTTACGATTCCGTGATTCTCTGATATAGTTGCTGACATTGTTTGGGGAAGTTTGATCTTTCCAGGAATCCCTTCCAGGTCTGCAAATCTCTCATGAGCGTAAAAAATTGGTTATAATGTATTTTTTGTAAAAATGGAATTGTGAGAAAGCTGTGCACTTCTGTCTTCACATAACAAGGAACAACAAAGGGCCTTATATTTTGTCTTACTTTGCACCAAAGTTTCTCTAAGTGTTCTCTTTAAGTTTGATCTTGGCTTAGTCAGCTGTAAACCCACAAAAAAAAAAAAAAAAAAAGGAGCAGAAGGGGTGAAGGAAAACAAATCCTTATGCCAAACTAGTCTTCTCAAAATTTGCACAAGCATTAATCAGCACATTGCTACAAAACAGAACAAATAAGAGCATCATGTTCTTTTGAAAGACCAGTTTAAAGGGTTTTGAACTGAGTCAAACACATCCCCCAGGGACATCTTTGATTTCCACATTGTTCTCCTGATCACTCAGTGTGTTCCCAGAATGAGAACTTTCACTGTTTGTCTTCTTTTTCTTACTGGGCACGGTACTTAGGCAGAAAATCTGTCAGAAAGAAATAGCTGCATATAAATGTTATTCTAAGTATGGTTTCTGATACTATAGCTCAGCATGTTTGGAATATTGATCACAGCACTTAAATTTGCAATTAAAATGATAATTTCTCTTTTCCACTGATTCTTTGACTAATGTTATGCAAAATGCAGCCTAGGATTGACATAAGGGCAATAAAAACTGCTCAGAAAAATCTGTACCAAGCTAATTGTTAAACATATGGTCACGTGCCATGGAAGGGGGCAGGCAATATGAACAAGGAGTGAACAGGGACATTGAGTATCTTCATAAAAACTGAGCTTTCATCACTGCTGCTACTTGCATTTTCATTCTTTTCTTCTCTCCTTAATTCCCCCAGAAATTTTTTCTTCTTCTCCCAAGTTAGAGAGGCATTTGCATTCTCTCTCAGTGCTGCAGGGGGCTGCTGACTCCAGCACAGAGAAAACTAAGGTAAAAGGAGTTAGAAGTGCGGTCCTTGAGATTTGAGAATATAATGTTTATGATACACCAACAAAAATACAGATGTTAAATTCAAGGAGATCACATGCAATACCAGCAGGGTCAGTGCTGTGATATGATCATCATGAATTGTTTGCCCTCATAGCTGGTTAAAAGTTGGATTTATCCATGGTTTCTTCAGTCTAGGAAGTTTAACTGGAAGGTTTTCTTAGTTTCTTCTTTCTTTATATTATTTCTCTTCAAATTTAGTCATTTCAGTCTCTTGCCAAGAGCAGTTGTGGCTGCCCCATCCCTGGAAGTGTTCCTGATCAGGTTGGACAGGGCTTGGAGCAACCTGGGCTAGTGAAGGCTGTCCCTGCCCATGGCAGGGCTGAGGAAGAAGATGGTCTTTCAGTTCCCTTCCAGCCCCAACTGTTCTATGATTTCTATGATTCTGTGATCTTGGATGCACATCAAAAACTCTCCTATTTCTATCTAGCATAAATCAAACTCACAGTCAGTGCAGCTTATTTTTTACTTCTACATTTCCCAGAATGTTCTTAGTCCTTGTTTGCCCTAATGTAAAAAAGCTCCACTTTCTGATTTTAGTGCTTATTTAGAGATGAAATGTATTGGTGATCAATCTGCTGCAGTCTTCTCCAGTCAATATCTGAGCTATGGGTCACTCTATCAGAACCTTTCACCATTCTTCACAAAATTAATTTTTCTCAGATTGCCTTCCCCATTATACTCCTCAGTACTTTTATTACATAATTAACCAAATCTTACTAATTTACTGCACTGATTTCCCACACCAGTGTTTTAGTTCCCCTCACAACTGCTTATCTCTCTCCCATTATTTGGTCTCTTTAGTAAATTATTTCAGAGCGTGCTTTAATTGTTTCTTTCCATAGCATGTATCAAATGATTTTTGAAATAGTCTTCACTGAAAAGATAGATAGGATTTTCCATTCTTTGTTTTCATCCATTTTCTTAATAAAAAAACAAACCTTTAACAACTAACAAATATGTACAATGATTTTGTTACGTAGCAGAAAAGAAAAACTTCAAAATCACATTTGAAAGCCTGTCATATTTTGCTAGTGATTAATATAGTACTATAAATACTTGAAAATGAAGAGATATTGCTAATTTTTTGGACAATAAGGTATCTATAATGTTTTCCAATATTTTTTAATAACAGTAGGCTTCATTATATTATTTAGGTTATTACACCAAACACTGCAAATGCATTTAGTTATTATTGATGTTCCACTCATACTTGTCAAAGGACTAGAATTTCATTACTCCCCTCATTTTTCCTAACTACCTTAATCTTTTCTTTAGCTCCATTATTTCCCCAGGTGACCTCACTCTGGGAAACATCAAGGAACACGAGAACAATCGAGAATTGATCATCTACAATTTTTTGTTGATCCTCTGTTTTGTCAACACCATCTCTTCCCCCTGAGAGAAATAATTATCAGCCTTGTGTAGTAGGAGGCCTGGGTGAAGCTGGAAATATGAATGAGTGGTAGAAGGAAGCACCAATAAAGTAAATAAGTGTTAAACTTGAATCATTTCCTATTGACTAAGTTTTTATCTTGGACAAAACCCTACTGATGGAAAACAACTCCTAGCTGCCAGGTCTGTCAGGATGATAACGTGGGATACAGTGCAATAATTTAATGATTTAAATTTAGCTTGCTGAAGCCAAAACCATCTGGTACAAAGGACACTTTGGCAGATTGAGTACAGTGAGAATACTGTTCTTCTTGCTGTTATGGTCTGATAACAAAGGAAAAATACACAACCAAAGCCATTAAAAAATCATTTGCAGTCAATCTCCCAACCAAGTTTGAATAATAAGAGGCAGAGCACTAATTATAATTGTATGGAGTTTCCCAGCAGAGACATTGCAAACCAATTGCCACTTGTCTGCTCTCAAGTATTTTCTGTAAATGCATTCATTTGTGGCATCTTTTCATTTATGTGACAATATTATTACATTTTGTTTTCCCTGGCAATTGTTTTATTGCCATCTGGGAGTCATTAGTGAAACACTTTCTCTAAAGTGAGGACATCTCTGAATATGCCCCTGATTTTAGGTCTGGGTTGAAATAGACTCTTAATAAAATAAAACTGTGCATTTTGGGAAGTTAGACAATCTTAAGATGCTCATTTCATAGGTAGGACTGGAACAGAAAATGAGACAAGGCTGCATACACAATACAAATGTATTAAAACTGGAAGCAATATTCAATTTTCATCCTCGACAGGGATATTTTCAAAGGCAAATTTGTTTATCATATAATTATCTCTTTATAGAACTGAGGATTTTTCATGGTTGTTTTTGGGGACAGCTGGGGCAGGGCTGCTTGACCATATCCACTCCAAAGCCACTTTTAAGTCTGTCTGCTTTCCCAAAAATGGTCCCTGACATGGGCAGGATGCTTTTCATTCCTTCTTCTGTAAGATGTGGCTTTGCACTGATATTAAAGCTAATTTCCTTTGGACAGGGACCTCTTACGAAGTGACTGCAGGCTACATCACGTTGTCATCCACAAAATTCATATTTATTATCAAATCACTGATGAAAAAGCTTGAATTCTGTCAGACTAATGACCATTCCTCATAAAAATACCAGATGAACACTCCAAAAATGCCACTTGTTATTTAGTTAATCAGTTGGCAAACATGAGCTCCATCAAGATTTTCAAATGCTAAGGGGGACATGGGAGTGCAGAGCCCAGATCACAGAATCACAGAATTGTTATGGTTGGGAAGGACCTCTAAGATAAGCAGGGTGAACCCTTAACTCAGCACCTCTAACCCACTTCCCCAAGTGCCACATCCATGTGTTTTTGAGCACATGGTGGCTCCACCACTTCCCTGAGTAGGCTCTTCCCATTCTTGGCAACACTTGCAGTAAAGAAATTTTTTCTAATACCCAATTTAAACCCTATCTGGTTTAACCTGAGGCCATTTTCTCAAATACTTGTTCTGATGCCTTCAGCTCTTCACTTTGCTGCATTCTTTCTCAACAACATTTCAGAGATGTAGGTCTGGAAGCTGAAAGCTGCTGCCACCCAACACCCCCAGAGATAACACAGATGTGAGCAGCAGGGAATATGGAGGGAATGAGACAGAAAAAGGAAAAAAGAGTAGGATATGGTTAAAGGGAGAAACAAGGGGTTAAAAAAACAGAAATAGAAAAAGTAAAATATAATTTGTCATGATCAGACCTGGCAATAGGCATGAGAGTCTTTCCTGAGGATGATCTTGCTCTTTGTCTTGCACTAAATCTCTCTCATCCCCTCACTCCAGGAAAGAGATTGCACAGGAATGTTGGGATAATTAGCTGGGGATTCAGAGTTCGTTTACCTGTCACTCCTGCAGCCTGTCCTTCTCACCAGCCTACAGGTGTGTCCTGCACCCTGAGAGCTCTGCTTCATGCCAGCCACCCAGCTGAGACCATTAACCCCCCTGAGAGCAGCTCAGAAGGCTCAGATTATTCATTCACATCATGTTTTGCAGATGGGGCTTTGAAGTGGAGGATTGATCTGATGAATACACCACCTGCCAGCTCCCTAACCTGCCCTTTCAAATATTTTACTGTCTCCACAGGAGAATTTAAATCAAAACAATAATGACTATAAGAATGGAAAACAAGAATAAACAATAAGCCAAATCCCTCCTGCTGCAAACTCTTTTACATTAACAATTTAATCTTATTTTTGTAATATATCTCAAGAAAGAATGAAAGAACAGAACTGCAAGGTAATGTTGTCCTGGTTAGCATGATGAAATTAATAATAGCATAAATGAATTAAAATAAAATGTACAATAATGAAGCTGAAAGGTCACCCATGCTCCATAACCCACAGAACCCTGTGCATCCCATTAGCAGCCAGCACTGCTAAATATCTGTGGATGGATGGGTGAGAGATGAAACAAAAACTAAAATGCTATACTGCTTTGTCGTTTTTTTAAGAAAAGTAGTTGACTTGAATATTGTTAGAAAAAAATAACAATCTGCATAAGGGCATCACAGAGAGCATATGGTTTGCAGATAAGATTTTCTTTTAGAATTACAATCAAGCATGTGTTACTTTATGGCACAGTTATACAGGGAGATAAATGAATGTATGTTCTGCATTTCTGTACAGATTTCTACAATAAGAATTAACTTTCCTGCACTCTTTACCTTTTTCTAAAAAAAGAAATTACTCAATTTCCAGGCATGAATAAACAAACAACTTTTATATATTTGCAGGTAGTTAAAAAGAGGATAAATTAGGCCCTCCAATTATAGTGCTGCAAACATTTTCTTCATTTGATGAATTTACAAGGATACAAAATACCTGTGTGAACAAATAAACATTGCCTATATTCAATTAAACCACTGCTTTCTTCATGCTTTAATTACATAATTAATGTGATAAATTAAACTGTTTCTCAGTGAACCATCCAGTCTAAGTTTAGAATTTATATTAGTGTACTTTGCTATATGTGCACAAAAAGTAATTTGGTTCGTGACATTATCTCTGAATTACTTCCCTGTTTTCATTTCCACTTTAAATAAAAAAGTTTAAAAAAAAATAATAGACACTAAAACATAAGTTTCACATTGCTGTACTTTGAAACAATGGAGCATGCAGAAGAATAGAGATGTTTTTATCAAACATGGCCAATATATTTGCCCCATAAATCTTGGGCTAATGCCCAAAGGAGATCAGAATAAGATGTCCTAACAGTGCAGAATCCCATTTTTTTTTCCATACATGGCTCCTTTTAGCAAAACTGAATGAAGTGTCCTTCAACAAGGGCACCAAAATGGTAACAAAATGGTTTGTCTGCAGGATTCTTTCCTGTGTACATCATCACACAATGTGCTCTGGGACTGTTTTATGCTTATTTCCATGTCATTCACCTAAACTGCTCAACTCCTTCCTTCAGGAGGCCATGGGGAGCCTAATTAAGAGAGTCAGATTCATGCAAGAAAGCCCCATTAAGAACCAAGCTGCAGATTGCTGAAAGCTGGGAGGGTGCACAAAGGAAATGCTGCAGTGTGCTCACTTTTCTGCTGTGATCTGCCCAGATTCCTGTGTCCAGCACTGTCAGATGCTGCTGATGCTCACTTTTCTGCTGTGATCTGCCCAGATTCCTGTGTCCAGCACTGTCAGATGCTGCAGTGTGTTCACTTTTCTGCTGTGATCTGCCCAGATTCCTGTGCTGTGATCTGCCCAGATTCCTGTGTCCAGCACTGTCAGATGCTGCTGTGTGTTCACTTTTCTGCTGTGATCTGCCCAGATTCCTGTGTCCAGCACTGTCAGATGCTGCTGTGTGTTCACTTTTCTGCTGTGATCTGCCCAGATTCCTGTGTCCAACACTGTCAGATGCTGCTGATGCTCACTTTTCTGCTGTGATCTGCCCAGATTCCTGTGTCCAGCACTGTCAGATGCTGCTGTGTGTTCACTTTTCTGCTGTGATCTGCCCAGATTCCTGTGTCCAGCACTGTCAGATGCTGCTGATGCTCACTTTTCTGCTGTGATCTGCCCAGATTCCCGTGTCCAACACTATCAGATACTGCTGTGTTCTCACTTTTCTGCTGTGATCTGCCCAGATTCCCATGTCCAGCACTGTCAGAGAGGTCACTCCTCCCAGGTTGGAGATGGGTACAGCACTTCTAGCTCCAGCTGAGAGAGAATTGCAGCCTGTCTCACAGGGCAGATACATTATTTAATGCAGCAAAAATCAATCTCAGGCATCTGAAGGATCCTGTTTCATTGAAGTCTCCTCAGACAGAGAGCTGGTCTCTCCTTGGGCTTCAGGACTCCAGCAAATGTAAAGCTGCTACTTTGTTTAAGGGCTTTATTGATGGTACAAACAGGAACGGTTACACATCCTTCTGGAAACTCGCTCCCTGTAATTTTCCACTTCCCTGCTCAGCAATCAGATGCTATTTGTAGTATCTGGTAAATGTAGAGAGTCACAAAATTGAGTTGAAAGAGTTGGAAGAGACCTTAAAGATCCTTGGCCATAGCTGGCTGAAAGCTGAGACCATCCAACTATTCAAGAGAGCTTGGGGTGAGAATGGACTGTGGAGAAGATCACAGGGTTCCAGAGCTGGAAATCACAAATCAACATCTCTGCTGGTGTCTTTGTCTCTACAGGGTCTCATAACCTCACACAGCAGGTGGCTTTGCCAACCTGCAGAGGTGATAACTAAGACTAAGCATAAAGGACCACACACATCTGTACTCTCCTTCTCAGAAACTGGGGATTAGTGGGAAACACTCAAAATAAAATTCTACTAAAAACACCATTAAGAAGGATCTGCTCTCCTTGTCACAATTATGTATCAAACTTGTCCACCCTACATTTCCTGACATTTAATAGCACAGAGGAGAATCCTACAGAGGACAAGGCAGAGCTGGGTGGGGTGCAGGTTTGACAGCTGGATGCTGACAGAGAAGGTACAGCAGAAAAAAAGGGGCAAGGGGTGAATAAAGCTAAAAATGAGAAGGCTACAGGACCATTCACACCCCTGAAACACCATCTGTTGATCCCACCTACCCAAGTAAATTGCCACCTTATGCCTTGTCCCTCAGGCATTAGATAAAAAGAAGTCACCATTCCCGGAATCTCAGAAGGAAACATCATCCCAGCTGTTCATTAAAACTAACCAAATTAACAGTTATTTTTAATTATATCTGAAAGTAGAATCATTCATTGAAAGGATGATCATTGCACATAATAATTGCAGGAGGTCTCTTTCTTCTCTCCTTGTCCCAGGAAGATGGGACAATACACGTGGTGTTTCTGTTAATAAAACTGAACCCATATGAAATCTGGAATGAGAAACATGGTGAGACTTTACAAATTTTTACTGGCTCTTTGGTACATTTAATTAAATCAATTCAATCTAAAATACTTAAATAGAGAAGTTTTTGCCATACAGAACCAACTAAAACATCAGAGACAATGTTTCAACAACTTGAAATGAATTCTAAACTTTGTACGACAAAACGTGGGAAAGAAATACAGGGGAAGGAAGAATCAAACAACCTTTACCAAAACCAAAGCTGCAAGAATCTTTCAAGACATTGAAGTCTCAATTCCTCTGAAGCTGAGTGCACATTAAGGACAGTTGGTGGATTGCACATTGTACATTTGTGGTTAGGGAAATGTCTCAGGAAAATAATTTCCTTTGGGAAGAAGAATTAAGGAACAGATGATGTGAATAACAGGCTGCCCCTATTTTCAGGAAATTTAGAAGCTAAAGGGCAGATTATAAATGCCCTCTAGAGAAACAGCATAAGAAGCAGATTATATAATCTTGGATGTTTTAGGAGCAGAAGTGCTGTTTCAGAGACTGTAAATGTTTGGCAAGCCAAACTGAAAACCTTTAGTCAAAAAGCCTGTGTTCACACTGAAATGTTTATGGGAATATCATAGGTCTACTGAAAGAAAGAAAATAGGCAAAATACACATTCTCTGTGGCTAAAAACCCATTTGAAAGAAATAACACTGTAAAAGTGCAAGAAAAGCTTCACTCTGTATTCAAACTTCAAATTTTTCCCCAAAAATTTAACAGTCTGACACTGTATTTTTCTTTACAACTCAAGACCATCTTGGCATTTATCTTCTGGGTGCAAGATATTTTCTTTCCTCATAATGTGGTGCACTGATGACATCAAATTCCTGATAACCTTATGAGCACACCCTGCTCTCCCCTGATGCCTCAGGTGCCACCAAAGCCCTGTCTGAACAACCCCAAGCTAGGAGTTATAGCAACATCGTGTTTTTATCTCTGCAGCAGCAGAAAAATATGAAAATATTTAAATAGTTACTTCAGGATTCTTGAGCCTAGATGAAATATCTGATTTGGCCCAGTTTAACCTGACTGACATCCTTAGGTTGCTGCAGTGCTTTGGTGGCAGCTGGGCAGGTATGGGGTATCCTTGCTGCTTCCAGCATCTCATTGGGATTAGATTAGTCTGAGCTGGATCCTGAAAGCTTCACTCGATGTCTCCAGGGCTCCTAACTCTGTGGCCAAGGTTGTGTGCCTTGAGTCAGTGAAAGCAAACCCTCCTTTGATGCCCAGAGAGCCTCAGCTGCTCTCAAGTCCCCTTGCACATGGTGTCAGGGGTTCCTTCCTCTGTGTGTGGTTTGCATCCCACAGTCAAGAGAATTTCTTTCATTTCCTCTCTACTCAGCTGTTACCAGGCAAGAAGAAATACTTGACACAGACTGAAAGCTTTTTATTTGAATTCTTGTGTAACCTTCTCTTTTATCAATTTGTCATTTTGCTGATAAGACTCTCATGCACCAAGGCATTTATTAGAATCATTATCAGAGAGCTCTCAGATTACTTTGTTGTCATGACAAACCGAGTTGTGCTATGCCCAGCTTGATGGATGGGCTGGATATTTTTATACTCTTCTGGAAGACAGAGCCTACTGTTTTTGACACTCATGGTCCTTCCTTGATCTGGAAAACAAAGGCCAAGCATGAGTGCATTGCAGGAAACAGTAAATTCATTGGCATCAAAGAAAACACCCAGAACTGGAGTGGGAGCTACTGAACACAGGTTCAGTAAACCCTGAGGGGTTTAAACATCTCATCACTTTATGGCAGGATAAATTGCCTCTAAATTTAGTTGCCCAATAGCTTGACATTCAGTCCCTGCAAAGTAAGATACATCTCAACATATGTCTAAGACTGCAGGGAGAACCCAAATGGCAATTTAAACTTTACACCAAAGCTTAGCTTTATCCTGGTAAAGGTAAGATCAACACCTGAGCAAGTCCCCTAAACTTCCCTTAGGGGAGTTAAATGAAGGGTTTGTTTTTTTAACACACACACACAATAGAACTGAGCAAGAAATCCACGTCATCCTGTCAGAAACCTGACTTATTTCTGCAAATGAATCTCTCCCAAACTCCACACTGATGGCTCACCTATGCCCAGTCTGGTGTGGAGTGATGGAAGAGCCAAGGACATGTGAGACCCAAGGACTTGTCACTTCATTCTTTTCTTCGTTCTCTTGTCTGTGCCATCAAGGAACAGCCCTGAGTAACCAGCTCAGCCTCCTGCTCTGCAGAGAGCAGTCCATGGAGACTGAGAAGTTATCTTTGTTCCTCCAGTTTTCAGGGGAGCATAAAGAACATCTTTTATACACAAAGGGAAACCTTTAATTCCCCTTCTTATTCACAATTAATTATTTATTTATTTTGCTCAAAGGAAAAATTCTCTGCAGGGCTTCTGTTTTTTCTTATCTTTGTGAGACTCAGCTAGGAATATCTGGGCATGACCAATGACTCCATATTTTTCACATTATTTCAGTCTTTCTGAGGCTCTTTTTATACCTCTGTAAAGCTCTGAACCAGTGGGTTTGCATTGGATTTATGTCTTTGCCAACATTTCATTGGTTTAGGAGCTATTCTGATCATAAGTCCATGCATTTAAATTACAAAGCATTTGGGCCAAATTCTATAAAAGACAAGTGATAAAATAAATTTTGTGCTTCAGGGTCATTATTGCTGTCTGTAAAGTTATAGCCAGCATTGGACAGACAGCAGTGTCTGCTTTCAATTTCCACCCAAGGCCCTCTAATGCTGCTCTGCAGATGCTGTGGAAGCAGTCAGTGAACACAAGCTGACTAGCAGCTGTCACTGCACCGTGTTTCCTTTTTCCAGACATGATTTTGTCATGCTGGACTAAAAAATCCCCTCCTGATATACCCAGGAGTTCATTAGTATTTGTTTTTGCTGGATCCAAATGCAGGATGAGAGTCTGGAAAAGCTAAGCAAGGAATTGTGGGGAACAACGATACAGAAAAAAGAGTTTGTGTCTGCCAGCTCCAGAATAAGAGCTGGCACAAACAGGAAATAACCCTAAAACTCATCATACCTTACTTGTCTCCACAAACCCTCCCCACTCCTCACAGACCTGTCCCTATTTTAAAAGTAAGGTTTCATAGGAACTCTTTTCCAAGCTAAAGTAATCTTTAATTCAAAATAAAATATTCAGATGCTGCCACCAAACCTTGGCAAAATGCGCCCATGCTTATGCCAAAATACTGATATAATAAATGTAGAGTGTCTCATCTCCCCTCCCTTCCTTGTTTCTTCTCTTTAGCTCCCTTGTGCTTTGGGACAAGGTTTTAATATTTAACATGTTCATGTGTGTGATACAGAGCAAACAAACCTGATAAGCATATAATATATTGAATAACTATCTATCAACGACTGCATCTGTTATATTATTTGATATAAATATGGACACTTTCCCTGATGCACTGAAAATTACCCAACTTTCATCTCTTCTGTGTATTTTTATGCATTTACCATGCATGTAAGTTTTGTGTGGTTTTTTTTTCCCATGTGATATGAACACTTTAGATTTACACCTGAAAGTTGCTGTGCTTCTAAAATATAACTTCAAATAAATAAATAAATAAATAAATAAATGTGGACTTCACTGGGGTTTTTGTTGTTGTTTTGGTTTTTTTCCAGAGTCATGAATATCTGTAAACAAAAAAATGATATTACAAATGACCAATGAAGAATGCAACATAGTTTATAATGAAACACACACATAGTTTATAATTTTGGGGACAGTGTGCCAAAGAAAATCATTCCCCTGGTAGATAACTCCAGGCAATTCAAGTCTCCCTTAAATTGTGGCAAACTAAACATCAGGGTTTTTTACAGATATTATTGAGTGCAAACAATTTGAATAACACAATGTTTGACAAGCATCAGCACATATTGATTTATTCTTACAGATAATCTTCAGTGCAGCTAATGGATTAGACATTCCTGAAATATGGAGGAACTCAGCATTCACTGATGAGCTGAGTCCATTAATCCTAAATAAATTATGGTGTATCAAATGCATAGAGACAATTAATCATGGTATATTTATAGTGTATAAAAAACTCATGGTGACACTCCATGGTGACTATTCATAAATACATTTTTAATTTAAGTTAGAAAAGTTATAGGGGTCAAGCCACTATAAAGAAAATATTGCAAACTTTTTTTATTATGTATAATTTCCAGATAATATTATTCATGATTTGAACACCAAGGGACTCTGACATGATTCACAATGCTGGGTCGTAGATGAATATGTAAAATACAGTCTCAGTCCTAAAGAGTTTACCAATGAATATGGTAAAACATGAAGACATTTCTTTTCAGTCCTCAGTAGGTACAGGAAATCAGATTAACATGTAAAAAATGCTTCAATTAGTCTAAATTACAGCCCATTTTCAGGGAGAAAAAGTGGTATTAATCACTAGAGTTGTTTCTGTTGTCAATAATGATAATACATGGCAGATTTGAGCCTCTAAGTGTTTTACCAACATTAGGTAATAAAGCTGCTATCATTATAAAATCACTTTCAGGCAGGTGAATATTCATTTTACTCATTACTTAAGGAAAGAAAAAAAAATTATGAGTTTGTGGAGGAGGAAATCATTAGAAGAAATTACAATTTAAAAAAAAAAAAAAAAAGGTGACTATTAACCCTACATTAACTATCATGTCATGCCTGACAACATCAGGACAAAAATCTGATTTAGTGAGATTTAAATATGCAGCCCATCAACTACCCTTTAATATCAGATTTATGAGAAAATGTCAGAAGCTTTTCTGGTTTAGTTTGGTCATGTTTCTGGGCTTCTTCTGCCATGTGACTTGATCTAACAAATTATATTATCTCTCCTTGCAAAATTAATGTATTTTCTTCAATGGCTCCTTCCAGCCCTTTACAAGAGTTTGGTCTTAGCTTGTCCCACTTAGAGAGGTCCCTCAATAGAAAAATAAAACAGCAATATGTGCAGGTTGAGGTAAGGGACTAAAACTGGGAGCAGAATATAAATCATTCCATTCATTCTGTTTTCCAGCATACTGCAGGAGAAAAAAATAAAGAAACAATAATCATTAAAAGAAGAAGTAAATATAAAAGGGTCAAACCACCAGATAAATTTCTATTGATTACAAGTTGTATGATTCAGAGAAATATCAGACATTTTTGCTCTTCCTTTTGGAATGTTCCTCTCTGCCCTGACATCAGCTTACAAAGCTTCTGTTCTTTTACAGTTTCCAAAGTTATGTGTCCATGTGCTTTTTGATTTGTAGCTTGGTATTTTGCAACAAAGATCAGGTTTGCCAAGCAAGTTTTTAAAATCATTGTACTTAGCCTAAATTTCAGTTGCCCTGGACTGGACCAGCTCCATTGGTTTAAGTCACATTTCAGGGTGAACTCCATCTATGGGTTAACCCATCTTTAATACAGGCAGAATTTTCTTAAGCTTTTTATGATGAAATTATTGAAATTAATATGAATGAAACTCAGCATGCCAAGGCCTTGAGGAAGATTTGTTTCCCTTTTTTTTTTTCTAAGTCATTAAAAGTTTAGCCATCTATAAATCTAATAAACACTTCCCATGAAATTGTGATCTGTTTGTTTAGATTAAAAGGTTTTGAGGACACCCAGCTTGAAGAAAAAATTCATTCCTCTACCTCTTATTTCAAGCCCAAGTGCTTTCCCTGGCTCCATGCAGTGGAACAAATTCAAGATATTCCTCTCTCTGACTGCAGAAAAGGCTTCTTCTACAAATAGGGATGAGAAATTTAATTTAAAAATATCACCAGAGATCATTTCCCTCTTCTCATCATTGTATCTGTTCATGTAACTGAACTAAAACTCAGAAACATTTAAAGATTTTTACAGGTCATGAACCAAGTATTTGGCTGAGCCAACAAGTGAAACTATTTATATTTCTTAAATTTCTACTTCCAAAAACACCTACAGTTCTCATTTTTGGTTTTTTTTTTTTTTTTTTCCTCTTTCCTCCTTATTCCATAAACAGCAAGTAAAAAGGTCATTGTACTTCAGCTGTGAACCTTCTTTTTGATGCCTGTTTTTGGGAAATATTGTCAGGCATCAGAGTTCTAGAAATACTCTGTTTTTCATAGTGCTTCAGAGTTAGCAAGGTATAATCCTCCTTCAAAAAATACTGTGTTTTCTCAGTCTTTTTTTATAAGAAATTAATCTCTCTACTTCATGAATTTGTTAATGAGAAATGTTAAGGTGGATTAGATTTATGAAAATATTGAAATTATTTGAAAATGCAAAGTCAGTTGCTTGAGACATCAATAGGCTACATTGTGCTGGCTAATTTAAAATAATTAATGTAGCTGTTAGGTAAAAATTCCTATAAAAAATCCTGTGAAGGTAAATAAGTGCTTTCAAGACATTTATTTCTCTGAGTTTTACTTTTTATAAAGGACCCAGCAAAATCTAGTAGAGTAGGTATAGAAAAGCAATTATGTTTCATTTGGCAAGTAAAAAATTAAATTGCTTTGGGTTCTGGAGTCCTTAACTTTCATTTATTCAAACTGTCTGCCACTGAGGAATGGTTTTGAAAGACCACATTGATCACCTCGAGGTTTGGCCAGGGATCTGTTTGTGAAAAAGCATGAGAAAGCAAGTAGTTAGCAAAAGCAATTTTTTCTTTTTCTGAGGCTCTGTATTTCACAAGGAAAGGCTTCAAGGGCTTTGACATCCTCACTTTGATTGCACCTGAGCAGAGGATGGGTGCAGGAAACCTCCTGAGTGCTCAAAAAGGAAGGTACATCTAAAGGAAAGACATTCCCCTTGCTGTGTGGGGGTACAAGAGAGGGCAGGGCTGCAGAGATGTGCAGGTTTAACACAGATTTCCTGGGTTAGAATGGCACCAGCACAGCTTTCACTGTGTTAATTGGCAGAGTTCAGCAGATCCACATCTCCCTTCTGCCCAGGAATTCTGCTGCTCACCCAGCAAGCCAAACCTGATTGCTGCAAGATCAGCACAGATTAACCAAAAGATGTCTGGATTTAGCACAAACATTGAGGATTTACATTTTTAAAGGATGTTAAAGTACTTGTTGCTCTTAACAAACTGCCAAGGCTGCCAGGTTTCCATATGCTCCCCATAAAGAGCTGAATATTCTCATTACCTTCCCTTTCCAGTAATGGACAAACCATAGCATCACTCCCTGGAAAGCCACACAGTTACTTGTTTTGGTGCTGGATTTATTTCAATAAATAAATCCCTTCATCTGCTTGTCAGCTCAGGTGCCTTTAACTCTCAGGTCTTACTGCAACCTGGGGATTTTGGATACATTTCGTGTATCTGATGATTTCAGGCTTCACAGGCAAATTGCAAGGAAGAAGGCAGAAGCAGTAATTCAGAAAGTGTAGCTGAGACGATGCTTTTTCTTCTGAGAAAAGTAAAATCACTTTAAAAAATTCAGTCTTATAAACAACAAAATTACTCATGGACGTGTATTGGATCTGGTAAATTGATTTTACTGGGGAAAAAAGTGTGAAAGTATTGAGGTGAGGTTTTGAAAGTGGCAGTTAACTTTTTCTGGAATAAAACTCTCAGTTTTAGAAATGCTGAAACAAAACCTTTCACATCAGAAATGTTGAAATGTTTTGCATTGACATTTCCAGAGCAAGCCTTCTGAATTCCCAGTTTGCCATGGAATATTTTCATTAAAAATTAACGCCTAATTTTATTTATTTAAGTTATAGAAATTCAAGAAAGAGGTTAAAGAAGGATAAATCATGAAAATATGTAGATGATTTCAAGCTGAACAGTTTAGATGAAGAAATTCATTAGTTGTTTAATGCAGTCACAGGGCTGTTTTACAGCACCAGACTCATAAAACAAGCTCTGCATCCTATGTGGGATAATAAAGCAACCTTCTCTGAGGGTTTTTTCTGAAAAAAAATGTAAGTTTTCAGATCCTTTGCATCCTGGAATTTTCAAACATTGACAAGAAAAATGGAAATGTCACAAGCACAGATAATTTATGTCCCCTCAAGTACCCCACTAGCATGATAGGATAAGCACTGATATTTTTCAGAGAGCAAAATGCTGCTGAGCCTTTTTATTCAGCAGAAGTTCACCTGTTGAGCAGGAGGGCAGGAAAGGAAGAGAGGTCAGAGCAATTGAGCCAGCACAGCTTTTCTCTGGGGCACTCTGGGCTGCTGAGCTCAGGAGCAGCCTCTGTGTCCTTAGAGGAGGGGAAGGGCAGCATGGAAAACCACTGGCTTTTCTCTGGAAAATGCTTGATTGTGCTCTTGTGGAATTTTCTGTCCCAGGGAAAGGTGTAAAAGCTGCTGGAGGAGTAACAGCAGTAGTAATTTTAATACCAATACGCAGACTGGTCCAGCACTACATTCACTATCATGGAATAGTTTGGTTGGATCTTAGAGGTTGTTACAAATGAGAGGAAGTGAGGACTGTGGTGCAAAGGATGTTTCAAAAGAAAGACAAGCACGTTGATTTTCAAACATTAGTTAGTAGATAAACTCACTGTCTTTATTTAGGGTGAACAATATGTTCAGGGCTCTCTCAGAAATCTCACAGTCCAGCTGTCAGAAGCGTGAAAAAGAAAATATTGTAGAAAAGGAAGAGGAACATTATATTTGCCAAAAGTATATCTGAAGTTCTGGAGACTGAGCTGAAAAGGGATCTGGAGGATGCTGGGGGCCTCTCATGCACTGAGAGGAGAGCCCCACCTGCCCCTGCTCGGTGCACAGAGGATGGCAGCAGAAAATGCTGAAACCAATGTCACTAGCAAAGCTCATGTGTGGTGAGTCAGATGCTGTTGGAAGATTTGGAGGAGTTACCCACATGTTGCTACTGCTCCTAGTCCTGACCATAAAATTAAGCTTCACTCTTTAAAGATGCTACAAATCATTCTGTAGCTATGACACTAACCAGATCTCCCGTTGTTTGACGTGGTTCTGAGTGTTGGCTGGCAGGGCTGGTGGTGCAGGAGCCATTCTCTCTGCTCAGCACCCCTCAGGTTTCTCTTGTGCCTTTCCTGCCCTTGCCTGCCTCACTGAGGTGGCAGAAGCACCTTAGATGGAGTCCCCATGCCCTGTGAAGGGTCAGATTCCCCCACACTGACCTCACAGCTCCTTGGATGGCAAAGGACTTAGGGCAAGGTCTCTATGGGCAAAAGCAAGGTTTGTTCAGCTGCTAAAATAATTGCCTGCATTTTGTATTTCAGCTTGTTCTAGAGTACAGTCACCAGTCTGCCCTAATGGGTGGAGATGAATTGCTGCCCTCAATAATTTCCTCATTCCTGCCTTTTGCTTTGAGCATGAGAATGTCCTCTCTTCTTTGTTAATTGTTTTCTAACCTGAATTTTGTATAACAAGTAAATCCTATTAGAATATCTCCTTATTCTCCCCACAATGCAGAATACAGCTATTTAAGTCTGTTCCAATGCCATTGTAATCATTGATCCAACAAGTTCAAAGTCTGACTTTTCTTTTTTCTTAAGCAGATATGCTCAATGTAATGAAATATCTTGTTCTGTAATAACCAGCTGTTATCTTAGTCTTCTTCCCAATAGAGCTTGTTTCTAATACCAACAAGGGATTTTCCACTAGCTTAATTATTTGATCTCATGATTCTGAAAGTGTTTGGAAGAAAAGCAGAGGGGAAAGTAAGCTGGTGTGTTTATTTTAATGGAAGAAGGAATGTTTTGGAAAACCAAGCTCTGGTGATTTTCTAATTCATTTAATTTTCTGGATGATAGGGTCTCCTTAATTTGACCATCTGTTTATTAGTGTTTGAATATGGATGAAGATGGGAAGGATATGCCTTTTCACACAAGGAAATGGAAGTGAGCAGAACCTCTGATGGAAACTTAAGTCACATCCTGAAAAAAAATAGAAAGAAAACAAACCCAAAAGCAAAAATACTTCATAGCACACTTAATTCTGTTTATATTATTTCCTTCAAGCTCTAGACTTTATTCAATCATGCATTTTATTCATGTCCAGCCCCACGAAAAAACCTCAGATTCTCTCTGGAATTAAAAAATGTGATTTCTGCTTTAAGTCTTTTGTTATAGACAGCTGAGTGGTTTTGCCACCAGACCCCTGAGTTTTGTAGCCCTGATTCAGCACAAAGGCTGCAGGACACCCCAGGGCACCCCAGGGTGAGCTCTGCTTGAGTTTTCTCCTGTGGGCCAAGATTAACTCCTCACTCAGGAAGGAAAATGTGCCCCTTCTCTTAAATTCTATAGTTTTGGATCAAATTAGTTATCAACAAGTGCCCATATCAATCTGAAAATAGGTTAAAAGAGAGCAGATTGATTTTATCTACACATGGTATATGACTTTTAAATGTTTCATTCCTCCATTGATTACAGATAGGGCTTAGAAAACCTTCTTACAACAAATATCTTGTTCAAGTCTTGGCTGAATTTAAGAGGAAAACTCAAACACATCTAACACACATCACACCAGTTGCATTGAAAGCTAAATCTGGTTTAGATATATTAATTATAGCTTATCTTTTTTTTTTTTCTTTCTTTCTTTATATTTCATGTTGTACCTCATCAACCAAACAGCCAATGTGAGTCAGTGAGGCCTCAAGGAAATCAGGCCAATCCTGCCAGTACATTTTAAATAAATGTCAGACCCAGTGTTTTGAATCAAAACACCATCAAATTCAAAGTAGTTCTTTCAGATAAGAAGAATAGAAAAGTGCCTCAGTACATCCTGCCTCAGTGTCTCCCTCTTTTTTCCAGTTCAATCAAGAAGGAAAATCATAATTAAACACATAATTAGTGATGGACATTTCAGTTCTTCAACAGGAGCCACGAGCACAAAAGTTATACTTAAAAATATAGTAAAAAAAGACTTGCTGGAGACCATCCAATACTATTTTAGACAGACATTTTTATAACTCATTTAAAACAGTTAAGGATTCAAGATATTCCAAGACATCACACAAGAAATTTGAAAGCTTTATATTTTTTTTTTTCATTAGGTTGTTTTATAGGGAGCTGGTAGGTTTTTTATAAAAATGAGTTCCCAAGACAAAATAGCTGGGCTATTCTTCCCTCTATGCCTTCTGCCTTTTGTGCTTGCATTGTTTATCTACATTGCTTCTCAAACAGCAGTAGTTCACCAATTGCAAATTTTCTGAGATCAGTTTTGAGGGCAATAAATCTTTCCCACCATGAAAACAGGTTTTTCAGTGTTAGCCACCTGCTCCACATAAAAGCAAACCTGTTACTGCGAGGCAGCAGGGCGAGTATCAATTCCATGAAAACAGAACCATTTGATTTTCTGGTAAGAATACAAACAAGAATGTAATTCTACTGGGTCCTAGAGGTTGTACCTACACAGTTATTTGGTGTCCAGCTGCAGCACATGGAGGATCAGCCTGTCACAAAGCTTTACTTAATACAAGAGATGTGAGTTTGTCCTCTCTGGGCATCCCCCTGCACAGACATCACCAAAATATCCAGCAATGGACTGTGCCAAACGACACAGAAAATGCCCCCAAAAATGTAAAATAGCACAATATCTGAGTTTCAGTCTGGTTTCCAAAGGCAGCACGTGCTCAAACTGCAGCTCATCTGGTGAGCATCTGGCTTGATGCTCAACTGATGGAAGTTCACAATCTTCTGAGCTCAAAGAGGCATCAAAACGTATCCTGGAAACAATTAACTTTTGCATTAAACTGGTTTTCTGATGAGTGAGAGACAAGATAATATCATAGTGCTTTTAAATGAATCCCTTTCTCTAAGTAGCTCTGGGCAAAGGTTACAAAATGAGCTGGATAATTAAATTGCAGAAATAGGCAGTCATATTTTTCTCATTTTAATAAAAATAAAATGGTTGATAGAAACTATTCTTTGGAAAATTAAATAAAACAAATGTTAACCTAATAGATAGACAGAACAGATATATTAGATTATTATTTTAGCCATTTTAATGAATTTAGAAATGGTAATCACATAAGAAAATTCTTGCAGTTGGAGAAAAAGGTCAAACAGGTAAAACAATTTGGTTTCCACATTTTGTTTAGTTTTACTAATATTTATAATTATAAAAGTGCTGTAAAGGGAAGAAAATGAAACACTTCTATAAATTATTTTTTTCCATAACTTAAACTATGTTTATGAATTTACTTCAATTCTCACCATTATAAATACTTAGGTCCCCCATAAAAAGGAAAAAGTGCTTAGTTCTAATCTCACAGATATTGAACTGTTCACAGTTTACTCAAATCCTAATGATTTTAGAGCAAATCTTGTTTGTATTTTCGTTGATCCAGCTAGTCTTAGGGGCTTAAATAAAAATGACAGAGAGAGAAAAAAAAAAAATAAAAGGGAAGGAGGACTTAAAAGCTTTATTTAGAGCTTATTTAGCACTGAAAATTCCAAACATGAAGTATTGAACCAGCTGCAGCCATTTATTATATTTCCAGCCTTTTACTTTTCCAGGAGCTTTTCATTTCCTCTCTACCTTTCTGGAAATTTGGCAATCCTGAAGAGAATATTAATTTCCACGTTGTGTATTTGTAACATCTGATTTTCTTTTCAGAGCCTGTGAAAAGATGGCAATTCCTGCATGTCAGATATGAAAAGAAACTGTCACCAAATAGATATTTTCTGACATAAGGTCCTGTAAGATTTAATAAAATTGAAAGCACTCAGCAGAAAAGTCTCTCATGTCCAGATTCCTTCCTGAAGTCAGGGGGGTGGACACTACCCCAGGACAACACACAAATGTTTATGCAGACAGGTAGAAAACAGAGCATGATGAAAGCTAATATGAGATAAATTAACTTTTCCCAGCCAAAACCAGTACAGTTATGTAAAGAGAATTTGGAATGGCAATGGAAAATGTTATAATAATGAGAAAATGTTCAGTATCTGTGGGTTTTTTTGTTTTTTGGTTGTTTTGTTGTTGTTGTTGGTTTTGGTTTTTTGGGTTTTTGGGGGGGGTGTTTGGGTTTTTTGGGGGTTTTCTTTGAGTACATTTTAACTGTGATACCCTTACTCTGTCACTTGCAGACTAAGAACAAGCATCTGATCTCTCTGGGTAATGGCAGCTCTGGATCTGCTCTCTGGAATCCTGAGTGAATGTGTTCAGCAACTAGGCACTAATCTTTCTTGTGATTTCAATGTGCTTATATTTGGAATTAAAAAAACAAAAAACAAAAAACAAAAAAAAAAAAAAAAAAACAAAAAAAAAAAAAAAAAAAACTGAATGAGCATTTAAAGGAGGAAAAGGAGGTGAGATTGACATTACTGGCTACCTGGAATAAAAACATCCCTGTTCTCTGCTGCCCAATTTCAGGTTTGCACCCTGAAAGCTGAAGGTATTCAGATGTTCTCCCTTTCAATTATGTAGATGAATGTAAAGGATGAAGTACTACACAAAATTATCTCTCCTGCTATTAAGATGATGATTTTGGAGTGTCTGTTCCCCAGGAGACAGTGCTGCCTAGAGGATGAGCACTCTCCAGGCTACAACTTACTTGGGTTCATATTCCAGTTTTTGTACTGGGGCACCTTAGATAAGAACGTTGCATCTTTCACTTTTGCAACAATTTTATGTAAAATGAGACATCAACATTTTTTCTACTTTATGAATTTGAACAACTGTACAAATTCCTGAATGAATTCTATTTCCTGATCACTGAGGACTGATCAGTTCTGTAGGGTATTATCCAGAGAAGGGCCATTGCCACCTGTCTGGCTCTCAGGTGTATTTATAGCCATGTTGGCCACCAGAGGGATGAGCTTTCAGGATCAAATGAAGGTATGAGTGTTTTCCTTCTCTCACTCAAACACTGGATGATTCATTCTGCTATGTAAATTAGCCATTGTGAGAATTCTTTAATCTTGAGCACTTGCCCTAGATTTTCATTTCTAAAACCAGCCCTACACTGACATGAAGAGACTCTTTCATCCAAATTCCTCTTCTGTGGGCAAAGTTGGTGTGCCCAATGTGCAGCAGAAGTAGGACAATCTGAAATAGCTTCTTTCTCCCAGTAAATCAGTATTTTTAGTAAACCAATTTTTTTTTAGCACAGCACCATGAGGGACAAACATTGATCCTTTTATGTCTTAAAACGCCTTCCCCCAACCTCTCCTCCTTCCTGGGCTCAGCTTCAGTCCTGATTTCTCTCCCTCCTCCCCTCCAGCAGCTCAGGGAGGATGGGAATGGGGCTGTGGTCAGTCCATCCCTCGTTGGTTTTTCTGCTGCTCCTTCCTCATCAGGGGAGGATTCCTCCTCTTCCTCTGCTCCATCCTGGGATCCATCTCACAGGACACAGCCCTCGTGCTCTGAAGGCAGGGGAATTGTGCAGCTCTCTGCCTCAGCCCCCATTTTTCCTCCATTCTTCATCTGATAACACACCTTCCCTTGCTTGCCTTTTTAATCTTGATTTTTTTGGTATAATATCCTTCATTATTTATCTCTGGGGGAGGTTTTTTTTGACATTTCACTAGAAAATGATACTCAGCTAAATAAGAGAATGGAAATAGGTTTTTTCCTCTCTGAATGACCATGTAGCTTTCACCATGTAGCTGACAAGTGAAATATGACAGCACATAGATATGATGACCCAATAACACATCATAATTTAGAAAATTTAAGTGGATATAAAATTACTCTCCATAGAAGTAACCCCCAATTAGTAATTACAAAAAGTGTCATTCTCTTAAGAAAAATACACACTTCATTTGCAGAGAGTGGCAACAGCTTTTAGGAAGTGGATTATGCATGTATATCCTTAATTTAATCTCTTGGACATTTCCAATTGGATTTATTATTATTATTACTATTTTTATTACTACTAGTAGTGTTACTACTATTTATTTCGAAACAAATTTTATTGGTGTTTTATTTTATACTTTTATTTTTATATCATGCTTAATTTAGACTCTAGATTGTCTGTACTGGCATGAGTAAACAATATATTTCCTTTCCTTTGCTTAGTATCCAGTAACCTTGTCAGGTGTGGTGACTGCAACTACAAATTCCTGGTGTCTCTCCTAAGTCCTTGTTAATATTTCCAACTTCCATAGAAAGTTTTAAATTGGGCTTTATAAGGTGGACCTAAAAATATTTCAAGTAGGTGGACAATGTATTTTGATATACAATAACCATCCTGCATTTTGGCAATATGCAATTTTGTTTTCTGACTTTTATAACCACTTCATGACACAGGATTCTCATGGTTTGAAAAATCTTAATGCTCAGGTTAATCAATAAAAATATTCATATCTCATATTAGTTTTCATCTTCTCTGTCAAATGTTATATTGTCTGTAGTATATTTCCATTAAGTTTCATTACTGATCTGGTAACAAATCTCCTGTTGCTTTTATAACATTTTTGAGTTAGGGTTTCTCCACAATTGAATTTGAGGTCTTACATAGAAATATAACACCCAAATATATTAACCAAATATACAACCCTCTGCAAGAACAAGGCACTGGACAGGATGAAAATTAAATTTCTTTCTGATCCATGCCTGGCCAAGTCTGACTTTGCAAGGGATTCTGCTGGAGACTGGAGACCATCCCCTGGTTCTCCTGTCACTGTTTTCCAGGAATAAAGCTAGCCTGAACTAAGCAGATCTAAGGGAGAACATGCTGATTATGGAACTACTTTTGGTGCTTTGGGAGAAGTCAGTGCAGTCTAAATGCCATTCAAATTGCACTAAACACTTCCATGTCTGATGGTTCATGTCATTATTAATTCCTAAGGGTCCTCATCATCTTTCCTGGGCTACTTCTAGGGAAATTAGATTACTTCCTGATACTCATGGATCCTGAGTAAGAGAAAGTTACCAGAGACAGATCAGCAAATTTTGGGGTTACCTGAAACAAACATTTGCATGATAAAGTCTAAAAGAAAAAAGTTTTCTTCTATTACATTCATGAAACTAAAAGAGCAAGAAGAAAAATGGACGGCTGTGACATAATTTTCCATAGAATTAATATTTCTCATTTTAATTTGCAGGGAAATAAAGCATCATCAGAATTATTGGAGCATTAACTCAGTGGTGTAAGCTCAGCACTGCAATGTTATTTCAGGTATCAGACATTCTGTCTATCTGCAGCTGCCTTTCCAGAGAAGCTCCTCTCATTGCTGTGTCCTATCAGCCCAATACAAATATGTTCAATGGCCCAGGGCTCCTGAAATGGCATAAAACACCTACACTGAGACAAGCTAATTGTTGCAGATATAACTAGGTTACCTTGTTAAACTTATTTCCATTAACACGTGTGCTTGTTAGGGCAGGATGTGCTCCCACCTCTCTCACTCCAGCACCATCCTGCCCAGCTCCCCTGGGAAATTCCAACTATTCCCACCCTGAAGGTTTCTTACCTGTGCTACTAATAATCCTTAGCTGTTTCCTTTAAAAGGTTTACTGTCAATTCCCAGAAGGAACTCAGGAGATATTCAGAACTAATCCCAGAGTGCCTTGTGTTTATACTGCTCACAGTCTGGAGATGAGATCTCTGTGTAAGAAAAACACAAACCACACCTGTTCCTCCTGTAATCTCATGCTGGTTTTCCTACAAACTCTGGGTGGTGGGTTTATATTTTACCTACTGTTTTCATCTCTTTCACAGAGATCTAATATCATTCTTATTAATACTGTATTTACTGAAATCACCAAAGGCAAGCTGATTTATATCATCTGAGGATTTAGCCCATCAGTTCTCCTAAACCATATTTCCAACATACTTTGAAAATTTTAATCCTGCTAATCTGCTGAAAGGAAGTTATTAATTCCCCAGTGAGGTTAAGTGATTTCTGAATTATAGTAACACCAATGAGAGGAGTATCTATAAACACTCTTTCAATCAAAAATAATTATCACTGCAATTCTAAGACCGTATTTCATAGTTTCTGTGTTCTTGGTTTGTTTTTACTCCTCTCTGTAAGCATGCATTAAAACCTGAGAAGGTTTTAATTCAATACATACCTTAAAGCAATGATTTCTCAAGACTTTAACATCATGAGGCCCTGCATGATGAACTCAACCAGAAGTTCCAGCAGGAGATGTGTAGCCCACCAGGCTCCATCCCCATCTGGTCACACAAAAACTGTGTTTGTCTTCATTCCACAGTGCATTTTCTGGCTGAGTTTGACCCAGACAGGTTTTTTTTCCAGGCTCTCCATATCCGTGCTGAGCCCCTTCCAGAGCTGCATTAGTTGAGCTCCATCAGCTTGGTTCTCTCATTCTTTCCCCAGGGTGAAAACTATTCAGCAATTAAGAATTTCAGATGGGAATATATCTATAGAATTAGACTTGCACTTGTCACTTGAAGCACAAAGTAGGAGGGAATGCAATGGTCTGTGATTTCTCCAAGAATTTATTCCATGTTCCTGTCAGACTGCAGAGTGAGCCCAGTGAAGACACTGACCTGTGATCAAATAAATTAATAAATACCTCCCTAAGCAGTCTCAACCCTCATAAAAAATGTTACAATACGTCTATTTCCACCTGAAAACCTTGAGGGTCTCATTGTGCAGCACAGTCTCACCACAGGCAGCCTCTCAGGAGTCAGGGAGCAGAGGCAGGCTCAAAAAAAGATATTTTCATCACCCTGCAGTAGCACAGAGCCCATGGTGCAGTTTCACACCAGTGCTGTCCACAGGAAACTCCATTTGTATTTCAATCCAGATGAACACTTCAAATAGAGCCAGTCGGGAAAGACACATCAGAGTTGCATTTTAATCATCTTATTTTCACATTAATTGTATGTATTTTTAACAAACCATTGTTGCAATTGTATCAAATTCATCTGAAGAAACAGGCCTTTTCTTTTTCCGTTTTTTTTTCCCCAACTGAGAAAATTGACTGGCAAGAGTGATTTCACAAACTCATTTTTCAGCATTGTCATGCAATTTTGAAAAACAATTTGGAAAATCAATATGAAAAATTACTATCAAAAGCTCAAACTAAGGATAAACAACCATATTTTTATGGAAAGGGATAAAAAAAAGGTAATTTGGCATCTTACAAATGCCCTAAAAAAAAAAAAAAAAAAAAAAAAAAAAAAAAAGAAAAGAAAAGAAGAATAAGAAAAACAGTAGGGAAGTTTTTAGAAATATATTTTTGCTGTTTTATTTTGTCAGTAAAATAAGAAGTTTTCCCTTCACATTCCCTGCAGTCTCTGCCAGTTCCACATCCTTGTATTTCATTCACAGCCAGTGATTATGTTTACATGGTCTTAAAATGTCGTGACTGAAATCGGAGCCAGTCATGCAGTTAATTTAAAAACTGACAGATTGTATAAACTTTATTAAACAAAAATAAGGTTTGCAACAGCAATGCAGAAGACTTTGTCGCTATGAGCAAGTTGTGCTGAAATACATGGGAATTTTATGTTCCATCAATTCAGTGTTTATTGCTTCAGAATTTTCTTCCTTTCCCTCCTTGCCTTTTTTTCTCATAAATGATTAACACTAAAACCAAACCAAAAAAAGAGTAATAGTTATAAAGCAAAAACAAAGAAGCCTGGTTCAATCAAATTTTACTGCAAAATTTCTTTTCCTCCAAATGCTTTTGTACTTGATGTGCAAAATTATTGTTTTAACATGCTAGATTTCAGAATTTGAAACAGAATTTGGCCCTCAGGGCCATTTAACTTCTCTTGCTGTTTCTCAGTTCCAAGACAGAGACTTAGAGGTTTTGGAAACCTGAGTTCTAGTAATGACACAGCCACTAAATTTTACATTTTTGGGCAAATCGCTTATTTGAGGTTGCTTTTCCCTTCTCCTTCTTTATCTGCCTTATGCAATCCATTTGAGCTGTTTTTCTATTTAGCAGTGCCTGCTTTAGAGCCCAGAGCCCAGGAGGGAATGCACACATCTGTGCACTCCACTCCCTTTACACAGACACTCTCACAGACCTTTCCTCCAATATTTTGACTGCACCTTTGCAGTGCCAGTCCCCATCCTGCCCTCCAGGCAGGTGGAGCTGAATGCACCAGTCCCAGCACAGCCTTTTCTTTATGCCCATAAACATTTTGGTACTTTCAAGTATGTAAATATGCCCACACAGATACAAACCAGCATTTTAAACAGCATTTAGTATTTTTCTCACCTTGCTCAATATTAATATTCAAAGTTAATAATGAGTTTTAACATAAAAAATATTAATATTAATGTCACTCCAATTTGGAGTGCAATGGGAAAATGAAAATCAAGTGTAATGATGTCCTGGTAGTACTCTACATCATTTGGAGATATGCTAGAGGGATGTCACCAGAATTCTTTCATTATGAGCTAAGTTCAGTTTCATTTGTTCAGGCTGAAAGTGGAGAGCATACAAATGGACATTTACCATGCAGAAGCAGTAGTTTATTATTAAATGACAAAGAATCAGCCCAAATAGAGCGGGAAGGGCTTTGAGATAGGCACTGTGTCCAGCTATAGAGAGATGCATTCCATACCCCAATTTGGAAAACACATCATAAGGAGAAAACAGGAGGAATTATATGGAAGAAGCTGTTAACAGCAAAGTGGACACAAAGTTGTGTGGACACACATTAGAATGTGGGTGCAAGGTTCTCTGAGCAAACCACAACCTTCCTAAAGTGCTGCTGCAAACACAGCCCCCTTCTTACTGTTGCATGTTTTCCAAGCAATATACCACCATAGTGCTCAGCATCATAAACATTTTTATTGCTCCAAGTCCTGGGGAAATCTATGATACCAAAGCCGTGTTTATTGCACTTGGACCTTGTGCATTATGGAATTGCTGCCTCTGTAGGTCATAAAACAGCATTCTGGTCACAGAATATATCCCAGCAGCCATCTGATCCTAACTCTGCTGTACCTTCTTAGGCAGTATTAACACAATTCATCCTTACTCTGCAGAATTCTATTAAAATCAATAATGCAAGCTCTTCACTCACCAAGCAGAGTGTGCCTCGTAAAGATTGCCTGCAAAAGCCTTCCATATATTACTCAGTAAGTTGCCTTTATGAAATATACATGTGACCAAATTGCAGACTTAATGTTTTATGTCTCTTTTATCTCCTTTCTGTAAAAAGCAGAGAGAACTGAAGCATACAAGCAGGCTTCCTGTTTACCTATCAAAAGCTGGAAATACAGGGTATTTATAGGGCTTAAAAGTAAAAAGGTAAATAGAAGTAAAACCTGATAAATCAGGTTAAAAGCCTATATGGATAGATCCAGCCTTTGCATTGCACTCTATTATCAAAAAACCTATTTGCAGAACTATGAAAAGCAGCCAATGGAATCTACCTTTGGTGAGCAAACCAGAATTTAGGATGGAGGAGATTTTGAGAACTTATCCAGATCACCTACACATGCATTCACACATTCTCTAGAACAGAATATACTTTATTTGTGCTAAAATTGGCACCTTTTTTTTCCCCAGTCTTTGCTTAAAAATCACTTTTGATAGGGATATTCTCTCAGAAAACTAGTCCAGTCCTTCATTACCCTTAAAGTTATAAAGGCTTTTCCTAATGTTTAGACTAAATACCCCCTGCTTTAATTTCAGCCTGTTAAAACTTGCAATCTGTGGGGCAGACATGGAGAATTTATGGCCTCCTGCTTCTCAGCAGCCTCTTCTGTACTGGAAGACAATTACCAAAAATTCCTTTGGACTTCTGCACCTTTAGACTAAGAGAACCCAAATCTTTCAGGCAGACAATGAGGCAATTAAGGATTCATGCAGCCCAGGAAACTCTTAGCAGAGGTGCCTGGAGATTTGATTATGCTAATTTTCAAAAAGGAGAATTCCTTTGGAAAAAATGAGCAACAGGAGGTGTGAGCATCATTCCTAGACAATGATCACTGCAATCAGGGCTTTGAAGGAGCTGGGTGAAAAGTAGACACCAAAGCCTGAAGAGATTGCTCCTGCTGCCACCCTGCAAATGATGGGAATTTTAGGGTAAACCAGCTCTCAAAAAGGAGAGGAAAAAATGGAAAACTGTGGCCTTTGGGTGAATTTTGTCCTTCTCCTTAAGCTTTGCTCCACACTGGGATTTTTCTCCCCAGAACAGTGCTGTGATTTCTCCTGGCAGCATGAGCTCACAAGGACAGTTTGCCCAACTCCCCATGCCTCAAATATTTTAAATGTTTCAGATGGGTGAGCAGCAAAAAACTAGGGGACTTACCTGCTGAGCAGATACACATACAGACAAAAACTGACAGTTGCAGGGCTTAACCACACATTTTCCTCCCCCCTAAACCCCCATAATTTGGCTTCACAACCTTGAGCACCATCTACTGGCTTCCCCTTTGCTGCCTTTGTGCATCTAAACCTCCAGACATTGTGCTTGTCCCACCAGCACATTGCAGGAGCACGGGGTGGAGAATAAAAGACAGCTTGAGACCAGCCCGTAAGCTGGACTCTGTTTCTGTAAAATGTTTGTCAAACAATTTTGAGCAATTAACAATTTCATAATAATCAAAGTCTGTGTCTGGACAATTTTCAAAGAGATAATAAGGCTTAACTGAGCCAGTAAATTATTTGCTGTGCACAGTTCAACCAGCTGTACGCTGTGCATTGCAGATTCCACCCTTTCTGTTTCCTCAGCTCAAGAGACAGTTCTTATGTTAAAATGATGAAATAAAGCCTACATCCCTAAAAATAATAATTAAGCACTAGGGAGCAGTAAACAAGCATAATAAAGTTATTAGTCAACAGTTCGTTTCTAGCTCTGTAAGGAAAGGGTGTAGCTCAATTTTCAAGTCTTTTGCAAAATCTGCTTTCATTGGAGGGTTTCCAGATTCTCTGTGTTTTTCTTCCAGATAATCACTGACAAGCTAGAGATCATGTCTTGTTTTACTCATCCTGTTTTGCTGTTGAATCCTGCTGTACTGTGTGGATCCTGTTGAATCCACAATTAAAGCATCCTACAGGAATTCCATGGATGAAGACCCACAATGGAAACACACAGAGTGAAATAATTCAGGGTGTTCTGAGAGTTTTACCCCAGAGTCTCTCTTCTCATTGTGCCACAATCACACAGGTTTTTCCATATGTCTGCTCTTCCATTTCCTTTTGTGACCCTGTAGAGCTCAGGATGGAGCCCACTGCAGCAAGATTTCCAAATGAGATGGAAATGCAAGGCAGAAATAGCATCTTTGAATTTTGTCTGTAGTGAAACTTCCATGTTCTTAGTCTACAGCCTAGATTCAGATGTAAATTGTGCATTTTCTGTGCAGCAAAGCACTTTGAGTTATTCTTCAGCCCTCACTAATTTCTAGAGCTTAAATTCACTTCCAAATCAAAGATGTGAGGAAGGAAAAATTACCACAAAACACTCCTATCTGTCATTTTTATACCTTAGGAAAGGGAAATTACCATAAGATGTATGAATAAAGTTAAGCAATCTATCCATTTCAAAAACATGGTTTGGCAGATTGACTCATGAAACTTGCACAAAACTGATTATTTTTATTTTTACACAGCCCTGCTCAGGCAGACGCTTTGTCAAGCTACGTGCACGACGTAGAGAAACACTGAATTAATTTTTCTGTGATAAAATTATACACACAGCCATAATGGAAAGTTAGTGGGTTGAAGTGTTTGTCAGAGCTTGAGTATTGGACTGTTCAACATGGAATTAATTAGAACTGAGATATGTAATAGATAGATAGATAGATAGATAGATAGATAGATAGATAGATAGATTAGATAGGTAGATAGATGATATATAGACATCTATATAGATATAGATAGATATCTATCTATAGATTGATATCTATATAGATATATTGATTAGATGTATAGATATATGGATGATATATAGATAGATATATAGATATAGTCAAAGCTCAAGGTTTCACCCCACTTTAAGTGAAGAAAAATGAGTAGAGGGAAGCAGACTGTCCATAAAGAATTATAAAGAATGGAAAAGACCTCCAAGATCAAGTCCAGCCCTCTGGGACACCACATATTTTCTGCATTGGAATCTTGACAAAAGGTTTCTAAAGAGTAAATAAATTCCTTTCTGCTCCTGAAGAGCCTTAGGCCTTGAAATAGATGATGAATTTAATATTCCATTTGTGTGATTTAGCATGGTCTCATTTGTGCCTCACAGATCTGGCAGTGAGACACCAGAAGCTGAACTGCCCCTCCTCCGTCTGACAGACCCCCAGGGACAGAATGTCACAGCTGACAGGGATTGATGGAAGTGTCCCCACATTTCACCCCTCTTTCAACTTCATAAGCCTGAAAATTCAGTTGGAGTTAGTACTCATAGTACACTTGGTCTTACTGTCACAGATCAGACCTGTGTGAGAGTTTTTAATTGAAAGGAAGCCTTGACATCACCCCTGACTCAGCAGTGGGGTGGGATGCAATGAGGTGTGTGCCATCACCACTGACAGGGTTTCGTGTCCCCCCACTGTCCCTGGTGCCAGCTCAGCCCCTTCACGTGGCTCATGTGTAGAAAGGAGGAGAAGCAGGAGTGAGAGCAGTGATTTGGTCCCAGAGGATCCAGCAGGGATTGTGACAGAGGCTGCAGAGACTCTCCTGTAGCTGAAGCTGGTTAAGTGTCTCCAGCTGTGAGCTGACTCCCTTGCAGAGAGGAACCACAAAAGCCTTATCTAGGGCAGCCCAGTGCAGGGAAATCATGCAGCCTGAAAGCTTTCCCACCATTTCACTTCACCAGCAGCCACGACTGCTCCTTTTCAGACAGCTCAGTCTGCTTTGCTTTGCTTTGCTTCACTTGCCAGCTGAAACTGGAGTACACAGATCTGCAAGCTCAAGCCCAGCAGGACTTACTGGTAGCTCAGTTCTGTTGAAGGGAGAATGTTGTGAATATATCAGGTGAGTTGTTTTTAAAGGTCAGAGAAAAAATTGCAGAGATAAGTTATCTGCTCCTTCCTCTCCCCTGACCCAAAGGAAAACTAGAATAGCACTTGCCAACATCAAAAACATGAGCTGCAGAAATAAAGGTGAAATTGATTAGCACCAGTTACTTCTCCCAGCAC
Organism: Muscicapa striata striata; assembly: GCA_030060385.1. NCBI lineage: Eukaryota > Metazoa > Chordata > Aves > Passeriformes > Muscicapidae > Muscicapa > Muscicapa striata. Next base: position 1,013,682 of record JAREIS010000045.1, on the reverse strand, counting down.
CAACCACCATTAGATGAAACTTGAATTCTCCCCCAGCCCAAAAACACACTGTTCAGTAAGAAATGCAGTTCAAAATCATTAAAAGCAAGAAGTGTTTTTGTGTTTGATCCTTTTCTTTTCAGAACTACATTCATGCAAATCAAACACCTGAAGCAGAAGACTGGGGTGCAAACACTGCTTTTACCAGAAAGTTTTTGTCACTTTTTCCCAATGCATCAGGAAAAGATTCCTGAACCATCACATAATATTCTCAGGCTGGTATTTCCCATTGCAGCAATGTTTGTTCTCTTTCTTCCTGTGGTTTAGTCAGGTAATCCTTACTAAACACCCAACAATTCCTGGCTGAATTTTGCACCTCCCATAAGTAAGAATGAGCATAATTTTTTCTTAGTGCTTGACTCACTCAAAAGAGTACTTAAAAATATGTACTTTGAGTTAAAAAGAAAATTGGAGCTTTTTTTTTTCAACTTCTCTAAAATTATTTTGGAAAATAACAAAGACCACGCTTTAAAACAATTCAGCTCAGAACTGGTGCAGGAAATGAACTGTTTGTGTGTCTTTATTTATAGCAAGCCTCTAAAAATAGGGGTGCTTTCTTCCACATTCAGGAATAGGAGAATAGGATGATATCAGTCTATCAGTCCTTCAAACAAATGACAGAATGAAAGACCAACCCCAAAATTCCTTTATTGAAATAAAGGGCATCATAAATAACAGGCAGGGAAGGAGGAGTCCAACAGGAAGAAAGGGAATGAAAAATTTTTGCTGTCTCACTGAAAACGTGTATGACTCATATCCCAATCTTCCTTTTTTTCCCTGAGTGCCTCACTTCAGCTGGATGAATCCACCCATAAAAGCCACATAGAACACAACCACAGAAATCATGGCAAATATCCATAAAAGATCTGTTCTCTGACCCAGAGAGGAGGGAGGCCTGACTGTAGAGCAGGTGTTGGCATCCCTGCCTGTATCTCAGGCTGTGTTCAGTCAGGATGCCTGTTTCAGAGGATTCACATATCTATGAATCTATCTATAAATCACCCATGCATGTCTCTCCACAACATAAAGAGAGTTTAAGATGATTAGCTCAGTTCTGGATGACTATGGCCAGAACAATTCTACCTGAGGGAGTTATCACATCTATGAACAAACCAAAATAAACCCCAACACAATCTCAGCTTTTGCAGGTGAATCAATCCTTGGAATGTGACCTGGTGTGCTGCTCCACAGACCAGTCTGAGCCCCACACTGCATTTCATTACCCTGCCCTTAGAATTCAATGTTCTTTTCTGTAACACCTCAACAGTTTTCTCTCTCCAACCAACAGCTTTCACATTCTGCTGGGGAGACTTTGGAGAGTTTTGCCTCCTGTGTATTCAAATCAGGCTTTCTTTTGGTATAGAAAGTATTAGGGTTTTTAAAGACTTTTTTTTTTTTTTACTGTATTAAACACTCAAAATGAGTAAAAAGCTGCTGTGACATCCACCAGTTTGTCTTCAGGGCCAGGAAGAGACTGGGTAGGGCAGGGAGGAACCAACAATTTAACACCTCTGCTTCAGTATCTGCCTGTAATAGCTCATTTACAGAAGATGTTAACAGCACTTCCAGGAAGTTCAGAGAGAGGTAAAGCAACAGAATAGTGAGGGCTGGGAGATGAAAGTAAAATGTTTTCCTTACAAGAGATACCTGTCAGGTGTTCTCAGCCATTACTGCCCCTGTACTGCTTTTTCTTTTCTTCTTCCATAAGTACCTCGACAAAAAGAACAGGCTTTGTAACAATAAAACCTATCTTCCCAAAGGGGGAAAAAAATAACAACAGAACAAATTGATCCTCTGGAGAAATATGTTGCCAAAATCCACAGCTTTAAGATACAAATGTGAAGGTGCATCCCTTTGTGATCAGGAGTGTATCACTCCTTTGTGCTGTAAAGAGGTTGAATTTTTTAATCTCCAGAATGGCAGGAGAATAAAACTAAGCAGAGAAACAGGGCCAGGCTCTGCCATTAGATGGACTCACCAGAGGTCCCAAGCAAGAGGGTTCTTTAAACTCCATTTTCTGAGACAAACAATGGTAACACTTGGTAGTGAACCAAAAATTAACTGCTCTGCAAAATACTCTGTGGAATTGTGATATCATTTAAAAATTCATTTTTTAACTGAAATTCCCTGGAAATAGACATATTCTTCTCAGTTTAGGGCGAACAAAAATTCTAGAGTAGAACATCTTTCAGTGATACTTTTCATACAAAATGATTTGACCAGATGCTGTTCCCCATGATGTCTGACAATCTCTCTTTCATGGTTTAGCTATTTCAGCATCTTGTAGGATTCTCTGGACATGAACATCTCTTAGTGAGCAAACACCTGAAATGTAGGATGGAAAACAAAATCTGGTTTGTTACCAGGAATCAGCAAAGAGACAAGGCTCCAAACTACAGTGTAGGTTCATTAGGAATTTAGTGTGAAGTCAATAAAAGGCTTTTAAGCACTTCTGAATGATAATTAATTTTTTAAACTGATATTTTTACCTTTTTTTCAATTAAGAAAAAAATATAATGAGCTCTAACAAGAAACATGAGTACTTTGCACTGAGTGTAGGTGATAGAAATTTTGAAAAATACACCCAAATTGACATTGATTAAGTTGTTTGAATCAGGTGTACAAAACTAAGGTTAGATGACAGAGTTCTTTTACAGAAAAGACACTTAACAAGATGGTCTAAGCATTTTTTTGTCTTGGTCTTAGACTTGATATATGATTTACTCCAGCCTGCCTCCTTTTTTTATGTTCATCAATGATACATAGCTTTGCACAGGGAATCTGGCATTAATGAAGGTCATTATGTGCCCACACCAAGTAAGGCAGGATTTAGATTTGTTCATTATGGACTACCAGAGATTCATGTTTGCAATAATACAAAAGCATCCAACTAAAAATAGAAGAAATCTGCCAGGCTTTTTACAAAGTGATTATATCTTTGAATTTCACAACCATTAACACATTCTGCTTTTTTTTCCACCTAGAGAGAGGCATGTTATAGGAAGGAAAATCACCTCTGGGAGGAGAACACATTATATTTGGGTTAGCTGGTGCCTGTCAATTTATGGCTTAATTTTGGCATGCAGGTAGTCTAAGTTTGGCTGGAGAATTCCTTGTCATATCTATTTAAAATAGAGTTCCAGGCAAAGATTTCCATCAAAATGTATTTCTTGTTTCATGAGTAATAGAAAAAGTGCTTAAACCCTAACTGGGTGTTTCAGTTCATCTTCTGCAAATACAAAAGCAGTGGTCTTCAGTTAATAAAAAGGATTCAGAAAGGAAGAGTTAAAAGTCAACTAGATTAATAAAAAATATTTTTCTTTCTGATTTTCTTTTAATTTTCACTGAACAGCAGTGGCAGAGTCACTTTATTTGCCCCAATTTGTAGAAGGGAGCTGCTCCTGTATCCTCCTCTTCCTTCTCTTTCACAAATCCCTACTTGCAGACACTTTCACACATCCTCAGCTTCACAGGGATGTCAGACCCTTTTTACCCTCAAAAGCAGGGCTTAAGCCCAGGCACCAGGGTTCACAGGACAGGGACTCCCAGGGGGAAATTCTGCCTCTCCAGGATTGGTTTCCAAGAACAGCTTCCTGAAATAACACCCATCCAGGCAGACTTAAGCTGTTTTGACACATTTTTGATTTTCCTATTGATGTCTCCTCCTTTTTGTCCCTCCTTTCAGTGCCTGTATTTAATGGTTGGATTTTTTTTTTAAGCTAACTTGTAGAAATAGGAGTTGATAATCTCAAAACATGGGGATTAGCAAGTATTCTGTAAATACAAACCACAGAGCTCTTCCAAGATGTGGAATTAAAACCTGCCTTTGGAAAAGACATTTAATCTTGTGCTGAAAAGTACACACACAACATTTGAGGACCTCCTTGCCTCCTGAGGGAAGTTGTTTCAATGTTTAATTTCCCTCAGCTTTAGGAAATCAAATCTTATTTCTGGCTGAACTCACACCATCTGCCCCTGCACATCCACATTTCATCTCCTTTTGCAAGAGCAAGAAGCCTTCTACTATCAGATTTCTTTATTTTGTGTTAGCACCTTAGCCATAACCTTGGCTTTGCCACTAGGAAAGCAATTTAGAACAGAGTTTGTATTCCTAAACACCCTGATTTACCATGCTGTGCTTAAGAAGGGTCGTGAGCACTATCTGGATATTTACATTATTTACATTTCCATGTGCTTTCAAATATGATCAGCTTGATGGGAAGCTTATATTGACACCATGTGAATTCTGCATTCCTTACACTTGTAAAATCGAGGATATTTGAGGTCAGGACACTTTTCTGGTGGGGAAAAATTTCACCAACTGTATCCACACTCAGGTACTAGTTTTCAAAGAAGGTCTGAGGGACTCTCAGGGTAGGTGTGGCTGCAGGAATGAAGCTGTAGGGACAGAAAACATCTTCACCAAGGAACCATCCTTCAGTAGCTTGTTATCAATACAAAATCATCTTCATGTGTATTAGAGACTACAAAAATAAAGTTATCCTGTAAATATCTAGGCATATTTTATAACCCATGTGTACACATATGAGTGTAAATATATATATATATATATTTATTAACATGCATTGTTGTAAAGTCTGTTTTATGACTTCCACTCATGAAAAAACAAGGGGTTTTTTTCACTTCTGATTCTTCTCACTGGCATCTATTTGCTTCTCTAACACACTGTCTTTTCAGAAAATGTAACACATTAAGATTAGATGACAGATTTGTACTCCAGTTTTGGAGCTTGTAGTCCTCACCTCCTAGAGAATCTCTGTACTGCCTTTACACCTCTAGGCCAGGTATAGAGAAGAGTCATTACCTGATGTAGATTCAATGGAAAATGAGTGAATTTCACACATGGGTGATTTTTGTGTGAGGAAAGGGGCCCAGCTCTGTCAATCAGCAGCTCCACAGTACCAGCACTTGCTATCACAATTTACCATCAACACCACACATCAAACAAGAGCAAATAGACTTGCCTGGCTGAAACAGCACTAAGGTTGTGTCTGCTTGGCTGCTTTAAGGACAGAAACACACCCAGAGTATTTCTGTGCATTCAAATTGATTATAACTTACATTGGTTGTTTTCATTTTCAGAGGTAGTGCTCAAGTCAGCCAGTACACTTTTGCCAAAGGCATCCCATTTGTCAGGCCTTCAGTGACCTTTATGTTTTCAAATTAAGTCTCCTTGTAGCTCCTTTCAAGTTTACAATGGCATTCAGCTTAAATAAAGCAAAACAGTTTGCAAAATATCAGTTTCAATCTCACAAGCCCCTGTGCCCTCCATGGTGACAAGTCAATTGATCTGGCAGCTCCAGTTCTCATGGAAGTGGAGATTTATATGGGTGATCAGGGGCACTTATGGCCTTTAGGTTACTAATGGCCAATAGAAAGAGACATTTTCTTCAGATGTAACAGAATTCGTGCTTGGTTTTGGATCCCAGAGGTAATGAAGAAAACAAGTTATTTCATTTACAAAGGCTATAGGAACTAAGTCTGTTAGTAAGGACAGATTTGAAGCCTTTATGATTATCTGTACCAATCTTTCACAAGGTATATAAACACCAGCTGTGACATGGAGTTTGATTTTTTTCACTCAGTGGCTGCAGTTTCTTAACATGTGAAGTAGTTTTTAATATGAGAACAATAAAGACACATATAGTGGATTTTTCTCCCTCATCTTTCTGTGGGAATTCATCAAACCCAGTTTGGGAGCTATCCCACAATATTACACTCTTGTTAGGACACAATGGCAAAGGAAAATGGTTTGAATTTCTTATTATTATTATCTTAATGCATTTTATGCACAGAGAGGATACTTTTCATAAGGGAAAGAGATATGAGCTTAAAAGATTTATTAATTGGTTTGGTTTTGTTCTCCAAGTGTGGAGTAAAGGTTTCTTTTGTCAAAGTGTCAGATGAGAAGAGAATCTCTGCTCTCAGGGTGACACTCAGACCAAATCCTGCTTGGTTCATCTCCCTAAATACACACAAAATACAAGCCCTGATGGTTTTTAATGTCAGCATGACTGGGTGTCAGAGAAATGGATGCCAAGGTGAAATTCTGTATGATGAGATTTTGCCACATCTCCTCCCTTTGACAAGGACACTTTTCCAGGGATGAGGATGGATTGTTAGGCAGAAAGGAGGAGCAGGAACTGAAAGCCAGACTGTTCACATCTCCCAATTCCTGCATCTCCACATTCAGTGTGAAGGTTTGATTTTCTCTGCAGTGAGGGGAGGTCTCTGCTGCAGATTCTGCAGCAGACCAAAGCAGCTCTGTGTAAGCTCTTGGCTTTCTGTCTTTAGGCTGCTTCTCCATACCTGGAATAGCTCATGGAAAACAGCAGCTATTTATCCATTATATACAAACTCACCCATCCAATCCATTTGTGGATTTCTGTCCTTATAGCAGAGTGTTAAACAATTTAGTATGGGTATAATCTGCTACCCTGTTAATAATCTGATCAATCCTTGAAAATCAGCCTAACTCCAACACCCAGGCTCAGCTCTCCCTGGGAACCAAGAACAAGAACCTCAAGGCTTTTGTAGTAAAACCCAGGATTCAATCCCCCCTGGCAGGACCATGCTCAGCCTCACTCTAAAAGCTGCCAGGAGGAGAAGGGAAAGCACAGAAGAACATGATGGTGCTGCTGAGTTTCCCTGTGGGTCCTCTGGCTGTCTCCAGCCATTCAACTTCTCCATTCATGCTTCACACCTCTATTTTAGAGCACAAACCATAAATACAAATTAAACTGCACTACTCTCTTCAGTCATACATGCGTGGATGCCCTTCCCCTCAGGTAACATATAAATTGCCTGCTCTGAAGAAAGGTGTTTAAGGTGAACTGGTTTTATTGCTTCTAACCACCTGCCATTATTACACACCTCTTTTCATTTGAAAGCTATAAAAACATCCCGTTTTTCATGCATTCCAGACAAAACCTCTGGCTGGCCGAGCTGGCTGAAAGGAGCCATCTTTCAGTGTGACAGTGTAATAGTGTCTTTTCATCTCAAACAAACAGCTTCTGCCATAGAACTCTTGTGAATTCATAATAAATTCTCTGTGCAGGACTAGAGTCCTTTCAATTCTGCACATCACTGTGGCTTGAACACTGAATTCTTCAATGTCAGGATTCACAAAGTAGCTCATAGATACAGTTGTCTAATAGATATGGTGCATTCATTCCTCCTGCACATTATTCCCCCGAGATTTTGACAATAATTTATCATTGTTTTAGAGCAGGCTGGCTGGCTGAGCTGGCAGGAACACATGTGCCAATTTTTATATTTGTTCACAAATAAGCACTGTCAGATATGGAGATTTCTGATTGTAAATGTGCATATTGGTGACAACCCACAACATGTCAAATGCCTGCTATAACAAAGTAGAATTTGAAAAAAGGCTCTCCTCTAAAATTAATTTACAAATCCAGTGCCTATCAAATAGAGGAGTCCATTTCTTTTGACTTCAGAAGATGGTTTCTTTTAAAACACAAATTAGGAGGTCATACCCTTGTCTGCACTTGCAGAAACAGCTGAGATATTAAAGATCTGTCAATCTTTAAAAGTGTAAAATATACTCTATAGAAGAGATGTTTTCATAATTATGCAGACCTGGAAATTGAAATAAAAGGAAACCCCTGAGAGATCATCCAGCATAGCAAATTTTGTCTGAGGCCAAGAGTTTGTGTTTGTTAAATTAGTGAGGACATGCATTATAATATATTCACCTGTTCTTATATCCATTACAAATCACAGAGATTGCAGAATGGCTGATGTTGGGAGGGACCTCTGGAGGCCATCTGGTTCAATTGCCTGCTCTAGACTGAGTCCAAACAGCTTTTGAGTATTTCCAGGGATGGAGACTCCACTGTCTCCTTTAAGTATAAAAAAAATTAGTTTAGCCTGATGTCCAAAATCTTTCACCAGCAAAAATAACTTCTGAACATGTTGCTTTAAAGACTCTCATCTCCTGTCTGTGCAGGGGTAGGAAGAGGGTCTCTATGCAGCTGAGAAAGAAAAGTTTCTGAGTTTTTTAATGGCATGCAGCACTCTCCCCTAACTCTACCAAACCTTAATCCAAAGGGATATTTTTTCTGCAGGAATTCTGTGGAGGATTCTAATTTCTTGGGATTCTATTGTCCTCATTATGTTGATTCTGTGCAATAAATATTGATTATGTAGAATTTAGGGATAATTCTTGTATTTTGCAAAGTCCATAATTGCTTCCTAATGTACAGATCATTAGTTATTACCGTGAATCAGTAAATTTCTATTATTTTTCTTCCATCCATTGGGTCAGCAAACTTAAAACCCAAACATGAATGTGAAATATGCATTTTGGGTCTGGTTAGAATGGGTTTCTATTATGAAGAAACAGATTCTCAGATTCTTATTTTGCCTGGGGCAATGATCTTTATTTAACTGTACTCTTCAGCTTGGCAAGATATTACTGCTAAAGAGGAGATGGAGAAGATTCAGAAATAATTAAAAAAAAAAAAATAGCAAGAATTTTGAGTACCCTTTAATTAAAAAGAGAATGATAAGGGTGACATACTTAAAACAACTGAAAAGCTGATTTCCCTAAGATTTTGATATGATCTAAGCATTATTTTCACTCACTTGTAGCTCTGAACTCTCCCCTAGAACACACATCCCAAAGTCCAGCTCATGGCTCTGTGATCTGCTCCACAGACTCCATTTCCTCGTTTCCATGATGGGAATGTGCTTTAAAAATAGCTCTGTTTAGCCTTTAGCTAAGACAGCTTCAGATCACCACAACAGATGCTTCCCTGAGCCAACGAGGTGAGCCCCCATCACATTTTTCAGCTGAAGGCATTGTGTTTCAGCTTCATTAAATGAAGTTTAAGTAGCATGAGAGAGCCATTCCTGGGCTATTTCATGCTCCATCTAATCTTCAGTGGGCTGTTTTTCACCAGCATTGAGGGACAAGGTGAGGGAGAAAGCAGCTGCTGTCACCACAGGTAACAGGGAATGGGGGTGCAGTCTACCAAAACTACAAGAAGTTGTGCTAATAAGCCTGAAGGGAAAGCCAAACCCAAAAAAATAAATAAATAAATTGTTTGGAATAGTGACTTAAAACAGCAAAAGTGACTCTGTGTGGCAGAGAGGTTATGGTACAGTGGGAGCTAATTTAAACAGGCACAGTAAGTGCAAATAATACTTAGAAAAAAAGGTTTGTGAGTGCTTAGAAAGACAAAAAAGCTGCAAGAACCCCTCTAGCACTGTTGCTGCTGATGCTGCTGTAATTATCCTTCTGCTACATGGCATGTTGAACATTCTAGATGTTCCAAGCAATTTTAATACCAACTTATTTTGAGACAAAATTACAAGCCAGGCACTCACAAGTATCAAAGAAGACTGTTTTGAAATAGAGAATATCACCAAAGAGCAGATAAACAAAACTCCCCAGTTCTCCTCTGGGAACTCTGCTTCCTTCAGGATTTTATCTGGTGCCTTTCTGAGCTGAAGGGGTTTGGCAGCATCCAGTAACTGCCCCGTGTTACATCTTGTACTTGCTTGGACACCATGTTCTGCTCAAAGAAGAATTTTCACTATTTGCCCTAAAGACTGCCTAGCACAGAGCATCTCCAAGCATATGGGTGCTAAGAGCAGCTAAAACTGAATGAAAAAAAAAAAAAAAAAGAAAAAAAAAAAGAAAATCAAGATTTATACTCTGTCATTTTGAGATCACAGTTAAGTAGCTGATGCTTAACTTTTTATTTTTGCTTCTTCATAACAGAAATTATAGAGGGGTTCTCTAGTGTTGCTGCAAGAAATAATTTTCTGTGACTATTTAGCCTGATGTTAACAGAGGAGAAAAATTCTCTCAATATGGTCAATGCCAACATTTTCATTTATCATCAAAAAAGACTCCCAGTCTTCATGACTTATCAGCTGATGAGTTTTCCCTCAGGTTTAGTTAAAGCTGACATTTAGGAATAGCTCAGCTTGATTAAATTCAAATAATTTTCTTTGTAAATCAGACACACTACAACCCTCGAATTTCAGGAAAGTTCAGCAAAAATTCCGTAAGTGTTTAAGTCAGTGTTGCTTTCAACTGTTTTAACACCATCAAAAGTCAGGAAAGCTAGACTAGGAAACTCTAGTATATCTGATGTCCCATTAAAAGAGCACAGGAATAAATTTTTTCAGGCATAAACTCTGTTCCAGGAGAAGTTTGAATTTGTGTAATAGAAATAAGTCATCCTAACCAATGTTTCCCCTTAAAGACTCCTTCTATTTTCTAGTAAATCTTGCTGAGTTGATGGAAAGCAAGAACATTTCTCCAATTAGGGCACAAGTGATAATTACACATTTACAAGCATATTTATTTGGAACAATTAACATTAAGAAAGGAATATGATAAAGTCCTTTAAAAATCAAGATCACATTGTGGAAGATGAGCAGGAGGTGACCCTTCAGCTTCTCACAGTACAAGAATCAATGTGAACCAGGCTGTAAGTCCAAAATGCAACAGAGGAAATGAAATTCAGCTGTGGGATTCACTGGAATAAAGTGCTCTGGAGGTGAATGGATTCATAAAAGGAGTTACATGTGTTCATGAAGGATAATTCATTAGGGTTATTAGGGTGATAAAAGAAAAAAGAAAATATGCAAAAGCTCCTTTTCCTCTGATTTTTTTCCAGGTGAAGTCATATATGCAAAGTGCTAGAATTTTATTGCAAGGTTCAATTAGGAAAAGTGGGAACAGGCAGAAATATGGATTCTGCTGTGGAAAGAGCAATGTGAATTCAAAGGGAGATAAAATGAGAATCTTAGAGAAGAAGCCTTGGGGACAAGACTGAAAGGGTTGCCATGAAATTGTGACAGGACTCTGAATTTTAACCACTGCTCAACACACACTTGACGTTTTTCTGGCTCTTTGTGTGCTTTGACCTAAGAGAATAGTGAGCAAGCTGTGTCAGTCACTTGTCCCTGAAAGAATCTGCCCTGGGCAATTTTCTGAATATCTGTTAAATTGGTTAGAGGTTTTACATACAATTCAGAAAACAATACTCTAAATTTAACCCAAAGTTTCTCCTGAAGCTTGTCTCACTCCTGCATATCACAAATTCCCCAATGTAAAAACGTTTATCCAGGACTCTGTTAGCAGATCTCCTTCCCCCTTTTTCCTAAATCACTGTCAACAATAGGGAATATTCTGTGGTGGGGGAGTTTTGTTATTTTGGGTTTTTTTTTTAGAGAAAAAATTATAAATATTAACTTTAAAAACAAATTGAAAAGCATAGCAAGCTTTGGATTCCTGCTTTTCCCAAGAAAAGTGATAACAGCTCTTAACCTGTGAGTTGCCTCAGGAAAACAAAAACTTACCTGGTTCTGTGATTTCAAACACCAGGACATGATATACAGCTCAGAAAACCCAAAGGACACATTTCTGAGTGCTGGAGAATAGAGAAGTTGGAGCACAGGGAGCATTCTGTCCAGTTCTGAGCTCCCTAGTACAAAAAAAAAAAAAAAAAAAAAAAAACAAACAAAAAAAAAAAAAAAAAACAAACAAACAAAAAAAACCAAACAAACAAAAAAAAAAAAAAAAAAAACAAAAACAAACAAACAAAAATATATATAATAAAAATAAAATTATCCATTGGCCTATATAGAATAAATATCAGTTTCTCATGAGATTTTATTTAGTAGTCCTTCTTTGAGCCCTCTTCTAGGGTCTTTACAGCATGAACAAAGCTGCCAGGCCAGGTAGCAAGAATTATGAACACTGAGCCCAGAACTGTCCAAGGAGAATTCTCTGCCTGCTGAATGAGTTAATGGGATCCATGGTGTCTTCCCTGCCCTGGATCACCTTTTGTTTTGGTCCAGAAACTGAGAGGTGCACAAATTCCTGCCATGTCCATGTTTTGTACCACCACCATGACCTACAAGAAGAACATCACACATCCCTCCAAATGTAAAAATAAGGTTTCTGTTTCAGAGCTAGTTCATATCTGTCTGGGACAGACTGGAATGTTGTAGCTACATTTGTAAGTTTCTGTCCATTAATACCTTCAACTTTATTTACCATGTTCTTCAGCTTCGATTTCCCTTTCCAATTTGTTTTAAATTAAACAAATTTTGTTTTTACCTCCTTGTCACTCCATTCACACTTTCTTCTTAGCTGTCTGCTCTGTAATCATCTGTCTCATCAGAACCATATTCAATACATCAGGATTCATATAAACTACCATAATCCAAATAAAAGGAATGCTGACAGATAAACAATACATTAAACACATCCTGGACCATTCCTAGAATTCTCATTACCTATAATGATATAAATCAGCAATAAAAAAATATGACCACCCTGCTAGGACCCTTCAACTCCAAAAGTCTGGTATATTTCTGTCCCTAGATTTTCCACCCAAGGGGAAACAAGACAGAAGCAACACTCCCCACACTTTCTCTTGGCCCAGCACAATGAGTGTGAATCCAAAATGATTTCTCTGAAGCCTTGGGCACTCAGATATTGTTAATCAGATCTCCTTCCTCCAAGCAAACATAAACATCTCCACAGCTTTTGTGTGCCATGAAGGCAAATCTTCCACAGCTTTCCCACTCCTTCTGCAGGAGCACTGCTTAAATAAGAAATGGCACAGGAATCTCTGCCAGGCTCTCTCCCTGCAGCCAGGGATTCCTCCTCTCCTGCTATGTACACTTTAGGTACCACCCTCCCATTTCTGTGTGCATCACAGAACTCAAATGGACAAGCACACAGCCCAAAGCAGTTAAGCTGCCTCTAATCTCAGCAAAGATTTGGCAAATGGATCACATGCAGAGAGGCTTACTGGTACATTCTGAACAGGCTTAGGTGACAGAATCCCTGTATAGAGTGTTTGTGAAGGAAAAGACAAAACAACAACAGAACTTTCATTCCCCTTAGCAATGACTAGTCCTACAAAGCGAAATAAATCCCCTTGAATAGACTGCACAGAATCCAGAGTAACTGGGAAAAAAAAACAAAAAGTTCCTCCACTCAAATAAATAAATAGCATCCCCACATTTCCCAGAGACTGCAGCAGACGTTTTCATGAGTAGCTAATTTTCTTTGGCCAGGACTTAATTCAATAATGTTGGAAGCCTGAGGGGAATTCCTGGTGCTAGCAAATTAAGATCTTGGTAATTAGCAATGACTGGGCAAGCCACCCTCTGTGATCACTGAAAATGCCTCCTGTAAGAGCCCAGTCCTCCCCAACGAGCAGCACCAGGAGGAAATATGGTTAAACAGCAGCTTGTCATGGAATTGCTTTGTTACATAAAGTCTAAGGCCTTGAGCAGTCCCCAAACATATGGTGTGGAGAACCTTGCTTGGAGTCTCATTTCCCCCATCCCACGCCTTGATAGCTGCAGCTGCCAGGCTGGCCTGGCTCCAGCACCCCCAGGGCAGAGTTTTCCCAGGATGAGTTCATTGCAAGGCTCACAGTGGAGTCCCAGCCTGGATGGGGTCTCCAGACCACCTTCCCCCTTGCTTCTGGAATTTTCTCAGGTGCCTCTTGCAGCTGTGGATGCAGCAGTGCCAGCACAGATGGGAATAACTGGACTTCCCAAACTTTTCAGCCTGTAGTCAAGCCTGGTGATGAAGCAGCTCATAAAACCCTGCCAGGTGAATCTGGCTCGGTGATAAAGTTGTCAATACACCACTGAATAAATAAGACTGAAGCTCCTGCTCTGCTGTGCAGAACACAGGGATAATGGCATTAAGACTTAAAGGATCCATCTGTTTTGTGAAGAGGAAATTTCAAAGTGTTTCCTGTTCATCCCCCCAGTAAAATTCATAATAATTAATGGAGTAGACTCTGAACCATGCAAAAATCTTTATCAGACAAATGGAACTTCAAAGCCACAGAACATTAGTAAATAAAGTCAATTTAATTAAAAGTCTGTCTCCAAAATACAATTCCTTTTGATAATAACAGACCACATTTCAACCCATCACATCTAAGTAACTGCAGAAAGATGATTTACAATCAGAAACCTTTTCCTTTCTGTATCACCTCCTCCTTAGCCCAAAGAAATATTTTATATATGAATATATTTTATTTATCATTTCTAAATATATTTCTGTGTATAGAAATACACAATTTATTTTTTACTATGCATATCCAGATGCCTGCTGATGACCTTATCTGCTGATAAAAGCATCCAGTTTCACTTAAATTATTATCTCCAGGATCCCTATTTTTTATCTAATTTCGAGGGAAACTGTGCAACACCCCAGTTCCACGGTTTCTTTCTCAGGAATTACACAGTCCCCCTCTGACAGGCTAAGGTGTGGTTTTGGTTCTGGCCTAGAACTTGAGCTTAGGAAATCTACATGCCATTCTTTGCATTGTAACCTTCAATCACCATTTGTGAATCCCTCAGGGTTTCTATTTTGTGGAGAATTCTCATGTTCTTTTTAATACAGACAAGGATTTCTGTATCAGAAGGTTACAGACCACATTGTGGTATCGCTGTAAGACATGGAATAAAACACTGGGTTTATTTTGTAGCCAAACCACAAACATTTCTTTTTGATAAAGGTTGGGGTCAGGTTCTCAGAAGATACAAAAGGGAGAATATTTTATTCTCTGCTTGATGCCTCATAAAGTGACCTATCCAAAGCCACATAAAAGGTTTGCATAATTATAATTATATATATAATTATATAATTATATAATTATAATTATGATCCAGGGGTTTTCTGTTCCCAGTGTTTATTTATGTAGTGTGCCTTTCAGCCCTAATCTGTGAGGCACTATTGCAATATATTGCATCACAGAGCATAACTGTACTGTGAACAGCAAACAATTGTCAGTAACCATCTTGTTATTCATTTTTAATCTCCTTAGGCACACCTGGTTTGAGCTTCCTGTTGAATGGTCTGATTTGCTCATATATATCAAAAGCAAAAAGATTTTTAAGAAGTCTTATGTAAAGTTGAGGAGCAGAACTGGAAACAGCCTGTTAAAATGAATGACTTGTGATAAACAGAAGAATGGGACAAATGAACCATTTTATCAGCTCCCAGTGTAGCCAAGTCTACTCCAATCTTCAAAGGCATTCAGCATAATTGCTCACTGTTGTGTGAAATCTCTCCAATGAAACAACTCCTGTCTGCCCTCCATTACTGACACAGGGTGTTATCCCACAGACAGGACATTAAAATGTGAAGAAGAGATCCCTGTGGGCTTGTAAGTCAAGAGAGAGCTGTCCTTGATCAGCGTGGAGCAGGAGAGCACAAAGCCAGACACAGCTCCTGTGTGGCTTTGTGAGCAGAGGCAGAAGGTGGTGATGCAGACATCCAGCATTTCATTAATGCCTCTCTCCATCAGTCTAATCACTGCTCTGAACTAAGGATCTGCTCAAAGACTGCAAATCCAATGAGGCAATTAATACCTTGCACTGAGCAACAGTCTGGAGTTTGATCCCTTCTGAATCATTTCTGTCTGAACATATAGATGGAGCAACATTTGAACTCTGGGAATACAAAGTGAATTCTGGGTGTGCTGAAGAGAATGACAGCAACACCACTGACCTCAGCCAGTAAACACACAGAGAAATTCTGATTTCCCTGTTTGGCTGATGCACAGTCCAAGTTCCAGTAAAGTACCAAGCAGTGGGGAGTTAAGGCACAACAGCAGACATGAAATCCATGAACTTGTTTGCATTTATAACATTACAAATGTTGCTGTTATGTTGTGTTGGGTCTGGCTGGGACAGAGTTAATTCTTTTCCTAACAGCCCATATGGTGCTGTGCTTTGGATTTGTGACTAAAACAGCGCTGGTATCACACCCGTGGTTTAGCTATTGCCAAACAGAGCTCACAGCTTCCAAATCTTCTCTGCTCTCAGTCTGTCCCCTCAGCAGGTGGGCTGGGGGTGGCAGGAGGCTGGGAGGGGACACAGGGGACACAGCTGACCCACACTGATCCAGGGGTGCTCCCTGCCATAAAACATCATGCTCAGCAACAGCACTGGGGAAATCTTTCCAAAAGAGCCACTGTTCAGAGACCTGCTGGTGGGAATAGTGAGTGTCTGTCTTTGCATCACCTCTTTTTGTCTTTATCTCAAGTTGTTTTTTTTCTCTTCTGGTTCTCTCCCCCACCTGCTGCAGAGGGCAATGAGCAAGGAGCTAGTGGGTGCTTTACAAAGCCCACAACAGCTCTGTAATCCTCTATAGCCCCAAACTCAGTTCCTCTAATAATATTTTAAGAATAATAAAAACAGAAAAATCCATCCCAGGCAATTCTGTACCAAACTGACCATTGACAGAAGCAAGTAAAAAAGCTTGAGTGATTACTGAAAGCACATTTTAGGGCAGAACTGGAGCTCTGTAAGATCAGTGACCAGTCTCCAACATTGCATCTTAGTACGTGCAGATAACAGGATGGAAGAAATCCATACATGGGTGGGAGAGTCCCCAAAAATATCCTCTCTTTAAAATGTCTCAGCAGAAAGAACAGAAAGTCAATACAGGGAACAATGTGTTTTTGTTCCCTTCCTGGCAGAAGCTAAAACACAATCTTCAAAGTACAGAAATGCCAACACAATCTTTATGCTTGTACACAATTATTTTGGAGAGTGATTTTTAAAAGCATGTAGTGGATGCAGGTGTGCAGCTCCTGACAGATTGTTGCCCCTTAATGCTCCAAATAGCAGCACTCAGAAGATGCACTCAATAAACATCACAAAATACCTGTTACTGTGTCTTATAGAAGTGTGCTCCCTCCTGACCCGGCTGTTCATTGTGGCAGCTGGATGAGACAGAGGGGGAAAAAATTTTGTACTTCAAAGCTTTTCTTGCTTCATGTCAGAAATACACACACAGAAAAATATCTCCTCTGAGTACTACAGAAGTTAGGCAGAACTTGAAAGTTGGGAATACAGCAGCCAGTTCTCTTCCCTGGGCCAGAGCATGAGAAGATTCCAACCACTGCTGTGCCCCAGACACCACAGCACTCTTGGCTGGGGCTCTCTGTGAGCAGCATTGTTGGATCCCAGAAACCTGGAATTTTGAGCTTTCTGTGCTTTCACTGTATCCCTGGAAAACACTGCTTGTGACCTGAGGCCTTGGAGAAGGCCTCCAAATTTGAGTGATGAAGTTAAAATCAAAGGTGTGCAGTTAAATAGAAATGTGTGCTTTCACATGGTGAAGGGTTTGGCATTTGAGGGGTTTATGATATAGTAATAGCTATGGGACAAGATGGAGGATTTTGGGTGGTGTCTCTTTCTGTTTTCTTCATGGTTTCAGGCAGTAGTTTCTGGTTGGACAGTCAGTGCTGCACTGCAGGTCACAGATGCTTCCTTATTGAGTCAATAGTATAATAATATAGATGTTAATTCTCTATTGGACTGTTAGCTTTAAGAGACCTTGTAACTAGCTGGATTTCTCTCCATTTTGCTCGCTTTTAGCTGGTAGCTGGAAGTGTTGCAGAACTCTCTGTACTTTTGGTAAGATTTCATAAACAACCGAGCCTGAACAGGAGAAAATTCATCTCCTTCATGTTTTTAACCCTGACTCTGAGTGAAGACAGAAGAAAATCAAGACAAGCACTAACGAGGTGGTGCAGTTACCACATTTACACAGCATCTCCTGCCCTGGGCTGCTGCAAGTGCTGCAGAGCACAGCCCATGTACCCAGCCCATGGAGACCTCACTGCTGCCTCAGCAGCTCCTCTGCACGCTCTGGTGTTTGTTGGGAGTTTGCTTCTCACTGACCAACTGCACCTTTTAAAGGACCTGGTTCTGAAACACTAATTTTAGAAAATTAAGATTTTAGTTACCTTGTTGAAAATAATTAAAAGTTTGAAGTTAGAGGGGAGTAGTTACTTGAAAGTTAAATAATTGATTGTCATTTCATGTTTGCTCAGCTGTGCTTACAATGGGAAAAGATGAAACTAGTGAGTAGATCCAAAGGAAAATAGACAATGCAGCCAGAAACCCATTCTTTGAAAAATTGGACTATCCCCAGAAGTCATTTGTATTGTCATTGATAGAAAGGTCAAGAGTTTAGGGTGAGGAAGACTCACCTTACTTCCTCCTTTTAAGAACCCTCCCCATAAAAACGACCCCAGACTTAATTTAGGAAGTCAATCAATGCTTAATAACTATTCAAGCTAATTACCATGAGAAGCGGGGATGGGAGGGGCTGTTATTATGAATATGTATTTGTTTGAATCCTTTGTCAATAAATAGACTCTGTGATCACCTGTGATTTTGCAGTGCATATCAGAGGGTTACCTCACGCTGCTGCCCAGCACTGAATAAACACACACTTTCTAAATTGTTAGAGAGTCTTTTGTCCCTCACAGTTGAGTATTGGTATTAGACCAGTACTCATATTTTGGTAAATCAGTTCAAGGCAGGGGTCACTCAGGGTCACTGGCACCTCTGAGGGCACTGGTACCAAAGTCACCCCTGGCACTGCCACCTGCCCTGCCACCCACAGGCTCTTCACTGAGAAGGGATGCCAAAGATCATCCTTCCCTCCATCATATAAATATCAGGGAGCTGCAAAGCAAGCAGGAAAGTGTGATTGCTTTTGGTGAGTAGTACAAACCTGAGAGGCCATAAACTGAGTTAGCTAAGCTGGTACCTTACACTTTTTATCACAATCAAAAAAAAATTCCTTTTGAAAATTTCTTTGCTTTTCAGCAGCAAATCCTGAGTTGCTGAACTGTGGTTGGTTCCACAACTCCCTTTTCCATCTCTCATCCTGAGTTCCTGCCTAGCAACTTTCTTGGCATTTAGCTACACAGTGAAATCAGATGCCATATGAAAAAATACTTCATTTTGCCAGTTTTAAACATGCTATTTTTCAGTTTCATTCAATATAATCTCTCTCACGTTGTGAATCATGGAGGACGTAAATTTCAAATTTCTTTCCTGGATTATTCATTATTTTATACTCTGTTATCAGGGCCTTTCTTATTCAATCTTAAGAACAAACAAATCCCATCTGTCCTGTTTCTCTCCATGTTCATCATTTCAGAGTTTGTGCTGTTAAATTTTATAGGAAGAAAAGTCTTTTTTTCTATCTCCTGTCTGGAAGAGTGGGAAGCAACACACACTCAGGATGTTCAGCTCTGGAGAATGATCCAAAGAAATATTTTAGGATTGTCTTTACCTGTTAAAATGGACGTCATTAACCTCTCGTGATATGGCAGACTAAGAAATGCAAACTGCACCCCTCAGAATTCTCACAGACTGTTTGTAAAAAAATACATCTTCTGGGTTGGGATGGGTTTTTTGCTTCTATTGGGTTGGGAGGCTTTTTTGTTGTGGTCTGTTTTGTGGTTTTTTACTTTCTCAACTCTCCCAAACTCTCTTCCTTGAGTGTTTTATTTACCTTCTATAAAAATGGATCAGCTGATGAGCACAAGGCAATGTGAAATATCTTATTCTGCATCATCTGTGGATTGTGTCATTCACTGAGCCCAAATTCAGAATAATATGTAGAAGACAGTGGCTCTTGAATCCAGATCAGACCAAATTTTGGAGGCTCTGCTGAAATTCTGAGGTAAAAATTATTCAAATTAAGGTTTCAAAGTACTTTTTCAATATCCAGCCAAGATTTTAATTCATTTTTAAGTCAAAACACTTAGACCAAAAGCAGCTTCTGAAACCAAGGCAATGCACATTTCTCCCTTCATATCCTGCTCCTGGCAAGTTAAGGAACACATTCACTGGACTTTGGAAATTGGCAGTCTGCACCAAAATTCAGGTGTCCTGCCCAGCTGTTGTTGCATGAATGTCACAGATTTTGGGATTCTGAAGCAGGACTCTGCCTCTGGATCCTAAATCCAGTTAAACAAGAAATCTCAGTATCCTTTCATCCCTGATATCTGACAGTTTAGTCTGGGACTGGAATATCATTCCTTTACCACCTCTCCAAAGGCACCATCTGAAGGGTCAAGGGACAACCACAGCAGGACTCACAGCAGGGAGCTGAGACAGGAATCCCTGGGAGCTGCTTTGGTTTGGGGATGAGTGTGGCTTCCCAAAATCCCCTAGCAGCCCTTTGGAGGGGGATAGGGCCAGGTGTGGAATGAGATTCCTCAGGAATTTCAGTCCCAGAGCTGAATGATCAGCAGTTTACCTG
Source organism: Muscicapa striata striata (assembly GCA_030060385.1). Classification (NCBI taxonomy): domain Eukaryota; kingdom Metazoa; phylum Chordata; class Aves; order Passeriformes; family Muscicapidae; genus Muscicapa; species Muscicapa striata. The sequence goes on along the minus strand of JAREIS010000045.1, from coordinate 993,521 downwards.
CTGGAGAATCCTGCTTTGTGCTTAAAGAGTGGCTCAGCTCTCACAGGCTGACTGCTCCATTCTGCAAGAGTGAGGGACTAATTACACTGATATCTGGAAATGGAAGGGTAATTCAGAGTGAAGAACAGCAAAGGAGCTGATACAAAGCCTGTGAGTATTGAAACCTGGACAAATTCTCTGAACAGAGCTGGAATATCCAGTACAACAGCTACAAAGATAAAACCTTCTTCTCCCTAAGTGTGTGAGCTTGTTCCCCACTGGAGTGGCATGCCCTGTATGAATCATACCAGCTGAAAGCCCAAAACACAACTTTCATTTTTGAAGAGATGCTTTAGTAAACTCCATTTAGATCAAAGAGGATTTTCATGCTGGGTTTTCCCTTTAATTGAGCAGACAAAGCATGTACTAATTAGCTGATCTAACACAACAGAAAATATCCTAATCTGATATTTTGCACAGCTAAATGTCTTTGAGCAAACCCAACAGGACAGAAGAGTGATATAGAGGAGGCTAGAATGGGATAAGTCCTTTATATGTACAGATATACAAGACAAAATAAAACTGCTTGTAACTTCATGTACCTGTGCCTTTAGAGTTTCAAATGCATAATTATACGGGGAGAGAATGTGGCTTTTGCTGAACAACTCAGAGAAGAAAAAAGTGCTATTCCTGTAGAATCTTTACCACCTATTCAGAAGATTTCTCCACTCTAAGAATGCAAAAATAGCATTTACTATTTAATGTGTCTATTTATTTATATTTGTACATACCGAATTTTAGCTAATAAATTTGATGTACCTGTGAGTGTAAAGTACAACCACTTCAAATTAGTTTGATCAAAGATCAGACATTAGACTGATAAAAATCATCTGGCTGCTGGAAGAGGCTGGAGAAGCAAAGATAATAACGTCCTCAGTAACCAGCACCTTGCAGCCTTTTTTAGAGCCATTTACATGTAAATAGGGTATTTATAAGCTCACATAGATGTTAGCAGAATCTGAATTTGGAATATTGTTCTCAAATAAACAGTGGGATTTGCATCTCTGCCTCAGCTTTTTCAAACTGTTTATTTAATATTGTTTGCATTGCACCTCCTGCTGAGATCAATATCTTGTTGTGCTCAGACCCAGTAAAAGTGCTCAGACCAAGGAGTCTGATTATACAGAGTCTATAATCTAAATTGCAAACGTCCACGCCACTATTGGGTAGTGTGGAAAAGCAAAAACTATTTTTGCTCCCTGGTGACACACTGCAGGAATCAGATTTATCCCTTTGCCAGGTTTTGAAAGGAAAGGAATGCTAATGGATGGTTTGCATTCCTGGATTGGTTCTACTCAAAACTTGCTAGCACAGGTAGTTTGCTTAGTTTGCTTAACTATAAACTTTTTTCTTCATAAAAATAGAAAATATGTGAAAGGAAATAGAGGAAAGAGGCTGGTTAAAAAAAAAAAAATAGTGGTAGAGTCATTCAGCCTCTTCCCATCTTATGTCTTGCCAGAATTCTTGTCTTCCAACTCCCTCCAGAAATGTTTTTAATCTGACAGACATCCCCCTCCACTCCAGCCCAGCATCTCTCACCTGTGCTGGGATAATTCTCTGGTCTAAAACACCCTTGGGAGTGGAACCCTCACTCCCAGGGAGCAGAGTGAGAGCTACAGTTGCAGGGATGCTTTTGATTTCACCCTGGATTTAGTTTTATTTTTGTTTTCTGAAAATGACTTCATGATCATTTCAGTTGCATCAAGCTCCAAAGAGCTGAGTTGGATTCTTGTCTCTGATCCACTTTTGGACAAGTTAGTGGAGCATAGGTTTTTAAAGCTCTTTGAAAGACATTTAATTTCCTAAATTCAGCTGGAGTGAGAAGAAATATGGATTAAATATGTTTTAAGGTTCTAAGTGCAAACAGCACACACAATGCAAGGGGTTTGGAGAAACTTTCTGAGTTTCCTTTGAAAAAGCAAGTTACTAGTCTTTCTGAAGTACAAGTGGATCATTTTCAGGTTATTCTGGATGAAACAAAGCCTTCTGGAACTTCAATCCTGAATTAGTTATAGCACAAATAATTTTTTCAGCTCAGAAATCAAATTTGCCAGTATCAATGCTAACCACACTCTTCAAAAATTTGAGAGACAGTGCTTTTATTGGAAAATGAGTTAAGACAAAAGTTTTTTGTTTACAGGAGAGTCAAGTGGAATAGGGAGAAAGGGAGGCTTTCCACAACTCTGTTTCTGCCAGGTCTAATCACCTGGAGTGAAAAGCTGCTTCTCAGCACATTAATGGGTACCTGAGGAGCAACATCAATTTTTTTTTAATGTTCCTTCTCTTCCTAACCCTGCTTTGTTTCGTTTATAACAAGGATATTTTTGAGAGAAGTTGGAGTTTTTGGAAGACAGAGGGGAAAAGTTAGAAGATTTTGAATTGGGGTGGGTTTTTTTGGGGGGATGGGGTTGCTTTGGGATTTAGTGGTGTTTGTTTTGGTTTTTGGTTTGGTTTGGTTTATTTTTTTGTTTTGTTTTGTTTTTTCAAAGGCTCACACTAGAACATGATTGAACAGTGCATCAAATTGCAAATGAGACTTGGGAATTGGCTGCAAACCTCAGTGCCTGCCAATGTAAAGGAACAGAGATGGGCACAGAGAATTTATCAGTACTCCAGCCCTGTGCCCACACAAACTATCCCAGCAGCTCCATCCAGAGAGGGAACAAGTTCCCAACTCTTTCTGCTCCATCTTTTTTAAAAACTTAACTCAGAATGTTGAAATAACAATGAGTGAGGAAACTTCAGTCGAGCAAATAATTTGAGCCACTGAATTTCAGTTGCTGTTTCAGCTGAGTTTTGGCAACTTATCCTTTGGCAGAGCTTGCAAATTCAGCACACAGCCAGGCACAGGCACCCTTGGGACTAACTAAGCATCAGTTTAGCATTGCTTTTTTATTGTTCGAGCTATTTTCCTGCTTTATACTTTGCCTTTAACCTGTTTATTTCCCAAGCTGTGTTTGGAAGCAAATTAGCACGATATAAATCCCCTCCCACGAGCACAAAGGAACACCCAGACAGAAGCACCCAGGAAAGTGCTTCAAACAATGCAGCAGGAGTGAAACATTTCATAATTTCAGCTGCATTGTTCTTTCCAGAGCAGTGTCTGCACACATCTCTTTTTATCACACATTGATCAAGCACTGTGTGTAAAATGATCAGAACATTTCCTCAGGTGAGGTGAGGTGAGGCAGCCAGGCTGAAATCCCAAAAGGGCACAATTCACTCAGTTCACTCAGTACCAGGAACATTTCTGTGGAAAGTGCTCCCAGCCACTTCCCACCCTGCTCTCAGAGCTGTCAATTGTCCCATTTGAACCTTTCCAAGGGAAAGCCAGGATGCTGGGCACCCAATCTGATACACGAGCCTGCTAAAGTGTGTGATGAAAAAAATCTTCACTTCTAAAAAATCTTCACTTATAGAATTGAAAATTTAATTAATTGACCTGCAATTTGCATATCAAGGTGGCTTAATTTAACTATATAATTTAAGTAATTAATGTGTGAGAAATCCAACAAGAGAATTACTTTTATCAATACTTTTTTACATGCTCTCTGATAAAATTTCTTTTCTGTAGCATTCCCACAGTATATGACAGGGACTGCTTAGTTGAAAGGCCCATCTATGCCAGCCACTTGTCTCTAATATTTTTTTACCATTGGTCACTGGGAAAAAAAAAAAACAAAAATATCTATATATATACACACATATATATATACATGCCAAGTAGACATTATATTTTCCCCATCACTACTACTGTCTCAGCCCACAAATATTTGTAGCTCAGAGCCAGGGCTGTATCTTAGACATGTAATAGTTCTCAGGGTTTCTCCTTTAACTAGTCTGTCTACTTTCTGCTTGAATATTTTCCTTTTTAAACCTGATTATCCACATTTTCTGATAAGGAAGTCTCCAGCTTATCTTCACAATATACCTTAATAATTTCTTCCTTACCTAAATCTCATTTCTAGATAGATTTCCATCAGCTTCAGCCCCCCAGATTAGGTTGGAGGCAGGTGCCATGTTCTCCAGCTGAACATAAACCACTCACAAAGGAGGAAGATATTCTTTCTAGTTGAAAGGTTTTGATTTGTGGAAATTAATAGCTGCTTTACAAGGGAGGAATAGCTAATTTTCAGAAATTACCTGAGCCTTTACAGATCCAACAGTGCAGGAATTTAACTTCACTTCAGCCTGCTTTCCTGTCTTACAGGAGGATTTACCACTGCCAGGAGATATTCTTTATCCTTCTCTCCAATCTCCATTGGAGAGTTCCCACACCCTCCTCCTCTCAGTATCCCTGGGCTTCTCTCTCCTCACAGCTACAAAAATTCCCCCAACTTTGGCTGCTCTTGGAATTCAGCAATGGGTGAAAGAAAGTTTGAGCCTGAGGGCAGCAAAGGAGGAGCAGCTTGGACAAATTCACTGGATGAAAGGTCCACTATGGGCTGCACCCATCACCTCTTCAAAACAAAGAATTGAAGATGGGAGTGAGCTGGAAGAGGGGGTTACACAGTTTGCCACATGGAATGGGCCAAGTGTGAATAAATTCTTTACCAAAGGAGCATCTGCAAGCTCCCAGTGCAACCTGCTGGTGTGTGCCACTGGTCCCAAGTACCTGAACTGGAGTCAGGGGGACCTGGGGTACAGGAGCAACCACCTGAGGGACCCCACTGTGCATTTCTGCCTCCAAGAAAATTAGATCCATCCTTCTCCAGAAACAAAAGAGAGGCAGATAAATTCAGAGTTACGTCAGCATTCTCATACACCAGAAACAAGTCTGAAAGACCACTAAAGAAAAGGTTGTTTCACCAGAGATCCATCCCTGTGGAAACAGACATGTTTTCTCTCAGCCCTGGAATATTCTTCTGAAAACATATGTGCTCTGAGTCCAAACCAGAAAGATGGTGTTGGTCACTGTGACTGCAAAAATCTACCATCATCCCTGTGAACACCTGGCAAATCAAACCTGGCAGATTAATTTTGGGATGGATCTCACAGTTTTGGAATTGAGTGTACAACCTCTAGAATAAGGAGAGCCTCAAGAAGAGTGACAGACTTGACCAGAACCACCAGGAAAACACCTGCTGGCACTTCAAGGGGTCTGCTGGACCTGACAGAGGGAACTGTGGGGGCAGCAAATAAAGAGAACACATGCTTGTGATGATAACAGAGTAGTGGCTGAAAATATGGAAATTCCCTATTTTCAAAAAAAGGGTTAGTGAGAGAGTAGATAGAGTCACACAGGGAAAATAAAGACTGACATCTCAGATGGCAAGAAGGGAATCAAGTCCACAGGGTAGATATTGCAACAGAAAAACTGGAGGAATAAGGAATAGAAGGGAGCTGCAGGGGAGCCTCATTTGCTTTCGTTTAATTTTTTCCCTTAAATAATTTCAATATCCTAAGCATGTTGGAAATTTGGGAGCAGAAAGGCATTCCAATGCCAGGCTACAAATTTCAGAAAGCAGACTTTGCCAGGGGTTGGGGTGAGGGAGTAAAGCCTCATGTTAAAGCAAACCTTGGATCTAAACCAACATTACCTGACAAGCAGCATCCAGCCAGGATGATAACACTTAACAAAATGTGTTCTGTGAGAAATCACACAGAAAATATCAGCTGGAAATGCAGCTGGGACTTTAATAACCCATCTTCAGGTGAGGAAAAAACATATCAGGACACAACCCAAGAAATCCCTGATTAACACAAAGGGATAGCTAGGGAACTCAAAAGAGAAGATAGAGCCCTTTAAAGGGTTTTTTAATTGTGCAGGATTATCCCAAGAGTATTCAGCTGAAGGACTGTGCCACAGTTTGGTCTCAGTAAACTCTTGTGTTAGAGCAGCACACTCCCAGGGGAGTACACAAAGTACAACCAGTGCACAGGACTTACACTCATCTTCAAACACAGGAGCTGCAGAAAGAAACAGAAAGCCTTAAAAAGCAGTTCAGGCTATATAAGAGAATAAAAACCTTAGAGGTGACACTAACAGAGTTAGCACAGGTCTGAACACAGGGTCTGGTCTAGAAACAAAGCAAAAAATGTTATATGTGAGAGATTATCTGTAAAAAGCAAAGGTATCCAAAGAAGAAAGAAAGAGCAGTGAAATTCTGGCAGATTAAATGTGAAAATACAAGGATAGAGGGCCCCCAGAAGGAGCCAGAGTAACAAAGAAAATGAGTATTAAAAAAAAAAAATATATATATATATAGTTTAAAATAGCCTATTTCCTCAAATATATCAGAAAGAGCACTACTGCCACAGAGTCCCCAACATAAGATGATGAGAGGACTTTTCATGGTATAACCCCAGCTGGCAACTAAGAACCAGAGAGCTGCTCATTCACCCTCCCTCCCAGCAGGATAGGGGAAAAGAATAATGAGAAAACTCTGAAGTAAATATAGTTTAATAATTGAAATAAAATAAAATAAAATAAAATAAAATAAAATAAAATAAAATAAAATAAAATAAAATAAAATACATGGTAATTAACAGGAAAAGAACAAAAAGAGAGAAAAAATAAATGAAAAAACAAAAACATTTCTGTGTTACCAACAGTGTCTTCAGTACAAATCCAAAGCACAGCCCTAAGATAAAGCAAATTAATTCTATACTAGCACAGGACCAAAAATGTAAAATTCAGGAAAGGACATGAAAATAAAGAAAATCTTTTTATTGCTATTCACTGTAGGGCAAGGTGCAACGACTTCAATGTTCTCACTCTTATCTTTCTGAAACTTTTGAAGTGCCTTCAAAAGATGTAATAATAGATTGGAAATGTGAATGGTAACACATCTCTAGAATTGTTAGAGGTAACCATCATGAAATGCACAAAAAATTATAGCTATTCACCAAGAAACCCTTCAAAATCTCAAGGATGAACAAGATGTTTTGCTGCAATTACAGGAGTGTAGTTTCTTTCTTTTTACTAGAAGACTGAAAAAAAAGATAAAAAAACAGCACACACAAAAAAAAAATCTGAAAACATTTTGAAGAGACACTTAAGGGATAAGTGAAGTTACTGGAAACTGTAGGAAGGAATAGGTCAAGTGGACCTTTGTTTAAATGTGATACACTTTGAAACAGTCACTGTGGCATTTGCAAATTGAAGTTCTGCCCTACAAACCTCTAGGACTTTCTTAAATGGAATCAACAAATTTATGCATAACAAAAGGTATTTTTGGATTTTGAAAAGTCCTTTGAGAAAGTCACTCATCAAATGCCTCTAATGAAGCAGCAACCAGAACTGAGAGAAAAGGTTAAATTATAGAATAAAAACATAGTGAGCAGGTGTAAGTGGGGGTCTCAAGTGGAGTTCTGCAAAGACATCTTTAAACTTGTGCTGTTTAGCTTATTCCTAAACAACAGAGATGGAGAAAATGGTGACATAATGAAATTTCCAACCAGTGTCATTTAAAACAGCAAGGATGGGGACAGTGACAGAATTCCAGAACTTTGTAAGACAAATAACTCAATAATAGAATGGCAGGTGAAACCCAATTCAGATAAAATTGAAGTGATGCTCATGGAGGAGAACCAGACTTGGCTTTCCAAAAAAAAATCAGATTTCCTTGCAAGCATCATCTGAGTGCTTAGCAGGATTTAAGAAATTGAGTTTAAGGGAGGAGTGGGACTTGAGGGGAAAGTCAGAGTCTGTTTCATGGACAGTCTGGAAATGTCATACTGTTCCAGTTCTCTCAGCTTGGGAAGGACATGACAGAATGTACATGGCTCAGAAAAGAAGTATGATCATAGGCCTGAAGTGGTTTTTAACCTAGGAATTAACATTTGTAACAAATAAACCAGGACTCCTCCATGGCACAAAAATTAAGTGAAAAATAAAAATATTCAAGTTTGGTAGAATTATCTGACTTCTCATCTTCCCTTTCCATATCAATCCCCCAAGGACCACAGCCAGGGTTGCTGGACTAGATGAGCCTTCTGTCTGACCTCTACAGCTCTCCTTACATAATGCACCAACTCCTAAACTAAACCCACTACTTCACACTGCCACCAGCCACAGCAGATTACCAGCATCTCACGGTTTGATATTTGCTACTAAAACAAAAAAAAACCAAAAAAAAACAAACAAACAAAAAAAAAAAACAAAAAAAAAAAAAAAAAAAAAAAAAAAAAAAAAAAAAAAAGATGGAGATCAGATTTTTGGAAAGGATATTGCAGGTTAAAAAGAAAGAGTAACCCAACCCATCCAACATGTGCTGCTGCTCTGAGCACAGTTAGCAGGCAGCAGCATTTGTAGGCTCAGCTGCAAGCAGGGCACTGTCAGAGCAGAGCTGCCTGGGGGAGTAACAAGATTTGTATTTGTTAGCCCTCAGCCAGCCTTTGCAACTGCTTTGTAAGGCCTGCCTAAGGTGTTGGAACACACACTGCCAAAATAAAAAATGAGTTAAGAAAAAAAAAAAAAAGTTCCTTCAACAAGAGCAGCAGCTTGTAGCAAAAACTGTGGTGTCTAAATTGCACTCAGAGCTGTATTACAGCTCATCTTACTAATTTCATACTGATTGCAGCCCTTTGTTTGAAATGGGTTTGGTTGTCATTAACAGTACAAGTCAGGCTTTCCACATCCCCAGATGTCTTTTCATTGCTGAATGGAAGGGGAACAAGTAACATCGTGTGACTTCTACAGTCAATCCTTTAAAAAGCCAGGCTGCATGTTGTACCTGCAGAGCAAAGCACCTCCCACCCTGAGCATTCTGAAAATGATTTTCAAGGATGGCAAGCACTCATATTTTCTCCTCATAGTGGAAATATTGAGATCCAGGATAAAGTAGGGACTAATAATAATAATAATAGTAAAACCTTTCACAGACAGTTCAGCCACAGTCTGGCTCCCTATCAAGGATCAGTTTAGCCCATGGGACATCATGGTAAGAACATGTGTCACAAAACATGGGGTCCATACCTGTTTGCAATTTCCTCCTTGCCACCCATCTCCACAGTCTGCAGGTTTTCATGTGATTTTAAGCTACCACAGGTTTGCTCCAGGTTTTGCAGATCTCCCACACCTTGCAGGTGCCTCAAGTGCAGACAGAGCTCCGTCTCCAGGACACTGCTGCAATTCTGGTACAGGAGGAGAGCAACAAAAACTATTTCCATTTCAACTAAAGTGCTGTGAAACTTTTTCTTCCTCTCAAAATACTTCTCTCTTCCTCTTTTAAAGCCCTCCAGTGTATGTGTTAGCAAAGCAGAGCAGTACTAGGGAGCCTTTGAACAAGTTACAAAACCCATTTACCCTTAAGACATTCTTTGCTGATGACACTGCTGTTTTTATTAATACATCAGAGTGCTGGCTGTACTGAGGCCCCATTAATGACTAGTCATAAAAGTTCTGTCCAGTGAGTGGAAAGAACACAGCTAGAGGAAGCTGCAGTCAAATCAACAAAGTCAGCCTGACCCATTACAAGAAGGAGACTCTTTCACAGAATAAATCCCAGCATGCAGAACAGATTGTTTTTCAGGGTGAACATCACAAACTCAATGGCAAATACAGATCTTCAAAATGCTTTCAGAAGTCCTTCAGTGCCTAAGAAAAAACAAACTACACCAACTAGACTGTCACCTGAGCAAACTGTGCACACTGGTGAAGGAAGGAAGGAAAATTTAAGAGTTTATTTCTTAGCCAGGTGTGCATCTGCAAGAACAAGGCACAGCCCTCTGTGTGATCCGGGTTCAGCTCAAGATAGCTGGAGAGATCCTGGGGGGAAAAATGTACAGACAGATCAGATAATTAATAACTATTCCCTGGCAGCAGACAGGTCACAAGGAATTAATTTCAATTCTATCCCTACCGTGACTAGGCACTAATAGCCTGTGTCACACACTCCTTGGCAGCCTTTATTTAGTGTTCCTCGGATAAGTGAGCCTCCATCTCCTCACCTTTAGCCAGGCTGAGTAGAATCCAACTCTGTAAATCATCCTGTGAACAACTCATGGAAGAAAGGGGCCACAAATCATTCTGCTGAGGTTCTTCTGTGAGCATCTTTGTGTCTTGGTGCATGAATAATGAGAAACAGCAGAGCCACAGGTGGGCTGGTTGGATGAAAATGGTTTCAAATGAGGAGAAGTTACCGTGTCTAAATCCTCACAGAGCTGCTGCCCAGACTTTGGATGGAGCAGGGAAGAAGACAGGCTTTAATATTCATGAAAGAAACCAGAATCATGGAATGATTGGTGTTGGAAGAGGCTTTAATGATCATCTCATTCCACTGGAGGGACACTTTCCTCCAGACCAGGTTGCTCCAAGCCCCATCCAACCTGGCCTTGGACACCTCCAGGGATGGGGCAGCCACAGCTGCTCTGGGGACTCTCTTCCAGTGCCCCATCACCACCAAGAAATGGTGCTAACAGCTGCTTTACAGCCTTGGGAAGAAACACATAAAATCATGGAGTATGGGGTTTCCCAGACTTGAGCCTTCTAAAGAAGCTGACACTGCCTCAGTGTAGCACTTTAAGGAACCACAAAGGTTTCCTGGGATTTAAACATTGGACCTTTACCCAAACTTCAATGAAAAGTTATTATCAGGGAGAACAACAAAGGAAAAAAAAAAAAAAAAAAAAAAAAAAAACAAAACAAAACCAAACAAACAAACAAACAAACAAACAAAAAAAAAAATAAAATAAAAATAAAAAACCAACCTGAAATTCCTGTTTCTAGGACTGGGGCTGCTGAAAGGTCTACTGTGGAAACCTTGCTCCTTCTAAAGGCTTCATTCTGCTACCACATTAATGGACATTCAGAAACACTGTTTTAAGAGTTTCAGGTGTTAATTAACAGCATTTATTTTGTGTGTGCAGAAATAAATCACTATTTCCACTTTCTGATCAAAAGAAGGAAAAGAAAAAAAAATCCTCTAAGTAATATATCCTGTTTGGCTCAGGAGCAGAGCTGTCTCCAAAAAACCAAGATATGAAGGTATTGCTTTAATATGGAAGTTACACAGTGAATGAGGCTGAAAAGGCTTTTAGACAAAGAACAAAACAGGAAAAGAAGAAAGTCAATGAGGAAATTCTAAATTTGTCCATGACATTCTTCAGCTACAGCTGTAAATAATATACACCTGGAGTGGGAAGTCTAAAAGCTCTTACAAATGGCTTATTATGCCTGTCAGAGAAGTCATTGAAAACAGTAAGGAAAATAGATGAAATCTTATTCTTAGCTCATCTCAAATATAAGATTTATACTTCAGTTTCTCCCTGTCAAAAATAGGAACTAAGACAGCTCCTATTAGTATTGCTAATGCTTTGCCCTTCCTGATTTTAAGGATCAGTTAGTGGCTTAGGAGTAGTAAAAAGATTAAAAATTGCATTTTACATCTGGTTGATATTCATTGCTGTAGTTTTACTCCAGCTCTGCTCTGTGGGTAGAATGAATACAGTAAGGAACTCTGACCAGGAGACATTATCCTTCAGCATTTATGTTTGTGTTTATTGATGTACACAAAGTCATCAGGTCTTCCATTCAAATATGCTATTTCAACACTTCCAACTTAATAACTGGTTCCATTGTCCTTCTCTCCTTGGGTGCAGTTCTAGATATTTCCCTTTTAAGATGGTAATAATGTGCTCATATTTCAAGCTAATAAATAGTAATTTACAATAGTTGTTTGTGAGACTCTGAAGAGCCAACTAAGTTTTTTGCCTTAATATTTTCATTTGTTTGTTTGTTTGTTTTCTTTTTTTTAGGAATCAGTGTTTTCAGTCACTGGCACGACCAGGCAGTCCCAGACATTTCTAGGGTAAGGTTAAGGAGTAACTGAGATCTTAATCTTTTATTACTTCCATGTATTAGCTTTACAGCACATATTTGCATCAGACTTGAGTCATTGGACTAAGTTAGGTGAGGAACTAACCTTTGAAAAATTACCACCTCAAAGCATCATACAAAATCAGGAAGTAGTGACGTGGAAATAAGTTTTGTTTCTGGAGAAATAAATTTGACAAAACACCATCATTCTATATGACCTACAGGAGAAATTTGGACTAGCAAAATTGGCTTTAGTTGCTTGTTTCCCAAACACAGCATTTTTTCAAAAATAAAGACTAGGATTTATATTTTTTTCTTCCTTAATAATTTAAATGATGGCTTTCTCCTTAGAAGCTTCATCACTGAAATGGGAAAGAATGAGAGAAAAATCAAAGGCAATGGGTCATCTTGGAGGTTATCATCAATAATTCATTAGGCTCTGTGGTGGTGTTCTGGCCTCTTATGAATACCATTTATTTCATCTTGTAATTATCTTAAACCTAGCTGGGCAGTTCTCAATGTACCTCAGGACCTTTATCTTTGGTGAATATTAGTGTTGCATGTATAATGTATATTATTTGCAGTATAATTATGCAGGTGAGCCATTAAAAGCCAATGTGCTCTTTCTTGGAATTTTTTTATCCATTTCTCTTTTTGCCTGTTTTTCTTTAACATTGCAAATGATAGGAGAGCAATGTTGGCAGCATCCACCCTGCTGGCAGTCATGGCTGGGTCCTAGAAACATGGATTTGGCCAAGCTGGAAAAACAGGGCTCCTCTGTGCCTGATTGTGCTTAAATTATGGTCATATGTACTCTTATAATTGAATTTTTTTATCATAGAAATTCAGCTGTAATTCCCCAAAACACTGAAGACCTTTTTGCAAGAACAAACACCAATGCCTGGTATTACTGTAACTGGCTGTAAAAATGGAAACTTACAGATTCTCAGTCTGCAGGCACAGAGTTCTCCCCATAATAATTAAACCTTGCTGCAACCATGACTGAAGAGCATCAACACACCAGTGCTGCAACACTGGAAATGTACAAAATCAAATAATGGCCAATTTCACCCATTCCAGCTACAAATGATGCTCTATGGCATTAACAGCATGGTATAGGAGAGTACAGATGTTCACAGGCTTCAAACTTCAGACAAACACAGAATAATACATCTCTGCATGCACAGCTTACCTCCAAACTGAATCCTGCCTTGATTCTCACTTTAAAACAAAACAAAACAAAACAAAACAAAAACAAACCAAACTAAACCAAAACAACAAAAAACAACAAAAAAGAAACAAAACAAAACATACTCACCAAAAAAAAAAAAAAAAAAAAAAAACAAAAAAAAAAAAACCACCAAAAACTAAAAAAAAAAAAAAAAACAGAAAAAAAAACCTCCACCCAAATCAAAATAAAACAAAAACAACAACAACAAACTTAAAATATAAACCCAGCTCATGGCAAATTTGCTTCTACTGATCACTTTCCATGACATGGTAACTCACACACCACAGATGCCCCAGTGGGTAAATTAAGGTAATTGTTGTATTTTGGAAACACAATCGAAAGCATCCTTAGAACTGGCTTCTCTTCTAATAAAAGTTTTTTATTTGTATAATAGGTTCAATTTCTACTGCAAAAAGCTATCAGTAAGGCCACTCTCTATTGAGGTCTAAATGGATCATGAGATCTAAAGATCTTTAAAGATGTCTAAAAGAACTGTGTTCTTTGGACCTGATACTTTCTTTGGGGTTTAGTGTCAGATATTGGCAACCAAGAAGTTTTTATTGCAAGGTGTTTGCTCAGTGAAAATTTAAGATCAGCCAAACCTATTTCATTGAAATCAGCCCCAAGGATTTCCCTGTCCAGTCAAAGCTAATCAGGGGTGAAAAAAGTTTGGCTTCAAAGAGAACACAATCAACAAAACAGTGCAGGCAGTTTTAATGAAAACCTGAGTCACTAATGAGGCACCAATAATACTAAAAAACAATCAGCAAAGTCATCTGCCCTTGGGTCAACACAAACTTGTCCAATTGAAAGATTTTTTTGCACTTTTCAAACATGGATCTAAGAAATACAAATGTCAAAATCTGTGGCAGAGAAGTGTTACAAAACACTTACATGTGAAAAACACTAATATACATCATTAGGTATTTTAATAAAGTCCTATAATCAGAATTGAAAACAAACCCTAGAAGTCAATGATTTTTAATTATTTTACACTGTTTTCTCTATTAATAAGACTATGATTTAAAATAATTTAATTGTCTCTATTGCCAAAGGAGGGAAATGCATTATGTGTCAGATTTTCAGGACATTTTATTCCTATTTTGATTAATGTCTACAGGATAAAACTTATCTGGTCAAATACACTTCAGAAAATCTGCTTACATATACAATATATATAAAAATATGACACACAAGCACAACATTGTTACAACCAAATCCCTTTTCTTTACCCTTATTTGTTAATTTTTCTATGGATTTCTTTTGGGCTTGTTAAGTACCTGACTAACTGTCTTTGAGGGGATTTTACCCTGCACCAGGAGCAGTCATTCCCAATTGCATAGATTGAAAACTCTCCTTCACTGCCAGTACTTCTGTATCATTTCAGAACCTAATTAAAAGGTGTTTCTGACACAAAATTCCCAAGTCAGCAAGAGCAGATTGGAGAAAAACTCTCTTTACCAGCCTCTGCAAAATGAAAACAATTGATCTGATTCACTTACTTCAAATACCATTTGCCTTATGTCTTTTCTTCCTCCAGCATCACAAGTGAAATCAATAATGCTCCAGATTTTCTGATTATTTTACAGAGGTAAAAAGTTCCCTGGTTTTGTTGGAAAAGTTTTATATTGCAAACAACCATTCTCTATAGAATGTTCTTTGAAAAGAACAAGAATGCAGCTCCAGAAATTAAGCTCTCATCTCTATCACTTTAACTGCAAGCTGACTATACTTTCTTCAGCTATTAAATCAAATAAATTAAGAAAGAAAAATTATAAAAATCTCAAAACAATAAAGAAAAGAAACCCAAAACCCCAATCAAACAAACAAAAAAAAAAATGAGATGGTAATTCTACTACCAAAGCAAGAGAGAATTTCTTTCCAGTTTTGGGCAACTTCTAATCAGGAAAAGCTCACAGTGATCTGGCAAATAATAAAATTTCACCACAGAAGAAAACAAACTGACTCAAGAGCCTGGGGTGGAGTTTCTGCTCTCCAAAACTCAAGTGGCAACTCTGATTCTTACCTGCTACTCTCCATCAATCTCAACATGAGAGACACTCCAGGGAAAAAGGGATGGAGAGCTTTAGAGGGATTAGTATGACCAATGGAAGGATAATGAAGAGCTCAGAAAAAAAAAAAAAAAAACAAAAAAAAACCAAAAAACCAAAAAAAAAAAAAAATAGGCATTAACTGGGTGAGCTGGGGGTGCACAAAGAGTAGGGAGGGGACACAGCTGGGACTGCTGATCCCAGCTGGACCATGGGATATTCCAATCAATGTGGCACCCTCAGCACAGAAACAACTGGAGAGGCTCCTGGGAGTGGGTGCTGGCCAAGGACTTTGATCATCTCTCAGCTGGTGATGAACATTTGGTTTTATTTGCTGCACTTGTGTTTCTTGGGGTTTATGTCTCTCTTTATTTTTTCTTTTATTATTGTTAAACTATTTTTATCTCAACTTATGAGTTTTCCTCACTTTTACCCTCCCAGTTCCCACCCTCACCCCACTGGAGTGAATGAGCAGTTGTGTGGGGTTGAGTTTCTGGGTGGGATTGAACCACAACACAGAGCCATGCTGAAAAACAGTGCAATATATAACTAGTCAATTGTTGGGTTCCCTTTTCCTGGGGCTAATCCTATTCAAAACCTTGAATTTTGTGTTAATTTCCAGCTTGGTTAATTACAAATTCCACCCAGGCATATTTCACTCAAATATGTGTAGATATATTTGAAAAAAAAGAAATATTTGAGCACCTCCCATTTTCAAGAGTTATGGAATTAAATCAACAGAGGAGATATTCTTGAGGCAGTTATTGGTAAACAAGCATTTAACTGTGCCTGCTGCTTGTATAAATTATTCTAAATTTCTGAGATGGAGAGATAAAAGTGTCTGCTACTGGATCTGTACCCTAAATTCCTTGCATGGAAGTGTTCACAAGGTGTGTGAATGTTGTTTGGGGATAAGGTTTAGTGGTGAACATGGAGTTGTTGGATTGATGTTTGAAGTCAATGATCTTGGTGATCTCTAACTTTGTTTTTTTGCTGTGATTCTATGAGGTCTAAACAGGATACTGGGGCAGCAACAGCCTGGAGAGACAAATTAGGCTCAGGTGAATGTTTGAGGCACCTTTTCATTAAGGCCTGGGGTGAAACTCAGAAATAATAGGATTCATAGACCTTCAGTCTTTGGCCTTTGCAGAGTGACTGGCAGTAACAGTGATTTCAAGAGCTATAACGAAAAAAAATGCATAAAACAAAACCATTGGTTTTTTTTTGTAATCCATGATATGTCCTTGCTGTATTTTAGACCCATGAGCTAAGTGGTTAACTTCTTTATGTAAAAACTGATTACTTGAGGTCAGATCTCACTGTTGAAGCTCTTTACATTGTTCTGTCAGTGAATCAGACACATTCAATCCCTGAGCAGTTTGTTTGGGGTTTTTGTATTATTCTTCTAACACTTCACTCAGTCAGAGAATGAACTTGACTCAGTGTGCTTAGATGAGAATTAACTTGTTCACCTGCTCCCTACAGCACCAAGGATTTGAGGGAGTTGTTTGAACATCTCTGGTTCCTGCCAACACAGAAATACAGCCCTGCATACAGACATCTGCTTCTGCTGGAGGTTTGTGCAACAGAAAAACAAACACTCCTGGAGGCAGGGGAGAGCTAAACCACTCTAAATGCTCTGCAAATTCTCCAATGTGATGTCTTTATTTCACCTCTTAAAATGGAATTCTCCCTGGCACCACGAAATTGGTGCCCTAAGTCTTAGTTCTGAGGTTCTCAGCAGGATTTTGTAATGTCTGTTTTTGTGGAGGTGGAGACTCAACACTTGGACTGTGTCAACTTGGACTAAAAGGGGAGGAAAGCCTGAGGCAGCTTGGGTCGGTTTTGGAGTTTTGATGGATCTTTGGAAAACTTGACTGCACTCAGTGGAGGCAGTTGTCTCACTGAAGGTGATTCTTTTACTTTTGGATTCTTACACAGATTGATTCTGATTGTAGCAATTATTACCCAACTTCCTTCCTAAGGCACATTATCATCCATTTCCCTCTTTTTCACATGCTGCCAACATTCTAATGGCCAGCAGCTCCTTTTCTCAACACGACTTAGAAGAACTGCAGATAAGCTTTCCTGAAAGATATTTTTGAAGCAACTTAGTAGTTTTGTGGTACCATTTCAATGGAATATTGACATCAACCTGCATTTCACTGTCTCAGAACAGCACATCAGTTTGGAAAGGCTGTCCCAGGTATGGAAATAACATAGTGGTGATATTGCCCTGTAAAGGAGTGAAGCAAGAGTTATTTATGCCCCAAACTGCAAGAATATGGCTGTATTCTTTTCCCCTATAGATCAAACTTGTTTGCTAAATCCATAGTTTTCTCACCAAATTTTGCATTTTCAGAGCTCATGACTTTCTTGGTCCTGTCTCAACAAATGCTCTATTCTTTGAACCAGCTCATTTTCTTATCAGAGCTATCGACTTCTCCAATGTCAATAAAAATGCTGTTAATTGCTCCAGTACATCTTTTGTGCCTCTCTGTATTGTATCATTTTAGACAGCATTTCAATTTGCTTATATTTATTTTGTGTGTCTAGACTTTTTAAATGTTTTCCTTCAGAAAACAGGAAGTGTTTTACAAGTCACTGAAATCACCCACAACAATTTTGGAGTTGGTAAAGCCAACAAAAGATCTTTAAGTGATTTGTCCAAGATGAGTCAGTAAGTACAGCTATAGACAACCCCTGGAGATTTAACACTTGCTTTTTTTCCTCTAACCACAGGATGAAAACACTGCTGTCTCACCAGACTGTCCTTAGTGCTTGAAGTGAAATTTATTCCACCCCTACGTGGCCTCTGAAGTCCCATTCTGTGATAACACATAGATTTTTCATTACCTCTTGACAAAATGCTTAGCACTAGTGTTTATTTTATCCCACTCCAGGCAAAATAACTGGAAAGGGATAATAACCAACATCTATGGATCTTTGGCATACTTTTCTTCTAGAACAATATCAAATAAACAATATTTAGGTCAAGATTTTTTTTTTTTTTTTTTTCCGGAAAGGCTCTAAAAGGCTTCTAAAACTGCCAGAAATTAAAATGTCACCTAAGAGAAAACTCTAAATTTTGGAAGTTCCTTTTCTCTGGAAAGGATGACTACTTCTATAATTATCTTCCTTGCTGATACTCAGTCTGAAAAAATGTCTTCAGAGCAAGGTCAAATGGTAAAATAAGTGTAACCCTTTCATTCTATGTGCAGAGCAATGTTTTGGAGTTGGTTTTTTTATCAGTACAACTGGATAAGTTTCTGTTTCCCTGCACATGTATCACATTGCACCCTTCACACATCACCTCTTCACTCACAGTCATATTCTGCATCTTGTTTAGGTTCTTGCCTTGAAAGAAGGGTCTATCTGTGCAGTCAAGATGAGTGTTTCCAATATTAAAATATCAAAAATTCTTTTGACTCCAAGATAAGAAAATTAGAACCCTCATTAAAACTAGGATTTCTGCATAGATTTCTAACCCACATCCATCTGTGTTTTAATTTCAAATCTTTGAAATGGTCAGTTCCACTTTGTTTCTGCCAGATGAAGAACAAAGTCTGACTACCAGCAGCATGGAAGTGAAACCCTTGTTTTATGTAACAGTTTTATTGCTTCTGTGCTGTGCTGAGTTAATATGACATATTATATTATAGCTGAAATATGATAATGAATTGTGTGATGTTCACATTAGTTTGAAAGCATTCTTTACCAAGTTTGTGCTACCATCATTTGCAAGTCAATACAAAAAGGACCATAGCAGGAAAGCTAATCTGGTGTGCATTGTATTGATCTCTTTCTCATTAGTGTCAGAAATTAATTGCAGCATGCACAAATAACTCAGGACAGCTCTGCTTCTCTCCTATAGTTAGTGACTAAGGGATATTTAACAGAAGGCCTCTAAGGGACACTGCCTTGCAGAAAGCTCTCAACCACAGAGAAGATACATTTCTAAGTAATGCATAAATATAAATATAAATATAAATATAAATATAAATATAAATATAAATATAAATATAAATATATAAATTCATATGTATACATATACATATACATATACATATACATATACATATACATATACATGAATAATATATTTAAGTATGGCCCAAGGAACTCTCCAACTTCAGACCTGTGGCAGGTAGTTGGGAACAGAGTGACACTATGGACTGATACTTGGATGTCCTCCCTTGAGTCTGATTATTCAACATGGAGAGAAAGCTCTCAATTTTCTTAATGTGTGTATTTCCTTACTGTTGGGGGGGATGTAGTAGATAACAGTAATAATATGAAAGAAATACATATAATAAATATGATAGATACATAAAATATAATGATGATAAAAATGACAACCTTTGCCTCTTTAACAGTTAGAATTTTCTGTCTTCACAAATAATATCATTAGATATGAACAGCTTCAATCCCCTTCTTCCCTTTCAATTCCTCAGCACCTCAAAAAGTTTTCATTATGTTCAACTAATCAGAGTGATTTCCAAAGCTTGTTTTCTTTATTGTCTTAAAGACTTTCTGCCAGGACACCTTTGGCATTGGACATCTTGGCAGTGGCCATTGCTGTGGATGGACCTCTTTAATCATTGCAGTTTAGCATCTCACAGTGATCAGCATTATCCTCCTGTCAACCCCATGACACTGGGTGAGATTGATGCTCCTTCCCTGCTGGCCTCTGCTCCTGGATTGCTCTTGATTTATTGTGTCTGGAGCTTGGCAAGGGGGTGCAGATGGTTTTTAATCAATCAGAGGGTGGGGATGGAGTTGCTGGTCTATAAAACCACCTGTGTATAAAACCACCTGTGTATAAAACTACCTGTGTATAAAACCACATGTGTCAAGCAAAGTTACCAAAGGCAGAAGAAAGGGAAGATTCCTGGGTCAAAAAACCCAGAATATGTTATTCAAAGTTAAGCTGCAGAACTCCACAGAAGAAGGAGGCTGTTGGTGGGGCAGTGTTATGATTTTGCAGCTCATAAAATGCCAAGGCACAGCAAAAGTGTGGGTTACAACCATGATGTGGTTTGTGTCTCAGGTTTTATAAAGTGACCCCATTTCCAATGTTTTCCAAGCCCACAGTATGGCAGCAACTTCAGAAGGAGGCATGAAAAGTGACATAAGAATGAGCAGGTCTAATATATTTTTAAATTATAATCAATGTTCATTATAGTGTAAATCTGGTTATATAATGTAATAATGTCAATTCTGGTGGTTTTATAATCCAATATTTAAAATATCCCAGCTGCTTCTTATACTTTTCTTACTTTTGAAAACTGAAGAAATTTTTCTACAGGAATGTGGAACACCCTGGCAATTTCATATATATTTTGGAGCATTTAACACTTTCTTTCTGATGAGTTTTTGATTCTTACAGACCAGGTTGGAGTTTAGTTGTGACTTTTGTCGTGTCTCTCACACTGACTTCTAAAATATGGGAAGAGATTAAATCCATACTGAAAAGCTGGAGCTGTAGATGGTAATTACCAAAGAGAAGCACCCACACTTCAGAGTTAATCTTTATTCAGTACATGACTTTGTTGGAGTTACTAGAGAGTTCTCAACACTTTCCTAGGTTTCTTCAACTTTGCATCTTGACTCCTCTAACCTTTTATATCCTTCAGGATGCTACCCAAAGTAATTGATGTGTCTAGACCTTGTTCTTCATTTGATATGCAACAGACAGTGTCCAAACACCAGAAAAAACATAAGGTGTGATTCACTTTGATTCATCCCCTCTTCTTCCCTTCCTTAAGGCATTGGCTGTATCTAAAAACTCAGCAGGGTACACAAAAAACAAAGCAAAACTTGACAAGCCAACTTCATCTCAGATGTTTAACGATACCTCTCTGCTCCCTGCCCACACTGTCATCTTTAACACAAACTATTTTTTTGCAAATGAACTGTAAATTATCCTAAAAGAAGATTCCAGACTAAACTTTTGCATCAGTATGGTGTGCAAAATGAAGCTTAATGTTACAGACATTACTGATGTTCATGGGAAAAGGAACTTTCTTAAATAAATAAATTTTTTCTCAAGTTTTTTAGAAGTAGATGGAAAACACAAACTTTGTAAAAAAACACATATGTGTACAGGACAAGATAGAGGGGAAACAATTAAAACAAAGAACCCACATATAAGGGAGAAAATACTTTATCCACTTCAGTTTGCTTGAGTGCTGATTCAGCCATAAGTGCCAGGAATTCTCATGGAATTCACATTCTGGGCTGGGATTCTCTCTTAGCATAGAAATCAGAGGATAAACACCTGCAACTGAGCTTGATCCCTGAACTCCCTTTCTAATCAGTAGAGACAAACAGGTCTTTCTTGGAGGCCATTTAGATCACCCATCTTAAACAGCTGAATCCTGGAATTGCCTGTTTCTCTATCTATTAGGAAAAAAAAAAAAACAAAAAAAAAAAACAAACAAACAAACAAAAAAAAAAAAACACAGAAACAAACAAACCAAAAAAAACCCCCCCAAAAAAAAAAAAAAACCAACAAAAAAAACCAACAACAAAAAAAAAAACCGAACAACTGGATGAGTAGGCAGCAGGATCTTGTCTAAAGCTGAGTGCACAATGTGCACCACTCTAATGATAAACAAATCCATGAGTGGATTTTTCATCAGCAATTGAAAAACTTTTGAGAATACAAGGATAGCTCAAATTCCACTCCAGCTTTCCTCCAGACAGGCTGGATTTGTTAGAAAAGTTTTATTCTCTCCTGCTCCTTCAACAGAAAAATTCTTACTGTCATCGAAGTCCCTTTGCAAAAGGGATGGTCATCATATTGCATTTCTGCATGAAAAGTGGATCCATCTATAAACTGAAAAAGTGCAAAAGCAACTGGAAACAGACTAGACTGAAAGAGATTTTGACTAGATATTAGGGAGAAATTCTTCCCTGTTAGGGTGGTGGGGCCCTGGCACAGGGTGCCCAGAGAAGCTGTGGCTGCCCCATCCCTGGAATGTCCAAGGCCAGGTTGGACAGGGATTCTGAGAAATCTGGGATAGTGGAAGGTCCCTGTCCATGGCAGGGAATGGAAACAGGCCATCCTGTGTGTGAAGGAGTGGAACTAGTTAAACTGCTGCAGCAGCCAGCTGAGAAGCAGAACAACTTCAGTATTGTGTGCTGTGCCCTGCATGAGGAGCTGTGGTGTGGGGGTTGTGGTCACTGTGCAAAGCCACCCCACAGCCTGCTGACCCTGCAGCATCCCCAGGACTGCAGGAGCTGGACATTGCTGACAGTTCCAGGGGTTTGGCTGGGGAGCAGCTCTGCAGCTCAGATCCAGAGAGACTGGTGGGGTCCCAGAGTCTCAGTCTCTGATGATGGTTGTGAGGCAGATCAGAGAAACTTCGGACTCTTACACCATCCTCAGCCCCAGCTGCAGCAGCTCAAATGCCCCCTGTGCTTACACTGAGATTTCTCACAGGTGGTTGCTCCTTCATGCTTTGGCTGGCAGCCCTGGACCACCCTGGATGTTTCTAGTTATGTGTGATAATTGATAATAGATTTGTGTTAATCATAGAAGTATTGGGGCTTGTATAAACCAGAATACTCAGGTCTGAAATGAAGCATGACACTAAAGAAAGGAAAATATATGATTGAATCATTTTGTTTTAAATCCCCCTGTTATAAATATTATGTTTTCTAAATAAGTTGTATCTACTACCAGCTTGCAAACTAAAGCTTTCCCACAGCCCAATAGATTCTGCAAAATCAGATTTCCTGCCTTTGTGTAATCAATTGCAGCCTATCTACTGGGACCAGACTTCCCAACTTCTGCCATTCCTTACCTACCAAGACCCAGATGGTTATCTATAAGACTTGACAAATTGTCTAGAGACTTCACGTCGTCCAGAGGTCCCATGGATGCTTTTGACCACCACTGCTTACCTGGCAAAATTATGGCAACAAAAAAATAACAATTATTGATTACTACAAGGAAACCATACTATAAAAAGGAGCTGCAAACCAATGGGGTGTGGAGTGGGCTGTGACCCCCCAACACTGCATTGCTCTGTCTCTGTACAATAAAGCTATCTAACTTTTGCTGAATATCAAGACTTTTGTTTCTCATTTATAACATATGTGTCTGTCCATTGCTAGATCCAGCAATCCTCTGGGGAACTTCTAAGATGCCTTCTGCAAGTGACAATGACGAATTTTTTAAAATCGGGAAATCTAATGTAAGAATTTGAATCAAATGAAAAGAAGTTTAATATGATGAGATAAACTGGGGGCAGAGAGGTGGAGCCAATTAACAATGTGCTGTTCCCAAAATGCCCACTGTTGGATTTGATCACACAGGCAAAGAGAAAGCTCTGCTTGACCTTTTTGTTGTGTTCCTTCAGGAGAAGCTTTAGGAGGTTTTTTACAGATTGCAATGTAGAGTAAAAATCATAGAACAGAATCATGGGATAGTTTGTGTTGGAAGGAACCTTAAAGACCATCCAATTCCACCTCCCTGCCATGGTTACTCAGAGCCCCAATGTCCAACCTGGCCTTGGACACTTCCAGGGATCCAGGGGCAGCCACAGCTGCTCTGGGCACCCTGTGCCCACAGCCATCACAACAAAGAGCTTCATCCTAAGGTATAATTCCCTGATAAAAGAAACTGAGTTTGTTCATATTTAATACTTCTTAAGTTTAGTGAAATGGAATCATTTTGGATGCCATGAGAACTCTGTTGCTATGGTCTCTGTGAAAACAGACCATCAAAAATGTTTATGTGGGCTTAAATAAGGAAAATCTTTGGAGGAAGTGATAATATAACAAATTCACAGTGTGATAAGAACACAATATCTCTGTGCCACCTCTGAAATAACCTTGTTTCACTGCTGACACAAGAGAAGATTTGGCAAAAACTAGTGACAGAGGAGTAAGTTTCATTGGCAGTAATCTAGGAAAGATACAGAGAAAGTCAGATGCCTTCTGAACTACATTCTTGATAGTGTGGAAATTATTCCTCAGTGTAAAGTTTTTCCTATGTACTATGTAGTATCTCTATCTGTCACAGAGGTAAAAATTAATATTAAATACAACTCTACTTGTCAGACACAGTTAGTTTTACATATCAGCTATATTCACATTATTAATCTGGTGTCCAGAATACTGATCAAGGGCATTTCTGGATCTGTACTTCTGATGAGTAGAAGGCTGCTTTTTCTGAAAGCACTGCCAATCACCAGCCAAAAGCAGTTTTCTCTAATGAGTGACATAAAAGATAAATTAATGGAACCTGCAAATATTATTTCTTCCACACCTCTTTCTCAGGAGGAATAAAGAATTACACTCAGCACTAAGTAGGTCTAGACCAGCACCACTGTGGTCAGGGCAGTGGGGAAATATTCTACTATGAAATGTTTACCATTGCAACACTTCTGACAGCAATTTCACTGAATCCCAGGATGTTCATCTTTGATCTGTTATAGTGCTCTTCTGGCCTGGCTGTAGTTTGGGTGCTAAATATCAAAACCACTACATTGCTACAAATTTATGAAAAATAAAAATCTCTATTAAGTATACTTAGCTACATATGCTGCTCACAATTACAATTCATTCACATGATTGCTCTGTAAAATGCTAAGGGATTTCTATCAGCTAACTTGATTTAAACAAGGATTCCCTTGTTTTACTTCTTCATATATTTTTGAACAAGAACTAACATCACTTAAGTCATGTTCTGAAGAAATAAACTCTTTTCTAATTATATTTATATGTTTATTTCTATTTATAAGTGCTTAATGGTGGTGTAAGCTACCACTTGTGCTGGTTACACAACTGATAAAAATTGGTCTTTTTCCTAATATCCCAGTAATTTTTTTAATACAGGGAAGAGGAAAACTAATTCTAAATATTATTTAAATGAAAGATTTAGTTATTTCTTGATGCCCCTTCCATTCATGGGGAATATCACTTCTCCACTTAGTTTCGGTTGCTCCATCAGCAAAAGTTGTTCCTCAAGGCTTCATTCTTTCTTCAGAGCTTTTTTCCTTCTGCCAGATGATCTGGCTTAATTCAGATTTCCACAGGAACTGTGCTGTTTCCCCTTCATTGATCCAGCATGCATGAGCAACAGTTGGTTCCTTCCATGAGCAGGACAGTAGATTCACAGGTTTTAAGGACAAAAGAAGCCATTTTACCAAACAAATCTCTCTTATTGTAGAGTGCTTTCTCTTTTGTACTTGTCTTGGTCTTTAACTGTGCTGCTCACTGTATTCTACAAGCTTCTACTTCAGGCTTTTAATTCCAGTCCTCTACTTTGCCTGATTTCCCCACTCATTTTGTGGGAACCAGAGGCTCTTAAATTTGGTTGGGCAATAAAAACAAATAGTTAGACAGCTTTACAATGATCCCAGCAGAACATACCAGTTTCAAAAGTGGATGTTTTAGTAATTTTGAACTCTGTTGTCATTTCTTTCACATGAATTTCCAACCATTGTGCTTTAAAAAGCTGCTTTGGCCAGCCAGTAAACTCTTACCACCCTTCCCTTAGTAGGGACCAGGACAAGTGCCTCTAATTTCCAAATGTTTATTTCTACATCCCAGCATTTTTTAGCACATATATTAATCTGTAAAAGTATAGAATAGGAAAATGTCTTTGAAAACTCTCAGAATTTTCTGTCACTCATGCTCTTTGTCATTGACAACAATCAAAATTCTTTGATATTTACTCAAAAAGTAATGTGTATGTTGTGTTTTGTGCTGTGTTATGCATGGTTTGTAGTTTTTGTTGTTTTGTTGCTTATTTACAAATTAGATATGGGAATTCTTGATTCAACTGTGTATAGAATAAAACATCAAACAGTAAGTTTAAAAACTTGTAGACAGAAAAGAATAAAAGTAGAGAAGAACATTATGTGGTAGATAATGGATAGACAAAGAGTGGAGGAAAGCAGGAACAAGAATTTGAAATATTAAGAATAAATCTGGGGAAAAAGGTATCATGTAAGAAACACAAATTATAGAGGAAATTGAGAATGTATGTAAGGAATAAGGAATCGCTCTCAATCAAATCTCAAAATACAGAACCTATAAAAATACAAAGAAAGAAATTATTATTTTTCTTTCCCCCATATTTCATATTCACAGCATTCCCATCTTGAGCCACAGTGGCCAAAAATATGCCAGGATTCATGAACTGGTTATTGAAAATAATGGAAGTTGGATAAGTATTACAGTGGTCCTAATGTAACCCCTGGCCAAAAAGATCCTAAAACAGCAATGACAAATTAATTGAGAAGGTATCAAGAACACATTCCCTGTTTCTAATATTAATTCCATAGACATCTGAGGGCTGTATTTGTAACTAGATCCTAAAATTGTTTCCAACATCTTTGGTCATAAACACAGTATGTTAGAAAACTTCATGGATCTCTCAATACAGACATTCCAATGCATTTCCTGAACCAACCACTCCAGACACTGAGGTTTAAAATGCCAGAATGATATAAATAGGCATGTTAATTTAATGAAAACAGCTTGAGAAAAAAGTGGGACCTAGATTCTGTCAGAGGCGCATTTTGTAGATTCAGTTATGACTAAGGCAAATTTTATTTCCATGTGGCTTCCTGGAGCAGCATCCAGCCATCTCTTTATAGAATTAATTAAATCAGAACTCAGTATCAAACTAACATCTTAACCACTGGACCTTTCTTCCTTTATAGATAGAGCTTTTGGGAAAGTAGAATAAATAGCTTCCTGGAGAGACCAGAGCTCTCTCCAGCATGAAAGTGATGTACAGCTGCAAACCAATTAGGCTGAAAAGTTCCCATATGTTTAGCCAAAAAGAACTCACTCCAGTAGCTAAACAAATCCATTGACTTAAAAACTCCCAGGATCTTAACTTCAAAGCATCCATACCTAGGGATCTCTTAAAACATATTGAATCAGTGATCTTTAAACACTGCACATCCCTTCCAAATGTCAGCCATTTTTCTGTAAGCTGTAAATCTTCAGCTCAGCTTCAGCTGCCCAAATGCTCCACAGCTGCCTCCAGTCAGCCACGTCCCAAACGAGGCTCAAATCTCACTTATTCTGCACAGATACCACCAAAGCAGGTGAAGACAGCCCAATAGATTTATTCCAGGTATTCCAAGTAACTTAATGCCTCAGTGTCATGACCCATGGTCAAAGGGCACAGTGTTGGTTATAAATTATCCTAAGAGTGAGAAAAGTCTCCAGCCCAGTGCCAGGGAACCCTTATGCTTTTATTATAAAGTTACCTTAACTCCAGCAATCAGCCCACTATTCATTCTCAAGAAGGTTGGCCAACATGACATTAATTTTACAAGGAGTTCATCAAGTTCCCCACTCCTCCTACAAACTTCTCAAAAATTCTGGCTAACAAGCACTTAATATTTTACAACACACCTCCACAGGGTACCTAAAGTTACTTCTAACCACAGTTTTCCTGGTGCAACAGTCAGAATGTTTGAGACAAAACATCCTCATGCCTGGTCCTCCACACTCAGCACATTTTCATTGCCTTGCAGCAGCAGCAGAGGCACAACCAAAAGGGTTCAATTTACAAACTCACTTTTCTTGGCCTGACAGTGAGGGCTGGGATTCAGTTATTGAAATCTCTCAGAGAATTACTTCTTTTTTTTAAAAAAAAAGAAAATCCTCACTTTAGAAAGTGCTGGTGGAGGAAATGATTGCTTTCATGGAGTGAAATGTACAATCATGCAGATGAGGATTCCAGGAAAGCATTTCTTATTTTGATCCTCAACTCCTTGGGCCAAGGGAGAGTGAAGTTGTTGGTGCTTTAGATATGGAAATAGTAGAGCTTCTTGTCCTTTAGTCACCCAAAGCATCTGGGGGAAAAAAAAAATTGATCTTGTTCAAAACTCAACTTTGAAATGAACATATATATGAAGATATTACTTTGAGCAATTTAAATGGCTTAGCTTTCAAATAATCTTTCAAAATCAAAATTTTTTTCTGAATTATGCTCTTTTTTTATTTAATCCCTTAAGTGCTAAATCAGTTCTGATGTAAAACTGGAAGACAAAAGAGTGTAAGGTATGTGGGGTTTGCTTCTTTCCCTTCAGTCTTTACTTTCTGCATTTTTATCATGAAGGGTAGGCCTGGAGGAGTCAGTAAAATCTATGGCTTCTACATAGAATAAAATGGAAAACTAAGGAAATGTAAAATATTCAGGACAATGGGTATCAACAGGGAAGAAATTAATATAGTAAAAATTCATTATATTATAGGTCCAAGGGCCATAACCTGGTTCCTCAGAGCATAGTAGCTGGAAAAATAAAGGCTTTGTGTTGCTTCCTTTGGCTAAAGGTGCTGTTCCAGAGACTCTGATTTATGCTGTTAAGGAGTTCCCACCCCTGCTGGATTTATTCCAGGACACACAGAGGTGGGGGACACACAGCTCCAGTGACTCTCTCAATTTCTCTGTATGGAGCACAGCCTTATTCAAAAAGCCTCAGTCTCATTTTCAGTCACCCAGCTTTAGCAAACAGGTGGAGGGAGAAACCAGCCCACCAACACACCCACGCAGAAAACAGTAACGAGTCTCCTTCCTCTCTCATTATTGCTCACACAGGAAAACATTCCTTTTGTTCTCCCCTGCCCTTGGAATGATGGGGAATGTGCTGAAGCAGTCCTACAGTAGCTAAATTACTTATCACAAATCTTTTAAATGAGTTTATTCTCATTAATGTGGCATCTGGGAAATGGGCATTAAACCACCAATGACCTTTTTGCTAATAAAAGGCTTCAAAGCTTGTTATTTGGAGGGTACTTCTCAAACTGAGCTTTACCTCCACATCAGGCTAATCAGACCAGTTCTTCTTGCTGAATTTGAAACTGCTAGAAATGAACAGGCTGAGGCTTTATTCAGAAGTGCTGCTGCTCCATTCTGCTGGTATGTTTTACCACAGGTGACTCCTCTCTACAAAATTTGGGTGTATCTGTGCTGCTATTCAGGAAGTAACTGAACAGGCAGGTGACAGGAATGGTGACATTGAGGAGGAATTGAGCAGAAAATTCAGTTCAGTGTAGCTGCTGAGGTGTGCAGGTAGGCTTGTGAAAAGTGCTGAGCCCCTGGGTTATCAGTCCCAGCTCTGTCCCAGCCAGCTCAGGTGTGCCTGAATCCACCACTGCATCCTAAACCTCACTGCATCCTAAACCTCACTGCATCCTAAACCTCACTGCATCCTAAACCTCACTGCATCCTAAAACTCACTGCACCCTAAACCTCACTGCATCCTAAACCTCACTGCATCCTAAACCTCACTGCATCCTAAAACTCACTGCACACTACACCTCACTTCATCCTAAACCTCCACTGCATTCTAACCTCGCTGCATCCTAAACCTCACTGCAGCCTAAACCTCACTGCATCCTAAACCTCACTGCAGCCTAAACCTCACTGCAGCCTAAACCTCACTGCATCCTAAACCTCACTGCATCCTAAACCTCACTGCAGCCTAAACCTCACTGCATCCTAAACCTCCACTGCAGCCTAAACCTCACTGCATCCTAAACCTCACTGCACCCTAAACCTCACTGCAGCCTAAACCTCACTGCAGCCTAAACCTCCACTGCACCCTAAACCTCACTGCAGCCTAAACCTCACTGCAGCCTAAACCTCCACTGCACCCTAAACCTCACTGCATCCTAAACCTCCACTGCAGCCTAAACCTCACTGCACCCTAAACCTCACTGCACCCTAAACCTCCACTGCATCCTAAACCTCACTGCATCCTAAACCTCACTGCATCCTAAACCTCACTGCACCCTAAACCTCCACTGCATTCTAACCTCACTGCATCCTAAACCTCACTGCACCCTAAACCTCCACTGCATCCTAAACCTCCACTGCACCCTAAACCTCACTGCATCCTAAACCTCCACTGCATCCTAAACCTCACTGCATCCTAAACCTCACTGCATCCTAAACCTCACTGCATCCTAAAACTCACTGCACCCTAAACCTCACTGCATCCTAAACCTCCACTGGACCCTAAACCTCACTGCATCCTAAACCTCACTGCAGCCTAAACCTCACTGCACCCTAAACCTCACTGCAGCCTAAACCTCACTGCAGCCTAAACCTCCACTGCATCCTAACCTCACTGCAGCCTAAACCTCACTGCATCCTAAACCTCACTGCAGCCTAAACCTCACTGCAGCCTAAACTTCCACTGCATCCTAAACCTCCTCTGCATCCTAAACCTAATCTGCATCCTAAACCTCCACTGCACCCTAAACCTCACTGCATCCTAAACCTTCACTGCATCCTAAACCTCCACTGCACCCTAAACCTCACTGCATCCTAAACCTCCACTGCATCCTAAATCTCATTGCCTCCTAAACCTCACTGTACCCTAAAATCTCACCTTGGGTCACAGTCTATTTAAACAATCACAACCCCTCAGGTTCTAAAGTTTATCCATTTTTAGCTTGTCAAGGTAACTAGCACACTTCTGGGCCACGTCCTCTCTAGCAGGAAACTAAAAGGCATTTATTGCAAGAATCTCTCCTGTGACAAAATGAATGTATCTTATTTTAGTTTTCTAAGAATTTCTAATAAATAAGAAGGAGACCAGAGCAGTCTGCAGCAACCTCTGGAGGGCACTGCTTAAAACAGAAGGAAAAGAGTTCCTGGACTGCCAATCCTCTCTTGCACCCAACGTTTTCTGTGATCCTGTAAAGCCTCCTTTCAGATCATTCAGCAAATTAAGTAAGGAAACCTTTTTATAATAAAACTTTTTATAAAAGTCTCCTTTTATAACCATTTCCACACTGTCAGGACAAGGGCTCACAGACAGGTAGGATCTGTTGAGACACTGAACTTCTTCCATTACAGTCACAAATTTACACAAATTCAGTGGCAATGTCAAGAAACAAACTGGGATTTTTCCTCTCTGTGAATATAAAAATGGAAAGGAAAATTGTGCTGGAATCTGCTTTCTAACCTTTCATCACCAGGTTAAACTTGTCTTTGTCCACTGAAAGAAATTACCTTTAAAATTGAGCAAGGATGCTAATGGCAATGGTACAGGATTTATGCCCTGGTGTCTTTCTCCTAAGGTGGGCCAGGCACAGGTGAGCCCTCAGCAACTCAGCCTTCAGCTGCAAGCACAGTTCTCCTGATTTATTTCAGGATACTGAGACACAATATCCATCACTTGTGTTAGCCTTAGGCCTCATTTTATGCTTCATGGCACTGTGGTGTCAGGTTGAGGAGGATGTTGGTGACTTGAAATTGAGATACCAGAAATGGGATTAATCTGAGCCTAGGCAGACATTCCAGGTGTAGATAACTGCACTGCCTCTTGTCCTGCACTCCCTGAACAGGTAACAGAGAGCAGGAAGAGACACTAACAGTGCTGTTCATCTTGTGCTGAAATGGGCATCTAAACCTGGGAGATAAATCACACTTTAAAATGTTTCTTTTTCACACTGGAGGCTAAGGGAGCTCAGCTGGACAGGTGAAAATATCTAGGACAGGGGATAAGGACCTCAGCCCTGGAGTGCACTTTGTGCTTCTTGCAGAACAGCATGTTGTCCATTTCTTCAAACATCCTGCCTTCCTTCCTGTGTATCAAGGGTTGTGGAAAAGGCAGTAAAACTGTTTAGGGACAGCAGTGTGGCCAACTGTGACCATTCCAGGTCACTTCTTCAATGACAGAGCTGGATAAATCAAGTTCATGATGAACACAAGGTATCTCATTGCCACGGCACTTCTTCCCATTACATAGAACAAAAGTTTGGTGCAAAACTGCAGGTAAAATTATGAATTGTAAGTCAAAGCTGCCTTCAGGCAGTGCATTCTTGTCTAGCTGTACAGTGATTTCATCTTTCCCATTACCTGTGACTGACAAGCTACAGTGAGAAAATGAGTAGATGTCCTAAAATGTCTAGCAAATTCCTTTCAAGAATTCCATTTCTGATGACAGCAAAATTCAGAGGGGAAAGGAAATAAAAATCAGGATTGAAGTGTGTATTCCTGTTGTGACAGCCATTAAAGGTACCTTTATCAAATGCATCGACTGCCATCAAAAATCAGACTTCCAATCTAAACTTGTAGCTCCTTCTGCTAAAGGAGGCTTTGTCTAGGAATCCCAATAGGCTTAGACTGACTAAGGGAAGGAGGCTGTGTACCAGACACATTTAGATGGCTGAACTGATGGAAAATGTTGTGAAACAGCAGTTTAAAAAAAAATACTCACAGGTTTGTTTTTTTTTTATTTCCTGGCAGAATCTGCTACTTTAATGGCTTTGGACAATCCTGATAGTCTTGGAAATAAAGCATCAACATGCAGAGGGAGGAAGGGACTTTTAATGAATACCAAAATATTCAAATGTGTGTTTGCTATTCCTGGTGCAAGTAATAATAAGTATTTCAGTGCAAGGAAAATGCCAGCCAGATAGGAAGCAGTCTTAATGAAGTGTTGACAGTGTCCTAACTAACCCCCAAACATTCATCCCTTGCCATGAATACACAAAACTCCAGAGATGTTCTGAAGGAACTGACTTCCCCTGGCTCAGATTTGCTGTGTTGCAATTCTCACCCTGAGGTTCTCCAAGGGTTTCATTTTTTCTTTCTTGTGTGAGGTCTGCATGTCAAGCTAAACCCACCCAATCAGTGAACACACTAAACACAGTTCTTACATTAACACATGGCATCAGTAATGGCTTTATTTTGACAATATTTAATTAGGTATCAAGCTGGAAGTAAACATCAAACCCAGGGAATGAACATAGAGATTAATGTGAGCAATAACTGGAGATGGGACTTATTTATAACAACAGACTATAACAAAACCACAACTGGCACATTGCTGCACACCTGTTATTTTGCTGCAGGTCATAATATTTGAGAATTTCCTGGGCCTAAGCTAAAAGAGAATTACTATCAGTTGTTCCCAGCCTAAAGCCCTTGAAGCATATCTAAGCCATTCCAGTAGCTCCTGCAGGGAACAAGTTGATGCCCCAGGTTATTTCCTTTGCTGACCCTGTGTGTCTGCAGGGGCTGTATAACAGATATTTGCTGTGAGCCTTGTGCTTGCTAGGTTAGGATGGCTTCTGCTCATTCCTTTTGAAGGGTGGAACAAGGTGGTTGCTGCTCATGGCAGCAAACTCCTCACCTCTGCATCATTTTGGAGCTGGAGCATGAAATACTCTTAAAGCCAGCATTCAACCCTGGACAAAGGCAAAGAACTGGGCATTGCAGATTCACGTGTTACAGGGAAAAGATACAACAAAACATGAGAGAAAATACAGCAGCTGTGCTGAGACATGGAGCCAGATATGGGATGTGTGTGCTTGGAGGAACAGCAGCAAAGCGTTTTGTCCTCCACTGCTTTCCTGAGGGGGCAATGCCCAGGGAGCTGCAGCTGGTTCACACACGCCCCACAAATGGACAAGCTGGAGTTTTTGAGGTTAAATCCATTTTTCTGTCTCACCTGTGTACAAGTTTTGGTACTGGAGGGGTCTGGCAGCCTGGGACAGCTGGAAAGGTGGTGGGACAGATTCCAGGCTGTAATTAATGCAGACCAGCACTGACTTCAGTGTGCACTGCTGGCAGGAAGCCTGACTCTGTCTAAGGGTTTTCCTCCATTCATCCTCCTTATTCTTGTCAGATGAATGAAAAAATGGAGAGGGATAATACTTCAGATGAAATTCAGAAAATTGTTGGGTCATGGGCCTCTGCTGAGTAAAAATACAGGTGAACAGATGCTGGGTGTCACCCACAGAGGAGCACCCAGAGCATATTGTGATACTGTGATATCTCACTGGCTATGGCACTACTGAGAGACCATTTCCTTCTCTTCCTTGCCATTAGACATTTGATTTCTCAAAACACAGTGGCTACATTGCCTGTGGGTGACACATTATTCCTCTACACCCACAAGCAGAAACTTTTCTGATCCTATAACCCACCCCAGCCCTCAAACATCCATGGAGTTACTGCACACAGAGCACAGATTCACAGCAGGAGCTCAGTGGGATTGCATGACCCTGCCTGTGTTCAAAATGCATACAGCTTTTGTCTCTTTTTTTAGAGCTGGATGTCAGGTTCATTGATTTCAATAATTAATGTGTATCTCACATCTGTCCTAGACCCATATACCTGTGTTCTTTCCTGTCAGCTTAAGGGTTTATTTTTGACTGGTTACTTTAATATGTGTGCCCTGATTAAACTGAATTTTCTTATTTGATTTGATTGCCTTACACAGTAATCTCTCTAGCTTCAGATTTTAAATAATTTTTCTCGTGCTTTTCCCTCTGTCTATCTGTTGTATTTTGTTGATTGTGTTGTGTAGGGGCTGTAGAATTTTCCCACTCTCTAACACATCTTCCTAAGCATGGATTGATTCTGACAGGCTGCAAGTAACCATCCCAAAAATGAGAAGAAATGAAAGAAAGTTGCATTGCATATCCATTTGGATATAGAAATGTGGATAGATAAGCAGCACATACAGATGAGTAAATATTTGTATTATTTTATAACATTAAACAGGCTTTAAAGAGTTGCTGCACCCACTCTGGTTACCTGCAGTTCCAGGATGAATTAGTGTCCTTGTATGCAGTTTATGCATTTGTTTTATATTACACGTCAATAAAAGCACATCAAATTCAAAACCATTCTCATTTATGGATGGAAACTTCAAGGGAGAACAGTGCAGCAGCTGCCTTGTTATGAGTTATAGGGCAGTCATTTGTTCAAGTCAAAGAAAATACTGCTGCACTTCCAGCAAAGCAAGTATAGAATGTGACCCCACACTGCACCAAACTCCTGGCTGGAAAATTGATGAAATTATCTGTTCTTTCAGGGGCAATCTGAAAAGAGAGCAGCCCATTACATCTGGTGTGGCTCTTCAGCCCTTCTACAAAGGCAGAACTGGTAATGGGAACTGGAAATCCAAAGCACAATCACATTTTATTGACTGGCCAGGACAGATGTGGTGCTGTCAGAGATACGGAAAAACAAACCCACAAATGTCCTCAGTACATCCTTCACAGTGGGGGAGAAAAGAGGGTATTGCCTCTCCTCTCCTTTGCTCTCCTCAAATCATGAAGTTGACATTCTCCTGACAGAAAAAGGGATTTTAGCCAGCTGAGCTCAGCCCACTGGAATTCTGCACGTGCCTGCTTTGATTGTGGCAAACATTTAGGGAGGAGCACCCACAGAAAGCAGCTCCTTCTGGAGCACAGTGTGGACACTCAGAAAATGAAAATGTTTTCTGTAACTCTTTGCCCATCTCTGATCTTGGAATTGTGGAAGGGAGGCACCTGTGGGACATCTCACTGAGAGCCTCCTTGCTGCAGGGAGGTACCAGGCTGCACCTGTGCCTTCCCTGGGCACTGACAGGGTGACACCAGAGTATTTGTCACACACAGTGTCAGCAGGGCGAGATGGAGATGGAGCTCCTGCAGATATCTCTGTGTGCTCTGCTCCCTGCTCCACTCCTCAGAGCCCCTTTGAGCCAAAGCCTGGCAGGGAGCAGAAAAAAAGGAAAGAAAAAAGAGAGCAAACAAAAAAATTATAGAGCTGGAGGACATCCCCTATGAAAACAAGCCAAGAGAGGTGGGGTTCTTCAGACTGGTGAGGAGAAGGTGTGTGGAAAATGTGGTATTGGAAAATGTAATTAAAGTTAAATTAATATTAATAAAATCAAAATTAAAATTAAAATTAAAGTCAAAATAAAAATGAAAATAAAATTAAAATTAAAATTAAAATTAAAATTAAAATTAAAATTAAAATTAAAAACTAAATAGCTTTAAGCCGAGGGAGAACAGATTTAGATTAGATATTAGGAAGAAATTGTTCCCTGTGAAGGTGGTGAGGCTCTGGTACATGGTGCCCAGAGAAGCTGTGGCTGTTCCATCCCTGGAAATGTCCAAGGCCAGGTTTGATGGGGCTTGGAGCAACCTGGTGCAGTGGAAGGTGTCCCTGCCCATGGCAGGAATCTGGAACAGGATGATCTTTAAGATTTCTTCCAAGCCAAACCATTCTCTGACTCTATGATTTAAATAAATAACCATTTTTTTTTTTTTTTTTAAGGTAATTGGAATAGCAATAGTGAATAAAAGAAAATGTTGCCCTTCAAGATTTCAAAATACTTTGCAAGGGTTATTAACATTAAGTAAGGTAAATGCACACACAGTGTTCTTAGGCTCATTTAATGCATTTGGAAGGGATGTCTTTTTCCTCCTGTGTCTAGCAATTAGCATAATTTTACAAATGCACTTTAATTACACATAAAAATAGAATAAATATTTTTGCAGCATTTTGATTTAAACAAGCACTTAATTAAGCCTTATTAAGACCTGCCATATGCTTTGCATACCATAGGTTATTCTAAGTGCACCTCCTCTGGAAGTTTTCAGCTTTGGAGGAATTTACATTATTTGACATGGGCAGCCTAGAATGTAATTGATTCAAAATTACAGATGCAATAAATAATTATGATGAGAAGCACATTAACACTGTAATAACTGGGTGGTTGTTTTGATGGCTCCTGAAGCTCTGAGGGTCTGGCAGGACTGCAAGTTCAGTGGTAGTTAAAAAGTGCATTATTCATGGTACTGCCAAGTTTTGAGGCTAGGATGTGCTTCCTTTCTCTGTGCCAGCTGTCACAATGAAATCTTCTGGATTTGTTTGCTTCAATCCTAAAAGTTTCTAAGTTTTAGGGCCCAAAAGACCAGTAGCTCAAAAAGATTATTTTCCTTCCCTTTAATTTCACCCAGTTCCTCAGAGTTTTAACCTAGTACTTCATGCTTGACTTTGTGCTTGACTAAAGCATAGATTGTTTTTGACAGAGCAGATAGAAGGAAATCTAGAGGGTTTTTTTCCTAAAGGGGAGATGGGGATGCTGCTCTTCCTGAGAGGGAATGAATTAA
Source organism: Muscicapa striata striata (assembly GCA_030060385.1). NCBI lineage: Eukaryota > Metazoa > Chordata > Aves > Passeriformes > Muscicapidae > Muscicapa > Muscicapa striata. The sequence goes on along the minus strand of JAREIS010000045.1, from coordinate 956,548 downwards.
GTCCAGGTTTTGCCATTATCTAAATCATCAATTAGTATTACTTTTCCTTTTATCCATTATTTTTTCTTTTCTTTCTCTGAATGTTCCTTTAGCTCGTTTTTTTCCTTTTTGCTCTCTATCCATTGAAGGAAAGTGAAATAAATAAACATTTTCTTTCATTTTAACTGAAAAAATTTAAAGACTTGTATACACACTTTTTTCTGGCCAACATTATGAGTTTCTTGAATCAGTACAGATCATATCTCTTTTCTTATCAACATTTTTATAACATTTACTCTGTCCAAATTTTAGCAGAGGTAGTGTTAGAGCTCTGCCTCCTTTTCCATGGAGACAAAAGCAGCATATAAACTTAGGATTTCAAGTCTAGTAATGAAACTGGAAAAGTGTGTTAAACTCTTTCTGGGATGATTCAGTTCACCACTCTGTTTCTATGAATACATCTCCAAATTGTATTTTTAAAATGCAGTAGAATTCAAAATCAATGGGTTTCAAAATGCAACGGGTTCAAATCCCTTAGTTTGGCTGCTGGGAAAAATTTCTTTACCAAAAGGGTGGTCAAGAGCTGGCAGTGGTGGGGTCACCACCCCTGGGGGGATTTAAAAGCTGTGTGGATGTGGCCCCTGGGGACTGGGGCAGTGGTGGCCCTGGCAGTGCTGGGCAATGGCTGGGCTCAGTGATCTGAGGGATCTTTTCCAATGAACTGACTCTATGGATTTCTGCCAAACAGGCTGATTTATCCCCATGGTTGGAGCTCCATGACCAGAGCTGTCTGTCAGCAGATGTGTGAAGCCAAGCACATGAAAAGCTTCCCTTGTAGCCCCTCTGGCTCTGCTGGGACACAGCTGGAACCTTCACTTCTCCCAGCCAGCCCTGAGTGCCCACCTGGGGCTTTAAATGGCATCAAACTCAGCAACTGCAGCTGCTCCATGCTCTGCTCCCTGCCCCTCATGTTTCCTTCCTCCAACTTTTCTCTGTAATGTGACCTGGCAAATCTCAGCTTTTCATATTTTAATTATTTTTGTGAGGTGGGGTTACTTTTTTTTAATAATTACTTTTAATTATTGAGTGTGGGTCGTGAGAGCACAGCTATTCTTAAACCTACCCAGGGGCTTTATGGAGAGGAGCAGCTTGGTTTGGACTTTTTAACTCATTGAAAGGGAATCATATCAGTCAATGCTACAGGAGACATCCATCTCACAAAGAAACAGGAGTGGAAAAGGATTAATTCAACAGGTGAATGTTCACCTAAATACTTACTTTCTTACCATAGAACAAAGTCTTGCATGTGCATTTGCCAGAACTTACCCTCTGGAAAATCCTGGGCTTTTCAGAAGCTGCAAGTCTTCTCAACACCTTTCAAGCCCTCAAGCTCGAAATGGAACCTGATAAATGACCCTCAGGGTCACAGGCTTTGGACTGGCATCTCACTGATGAAAATCTGTTCACCTATCCAGGAAAAATGCTACAGAAGTGCATGTGGACAGACACATGGGAGAAGACTGATGTTAGGGACAGATATGGAACATTTTCAATGTCTTATAAAGATAAAATCATTGGCCTGTTTGCCTTTATATTAATCTATTTAAAGGATTTTTAGTCCCATGCTGCTTGCCCAGTGAATATTTTACATTTATATATTAACCTAGAGACTGCAGATGTTTGGAGTCATATCAGTAAAGGGGAAAGAGAAAACCATTTTCTTTAAAGTGATCAAGCAGCAGACAGTTTGCTGAACAAGGTTTGTATCATATAGAATAGCTCAGCCTTGTTAAAAGCATCTCAATTCCCACAAGCAGCAAGAAATGTCTTGCTTTTGGGGACAGCCAGTCTGTGGTGTGACTTTTGAAAGAGAATCAGTTCAGTGCAGAGGGTCTCTGGGATTTGACAAAATAGTGATTCACTTCAGCTAACTAGTGTGCAATTGTTCTGACTATAACTAAAAAAAAAACCACAGAGTTGATCACAGGCTTGAAGTCCTAAATATGTGTAACCAAGAGTTTCTCAGAACTGAAAGCATCACAAAAATGAGTAACTTATTACTGCTTTAAAAAATAAAAATAAAAATAAAAATAAAAATAAAAATAAAAATAAAAATAAAAATAAAAATAAAAATAAAAATAAAAATAAAAATAAAACAGCTTTTCGCTGGAGGCAATTTCATTAAATGCAATGAAACTCTTTTTCCCTGTAAATGTAGCTGACATTCTATAACTTCACAAATGCCACTGAGTGCAGCATGGAGTGGAACACGAATGAAATTCTACTGTCACTGCACCAGCATAAATCAAGGAAGACTTCATTTAAGTAAGAGAAGTCTCAGCTGTTTATGTGACAAGGAAGCTGTAGATAAAATTCCTCACTGCCCTGTAATGCTTGGCTGGTGTAAATCAGTACAGCTTTCTTAGCTCCAGCAGGAGATCTCCCAGTTTGTACCAGGAGATAAATGGAGAGTGGGAGAGGTTAAAAACACTCAGCTCCATGACTTTGAACCTGGTTCTAATCGTGTTCATATTTTCAGCATTTAACCTCCTGTTGGCTGTGCTGTGTGTACTGGAAATGTCTGAGTGTTTCTAGGGACAGGTGCTCACAGCAGCTACTCAGAGAAACCGAGATCAGAACCAAAATCAGGAGAAACAGACTCAAGATAACAAATGAACAGTGATCAATTCCTACATAAAATGGCCATGGAAGTATTTTATCCTAAATCCCTCTGTCTGTGCTGAGAGCAGATGCAATTCTGTGTAGCACCAGAAAAGTTCACTCTGTTGAAGCTTTTGTTTGTTCAAAAGTCAGTTGAGCAGATCTTAAAGACTTGAGAATATGACTTCAAGCCCCACGTTTTTCAAACAGAAACACTTTGCAAGGGCCCTCTTGGAACCACAGGAAATTGTAGTCTTGTCTTCAATAATATCTCTATTCACTCATGAAACTGCAAAGATCTTGCAAATGAAGGCTCATGCCTAGAGGAAGATACAGAGCTCAGGTACTTCCTACCTGGATCCCAGGGATGTTCTGCCAACAGGAAACTCACACCAACACTGACTGAGCATTTCTACCCCACACTGTGAAATACTTGAGGTGTTCCTTCTATAGCAATTATCAACATGACTTAAGAACAAATTATTTGACCTATGTTAATTTAAAAGTTGTGTACCACTGTATTCTGTCTTGACAGTGTTGTACCACTCTGAATCTTCAGTGAGAATCATGGGTGCATCACTGTGAGAGGGTATATTTTATCTGTCCTGTGCTTTCATGTACTGAATTCTCATTTCCCATAAATAATGCTTTTTTCCAGAGTTTTCATATTCATGAACAAGGGCAGAAAAGACCATGTCACAAGTTTAAAAACCATAATGTTACTTGTATGTTATTCTGAATAAGTGTTTTTTTTTTAAACTGCATGTAGCATGTGTTTTCCCAGAAAAATATCAGGAAGACATTCTCCATTGTTTTATTTTTAAAGTATAATTAATTCTTTACCTCATTGAGGAGAGAAAAATTAAGTACTGCATTTTTGTAGTGCTGAAAGGAAAGGCTCTGTGAATGACTTGCTAACTGCCTCACAGACAAGCCACACAGAAGAGTCATTTTTGAAGAATACTCTCAGAGGTTTCTGATATCAGGTCTGCAGAAGTGCCAGCAGATTATTCATCATTCATTCAGCAGATAAAATTGATTTTTGCAGAAAACCTTTATATCTAAAGAAAGGAAAAGGAAAAAAGACTCTCTGAGCTTGTTGATGTACAAGAAAAGCAGGTAGAAAACAAATTTAGAATTTAATAGATCATGGTGTGGAACTGTCTGATTAGCAACAGTGGAGATTCATGTTGCATATGTGGCCATTGTAAAATAAAGAGATTATATTGCAGGAGTTAATGCTTAAAGCCTGTATTTTCTTTTTTCTTTTTTTTTTTTTTCCAAACTGGTCATGGATTGGCACATCCTCTAATCTCCTGTGATACCTGAAAGATCAGCAATGTACCTGGCTGTGTGGAGTGTCTGCTCATAACTGAGATGCATCCAAGCACCTGAGTGCTTCCTCCAGGGGACATTTAATGGCACCATTTCATTGTGCACCTCTCAGCAGCACCAAACAGTGCTTTGAATTCATAGGAAATTTTTTAAGTATTGCTTGTCAACAGCAAAGTTACTCCGGCAACTCTATCAGTTTAAATCCTGTCAGATTTAATTAGATTCTGTTTTTATTAATTTGCCATTAGGCTTGATACCTCTTCTTGTAAAAACATTCAGAGACCTGCCTCCCATATAATGTTCTTTGTGGGTTTTTTTAAATAGACCAATCCTTACCGTGTTTCCTTGTAGTTCCAAGGGAGTCAGTGTTGCTATTTTGAATTGGCCCCCAATTCTAAGACTCCTGTGCATAGACTGTCAATAGTTAATTCAGGTGCACACTGGAAAAGTGGTATTTGAAATTTTCCAGGGTATCTTTTTGGTCCTCCAACTGTCCTGCCACAATTTGAGTTGCTCCTTCTTCTCTGTGTGGGTGCTCACATCCACAGGGCTGCAGCTCCTTCAGGGATATCTGCCCCACCCTGAAGAGTTTCCTCTTCTTCCGACCTTGGTGTTCCCTCTGTTGTTTCTCTGTGAATCCCTCCCACTCTCCCAGTATTTTCTGCTCTTATTAAAATTCTTTTCCAGAGAGCCACCACAGAATTCCCTGATGGGTTCAGCTTTGTCCTGCAGTGGGTCCATGGGCTGTAGTTTTTTTGCCACAGGACAGCCCTTGACATCTTCTCTGAAATTTGCCTTAAAACTTTCTATCCTCTACAATATAGACTTTGCTCTCCCTGGGACATGATGCAGGATGTGTTAGAACTCTGTGAAAATGGTCTGGTATCACCTCCTGACTTGCAGCATGTCCCAAAATAAAGTAAGGTAACATTTCTAAATTCCTGTAAAAATGACCTTGCATAGCTCAGCTACCTTCAGCCCACTAATGATTGAGATATGAGGGTGAGATTCAGCTTCAAATCAAACCTGCTCAGAGATTCCCCCATGTGAGATAGGGAATTTGATTCGTCTGCCCTGTGTCTCCACAGGAAATCAATATTGCAACTCTTCTGTGGATCTGGGCAACTACCTCAAGTTCACAGGAGATGCTGTTTAAATAGATGCCCTGCGGATGGTAGATGTGAGAGATTTTCCCAGGGCACTCCAACATGCCCAAAAATGAATGCCTGAGACAGCTGGAATGAGTAATCTATAGTAAGTGAATCCCTTCTCAATGACTGTGGAGATGAGCAGCTTTAGAACCACTTCCAAATTTCTTCTGGCTGAAGTTCAGATGGACCTGAGCCCCCGAGCTGACACAGAGAGGTGCTCACTACATGACAAATTCCTGGCATCCTGAGGCAAGTGAACTGGCAGAAGACATGACAGTGTGGCTAAATTAAGAGACAGAAGCTCCCTAATTAAAACAGACTGGCAGTACACATCTCCATGTTCAGGAACAAAGAGATAAAGAGAATGGAGTGGGGCTACAGTGCAATGTTTGAGTCTTCACTGCAGGGTAGCTCTCACCCACAATGCTTCCAGCAGTTCCTGATTTAGGACACACAGTTTTTGGTTAGGTCCTGACATAATGGCAAGGTGATTCAGTAAAATCACCCCCTTTTCACCTAGCCCAACCCAAGCATGGAGACAAGGTGCAGCTCAGAAAAGCTCACCATGAGCAGAGCAGGGGAGGTACATGTGCTCATGGTCACGCTGGGCTGCAGAATTAAATATTTATTCAGTGAGAGGTCTCACTGGCTGGTGTTCCCTTTGGGAGCCATCTGCATTCAAAACACAGAAATGGGTTCATGGTATTGTGGAAAGACCCTTTTTTCATTGCATGGCTTGAAAGCCTAAGTCAGGGGAAGAGATTTTTGGCTGCAGTGGTGGAACAGAACCAAATGTGCCTTTTTGCATCATTTCATGTGAGGAGTTAATGGGAAGAGGTGCCCATTCCTTGGCAGTGTGGGCTGATTTGCTCTGCATCTTTGGTACATGAAATAGAATTGTTGAGGGGATCCTGAACCAGATATGGGTGAAACCACCAATGTCTGCTGAAGTCCTGTTGTCTCCAGTAAATCACAGAATCACTGAAATACTTGGACTGGAATGGGCCTTAAAGATCATCCAGTTCCAAGCCCTGCTGTGGGCAGAAATGCCACCTGCTTGATCAGATTGTTCAAATCCCCATCCAACTTGGCCTGGAACAATTCCAGGGATGGGGCATCCTCAGCTTCTCTGGGCAACTGTGCCAGGGCCTCGCCTCTGTCTGAGCAAAGAACTCCTTCCTAACATCTGATCTGCATCTCTCCTCTCTAGTTCAAAACCATTCCCCCTTGCCCTGTCACTATCTGCCTGTGTAAATCTACTGTACCCACTAAGGGCATTTTAAGTGCAGACACTTGGGAAACACACACAGAAATTTGCAATTTACACTGAGTTCTTTCCGCTCCAAAAGCTCTTTCCAAGCCATTAAAAGTTTTACAGCAATGGTCTGTGACTGTAGATCCAACAGATGAGCAATAGCCAGCTATCAGAACCTTTTAATAACATCCCTGAGTTAGGAGAGAGTCCCAAGAACATTATGACACCAAACTGCCTAAAAAAGGTGAGGATATTGCTTGTATAAAATTAATATTCTGTGTAAAAGTCTACTTTATTGTTATTAATTGAAAAGCTCCATTAACTTAAAAGCCAAAAACAATGGGTGGTAAATTATTTTTTTCCAGGGTTAATCTTCCATTGAATGGAAAGTGCACATTATTTGGCTTCCATTAAAGCAATATTAAAGTTATATTTCTAAATGTTTGTACAAAAGTGATGTGGCATAAAAAATGAGGTAGGACTTCATATCCTGTAACTGGGAATTTATTTTGCACAGCTTGATATGATGTGGATCACCAGGGTTCCCTCCCCAGCATGGGCAATATTTTGAGGTAATTCAAAATTTACACCCTATGAATGAAAACATCATGTGCTGCAAACTTCATCTCTCTTGAGCATTCATGCAGCCATTCTTGATACAAAATCCTGGTATTTCATGGAGTTTCCCCCATAGAGGTTTAGCAATGAAAACCAGAACCACAGGTAAATTTTTAATTTACTCAAGGTCACTCAAGAAATGTTCAGTAATCGAACTCAAGCTTCTAAACCCCTTATCTAAGCTATTGACTATTTAATTTCTCACCTAGCAGCAGTTTTAGATAAAGTGCAAAAGCAAACTGGACCATGTTTTCATAGAATTTGCACAGAATATGAGACTACCACAGTTTCACAAGCTGCCATGTGCCAATGGAGCTGTGCAAATTATTTTCCTGAATCCCTGTTACCTGCACCAAATCTGATATTGGATTTAGTTTATTACAAAAGAGGATTACACTCAATCATTTCCATCAAGTAAGAGTGTGTCTATAGGAAACATTACACTCCCTCATCTAATATGTGCTGACTTCTTTGCAAGTCTCCTGGAAGCCTGTGGTCCCTGTTGCTGGAACAAAAGATTTTTATAAATGTGACAGAGCAAAGAGGCTTCAAGTCCCAATTGTACAAATAATGCAACAGGGGTTTTTCCATGCCTGGATTTCTTCACAGCAAACAAACCACACTGAGGACAGAGCTATCGTGGAAGTAAAGCTGCCAGGGGCAGGGATTTCAAATCATAAGTGTGCTACAATGATATCAGGAATTAAAATGTATCTCTTTAATTGCAGTATTTATGTATTATTTGTGTTTATTTAATGTATAACTGCAAAACATGCTGTGAAGTGCAGAGAGGATGTGAGAAGCAGGAGAGAATGTGAAGGGTAGAGATCTTGCTTGGTGAGGAAGAGTGTGGAGAAGAACACAGCTGGGGAGAGAGTAGAGGGCATTGAGAATGAGAGTAACAGGACAAAGAAACAGAGCAGAACTCTTTCACAAGAGTCAAAAGGTGCTTGATGGCACTGGTGATCAGTGCCATGGTCACTGTGATGCCTGGCCCATCTCAGATGTTCCTTTGTGAAAGCTATCTCTGTTGGCAAAGGTGGAAGAGGAAGATGTAACAAATTAATAATTACTCTAGAATTTAGTATGTTTAGACCTTGTCATCACTGGGATCTGAAGACCTGAGATCCATCACTGAGATGGGTGAAGACAAGCACAGGATCTGAACACAAAAGATCATCTGATGAAACATTCCTTCATGCACTGACTCCAGTGGGAAAAAGAGCAGTTAAGTTTCTAAGGCAGATAAATGCCTTAAAGTATTTGTGCAATTACTGACTTCAGTTTTCTTGATGTTCACTTCTCTGATCATATTAGACAAATGTATTTTTAAAAATTCACTTTATTTTTCTCCTCAAGAATTGTTCTTCCAAGTGGTATGGGTGAGAATTGTCGTGTCAGCTGGTGAAGTTTATATTGCCACCTGCTGAGTTTGATGTACCCTAAGGAGAAGGAATGAAAATCCACTTTAGGAATTTCCTTTTAAACTGTCACTAAAAATAGAAAAGAGAGAGATGTCAGGTTACCCAAGCTTTTGTTCCACACAAACCCCTGGAGTCAAATTTGACAGCGACTTTTTTCTCTACAAAAAGGAGCAGTGAAGGTTTGCATTTACTAGCTAAAATCAAAGGGATTTTCCCCCCTTCTTTTTAAGATGTTCAACAAACACTTCGAAATGTGAACTCGTGTCTTAGTTTATCTGAGACTCACAAGGCAGAACAAGATAGTGGGGACTCAGAAAGCAAGGTGAGAGTATTCACTTGTCCTGTAATAGCTGCTCTGTCTCAGGTGTGAAGGATGCCATCTTCACATCCTTCCTGGACACTACTCAGTGACAGCCTGTGCAGGGGAGAAATTGGTGCAGTAGATTAAACCTGATGCTTTCTTCATTCATCAGTGTGGAAGGTCAGCATCCCTAATGTTCTCCTCCCACTGGAACAAAACTTGGAAAGCAAAGCAGAGAAACTCAGCAGAACAAAAAGGAAAACAACTGTTGTTGAAAGGACTTGGGTCCAAGTTTTGGAGATGACAAGAAATTGAATTCACTAAAAGAAGACTTTTTAATGTGCTGAAATGCATAAATGAAAGGGCAGAAATTTTGTTTACAAGCCAAATGCCAGACCTTTCTCCTGGCAACAAGTTATTTTATTTGCCTACTTTGTAAAATACACATCATTTTCAAGAATGAAATCACTCCAGTGATGAACAGAAATAAACAAAAGGAAAGCATTAAAGATAGAAATGGTACCTTAAAATACAACATGATAATCAGTACCAATTTTTCTTGATATGTTGCCAGGGTATAGGGACAATACTTGTATTACATTATCTAAAGCATTTCATCTATTTCATTCTGGTTTATTGGCTACACAAATCAGAGGTGTTTCAGTAATTAACAACAAACCATGTTCCTTTCCCCTGCCTCACAAATTCCTTTCATATTTTAAATCAATGTGTTTTACAAAGAGCTGGCTTCCTTTTCTGTCTGCTTTAAATTGTATTATGGAACTTAATAATATTATAATTTTTCCATTAAAAGCTTCATATTTCTTTTTCAGAGAGCAGGAAGAAAAATCAGCACTTTTTCAATTATCTTGACATGGTACATTTTCATAGTGGAAAGACTGGAAGAAAAGATTCTGTTCTCAGTTCAGCTCACTCCTTCCTTCACACACTCAGTTTAAAACCTGCCATGTGCTGGCTTATTCTGTCAGCATTCACTGTCAGCTTTGCCATCTCTGTCACTCAGGGCTGATCAAAAGGCAGTGATTTGCCATTTGGCTCCCACTGGACTAACGAGCTGTGGAGCTGCCTGGTTCTTCCAGCTCCTACTACAAACAGCAAAAGTGGAGATTTTGGGAAGGACAAGTCAATTATTCATTGAAAGTGCAGTTTTGGGACAGCCTAAACCACTTATGATTTAGGGTTGAACCATGCATGGAGTTTTGAATGAAATAAAACTGGCAGTGTATTTCAGAAGTGCCAAAGCAGTTCACTCACCAAATCAAAAATGTCATGCAGCTCAGATCTGTAACCCCTCAAGAGTTTGGTGCTCTCAGTCAGCAAATTCCAACTCTGTAATGTGCATAGAGATCACTGCACAACTGGATTTATCACCATGCCAGATGTGACAAAATCTGTACAGACTTTTATTATCCCCTTATTTTAATATTACCAAGTTGTAAAAAAAGAAGAAAAAAAAAAAAAAGAAAGAAAGAAAAGGCAAATTCTTGGAGTAGAATTTTTCAAAAGCACTCAGTGTTTTTCTGAGTCATCACCCATAGAACTGGATGATTAAACTCTTGCTGATTTCCATGGCAGCAGTTATGTTAATTCCTACTACTCCTGGACATGCCACACTTAAATGCATCTGTGACGTGCTTTCTTTTCAGCTGGGGTTATTTAGCACCCATTGATTCCTTTTTGCTTTCTCTTTCCTTCCCTGCATTCTGGTTTTTGAACTAGAAAGTCAGCTGGATGCCTCAGTATAACAATTCCTGATCAGAGTGCTTTAGGAAATAACAGCAATTCCCCCATTCATTAAAAAAATTCAAAATTGAGAAGTAGTACACTGTAGAAAAATGTTATATAGCTTGCTAACAGCATGCTTATTTTTAAACAAGTTTCATACAAATAAGAGCTCCTACCTTGCCATTCATTACATTGTAAAACTCCTTACTTTTATTTTTTCAGCTGGCTTGTTTGTTGTTTCTTGAGCTGAAATAAATCTGAATTCTTTATTTCACTTACAAAAATTCACTTCAGGGGTTGTTTGTTTTTTTAATGCCACCAATTTATAAACTGGGATAAAAATGTACCCAAAGGATCATTTTTACTAATTTATCGTTCTAAGTTCTCTGAGTCTATTGGAAAAACGATGTAATATTTTTTTTTTAAGACAGAAATTTCTTTTACATTTTGGGGATGTGGGAATGGCTAATTGTAATTACATTTTAGAGCTTTGAATCATATCAGAATTAAGTGCAGGGGGAAAAAAGTTTGATTTTTAAGTATGTAGCATATAAAATGTAGAGCAAATGGATACTTATGAGTCTGCAGAGATTGACCAGAAGAATCCCAAGGCATTTTGTGATTTCCCAAGTGCACTATAGCAGTCAGTGTTTTCCATGAAATCCTAGTGCTAAAGCATTTTGCACTAAACGTGGTAATATGGGGCTGTGAGGGGTTGGGATTCCCTTGTCACCCCAGTGCTCCTGGAGCACCACATGACCCCCTGAGCTTCTTTCCCACATCTCCAGAGCAAGAGTGACACACAGAGTGTCCTGGTTTGAAGGACAGGTGTCTGCCAATAAAGGCAGAAGCTTTTCTTTGAAATGGAGAATGTAACCCCCTCCCCCCCCCCCACTCCAAATTATTAGAAATTTGAAATTAAGGGGCTCTCAGGCAAAGACATGGGAATTAGGAATAACAGTTCTTTACTGGGAAAATTAAAATAGAAATACAGTATTACAAAGAACAATCCCAGCCCTGACAGAGTCACAATACAACCTGACACCCTGTCAGTCAGTCAGGGTGTTGGTAGCAGTCTGATCAAATGGTGGCTACAGTCCCCCTGCAGTGGCAGATGTGGTTCAGCTGAAGCAGTGCTCCTGTAGAGGGTGCAGCCTTCCTCCAAAAGTCCAGGGATGATGTAGAAAAGTTCAGCTTCTCCTCTGGAATCCAGTGGAAAGAAGAGGTATCTTGGTGTCCAACAGCTCCGTCTTTATCTAGGTAGGAGAGGCTTGGTTCCTCCCCCTGGCTGGAGCATCTCCCATGGGATGATGTAATTTTATCAGTCATACAGTGGGACACAATGGCCCAGCAGCAGATGGTATCTTCCTGGAGGGAGGATGGGTTGTGGAAAAGATAAAGGTGATTGCCCCATCTTGTCTTAAAGATGGCCCATTAGCAGATAATGTGAGCCACAGAGATAAGGAATCACTGCCCCACCCGGTTTTAACAGATGGTGATAGAATACACATTTCTGGCCACATCAACCCAACACACAGAGCCAGGCTGGCTCTGCCTCAGAAGAATTATTGCATGGCAGAGAAAAGGACTGGGCACAGAGAGACCCAGGAAGGTGAATTTACCTGTTTGTATTCAGAGAGAAAGGCAGTGACAGAGAACAGGCTCCAAAACAGAGGACATGGGACCAGGGCTGAAGTCAGTTCCCACAGCTCAGGTGCTCAGACTCCCCAACCAAGACTGGCCACACCTCAGTGACCAGCTAAGGATTGCCTAAAATTCTGTGTTCCTCAGCATCCTTGAGAGCTCCCAGGTGCCTGAAGAGCATAATTGTGCCCAGGAAATCTCCTCTCAGGAATCTGTAGCCTGGGGTGAAACACGTGGAAGTTCTTAGGTGTCCATCCCAAAATGTGAGCAGGCTGTGCCCAAGCTCAGGAGCCTCCCCCCCTGCCCAGGGGCCACCTGCAGTGCCTGGTGCTGTGCTGACCTTCTCCTTCCATGTGCTCTCACAGCTGAGAACCTCAGAGCCTCTGGAAAGGACCAACCATTCAGGAATTTTCCCACTTACACTCCCCAGGAGTAAATACTTGCACACCAGCAGCTGTGAGTTCACCAAAGGCTGCAGCCCCTCCACTTTGTCCCCTGGAACTGGAGGAGAAAGGAGTGGGACCCACCTGTAACTGGGAACCCAGAACAGCAAGCAAGGGACCAAATTCATGTGTCCTCATCCCTGGGAGGCACCAGTCTGTTGGGAAGGATGAATCAGGAAAACCTTATAAATATGAGTGCTTAGCAAAAGATTTTGAAAATATAGAAACCATAAATGAGATTGAAATGAAAGCCATCTTTGAGATACCAAACTTTAGTTACTAAAGAACTAGAAGACAGTAGGATGGCCAGCTGAAAATAATCCCCTCTTGACAGAGCAATGGCTTCTGCTGGACAGTAGGTCCAAAGGTTAGAGAAGACCCTGCTAGCTTGGCAGAAGGGGTCCAAAGAGTAGTTTCTAGAGTTTAAAGTATAACACATTATGGTAATGCAATGATTCTTATAGGCTGTATGTAAATGCTATAGGATTTGTATCTTGTACTAGATTGGTTAGTGGAAATTAGAATATTCAACATAGAAGAAGAGTTAGTGTATTGTAAACGGGAAAATCTCTCTCTTATTTCTCTCTCTTACCCCCTTACTCTTATTCTCTTACTTCTCCCCCACTCTCTTTCCATCCTGCTCTGAGTTCAGCTGGCAGCTCACAGCAGGACCCTGTATACCCATGCCCTTTACAATAAACTGCAAACTTCAAGACCAGAATATGGAGAGTGCCTGAGTTTGTCCTGACGACCGTCCCTGCACAAAGACTCTCACACAGCCCATGTACCCAGCCCTGAACAGCAGATCTGCCCACCAAGTGACCTCTTCCCACACCTCCAGCTCGAAATGCTTGTGGAGCTCATCCACCAGGAACCAGCTCCAGCTTCACTCCCCCTGCAAAGCAGACCAATATCTATATATCTTCAAAAACTTGGATCTAAATCACCTCACAGGATGTCTATCTTCCTCTTAGGACTACCTTCCACATATCAGATAAATTTCCAAACCTGCTGGAAATTTTTGTGGCCCTATTTTTCTCTTTTGTCAAGCCTGCTGAGGCAAGGGGACAATATTTCTGTCTACATTGTATTTCACAGGAACAGTGCAATAAAACATGTCCATGTGAATTGTCATATCTCTGGAATATATGAATTCTCATAAACTCACCAGATGTTTTGAAGCAAGCACCAGGTTTTAATTGGGACATTTAAACTCAAAAAGGCCAATCTCCAAAGGCACTCTGATTCTTATTTATTTCAGTCTATTTACATTTTATAAAGGAAGGAATAGAGACTTTTTTTTCTGGTTTTAGAGAAAAAAATGAACAAAGTTGTCATTCCATTAATACTACTTAATAGAAAGATGAAAATAGTAGAAAAATGAAGCTGAAAGATTTCAAAGAACTTTAGCCCTACAAAAACAAAATTCCAAAGGGAAGTCCTCCATAAGCTTAACCACAAAATATTTATGGCCACAACGTAAAGACATAATTTCTTTTCTGAATAGGGAAACAAAATATTTGTATATTAGAAGCATTAGAATAAAGGTCTCTTCTGAATGGGCTGGATTGATTATAATCATATCAGCACAGCAGGATTAAAACACTTAATTTTCAAAATTGCAACAGCAAAGTGACACCTGTACATCTACTGGACTTCAAAAACAAGTCACTGACTATGTCAGGATATCTAAAACAGCACCAGGTACTTATCTTCAGTCATCTGCATCCATCTCCAGGGCTCTGGTAGTCATAATGAGAGTTGAAGCAAATTGTTAATCTGCAAACATCTCTCAGTGTCTTAATTCTGACCTAATTCCACGCAAAGAATCCCATCCACTCTGTAAAACCACAGCCCATAGCACCAAGCAGCAAGTAAACTCAATGTAAATTCAATGTAAATTCAATTAAATTCAATGTAAATTCAATGTCAGTGCTGGTCACTGAACCTCACAATGCCAAGGAATAGGGCTCAAAGAGCTCTTGGAAGATGAATGACTCTGTCCTTTTTCCCTGGGCTCAAACCTACCTGAGAGATTTTCACCCAATGTTTAGCCAACCTCCCATCACAAAAAATACCAAATGTGAAAATTACTCCCCAAAATCTTCTTTCACACAGAAGTCTGATGACCAGCTTAAGATGCCTTTTTCACCCAGGCCTGTCAGAGGTTCAGGTTCATGGCACCACTGCAGAAGTGCAGATTAAGCACCAGTTGCAGGAGCAAAGCAGAAAAACTGAAATTCTTTTGCATCACTGGGCCCAGTGAGTGGTACAAGGTCCATTTAAATACAAGTCACAGAGCACATGCATCCATCTGATCTGACTCCACCCACACTGCTGCCTTCCCTGTGTAATGGCCTTGGCAAAAGGAATTTGGAAAATCCTACAGAGACATTGGCCTCCCTGGATATACAACTTGGGCCCGGCAGGAAAACAAAATACTTTATTAAGATCAAACTGACACTTTATTGCTGCACAGATAAAGGTAAAAACACTAGAAACTGGCTGGGAACAGAGGATACTTCATGTCCTTCATGGATGGGTGGATGGATTGATGGATGGACAGATAGATACTGTACAACACATTCCCACAACAGGATTTAAGAGAATCCATAACAGTAAAAAGCAACCTCCAAGTAATAAGAAGTATCAGAATTACAGCAAGTCAAATTTTCTGTGCACTAAACTGGAGAATTCAATTCCTGAACCATGGCAATGATCCTCCTGGACATCAGTGTAGTGTCAGAACCAAGTCCTGCTTGACTCAAAATTAATCTGGGACTAAAATTTCAGGGTATTATTTCCTTGTCAACACACACTCTCAGCAGGAACATGCTCTGTGTGGGTATTTTGGTAGTGGGTTTTTTTGCAAATCCATCCCAAACTGTGACTTTAAAAGGGCACAATAACCACTTTGAAGTGGTTGATCACAAAACATTGATAAACAGAAAAGACCTCCCAACAAACTTTGAGTAATTCTTCTGCAAGATGGATGTGTTTCTGCTTAAGAGTTTAAAAAAATTGTCCCTATTTTCACTAAGAATACAATGCAGTATTTTTTCCTTGCCTTATACTTGAAAAACATTAAACTTTCCTTGACATAATTTCCTCGCAGGATTAATTCTGAGGCAGACACCTGGCATGAGATATTTCAGTCCAAACCATTCACATTTGTCAAAGGTATGAGTGTCTGAAAACAGGTCCTTGTAATGGGAAGTGTCAGACAACCTTAAATACACAGAGCTCTGGGCCATGTAGCTTCCACATGAAACAATCATTTCATGGCAGAGATTTAAAAACCCAGCCTGTGCTCACTGTAAAACTTCCTCCCAGTGCTTCAGACAGGCAGCTTTTGTGCTTCAGCCATAGGTCAAACCTGTAATAAACACAGCTCTTTTCTCCAACTTTGTATCTCATAAGTACTGGGCTGTGAAGTTTTAGTGGGCAGCAATACACAGACCTGGAATATTCTTTGGTAATAACGTTGTCCAAAGCAGGACAAATCCTGAAGATGTCTCTTCCACTGGCTAAAATTATACACTGAGATTATTTTTCTGAAAATTCTGCCTCCTTGCTTGCTTTTCTCTCCTGCTGTTGAAGATGACCTGCTCCATAAGGACTGAATGGGAATTCTCATGCTACTTAAAGGCTGGGTAATGCCTGTATTTAATGCTTGCTCCCTGTCTTTGGAATTAAATAATAAGATTTTTTGAAGACTCTTACTGGGACATTTTTCATCTTCTGGAAATTAAATAATTTTAGCATCTAGAAGCACATTCTAAATTAAAGCCAAGGATATCAAAGCATGCTGTATCAAGCCTCAAATTTTAACATTATTTCAGATGTGAAAACTTCTGTATTGACTTAATCTTCCTCCAGGTGAGCCGTTCTTTCCCTATAAGAGGATTTGAAAGACAAAAACTTATTCCTTCACCTACAGATATTGCTTTAATGATTCATCTCCATCTAGCCCAGTAAATATGACAGAGGTAAAACCCTCAGTGCTCTGTGCAGGGCAGCATTTATAGGTTCTGCTCTCCAGAACAGGTTTATGGAGCTGAACTTTCTGTAAGCACATAAACCTGTGCCCTGCCATAAGTCTGTAAAGCAGCAGCTGAGTCCTAGTGCTAGAAGGAGGAGGAAAAGCAAAGCAGAAAATTTTAAAAAGAAAAAAAAAATAGCTACAATGATTTTCACATTAGTGGAATCTTTAAAGCAGAAATGATGCACAGCAGTTGTTGGAGAAGATCAGTCAATGCTATCACGAGTTTGAAAAAAGTTCTCTGTTAATTTATGCAAAAACTTAATCCTGCTGTGCAAACTATGTGGGAACTCACTTGAAATATTGATGTTTAAAATGACACTCTCAGTCCTTAATTTTCTTCCTTTCTTTCTTTCTCCTTTTTTTTTTCTTTAAGGAACACTTACTGAAATTTATGTCGACAAGCTTCAGACAGAATGATGGAGTGGCCCTTTTCTGATCTGCAGTTAGAAGTCATTTGCATCCCTCCACCTCACTCTCTTTTTTCCACAAAAGGAAGTTTCTTTAACTCAGTTATCAATCAACAAAGGCTCTGAAGGGCTATTTCATACAACAATTTGTTAAAGTGACGCCCGTGGTATCAAACACACAGCTCTTCAGTAATAGCCTGAAAAGATCCATGTCACTGGGTTATTAATTGTAGAAGGAAAAGATTTTAAAGCCATTAGCATTGATTGCGTTCGCTTCCAAAGAGAATTTTTTTTTCCTCTGAAATTACTATTCCTTCTTCTATTTTCATTGCTCTTCCAAAAGCTGGGAAGTTTAGTCATCTATATTATCAAAACTCAATTTTGCAAGTGATGCCTATCAATACAAATTTTTGAAACAAAACATCAAACAGCAATAAACAAGCTAAAGAAACAAATAAATTAATGAATAGTATGCCACTGACCAGGGACTATGGTTTTGTGTTGATTTTATTGCAAATACAAGAGTAGAATATGGGTTGTATAGCCCTATAACAGTTAGATGTACAGAAAAATTTAGAGCTGCATTTTTTTAGGCATTGTGAAAATGTATGAAGTGCTGATTTGTTTTAAGTTTTCTTTTAAGTACTGGTTGAGGCAGACCAGGTGTGCTTTTCATGAGATTTTCTCCCAGAGACAGGTTAGTTGTTCACTTGCTCTGTTAGTGATGGGGACAGAGGTTTTGAGCTGGCAGAGTGGTCTGTGGCCTAAAACCCTTCCCCATGCCAGTAAATCCAAGCATTGACCCATGTTGTGCACAGAGAATCAAAGAATCAGAGGCTGGTGTGGGTTGGAAGGGATTCTAAGGGCAGGGACACCTTCCACTATCCCAGGGTGCTCCAAGCTCCATCCAACCTGCCCTTGGACATTTCCAGGGATCCAGGGGCAGCAACAGCTGCTCTGGGCACCCTGTGCCAGGGCCTGCCCACCCTCACAGGGAACACTTTCTCCCTGATTTCTAATCTAAACCTGTCTTCTTTCAGTTTGAAGCCATTACCCCTTTGTCCTGTCACTCCAGGCTCTTGCAAATTCTCTTTTGCCACCTCTCTTGTGGATTCCCTCCAGGCACTGGCAGACCACAATGAGGTCACCCCAGAGTCTTCTCTTTTCCAGGCTGAACAATCCCAATTCTCCCAGCCTCTCCTCACAGCAGAGCTGCTCCATCCCTCTGATCACCTTGGTGTCTCCTCTGGACTCTCTCCAGCAGCTCCCTGTATGGTACCACCTGTACACCAAGAAACCTGAACTATATTTGAAAACCTGGAATTGTATCCTCCTGGTTTAGCAGCATTAATAAAGCTCAGTAAGTGCTTTGACATGACAAAATAATCGGACAATCTTTAGCTCTGATTCTCCAAGTGCTCATAACTTGGATTATTTCTTCAAACATCACTTTCATCTCAATGCCTAGAGTGGGGTCATCCCCCACACTGAGTTATTCAGCAATATGTTTGCAGAACTGGGACAAAGGTGGTGTATTTTTACCCTGTGGAGGAGTTAGTCTTGGCATTGTCCCATTATTCCAGTGATAAATTTTCCTAAGGGTTCCTTTCTTTCTGTCTGAACTCCATAGTGTATACCCTTATTAAAGGAAATTTTTTTAGAGGTCCTTTGACCACAAAAAATGGATATGTCTTTGTTGTGGGAGTGAAGGCACATTCTTTTAAAGTGTGTTGCATCACAGTGGGACCGAAGTGCAAACTTTCCCAAACTTTAAAGTAATGTTTGGGTGCAGCTCCTTTTATAGCTAAAAAATCATAAACATAAAAGTGAGAACTGCAAATTAAGGGAAAGAAATATAGAGGCAGACACGCTATTTTACAAGGAGTTTAAGCTATTTAAATAACAAATAGCTCTTCACCTGATGTTAAGATGACTAACAGCCCAGATAAAAAGCAGTATTTGGGTTCATAAACCAGATTTAAATGGATTTCAGCTGCTTATTTCCAGAATTCTAGTCAAAGCAACAGAGTGCCTCTAACCCTTCAGAGCTGTTTAGGGTAGGAACAACCCATATGGGTCAATTATCATGTCAGTTCAGGGGACAATTGCTTCTCCTCATTGCATTTATTTCTTCACAGAGCCAGCGAGGTGACCTTCCCCTCTGGCATCATGAAGAGATTTCTCTTAAGCTTCTGTATCCTCTCTTTTCCATTGTTTTTCATTTCCTTCTGCTGTTTTCTCTCATTCAATCCAGTAGCAGAACCTCTGTAGTGAAGTTTGGGATGCAGTTCTTTTGAATCATTGCACAGCACAGCTTTTCTCTGGGTCAGACAAAATTGGCTGTAAGAAGCTTCAAACTGAAGATACATCATACATGAAAATGGTTCCATTTCAAAGCTCTAAATTAATATATGCACACAATCATGCTGAGCTTATTACTGCAACAATGTACGAGACAGTAAATAAAGTCTGGCATAAAACTTTATGCAGTTTCTTCCTCCAGTTGGAAGAAAAATAATACAAATCAAGACCAGGTGTTTAAAAGACTGGTAAAGTGACAGTAGATAAGAACTGAATAATAATGTGTCAAATTCCCCCAGCTGGAATATTATGATCTGAAGAGTAAGAATTAATTGTAGATTTGCACAGAGGGCAAAGAGGCAGGAAAGGGGAGGACTTGGGACTGTCTCCACTGTTCTGCTTTGCTGCAGGTGCTCCAGAGGCACTGGGATGTGCAGGAGCTATGGAGCTGGGGTTACCATCAAGGATGAGCAGACAACCAGCCTGCAATCAGCTGGATAAAGCTGTCTTTCCTACCACCACCAAACCCTGATGCAACAATTTAATCCACTCTCTTCTTCAAGTAGATGAAAGTGGTATCTTTTGCTATTGGGCCCTCTAAATGAAATAAAACATTGCTGGTTGGAACTAGGCTAATCAGTCCTTTCATGAATTTTGATTGGTTTCCCTGGAAACACTGGCAAACTCCATTTAGCACCAGGGTCCATGCCTGAAAAAAGGAACTGCTGAATGCAGTCACAGCATGTTTTGCTAACCAGCATCCTACCATGTGCATGGCAGAGAGATTTTCAAGTAACACTGGTAATGAAGTGTTTGTGTGAACACGCACAGCACTGTGAGTGCACTGGAGAGCCAAGAAATTGGGCAAGAAGCATCCGTCACTCCCAATTAAGAGAGAGAAAAGATGCTTTCATTAAGTGAAATATATGGATGGCTGTTGGGAATAGAGCTGTACTCTTCCCTAACGTGGAGATTTGCCGTGGTGCTGGGATCACCCGCTGGCTCCCGACAATGTGCTGTTCCAGACACGACGGATCTGAGTGACAGCAGAGCAGGGCTGCCTCCTATGGCACTGTGGTGTGCTGAAGTGCCCAAGGCAGGGACAAGAATGAGGCAGAGATCCTTCACACAGATTCCAAGGTGGTTTATTGCTATGGTTCCCTGCCCACTCTCCACCCCGTCCCGGCTAGCTCTGGGTCAGAGATGGAGGGAGTTTTGGCACTGACAAAGCTAAAGCCCAAGGAGGCTCTCCTTCCCGGGATAATCCAAGCTTTATTCCTGAAGGGTCCCAGGGGAAAAGGAGGGAGAACAAAGGAGTGGCGGGGAATTTCAAATCTAAGGTGAGGAGTGGGGAAACTGAGCTGCAGGCAATGGGGTTGCACCAGTGGGGAGGGGCTAAGGGAGGGCTGAACCAACTTCACACAACTTCAGGTGAGTACAGTCGTAAGAGTCAGTCCGAAGTTTCTCTGACATGCATCACGACCATCATCAGAGACTGACACCCAGGACCCCACCACTGCTCTGGACCTGAGTTCTGGCCTGGTCGAGGTGGATGCTTGCCAAAGACTGTTTGTAGCTGTGCCTGGTGCTGCCATGGCGCACTGCTCTCGAGCAGGGTACTGGTTATAGCGCCCTGTTCCAGCACCTGCTTATTGGAGCAATGATCTCCGCATACAATAGCCCATAATTCTCCCCACCTTTTGGCCAGAAGCCACTCGCTTTGGAAAAGGACTATAAAAAGTGACTTTCTTAAAGAGATTCTGAGATCTCTTTCTCCCCAATGGACTGAAGACATGTCTATGATCGGACAACTACGAGGTTGTGTCCCTTCTGTTGGTAGCGATATCCCATCCTTTCTCTCTCTCCCTCTCCCCCCCACTTTTACTTCATTTCCTTTACCTCTTTCTCTCTCTTCTATCACAAAACTGAATTGTTAACACACAATAAACTGCATTGCTGCTTTCTGCTGAATAAAACCTGAGTCTCTTGCTTTTTGTCTTTTGCACCCTGGTGTCGAACAAGCCATCACCACTCTCGCCCGGGTTGAGCAGATCGTGACAACAGTACAAACCATTTTTCTCAGTGCAATATGAAACAATAACAATACATAGTCATAACAGAGCAATACAACAATTTATCACCAAGGAGAGTCTAGGAATGACAGACAAGGAACACTGCTGTGCAGGGACTTTTATACAGGGGAGGATCTAGGGGAGGGTGCCAATTTTCAACCAGTAGGAAAAGGAGAGGGGAGGATCACAATGCGGGGTTTGCAATACTTAAACCAATGAGGAGGCACTGGGGGAAGGAAGCAATTTGAACAAACCAATGGGGCTTTGAAGAAAAGGGGATTTCCAGAAGCAAGGGGCTGGTACAAGGCAGGATTGATGACTCAGCAGGAGGAGGGGCGAGGAACAATCTGGATAAAGGGGCTGGATAAACTAGGTGGGAGGATACAATTTGGGCTCAGCCAACTGTACAGGAGGAGACAGAGCACACTATTCTGAACAAAACACACTCCAACAGAGATTTAAAAATTAGAGTGATTTGCAAGACAAAGGAGAAGTCTGAAGAAACTGGGCCTTTCCAAGGAAGCTGAGAAGCTCAGTGTCTCTCTGAATTGCCTGTGTTTTATCACTGGCCAAGGTGATAGCAATAGCTTTCATTCAATGGCCTGAGGCTGTGTCAGGGCAGGTTTAGGTTGGGTATCAGGAAAAGGTTCTTCCCCCAGAGGGTGTTTGGGCACTGAGCAGCTCCCCAGGGCAGTGGTCACAGCACAGCCTGGCAGAGCTCCAGGAGGGTTTGGACAATGCTCTGGGCACAGGGTGGGACTCTTTCGGCTGTTCTGTGCAGGGCCAGAAGTTGGACTTGATGATCCTGGTGAATCCCTTCCAACTCAGGATATTCTGTGATTCTGTGACTCCTCTTGCTGTTTCTTCTCCAAGTCATGGCTGCACTCTCCTCTTCACAAGCATCAACTCTTCTGTGATTCTTATTTGTGTTTATTGGGAGCAACACCAGGAAATTGATGGAGTTCCACTGCTATAAAATAACTTAAAGAGGAAAGTAAAGCGTGTTTTCTCTCCAAGGCTTGTTTCACAGCCTAGTGGGTTAATATATCAGAACTAATTAACAGTCTGATGAGAACCCCATCCAACAGCGTGGAGTACTTGTGTGCTGGATGCAGGAGACAAGTTATTGTGTCCAGATGAAGGTGAGAGAAAAGCTGGTATGTGGGGATTTTTGAATTTTAAGGACCCATTATTAAATATCTTGAAACCACACATCAATCTTGTTGTATAATAATAATTACAGTGACCAGGAATGAAAACAATATTGCCTGGAAAATGCTGAGACTTTATAGAAGTGATTTTTTAAAAACTTTTTTCCTCATTGTTGGGTGTTGCCAACTTCTTTAAAATTGAACTTGAGTTTTATCTTTCTGGATTCATTGTCCTAGTCAGAGTCAGTGCTGGCAGTGCTCATTATCAGCTGTCATGAGCAATATGGGGGAGGTGAAAACATGCAAAGCTTGCCCTGTCTGTGCTGAAATTAAAGCCATGGAGTGGTTTAGGTGTTACATTTTTGTTGGCTGGTTGGTTGGTTGGTTAGTTTGGTGAGTTGTTTAAGAAACAGGAATCTTGAAGTCGAATAATGACTAAATATTTTACATAATATAAAACAAAGTGGTTACTCGAAGCTTTTCCATGAAATATTTTACCAACTTTTGCCATTTCTGCAAGTGTCTCTTACAAGTGTTTGACTGGCAGAGTAAATCAGCTGCATAAGTGATTTTTTTCATGATGGATTTGTGTAGTAATCCACAGTGTGCTCATTTAATAACTTGTATGTTCTTTTTTTAGAAAAGTTCCTTGAACACCAGTGAAGGTTTCAGACCAGAATCAAAAAGGCCCAGAGGTGACTGATTCCTGCACAGAGGTGACTGAGTGTCATATATGAAATTCCTAACACAGATTTTTTTTTTTTTTTCCCTGGAGATTCCTCATCTCATGATCATAATGGATTTTAAGATTTCTGTCAGAAACCTGAATTTTCACAGTCAGCATCTGAAGAACAAATGCTATGTATTCATTCCTACATTCAATGATTTCTCATATTTTTTTTTATGTTTTAACAGTCCTGCTTTCCTTTAGATTGCAGGAGAAGGGGACAGTTTAAGTCAATAAAAAAGGGAGAGGGAATAATTCTCTCTTTAAATATTGTATGCATTAATGACAATACTGTTTTTGCCACTACAGTAACTGGTGAATGATCACCCCCTGACTTTATTTGACCCAAGAGCCTTTCCTTATTTTTCCTCACCCCTGTCCATGTGGGAAGGGAAGTGATGGAGCAGCTTTGGTGGGCACCTGGTGTCCAGCCAGGGTCAACCCACAGCCACACAGGACTCTCAGGATTTGCTGTATTTAATGACAACACAAGTGCTGGAAGATAAATTACAGTTAAGTGCTCCACAGATCACAGCTCTTTAGAGGAAGGGTGCAAACAAAATGCTCACTAACAGAATGATCTCATAATTTATTAAATAACTATGAGAATCTTACTCAGAAATGTAAAATGCCTTCCCAACATTTTAAGGACAGTCACTTAACAATTGTTGTTTTTCAGATCTTGCTGTTTTTGATCTTAACACTGGTTACATTTCAAATCAAAAAGGAATATGTAAAGAAAAATGCTTTTTATCTGACTTAAAAAAAAAAAAAAGTATGAGGAAATACCATATCATTTATTCACAGATTTAATTTAACATTTCCAAAGGTTTTTTGTGGGTTTTTTTAAGTGACATTTGTGTTAAATTTTATCACTTAATAATTTATATAATTTTTTAATAATCTTGAGTCAGAAAATGAATTCTCAAAGCATTTACTTTCAAATGGGAGTGGTTTGTTCATCTCACAAACTTTGTTGAAGAAAATAATTTTATGGATAAATGTCTCCACCTAGAGCTTACCAAGAAAAAAATTGCTTAATAAATCCCAGTTTTGCATATAGTATATTTAAAAGCCCATATTACAATGTTTTATCAATAAAAGCTTCCCTTTTTAGGATCCTTTATCAGTCTTATAAAATATCATTGTTATAATCCATTCTATACATCAGCTGAGGCATTTAGAGATATGAGGATTGTATGTTATAAAAGGCATGTGAAAGGCTATTTTTACAGTTTGATGTTAATAATAATAGGAGAATAAGGGATTTTTTAATTCATCCTGAAAGTATCTCAGGTTTCTCATTTCCTTTCCTTTAAAGTTCTACTCTCAGTTTCAAAGCCAACAGGTAATTAACCATTTAAAAACCCAATTAATAACTCCACTGGCTGCAGCTCTTTAATTCTGCCATTGGTTTATACAATGAGAAATCCCTGGGGAGTCTGTCCCTGTGAGCAGGGAGGTTTGTTCTGGGCTGTAACCACTGAGGAGAGGGAGCAGCAGCCCCTGTGAGGGGCTGGAGGCAAGAGCAGGGCTGGCAACCCAGAAAATGCCTTAGTTAGGAAAGACTCTTTAGGTGAGGCTGTTAGGTAAGAGTGTAAGAGTAATTAATTCAACAATTCTGCATTAATTAATAGAATTGTGCAAAGAAACATGACAGGTAAATCAGGAACAGCTGGACTTCACACCCAAAGGCAGTGAAATTCCTCAAAACTTGTCAATACTTTGCACTATAAATAGTCAGAAATTGTAAGTTCTTTAAAACAGTCAATACATCAAAATTGTGTGCTTTCACCTGGTCGTGTCAGACTGTTTTTGCTTCCTGGAATAATAGCTCAGAGTGTTCTTTTTCTGTTTTCAAATGAACAGCTGGGAGAAGTATTGCCCTAAGCTCCGAGCTCGGTTCCCAGACAGCTCATTTGCAGAGTGCCCTTACAAAGTTTGTACTTTTGTTTTTAACAAAGTGGATACTCTTTATTTTAATAGCCAAATTATTAAAACTTCTAGACAGGGCAGTTAAACGACTCAGCATGAGAGTATGAAAAGGTGTAACTGCAGTGACATTAAAAATATCAAATAAGTTCCTTTAGCTGACAGGCACAGTGGTTATTGCATCAGAAAACAACTCAGAAAAGGCTCCTGCAGCTGGGATCTGACCCTGGAACCCTCCCTGACCTCCACTGGACACTCAATTCTTCCAAGTCTTGTTTACTGGGATTTAATGAGTGACTTTTAACTGGAGACTGATGAGACTCACACATAAACATAGCTTGGCTTTGCCCATGTAGACTCCTTATTTAACTCCCTATTTAACTCCATGCCTTCTACAGTGTGACCACTTCTTGGTTTCGTGATATTCATGTCCCATTGAACAAAAATACATTTGGTTTCATCAACTGCCTGTTTAGCTAACTCAGGTCTGCGAATGGGAGTGTCTATCAGGCAATGTAAAAATATCTGTATGTTCTCCTCAACAAAGCATTTAAAGTGGTCTTTTTTATCTGACCTGAATTTTCAGGACATGCATCCTCCAATAACTTCCTTGATGTTACAGTTGTTCAGAAAAAAATAGTTGCTAAGGCCATAAGAAAACATGTCCAATGCTCTTACAGCATACATTATGTTCAGGTATCTTATAAAATTATTTTTTTTCTCTGATATAGAGATTAATGACATTATTAATACATGTCACCTTAAAATCTATTGGGAAAAAGAAACATATTCTCTGCTTCATCCTGTGCTAGGACCTATTATTACTTTTTTTCAGTCTTGCTCTGGACTTTGCTTCACTGCATTTTGTCAGATCCTCTTGAGAATCTGAATAAAATCAGCAACCCAAGTTTGCATTCAGTTCTCAAGGCACACACTTGTAGCTGGGGAGGACACACAGTTTTTTGTATTTTCAGGTGTGGGGTGGTGTTTGCCACTCTCTGCCATTCACAGTAATTAATGGCTTATAGCTATTTCAGATTAACAATATTATTTCTAATTTAACCCCCCAAAATATTAAGTCCTTGGAATAAAATGAAACACTTATTTTCTTTTATTGTGCATTGGCTTTTTTTTTTTTTTTTTTTTCATCTATGGAGGAAGATGGGCACATACAGCAAGAAATTCACCCTTTTCTAAAATAGGTGTAAAGACTGGGAGAAAAAATTGTCTTGAACCAAAGCAGGAGTTATTATATTAACCTGAGCTGAACTGACTTGACATGACATGGCACTTTCAGGCAGGTAAAGTTGTTAAAGTGGAATCACACCAGGAGTTCTTTAGGATGAGGTGAGGATTTCTAGAATTTATTTTTGCCATATTTTCAAACTCCCATTAAGATTTATACCTCACTCTCATTAGGTCTCTTAGCACTGCAGGACTCTCAGATAACTACTTTGAGCAGATGAGTTAGGCACACATATCTTTATTCCAAGACATCTTTATATTTTCTCTTCTGGCATAAACACAGCATGGATGTCAGCACACTTATTGTGATCAACTCCTCTGATGGGACCTGGGCAGGGCCAGGAGCAGCAGGGACACAGGTGTGACAGTGCTGGGTTGATGGTTGGACTTGATGATCTTAAAGGTCTTTCCCACCTAAATTATTCCATGATCTGCCTTGCTGTTAGCTTTTTTTGCTGTGTTACATACAGCCTTCATTACCAGTTACTTATTTCAGTCCATTAGCTTTGATTCTTCTTAAATCCCATAACAGTCTGGATCAAAAATCCATTTATTAGCTGTCTTAAAGCTGCTTACAATATTCCCTTTCATTACCTGCTATGCAGTGGTGATATCTATGGCTGGAGCACTTTGGTACAAACCACAACCTCTCCAGCAAACTGTGGAAATGGCAATTTTTAAAGCAGATCATTGCTTGAGCACAATCACAGCCATCTTCCCCAGTGCTGAAGACATCACAGTGTTATTTCCTATATACCTGCTGAGTTGCTCAGGGTCTGTTCTGCAGTAAAAACCTGAGCCTGTTTTGGTTTGCCTGCTGGTATCAGTGAAAAAAAAAGTAATTTTACTCCCTTTATTCTTCTCTTTAGACTTTGAAAGCATTAGTACCCATTTTGTTCTTTACATCTCTATATTTTTCTGATGGGAAATGGGGACAAGTGTCTCTGTCAAGCACACACTTCATTTGTTTGCAGTCAGGAAGGGCACTCCAGCCCTGCTCAAATGTTTTGTCCAACACCACTCTGCTGAGTGCATTCTTCTGATGCCATCAAGGACATCACAGCACATCTCCAACATGATGATGTTTGCCCTTTGTTCAAACACTTTTATGAATGTCTCTTTTCAGGCAATACATTTCTCATGTATTTGCCTCACATTTTCTGTTGTTGGCGAAGAACTTGTCACCCACCTCGGAGCTCAAAATTCATCCCCCAGTACCTGTGGCCTTTCTTTTTTTGAATCATATCTTTGTTTCTGTCAGATCCCTGGCTCCTCTCCCAGAGTTCAATTAAAAATTAACAAACATCCTATTTGCTTTGAGTTTCTCTACCACTCTGCTGCTCCTGCCGTGCTTTCCATTTCTCCTGTAAAAAATTGAATGTAACTTGAAGCCCTTTATCATCCCCATCTTCCTGATCTGCCAGCCCACCTGCTCAGTGCCTTCTCTGCTGGCTGGCAGGCAAACCCCAAGGTTTCCCAGTCTTCTGCCTTTCTTCACACACCTTGCTCCAGGATTGTTGGAACCCTTGAAACTGAGAATTTTGGGCTTGCTGTGCTGTCAGGCACTGACCCCCAAAGGAGCACTGCTTTTGACCTGAGGCCATGGAGAAGGCTTCCAAAATTGAAAGCTAGGACTAGAATCACTGGTGTGTAGTTTGAATAGAAGTGTGTAGTGTCACATGGTGGAAAATTTAAAATTTAAGGTTTTAGAGTATAGTAATATATAGAAAGCAAGATGGAGGCTTTAGGGTGGACATTTGTTTCTTCTTCACCTTCTTCTTCATGGGTCTAGGTGGGATCTTGTTTAATTGGGTAGAAAATGCACTGCGGGTCACAGGTGTTTGGTTATTGGGTTAAAAGTAAAAATAATTTAGGTGTCCATTCTTAATTGGACAGATTGGCCCTTAAAAGACCTTGTAGAGAGAGAGAAACAAACATTTTTAACTTGTTGGTTAGAAATGCTGTAGCACTCACTGTAACATAGATAAGAATTAATAAACATCTGAGTCCAAACACAAAATTCCATCTCTCAAGCATTTAATCCCATCTCTGGCAGAAGAAACAAGAAGATAAAATGTGATAGAGGATGTCCCTGCACTTTGGCTTTTGTCTGCATCACAGCTCCTCAGCTGGGGCCCCAAGGAGCTGGGGTCAGCATTTGCCAGGTTCCACAAACCCTGCTGAGGCTGGCTCACAAGCTGCTGCCTGCAGCTCCCCTTCTCAGTGACAATTCTGATACTCACTGATTTTCCCTTCTTCCCCCAGGGAGAGTGGGCAGCAGGCTCTTGGGAAGCAACCCAAAAGCCACATTGTGCTTCTGTCCAGTAGGACTCACCAGTTTTTCCTCCCTTGAAAAAAATAAAAAATCTATTTCAGAGAACAAACTTCCTTTCCCTCCTCACCTGTTGAGACCCACACTCCACCCAATATTTGAGTGCTGCCTTCTGGAGTGACCTGCCAAAATAATTCCCAGGGCAGGAACCTCTTAGCTTGCATTTTCTAAAGGGTAAAGACGAATTCCTAAATCTTCTTGAAGCAGGATGGATGGATTCCCATGGTATCACTGAATTAAAGCCATAAAAGCAGCAATTTTATGAGGGAGGGAGCCCAAGAGCCATCTCTGCTAACGTGGACTCAGAGAAGTCCGTGGGATTGCTTTGCCTGAGGCAGCCCATTTTCTGTGGTGGATACAGGATGTTTGTCTCCAGTGCTGCTAAGCTGAGGCATTTCAGCTGCACTAAATTAATTTTTTAAAAGTGCAGGTGAGCAATGAAAAGGTATTTGGTTCCCAAGGAATGTATTACAGGAGAATGTGCTGCTCTGAATTCTGTCTCCTGGCAAGCTCCATGTAAATCAGACACTACAAATTTTTCTTCTCATTTTGTCTATTTAGGGGAATATTTGCCACAAATAAGAGGTGAATTGAACTGAACAAAGCTTTAAAAAACAGCCTTTTAAAATAAAATTTTTACATTCAACATGGAATAACACAACCCTGCATCTGTTTTATGGAGCAAAGGATTCTGTGCTAAGCTTCATAACAGCTTATTAAATGAGACAGCCAGGTATCCAAGGAGATGGGATTGAAAATAAAGGTTTTTTTGGAGAATTTTCTCAAGCAGCACAAGTGGGTACCTGCTGTAAAACTTCAGCTTTCAAAGGACTCATTAGTGCATCATAGGCTGCCTGGCAGCTCACAGCCAGGAAATATAGTCATGCATCAGTGAATGTTTTAATAAGGTTAATGAGATTATTATTATTTTTAAAGTAACTATGATAACATAATAATGATAAAGCATCTTTAATGACACCTGTTAAGTGTGGCTGCCAGTACCATGTGACACATCTCACCTGTGCTCGGAGGAAAGAACAATTCATCTAGAATGAAAACTGTCCCAGTGGTGCATTAGCACAGGCTCAATGTAAAAGACAAATTACTCTGTTAATGGGCTTGATGTTCATTTAGCCAGGATGTACCAGCACGTGATGGTGCTCTCACAGAACAGCTTGGCATAAAAGGAACTTTGGACTCAGTTAAAAAGTGCTGTCTGCACGTGATGCCAGAGGTTCCTTTCATATCCTCATTTCTCATCCCATCTCTGGTTCTTGCCCCAGTGCTTAACAGGCACAGTTTGAGTGTGAAGAATTAAGGCTCCTTGTTGCCTTCAAACATCATAGTGTTAGGAGGGATTACTAATTAGGTCATTTGTAGCTCTTTACAGATTGCATCTCTAAGGGACAATTTCTTTCACCACAGGTATGTGATTTTTTTTCGATTTTGAGCAACCCAGAGGTCATCTCTACAATGAACACCTCTGAATCAATGCATTCTTTGCATAGATCTGAAATCAGAATTTCAATTAGAGACATTAAAAGCACATCAATGGATGTGCATGCTGGACCCTAAACATCTCTGCTCTGCCACTTTATCTTTGCTAAGACTTCTTCACAGCTCAGAGCTATCTGTGTAGAGAGCTAAGGAGGAGACAATTCAGCCAAAGACACAGAAATATTCAAAGGAAATACCAAGATCCACAGAAAAATTAATTCTGAGGGTATTAAGTGGTTCAAACAGGCTATAATTCTAAAAGAATCATTAAAATAGAGATGATTAAAAAGGTGGTTCTGCAAATCCATGTTACCATGTGAATTCTGAATCTTTAAGAGGGTTCTAATCTTCCCAGAATTGTGGGGAAGGAGGCAGAGGCTGGGTGCTATGTCTCCCAAATCCTAGGCTAAAACCAGGATAAATTTTGTCTATCCCTAAGCAAACAGCAGCTCAAGGAATGTTGAATTACTGAAGCAAAAGAGAAGCTCCACTTTTTATGCTGCTTCAGGATAGTTCTCAGATATCTCCAAAATCCTTTGGAAGAGGAGCTAGCATCAATCACAAGGACTCTTTTGAAGTAGATTGGTGTAGACAAATAACACAAGATGTAAGGCCTGTAAAATGTGTTCATATTCTGGATATTTATATTTAGTTTATAATTACACCTCAAACTGTTCAGCAATAAATGTCCACCAATCCCTGAAAAAACAAGCAAGTTATTATCAGGCAGAATTACTGGCTTTTATTTTCTCCTTTCTTTTTGTAAATTAATTAACAGGTTAAAAATTATGAAAAGGGAAAGTTAAGCAGATGAACTGTGGACAACCCTTGAAATTGCTCAGAACCTTTGGTGAATAGGCAGTTGAGCAGCTATTTGAGAAAAAAAGACAATTGTTATAAAATTAGTGATTGCTCTCTGAGAATCCTGAATTCATTCCAAAACAAACAAACAAACAAACAAACAAAAAAGGCTGGGAATATATGTCTGAAATTCCTGACACATTTCTGGTAGAAGCAAGAGCACTGTTAATGCCATGACAAAGACATTCCTGTCTTTGATGGGAGCCTACAAGGTGCTGATGTGATGGGTGAAAAGTGAGATGAAGCCCCAGGCAAAGTGTTGCAGTATTTCATAGAGTGTTATTATGCCCAGGAAATGCCAACTTTGCCTTAAAAACTATATAAATACCTTTAATTTATAATTCTGCTTTCCACCACAAGTCCTGTTAAAATTAAAAATAAAAAATAAAAATGAGGAAAAGTGCAGCATTTGCCTAGGGGAAGTAGTTTTGAGAAATTATCTTAATAATTCTGCATTACTTTGTGGGATTGTGTTTCTGTCACGAGCTGCCCATCAGGTACCCAGGGTGTGGAAGAAGCCACAAGTATAATTTCCTTCATAAACAAAAATAAACTGCAGTAATTGTTCCACCCCATTGTAATTTTCTACTGAGTGACATAAACGGTGCTGTCATTTTTCTCAGTAGGTCATAATTGCACTGTATTTCATGTGAAATTAAAATGCTGACTGCAATGTCAAGGGTGCTGCATTCATGAGCTAAATAATTGAAATGGTCTGGATCAAGTCTCCAGATGGGAAGGGGACACATTCCTGCCTCTGCAGCCCAGGCCTTTGACTGACTGCATTCTCTGGATGATTTCACCTCATCCTTTAGCATTAAAAGGAGACATTTTCACATGAGTTTTAATTTTTTAAAAAATAATAACTTTGTTGTTGATCCCAAAGCTGTCTGGGACAGATGGACACAGGTCCAGAGCCAGGCTCTGAGCTCAGTCTCTGGTGACAGGGACAGGGCTGAGGGAATGGCCTGAGGCTGTGTCAGGGCAGGTTTAGGTTGGGTATCAGGAAAAGGTTCTTCCCCCAGAGGGTGTTTGGGCACTGAGCAGCTCCCCAGGGCAGTGGTCACAGCACAGCCTGGCAGAGCTCCAGGAGGGTTTGGACAATGCTCTGGGCACAGGGTGGGATTGTTGGGGTGTCCTGTGCAAGGCCAGGAGCTGGATGCAATAGTTCCTGTTGATTCCTTCCAGCTGAGGGTATTCCATCACTCTATGCTATGATTCCAAGCCTTTCAAAGTTAACCCCTCTTCTCTATAAATTAGGGCAGCAATTCCCAGCAATTCACAGGGAAACTGGAAAAGGCACAGAGCCCAGGCAGGCACAAAACTTGCACTGAAATCATCAATTCTGCACTCAGACCTCGTGCTCAGACCAACAAGGGCTTGAGTTTCTCCTGCTGCCCGAGCCCCTGCAGAGCCTGCTGAAATAATCCAAGTCTTCCTTCTCATGGGAAAGCCTCTGTCCAAACTGTGGCAGAAACAAGACTTTTGGACAGTAAATTGATATGATTATGCAGAAACTGATTTATTGTTTACTTTTTAGTTTTAATTATACATTTTAAGACTACTGTTTACACAATTACACATTTTTTGATTGGTGTTTTTATGCTGTTTACAGGCTTTGTACAAACTCTTTAGGTACGATGATAGATGGCTGTTTAGAACTTTACTGCTTACTTTTTTTTTAATTTTGGTATTTTGTTTTTCAGCTTTTTTAAAAATTTATTTAGTACAATTTATGTTTCAGTGGTCTTGAAGGGTTTTAATAAGTTGTAGAAAAACACTTAAAATGGCTTATTTTGTGGACTTGTTATAAACATTGGTTTAAACTAAGAAATATACAGGAAAAACAGCTAAGCATGTGAAGAAACAGAAAAATATGTAAAAAAACAACTAGGCAAAAAAATATAGAGAAAAACAGCTAAATATAGTTTATTACTACACCAAACCCACTAAGCACTGGTTTATGTGGTTATTGTTCATCAGCTGGGCTTGACTGAAGAGGCCACTTGTCTAATTCCTGTGATTTCCAGTGTGGAGAAGCAGAGTGAGAAGCCAGACAAACCAGAGTGAGGAAAGACCCACTATTTGTACCATAGCAAAATTAGAAGCAAGCTCAGAGTGCTGTGCTCAGCTCAGAGTTGCACTCAGCTCCAATTGTTTTGTTTTATTGGAAAGGACATATTTGCAGTGTTTGGGTTTTTCCTCAAGTAAAGCACTTGGCTAACTGCTTGTTTCCTTATTACTTGTGGAATTGTTTATGTATTAGCAAAAGTATAAGTTACAGTGAGAAGAAAACCACAGAGCTAGTAGATAAATTTCTGGGGGGAAAATTCCATGAATAATTCAAGCAATGGGACTCAAATTTTCTTAAAACTTGTTTCTTTTTTTTCATAAAGGGAGGAAAATGAGTTTCATATGAACAAAATCCAACTAACAGCAGTAGTGGGCAATTTTGGATGTGAGAAATGACAAATGTTGAGACTGACAGGTAACACTGGGAAAAAAGGCTCTGAATTCAAATATTGTGCAAAAGAAAGATGAATGTTAACATAATGAGAAAAAGAGGATAATTACTGCATAGCAAATACTCATCTTGGCTTAATCCAGTGCATCCAATAAATATGACAAAGAGTTCACAGGTAAAATAACTCTACAATAAGCTCTTAGTTAGATTATTAGTGATTCAGAAAATATTTCCTGTAAGAAGGTCCTCACATCATCAGTCTGCAGATGTGCAGTTCAATCTAGTAAGTTTGGAGCCATATTAATTTATTCTTCAAGAAGTATCTGCTGGAGTTGGGATGAAAGAGCCTGTGGGGACTCAGAGCATCACCACATTGATAGCTCAGACTGGAAGCTAATGACAAAACTTTCTCTTATAAGAGTCTAATTTGATGATTTTCCCCTGTGTTGTGGCAGTATTTTACTTTATGGTAATAATTTATTTAACCTAATAATAATAACAACTGCAGCTTCTGCACCTGCTCTGTGTTTTAGGGATCTGGTAAAAATTATGCTGGAAAAATGTCTACTTTAGCAGAGCAGCAGTCATATTCCAATAGCCATGAGAGCTTCTTGTGCAGGTCAGCACACCATTGTGCTAAATGTCATATGCCAGGAGTGGAAAGAGATCCCTACTCCCATAAATTTTATGGCTGTAGCATTTGGCTGCAAAATAACTGGTATAAAAGTAGGTGACTTTTCTTCCTGCTCCCTAGGCCTATCTCCCTTTTATTAATGTCCAGTGTTTAGAGCTTTAGATGCCTCTCTCTATCCTTCACTGATTACACAGTTCATGATCCCCACATAGAAAGGTGCTAAGAATAAAAGTAAGTTTAATCTGAAATTAATTGCATTTCAGAAAAAAGGTTTTCTCAATATGTTTTATTTAATTGAGAGGAGATTAAACCATGTGTAAGAAAGGACCAGAATACTTTGTAGGGTACAAGAAACATAATTCCTTTTTTAAAACATTTTTCTCTTTCTCTCTTTCATGAACAGTTAATGAATTGAAGAGCTTACCATGTTATTATTATTCAAATCTTCTTGAGAAAGATATTGAAATTAGAAAAGATGGACAAGATAGAAATGTCTGTCTTTTTTAGTCACCCAAAGTTAATTAAAATAAACCTGACCTGCTATCTGCCACCCAAAATGTGCTGTGGAAGCAAGACTAATGCTAGCACAGACAAATTGGCTTGTCTTGCTAAAACTCCTTAGGGTTAATTAAAAAGCATCTTATTTTCTGATCAGAGCTCCATCAGAGATGGGTACTTTTCCCCTCATTCCTATTACACATTTTCTGATGATTTATGATAAGATTTCAGAAACAGGAAAGCTGAGATTTGTATCAAAGAGAGGACAGCTTTGCTTAGCATAGGGAAGGAGCAGGACAGAGCCCAAGGTGCTCAGAGAAGGAAAGAGACAAAGCTGCAGCAGCTTGAGGCAAAAACTTGTGGAAATGTGAACCTGCCAGATTCAAACCAGCTGGGTCTGGTGCTGGAGCAGCCTGGATCTCAGTGGGAGAGGATCCATGGCAGGGGGATCTAGATGATGTTCCAACTCAAGCTGCTCTGTAATTCTAGGGGTGTTTTTCCATTCCTTTTGGATCTCCATGGCAGTGTAGTAGTGCATATGGCACACCACAGAGAAAGGGGGGTGGGTGATCATGGCTCTCCTCAGGCAAAGTGCAGTGGCTGCCACATCATTTTGGAAAAGTTTTCAACCACAAAGGTGATGGAAAGTGGCCTCACTGCCCAATTAGACATCCATGGCAGGAGCCAGAACTGCTCAGCCAAAAAACTGTTGTTTACTCTGGAAGCATCTCCATGTGTCCATCTAAATCATCATCTGTTCTGGACAGGATCATGATGTTTAAATTGCCCCTGACAGGTGTCTGTTTAGAGTGATTAGAAAGGGCTCAGTGGAGGCTATGCAGCACCACCTGAGATGCTTGGTTTTGTGTTGCATCACCACAATATTTGGGAAGGGTCCCTGAATATTCAGCAAATCTCACACCTTTTTTTCTGCAATCTAAAACAAGTATTTCTCCTCCTACCTTGCATAGGATATAGAAAAACCTCTTCTGCTTTGTGTTTAGAGCTGTACACATTGGAGGATTGTTGCTCTACCAACAGAAGAAGGTAGAACCAATGTCTTCCCCAATTTATGGTAAATGAGAAGCTCAAGGATCCCTTCTAGGTGATACCTCAAGTTCTTGTTCCAGTTCTTAAGCAGCACCAAATAAACCCCTGGACACAGGAGTCTGACTGCAGGGACTCTGATGCTGTGTGAGAGGGGAATTCACATCCAAAGGTAACATCCAGGACCTGACATGAGGTTCTCCTGTAAGCACATTCCAGAATAAAATTTGCCTTTATCATACTCATATTGTTAACTAGATATATTGCACAACATTTCATAAATCAGCTGCCTTTCCCTTACACCATTGGCCAATCTAGTCATGTAACTCACCACTGCAGAAGATCTTAAGGACCACTTCATGTGCAGTATCTGACAAGAATGCATGTTTATATGCCCAATGATAATATTACTATTATTGTATCTCAGGTTAACATGGATCTTGAAGAAAGTTAAAATTCACTCTTCAGGCCTATAAAAAGCTCAGGTACTGAGGATGAATGTAGGATATTTTTTCTCACTTGCTGACTGTGCACTGCATTATATGGAAGACAGGATAATTTGCTCATCAAGGCTGCTGCCACAAATATTAGTAAAAACTCTTGACACCAGTTTTTCTCTCTACAGTGGCCTTAGAAGACTGTTTAGCCAATCTCATTGAATAATATTCTTAGTGAAAAAGGGCATGCCTCAAATTTTAAGGCTAGGTCATTTAATATCCAGACTGAGTAGAGGTCTCTTCATCTTACAGATAGCACAATGTGTTTATTGATTTGAGTGTTCAGTGTTGTGACTTTTAAAGTGGTTGTTCCTTGAGAGATTCAGGTTATCCAGGTTCCTCTCTTGAATCTGATCCTCAGACTATGTGTCACTATGGCTGCTTTTTGGAAAGTCTCATTATCTTTCCAAACAAACGTGCTTAAGCTCTGTCTACATGTGATTGATGGCACTTGAGTGAAGCTGTATCCACCACCTCCAGAAAACTTCACAAATCTATCTTGCTGTAATTTTAGCATACTGCTTCCTCATTGAATTTTAGAAATCTGTTAGTCTGAATGAAGGAGACTTCATTATCACTGTGAAGAGTAAGTCAATGATACACATGAACTTCATTCATAACAAAGCCAATTGCTGATGAAGAGGAACTGGAGATGATTAATTCTTTTCCAGCGGCTACTTTCAGCAGACATGACAATTATTCATACCAAAGAGCTACCATTTTTGCCTTATTTAATTAATCTTAAGTCATGTACAGGGAAAATTCAGAGTCCAGTGAAACCAGCTAGAGGATGCTGTTTATAATGGTCCTGCCTGCAGGCACAGCTATTCATCTTTGCAGTTATGCAACTCATGTGTCATTTTTCATACTTGGCATTGCAATTTATTTTCCTTTTGTTGTTTAATCAATTTTCAGTTAAACAGACTCTTTTTACAATCCAGAAACAAAACTCCTTTGAGATGGAACAAACTCTTAAAATATACAATAAGGTGTGATCAGCCTCCTGAGGTGAGCAGCTTATATTTTAAATCCAGAAGTCTTTGTGAATCTCATTTCCTAAAGGAGGTAAATTCAGAATTACAATCTGTTAGCGTCCTGTGGGGTTTTCTATACATATTACATCTAACCCTATGGCAACAGGTCAAACTGGGCAGCAGATCTAAATCACTCCAACCTAATCACCCCATGCTGATAGTGCCTTGAGTTGAAATTGCAATTACAGGCAAAATAAAGCAGTTCCTCCTTTCCCTGCTGGTCATTGCTTGTGCAATTCATTTATTCCTTTTTACATCCTTAGTCCCTGCTAACAGATTTCCTCCTTGGTTCTCCTTCTGTTGCCAGCAAGTATTTGACAAAACAGAAGTCAGTCTCCTGATTATATACAGATCTGGATTTATCTTTGGCTCTGATAAAAATTTCTTCCAAAAGGTCAGATTGCTCAAAATCCTCAATTTTTTAGAGTTCTTGGATTTAATCTAAACTCTTCTGTGTGTTCTCTATATATGATAATTTTTTTAATAGTGTTAGGAAAAAAAAAAAAACCAAAGCCTTGGAACCATGTTTTTGATCCTCGACTGTCAATCTCCATTCAGTATTAAAAATTCCATTGGAAATCCAAAGAGATGTCTTCATATATATTAAATCACCAGTTTTATGCTGAAAGCTGGCACAGAAATTGGAGAGAACAGGCAGACCCCAAGTTAACCTCTCAAATTGCTTCTTTTTTTTTTTTTTATTATTTTGAGGGGTTTTTTTAACACTTTTTAAAATAGAAATGATAAAATATACCATGAAGGACTGTAGGTTGAGGAAAAGTAATAAATAATTCAGCACCAGGGAAAGAAAATCAACTGTAGAAAGTCCTGAGGGCATTTTGTCATAAAGCACTTGGCTCTTGCAAGGGTGAACAGCACACAGGGGGTGCAATTAGAAGAACTGGCAAGCAGCCCTTCCTATTTGCAGGATTTACACTCTCAACTCGCTGATGAATTCCATGGATGGTTCCAGGTAAAGCTGAGTATTTCCTTCATGGACTGTGTCCCACAATCCCTGTGCCATTTCTGCCAGGACTGCTGTCATCTCAGGTACCTCACATTTGATCCTCTGAAGGGAAGCTCTGTAGGATGATAGCCCAGCAGGGAGCCTAATCAAAGCCATTTAATATGCAAGGACAGAAATTCAAAGGCAAATCTCTACCTCAGCTGCTTTTATTTTATTTTAATTCCTCTTTAATAAAATAAAGATGGCCCAATATATTAAACATAAAGTGCATTAACTGCATCTTGACTGCCTCTGTGTGAAAGGAAGGATTTGCCACTCCCTCTCTGTGCAGCCAATTAAGCCCTTTAAGGTTTAGAAATGGGAAAAAATGGATTAGAAGTGAAAAATGGGAGTGTAAGAGAATGTATTCCCCATTTATTATGATCCAGCAGAGTAACCACAAAGTCTCATCCAGACAGCAAGAGCCATCCATGGCAGCTTGAGCTGAAGAGGAAGGGACAATAATTTTGTCATTTTCCTTGCCAGGATACCTCCCTCTCTCCTTTTCAGGACACTCTAAATTCTTTCCTGTCCCGAAAAATCCTATAAGGACAAAATTTGTTTCTTTCCATTGTTAATGCTGATGCTTTTGGCAATGTCAGGCAGAAGGTCAGTGAGGCTGAAAAAGTGTCCAAGAACCAAAGTAGGGGAAGAGCCAGGTGCCAGGGAACCTGCACCTAAAATAGCACTTGTCTCTATATTTTATCTTTATTCCAGCTGGGATGGAAACAAAACACAAAAAAAGAGATAGGAGGGGGAAATACAAATGAAAACTGAAGGGTTTTTTGGTTTGTTGGGGTTTCTTTGAAAAGGAGGGTGGGAGAAACCAACTGTTGAAAATCTGAAAAATTATTTCAACTGATTTTTCATTCCCATAAAGAATGTGCATTGTAGCAGCCCAATTCTGTATTTTAAAAAGGCTTTATTAGCTTAAGATTCTTAGAAAAAGTAGGGAAAAAAAGCCAAGTGTATGAGAAAGACTGAGTTGAGAACCAGATGGCTTCTGCAGGAGTGAATAGATTGAAAAATGTGCTGGGAAAAACAGCTCCACAGATTAGGCAAGAAGTTTGTGAGATCTTCTGAAAGAACACAACAGCCATAATTCAAAACACTTACAGGGTTTTTATTACAACATATAATTGACTGAAACGCATCATGATTTATTTCACCATGCCTTATAGTTAGTACATTTTCTGAAATTACAAGTGAATGAAAATAAAACATTCTCTCAGATTGAAATGTGGTATTTATTTCAAGAATCAATTAAAGCTTACATTTAAAATATTTTCAGCTTAAAAGTGTACTTTCCTAAAGGGAAATTTCTCCTCTAAAATGTCATTATTTACTAATGGAGTTTCATATTTAAATAAAAAATAAAATAGCTTTTTAGCATTTTGTTTTCCCCTCCAGCATCTACAGGTTTAATACTATTTATTTTCATCTCCTTATTTTGCTTTTGCGAAAGAAGACGGGTGAAAATAGAGAGGCAAAATAGAAAATGTAAAATATAAAACTGAACTGTTTTACACTTCTGGGGAATTAAAATACTTCCACGAGGAAAAACTTCATAAAATAGAGTAGGAAAATACTAAAGAACATTAAAAAAAAAAAAATTAAAAAAATAAAATAAAATAAAATAAAATAAAATAAAATAAAATAAAATAAAATAAAATAAAATAAAATAGCTAATTTTAATATTGTCAACCAATAGTTATGGAAACAAATATAAAGGCTTGCAAAATATAAAAGGCTGTGGGTAGTAAAATCTCAGTATTTTCACTGAGTTGGAATGTGGCTTCCCCCTTCTGTACAGCTAGAAGGACAGTCATGTGAAGAACAGCAGCAGTAAGAAAATCTCAGGGGACCTCCTTGAGTGACTGTTTATGTACCCTGTTGGGGGAAGTGTGATTTTTATACATTTCTCTTTTTACTTTTTCCATGGGAAGTTCAGTCTTTAAAGATTTGTTTATATTTAATTACTGCTGCATCAACAATGTGAGTATTTTCTGGAATGGCCATTTCTGGACTGCACTCTGCATTTCTACCTCTAATTTTTGAAGACAGTTGTCAAACATGTTCTCATTTGAAGCCTAAGCACAAGTGCAGCATGTCTTAAATAAAAAGAGAATTCTACCATCAAAGAGAAACAAAGAGAATTTCATATCTGTCCTTCTTCTAAAGCTGAATCATGTCTTTCATGAGACCAGGGAAAGTTTGACATCAGCTTTTGAGAGTTTCAAGGACAAAAAGACATTGATATGGCCCCTTATCCAGGGGTGAATTTTCTTCTTAGCTCAGCACTGTCTGTAAAAATAAACAAAACTGAAACATTAAGCAGAAAAGCAACGAGGAAGAAAATTGTTGCTTTTGAACAACAAATAAGTAAGCACACACTATTACACCTAATAAATTAGCACCAGTGTCAATGAAAAATAAAAATAACATTTTCAAAGGACAGCTTGTCATGTTCTCATGACTCAGAGATTGTTTGTTTTTCCCCTCTCTGCTCCCCCCTTTAATTAATACATTTGCTTCCAAATAGGATCCGAGCATTAGAAAATGTCACACCATATGTGTGTTTATTTTTTGCTCAAGTAATTATCATGGTGTAAGATCTCTCTTTTGCTTTCTCCTCTTGCTGAGACAGAATGTTCCTTCAGAGGATAGAACAGCCTCAAAGCAGCTGCTCCAGCATCTGAGGCAGAGAAAAAGTCAAATCTTCACCCTCTTATCCTTGTGCATGCAAGGACCTCGGTGGGGACTGAGGGAGGGCTCCCTTCAGGTTGTCCCTCCCCAAGATTTGGAGGCTCTGCTCTGGCAGGGAGTGAAATGCAGGCTCCTGTGGTGGGATGCAGAGCCCCAACATGACAAGCAGCATTCTGAGAGTTTCTTTTGCAAAGAAATGCCTGGCAGCCCAGGCACGTGAGCACAGTGAGCTTTGGCACTGGCTGCTCTTTTGGAGAAAAAGCTGCTGGGATTTTGGCACTAATTGCATCCAAGCAACCTGGGTGACTTGGAGCCAAAGCACTGCACTAGTCCAAAATGCCCTCTGGCACTGGGATGGTTCTTAATGCTTCCTTAAAATTCCTGGGGTGGAATTTTCTTCTTCATTGGTGAATAGCTCTTTTTCATCATACCAGTGAGTTCTGATGTTTTCTGAGTGGTCCAGCATTTGTCTATTTTTATTTCTGTCATTGCAATCTCACTTCAGTTACTAACACCATATCACACTCTGGAATTGTGTCCATAAAGCAGAAATCTCTCTCCCAGAAGGGAGGTCATGTACAGGGCCCCTAGGATTTTCTGCTGCTGGTTTTTACCTGATCATGTCAAGATGGTGCCAAACATGGAAACTATCTTGTGTAGAAGGATATTATGTGACACTTTTGTGATTTTAGACATAAAGAGAATTACTCTTGATATAAAGTTGGACATTCAGATGCTGGGTAATTTTAAAGGTTTTCAGAATATCTGCAATAATTTTAATCTGTCATACCCACAATTCTTCAAATTCCATTTTCAACAAATTTACATTTTGAGAGCTCAGAAAGCAGAAAGAGATGGCCGAAATAAAAGTCAAAAATCTTCAATCAGAGCCACTTATTTTATGAATAGGAAGAATAGTATGGGGGGGGGGGAGGACCAAAGAACATTCCTTTCCCTTTTAGACACAGGTAAAGAGTTCTTATAACCAAAACAAAACTGCAGAGAGGATGTAGTCCTCTGGTTATTGATTAAAATAGGATCTTGCTCTCTGTACCTAGAACTAAACTTGCAGGATGCTGCTCTCCATTTGGGTTTTCATTCTATTTTCCAAAAGCTATGGTTGATTTCAGTACAGCATATCATGATGCTGAGAAGCAGAATTTAGACTTAAGGTCATTTTCACTCTCATACCTGTTTACCCACACTATGGTATAGCTAATGTGAGCTTTCTCTCTGAAAGAGATTTTGTAACTTCATTTCCACAAGTAAAGGAATGAGAGGTTTAATCTAGCCAGTCCAGGGGTTTCTATTCAGTGGTTTTAAAGTGTTGTGTATGTAATAAAATTCCCTATACTTATTTATCTGTCTCAGTGTTCATTTCTTTGATGTCAAAATTCAAAAGTCTTAATATTACTGTAATCTACATTTCATTATTCGGGGTTCCTGAGAAAGACTCAAAAAAATAAAACAACAAAACACAAAACAGGCACAAAAGAAACTTTCTTCAGTGGTAGGTTCTTTGTTCTGGCACTGGGTTTTGGGGGAGGAAGATTTGTCAATCTTCAGTGTTCAAGACTATGTTGGATGGGGCTTTGAGAAACCTGGTCTAGTGTAAAGAGTTCCAGCCCATGCCAGGAGGTTGGAACAAGATGATTTTTAAAGTCCCTTCCAGCCCAACCCATTCTGTGATTCACAGTTTTGCTTTCCCTTTCATCCTTCCCTTCCATGACACCTGAGTTTAAATCAAGCACAAAACTGTAAGCAATTGCACATCACTTATGTAGCAGCAGATAAACAGAAGCAGTGTTTCCCAGATAATTTCAACTCTCTCTGACTGATCAGCAGTTGGCAAAATCAAACTTTGAGCATTTTTTGAACCAGCACAGATGCTTTTCATATTTAATGAAGAAAGGTAACTCTTCTCAGACTGTTTCCTTGACCTCTCCATCTGGGTCACTAATCATCTTTGAGCATTCCATGTAGTTTGCATAAATCTGGATATTCTGCAATAATCCAAGATCAGTCAACGTAAATAAAGCATTTCATCCCAGACCTGTCCTGGGAAGACATTTTCTTGAGGAATGTAGAACATTTGGGATTCAAACTGCAATGTTTTCCAGGGTTCTTTAACTTGAGAATTTAAACCGAGAATTACCTGCACCCTAATGTTACTTGAAGTAATTAAAAAGTCTGTGAAAGGCAATATAAATAATCCCATATACTCACTGTTTTTTTATAGTGGGCTTACCAGCATGGCATAAAATGTAAGCAAAACAAAAAGTAGGTGAATTTGTTACTTTTTTTTCGCTTTAACAT
The DNA here is from genome assembly GCA_030060385.1 of Muscicapa striata striata. NCBI lineage: Eukaryota > Metazoa > Chordata > Aves > Passeriformes > Muscicapidae > Muscicapa > Muscicapa striata. Next base: position 913,219 of record JAREIS010000045.1, on the reverse strand, counting down.
AAACTCAAAGACTTCAATCTTGCTAGAATTTATGCATGCACTTATCTGTAAGCACACAAATAATCCTCTTTATTTCCTCAGCAATACTCATCTGCTTAAACTAAGCCTTGAAGACTTCCCACAGAAGCCATTTCCAAGCACATTTCGGAAGTTGTGTCATGAGCAGTGTAACTTACATTTAATTATAAGGGAATTGTATTGCTTCTCTCAGAGATGAAGCTGGTGCTCTGCACTCCAGGGAAAACAACCAATGTACATACTGATTTATTTATTTTTGAATGCTCTTCTGGCACCCATCAAATCCCTGGAAGTGTCAGAGTTGGCAGATGTGACCTGAAATCCACAAGGACAAGATGTGGGGGTATTCCCCAATAAACATGGGCTGCCAGACAGAGGTGTTTTGGACCAGGAAGAATTAGACAGTGTATCAGTTTGAGCTGGATTCAAAACAGGTTTCTCATCTATTTGTGCAGCTTTACCAACAAATGAAATCCATGCCCACAGCAGGTAAGAATGAGGTTTGCCCCAGTTAAGAGCAGTGAACTGATGCACAGAACCAGGCTCTGCATGAATGTGACCGTCCCTCTTCATCAGTGTAAAGAAGGCAGCCTCAAAGTATTAAACTATGAAACGATTTATAGCATCCTGCCAATTTAAGTGAGATGGGGATTTGACTCTTAAAACCATTCTAGCTTGCATGCAATAAAATCCCACAGTACATGCAAAGTTCAGCACACTCCTGCAGTGCATCCTAAGTGTCTGCTTGATCTGTGGGGTGAGCTAAGCACAGCCACAGCTGGGGCTGTAAACCTGGCCTGAATTAATTAGACTGAGAGCACCTCACTTTGTCTTTTGCATGTGCTTTTACTCACAGAGCCACAGCTTTGCTCTGCACAACAGTGGGGTCAGGCATGCAGGACAAGAAATCCCTGGAAAAATGGCTTTGCACACACACAGCCACCAGAGGAGGCCCTCAGGAGAATCACAGAATCACAAAATTGTTTGGGTTGGAAGGGACCTTAAAGATCTGCCAGTTCCAACCCCCTGCCATGGGCAGGGAAACCTTCCACTGTCCCAGGCTGCTCCAAGCCCCTCCAACCTGGCCTGGGACACTTTCAGAGATGAGGTGGGAAAAGGACATTTTGTCTTGTTGACACCTGCAATATTGCAGATTGCCAATCATGAACAACAGGACAACAAAATTAAAAACTAATGAACCAGCCAGAGCATTTTGCCCATTTCTCTTTTCTCACATCAAGAGACCTCCAAGTGTTTGTCCCAAGAAGTGCTTCCAGCACAGGCAGCTGTCACACTTGGCAGCATAGCAATTTGGTTGAAGGTGCCACATGCTCCTCACAAAGATCCTTTCAAGCCAGTGTTTCCCAAACCCACTTTCCACTGGGATATGGCCATACATTAAGGAGAATATGCTTTGAACAATGGTTCTTCCCCATTTTTTTCACAATTTTTTAAATTGGTTTGCAGATCAGTATATTCATTTTCATGCAGGTCAGTATGTGGTAATTCCAAGATGACTGAGAGGACACTGGCTTTTCTAACTACTTGCCAATTGTCCTGCAGCTGTCAGCTAAAAAGTTTGACCCAGGATGAATAAATATTGACAATTTCACCTGTAGAGGTTTGACCAGTGACAGAAACCTCCTTCACATCAGTCTTCAATACACAGGTCTAGAAAGTCACCTATATTTCCAAAGTTTATTTTCCTAGCTTATTAGGGCAAGATTCATATTTCAGTTGCTTTTCTTTGTTAAAAAATGAATAATTCCTAAATGCATATTAGTGTGACGATAGGAGCCATATGGAATTTCATGTGAAATATTTATAACTTACTCTCTCTCTCTTATTCTTGTTACTAACAGAATAAAGAGAAATGAAAAGCTGGGGAGAAAAAAATTGTATCCTCAAAAATGGCATGTGCTTAACATCAAAACATTTTAATTGAACTTCACATTACAAAAATCCAGATGGTCCATGTTCTGTTCAAGCCTCGGGGGGACTGCAACATGTTACCATGTGTAAGATGCATCATCCCCTTCCTCCTCCTGGTTTGTACAGAGGACTTTCAGACAAGATTTCACAGGCTGGCAAAATCTGAGTTTTACAGTCTCTTAGGAATTCGGGGAGATTTCAGGGAAGGCTTGAGGGGTTTGGAACTGTCATCCTCTCTTTCTTGAAGACTGAATCCATGTAATCTCAAAATCACTCACTGTCTGGGCTGAGGCAAGGGATCTAGATTTCAGTGGAAGCAGAGCTGCCCTATCTGACCTGTCTGAAACACACCACATCTGCCACATCTGCCTCTGGCCCAATTTGCAGCCACCCAGGGTCTCACCAAGCACAGGCAAGTACTTGTGCCACTCCTTCTGGTTCAGACTTTTGCCTTTGAAATGTGATTTTATTGTCCTCTTGCAGCAGGCTGGTATTATCCTGCCCATGGTACCATGCCTTGATGCCCCAAAAAGTAAAGGTTTCTCTACTCCCCAGTTGTGATAAACCCCAACCCCAGTGCACCTGGTGCTGGGTCACTGAGACATTTCTCAGTGAATGAACCTATTCAGACCTTCCATGACTTACAGGGACTTAACCCACTGTTCTTGAAGCTCCTTTGGCAAAACTGGCAAAACAGTTACACTGCATAGTAGTTCCATTTACATAAACATTGACATCTTTGTTTTTGAGATTGATCTCAAATTAAATCAGATCTGGAATGTATTGAAATTTCAAGCAGCCCTCACCATCTTCTCAGGAGACCATCACCTCCCACAGATTTTCTTATCTTCTCCTTAAAAACAAATTATTATGCCTCAAATCACAAGGCAGGCCATAAAGTGCAAGTTCCTGACTCGTTGTGAGGAGCAGAAGGAAGGTAGGCATAAGGTTTGTGACCCAAAACTAATCAGAACAATATTCAGTGTCTTCTGGTCTTTGCCTACGATCACTTTACGTCTACAAATAAGATAAATTGCAAATGCAAGGTTTGGTTCACATGAACACTGACATCAGACACACCAAGCTCTTGTAGCTGCCAGCTTCCATAAGAAATGACAGAACATTTTAACAAGTGACTGAGCAAGCTGCAAAGGGATCTGGATTGGCAGGTTGATGTGTGGAGAGTGATGGGTGGGGAAGATTTTGAATTGAAAATACATTAAGCTCACTGGTGCAGGAGGAAGTTTTATTCTTTCAGGCACATAAAAAAAAAAAAAAATTAGGTAGACTGAAAGTAACCTGAATCCAACACCGTTTGTGTTTGACCATTGTCAAGGTGAAATTACAGCAAATAGCTACCAAGAAACCAATTTTCATTATTCTTGTTTTTTACTTCAATGATATGAAAAGGAAAATTCTAAACAAAGCATCAAATAAAATTTAGTGATATTGTCTTAGCTTGAGCAATACACAAGAAAAGCAGATTCTGAGGCTGTGCTTTTTCCCTGTAGGCTGCTCTTTCCATTAGGACTTTGGGGACATTTCCCCTTTGTCTCCTCAATATTTACATTTCTTACACCACTTGCTGGAGATGTTGCTAATGGAGCAGAACAGTGGGGCAGGGACCTTTTGTGGTGCTGAGTTAAGGAGATAAAGGATAAAACAAATTAAAGATAAAGAGGGGATCATTCCAGGGAAGGAAGTGAGAAAAAATACTTGAGGAGAAGGAAAATATTTTCTCTGCCATTTTTTTAGAAAAGGAAAGAGAGGATGGTGCCCAGAGAGGGAGCCAAGCCCTCAGAGGGGCTCTGAAGACAAAGTTTGTTGTCAAAAGGGACTGGTTTTGGTGCCAGCAATCCCATATGGGGGATGTATGGATAAAAGAAACTTGATCTTTACCTTTTGTTAATGTCAGAAGGTGGATTAGATAACTGATCTTGAATTAAAAAAAAAAAAAAGTCAAATGACATTTAATGACATTATGTTAAATTTTAAAATGAAGCCATGACCATAATAATTATAAGGTGACAGAACTGTCATGGCTTAACAAAGTAGCACACTTCACCCAAATCCTAGTCCTCGTGCACACCCTCAGCCCAAGGCAGACACACAGAAAACTGATTTAGCTTTGCTCACAGGGACAGAGGGTTAGCAGAAGTTACTTTATTTCTCATGGCACATGGCAAATTGCTGGAGCTCAGCGGTGCACAGCAAGCTGTGGCAGCACACCCTCTGTGCTCGGAGGTGCGCTGGGCCATGGGATAATGGCCCAAGCCCTCAGCTCTGACACCAGAGCAGAGCAGGGGAAACATGAGGCAGAAATGTGTCATTGGATACTGCTGGGAACCAGGGGAAAAGCAGCCTTGAAGCTTTGCCTTTCTCAAGCTGCTCAAGGATAAGAAATTATAACAATGATTAAACACCTGCAGGGTGCATGAGAGATGTTGTTTTGCAGAAAGCATGTTTTCAAAGAGGTGTTGCCTTCTTGGACCAGTGAGTCTTTTCTATCCTGTTTTTCACGTTTTGTTTTTCTATATAAAGTGCAGTGTTTCTTTAAACAAAGCTCTCTCTCATTTGCTTCTCCATTACAGGAGGAACTATGTTGCATTATTCTTTTCACGCTCCTATAGCCTTAAAATGCAACAATTGGAGGTTCCACCGAGATAGCAACAGAAATGGATGCTGGAAAAAGTGGAAAGAAGAGGGATAGATGAAGTGACACCACAAGTTTGTCCAGCACTCACTCTTGAGAACCTGCAAGTGCAGTTGAGACCAAATTAATTCACAGAGTAAATGCACAGAGGGCATTGCCAATCCCAGTATCTGATCTCAGCAGTTTGCTTTGTGTTGCAGGATTCCTGTGGGCCCCTGGGCACGGTGATCAGCCACTGTGGTTTTTGATAAACACTTCATTAATCCTGCTCTCTTTGTTGGTTTTCTGCTGCTCCTGATTCTCCTGTATGATTCAGGAGTGATTGAAGACATTTTTTATTAATTTATGTTTGTGGTATTATGGATAAATTATTGCTATTTTCCTGATTATATCAATAATTAGCTTACCTATTAAAACATCAATACTATAAACACATACCAAATATAAACACATACACTATAAAACTCACCCCACCCCAAGTATGCCCCCATGGATACCATGGATACTGTAAATTAAGCCACCATGGCAGAATTTGAGACAAGATAAAGGTGGTACCACAGTCCAAGTGTCATCTCAGGCCTGGGGGAGGTTAACAAAGCTGGAGGAGACAAATATACCTCTGATAGTGCACACAAAGAATGCAGAATTTATGGGCCATGAGGGAAGCAACTGAGCTGAAATCAGTGTGGATTGGGTAAAAGGTAATTTTGTTAGTGGGAGACCACAACCCACCAGCTCCTGCTCAAGTCAAGAAACACACCAACTCAAAAAAAGAGAAAGACTGAGCAAGGAGAAAAATAACACTGGAAGTGAGGGAATCATTTAACCAAAAGAATAAGAGAACTGTGTGGCTAAGGAGCATCAATTCCTTTATTTTCTAAAATGTATAAATAGTGAAAAGTTTTGAACTTCCTCAATACCCTCCAAACCAAGAAGTCCAGGGTGAAAAAGGACCAACAGGACACCACTGTATCCATGGGTGGTGACTGTTTTCTGCTTAATATGTCTCACTCTCTTCCAACCTCCCTCTCTTTTCTATTTCTTTCTATCTCTCTACCTCACATTTGCTGTTAAATAAAATCTGTATTATTGACTTCCACAGTCTTATCTGCACCTTCCAGCAGAGGCACCTCTCGATAATTAGCAATACCCCTCAAAGTTCATTTAAAAAATAAGGACAATAAAGAAACTGAATGGTTTGTTTTGGAAGGGACATTTCAAGGCCATCAAATCCAAGCCCCAGCAAGGAGCAGGGACATCTTCAACCAGTCCAAGTTTCTCAGAGTCCCATTCAACCTGGCCTTGAATGTTTCCAGGGATAGAGAATGTATCACCTCTCTGGGCAAGTTGTTCTTGGTAGTATTTTACCACCCTATTTGTCAAAAAACTTCTTCCTTATTCCTTATCTAAATAAATCCTCTGTCAGTTAAAAGCCTCTTGTCCTATTGCAACAGGCCCTGCTAAAAAAATTGTGCCCCATAACTCCTTTATAAGGTTAACATGTTTGTTTTCCTCTCTCTGTCTGCTTTTCCCATCTGGTTTGGTATCACTATTTATGTCATTTTAACAGCCACCCTCCTCCCCCTCTGCACTGCATAGATTTTCAGGCTGGGAAGGAAAACAAACCCTCTGTAAAGCACAGTGAACACTGCCACAGCACCACAGCTCTCCCCAGGCTGAGGAGAGCTCCTCAAAAGGCAGGTGCCACATGCAGCATATTTATCTCCTGGTGCTGCAGTCTTTGCTGTGCCTCCCAAACACATGGGCTTGGAAAACAAGCCTGTTTTCCTGCTCCATACACACACATGTGAATGTATTCAAGCCCAAGTGTAAGCTTTAGAGGACTGCTGAGGAGCCCTAACAGCACGAGGCTTTCTGCTCCCATGAGAAGAATGAAAGGCTTGACTGAAAGGCAGGCTGCTGATTTGGTGCAAGCTGCCTGATGAGCAAAAGCCAAAAATATCCCAGTTATTAATAATTATGAATCACAGGGAGAAGAGTGAGAGGGCACAGGCTCCTCAACTGCTTGCACAAGTCTCACTCACTACTAGTTGGGAAAAATGAGCAGAAAGTCAGAGCAAACAGGGAAAAGCAGAAGGGAGAAGCAAACATAGCAGCTGGATTTTAAGGGCTTTAACTAAGGAACTGGTGTCCTAAGGTTTGTTTTCCTGGACCTGACCTGGCCATACCTATCTGTGCAGTAATTAGCTGGATTACCATCTCTTCCCTCCCAGCTGGTGTCCAGAAGGCTGCAGAGTCCTGAGGCCAGCCCTTCCTAATCAGACTGTTGGATTTGCTGCATGGTCTGAGCTGCACATGTCCCAGTGCAGCCGCCCCTCTGCCTTCCCAGGGCTGAAGGAGCTCCTCGAGGCACCCACAGGGACCCCAGCTCAGCCCTGAAGGAGGGGAGGATGCAGCTAGGATGGAACTGTGCTTCAGGAGAAGAAGCTGGAGGGTGCACAGACACTCAGGGGTTGGGGGACAATGAAGTCCCTGACAAAGGGACAAGTGAGGAGTCTGGGTTTGCTGTGGGTCTCTTTGTCACACAGAAGATGATGGGTGTCCAATTCTGTCCCCTCATTTATTGGCTTCATGACCCTGTGAAAGCCATTTAAATATAAGAAGGCTCATCTAGTTCTCCTCCACAGGGCTGTCCTGAGGTTAAATCCATCAGGCACTCAGGGCCAGGCCTGTCTGGCTGGAAGTGGTGGGAATGAGGAATCCCACATGCTTATAAACTCTATAACCACACACACAAAAGAAATACAGAAAGCAATAATCCTGAATCACAAGTGATGGTGAATATTCCACTAGCCAGGCTTTCTCCTGCTGAATAATGTCAGAACCTCCTGCAAAGTGGCTGCTTTCCCAGAAAGTTCTCCTGGCAACTCTGGCTCTTTCCTAAACTCAACCCCTTCCTGAGATAATACACAGGGATGCTCAGCTCTCTGAAATCTGCCTCCATGGGCATGATCTTAATGGATGCAGTAAGAAATGCTGTCCTGAATGCAACACGTGCACAGAGTGAGGGTTTCCAAGGCATTTGGAAAGTACAATCCATAAAAAACTGGAAGTGACTTGCCAGAGCAAGCTATTCCACTGTGCCACAAAGCCATGGTTTAGATGGAAATTGTCATCTGGAGTATGTGTGGTGACTTCTATGCAGTAGCAAAAAAAGCTTGAATCAGAGATACTCTCACTATTTGCAAATTCAGCTTCTGTGCAGAGTGGGAGGTTGCAGACTTTAACATCTAGTTCTTAAAATTCTGTGCTTTGACCTGCAGTGCTTAAGCTGATGAAGACCAGTGACAGGTAACATTTGAGCAATTAATGTTAAAAAGAACAAAAAGAGAGTCATTGAACAGGCAGTTTCCTCAGCATTAGCCTTTTGAAAATGGCCCAGCAAGCCCTTAAGAGCACAGGCTTGAAAGGACAAAAGTATCATCATGATCAAAAGTGACTGTGACCTCTTACTTCTTCACATTTCAGTCAGTAAAGAGAAAAAGGGAGCACACACCAGTCTTGAGAGGCTTTTCCAGGCTTTGAGTTGAAGACTGGAGTGAAATCCCTTTTGCTGCCTTAGTAGAGCAGATGGGATCTCGTCTGTACCCTGGGTTTCATGGAGCACAGCAATACACAGTGCCCTTCTCTGGCTGAGCCATTCCCTAAGCTGGGTCTCCATATTTCCAGGGATCCTACACCTCTATCAAAGCCAGTTTTTGCCCCTACCTGACTTTGCATTTCTCAGCGTAATAAAAATAACTAATGGTCCAACTCATCTAACACTGAAGTCAGAGGGAGAACAAGGAAAAAATTGGATAAAAGACATGAGATACTCCATCTTCAGAATGGTGTTTTATTACCCTTTGCTCTCCTGGTGAATCTAAATCCTCATGCATGAGGCCTATGATTACACCCAGTGGGAAAATTCAGATTTATGTTAGAATAGAGAAAGAAGACCAAGTTATAATTTGTATCATGTGGCATAACTATATTCAATAAATGCAAAGGACTGCAGGATCTGACCCCGTGCTAAACAGAGTCTATACTTCTGTCTTTTAAAACCAAGGAGAGATCAATTATTAATGAAGAACAAAGACAAAAATCTGAGCAGCTGGTGCATGCACAAGCTATCCTAAAATAGGTTCCTACCACAGGTGAGATAAATTATCTTCTGGAAGCTGATTTGAGGAACCCTTTTTAATCCCAATGCATCAATGCAAGCACTCAGGCCACCCACATTTGTTCCTGGAAGCTTGGTGTGTGGATTTTTGTGAACATTTACAAGTTGGACAGGAGTCTGAGTGAGCGTGATTGAATGGGGATATCAAGTATGCAGCATTGCAAATCCACAGCTGCAGGCAGTCATGATATAATTTGAGTTAACATCCAATTAGCAGCCCCCATCCAGCTAGAACATGAGCAGCAGCATTTCCCTGAGTGTCTGCTGCCTGTCTGCAGCCTGTTGTGCCCACTGAAGGCAGTAATGCTCTCATTAAAAGAGAGGTCAATCTTAGCAGAGCACACAGGAGAAGATCTTATCTAGCTCTCTCTCTGTTGGAAATCAGCACTAATTTGGGGAGAATAAGGTTTATCTCACCTGGCAATTTGTAATCACAACATCATGGCTTGCTGACAGTCTGCTCTACCACTAAAGATGTTATCCTGGAGTCTTTACAGGAGAGACAATTTCCAAAAGGAAACTCATCCCAGCAGTCTGAAGCATCTGTATCACGACAGTTTCTCTTTCATCAGCCTAAAAGGGCAGCTGAGCTTCAAGACTTGCTTTTAAAAGAGGGTAAAGTGGGGTAAGATGCAACTTCAAAATAGAAACTCCTTGTTAAAGTAACACTTAGCATTTTTTAGTGCAAAAACACTCCTGATTAAGCATTGCCAAAAAAACTAACTTTTGCAAGTGTGACTTAACTCTGATGGTTGGATCTCAAGGACACTGCATCCCAAGGCACTGGAGTTGATGTTTATGTATTATATTGCAAGACCTCTGCTGTAGTGGAACTATCATTCTCTAGGTCTTCAGCCACTTAAGGATTCCCCTAATCCTGAATTAATCCATTCTGCTGAAACCAATAGTATTATTCAGGGAAAAAAAAACGCCTGAAATTTTTATTTATGAATAAGCAGCTAACTAAATAAGCATATAAACAACTGGGGTGTGCATATGTGTCTCAACACTCAAAGACAGGTTTGATAAAGAAAGATCATGTCCATGTGAAAATGGTATTAGATGCTTGGAAGCCTGACACATTTCTGAATGTCTCTAGTGCAAGAACTAATGAAAATAAAATTCACAATGCTGGGAAAAAAAGAACATTGTCCTCTAACAAGCATAGATAAATACTTGTTTTTCTACACCAGAATTCACCTATGACATCTCATAATTGGAACAGGAAGCCTTGCAATGGCAGCAAAAATTACAGCAAAATCTGTCATGCCTTGCTGATCTGATATCTTTGGTCTCCAAAAACACTCCCCTTAAAAGTAACCAACTGAGTTGTTATGTGCCCTAACTACTACAGCTATTGCTTAATTGGTCTTCTAACTGTACTTTTGATAGACCAGTAATTGTCTCCAATGCTGAGATAATGCAGAGAAGTTATGCAGTCACTCCTCTAGTGTTATGCCATTGTTCTTCATCACAAACATGTTTAATTTGCCCTACAGCATGTCTTTATGGATTTTTTTAATTGGTTATTCATATGGCTCTCTGAGCCTTACTAACAGCAACCTTCACACACTGCTTCCAGTGCAAAGTGTTAATGAAGAGCCAGTGACTGAGTGCATAAAGCAGACAAGGCTTCATTTGTCTCATGTGCTGCAGGAAGATCAGTTTCAGGAGGGACAGGAACATCTCTGGAAACCCTACATCACCCAAGCATCTATAAATTCACCCACAAGCATAGAGAGAGTTGTCTGATTCTTGACTGAGGAATTTCTTGCTTTCCCTGCTTTGTGATTAAACTCTTAAGGACCTGCACATCACACCTTGGGTCTATCAGAGCTAATAACTCCAATTTTGGATATTCTCTCTGCCTCAGCTGGACCTCTTGCAGTGGTGGGGCATCCAGCCAGGTGGCTTTTGGGGACAGGTGAGTGTCTCTGTGCAACTCTTCCTAGTGCTGCACAGAGGCATTCATTCCCCTTTTATTTTTGTAAATAAATGAGCTCCTTCTCCTGCTCAGTGTTCCCCATCCTAAATGCCATGGACGTGCCACAGAAGGTCAGGGTATCAGATTCTTGTTAATAGATCCCTCGGTGTGGATTAGAGTGAAATGACACTGAAAAATCTGTGTTTGTAAAGATACTCATGGGTTAATTGTAGAACAATTTGGTTACAAAGGAAAACAGGTATGAGGCCATTTGGTGGCCATTTCAGCAGCCATTTCTCACAGGACAAGTGAGAGATCATTCTTATCTTTTTTGGCTGATAAATCAGTGTATTGGACACTTTGCTGAGGTGTGGAAGACCCTGCTTCACATTCTTCAAAACCAGTCAGCAAATCTGCCTGGATGTCTGGAATTAAGAACACTCACTGAGCTGTGATTTCAAACCACTGAAAGCCAGGCTGAGACTGCAAAACCTAACATGACTCACTGGGGAAAAAATAGGTGAAAATCCCATGCCAATTCCATTTCCTCAGATTCCACAGAATGGAGTTCTGCTGAAATAGGAGCCAGGCTAAAGCAGCTACCCCAAAGCACCTGAGTAAAATTATCTCTCCAGAAGAATAAAGGAGTTTGTGGTGGGGAAAAAGGAAAGGATGAGAATAGATCAATTTAGCTGGGTGCCCTACAGAAGAAAAGACCTTCAAGTACTTTATTTCTGATACAAGACTTGGGTAAAATAATGGAGCCTGTGTCATTCTGGTTTTAATATCATGCACCCTTTAAAATGTAGATGAGAATTTACCTTTTCAGAAAGGTCAGCTGTGACTCAACCACTATTTTTATGTTGTTCTGCAAATTGTTACAGTGAATCACTGTGTACTTTCCCTCACATCCATAGACATTTTATGTTTCTTCATCCCTTGTCCCCCAAAGTAAAAGCAGTCTAGACTGAGAAATGCAGTGGGTAATTTGTTCATTTTATGTGGGAGGAAAGCAAAAATACCTTAGTATTGTGAAGAACATCTGTTTTCCTTAAGCCAAGGTTTCCTATGGAGCATAAAGGTCAAACCAATTTGATTCAAGGAAATTTCTACCACCATTAATTTCATCTGCTTTTTGCTGCAAACACTTGAGTGAGTCAGAAGAAAATCTGACTAAAATGAGCTCACCAGAAAGTCTGTGGGCTGCTGCTGAGGTGAATGTGAAACATCCTGAGCCCAGCTGAGCTTTAGGAAGGAAGTTTTTCACAAATATAAATTATAACAACACATTACAATATTTGAGTAACACATTGTGAGTCAATGTGCCATTCATGCATTCTGAGATTACATTAAAATTATATTTTCAGGCTCAACAGAACCAGTTTGTGGGCACCACCAGTCATTCCTGTTGATTTCATGGAGAAAAAAATTATTCAACTTTCTTTTTCTTTCTTCAGCTCTTGGTACTCAACAGATATGTGCTAGATAGGAAGGTGCAAGAAGGAATGTTAGAGTGGATAAAACAGAACTGATTGTTGAGAAGCCAGTCCTACTCTATTATAATCCATGTTGAGAAGCCAGTTCTACTCTATTATAATCCATATATATATCCATATATATATCCATATATATGGATATATTTTTTTGATCTATATATTTTTATCTTGACTGTAATCACTCTAGTTCTCTTTTTAAATTCTGTTTATTATTTTAAATTGTGTTTATCATCTTGAGAAGATTTCCTCTCAGGCTACTGCAAATATTAAATCATTAATATGTGGGAGTTTTAGGTATGCCCAGTGTTTGGGCTTGTGTATTTACCCAAAGAAAATATTTACTTTTCTTGAGTATTTACACCAATAAAATTGGAATCTACAATGATCTTATGCAGTGTCTTTAAACACTAAGATGCAGACAGCCAGAAAGAAAGGATTGATAGAGTGCAGTAATTGCTGTGATTTAAAACTCTGGAATAAAACACGTGGCCTAAGCAAAGCTTTCCTTCTCCTGAAAAGAAATATTTTTTTTTTTTTTTTTTTTTATTTTTATTTTTATTTTTATTTTTATTTTTATTTTTATTTAGTAGAAAACCCTCCAAATTCAAGGATGTATGGGTAGGCTACCTATATTTGATTAGTACTTCTTAAATTAGCCCAGCTGTAAAGCTTGCAGATTTTGTACATCCTAGACAAGCACTCGCTAATTTTTACTAAAATTCACCGTGTTTACAAAACCTGCATAGAACTCAGGGAAAGTTTGTGATTTAGATGACTGCATTAACTGCATTAAGGAGAGTTAAAAATGTCATTTCATGTGCTTGCAGACAGGGTGGAAAGGGGAGGCAGTGAGATAGATAAAGATTAAATCTTCAGCATCTTGAGAAGAACATCCTGTGACTGTTTTCAAGACCAGAAATGCTGGATTTGCTCAAGGTGTGAGTGACTGAGCAAAGTCTCAATAGGAGTCTCAGAAGAGAAAAAGGTTCATGGATGAGACTAATTCTGATGCTGTGTGGAGATTTGTGGTTCTGCTGTTTATATTTCACATTATTCTGGCAACAATCTGAAGGATGAAACAAGTAAACCTCCCCCAAATTCCTTCACAGGTTGTGGCAAATATGACACCTAGAGAAACATTTGTAGTCAGAAGCTCTGTTTCTTACTAGAGCAACATATTTTGACAGGTTTTAATGCTTAAAAACTGGTTTTGGGGTCTTTTACTGATTGTAGTAGTCAACCCTTAAACCTCTGCTATTATTTTTTGTAAGTGATTCCATTAACATATGTTTCCCAGGGCTAACTACAGAGAATACATATGTAACACTAATTAGGAGAGAGAGGAAACTGAAGATTTTCTTGCTGTTTTCAGCTAAACTATTAATGTTGTTTATTCTGTGCATTACAATAGCAGAGATGGAGGCACCCTTGAGCCAAGCACTGAGCAAACAACAAACATTAGAAAGTCCTTGCCACACAGGACCACACCAGCTAATTGAACAAGGCTGACAAGGAATTGGACAAGCAGCTGATGTGAAAACCAAGCCCCAGGTCACATCACAATAGAGCCATGTATGGAGCCTAAATGCCATATTTTTCGTTATCAGCTGCAGCCACTGAGCCAAAGGAGCTCCTGCAATGGGGGCACGAGGAGCAGGATAAATCATTAAAGGGTTTTGTGGTGTTGGGAGCAATTTTCACCAGGAACAAGATGGGCATCTGCAGTGCTGAAATGATCTGCTGTAGAACATAAAGCACTGTAATGACAGAAGGACACTTTCATTGCTGGGCAAAAAAAAAAATTAAATCATGAAAGTGAAGTTGAGGGCATGTTTATATCCGGAGGAGCAGGGCTTGATCAAAAGTAATTAAGATCAATTCTTCAGGTATTGTCACTAAACTGTTAGCAACAGGAGAAAGGAAACACGTTTTAAATGATGCTATAATTCATAACATTTGGTGGAGGTTGTTCTCTTTTAATCTAAACCATTCAGTTAAGAGAGGCTTACAATAAAATGGAACAGATTCATCCATCATTAATCAGATCAATCCCAAAAAGAGTGCCATCATTTGGAGTATGCTGTACAGCAATAAAGCACAGTGGCATACCAGAATTGACAAATATTATTAATCATTTGAAATGGAACATAGGGTGGTGGCAGCTGCATCTATGATCACTGCACTTAAAATGCAGCATCCCCCTTCCAAATGTAAACCAAACTGTTTGTCTTTGACAAAGAGGTCTCCTCAAATGCCAGTAGCAGCCTTTCAGCTCTGTAGGTGACCATGTGTTAACTGGAGATCCATTTCCAGAGCCACCCTGCAGGTTGTGGGTGGGTGCAGTGTGTACCTACAGAATGAACCAGGGGGGGAAAGCTGAGGTGAGAAACCAGTGGGGACAAGTGTAATCTCACAAAAGTAGGGCTGCTGTAAAGTCAGACTGAAAATATTAGCTCTAGACTTGAAACTAGGCACCTTCATGCCTGCTCACCTTCAGGACACCAGCCTATGGGTGCTTTGTCTCTGGACTCTGATGTTCTACATGACCAAAGGATTTCTGTTTCAGTCTAATCAGGAGCTTGGATTGGAATTCCTTAGGTGTGAAAAGCACTGACTGTATGTGTCTCTTCTCAGAAATGAAACACCTGCTAGGCTGAGGGGGAGCTCTACAGCAAGGAAACTGCAAAGAATGTGAAGGGAGAAAACCTGCCCACGGTTCCTCAAAAAACAGGAGTGAGGAGGCACACCACACTTTGGGGTGGCAGGTTTCAACTTCAAAAGGGAACTGTCATGCTTTCCATACAGTGCAAACTTAAATTGTGGAACCCCCCTGCTGCAGGTCAGAATTGGGGTAAAAATGGGCAAAAGTGTATAGGAAGCCAAGCAGGAGAAGTAAAAGTGATAGTCCAATGTTCATACCAGAAAACCATGGTACCAGTAACTGTGGGAATTGAAGGAGCATGGGAAGAACAATCTTTTGTATTCTTTTCTTCCACAGCCACAGTTGATGGTGTCAAAGGCAGGATATGGAGCTGGGTAGCTCAGAAAAACTCTTAATCTGCTCTGGTCTCATTTTATTCCCACAGCAGTAGAGATGTCTTTTCCTCACAAACAATTTTCAGATAATGAAACTGGCTAGCACCACTCCTGCTGCTGACTTTTGGTTTGCAAAAGATCTTTTGCCTGAGTCTCAGAAACTCTTCAAATCACTCTGAAAATAGTGGGGAAAGTCCACATTTAACTTAGATGATACAGTTTATGGCTCACTTCCCTTGGGAAGAAAATGTTCAGAGAATAGGAGCTATGGTAGTGTACATCATTAAAAGTGATAATATTGGGCAGGAGCTGGAGTGCTTCCAGTCCATACAAGTACAAAAAATTCAGAACATTGAGTCTCAGGTCAGTGACTCGAACCAAAAGTAATGACAACTGCAGTGAGGGTAGGAAATAATCACTGAGACTTAGTAAAACCAGATGCAGTGTTATCTTTTTCTTCTGTTATCTGCTCGGTTTATCAAAAAAAAAAATGGTGAAGGGACTTGCAGCTGAATCTGAAAATGCCAGTCAGCAAAGAGTTGTCTAATTCAGCAGAGAAAAACTTCAGAGGAACTTCAGGGTGGTGGAAGGTTCCTCACCAGTACCTCTCAGCAGTAAGGTACAAGCTTGGAACAGTGAGGGTGATTAATTCCTGAAGCAAATTTCCAGGGAGAGAGGCAGAATGTCCCTCAGCTGAAGGATGGAGCCATTTCTAGAAGATATTCTTCAGTGCTCAACAGAAGAGTAACTGGGTGAACTTTATGGCCTGAGTGTGTAAGTTACAGGAGGTCAGACTAGATGATATAATGGCTCTAAAATCTATGAGTGTATTAAAAATTTATTAGGAGATGGACGTGGTAGCAGCATAATCCTGAGCCACTGCTGTGAGCAAGATCTAAAAACTGAATTCAAGCCTCCAAGCTTCCACATAAATGTGAGCCAGCATTTGCTGCAAGCACAGCAGCAAAGCTGAGAGTGAAGCAACATCTTCTGAGGGCACTGGCACTGCCTCTTGCTGTAAAAGTTTCCAGGGCTGGTCTTGGCTGAGATCCTCAGGCTTTGCTGCAATGTGTATGATCCTAATAACAGGATGGCTCTGCCTGTCCCCTCTGCCCCCTCCTGTGCCCCTGCTCAGGGCAGGCTTTGAGGCTTGAAGGAAGATGCCCAAGCAGAATGATAGAGATAATTCTTGTGATTTCCAGAATAGAAAAATGACCTTTGTAAAACACTGCCTTCTGCCCAAGCACCCCACCCTTGGGGTCAGCAGGGCAGAAGAGAGGATGCTTTTAGGATAAACAGCTCTTCCTTCCTCCTCATCTGCCTGGTGGAGGTCCCATGGTGCAAGGGAAGGTCATGATCCTTGTGGAGAGGGAAGAAAGCTAAAGGGATTGCCCTGAGCTAGGGAGGTCCTGTTCCCCATAGAGGAAAGGACAGAGATCCCAAGCTCCACACTCAGCACAATAAGGAATTTTCATAAACCAGGAAAGGATCCCAGTTTTCCTGAAGGTGAGGACCACAGCCTGCCCAGAGAGGGGGTGGCTGCCCCATCCCTGGAAGTGTTTAAGGACAGGTTGGATGGGACTTTGGATAACCTGGTGGAGTTGAAGATGTTCCTGCTCAGAAAGCAGAGTAGGACTAAACAGCCTTTAAAAGTCCCTTCCAACCCAAAGTGTTCTGTGATTCTGTGATGGCCTGGGCACATAGTGAAGACAGTAAAGTTAACAGTGGCAGATTTGTAAATATACCTCTTTGATCAGGCATTATAATGCAGACTAAAAGACTGTTTTCTTGTCTTTCACATGTCTAATCTTTTACCAATCTGCCTCTGAAGAGACCCTGAGTGTCCCAATGCAAAGACCTTCTCTGTTGGGCTTGAAATTCTGCACTGGGGAACTATGGATGTGAGAGGCAAAATAAACAAGTATCTCATAATTACAACAGCAATTTAAAGCAGGCACTCAAAAACAAGCTTGCAAAACTGAAACCACTTTTTAACCATTTTAAAATGTTGAATTCCTTCTGACATTATAGCACAAATACAAAACATTGGACCAAATCCTCCAATTTCTTTCTCTTTGAAAAGCAGAGAAAAACAAGTTCCCTCTTTATGTCTCTAGTGCTGAGAGAATTACATTTGTATATTTTTAAGACCTATTATCTGACCTGTTATTCTTACATGTAAATGTCACAAAATACCAGCACACAAACTGAAAAAATAATTTTGTCTCATTCTGCATCTTTTATCAATAAAGAACAATGGGTTTTTTCCTCTCTCTTTAATTACACTCACAGCCATCTGCCTTCCACTGTGGATAAATATGAGATGAGCACTACTGAATGGCAAGCAATAATACTTCTTTACAAATTATGATGAATAAAGAGGACGATGAATGTGTACAGATAGTGTATCAGCCTAATGGACTGCTTTCCAGCAGACATTTTTTGTGTTCTTTGCTCTACTGCATGTAAAATTAAATCTCCAGTTCTGTGCCACAGACACTTTTGCATGAGAATAAATTCATTTTTTTTCACTGAGGAAGAGACTGGTTCAATTAAAGGACAAGCTGTCCCCTTGAGCCTGAGTATTTCTAAACTGTGAACCCTTAGAGTTTTTATCAAGATGATCCAGTAAGCTTATGGTGCTTTGTAAAGTTTTGACAATGATTTGAATATTGCAATTCTGACTGCAAATCTCATCTATCTTCAACAAAACAGAACCACCAACATGACAAGAAGAGAACTCCTGGTCAGTGAGACCTCAAATAGTGCATCTTATCATAAAATCCTCTTTTTGGACATATCAGATTCCAAGTGAGAAGTAATTAGATTTTTTTATCTCTTGTTCTATGACTAATTTTCTTCACTCTTACAGGAACCTTATGCTAATCCCTCCCAAGCTTTTACTTTTACAGTCAAGACACCAAGGAAAACACACACAAGAACTTGATATGTATTCAAATACATGAGTGTATTCAAAGTCATGATAAAAGGTTCCTAAAATAACCATTGTCTTAAAGGAGAAATCTTAGTTTTGATCTAAAATTCTGGATGGATGTGCCAAATATGAAGTATTGAAATCCAGTCCTGCTCCAATCCTTAGAGCCCCAAATTTACCTGACTTCATTTCAGGCTGTTAAGTAAGAGCAGTTTGGGGGAGCTATCCCAAAAAACAGAAAATATGAACAAAACAGGATGCAGAGGGTGAGCCAGATATTTAAAACAGAGGTGCAGCCCTGTAGCAGGGCTCATTTTTCATATTCCTTACAGAGGATGCTCAGAGTTAATTTCTTCTCATGGAGGGGGTACATTTCTAAATATTGGTGGATATCAGGGTTTTCTGAGTATGCTTGCCTTTTTACTTTTCTATATGAGCAGATTACCTGAGGTGTTGCTTCTAAAATATACCACAGACCTGAATATACCACAATATACTGGTGGTAAAAAGAACTTGGGGTAGGCTCTTTTTACCCAAACTGGGATGTAAGCACTTGTTTTCACCCTCACAGGACACACCACAAATGCAAATTCAAATTCTGAACAAATCTAAACAAATTTGAACAGCATTCAAAGAATTGAATTTTGAAAAAAATTGACAGCATTCCTGCATGCCTCTGTCGATTACTCCATATCTAGTACTTATTGTATCATTTTATAGGTCATGACCCCATTTTTCACTTTGTAGAAGTCCCTCTTTTTCCATTATGTGGAAAAAACCGATTTACACTGGGTGAGTGTCTCATGTAGGCAGATGAACTCCATTCTGTCACATACTAGGGATCTGTGCTATTGCTGAGCTGAACTTTGTGCTGGGAGGAAAAAGGGAGCACTCAAAACCAGTGCTTGAGGAACAGTGGCAGGGTCTGTCCCCACCCTGCAGTGTGCACGTCCCTTGGGATGGGCAGGACTCACTGTGGTTATACTGAGAGGCCAAAGGAAACCACACTGGACTCCTCTGGAGCACTGGGAGCAGCTGTTCCAGACAAAAAGTGAGGGTTTGTCACCTCTGAGAAGAGTGTTGGATCCCAGAAAACTGGGATTTTTGAGCTTTCTGTGCTTTCTGGCACTGACCCCCAGAACACTGCTTTTGACCTAAGGCCTTGGAGAAGGCTTCCAAATTTGAGTGATGGAGTTAAAATCATGGGTGTGTAGTTAAATAGAAGTGTGTGCTTTCACATGGTGAAGGGTTTTTAATTTGAGGTTTTTATAATATAGTAATTGCTGTGGGACAAGATGGAGAGGTTTGGGTGGTGTTTCCTTTCTGTGTTCTTCCTTCTTCTTCTTCATGGTTTCAGGTAGGGGTTTCTGGTTGGACAGTTAGGGCCACCCTGCGGGTCATGGGAGTTTGGTTCTTGGGTCAAAAGTATAAATAAGATAGGTGTTAGTTCTCTATTGGAATGTTTAGCTTTAAGAGACCTTGTAGCTTGCTAGATTCACCTCCATTTTGCTCACTTTTAGCTGGTAGCTAGAAATGTTGCAGAACTCTCTGTACTTTTGGTAAGATTTAATAAACAACTGTCCTGGTTTGAAGGACAGGTGTCTGCCAATAAAGGCAGAAGCTTCTCTGAAATGGAGAATGTAAAGCCCCTCCCTCCAAATTATTATAATAATTTTAAAATTAAGGGGCTCTCAAGCAAAGATATGGGAATCAGGAATAACAGTTCTTTATTAGGAAAATTAAAATAGAAATGCAGTATCCCAAAGAACAATCCCAAAACCCTGCCAGAGTCAGAATCCAAGCTGACACCCGTCAGTCAGTCAGGGTGTTGGCACAGTCCCATTCCATGGTGGCTGCATCCTCCTGCAGTGGCAGATGTGGTTCAGCTGGAGCAGTGCTCCTGGAGAAGGTGCAGTTTCCTCTGAAGGTGCAGGGGTGATGTGCAAAGGTCTGGTTTTCCTCTGGAATCCAGTGGAAAGAAGGTACCTTGCTGTCCAAAATGTCAGTTTTTATCTGTGTAGGAAAGGCTTGGCTCCTCCCCTGGCTGGAGCATCTCCCATGGGATGATGGAATTTTATCAGCCATGCCCTGGGACTCACTGGCCATGAACAGGAGATCTCTCCTGGAGGCAGGATGGGCTGTGGCAGAGATAAAGATGATTGCCCCAGCTGGTTTAAAGCTGGCCCATGAGCAGATAATGTGTGGCATTGATATAAGGGGCACTTCCCCACCTGGTTTAACAGATGGTGACAGAATACACATTGCTGGCCACATCCTGTAATGCAACCCAAGGAAACAATGAAGCCCAGTGCTCTCCAGGACAGCTCCAGAGGCTTCTCCCTCCCTTAGGGCACCAGACACTCCAGCTGTCCTTGGAACACTCAGTGGCACAGGCTCAGGTGTGCAGGAAATGTCACTCCTTGGTTTCCCCCATCAGGAAATCCTGAATTCTCCCGCTGGACATCAACCTGCAGCGAGCTCTGGTTTGGTTCTGTCACTCACTGTGCTTTTCACACAACATTTAATTCTGAGAAATTTAATCTCCTCTTATTTCAAACACTTGTAACTTGATTTAAAAGACTCTCTATCAGTGTCCTAAACACAGTTTATATTACTAAAGCACATTATTGGTTTACCAGAGCAATTTTACCCTCATTTCCCATTTCCTGTGAACTCTTATATCATGGTCCCAAAATACCACAGCTATGGGTATTGATTTTTCTCAGCTTTGTGCAAGAAAAATGTCTGCGCATCCAGAAAACTCCTTCACTTGGGAAGGTCTTTTGCAAAAAATAGATTGCCTTAACTATCATTTCAGAATAAGCTTTGACTTACTTCAGATTTGTTTTATTTTTTGGTTTGAATTTAGGTTTTTTGTGTTTGTACTGGAGGAAAAATAGAAAAAAAACCTCAATCTTGATTTCAAGTCTGGAAGCTTTTGGCCGTTTTAGAATCTACCTTGTTGACTGTGTACATATGAAGTGGAAGCATCTTCAGAACCAATTTTTAAGCCTGTCTTTTGTGCTTTTTCTTCTTGGACATGATAAGAAAAAGAAAATGAAAAATGGAGATAGGTCTCAAACTATCCCTCAAACAAAGAGGGATTTTAAATTACTCTCTGTTCTCTCTCTCATACATTTCATGCACCAGCATCTGAGGAGCCAAGCACAAACAACAATAGCAATGCTGGTGCTTTTTCCAGTGACAAGGCACTTTGCAAATATTAATCTGGAGAATAAAGAAAACAACATAAACAAGTGTTATTGAAGGGAAGGAGAGAAATAACTGTAAAACATATGTGTAGGAAAGTTAAGTCATTTTACAGGGACATTGGAACAGAAGTCTTAAGGAACATCCTGTATCAGGAAATGCATTCTCTAGTTCTTTATCATAATTTTTCTACATGAACTTATACAGAATTTTCTTAAAAACACATAGGCACTGGAACAGTTTGCTCAGAACTGCTGTGGCTTCCCCTGGATCCCTGGAAATGTTCCAGGTCAGGCTGGATGGGGCTTGGAGCAGCCTGGGGCAGTGGGAGGTGTTCCTGTCCATGGCAGGGGATGGAACAAGATGATCTTTAGGGTTCCTTCCCTTAACCCAAACCATTCTGTGATTTCATGATTCTGCATGGAAATAAAATCATGACATGAGTGAGGGAAAGAGGAATATTTGCTCACAGAAAAATCGAGGGTTGCACAGAAATGTAGAAGTACTTAATCATTTCAGTATTTGGAGAATTTCATTGTACTGACACTGGGTATTTGGATCATCTTATTAGTTGCTTCTCTATTACAAAAGGAAGGAAAGCAATAAAGTATAAAATTCACCTGTTTTCTGCTCAACTATCTAAATTTTAATAAAATCAAGATCAGTAGAGACCTGGGATTCCTTAGTTAACCAAACACTCAGAGAGTTCTTGCATTTTCCTCACAATAGACTGAAATCTATACTGAAAATCAAGGTAACTCAAAAAGTATTCAAACACTTTTCACTGTATTTAACAAAAAGGCTGCTTCAAGGAAAAGCTTTGGGTCTGGTCTTCAAGATGCTAAAAATGAAAATTAAAAAAAAAAAAAAAAAAAAAAAAGTCATATATTAAAATAATATTGGTTTGATTATATCCAGAGAAGGTTGACACAAATTACCAAATTACCAAATCCAGACTTAGTCAGCTAGCCTGCTCTCAAATCTTGACCTTGCTGGTCTTTTACTCTACTAGGTCAGTTTAATCATGCTTTAGGTGAGTTTAATAAAGCACTTGAATAAAAAGCTCTACTAGCAAGTCCTTCTGCAAATGTTATTTGTTTCTGATAACTCTCAAATCAGAATTCTTCTGTAGAGAATATATTTAATCTGATTATACTGGAACAGGTCAAAGGAGAGAGAATTGAAGAAGCATTAACTTTTTTAAACCTAATAAAACTCCATCCTCTAAAGCTTTTCTTACTTGTAATGAGTTTCCAGTTTTCCATTCCTAGGAGATTATTCTCACAAGGTCATCTAGAATTTGTGGACTCAGTCAGAAACAAAAGAAACAACAGTTTTTGGTAACTTACCTGGCTATCTTGTTTACAGGCATTTACTCCCCAGATTTTGTTATGTGCTAAATTCTGTTCACAATTTTGAAGCCAGCAAAGGTCCAAGGGGCTTAAAGTGAAGGAGGGCAGGTTTAGATTAGATATTAGGAATAAATTCTTTACTGTGAGGGTGGTGAGGCAGTGGAATAGATTGCCCAGAGAGGTTGTGGCTCACAGTCCCTGAAGTGTTCAAAGGATGAGTTGGGTGGATCTTGGAGCAGCCTGTGGAAGGTGTCCCTGCCCATGGCAGGGGTTGGAACAAGATCATCTTTAAGCTCCCTTCAACCCAAAGAATTGTTCCATTTTCTGTGATTCTGTGCACTGATGCAAAGCTCAGCTTGTCTGAACAGCTGAGCAATTTGCCCTGATTTCATTATGCTGTGATTTGCACCATGGTCAGGACTGGAAGCAGAGAAGTATGGCAAGAGGAACAAGCATGGCAAAGCCATGCAGAATTTCAGAAAGGTGCTTAGATGCTAATTCCTGGCTAGATGCTATTGTTAATGAGGCAATCAAAAGGCCTCTGGACCCTGCAATAATTTAGTCCACAGCCCAAATTTTCAGTGAGGCTTCATGGCTGGGACAGAAGCATTGTCACAGATGTCAGTTTGGGGGTCATTAGTGATGGATAATGGTCACACTGATCCCTCCCCCCAGATGGAGCCTGGGCACCATAACTGTGTTACCAGCTTCGTGCATTCTCACACATAATGTGCTTTTATCATAAAAACAAATGTAGCATCCAAAAAAAAAATAAATAGTGTTTTATTCACAGCCTGTTGGGAACCAATTTACTGCACCATAGGCCTGAAATTGAAGCTGTAAAGTGGCACTAGAAAGGCATAAGTGTGCAAGGCAGCCACTGCAGCCTGTGGCATTGGGACATGGAGCAGCCTGGTCTGGCACTCAGGGAGCACCAGGAGGAGGAGTGGCTGACACAGGATGGGAGAGGCTGCTCTGAGGACTTCAACAAAATCCTCTGTGAAAGGGCATTTCATCAGAATAATGGGACTGTGAAGCTGAAAATCACATGGCAAAAAAAAAGATAGAAGTGTTTAGGGGACAAATGTGTGATATAGGTAAGAAAGCTGGAGCATCCTAAAAATCCTTAGCTCAGGATGAAGGAATTCTTGATTATTCCATTTCTGGCTGCATTAGTATATAGCTTAGGAGCTCTGAAAATCAACTCTTTTTTTTGACTGTTTTGAGTCTGACTCCCAAAATAAAAATTCCTATTCTTAGGAAGTTACGCGAGTTGAAACAGAAAAGAATTTCAGTAAGAGGCAATCTCTGCATAGCCAAGATATTTTCCAATGGCAAAAAAATTAATTTTTTTATTTTTCTACAACTAAAATCACTGAATAGTCTGGGGGAAAAAAAAAAAAAAAAAACAGCCACTATGATATTATAACCCCTGAAATGTGACTGACTGTGAACATTTAATACAGCAGTACAATAGAGAAAGTTTAAACTCTTTTTTGGTTATTGACACACACACTCAAATAACTTTTCTTACATGGATATTTTAATTGTATCAGTAATATACAAATATCTGATTTCCTCTGTAAAGACAGATAGAAATATGCCTGTAATGTACAGGAATGTCTGAAACATACAGAATGGAACATTTAATACTGTTTAATAAATAAAGTACACTTAAGAGCATAACTCTTTCATGTTAGGGATATCACTAGGATTTAATTACTGTAAGAATAGGTAATGAATTATTTCTTTATCAAAGTGATAGGTGCCTCTCCTTCCTGCACATTCTCATTCCTGAATTCCCCTTTAGTGTACTGCAAAAAAAAAAATGAAGGTGTTTTCAAAAAACCACCTACCATGAGAGTTAAAAGTAAGAAAGGCAGAAGGAAAAAATATCTGGTGGCAAAGAGAAAAAAATAAACTTCTGTGAGGGGAAAGAGTTTCAGTATCAGTCTCTGGTGGAGACTGTAGTAGCACTTGATAAAGTATTGCCAGAATAAGCAGCAATTAGCAAAAAGCACAGGAGCTTGCAGTGCATTAATGGAGGAGTTACAGCAGCATAATCAGAACGAGTGGAGGGATGGAGGGATGGACAGTCACAAAGCCACAAGGTCAACAAGGGGATTCATTTGAGCAGGGCAAGGGGGACTTGGCAGGAGATGATCCCAAATGAGCCCTGGGGTCTTGCTGGTAGGTGTTGGATCCCAGAAAACTGGGATTTTTGAGCTTTCCATGTTTTCTGGCACTGACCCCCAGGACAGCACTGCTTGTGACCTGAGGCCTTGGAGAAAGTTTCCAAATTTGAGAGATGGAATTAAAATCATGGGTGTGTAGTTAAATAGAAGTGTGTGTTTTCACATGGTGAAGGGTTTTTAATTTGAGGTTTTTATAATATAGTAATTGCTGTGGGACAAGATGGAGAGGTTTGGGTGGTGTTTCCTTTCTGTGTTCTTCCTTCTTCTTCTTCATGGTTTCAGGTAGGGGTTTCTGGTTGGACAGTTAGGGCCACCCTGCGGGTCGTGGGAGTTTGGTTCTTGGGTCAAAAGTATAAATAAGATAGGTGTTAGTTCTCTATTGCAATGTTTAGCTTTAAGAGACCTTGTAGCTTGCTAGATTCACCTCCATTTTGCTCACTTTTAGCTGGTAGCTAGAAATGTTGCAGAACTCTCTGTACTTTTGGTAAGATTTAATAAACAACTGTCCTGGTTTGAAGGACAGGTGTGTGCCAATAAAGGCAGAAGCTTCTCTGAAATGGAGAATGGAAACCCCCTCCCTCCAAATTATTATTATAATTTTGAAATTAAGGGGCTCGCAAGCAAAGATATGGGAATCAGGAATAACAGTTCCTTACGAGGAAAATTAAAATAGAAATGCAGTATTACAAAGAACAATCCCAAACCCTGCCAGAGTCAGAATCCAAGCTGACACCCGTCAGTCAGTCAGGGTGTTGGCACAGTCCCATTCCATGGTGGCTGCATCCTCCTGCAGTGGCAGATGTGGTTCAGCTGGAGCAGTGCTCCTGGAGAAGGTGCAGTTTCCTCTGGAGGTCCAGGGATGATGTGGAAAGGTCTGTTTTTTTTCTGGAATCCAGTGGAAAGAAGGTAACTTGCTATTCCAAATCTCAGTTTTTATCAGGGTAGGAAAGGCTTGGCTCCTCCCCCTGGCTGGAGCATCTCCCATGGGATGATGGAATTTTATCAGCCATGCCCTGGGACTCAATGGCCATGAACAGGAGATCTCTCCTGGAGGGAGGATGGGCTGTGGCAAAGATAAAGATGATTGCCCAGCTGGTTTAAAGCTGGCCCATTAGTAGACAATGTGTGACATTGAGATAAGGGTCACTGCCCCACCTGTTAAATAGAAAGTGTGTGCTTTCACATGGTGAAGGGTTTTAAATCTGAGGTTTTTATAATATAGCAATAGCTATGGGGCAAGATGGGGATTTTGGGTGGTGTTTCTTTCTGCCTCCTTCTTCTCCATGGTTTCAGGCAGCAGTTTCTGGTTGGACAGTCAGTGCTGCACTGCAGGTCACAGGAGTTTGGTTATTGGGTCAAAAGTATAAATAATATAGGTGTTAATGCTCTAAGCTTTAGAAGACCTTGTGACTAGCTAGATTCACCTCCATTTTGCTCGCTTTTAGCTGATAGGTAGAAGTGTTGCAGAACTCTCTGTACTTCAGATAAGATTTAATAAACAACCAAGCCTGAACATGAGAAAATTCATCTCCTTTGTGCTTTTAATCCTGACTCTGAGTGAAGACAGAAGAAACTTCAGACAAGCCATTAATGAGGTGGTGCAGATACCACATTTACAATAGGGAACAGAGGGAGCAAGAGTTGTGTTGTTTTCCTACCTTTGTGTCTGGTTTCAGCAAATCCTTTTCCCCATCCCTGCCTTGCTTCCCCATCTCTGACCACCAGTTATGGGAATAATCTCCTGGAGCCTGCTCCTCAGCCAGAGCTGACCCTCTCAGTTCAGCAGGAGATCAGCACAACTGAGGTGCCTAATTAAGAACCAATTTTCCAAAGGCTGTTGAGAGTCTCTGGAGAGAGATCACAAGAATTCATATCTGCTTAGAAGGCATTTCAGTGATTGTCTGTCCCCTCCTTTCCAGGCACTCCAGGGCAGTGTAATCATGTCCCAAAAGTGCATCATTTCTGCAGACCAGGGGAGGTGCAGGTCTTCCAGGGTGTTGTGTTGATGCTCAATCTCCCAACACATAGCAAATTTCTAACAAAACTTGTGAAACACAAGTTTTCAAAGATTTATAATGCACACAAACCCACTGTGCTTCCCCACCCTTTCCAAAATGGACCTCTCATCCAAAACTGATAGGCATTGTTCTCCTCTGAATTTAATAACCATTAGCACTAGCACTGAGAGGTTTTTTTAATTTCCTCCTGTTTTGTTAAAGCAGATAAAAAAAAATTATTTCTTACTGTTTGCATTTGTGGAAAAGGCTTAGCCATTTTTCCTATGTCAAAATAAAATAGCAGCTTGAGTCAGACCATTTGGCCACCATGTCTCAAGTCTGGCAAAGCTTAAAAAGGAAAATTTTATGAACTTTAGTAAGGGAAGCATGAATTTTATACCATCACCTGAATTAAGCAAGAGGGACAACAGATGTGGGAAATCCACTCACTTTGCCTGCATTCCCCTTTTCTCTCTCTCGCCCTTTAATTTTTAGCGCTTATTAATTTTTCATTTCATGTTAACATTCCTAAGCAATACAATCTGCTGGAGCTGAGATTTGCTGGAAATTGCTCTGCTGCCTTTTCTTTCCCATTTGTATAGCCAGATGAATCAGATACTATCAATTGATTAATCAACATGTTCACTTTCTCTCCTCCATAACTGTGAACACGAGAATGAATATTTATGAGGGCGTGTAATTAGGCACTTGATTTTGTAAATCATCTGGTGATGCTGTCAGTGAGCTTCAGTTTGCAGATAGGCTTCAAGCCTTACGTATCTTCATGAAAGGAATTATTAATTTCCACAACAAGGAATTGGAAGAAAATATAGTTCTGTTACCACACATAATTTACAAAATTATAATTATGGTGCTGTTTGCTACATACTTCAGCAAAGATCTTATAGAAATGGGCTGATGAGCTAAAGGAGGAGAAAAATCAGGACATGGCAGCATCAAGATTTAGTCTGAGCTCTCTACATGAAAATTCTTCAGTTTTATTGTCCCCCTGAATTTAGAAGTTTCTTTTTAATAAAATTAATATTTTTTCTCTTTTTTCTTCTTTTTCTTTGGTTTGTTTAGTGTGGCTTTGACCTAAATCTTAAAATGCTTGATGAGCCTTGAGCTGTAGAAATCCCTTTGATTGTACTCAGATTTTTAATTAAAACTTCATATTTTACTTTGCTTTGTTTTTGACAGTGATGAGAAAAATTACACAGTTGTGATCAGAGTGGGGCAGATCTTGCAGGGATTCCTGATAACAAAACTTGCTTTTGAGTTGCTCCCTTTAATGTTCTAGAGCAGCTTCAGGGCCATTTTTCATTGCTATTAATTTAGGATTGATTTACCTACATCTCATTATTTGGTGAAATTACAAACAGGCTTTTCTACTTATTAGCTTTGAAAGCCTAAGTAGCATGAAAACACTACTATTACCAATAATAAAAATTAAAAAAAAATATTAAAGATGCAGCAAATTTTAAAATATCTTCCAATTTCTTCCAGTATGTTCAGGTTCTGCTCTGTATTAATAAGTTGCAAAAATAATCAGAAGTACAAAGCTAGTATATTTTCTACTGAGAGATTTCCAAAGTTTTAGACTGATTTGTTTTTTTTTTTTTTTTTCTTTTTAGACAAAATATTAGGCATGTGTATCTAGAGTATTACTGAACTTTTTAAATTAAATTACAATGCATCCAAGACCAGGCTGGATTGGGCTTGGAGCAACCTGGGAGAGTGGAAGGTGTCCCTGCCCATGGCAGGGATAGAACCAGGTTTCTTCCTGCATTAATAAAGTGTTGATTTTGATCATTTAGATGATCTCTCTTTGACCTACATTTTTATTTTTTAAATATTTTTAATATTTTAAAATCTACCAAGTTAATTTATTTCAGTTTTAGGAAAAAAACAGAGGGAAAATTTCACCCAAGCAAAAACATCTTTCTCAGCCAAATCTGTGGCAACTTGACTCTAATCCCTGTTCTTTGTGCAACATGGGGAGTAAAGGCTTGCATAATGCTAAAAAATGAAGATTAGTCTGTACTTCATCCTCTGAAGTCAATGGTGTTCCGTTTTTTTTCCTTCAGAACCTGTGTAATAAAAATGACTGAAATGATCCCAAATGAGATACTAATGTTTAAAAACTGACATGGGAAAAGGGAAAGAATTTGGGGAATGTTGGCTTTCAGATTTTCAAGGAAAACCTGAGTACTTCTGTGAAGAAAAAAAAAAATCAATCCAAATTCAAAATTATATTAAAGAGGGGTCTAATTTCAAATTTAAAAAAAATATATATATACCATCAGTCACTAATTTTATTGGACTTCTTATTCACGTTTAAATGTTTTTTTGAATATTCCTGTTACTGTTTTCCCTAATTTATCCAGAAGCAGTGAACTTCACTGATGGTGCCTTGTTTCCAAAAGCATTCTATTGCGCTTGTCAGCTTTTTCTGAAAGGAAATGAGTTACATATCCACCACATCCTTGCTCTTTATTCTCATCTATAAGACTCTAATTAATCTTCTCACTACCTATCTTTTTGCTTTCACTCATCTGCTCCTGGTCCATTCCCTTTTGCTCTCTTAATCCTCCTCCATTTCTACTCTTTTCTGCTTCTTTTCCTAATCTGGGTTTTGTACCAAGTTGCTTCCAAAGTTTCCAAGAGTCACCAAGTAAACAACATTCCTGTCTCTCTATAAACCATATCTTCAAATATCCCCTCATCTTCTGTTCTCTTCCTCACTGATGCCAGCAGCATCTTTTTGATTTCTGTGGTATAAATGACATTTATAGGGCTCATAGATTTTTTATTAGGCCTGAAGTAAGCCACAAGAAACCTCAAAAAAGATTGAAATATGTAATTAATAAAACAAATTGAGAAAAAATATTCTAATAAATATATGTATATATATAAATTCTTACATTAATGTTTAAATATTTTATATAAATATTGATATATGAATATTCACATATTTAAATTATGTATATACTCCACATATATATTATTCTAGTGAATCATAATTACTCAGGGGAAGTATCCATCCCATGTGATCTTTCTCTATCTTCATGAAATTGAATATACTCACTGTCTAATACGTCTTCATTGTCTAATTTGATTTTTATTTGATGACATTTCATAAATGAGTAAGCAGCAATAGTCAATGTGAATCAAGAACAATTACCCTTGAGATGCGAAAAATTCAGAAAACTCCTGAAAATTTTTCAACTGGAGACTAATCAGACACGAATGCATGAATTTTAGTGTTCACCTGTACTGACAAAGTGGAATATAGAACCTAAATCCCCTGAAGTGTGCGAGCTCCCTAATGAGGAGCAGGACCAAAATTTCATTTCTAAAAGGACCCCTTCAAACTGTGCACGTTTGAATGGAGTCTCAAAGCCACAAACTTGATTATTCCTTGACAAGTGCTCCAAACCACAGCAGAGCTGCGCTTTCATACGACCTTGCAGAAGGCTGATGAGATCTGACAAGTGCCATATTTATGGAAATGCAAAATCTTTACTGCACTGACATCCCTGTCACCCAAGACAGATCAAACATAGAAGACAATTGGCCTCCAGCACCTAAATTGAATATTTAATAACTATTAGAAGAAACTAAGCAGGCAGGACTTGCACTGCTGGCAGCTGCAGGAGTCCCACACATTTATTATGAACTTAACTAGTCTGGACAAGAAGCCAAAAGGCTCCTAAATTTTTTTCCTTCCACAACTGAATTGGGTAATGCACCATTTTATTTCCAGAGGCATATGAACAGATTGACAAATCCACTGACGAGTGTGACCTGCAATAATTATGGAAAAGATAAATTCCACAATTATGGAAAAATTGTGTTGAGCTCAGTCATAATTCTAAAGCTTTAAGTTTCAGCTTTCATATTTTCCAGATTCTCTACTGCATTAGTATACAACTCTGAACTTCATATAAAGTGTTAGCAAGTTCTCCTCACAGTTCAGTCAGACAAAACAATCCTTTTCCAGCCCAGAACCAAGGACACTGCTGCAGCTTCAGGCCCAAAAAGTGCAAACAGCAGCAAATTGAGGAGAGCAAACTGGGAGGATGGGACTGCAGAACCTGGAGCTGGAATTGGACAATTAATCCCAATATGTAAATGGATAAAACCTATAAAAGTGTGAAAACTCATGACCCAGGGTCCATCTTGGGTGTAGCCATGGCTGGGCTCTTGCACTGCACAAGGTGAAACTTTTGAAGGCCTTTTAATAAATATCTACTTTATTCCTTTAACTCTGTCTAGTCTCTGTTCTAGGTAGCCTCTCTAGGCATCAATTCCATTGTATTATATTTAGCAAAGTGTAGGGATTTTTTCATCAGACACTTATGTTTTCCTCTCCATGTGAGAGCAGCATAGAGGGTAAGTCATTAATGCTGATGAGACCCAGTGCTCACATTACAGCCCCAAGCAGTTGGGTTCTCTGGGTATTAGCTACCAGTGTCTCAGTCTTTTAGCAGCTTATTGCCCACTAAACCAATCCCCCTGGTGTGCACAACAGCACACACACAGGGCAATAAACCATGTCTCATTCTGCAGCTCTCTGTGCATTCTTGTAAATACAAAAGCATTCAGCAGAGCATCCAGCAGCAGGAATTATGTGGCTGACATTCTGCTGCAGGAGGCTGTAAATCGTGTGTTTGCACAGTGATCTCAGTGAGACAAGTTGATTTAGTGCTTTGCAGCTGCTGGATAGTCAGGTCTCATATCATAGGTCCCTGTCCTGGAAGCACCTCTAACATTGCTCATCATAGAACCATGGAGCAACAGAATGGTTTGGGGTGGAAGGGACCCTAAAGATCACCTTGTTCTGATCCCCAGCTGTGGGCAGGGACACCTTCCACTAAGCAAGTTGCTCCAACCCCCATGCAGCCTTGCCTTGAACACTCCCAGGGATGGGGCATCCACAATTCCTCCCTAAATATTCTTTTTAAAAGTGTTGGGCAGTGTGTTTGAACTATTTAAATGCAGCAATAATAAGTAACCACAGGAGTTGATTTTTCCATCTTCTCGTTTCTCCTTGGGCAGCCATTAATCTCCTGTCTCAAAGCAGACACTGGCTGCTCAAGGATGAACCAGGAACATATTAACACACCCAGTGCAGCCACGCTCTCAGAATGAGCCCAGCTGGACGTGCTCCAGCACAGGAGCAAAACACTGCTTCATTCAGAGGGGATTGGCTGAGGTGCTGTGCTGACATTTGAATATTTACCCTGCCGTGCTCATTCACCTGCCTTGCCTTCCTGAGCTGAGCTAAACCCTGCCCTGGCCCAGCTCTGAGCAGCATGAGCTGCTGGTGTGTCTGCAGGGCTGACAGGATCTGCCAGCCAGGTCAGTGTGGCCATCACATCATCCCACCCTGATGGGCTCCAACCTCCTCCTAACTCACTCTGCTATTGCTCCTGGATGTTTCTGAGACAATTCAAATCTGTTATACAAAAGTGATGGCATCTGTGGAAAGAACAGAGCCAGGCTTTTCTGGTTTTAGAAACCAGAAAAGGTGGTGTTTTATTTGTCTGCTCATCTGCCTGTTTCTAAAATTTTAATGTTTTTTAAATGTTGATCATTGAAGTGAGGAGAGGGGAGGGAGCACTGGAGAAGAGCATGAAGTGATATTGAATACAGATAAACAGGAAGGTTCAGGCTGGATATTAGGAAAAAACATCTTCACTGAAACAGTGGTTATTGGAACAGGCTGCCTGGCAAAGTGGTGGAGTCATCATCTCTGGAAGAGTTTAAAAAATGAGCAGACATGGTACTTTGTGATATGGTTTAGTGGGTAGGGTCATATTCAGTTGAAGGCTGGACTTGATGATCTTGGAGGTCTTTTTCAACTTTAATAACCCTATGATTCTAAATATCTTTGTTGTCTGGAAATGCAGGGAGGTTGTGCCTCATTGAGACAGTCTGAATGCAGGAAGGGAATAGAAAAGCCACTTCCCTGAGTGAGTTAAAGCAGGGGCTGGGTTTGTGCAATTCACCCTCCCGGGGTGTCTCCCCTTGCTGTGGCACCCCGAGATGTGCAGCTCAGCACAACAGCTGGAGGCAGGGACTGGGAACAGAAAATCCTGAAAATACAGAGGCAGAGAGGACTTCAGGAAGCTCCAGGGATGCCAGACACAGGCTGGACCCTGCCTTGTGCCCAGCATGGGGCAGTGGGGTCTCCCTGCAGCCTGCAAAGCTCATTCAGCCTTTTCCTGCCATATTTTCCTCCACACAAGGACAAACAAGGTTAATGCTTGGAGGGAAGGCACACAGAGATGTTTCCAAGGGAGCAGGGCAGATCCAAGCTGGGGCAAAGGAATGTACAACAACCCTTACAGATGGGGGCTCTGGAGAGGAGGCAGAGATGGGGAGGGACAGTGGAATGTCACCACTGCTGGCACTCAAACTGTTGAGATGCCAATGGGAAACACCCAAAGGAGAAGGGGAAAGTCCCTGTGTCTCCTTTACAAGCTGAAAAGAAGGAACATTCCAGCACTTAAAATGGATTCAGGCTTTGAACCTCATTCCTGCACGTAGGGGTTGGGTAGCTCAGCTGCCCTGGGGACTTTCAGGGTGTTGGGGAGGGACTGGTCTCCCTCTCAGCTCTCTAGGTACACACATAATTAAAGCAAATTTTGCTGTGTGCTATGTCTTTCCACTGGAGAAAACTTCAGTGACTCACTTGGGCAAGAGCCTAGGTGAATGCCACTGTGTTTTCTAAAAGAGTTTTTGTGTGTGGAGGCACTTTATCCATGGTTTCTTCCAGTTATGTTCAGTAAAAACTCTGTCTGCCTGGGAATCTTGAGGAAACCTTTGGATACTGCACCTACCCAAATACTGATTGGATCATTTGGGGTTTTTTTCCTTCTAAATGCTGAGAAAATCATCTTGTATATATTAACTTAATTTCCATATTTGCCTTTTTTAAGTTTTCTAAACACAGGGCACCAAAACTCCCCACCACATTATACCTGGTCATGAGCCCAGGAGTCTCCACAGGTGCTTGTGCTGTATCTGCCAGCCCTGGCCCATCCCAGCCAGCACAGGACATACAAAGCCTCCCAAACTTAATCTATATATTTGATTCATGACCAGTTTTTTCATTAGCTGGCCATTTGAACTGTTGTCAGGTTTTATTCTTATTTTGTGCTCTGGCAAATATGCTTTACAGAATGCTTCTCTAAATCTTTGGTAATGCTAGCTAAATATTCAGAAAGAATAAGGGGGGATACAGTGTGCAGGGGAGAATTATCATCTTAATGAGGTTTGTCTCATTAAAGAGTTTCACTCAATTAGTTTCACAGATTTTACTTCAAGAATAGGAGCACAGAGCTCTACATATCTGTAGCTAATTTTGGCTTATTTAAAACTTAGAGACCAACCTGCCAAAAAATATTTAAGTAGAAGGATGGTAATGAATGTGGTCTTGGATCTTTCAAAAATGTATGGTTTTGAATCAGGAAATTAGATGAAAATACATTGTCAATTTTATTTAAATAAGGAATGTGTTGGCAATTCCCCCAAGCAAAATGTGATCACTTCAGCATAAAACACTATTTGTCATACAAAGACCTTTGGTGTTCAGACATTTCAGAATTGCATTATTTTCCAAAAACTCTGCATGCACCTTCTGCTCTCTGCCTTTGCTGACCTATGATAAAAGCTTGTCAAAGGTCTTAGGCTGCAGTGCTGTCATCTGCTGATAATGTGGAAGTGTCCCCTGCACACAGAGTGACATTTTATCTGTCTGAACAGAGCTGCTTTTCCTGATCTGTCACTTCTTGTCGTGTGGGTTTTGTCAGATTTCCCCCCAAATTGCACTCTACTCTCTGCACCCCTTGGATGGCACAGGACCCACAGAGCTCAGCAAAGCTGCATTAGGGATCAACTGAGAGCAAAAAACATCTTCAACAACATCCAGCAGTGCCTGGTTAGGAGAAGGCTGCCAAAACAAGGGAAGTGTACAGAGCTGCTCTTCTCAGCACACTCTGGCAGTCTGAGATTTAGGGATTTCAAATTGGACTTGATGATCTTAGAGGTCTCTTCCAACCTCATTATTCTGTGATTCTGTGATTCTGTGAAAAGCTGAGGAAGTGTTGGAAGACCCAGGAGACTTTCTCCAGATGCAGTTAATTTTTTAACCCGTTTGCAACTAAATGAACTTCACTGAGGGACTTCCTCAAGTGCAAAAAGAGATGAGGCTGATGTGCTGTGCCCTGGAACACAGAGAGGGAACATGATCCACTGCAGTGCCAAAAAGTGAGATATACTGGAGTGGTTCACCCAGCCAAGAGGAAACTGAGATGCAGCTTTTCTGCATCTGACATATGAGCTAACCAGTCCTCTGCTTGTGTCCCAGGTCACCTTACAGTGTGCAATGCTCTAAAAATTCAGAGGGACTGGTTCACCTCACCAGGCTCAACACCTGCTCTGGAACTGCCTCTAAAGGAGCAGGGCACCTGCCTGGAGAATAATGGGCACCTTTAGGAAGTGACACAACTGACCTTCTGTGGCATGGGGTGAACCACAGCTCCAAAGCCCTTTCTCCATCAGGGAGCCTTTGGCAGGCTGGTGCCCTGTGTTTGCTCAGGTGAAATCCCCCTGTTCCCTCAGCACACATAACTCAAGCTGCCTGGTGAAGCAGGACAGGAGATGAGCTTTGTGCCTGACCCAGAAACCAGCAGCATCAGCAGGAACTCTCCCACTGGCTTCATGCCTCAGCTGAGGCTCTCTAAAGCACTTCCCCACAACAGTCTTCAGTAATTTATACTCCTGTGGAAAAATTCTCTCCCTCCCCAAGACATCCTGAGATACTGGTATACTCCAGATTTTATATTAATCTTAATTTTAAGGAGTTCTGAGGCTTAAATGGTTCATTTGGATATTTTTCAGTATCAACATCTTTCTGCAAAATTACTTGCCTTTAAATCTCTTGGGGTTGTTGGTTTTATTTTCTTGAAAACAATATTTGAAGGAAAGAAACAAATAGTGTTAATTTTTTTTTTCCCTTCCATTTGCTTAGTTTTAAAATGAATCTTTGTGAAATAGATTTAGAATGAGAGAACCACAGAGTGGTTTGGGTTGGAAGGGACCACACAGACAACCTTGTCCCACCCCCTGCCACGAGCAGGGACACCTCCCACTGTCCCAAGTCCTGTCCAGCCTGGCCTTGGACACTTCCAGGGATCCAGAGGCAGCCACAGCTTTTCTGGGCACCCTGTGCCGGGCCTGCCCACCCTCACAGGGAAGAATTTCTTCCTAATATCTAACTTAAGCTGCCCTCTGTCCACTTGAAGCCATTCTCCCTTATCCTATGTCTACATGCCTTTTACAGATAAGTCAGATTTTTTTTTTTTTTTCTAAAATAGAAAGGAAAAAAAAGCCCTTTAAAAAAAAAAAAAGTTTGTTTGGGTACAATTTTTGCATTTTTGGTGTCCCAAAACCAAACATAAACTAACAAAATAATAGCTTTTTTTTTTTTTTTAAAAAAAAGATAGCGTGTTTTATATTCATTAATAGAGAAACAGCTTGCTTGTCACAATGCAATTTTAATTCCACCATGATTTTGAATAAAAAACAGTGTTGATACAGAAAGTTCAACTATTTTTAGTGGAACAGTTCACATCACAAAAAATGTTGTGTAGTTTGGCTTTAGTCATATTTTAAAATATACATATTTGAAACTCTGGGATGAAACCAAGCTGCTGTTTTCATATTCAAGATATTCAAGCTAAACTATGAAAAACACACACAGCTTCACAGTCAAGCACAAAGATTTTATTTTTTTTCTTTGTTTTCTCTCTCTCTCTTTTTCTTTTTTTAATTTTTATTGCATGAAAAGGAGGAAGACACAAGTGGGGGAAAGCAAAGGAGAAAGAACCATTGTAACCATTGCAATGAATGCAGAAAGTATCAGTAAATGAGGTGGGAAAAAATAGCCCACAATCCCCATCATTAAATACATATTGTAAAGACCAATAGATGACATCCATGTTTTAAAAAAACCCTCTACAAAGAGCAGGGGACTTGTGAATTAGCCAAATGATCCAATTCACTTGCAGGTCTGTGGGGTTGCCTGTGAGCAGGAGTCAGTTCATTAACCCAAAGGACCCACGGTGCTGCAAAATCAGATTATTGTTGGCTCTGCCATTCATCAGCTCCTCTCTGCCTTGAACTCCTGCTCCCACACAGGAAATAATTGCAGAAGATTTACTGAGAATAAAGGGATCTGGGGGGCCTCTTGCTCTTGCTAACATCAGCATGTCCCAGCTCCACTCAGCACAGGGGGAGCTCACCAAGAGGTTCTCTGCTGAGAACATTTTTAATTACTGTCCTTTTTAATTACTCAGGGGCCATCCATGTTCTGCCAAGGACCTGATTCCTCATAAAACATTTCTGAGAAGATCTTCCTTCTGGAAAAATAACTCACAAATGGATCTCCCAGACACCATCCCAGTGAGTGAACTGGGCAGTAGATGTTTTTGGGATGGAAATAAACAACAGGTTCCCAAGAATGAGGGCTTGGGACAGCATCCCAGGATCGTGCATGTGGATAAAAGAGTCAAGAAATAGGCCAATTTTAAGATTAATATTGCTAGGTTTGGCCTGTGGCTGCCAGTGGTACCTCAGGGTTTGACACTGTGATCATGGAAATCCCTTTGAATCTGATGCTTTATGTTTCTATTTTTTTTCTGCTCTAAAGCCTGTCCTCCTACCTCGCCAAGAAGGCAGAGTGAGGAGAATGAGGAAAATTATATCATATATTACCTTCTCTCTTCACCACCTCACAAAAATTGCCATCATTTCCCAGTGTGATTTTAAAACTTTAAAAAACAAATAAATAAATAAAGCTCATTTTTATCAGCTTTCTTTCTTTCTTTTTTTCTTTCTTTTTCTTTCTTTCTTTCTTTCTTTCTTTCTTTCTTTCTTTCTTTCTTTCTTTCTTTCTTTCTTTCTTTCTTAAATTTATTTTACTGTTTACTTACTTGTTTGGATCAACTACAAGAACACATGCACTGGCAGACTGTAAAACACTGATCTGGTGGCTGGTTAGCAGGACTTATACTGCCATCTCACTGGGCAGGACAATGATGCAATCTTTCTCTTTTATTAACAGTAAAATAGTTATATTGCTCCTGAGAGCCTGGAACAATGTGGAGAAGCATGGAGTGAACCCAGAAAAACCAGGAACTCCCACTCCAGGGTAACACATGATCTGAAGTCTAATTTAATATCAGAAACTCAGAAAATAAGAAGGATGGCAGTAATACTGGGCTGAGCTCTGTAGGTATCCATTAACATTTGGCATGCTTTTTCCAAAATCCTCTGTTCACCCTCTGTGAATCCCAGGCTAAATGTTGAGTTTTGGGGGTTCCAGTCTCTTCTGAACCCAGAGAGGGAACTTTATTCACAAGGCTTGGCAGTGCATCCCCCAAATTCACCTTGCTCTCCTGGCTGGAGCAAAATTTCAACACGCACAGGCCAGGTCCTTAAGCAGGTTTGTCTTTGGGATTAAAAAATTCTCAAAATTCTGAATAAAAGGGGTTGAAACTTAAGCAGTTTCTGGAGGCAGCTAGGCTGCCTTTGCACTGTGAATCCTGAGGAGCACCCACGAGGTTCCTTCACCAGCACTGGACACAGCCTCAGCTGAGAATTGTGGAAAAGGCACCACAGGAATGAACCTCTTTAAACATGACAGACATTTCTGTGATTGTTTGACTACAGCCTTCCTTGTGTTTTCTCAATATACCTGAAAACAGAATGTTGCAGACAGAACACCAGGGCAGAATGTGTTGTTTTAACATTTAACAGGCTTGATAATTTGCTTTGAAAATTGTAGTGGTGTGGCAAAGCAGAGTTTCTCAAAAAAAAAAAAAAAAAAAAAAAAAGAAAACAAAACAAAACAAAAAAAAAGTCTACAGAAATTAGGCAGGTTTGTCATGTTCCATCATAAAAGGGACCAGGAATGCAGGTACATCATGTCCTACTGAAAAACCAGTTTGTGTTTCTGGGCCAGAGCTGTTGTCCCAGCCCACCTGAACCTCTGGTCTGGCAATCTCTGTCTCTCAAGGAGTCATTTATTTATTTATGAGCTTCATAGGTGCTCAGTAACCATTGCCAGCTTCCAAATCTCCACCTGCATCTACTCTTACTGGGCACATCTCTTGTACCTGATAAGGTTTTTGTGCCTGTGTCTCTGTATTTTTTTTTCCCCCAGCAAGTCAGTGCTTAGTCATGCATTACAGTGTCTTATACACTACATGTTTATTTAATAGTTTGAATTACATCTCTGTAATGTAATTCTATGTCCCCAGAAATGCAATTTTTTTGCTGGAAAATCACTGTGTTGTGAGGAGAAATCAAAATATGAGTATTGCATGAATTTTATTATAAATATTTTAAACACAAAACATCATCTTAGAAACCTTAATTTGGTTTTCCTTGTGACAGCAAAACAATTAGCTCGAAAAGACAATCCAGAAAAATTATCTGTGCATCCATTTGAAGCTGAGAAGCCAATTTGTGCCCCAGATTTAGAGTCCTGCTCCTGCAGGGAGGGTGGGATTGGAATGTAAAGCAGCAGGGTGTGCTCCTGGTACTGTCTGCCCTCAGTGTCCCCTGTGCAGGGAGAGGCAATGGCAGCTCAGAGCAGGCTCCCAGCAGGAGCACTCTGCTTCAGAGGGAGCACAGGGCACAGAGAGAGGCTGGAAACACATGAGCTGCCTTCTGGTGCTGCTACAGGACTTTACAGCACAGGCAGCATGTGGGGTAATCTCTCCCTACATTAATTTTCATTTCTTCTCCTGGCCTTAGCCAGGAACCCAGATTGTTTTCTAGTTGTTTATTTTAGCTGAACTCATCTGCAAAGGCCCATTTCCATTGTATTTCCATTAGACACAGATGCTATCACTATATGCCAGTGCATATTACCAAGCAATTAATCTCCAGAGTTATTATTGCCCGTTTTTTTTTTTTTTTTTTTTTTTTTTTTTTTTTTTTTTTTTTTTTTTGAAAGCAAATATTCTTGAGTTCAGAAAACTATGTAAAGGCTTGGAGCAGCTTAGCTAAATTCCATGCTAAAGCCACAATCTTCTTTGGAAAGGAATTCTCTCTAAAACTACAAGCCTATGCTCCTATCTTGTGTAATTTCACCCCAAAATAAAGCATCACCTCCCACAGTTAGTGTCTTTGCAAGCTACCCTGGCATTATCCCTCAGAACTCTCACTCCTTTGTTACCCACTGTTAAACTGAAAAGTTCTTTTTGTGACATACACACAAGCCAGGGGTGACACAATAAAATGAATATGTTTGTCATAAAAAATTAAGATCAGTAAGAACTAAATGGCAGATAAATTAGGATTGGCAGCCTTTTCCCAAGGGAGAAAAATATAAACTTCCTAAATTCAGTGAAGAGTTCTCTTTGATCTGCAATTTTCCATAAATATTTCCATCTTTAAAGACAGCCAGCCCAGAGTTACACTCGTATTTGTGATTATTGCTCTCTCTTGGTGGGGTGGCCAGAAGAAATCTGAGGGTAATAAGTGAGGCAAAGTTGTAGCCAGCTCTTAGAAACATTACCAAAAATTGCATTTCCCAGGAATGAAATCCCCATGCAGTGCTGTTATTTTCCAGGGGAGTTTGAAGGAGGCAGCCTGAGCTCCTGCCCAGCTGCAGGACCAGTCTCCTCCCCAGGGTAGGACCCAGAGCAGGCAGCACCACTCAGACTGGGTTTATTTCCTCTCACTGGAGAAGGGCTCCAGCTTGTCCAGCACATTTTTAATACATCCTCCTTTCAAAGCTGGAGTGGCTTTTCCTGGGATTCTGCAGCCAGGGAACAGAGGCAGAGCTTTCAATTCTGCCTCTAATGTCTTCATCCTCCAGCCACCAGGAAAGCAAAAGCATTCATACCTCCTGCCATCAGCTTCAGACATCTGCTCCACATCTCTGTCCTTCCTCCACCCCTGTGCCACCCAAAGGTGGCAACTCAGCACTAAATAATTCATTTTCTCATTTCCTGGACCTGCTGTGCTGTCCCATGCAAAGTTGTCCCCACCTCAGTTTCTCTGCCTGTGCCTCCTGGATTGCAGCAACACAATAATATTAAATAATACACAATAATATTAAATATACCCAGATTCCTTCCAGGCTTTACTCAGCTTCTCAATCTACCTCCTGCTCCTCTGTTCAATCTCCCCAAAGCCCATCAGATGTTCTCACCTCCCTTCCCACCAACAATGAATTCAAAAAGAAAATATCAGAGGAAATCTTTCTCTTATGGGAAAAAAAAAAAAAATTAGTCAAGTCTTGAGATCTCTCAGGATTCCCCTCAAAGACAACAAGATTGAAACAGCTTGACTTTGAACTCTGAACAAGCTGGGCCTTTTATTATTTTTAGTACTACTCATGTACTTCCTTGTTGTTGCTATTAGTTATGCACCCTGAAAGCACTCTGAGTGTCTCATTGCTCTGCAAGCACACGGGGTGAGCCACAACATGTCCCTTTGGGCTTGTAGTGTGGCCTCTGAGGAGGCTTAGCTTCAATTTGTCACTTCAAACACATTTATTCAGAGATTGCCATGGACATTATTTGTCTCTCTAGTTGATACCTGTTCCTGAACCAGCAGCAGAAAAGACAAGCAATATCAAAAATGTCACCTTTTTTATTATGTCACCATTCTGATATAAAAGAAATGTTTGACTAAAGGAACATGCTTTTTTTTTTATCTCTAATTAAAACAGTATGGCCACAGGACGTACTGTAAACTGCACTATCACCAAACAGCAGACTGTATTTGGAAAAGGTTTCTGAGGAAAACATAGTATTATCAAGAAGTAGAATAGAATAGAATAGAATAGAATAGAATAGAATAGAATAGAATAGAATAGAATAGAATAGAATTAAAAATAGAAAGAATAGAATAGAATAGAATGGAATAAATGGGCAAATAGGCTAAAATAAGCTAATGAAATGCACTGCTGTGGGGACTGTTAATCAATTTTTGCTGTGCTTGAAGATCCAGCCTGGGTCAGACCCCTCTGCTCCAGGCTGGGGTTGTCCCTGCACACCACCTGACTTCTGCTGAGGGACAGGACTCTCCCAAATAAAGTGAGAAGTGCATTCCATAAATGATGGCTTTGGCAATAGCTGACAGGAAGGGCACTGAAGTGCTCTATCAGCCCACTGGTGCCATGTCCAGGGAAGAAAAGTTTATTTCTGGTGCTGAAAAGACTGGGGAACACAAGAGCCTTGATGGACTAGTGAAATAAACCTGGACACAGAGCAAAGGAAGGTGTCAGTGTGTGCCTGGTGCCACTTTAGATACCTTGGAGTGACCCACCTGGCTTTGGATGTCTCTTTGGACATTCCTGGGTCCTGCCAGCATGAAGATATCTCAGGTAGCCTGGAGCACCTGGACAGGCACCAACCTATGCCTGTTTAAGCAAATCAAGCCCACAATCACATGTTTAAGCAAATCTGAGTCTCCAGCTTCCCCTCGCTCCTCATTTCAAATGGTCTGAAGGTCACTGCTTTTTATCTCATGGGGTATTTTCAGTTATAAACCACATATACCAAAGGCCCTGGATGTACCCCAGCACCAGCCACTCAAACTCAGGCTGAGCCAAGGCTCACTTACCACCCTTTCACTAACAAGGAAAAGGGGGCACAGCTGCCTTTAGTGCAAACAAGCCCTGGGAGCACAGCACAGAACAACCAGCTCACAGGCTGCAGGGCAGAGACCCCAAGGGAAAGACCTGACAAAGTGCCACCAGCCAAAATCCACACTGGCAGCAAGAAATGGAGGCTTTCCAGCCCCATCCAGTGCTCAGGGGGATGAACAAATGAGAAAGTAACAGAGAAGCAAGGACACATGGGAACCACTGCAAGTGCTTTATAGATGAAGGATATCTGCACTAATGATAGCTGGAGACTTTATAAAACAGCAGCCCTACACCAGAACATTAATGATACAAGAGTCTATCTAAAGAAATCTTCCCAAACAAGAAGCTGGGGGATTAGATATGAAAAGGGAACTCATTAAGAGAAGCTTCTCTTACAAAATAAAGTAAAAATAGTTACAGGCTTT
Source organism: Muscicapa striata striata (assembly GCA_030060385.1). Classification (NCBI taxonomy): domain Eukaryota; kingdom Metazoa; phylum Chordata; class Aves; order Passeriformes; family Muscicapidae; genus Muscicapa; species Muscicapa striata. The sequence continues at coordinate 870,184 of JAREIS010000045.1, read as the reverse complement.
CTTTAGAACTTGGCACTCTCTCTGTTATAGGCACAGAGAAGGCGATTTTTCAGACTTACTGTAGACTTTTGCAATGTAGATTTGTACACTTGGATGGGCCCCCATAGGTTCCCACAAACCCACCAGAGACAACTAGGCACTTCATCTCACTTTAAAGCATGTTGCAAAAGATGGCAAATTAATTGTGCCCTAAAAATGTCTCTTTTTCTTCCCATTCACTGTGAAGAGATCCTTGGCTTATTAGCTGAGATGTGAGATGATCAGCACACATCCACACTGTGAATATCTAATGTTTATGCTGTATAAATGTTACATGAAGTGTTTGGTTCTATCAGCTATATATGACACTGTTTCACACTGTAGGGCCAATGCTTTATGTTCCAGGAGAGCATTTGGCTTTTGAGATTCTCTGCAGAAGTGGCCAGCAATGGGACTTTGATGAAAGTGGGATTTTCTTCAGCTCACACATTGTTTGAGATGTGAAAACTTTTTTCCCTCGTGTATTGAGACAAAATGAAGGTGTCTTCAAGTTTTTCATAAGCCTCAAGGAAAACTGAAATGTGAGGTAGCCTGTGGCATGCCCTTTCAGGATCTTATTAAAAATTTTAGTGATCTACATTTAAATTTCATTTTCACCCCATTTATCCTAAAAGGGATAATGCCTTCTCAGCTGGGGGTGGGAATCTCTGCCTTCAGGGAATTTGTAGTTCATTGGGACAGGGATTTTTACATGGATTTCTCTTATCTCAGAGGAATTGTCTTGTCTTCCTGTTACAGTGTGTCCCACTGATAGAGGAGGGAAAGACATTCCAGTGTAGTTATGTTGTCATTTACATGGGAATAATCTCATTTAACTGGACATATAATAGCACTGAGGTCCTTGTCTATTGAACATTGAAGGAGCAAAACAACTCCCTTAATTCACGTGATGTTTAAATTGTTAAACTGAAGCATCTCACCCTTGTGAATGAAATAACATAAAAAATCCCAACCAGTTTCTAGCTAAAAAAAACAAACCCCAAAACAAAGAGGAAAAAAAAATCCACAAAAACCAAAAAACCAACCAACCAACCAAACAAACAAACAAACAAAACACCACCAGAGACAGACAAAAGTGCACAAACTGAGGAATGTACAAAATGTGATTGGTTTGTCAGTTCCTTCAGTCTCCTCTTTTCTTGGGACATTATATGCAGATCATTCTCCTCAATGAGATGCTGTCACTAAAGCAAACCCTCAAATTATTATGTTTCATTCATTTATTGAAGAAAAAGGAGAAGAAACCAATATTTAGCCTTCAGCAAGTCTTCTGGAACATATTTTATAACTGCTGATTAAATAGCAATGGAGACTTTCAAAGAAAGAATTATAGAAGGTACAAATCTTTCAAAAAGACATTGAACTGCTGCTCTTTCAAACTAGAAGCAGTTTTGATTCCTCTATGACCCAAAGAATCATCTAAAATCATCCCAATCATCTAGAATCATCCCAAAGATTCTAACCCAAAGACTCACCAGGCTCTGAACTGCCAGCCCTGTGTCCTGTCACAATTGTTCCTCAAAGCCCTTAATGACAAATTTCCTAAGCTCATTCTGGTGTGTTGTACAGACCTGACTTTAAAGGGCTGCTTTACCTAACCAAGCCCTTAAATCCTCAGCCAGAGGAAAAATAAGATTAGCAAACAGTTGGCCACATCCTAATATCTCCAAACACCATTATCCTTGTCCAGGTAGACTTGAACAGAAATTTGAGTTTTGTCCATTTTCTCATTCCCATGTTCTCACTGCCCATCAACAACACAACAGCATCTGATGGGATCAAGCCACGTGCCTTGAAGTGGAATTCGTTCAGGATCTAATTATAAAGGTCTAAAATTTAACAAAACAGATTATTCAATATTATTTGATTACTGATAAAAGAGTAATTTTCCCTCTCAGGTTCTTCCCTTTCAACTTATTCTGGATGATGAATTCAAAACTAGGAATATTTAAGATGTGTAGCTCAAGCAACTGTAATTTCTTCACTATCCTTTATTTTTAACAGTAAACAAACAAATCTCACATTTTAAAGAAAAAATAAGGTAAGAACCTGCTTCTTCAGCTTCACACATGGGTATTAATCAGGGAATACAAGAGAATTAGAAGAGAATGGAGTTACCACAGGTCTCAGGGCAAGGGGAGGAAGGAAAATTGCCAATGTGGAAAAGCCATGTGGCAGTTCAAAGAACGAATGACATTTAGGTTTTTCCTGGGGGGGGGATCCAAGAAGTTTCATGAAAAACTGCATTTTATTCCTCCAGTCTGTTAGACAGGAGACTGTTGCCTTTCCAGCAATTTCTGAAATAATTTGAGCTCCATCTGTCTCAGTAGGGTTTAGAAGATGGGTGCCATGCAACTGGGGGCAAGAGGAAATTCTGGAATCAGGACAGAGGAAAATGAAGCTGAGGAGGAGGCTGGGGTGATGTCTACAACAGGACCAGACATGCTGTGAGGTCCACTAATATCTCTCACTTTTTTGAATAAAGTTTCACACATTATGAAAAGGCTTGGTTACAAATCCCATCTGTTCTCTCCCACCTTTATCCTCTCCCAGTCACACATATCCCACATCACATCTAACCTCAGTCAATGAAAAAAAAATTAAAATTAGCAATTAAACCCTCTGTCTCATCTGAGATGCCTGGAGAAGAATGAATTAAGTCATGCCCCTGGATATCTCTGTTCCTCTCCATTTCTGGAGCACTACCAGCAGAACACAGAAGCCAAAGCCAAGGAAAAGCAGCACATTGAATATCAAGTGCAGACTGCTCCTGGCAGATTGTTGTAGTAGCTCTTGAGTAGCCCTTACAATGCTTCCTCCATTATTCTTTCTCAGCTGAGGTTAAAAATACCCACAACAAACCAAAAATTGTGAGAATTAAAGGTTGGAGACGAGAGGCATTAGAAGCAAATAAATTTACATCTCAACAGTTAAAAAATAATCAGATGACATGATAATGTTGGCTACAAAACCTTGGAGGGCAAAGATCTGTTGAGCAATTCTGCACAGCTGTTTATTTTATTTATAAACAATGAGTCTCCTTTCAGCTGGAGCCATGTGAATGCTCTGGTTTGAGTCTGCAGATGCAGAGAGACTTTCAAATCATCACAGCTTAATCTCTGAAGCTCAGAGAAGATGCATCCCTTACAGTCTGGCCCAATAGCTTTTATACTGCCTATACTTTTTATACTGCCTTCTATCTTCTTAAAACTTTGAAAACTCAGTATTCTTTCTTCTACATTTTATAAATCAAACAGTATATATATATATATATATATATATATATATATATATATATATATATATATATATATGTATGTGTGTATATATATATATGTATGTATATATATATATATTTTGAACTATTTTGCTGTATTTCTCCATAATTGAGTTAAACTCTTCAAAAATGAGTTTTTTCTGCTTCTATTTCTTTCCTTCTGCTGATGGCTCCCAGAATTATCCCAGTTTCCAGGTCCTGGCTGAGGGCCAGCACCATGAATTATGATTCAGGGTCTGGTTCATGCACCTTGACATTACAAATGGGTTTACTCAGAGATATTCCAACAAATTCTGCAAGGATAATTCCAGATCAAAGAAGGTTCAAGGTATTCAAAGCTGTTAAATATAATTAGAAATCACTTGAATGTGTTTTCCTGTGTTTTTCACATCTGAGTGGGTTTGTTTGGGAACAGCAATCTGAATATGGCTGGGCAATATGAACAGGGTTTCAAATCATTTTCTTTTCTATAATTGCTGCCTTGAATAACTTTTGCCTGTTGGCACAGGGAAGCATTATCCTTAAAAATATTTTCAGTATAGTTCCTTGTCTTTCTTCTAGGACTTCAGAGCCTTTTTGTGGTGTGTGCCAAGAAAAACATAAGAAAAGAAAGAGTTTATTTCATTAAGCAACTGTAAAATTACAATTTGGAAAAAAAAGAGGAGAGAATAAAAATGAGAAGGCAACTAATTCCAGGAATCAGAGTGAATTTTGAAAGGATGGAACAGCCTTAACATAGAGCATGGCTGATATATGTCAAAGCTTGTAATAATTTTCCAGATTTTATGTCACTAGACTAGCAAAAGTTCCAAAAATTTATTTAGTGCAAAGTCCACTAACTAAGCATTGAAAAGCTGCTGCTCTGAGCACCTGGACAAGAGGAAAATGTAAATCAAGATTGATTTCTGTCCTAATGCTGATGCAGTCGCATAGCAATGAACAAGACTATGGAGATTGGAGTATCCTCCCAAGAATTTCAAGTGCTGGGATGGAAAAGGTCTGAATTGATTGTGAGCCTAAAAGGGCTATTCATCATGGCAAAAGAACACTCCTTTGAAGTATGGAAATACAGAGGACATTTATCAATAAGAAGAAGCAAAGACTAAAAGACCAAACTCTTTGCCTCCTGCTCCTCTTCCAAGGCAAAAGAAAAAAAGTCAGGAGATGTTAACCCCAAGGCACTTCCAGTGGAATGTGACCTCAGAGAAGTGGAATGCATACACCTGAACAGAGTATCTTCATCTATATTAATGTGTGCTCATCACACAAATATCAGCTTTTTATCCAGATAAGAATTTAATCAGGGTGGCTTTGAAGCTACTGAACATGCCAGAATAACAGTTTCACTGAAGGAGGGATAATACAGAAATAATAATCTGATTATCAGATCTGACTGGTCTCCAACTGCAGCTTCTGGGAACTCAGTGAAGATCAGGAAACTTCTGCTCTGGGAACTGCACAAACACATCCCTATGGGTGACAAACAAATAATACAAGGGGATGGCTCAGGTCACAGATTAAACACCTGAATGTGATGTAAAATAAAACCTATTTAAGACTTTGAAATAAACTCTGTGATCACCACCTCAATTAAGTGATTTGGAGGAACCATTAAGCCAATTCAGTAAACAAGGCAAAATATTTGTGGAAATCTATCAATTGGGCTTTACATTTGTCATGATTCTTTCTTCCGTTTCTGAAGTAAAGGAGAGAGGGAGAACATCCTTTGAGCTACAGAAATTTTGGAAAGAGAATGTGGGTGGAGTCATCACTGTCCTTTAGATCATTGTCCTTTGAGAAAAGCACAGTTTTAATTTCAGTTCTGAGAGAAGCACAGAGATTCCACCTTTACCTCTGTTTCTCCTCTCCCCTCGTGCTTGTTTTTCAGCTGCCAACGAGGAAAACTGCTCTGAGAGAAGGGCTGGCAGTGACTCATGCATCAGCTGAATGCACAGCAGCAAATTCACAGCCACTGTGCACTTACTGTGGCTGCAGGGCAGGATGACACAACTTCATTTCCCAGCAGAAAGCTAAAGTAAATTCTAATTCACCAAATAAGAGCAAACACAGTTCAAATGCCCATGTGCTTCACCTCTGTGCACACAGGGGGGATCATTTCATTATAGATTTGCAGAATGGTTTGAGCTGGAAGGGAATTTAAAGATCATCCAGTTCCACTCCCTGCCATGGCAGGGACACCTTCCTCTATCCCAGGCTGCTCCCAGCCCCAGTGTCCAGCCTGGCCTTGGGCACTTCCAGGGATCCAGGGGCCTCACCACCCTCATAGGGAAGAATTTTTTTTTCCTAATATCTAACCTAAATCTCTCCTCTTTTAGTTCAAAACTGCTGCCCTTGTCTCCTCTCAGACATGTGTGAGCTGGTGGGGGCTCCCTCTGTGATGGGAAAGCTGGAAAGGGCAGGAAGGGGGGTCTGAGTGTCAGAGGTGTAAGTGGCAGCTTCTGCAGGTGTGTTCTCTTATCCTGTGACCTTTGCTGCTGACAGCTGAGAAAAAAATAATTAATCAAAAAAACACTGCCCAGACTCACACACACACACAACTTCAGCACATGCCTGCAGCTTGCATTGCTTCTACCCACACAATGAGATTTTTCTTAGGGATTAAACCTGTTCCCATGTAGACCCAAAATGTGGCATTGCAGACAATTCAATCTGCAGAAAGTGCTGATCCCTGCATATCCACAGTGCTGGAATCTTCCCATTTCCATGCTTCAGGAATATAACAGGTCAGGAACTAGACAAACATAACAAAGTTATTACCAGTGAGCAAACACCTAAAAAATACCCAGAAAAAGCAACAAAAGGAGATCAGCTCTCTACAAGTCCGAGCTGCAGCATTTCCAAGCAGATCTCCTTTAACATACAGAGTTTTTCCAGCTATTTTTTTATTTCTTTCCTGACTGCACAGCTCACAGGGGTACAGGCTGCAGGACACAAAGCCAGGTCCCACTGCTGCTCTGAAGGACCATGGGCTGAGAAAGGCTGGAAGCATCATCTCTGTCTCTGAGGAGTGTTCCTGGATGCAGGACAGAGGAGATATTCTCAGCAGAAAATGGAAACCACTGTCCTGTGACAGGAAGGATTTCTCAGACTGTGTTATTCTGGACTATTTCTGTTCCTCAGTACATACATGCTATTTTCAAGTCTCTTCAGAGCAGCTAAAGGGGTGAAAATTGCTTTCAAAGATAAAACAAGCAGTCTTGTTTCTCTCATAGCCTTTCTCTGTGCTCAGGCCACTACGATATTGCCACTGTGGCATAAAAATTCAACCCCTGTTTGCAAGATGTTCATGCATCTTTTTAATGACCTCATTAACCAAATTGAGGAGGGGTGGGAGGGCTTGGTGGGTTTGTTCCTTCAAGTTCTCTTCAACTCCTTGTGATCAGAAGGAGATGTATATGCAGCTGTAATCAGGAGGAGGTTACTGTGCACCCCTGGAGCAGAGCATCACCCACGTGCTCTGCTGTCCCTCCCAGCCCTCCCTCTGGCACTGACACTTACAAATGTCAAGCTGTTATTATTCCATGGCTCAGGAGGAATGTGTCTGGTTGGATAAGCTCAGGCTCCTTCCTCTGCTCTTGGAGCTCTAACATCAGACTGTCAATCCCCCAAATTAACCATGATTGCTGCCTGCCTCAGCACCAGTGCCTGCTGCCACCCCCACCTGTGCTGGTGGGGTGTTTTAGGAATGCCTGAAGAGCTGAATCCCTTCTGTCAGTTGGACAGTGAGGCTACTGCACTTTTAGGTATTTTTTAAAACCCTGAGGTGATAGCAGCAGCTGGGAGACAGAGCTGCAGGGTGCCAGGTGTGTGAGCATCCTGTCCCTAACAAACTCAGCCAGCCTTGGCAGACTCAGAGCCTGAGCAGCCTGAGCCAGCTGCCTCCCAGGCTGGAGGTGGGGATGCATCAGCAGGCACTGTGCTGGGAGATACAGCTGCTGAAGCTCTCCCATCTGGGAGTGGGGTTCTGCCTGCACCACCTGTCACAACAACATATCAGCACATGCTAAATAGGTCCCTCTTTCTTCCCCCTAAAGTACTTGAAGATTAGTAGCCAGATATTCGTGTAAAGCTATCCAAAATTGTTTGATACATTGGATTAGTTTTGATATACTTTATTTCTTGGTTATAAAATATTTGGGAAATGCCTTAGTTCCTGCAGATGGGATTTGCAAGCAGGAAGAAATTGCTCCCAATGCGTGGCACCAGTTGGGTGTTTTTCATTCTGGCAATGAGACAGAGAGAACACAGTTAAGTCCCAGTTAACTCAGCAGCTGCTCTGCCACCTGACACAGGTGCAAATTGCAAAGGTGACTGGTGACTCTGAACCATGCCTGCAGCAGCACTGATGGCAGGAATTGCATTTAGGATGTCTCAGTATGATATTTGGTGTCATATTTTATAATGTAAACTGATTTGGTTTTACTGATTGTGTCAGAGCTGGGCCAGTCAGGCTGATGGAGGATCTGACCCAAATATAGATGTTTTAATTCATCCTGAGCTGAAACTCCTTAGGACTTTGGAAAGATTCATTGGGGTGTTTTCACTTGCATTGTGTGAAGTATGTGAGCTATTCATCAAAAAAAAACTAAATAAAACATTACTTCCCCACTGGAAAACAGAATTCCATCTCAACCACTTGCACAGAAAAAAATGTCAGTTTCTGACAGGATTTTTCACCAGGAAAAAAAAAAAAAAGTGCAGAAATGTTTGTCTGCTTTCATCAGCTCAGTTATTCTCAGGAGCTATGGTTCCAGGTTTCTTGTGATCTCCTGAGTATCCAGCCAAGCTGCATCTTTCATGATGTCTCATTGCAATGCCCCAGGAATAGGCACGCCTCAGATCTAGATCTTTCAAGCTTTTATTTCTATTATGGTGATGTGTGAAAGTGCCAGTGCTGCCCCCCTGAGATAGTGAAAATGTCAAAAAAGACAAGAGGCAGAAAGTGAATATATGACAAACAGCAAGATGAAAGGAAGAAGCAGAGCAACAGCCAGAGCAAAGAGTTTGCAAACTTTCTTCAATCACATGTAGGCAGAAGCTCACTGTTGTGAATCACAGAAACATATTTAATAGAAATAGCAAAACACATCTGCTGTCCCTTCTCTCCCACCTCTATCCTCTCCCTCATGGGGATTTTTCTGTGGGGATTTTAGCAGAGCTTTCTCTCTGGAGTTTCAAAGGAAAATGAAGAGCAGTCAGTAAATATGGATCTTTGTAAAAGAAGCCTCTTCATTACTGGATGGTTACTCATGGTTAGTGACTATAATGTGTAGGCAGCCAGAAAAGGATGAAAAAGCTCTCAAAAATCTTTTGGAAAAACATTGAAAATTATATGGAGGAGGCAGAGAGTTTTTCTGGTGATATGTATGAAAGCAGCAAGCAAACTCCCACCTTCCAACCTGAATTTGGGGCAGGAGCTGCTTCACCCCTGCTGGAGCTGGGGCTGGGGAATGAGCCTGGCACAGGGTGAGTATGGAGCTGGGCTGGGCTGTGTTCCTGCACTCCCAGGGCTCTGCCAGCTGAACTGTCCTGGCACTCAGCTCCCAGGGATCCCCAAGGAGCACTGGGGTGTGCAGCCAGGGAAGGACAAGTGCACACTTAGACAAGACTGATCTGATCACAGATTAAAGGCACCTAATCACAGTCTTGTACATTCACTGCATGTCTGGATTTCCATCACAGCTACCAGACATGGAGGGCACAATTTAGCAGCTGGAACAAGATTCTGATGTGATTTAAGAGGCCCCAGCCCATGATATGTGGTCTCCACCACCTGCTTTAGAAGGGCACAGCTCTCTCATTAATCCTATATCATATTTATTGGTCTGCACAGATGTCTCACATGCTGGGGATCTCAGGAAACACCTCTGAACCTGAATGAAGCTTGCAAGGCTTTCTCTGAGCCAGACCCTACCTGTATTAACCAACCAAAAGTGAACTCATTTCTGGTGATTTGTGAACATCAGAGGCTCAGGTACTTTCTAAACATCCATCAATAAATGCTACAATTCTAAAATCTGATGGTTTAGGTTTTTAACATACAAAAAGCAAGTTCCAGCCCTGCAGAGATACAAAAGTTGGGAAAAAAATAGAGTAGAAATGGAAATTAATTTCTAATAGGCAGGGCTAGTTGAAAGTTCCTTGCCTTGGGTACTCAACCAACACCTTAGGACATTTCTAGCAAGAATGGATAGAAGTATTTCACACATAGACAGCCCTTGTGATTAAGCACAGCAATAACTCTGGAGGTGTCAGGGTCATTTCTCACATGAAGAGGGACACGTAAATGTATCTAACCATGACAAGTGTGAACATGTGATGGTGTTTTGGGTAGGGTTTTTTGGTGGTTTGGTTTGGGGTTTGTTTGTTTTATTTGGGTTTTTTTTACAAGGTTTTGGGGTCTTTTTTTTTTTTTTTTTTTTTTTTTTTTTGCTTTTTAATACCTTATAACTAAGCTTTTTCTTCTTCCACATATTTCCAAGGGCTTTATAAAAAGAATTATTTATTTCCATAAGATCAATAACAGTGAACATGTAGGAACTAATTCCAAAGCCCATTTCAATCAGTGACTTTGTCCATTACCTTCTGAGCATCAGGACCAGAGACTGAGCAAAATTTCTGAGTGCAGTGTCAGAAGAACAAACATCTCCAATTCCTCATGGTTTGCATTCGAGTTCCCAAATTCATCACTTCTTAAAATTCCTCCAATTACCTCTTCAGACATTGTTTGTTAAGAAAAAGCCCAACCCTGGTTTTCAGCAACATCTTTGGTGTCATAGGGAGATCTCTGTTAGAAAATGAAGTGCTGATAATTCTACAAAGCCATTTCCTTTAACACATCCTCCCACCTCCTCCTACCCACTCCATGTGTCTGCTTCATCCATCTGTTTCATCTCATGAAATTCATGGATCATAGGCTCTCTGGAGCACGTCCAAATTTCTCTGCCTCTGTAGTTCAACATTCACATTTTCCCATCTTGTAGACAGGCATAAATATTGTGTAGTGAGCAGTTTGCCTTGTTTCCAATTTCAGCATGTCATATCCTGAAAACTATCCCTTGTTCAGGATGGCTCGTGGGTTTATTTATCAATTAATACATGGCATTATGAACTTTGAATCCCCCACTGGGTGCATTCTCAATGCATGCTTTTATTGCTGGTGCTGGGCTGTTTCTGTGTAAAGACTGAGCTGTTCAATAATCTCTGGGTAAAATTGAATCTGTGTGAACTGAGGGCCCAGCTCAGCCCCTGCATGCAGAGGGGTGAAGGGTTTTGCACTGCTGGGGCCTCAGCCTGACTTTTCAAATGCAACTTCAGCAGCCTCTGCAGGGGCATTCCCTGGAGATGGCAGGAGTGTTAATTTGCCTTTGAAACTTGCCCTTCAGCTTAAAATCCATCACTTTGAGGTAATTACTCTGGTACTTGGGAGTATTCATAGAAAACAAGCACAATATGGCAAACAGACATATTATTTTCCATTAAAAATGGAAGCAAGTGTAAGTGGGAGGTGTTGGCCCAGTCTGGCCAAGGATGTTACAACCTGCAATAATTAAAAGCATTCCTTTGACCTTTATGGAAGAAATGTACCAGTCATTCCTATTGATTTTACAGGCACAGAAGTGTTGGTCTAAAATGCAATTTTAATTTAAAGAGGCTCCCCCATTGCAAACAGCCTTGGTGGTGGTGGGAGGATGTGTGCAAGAAATTCAGTAATAAATTTCTCGGGCTTTTACCCTGGAATTTTATTTCTCTTGTTTGTGTTGGAGTCACTGCCAGGTTGTACACCCACTGACAGCCCTGAGAGAGCAGGGCAGAGTCAGCTGAAAAATATGAATATGGAGATTTTGATCTGTGACACTACTTTAAAATAAAATCAGAGAGGGTATTTAGTTTGAATCTGGCCTTATGGGTATAGCGAACTGAAGCTATCATGGTTTCTTCTGAATTTTTTTTACTGTTTTATTTCCAGCAGCATTTCTCTTTTCCTTCCTTTGTGTTAAGAAGGTGGTCCCATGAGCTCCCATGTTGTTAATCCAATTGATTCTGGAGACAAGCACTGTGCTTTGCAGCTGTGGAAGGGCACAGACAGGCACCATCCTCTCTCCAGACAATCCACAACTCACCACAGCTCAGACTGAGCCCCAGAGTGAAGGAGCTGCCAAGTTCATCCCATGCTCTCACTTCCTCTCTCCCCCGAAAACAAAGGGAAAATCAGGAAGGATTTTGGAAGCACATGGTTTATTCCAACTGTGATGACCTGATCCAGGTAAAAAATACTCAAAGTTACCAAGCAAAGAACAAAAGAACCTCTTGCTGTTCAATATCCAGCTGCCACTCCACCCTGCTCTTTGTCTTTCTGCATTAAACTGTAATTATCTCTCTCACTGGATCTTCACATATTTCCATGTATCTAAATCACACTCACTGCAACAAATAAAGGAAAACATCCTGGGGCATCTAGTCTTTTAACTATTATCATTGATGAAAATCTGTCACTCAAGAACATTTACTTCTCCAGGAGTTCAATTAAAACTGAGCAGGGAGCACTCTGCTGTGAGCAAATACTTGCACAAATGAGAAATTCACCGTGAACTACACAAATGTGATGGGTGTCAAACAGCAATCAATAGGAACCTAAGCACAAGAGAACAAACCCTGTGAAATGTAAATATATAGAAAAGAATATAAACAGTTCTTTTTTAAGACCTCAAGCCTGAAGACCATATTCTCATAACAAATTGCTGTTAACCTCAGAAATAAGGTCATGATCTACTTGATTCTCTATCAGTTACCACATATGAGTAAATTAATCTTGGATGTTTATTTTTTCCCTCTGCAAGTTTTCAAGCATCTCTTTCCATGACATGTTGCATTCTAGCTTTAGAAAAGCCTATGAGGTGAACCCAAAAAGAGAAAAAAAGAATTTTTTATGTGTAATCCTTTATATTATTAACATGGGGACTGGGGAAAGCAGAAACCTGAGGAAAACATCCTGACAACTAATTTACAGTCTTCTGATTCAACCATGGAGTGAGATCTACTAGATTAAACACCTACACACTTGCTCTTTCCCTTGGTCCTGGAAAACACTCAGAGCAAGCAATCAGGGGGGAAAAATGGCTCTGGAAGATAACTGCAGAAGAGAAGGAGTTTGACTATACCAAGACAATCATGGGAAATGTAAATCACAGATTAAACTACTGCTAAGGGAGACTTCTTGGAAGTGCATGGTCCCAAGATAGGATTGTGATGAGCTGCAATTTGAATATCCAAGAAAATCTGACAGTGTAAATAAATAATATCAGAACTCCAGAATTGTCCCTGGCCATCACTGAAAGCTCTTCCTCACAAGACCAACCACCCCGTGCTGTTCCAAGCACAGGACATTTTAGTCTTCAAAGCTGCAAAAGCACCACAGGAGATGAACAGAAATAATAAAATCATAGAATCAAAAAATTGTTTGGGTTGAAAACAAGAAACCTTTAGAGATCACCTAATCCAACTCCACTGAAATGAGCAGGGACACCTAACATCCAACCTAAATCTCTCCTCTTTTAGTTCAAAATCATTCTCCCTTGTCCTATCACTATCTGTCTGTGTAAAAAACTCACTTTCCCTTTTTTTTATATCCCCTTTTAGGTGCTGGAAGGCTGCAATAACATAACTCTGGAGCCTTCCCTTCTCCAGGCTGTAAAACCCTGACTCTCTCAATCTGTCCTCACAGGATCCTGACAGTGACCTCTCCCCAGAGAGGAGGAGGGATCTATATTCAAACACAGAAAATTCCCCCCTCACCTTGCAATTTACAGCCCTTTTCTCTGCTCTGGGCACTGACCCTTCATTTACACCCATTAGCCCAATTTAGTGCCTGAATCACAAATGTGTGTTCCAGCAGCACCAGGAATCAGCATTTCTCTGTTCCATTGATCCCTTGGCTGAGCTGCTGAGGAGAAGGGGATCCAAAGCATCTCCCTGCTGCTCCTCAGCAGCTCCCTGCAGTGTAACACACTCACACACCTCAGGGATAGAGCAGGGCAGTGCAGGATGCCCCCAGTGACAAAAAGCACACAACTTTGGATTATGAAAATATATATAATGCTAAATGCAGGATTTCTGCTCTTCCCTAGGCTGGAGCTCTGGCAGGAACTCATCTGCAGAGTCCAAGTGAGGTTGGAAAGTTGACAGGGGTATGGAAATTGAGTTCATAATGAAATGAGGACTGTGAAAGATTCCAGATCACAGAACAGAGAAATAGGATTAAAAAGCTCAGAGAAAGTTTGTGGGAGGATTATATAGGTTGGGCTTATTGAGGCAGTGTAAAGGAGCACAGAGTGTGGCAACAAGAAATAAAGATGATAATAAAGCTGTGATGAGTCATTTTGTAGGGCCTCTCATGTCATCCAACCCAAATCCAACAGCAGTAACATAAACTGGGTGAGAGGAAAAACCCTCTGCAGATGTCTGCTAGCACACTGCAGTCACTGACTCCTTTCCCAGCAGGTTGTTAAGAGTAGATCAGACAAATCAGCTGCTCCTTCCACATCATCTTTTGAGAGGCAGTATGGACCATTTTGGGGATAGGGATTCTGCCCTCCAAGGAATAACTCCAGGCTTTCTTTAGTAGTCAGTGGAGAGAGGTTGGCAGTAAGGCAATGAACATTATCTGTGAAAGGCTGGCAGCAGGGCTCCTGGGAAACTCATTTATTCCCTTCAGCTGCATGAAGAGACCCACCTAGAGACCCACCCATCTTTTGGGTGCTGAAATTGGAGCAGATGCCTCCCACCCAGCGTGCCTGCTATCCTTCCCTCACCTTCCTGCTCAGCAACAGATTGATCTTTATCCTCTTATTCCCTGCTTTATGACCCTGCCAACTGCAGACCAGAGCCCTGCCCCACTCCTGGTACCCCTTTAGCCTGCACAGCATGCATCCTTCCATCCCTCCCCAAATCCCATCACACCACAGAATTACACTCATTAGTGACTCATTTGCTTCATAAAAATTTGGTTGAAAAGCAAGATGAATCTGGGGATTCCTGATGGGTTTATACACATCTCAATGAAGGTTAACATTTCAATGAGAATGTTATGCTTTTTTTCAGGTTCATCTACATTCATTTAATTGTTTTTTCCTTTCTCTGATTCTTTTGTACAAATCAAAGTGTGCACATGGAACACAAATAAGAACTCACTTTATTTCATTTATATATTAATTTCTCACCTTAGATTCTCTTTTTAGTTAATGAAAAGAGGCCAGAAAAATTGTGCCCTCTTTATCTCTGGCATTTTTATTATCTCTGTATCATCTCTGTGTGTAAGGGTCTATTTCCCAAATCCAGTATCAGGACTTATTTCCCAAATCACAGAATGGTTTGGGTTGGCAGGGACATTAAAGATAATCTCATTCCAACCCCCTGCCATTCCAACCTTCCACCAGACCAGGTTGCTCAGAGGTTCTTACACATTGGAGGCATTTCTGTGCTTTTTGGGCAAATCAGCAGGAAAACAGAAACTGATATGCTTGGGTAAAGCCATGTTAGGAAATGAACTCTACCCCAGCCAAAACCAGGAGAAGATTCTCTGAGATTTATTTCCTGAGCATATTCTAAAACTGGAAGACCACTGCTGAACAACCTAGCTGTTGATTTTTCAGCTGAAGTTCAATTCTTGGATTTTTGCATTTGTATAATTGATTGTAAAACTTTGTAATTCATGCTAAGTTGGTTATTTAAAGATGTCATCCAATCAGAGGATAAAAAAAAATAAAGAGCATTGCATTTAACTAGCTGAGATAGAGCAAATTACAATCAAATATACAATTAATATATGAGTAAACCTCATGCAAGCTGAAAATAAGATGTACATATTTAAGGCATGATAATTAACCACTGGAACAAATTACTGAGGCTCATGGTAAATTCTTTTTCATTTGGGAGTTTCTAAATCAAGACTAAATGTCTTTCCAAAAAGATTTGTTCAGTTTGCAGTCATTAGGTGAGAAGCAGAATTAATGATGAAATTTTATATTCACTATATTTCAGAAAGCTCAATTAAGTGTTCATTGCAATCTTCCCATCTTAATAAAAATTAGTTTATTTGGATGTCCCTTTTCAGTAGCAATGAAAATAACCATGAATATCATAAAAATGTTAGCATTTTAATATATTATGCACTGATCTGGTCAAAGTACCATTCTGCTGTTCACATGCACTTGGAGTGACACATCCTAAAATTACTGGAAGGAAATATGCTATTAAGGTTCTTTTTATATGCTCAAAAAGAAAATCGAAATTTCTTCTTCCAAAGTATTTTGAGATCATTTTCATACCAATTTCAACATAAAATACCAAAATTTCAATTGAGGTGGATATTCCATGTTGATTTTCTATGACTAAGCTTCAAATTCATTGAAGCACTCAATGATAGTACTAAAATAGATAACACAAAACAATTCTGAGCATTTGGGAACCTGACCTTGGCTGTAATTAAGGCATTTATACTTATTTGAGCTCCATATTCCTATCAGGTATTGATGTCATATTGATTTCTACTTTACCAGCTTTAAAATAATAGAAACAAGATGTTGGTCCTATTTTGCCTTTTCCCTTTCTCAGCTGTCAAACTATTAAAGAACAAGACAAGATCATAACTAAGAGAGTTAAAAGATTGCAAATACAATGAAACAGTGAAGGAATAAGATTGCAGAGAATAAAGATGTTTGACAAAAGGGGTAGAGAAAGAGTGTGGGAAGCATAAATATTCCACAAGAGCAGCAATAATGTGGCCAAGATCTGTGAAGGTCAGGAGAGAGAAAGTTTCACTAGAGAGGTTTTAACTTTTCACTGGACATGCTGGGATAGCCAGGGCTATGGGGAGGGAGGAATGGTGAGAGGCAAATTCCTGCAGAAAACAGAAGTTTTGCTTCATATAATAAATAACTCATCTCTCTCAGGGTAGCTCCTTCATGTCACAGCTCTTTCCAACCAAGTCAGGTTTATCCCTGATTTCCAGCTGTGGCTGGGTGAGGCAGGCTGGATGGCAGGTGCCTACCAAAGCCACTCCAGCACTCCTCTCTTACCTGGAAAAGGGAGAAAAACTCCATCTGAAGGCTTGGAAAGGGCAGGGAGGGATCACTCACCAGTTACTGGGAAAAACAGACACTGCTGGGGGACATCAATTTGTTACCAATCAAATCAGAGCAGGGTAAGGACAAATTAAAATAAATCTTACAAACCCCTTCTTCCTGTCCTGTCCTTCTCCATGGGCCCAAATTCACTCCCAAATTCTCTCCTTCCTGGCCCCTGGTGGCACAGGGGGATGGGGAATGGGGAGTGTGGGCAATCCATCACAGATTGTCTCTGCCACTTCCTCCTCCTCAGCAGAGGATTTCCTCACTCTCTTCACTTGCTCCAGCACAGTCTCTCACACAGGAGACAATCCTTCATGGACTTCTCTCTTGGAATTTTGAATATTGGGAGTTTTAAACTTTTTGTGTTGTCAGGCACTGACCCCCAAAAGAACACTGCTTTTGACCTGAAGCCTCAGGCAAGGCTTCCAAAATTAAATTATAAAACTAGAATCATTAGTGTGTAGTTTAAATAAAAGTGTGTAATATCACATGGTAAAAGATTTGGAATTTGAGGTTTTGGACTATAGTAATAGGTATGGGACAAAATGGAAGTTTTAGGGCGAAAGTTTTCTTTCTTCTTGTCCCTCTTCTTCATAGGTATAAGTGGTACATTTATAATTGAATAAAAAATGGCACACTGCAAGTCACAGGTGTTTAGTCACTAGTCAAAAGTAAAAATAATTTAAGTGTTAGTTTTTATTTGGACTTGTATCACTTTAAAACACCTTGTAACAAAAAAAAATACACAATTTCTTCATTTTAAGCTTGTTAGTTAGAAATGCTGTAGGACTCACTGTACTATAGATAAAAATTAATAAACATCTGAGTCCAAACACAAAATTCCATTTCTCATGCTTTTAATCCCAACTCTGAATAAATAAATAAATAAATAAATAAATAAATAAATAAATAAAAAGTAATACTTCTCCAGTGTGGGTCCCTCCCATGGGCTGCAATCCTTCAGGAACAGGCTGCCCCAGCATGGGGTTCCCATGGGGTCACAGGTCCTGGCAGCAAACCTGCTCCAGTGTGGGTCCCCCATGGGGTCACAGGTCCTGGCAGCAAACCTGCTCCAGTGTGGGTCCCCCATGGGGTCACAGGTCCTGGCAGCAAACCTGCCCCAGTGTGGGTCCCCCATGGGGTCACAGGTCCTGGCAGCAAACCTGCCCCAGTGTGGGTCCCCCATGGGGTCACAGGTCCTGGCAGCAAACCTGCCCCAGTGTGGGTCCCCCATGGGTCTCAGCCTCCTCTGGGCACCCCCTGCTGTGGTGTGGGGACTCCCAGGTGTGTCTGTGTCACCCTGTGGTCCTACCTGGGCTGCTGGGGCACAGCTGCTTCACCATAGGCTGCCCCATAGGAGGAACCCACACTTTTTTTTTTATTTTTCCAGCTCCTGGAGCAGCTCCTGCCCCTCCTTCTGCACTGACCTGGGGTTTGCAGAGCTGTTCCTCCCAGAAATTCTCATTTCTCTCTCCAGCTGATGGAGGTTTTTTCCCTTTCTTACACTCATTACCCCAGAGGCACCATCACCAGCACTCAGCCTTGGCCAGGGATGGGTCTGTGTCAGAGCCAGCTGGCACTGACCCCAAGGGCACAGGGGAGGTATCAGCAGATCCTGACAGAAGCCATCCCTGCATCTCCCCTCCCAAAATCTGCCTGTGGAAACCCAACACCCCTGCCCTGAACTGCTCAGCAGTCTGGAGTTTCCACTACACGAACACCAATTAGTGAGCTGCCACAGTGGGCTTAAAATTGCATGGCCTGCTTGTGATACAATTTTACTTGATAGAGGGGGAGCAAAAAATTTAATTCCACTGTTTAGTTGTGCCCAGAACAAACAGATGTAGGAGCACTCCCAGAGCATATGGGTTAAATTAGTGCCTGCTGTGTCCCAGCACCAGCATTTGTCTGATTTAGTGACACTTGTTTCAAACAGTTGGAAGAGGATCCAGGCAGCTCTGGAGGTGGTTTTCAGCTGGATTCATCCTTAAACAGCAGCCTAATAAAATTCCAGTTTTATATTCAGTCTGTGCTGAGCTGCCACCAACTTTGAGTCACCAGAGGAGGCATTCCCTGAGATGAATTGTACAAGTCACATAATAGCTGCACAATGTCCTTTTGATGATAAAATACTAAGCAGAGCTGACATTTAAATTAGCATCCCTGCATGTTTTCCAGCTAGATAATGATATGGGTAAGACAGCCAACACCTGTGGCACCAGGAAGGATCCAGTTCCCAGGGAGCCATGGCTAAAGGTTTGTCATCATCCCAAACCATTTATGTTGCAACTGATTAAAAACAGGCTCAGGCAGTCAGAAACTGGCTGTCCTGGGAAGTGTTTTGGGTCAACAAGCCTGGGTTTAATTCTTTGAGCCTCATCCCTCCTGGGACTCAGCTTCACAGAGCTGGGGTCTTTGGTTGGCCCTAAAGCCTGGGGTGAAGAGGGTTCAAAAAAGAAGTGAGTAAATAAGTAGATAAGAAAAACCACAAAATCTCTTTGCTTCTAGAGAATGGGAGAGTAACTAAAAGGACTAAAATAACTAAAAGGTCATTACAAGGACACAGAATGATTATTTCTCAGCATGGACTTTTAGCAGTGCCTTCCTGAACCAAAGAGCTCCCCTTCCCCTCTGCAGCAGCATCAGCCCCAGGGTCTGTTCAACAGCTGAAAGGCAGGGGGGTTTTCTGCCAGAAATGGTAAAATCAATGCTGTTACCCATTTCTGATGGATTCCAGCTCAGCAGTGAGGAAGTTGCTGTGTCTAATTGCAGACAGGTCCTGCACAGCCCCAGTGCCTGCCTGACCCTTCCAAGTGCAGGGGGTGGAATTCCTCCCACAGGGTGACACCAGGCAGGGCTGTGGAGCTTCACACTGCATCCATTTAACCTCACTGGTGTGAGGTGCAGGAGCTGTCTCCCCTTCTTTCAGCACAGCAGGGCTCATAAATATTATTGGGTATCAAATGGGGCTGAATGAATCGGCACAAAGCAGCCGAGTTCCCCCTGCCCCAGCATCTATCCTGAAACAGGAGCCTGACCCTTCACCACTGCCTGATTGCATTTGGAGCACACTGAGGATATTTATGGCCCAGAGGCTTTAACCCTCATCAGACACTAAACCAAGAATACCCACACAGAGAGTTTCACTTCTCAGCCCCCACTGGCTGTAAATCAGCTTGCTCAGTGAGTCAAGAAATCTCCCAGAGATTGTTTCTGGCTGCAGGAATCACCTTGCACAGTCCTTCCCCATAAACAAGGGGTGCCACTTGGAGAGGATCATTTCAGGGCCATCCACAGTCAAACCAAAAGGATTTTTTGTTGTTTTTTCTAAATTCGGACCTACCCTTTTTATCTTTCTGGCTGCCTTGTCACTGATCCTGCCCTCCAGCAAACCCTGAAGAAGAAAACCTGCTTAGCCTTTTTCTGCAACAGGCAGGGAGATGGCAATAGCTACCCAGTCTAAGAGAAAAGGCAGATTTCAGTCAACTCAAAATAAGGATGAAAGTGGAAAATTCTGTCACCAGTGAGTGCAGCCTGGCACTGGGGAAAGCACATGAACATCAAAGTCAGCTGGGTCAGAGCACTCAGCTCTGACTCAATTATCATATATTCTTAGATATAAATCACACTTCAGACAGCCTAATCCCCTCCCAAAGTAATGCCACTTGGAAGTGTGTCCTGGGATAACCCTGCCAGGAGGAGGCAGGCACAGGGTTTGGCTCTGGGGTGCTGTGTCACCCACTGCTGGCTGTGCACTCAGCCCCTGCTGCTGCTGAATCAGCCTTTTCCTTTGGGCAGAGGAGACATGCAAAAATATGTGAATTTCCCTACAGCAGCACAGTGTTTGAAAATCATTATGCTGATTTAGCATCCTGACCCTAAGCTGCTCCACAGCAGATTTAGTAAATATAGCCAAACTAAAAGGAGACTGTAATAAACCATTAAGTGCAAATCAAATAGCTTGGTTAATCACTGTGTAACTGCAGTTTTATACAGCTGTCTGCTTCCCTGAATTGCACTGGGATAAATCTGCAGTGGCAGATTTGACCCTTTCCTTCTGTGCTTCAGTTCCCTCCCTGTAAAAAAAGTAGGATAATTTACTTCCCAAGGCACAGGGCTGTTGCAAAGATACCTAAACTTCAAATGGTGATTCTCACTCATTAATTCGATAATACACTACTCAAAAATAGAAAGATGCAAAGACCTGACAAAGAAAAGGCAAACTAAAACAAAACAAAACAAAACAAAGCAAAACAAAACCAAGAAAGAAACTCACCCCACAAGTCAGGCTTCAAGAAATGCTGCTGTTGAGCTTGGGCTGAATGTGTGTGGGAGTGAGGGCCAAAGCATGACATCTTTTAATTCAGTGAAAGCAATCAGCTCTCTCTGCTCAGGAGAGATAATGGAGAGCTGTGCAGCTTGCTGTGGGATGGTAATCCTCAAAAAGAAGCTGCTCTAGGATACAACCCTGTGCCTAGAATTGCATTAACACAGCTAAGAGGAGTCTGGATCAGCCCTGGTCTTACCCAGGGTGCTTCTTGACTCTGTTTCACAAGATCTGATGCTGCAAATGTAAGAAGTGAAGTACATGTTCCTTTTCTTTTTGATCAGGTTTGATGTCATGGTAGAAGTTTCCAGACAAGACAGACAGAGCTGGAAGGTACTGGTGGGGCAGGGCAAGAGAAACAGGGAGTATGTGAAGGAAATAGAAATTATTCTTCTGAAGCTTCTCAGGAGAGTGATCTCAATGAAGTAATTCTGTGAGTAATTTCTTGCATTGAAAGTTGGAGTTAAGTCATGGACTGTGCTGGTGATACAAAGCTGGAGAGCAGCATGAATGCAAAGAGCATTGGGAAAATCACACAGGAATAAACACATGCCTTTGCAGCTTGTCAAAACAATAAAAAAAGGATTATGCTCTCTAGCACAAAATGAGCTCATGAATTTTGGGATGAAAAAGGGGGATTTCTGTTCTAGGGTGTTTAAAAAGGTGTGAGTCACCCCTGGACTGAGCCACCAGCCAGATGCAGCCATGGAAGAGGCAGAGGTGACTGCAGCTACATCACCATCAGGGACCACTGAGCACTCACCTGGTGTTCTTGGGACAAGCCAGGTCTTCTGTGCTGAAGAAAGAGGAAATCCAACAGTCAAAGCTGCAGAAAATTCATTTGTGGAACTGATAGGGTATTCTAGTTTATGCAACAAAAAAACACTAAAATAAAATAGGTAACCAGTGCTTCTGTTTACTCAAGAAAAATGAAGTCTGAAAGGGATGAAATTGCAAAGCTGTCTTTGGGGATAAACACCAAGGGGGAGAAAAGAACTGCTTAAGTCAAAGGATGGACCTAGCAAAAGACAAAATAGGTGTAAGCTGCCCACAAATAAATAAATCCAGTCTAAAAATCAAAGGGAAATATTTCTTCCAGCCAGAGCAGTGAGGTGTAAAAGAAGCATTCAGCCAAACAGGGAGGAAAACCCAGCTCCTTTTAACATAGAGCTTGGTGGATAACAAAGTGGAGAAGAATGGGTACACAAACATTTCTACAGGGTGAGGAAAGGGGAAGGAAAGGGAAGGATGTTGGGGTAACTCAGAAGACAGTAAAAGTATAAACATTCTCCTCCTTAAATAAATAGCTAAGCAGTTGTAAACAATACAGAAATAATCTTACTGGCAAATAATGA
This sequence comes from Muscicapa striata striata, assembly GCA_030060385.1. NCBI lineage: Eukaryota > Metazoa > Chordata > Aves > Passeriformes > Muscicapidae > Muscicapa > Muscicapa striata. The sequence goes on along the minus strand of JAREIS010000045.1, from coordinate 848,038 downwards.
ATAAATGGATGTTACCTAACACAGATTTGTTAAGAAGTTATGTAAAGGAAATATCATCTCTCTCTCTGACAGGATAAAGGCCAGTGGAGAGAGGAGTAGTAAGAAATGCCTCTTTCACCAAGACTTTTGGTAATACCTCATATGATGTCCTTATAAACAAGTGGTAGAAGCCAACTCAGCAAGAAAAAAATCATAGAATTGGTGCAAAACTGGTGGAATAATCAGACCCAGAGAGAAGTTGTCACAAGTTTGCTGTTACAGTGATGTATTGAGTAGTTTGTCACAGGGTTTGCAGTGGGTCTTGCACTCTTTAGTGTTTTCATCAGTGAATTCCTGTTCTATTTTGTTGCTACTATAAGACAGAAAAAGCTGCTTTGTGATATGAGCAAGTAAGAGAAAAATTGGTGTGGACAAGTGCAAAATAATAGCCCTCAGTAAAAATCAAGTTAGAAAGAGAGGATGGGATCCAGATGCTTACACCATTTCTCCACAACACAGTACCTGGGAGACTTTGCAGATCCAACCAGGATCAAATTAAATATGCTGGTCCTGCTAAAAACTCCAGAGATACCATATAGGTCCATATGGGACACAAATTCCTTGCTCTTAACTACTGGAAGGGCCTTGATTCTCTAGATTTGAGTGGCACATGTGAAGATGTAAACTACACACAGACAAGTAGAACTAGAAGAACATGTACACATTTACAGGTCTTGCCCCCTGGGAGAAAAGTTGGCACATGTGGGGCTGTTCATACTGCTGAGGAGATGAGAGGAAGAGAGAGAGAGAAACAGCAAACAGGCTCTGCTGCAAAGAGAATAATCTATTCTTTCTGCCTCTGACAGAGCAGTGAGAATGAATCTTGACTTATATCCAAAATTACAGGCTAGGTATTTATGATAAACAATCAAATGAATAGTGAAGCATTTGAATTCATTATCTGGATGATCTGCTTTCTGCATCAGAGTTATTTGAAGATACATCAGGAAGGAAGAACATGAGTGATGATCCTGGTGAAAGATTGTGTGACAATATGAACAGCTACCTAAATTCCCCTTTTTCTCTGTTTTCCAGGTTCTGGTGAAATGATCTGTACAATAAAATTTCTTGAGAATACAGGCAACAAGACTTGAGGTTCCAAGACCAAAGTTCACTTTGATATACATTCATCACCCTTGCATATGAACTGAACTCTTGTGGTCTCTTATTCTTGCAGGGGTTTGCAAGTGGAGTTCTGACAGCTCAGGTGGGAAGGTTTTATGTATTTGGCAGGATTAATAAAACCAATTATTCTTCAGCACTTAATTGTGAAAATTATACATCAGAAGGAAGTAGTGGTCAAAGGATTATGGTATAAGAGAAAAATAATTAGTATATCTCTTGGCTTATCAAATTTGCACTAAGAAACATTTAGACTGTTTAGGACTAGTAGGATAATTATTTCTTAGACAAAACTTTGTTTCCAGGTCAAAGGGTAGCTTCTGAACACTAAGTTCAGAAAATTTAGAAAAGTTTTGGGTTTGGGTTCGACTTTTTCCTCCCAAAAAACCCTCAACCATCTTCTTAATGGCAATACACAGATAAATGAGTGGTCATGCATAATTAATAACATTTGCTTTAACACTGGTGAATCCCAGGCTCATTTTTTCTCTCTTTCTGACTGAATGTTGATTATCTGACCTTTCTCACACGAACAGAGTGTGGCAGTGTGTGACCTGCTGCAGCTGTGCCTCACCACCCCTCTCATCATATCAGAGCTTCATTCTGAGCAATTTTGGGCACCAGCCCTCTTGTGACTGTGGGGCTGCTTTTGCAATAATCTAGTGCATCTCTGATTATCAAGCTTTCAGAGAGGTGGCAGATGCCAGTTCTGACTCCCTGCTGTCTCCAAGTCCTGTACCAGCAGGAGAAAGGTGATGTCTTTTCAGAGCCTGCCATGGGACAGGAAGGATTTGGAGCATCTTCTACCTATTTATCTAATTCTCTTTCATCACCTCCACACCCCTAAATGCAATTCTTTGGTATAATCTAAACAAGGGAACTGAAACAAACAGCTTCACAGCATGACTATAATCTATTTATGTCATCTTAAAGCCAGCAGATGTTTTACAGCCCAAGATTTTCAGTGCTGCCTCTTTACAAACTTCTGCTACTCTGCAGGTGGCTCAAACTAGGCCAGACAATTAAAACTTAAAACCTTTCATTAGCAGTCACCAGGTCTCCAGGTCACTGTGATGCTCAAATGCACCTTCTGTCACAATTCACTCTGGGCAGGTCAAACTGTGATGGACCCTGCTCAAAGCCAGCAGAGCCAGCCAGCCATGAGCTGCTGCCTGTGGTCACAAGGAGACAGAAATAAACTCCCTGATCTCTTCAGTGACCTCTGGGTCTGGCAAAACTTAGCAAAGACTGTCCTCTGTACCAGATTTGAGAGATGCTCCAGAAATTTTCTTCTCTTTAATGCCTGCTTGGACCCAGCTGTGAGTATTACACTGCTGAGTATTACATCAGCCACATTTTGGGCCACAGAATCCTCCTCATTTCAGAGATTTCACATCTCTTCACACTGCCTTCCAACCACTTCACCTCCTATGAGCTGCAATACCAATTTTCAGGGTCACTCCTGGCATTCCATAATATGTTGGCCCCTCTTACATGGGAATTCTCAGGCTCAATGAAGGGTCACTTGCTAAGGGCATGCATGAGGCTCAGGTCAAGCATTCCTGCAGGAAGAATTGATTTCCTGATGTAGTGGCCTCTGGTTTTAGGAATTTTAACAGGGACAGGGACATACCATGACTCAGATTCAAATAAGAACTCAACCAGATCATGGCATCACACAACAATCTGCAAGTCAGTTCCTGGAGTATAAGGACACACAAAAAATAATTGAATTTAACACATGCTTCAAAATGTAGACAGAGCAGCATAAGTCTGGTTTAAATGTTACTAGCTTCAGTATGCTGCCCACATGCAGAAAACACCAAAGCAAACCATTTTGTTTGCCATGTCATATTTAATGTAAACACCAGATACTACTTGTTTCAATATTTCATTGTACTCTGCAGCTGCCTGAATCAGTAATTTTGTGTTCTAAACCAACTGAGTTGGAATTTATGAGTAGGCTTTTAGTAATGATCTGCCAAATGTGAAGTGATTGCACTGTTGTTGAAATGAAAAAGGAGTGACCCTTTTCTCTGTGCTTTAACTCAGCCTCCTGTGCTGCCTTTCCAATAGAGGACTGGAGCATGGAACAGCGATGCTCTCTGCAATTTCTCCCCCAGGCTCCCCCCTGGTATTTAGATTTCAGCTCCTTGATTTTAAAAGGTCACTTAGCAAAAAGAGAATGCCACATTATTCATTCCTCCCCACCTCCCTGGCTCATACTGTCTCTCCACTTTTTGTGGAGATACAAAGAAATTAGCAGCCTGTGCTTGTTTAAAAACAGTGCCTGAACCTGAAGAACTATGGACTCTTATTCTTCATTCACTGTGTTCTTGTATTGTGTTAGAGAGAACTCTTTCCTAAAATGCAGCTGTTCTCACCCCACCCCTCCCATCCTTTCCCAGGCATCTTCTGCACATTGCACTGAACTCTGTGTGCCACAGCTCTTGCCCTGAGGCAAGAGTCACTGGAAGCCCCTGTCACTGCCAGATGAACTTCCCATGGCCCACTGGCAAAACATGATTGGAGTCCTTGGCTTCCAGCTCACTGTAGGGAAAATGTCCAGGTTACTGTAAGTCTTCCCAACATGGAAGGGATGCAGGCAAGTTATGGTGAGATAACTAAATATGCTCAGAAAGATGCTGGGTCTACTAGAGAATCCCTTCATCATCCTGTAGTGGAAAGATCAAACCTGGTAGCCTGAGTGGGTTCATCTTTGTTGCCTTTGAATCCCACCAGAGAATGGGCCCAGCTCCTGACCCAGTGTGGTCCATGTCCACCCTGCTCACAGCAGCACCATCCAGAGCAGGCTGGCCACATCCACTCTCCATCTCACATCTCTGTGCCCTGTGTGGCATCCCTGCTGACCCAGAATTGCTGACTGCCTTTCTCCTCAGAGGGCTGGGCTCACAGCAGGGTGTTGATGGCATGACCTCAGCCAGGGCTGCACATCCCTGGGCACAGTCATGGGCAGGGGACAGCCCCAGCTGGGACTGCCCAGGGCACAGGGACACCCCCCTGACCTGAGCTGTGCCTGCACTGCATCTGTGGCACCCACAGGATGTCATGCTCATTCTTAAATGTTATCTCAGTTAATATCCTGCTGCCAGGAGAGGCAGGGGAGAGAAAACCATATGGCCCTGCTATCATTCCTGCTCAGTACTAGCTGTAGAATTAGGATATGTGTGCTACTGAGCCAGCTTATCTGCAGCAGCACTTCAAAACAATTTCCTTCATCTGGTCATCTTGTGCTTCAAGGCTATTCACTTATTTAAGTATCTTTTAGCAACCAGTATCACTCAGGCAGTGAGGATGGCTGTATTTTAAGCAAGTTTCATTATTTCTTTGCTATGTGGTGTAAGCTCTAATATGCTCACTCAGACTCTGGTTGGAGATAAATCAGGAAATGCTTCCAGAAAAAACTGTCATTTCTGCTTTCTTGTCACTGGTTCTTTATTGTAATTCTTATTGTTACAGTTCCCTGCAGCAATTTCTTTACAGGGATTGCTTTCTGGTGAACTTCAGCTGCCACAGAAATTGCTCATCACATCTGCATTCCTGTGTCATCTGCACCCCACTGTGCTAAACCTGATGGGAGGCTGAGAGCTCCAAATGTTGCTGGTTTTCTTCAGTCCCTGTTCTCTTGCTTGTACAGTGCAGGGAAACACATAAATTGTATGTTCTTCACAAATAATGTGAAGTACAAAACCTGCTAACCTAATTGAAAGCCCCATCAGTTTTAATGGACTTAATTTTTAATTTACTCCAGCAAGAAACAGCTCTGGTCTTCACCTCAGTGGGAATAAGTTCCTGTGTAAATTGTAAAGGAAATTGTTTGTGAATGGGGCACTGTGCCTGTGTGCCCACCACCCATCACTCACCACGGTGCTGGCAGTGCCATGTGCCTGCTGTCCCCAGAGCAGGGGCAGAGCTGAGCTGAGCCACCAAGGACAAACTGCAAAGGAAGCAGTGAAGATGGTGAATATGCCAAGACAGGCCAGGGGACACGACTCCAGCACAGCAGTTGCTGCTGTTCTTCAGAACATGGAATCACAGAATAGTTTGGGTTGGAAGGAACCCCCAAAGGCCATCTAGGCTAAGCCTTCTCAGGCTGAATTTTAGGCTGAAATCAAGTCAGCCTCTTCATAAGTAGAAATCTTCTAAGCTCATTTGGTGTATCAGATATCCCCCCAAAGAGGCATTTCTCTTTTTCCACAGTCTCTTTTTTCCACCCAAGGCTCTGGGTGCTGGTAGTATTTCAGCATCCCTCTGCCTCAGCCAATTATTCCTTTGTCTTTCTTTTTCTCATTGTAGATTTTCTTTGACTGTGGAGTGTCCCAGAAAATGGGCTGGCTGAAACAAAAGTAAAATGTACACACTTCCCCTCACAAAATCCCCAAAACCACCATGGGAAATTCTCTGCCAGATAAATTCCCCATCAGATTCTTCATGGAAATGATCTTGAGCACAAGGGAGCAGGCAGGATTGTACAGCCAAAGGGAAGGGGGGTAATAGGTTTGCTTATTTTCTACACCAGCTGAGTGAAGTACTAAGGAGACTGTAAAACAGAATCCTAGAGCAGATGAAATTAATCCCTCTCTGGAAAACACTTTAATAACAGCAGAGGAAGCTCACACCAACTCTCAGCTTGAACAATTAGATCTTCAGTGTTTATAATGAGGTGAAATGGATCCCACACAGGAGAAAGGAGATTTCCAAGGCATAGAGGCACATTCACATCAGAGCTGTGCAAAGCCACCACTGCAGATTGAGGATAACCCAGAAAACTTAACCAGCTGATCCCCTTCATTTTGTTCCATAATTCTGGGGTTTGGACCAGCAGAGCTAGCAAGCCCCTGAACATAAAATAACTCTCTTAATTGCACCAGCTCCAGCTGGGAGTGATGGAGGGAGAGCACAGTGTGTCCCTGTTCAGATCCATGGCAAAGCTGGTGTGAAAGGATACAGGAAATCCAACAGAAATAGGACCATTATTATTAAAAAATAAAATGCTCTTTCCTCCAGAGTTTTCCCCTTCTCACTGGACTTTATGTAAGGAGCTGCTCACTCTGAACCAGAGGCAAAGCTCAAGCTGTCAGAGACCTTCTGCCTGCTAAGTCCAGGGAGACATGGGAGAGACACCACCAGAATAGCAATAATGGTGCTGTAAAGGCTTTCAGCTTTCTCCTCTAAAATAAATGCCTGCTTCTTGAAACCAGCAAAAAAAAAAAAAAAAGTGCAGAAGTGTTTTAAGGGTCTTGTGTGAACAAGCAGCAGCCAGGAACTTCAGTATGAGCAAAGAGGGCTCTTAAGAGATCTGAGAGGTGTTCAGAGTGCAGAGATGCAGCTCCTCCTCCTCATCCCTCAGACTGGAAGTCACATGGGTGTGAACTTGGGAATACAACTGGTGCAGCATTCTATTAGATATCTAGATATCTATTAGATATCACAGAGGAATAAATCTGACAAAAATTTTAGTGGTATGGGTCAGGGGCAAGGGAAGCAGAAGGAGGAGGGGCAGCCAAAGAATGAAATATGCATCCCAAATTCAGGCTGTACCCAAGCACTTGGACTGCAGCAGTTTGTACTGTGCAGGTTTTTGCAGGTGACACTATCCAGACATCAGTTCAGAGTTTGCTCCATTATCCTTTAAACCTTGGTGCTCCTCCAGGCTTCAGCACCCTAAACATGAATGCAAGTCCACAGACACTACTAGTTCACAGGGACCAGAGCAAATGCAAAATACACAGAACAAGAGAAAAAGATTCAGAAATTTCCTTGTCCTTTCCTTTTTGTCAGACCCTAAATTATTTCCCTATTAAAAACACTCTAAGTGTTGTGCCTTACCCTGATACAAACTTGTCTATCAGCTACAGTCCTCCTGAGATGTGCATGATGCCCTTTCATTCCAAAATTAAAACTGGTTTATTTTCTGGGAAATTTAGTTTAATACAAGTATGACAAAAAAGAAATAAAAATAAGGAGAAAATAAGCCAATTATTTAGCCTTTTTCCTGGAAAATTGACACTTCTATAGCCATTTTTAGGGGGAAAGGCATGGAAAGAGTATACTGAAAATCATAAAAAGAAGCCTGGACCCTGAAATAGGCACTATTAATCTCAGGGTTTGCAATTTAAGATTGATTTAGAGGTACCAGACTTAATAAAGGACCTCACTGCTGCACTCACAAGCCCATGTGCTCAAGGTTGAGGCAGCACCAGAATTCCTTACTGAGTTGGGGTTTTTCTAGGACAGCTTGAGGACATTCAGACAGGATCTGGTCAGGGCTGTGGATACCCCAAGTGCAGTGTGGTTGCTCCATCCTAACAGAGGGCAATGCTGCAAATGAGCTGGAGAGGAACATAAAGAAAACATAAAGAAAAGGGGCTGGAAGAAGGAGTGGTGACCAATTTTGGTGGAGGGAGTGGAGGAATTTAGTTTAACCCCAAATTTCAGTATTGAAAATGAAAGCAAAGAGGAATTGATGGAGAAGGGTGGCTGACACCAGCCTGGAGCATTTGCCCTCTTTGTGAAGAAAACAGGATGAGGGGAGCAGTTAATTTTTTTTTCTCCATGGAAGATCTCAGAAGAAATTAGTAGTTTAACAATATTGTCCTCAGCAGAGACAGCTGGAGGGCTCCTGTCAGGCTCACTTTATGCAGACACCAGGAGTATTTGCAATGGCAAAGGAAAGAAATCAGTCCCAAACCTGAGTCCTCCTGGCACCCCAGAAATGCTGCTGATGGCAAATGGAGCAGGGGAGTCTCCTCAGAGAAAGCTGGAAAATGAGCAAAAATGACTTCAGGAAGCATCTAAACAAAAGAGGCTAGTGCTCCTCTGTGAAAGGTGAAAAATCAGACCAGCTCAGTAATATTTTTAAGTAGATTCAGTAGAGTCTGTGCTCAGTGCAGGGAGGTCACTGCCCTTCTGAAGGGGCTGGAACCAGCAGAGCCATCTGTAAAGGAATGTTTTGTAGAGCTTGGCTCCCACAGCCTGCAGGGGTTTGAAGCACATCACAGGAGTTCATTTCCTGAGGACAAACATAATTCATTACCCAGATACTTTGCCCTACTGTTTCTTGGTTTAATTCCATTTCAGTGAAGGCCTGAGTCCAGTGGAATTACATTGGCACAGGAAAGGAACTTCAGGCTAATAGGTTTCTTACTGCTAAATGATAAAGAGGCAAAAATATTCTGCCTTGTCCATCACTTTTGAAAGTGATCCAGAACTGGCAGAAGTCAACAGGGAGTATTTCCATGGACTTAGCAGATGTTGGATCATAACATGCCTGGGAACTGGAGCACTTCACTCATTTACCAACCACTTCCTTATGACAAATGCATAAGGAACTGCAAATGTCTGAATTTATGGTGAAAGTTCTCACCAGTCATAAAATGCAGAAAACTGAAAATCTGCAGCAGCTCCTATAAAATTACTGTAGCTGAAGTTGAGATTGTTGCTTTGGGGTAAATAATCTCTTTGTTGTCTTTAGCAATTTCAGGTTTTAAAATTATGGAGTATTTTTTCCTCTTTTCCTTTCATAAACAAGAAAGCTGTTGTTCTGTAACAGGCTTTCTAGCAAGTAATGAGATCAAGGTAAAAAGAAAGTTAAATATTGCTCCATTCCCCTGGCAGCATCATTTGAATCTTCCCAACATTATTAATGTCAAAATACCTTGGAGTGAAACAACAGCAGTTTTTCTGGTGTCAAGAGGGGTTGTTTTCCTTTGCTTGCCTTGCTCAACAGTGGATTGAGCAGAGGAATGAGGAATCATCAAGGACAGGTCCTGGGGACTGGGGGTTGCTTGGAGTCCAGAGGCAGAACAAGGAGCTCAGAGCAAGGACAGGGCTCAGAGAGAAGCTTTGCAAGGTGGGTGCTGGTGTGGGCATGCTTTGGCTCTGTCCTCTGCATGAACTCCTGTCCTCGAGGGAAAGAGCTCAGGGTTAGCTCTGTAAAATTCAGCCAGGGCACTTTTCAGGATTAGGCTCAGGGTTAGGTCTATAAAGTCCAGCCAGAACCCTTTTCATGGTAAGGCTCAGGGTTAGCTCTGTAAAATCCAGCCAAAACATTTTTCTGGATAAGGGCTCAGGGTTAGGTCTGTAAAGTCCAGCCAAAGCACTTTTCAGGGTAAGGCTCAGGATTGGGTCTGTAAAATCCACTTTTCAGGGTAAGGGCAATGGGTGGTGCTGCCCAGCAAGGACAGACAAACCAAGTCCCTTCTCTCTGAGTTGTGCAGGTGAGGGGAAAGAAAACAAAATCCTAGATCTATTTATGCATGAGAACTGCCTGTGACAGGAGATATTTTCAATTCCATCTCTGCCTGATTGGAAAAGGGATAAATGACTGTGTGTCTTGCACCTCCCCAGGCAGCTGCTCAGCAGGCTGCCAACACAGCCTGGAACAAGATTTCCCTCATCTCCCCCAGTTCAGGTTGTCCAGTGAGTGTAAGAATTAAATATTAATTGAACCAGAGACCTGTGTGAGAGAGAGAAAGGATAATGAATGCTCCCTGGAGCAGCCTCAGAGGGAAAGGGGAGGAAGGGGCTGTTCTGCTCTGCCTGCAGGAGCAGACCTGGGTCTGCATCCCTCCTGCAGGTGAACACTCCAGCAGTGGTGCACTCAGGGGCCCCTGCAAAAATACCCCTGGGAGGGCAAACAGAGCAAAAGCTTTGCCACCCAGCAGCAGGAGGAAATGCTGAAATGGTTGTGCCTGGGGCAAATGCTCAGAGGCAAGAGGGGATGTCTGTGAGCACAGCTCTGGATTGCAGAGGATACAGTGCAATGGATGCTGCCTGCACTCTGCAGCAATGCTCTGCTCCCAGCCAGGCACAGATATCTGCAGTGGAGTGCCCTCCACAGTGCAATATTGCAGCTGTGCTACTGCCAGATACTTGGGCAAAACTTTTTAGAACTGGAAATTTAGAAAAGAGGGGGAAAGAAACAGTTTGGTCTGACGTCAAAGTAGGGTAAAATATGGGCCAGGGGTGATCAGCACTGGGATGGGAGGTGTTTTTCCTCTAGAAGGCACTGTCAGGTTTGTGCAAGATTTGGAGCTCATGAAATTGTACACTCATAACTCCAGGCAAGGAAATATTTTGGAGCTCGCAGAGCATCCAGGCAGCAAAATAAAGGCTTGGTTCTGGCAAGGCAGACTCTGGATTCATTGCCACAGGTAATGGAGCCACTAACACATGCCAGTCACTTGGGGGAAAAAGACAAGCAAGGCAAACAGCTCCTATTTATAGCTCAGTTTGGTTAGCAGCTAGTTCACACTGCTGCTTAGCCAGTGCAGCATTAAACACAGCCTGGTGGGCTGCAGGTTTGTCTCTGGGGAATGGAGCCAGGTGTTTGTTATATCAGGACTAAAAGCACACCATGCTGTACCCTCCAGGGTGACACAGAAAGGGTGACATGGGGACAGTCTCGATTTTATGAAGATTGCTTTCATCTGGGTTGTAGGAATGCTGATGCAGAGAGGCATTAGCATTTGTTAGTTGTATAGCAAAGCCTTATTATTTGTCAGGGATTTATCTGAGTTTCAGGTAATGAGAGCTGGGAGTAACTTGATTTCAGTATTGTTGCATTTAACATGTGTATTTTGACTGTAAAAGAGCAAGCACTGCCAGTAGTGTGAAACCTCACAGGCTCAGAACTAGAAGGCTGCTGCCTTTACCAGCATTACCTAGCACTAACAACAGAAAGCAAATTAAGTGCACAGAAGTTAAAACTGAAAGAAAAAGTTGATTTTTTTTTTTGCAGAGTTAGGAGTTACAGCTGAAGGAATTTAGGGGATGTTTGGTTGCACCAACTGTTATTTATGATGACTGTGAATGAATGAAATATCCTCTGCATTAATCCCTTCTGAAAATACAAAGCTTTCCTATGCCTTATATCTTTTCAAACTTTTAATGCAAAACAGATCCTTAGAAAATACATAGACAAACATAAATATGAGGTGGTGGGGTGTTTTTTTCTTTGATGCATCCATGCAGCATCAGTATCTATAAATTTACATTATAGCTCTACTGCCATCAAGTGATGAAAAGATATTTTAGAGAAGATATCAAAGAGGAAAAGAAAGGAAGTTGTGTAAGTTACAGAGCTCTTACACAGAAATGAGACATATTTAATATTCACCTCTGCCTCTTCTTCATCCATGGTATCAATGGTTACCCATGGGAAACCAAAAAACTGCAACCTGAGTAGAGGCAAGGAGCCTAATTAAAGTGCATGTCAAGATTTAATTATTGTTGGTGGGTAGCATAGATGAAGAAAATCCACATGCATGTCCTCCCTTACCTCCTGAGTCATGCAGAATGGTGGGGAGCAATAAAAGCAGCTTCTTGGTGCTGCCAGCAGAGCTGTCACAGCTCAGCACCATCTCCCTGCCCTTTCCCTTCCCCTGGCTGCTCTTAGTGCCTCCCTACTGGAAATTTGGGGCTGTTTCAGCAGAGGAGAGGGGGGAAGTGAAGAAATATCAGATGTGGCCTTTCAGCACTTAAAGGGAGCTCAGAGAAAGATGGGGGCTGACTTTTAGTGGGGCATTTAGTGATAGGATGGGGGTTATGGTTTTAAATTAAAGAAGACAGATTAAGACTACACAGTGAGGGTGGCAAAACAGCTCAGGCTCAGAGCTGCCACCTGCTGTGTGCATGGATGGGGTGTCCATCACCTCTCTGATGCAGTTGAAGATGTCCCTGCCCTCAGCAGGAGGTTGGACCAGATGGTCTTGGAAGGTCCAACCCAAACCCTTCTGTGCTTCTCTGACTGGGTCAGAGTAGGATGTGTCTAGAGCATAACTTACAAAGTGAGGGACAGTGGGATGGAAAGAACAAAGAGTCACACCTGGAGGGGTTTTCTGGCACACTGCAACAGAATTTGGGGTTTTGCATTGAGAGAGAGCAGCTCAGGAAAGTCAGTTCCCTGGGGTTTCCCCACAAAGGTGGTGATGCTGCAGTCCCTTCCCTTGCACTCCAGTGAATCTCCATGGAGACTTTGACAGCTGCCACCTGACAGGGACTCTACAACCTCCAAAATGATTTTGGCACCAGTGACAGGAAAGGGAAACTGCTGACTGCTAGCACAACACCTCACTGCACACACATGAAAAAAAAAAAAAAAAAAAAAAAACAGATTTTGTGGGGCACCAAAGGCATTTTTGCCTTCTCACAGGAACATTAAGGCTGAAAAAACCTCTAAGACCATCAAGTCCAACCATTAACCCAGCACCACTCGGTTCACCACAAAACCATGTCCCCAAGTGCCACATCCACACGTTTAAAACATTTCCAGGGATGGTGATTCCACCACTTCCCCTGGGCAGAAAGGCTCAGAGGTGCTCCTTTTATTCCTAGACCTGATTAACAGCAGATCTTCAGCCAGTGTTTTGCTACACCTCCAGCTGTTGTACATCCATAGGATCTGAACTGGAAGTTTTGGGCTCATGCAAAGGACTTCTGTTTCTGGAAACTGCAAATATCTCTGCTCAATACAAATAAAATACAAATCAGAAACTGCTTGAACAAACCAGACTTTTTACAGACATAAACTCAGTCTTGAATAGGACTAAGATGTATTTCACAAGTTTTTTCTGCTTGAATGTGATGGTATTGCACACCATTGAAAATGAGCTCACCACAGGTTGCATTGTGTGACAGATAAAGGGAGGCCATTCAAGAAGACAAAAATAAACCCTTGGGTTCAGGGCTAAGTTCCTAAGTGGTCAGGATTAGGTTATTTCTTTGTAAGACATTTTGAATTCCTATGGAATGAAAGACGAAATACAGAAGCACAGAGCCTGGACAGTGAGTCAGACTGCAGGGAAGAAATAAATCAGAAGAGGCTCTAATGGCTTTAGCCCTTTGGGGGACTAGTGGCAAAAGCAGCATTTGCCATCCAGGAGAATCCAGTAGACTACTGAAGCCAAAGCAGATGTGACAAGAGCTGAGCTAACCATTTTCAGAAACATAAAGGGGAAAAAAATGTCCTAATAAAGGCAGAAGGACTAATAATGGACTCAGGATATTTGTTCCAATTGCCCAGAACTTTGTTTGGAGCACAGCATCATCCAAAGAGACATTTATGGACTGAGGCAGCTGAATATCAGCTCTGCCTGTCATGCCTCGATCGACACAAATGGAGAAGGGAAACAATGTGAACAAAGGATAAAAAAGAAGGATGGAGACAGCACAAGGCAGCAAACAGGACTGTTATTTCACACTTTCTCTTCCCATATTTTTTATTTATTTTCTATGGGCTCCTGTCATAAGGCAAGAGTATATTTTATGAGCTAGGAGATGCTATATGCCTGAGTGAAGTTGCAAGGGGAGAAGCGTATTCAAACACTTGGACCTATAATTTATTATTAGATATGTATGGAAACACAAAGTGATACTATGAACACACAAAAATCTGCATGTTTTTTTGTACATGCATATATCAAAGAAATCTTTAAAAAGGCAGAAAGGGGATAAATACATATACACATATATCTCAATTTTAGATAATTTACTTTCAACAGTCAGTGATTTCCAAAAGGCCATTTCCATGCTGGCAATGTAGCCTTTTCTTTGGAGTGCAGCGAGTTAGACAGGAGAATAAAAGTTCAATTAAGAGCCTGCTTGCTTGTGACTGATAATGGTTTTGACATTTGCAGAGTCTCCTGACAACAACGCCAGAGCAAAGTGGGGAAAAGGAAATCAAAGAACAAGTTCTTTGCAGATGGAGATGAGAGGGTTCAAACATCTGAGGCTTTGCACTGTGGCCTCAGAAACAACCTTTCCCACCACACAAGGCTTTGTCAAACATTTCAGCTTTTCAAGGAGAGGCGTTGAACTTTCTGAATAAATCCAGCAGCTTTGAGGGGGCCTGGCTGGAAGGTGTTAAAGAAAGAGAAATGTTGATTTTACTAAGTGCCCTGATCACCACCACAGCCTCAGGCAGGGAGGGAGAGGAAGGAAATGAACCAGCTCATCACCAACCTGAGGTTTGCTTTTGATCTTGCCAATTAAAGTGGTGTCCTTCTAATCTAGGATCCAGAAGGTGAATTCCCACAGGCCAGGCTGGGGTTCCCAGCACTCTGGGCATCAAAGCTGCCTCAACTCAGGCTCTTGACTGGGGCATGTGGGTCTGATGCCATCTGCTCTCCTCTTGAGAGAAAACACAGCTGCAGTTTCAGGAATAGTTAAGATTAAATAAAGTTCAGTGGCTCTGCCTGCCTGGGATAAAACCAGTGCTGTCTCTTTGAATCTGGCTGCCCTGTTTGCTTCTGTAAATGCCTTTACTGAAAAAAGTTCATATTTGCCAGAGAATGCCCAAACCTCAGCCAGCAGCCTTTGAGAAAATCTGAAGTTTTGGTGTCTCCTTTGCACACCTATACAAAGAGTTGACATGAAATGCATTTCAATTTGCAGTAATTTTAGGGAGAGGAGAGTTAAGAAAGATTATTTTTAAACTCAGCTTAATGGATCAGAAGCAACCAGAATTAGAGCCCCTTCCAAATTCAGATTCCTGAGCCAGCACGAGCCAATTGTTCCAGCTGATGGCTGAGGTTGGCACAGAGCTGCAGTGAGTGAAGACTGTGTGGGAAGAGTGATCAAATGACCTTCTAAAGCACAGGAAAGTGTCCTAAAGCACCATGCCAGGGCTGCAGCTGGTTTAACCTGGCCACAGTGGCTGCTCTAGAGGTCACTGGCCAGTGCCACTCCCTGGGCATGCACCACCCCTCCTGGCAGTGCTTGGAGTGTTGGAGTCAGTGAGTTTGGGGATTCTCTGAATTCTTCAGAGAGAAATCAGAGTGCAAGGATTGAATTAAAGTCTGTGGATGGATTGAAGTATATTAAGCCACTCACACATAAAGTAGACATTTAAGTAGAAGTAAGTCAGTAAGTTTTAGGATGAGTTCTAATGATTTTAGTAAGTGAAAGGTTTCAAATGCCACAGTAGCAGAGCAAGTTCTAGTGAAGGTTGAAACATACTGATATTTTCAGCAGAGGCTCCAGGACTGTAGTTGTAGACAGGACTTAGACATAATAGAGCTATAGTAAGAATATTGCTCACATTTTTCAGATAGAACAAGATAGGTTGTATGCATAGTTCTATATGTAACCTGGTGAGCTAAGAAACTAGAATTCTAATAGGTTAAGGAGTGGTGGTCTGAGTTTGCACCTTAACTTGTTGGAAAAATCCTATATAAGAGTATTGGGGAGAGTTGTTGCCTTTAGCCTTTGGCTTTTGCCAGGGCTTTTAGCCATCTGCTCTTTGCCAGGCTTTTGCTTTGCCACTGCATTTGCCACTGCTTTTTACCATTGCCTTTTGAGACTGGTGTGCTTTGTAATAAATAACCTTTTTAACTATTGGCTGCTTTGCTTATTTAGAAGATTACCCAACAAAATAAGAGCCAAGAGCCCTAAGTAGGAGCCAAGAGCTCCAGAGTTGGTGCCTTAGAGCAGCTGGAGGTCTGAGAACCTCACACTGGAGGAGCACTGTCAGCTCATGGATGTGTCCCTGCAGCCCTTGGGCCAAGCCCTCGATGCCTCTCTGCTCCCCAGAAACCATGGGGTGCACCAGCTCACCCCTTCCCACAGCAGCAGCTGGAGCAGAGGCTCTGCCACAGCTCATGCTCTCTAATGCTCTCCCCAGCCATATTTCAGCAGGGTGAGTGTCCTCACATCCAGGGTTTATTCCACCTCTGGAACTTCATGAGAGCTCCTGGCTTCTAACCGTGATGTTTCCCTGGAGTGTGATGTGGCTGGCAAGCAAGGAGAGGAGACCTGCTGCTGCTGCAACATGTCACAGAGATTTACCATTAGCTCAAGAGCTCCAGGCCAGTGGGTTTGCATGTGAAGAGCCAGGATTCCAGTCTCAGAGGCACAGGGTTATTTTGCTGTTTATAGCTCATTAATTTATTACCCTAGGCCTGTATGGAGGGTACTTTTCCATGTCTGTCTTTCACATGACATTTTACAATGTGACACAACAGGGCAGTTTCAGACAGAGAAAGTGGAGCCATCAACTTTTCAGGTCCTTTTTAGCCAGTGGATGGATTTTTCATCAGCAAAACACGAGTGTCTGTAGGAGCAGGCAGTGCATGTATCAACCACACACGTGCACCATTCACACATCAATGTGCTTCACCCCCTGCTCTCAAACCACAAGGATCATCCAAATCTCTGCTCAGCACTCCACTGCAATAATTCAAATTGCTAGCACAGAGGACAAAGGAGGGTTTTGAACAAAACCCCAGCTCCTTCAGCTGACAAAACCATGCTGTGCTGACCTCTCCTATTTGCTTCCCAGGCTTTGTCATTCAAGGCTGTCTAAAAAACACTTGAAGAGCAAAAAGAGAGAGTGAAAATGGAAGTCCTTCAACATAAGATTGGTATTCCTCTGCTGTCATGAAAAACTGTATTCAAGAGTATTAACAAGAGTGTCTAGTAGGGTGAAGTGTTGCCTTTGTGGAGAGGAGCTCTCACTACCTGAAGGGTTGAAAAAGGAAGGGAAAACACTTGAATTTCAGTGCTAGCTCTATCCATGCTTATAGCATCTTACTTTCTAGGATTTTTTCAAAGCAAGGCTTTTCCAGGGCAAATAAAATACATAACATCCATAACACAGACAGATATATGAAGCAGACAGACAAGGTCTGTGCTGGAAAGAAAACATTCCCAAACCAGCACAGGCAGTCTAGATTCCTATACAAGCAGAAACACAACTGCTGTCTGTTCAAAACCTGCCCACAGACCTTCTTTCAAAAGAAAACAAACTTATAAACAACAAAACAAAACACAATAATTTGAGTAGAACCAAGGTGTTATATTTGAGGATGTGTCTGTATGTGCTTATGGCTTATTTTTAGTTTTCTTGTCACAGGCTGTTACCAAAGTAAAAATCTACATCTTGGTCAATAGCAGGTGGAATTTCTATTTCAGCACAATTTTAGCTCATTAGAGAAAAGAGAGTCCAACTTGAAGTTTTGCAGAATAATTCAAGAAACAAATAGGAGAGCAGCTGAAGTGGATCAGGTTATGGGTCTCTCATTGTCTATGAATATAAACTACAAAGAGAATGACACTGAATACTGGTAAAGTCCCACAGTTGTGCTTGTTCAATGTTCACAGATGTGCCATCTTTGTGCACATTTTTGCTGTGATCAGTTTAAAGTGACTCCTGTAACACAGGTTTTTTCCATGAGAGCTCCATGGATTCCTGTGCTGAGTTACTGTCCTGTTTCCACCCCTCCCACAGCCTGACCAGAGTGACAAGAACTCTATTCTTGACTCTCATATTGAGCTACTAAAAAGGATGTGCATTTCAAAAGGTTTCATATTCTTCTGGGAAGGGGATAAACAAACACACTGACTTGTTACAGCAAATACTTTGAACCTATTGGGATGTTCATCTTGCACAAGATATTGGCAAAACGACAAAGCAAGATGAGATCATTTTCTGAAGTTGTATCTGTCCTGGGGAATTAATAGGAGAGAGAGAAAGAAGAAAGTTTTGTTTTCTTGAAGTTTATCTTAGTATGAAAAATGAAATTTCATGGGCAAAGCAAAGGTTTGCTTTGAGACAGCTGCAAGGGGACTATTGCTCCAAAAGACTTTAGACAAATGTGTGGATTTTAAAAATAATGACAAATTATTCACTCCTGTCAGAGAAATATCACTAGGCAAGAAATAATAGGGGCCAAGTCTTTGTCAGATTGCATCCTCTCACTAGTGCATCAAGGTGGGACTGATTCTAGAAGAGAGCACCTGGTGCTGCAAAACAAAGGAGAAAAAAAAAAAGTACCACACCTGTGGATGTTGAAAAGCCTTAACTGGAAAGAAAGCTACATAGGAGTGTGTAGGCTTTGCCATTACTGACACAGAGAGAGAAAAATTAAAAACAAAAACAACCAGAAACCCTGTTCAGATCCAATTTGCTGAGTTGGAAGGGGAAATGTTAGTTGAAGGCAGGGTTTAATTTACACATCTGGTTTGAAATCCATTTGGTGTATCTGGTAACCCCCCCTGCTCTCCCTGCTGCACTGCCTGAGTCCCTTTGCTGTGAACACATCACACCAAGCTGGGAAGGGCTTTCCAGCTTTCCAGCAATGCAGCTCATTAAAACCTTGCTGATTTCACTTGCAGTACACGAGGTTGGGAAGAAACACCCACTGGGCTCCACCACCAGCTGCTGCAACCATGGAGCAAACACCTGCTGTGCTTGGGCTCCCAGCACCAGACCCAAATTTCTACATTTCCTTTGGTCTTCTCTTTAGTTTCAGGATCCAGCTTGCACATTCTTTGGCCCTGGATATCTGCATCCTCCTTTCACACCCAACTCCACTCCTGGAAATCCAGGATGAGTCCATATCTATAGAACACAGCTTTGCATGGGACAGCTCAGGGCAAGGCCAGGATAATCCAACAAAACAAGCATCTGGCACACTCAAAAAAGCATCACTCTAATTTATGTGAGGTTAGAGAGATATTGACTTCTCCTATTACTATTCTATAAATGTTTCATACAAACCCAGATGTAACTCTGTCCCAAAAATGAGGGATGGAGGGCAGGAGGACAGGAAAAGAGAAGGTGGCCATGTCACCCCAGACCAGCACATAAACACTGTGCCAGGCAGAGACAATAGGGGCTCTAATCACCTTGTTTGTCCTTCTTCATCTAAACCTTCTCCTTTTTCAGCTTGCCAAATCTTCTCAAACAAAATGAAAAGCAGAATTTCCCTGGATGGGTCTTACAAAGCCATTTAGTGATACTCTGCAGATTTCCTTCTGGGTTCATACCCATAGGCAGGAATGCTCAAGGAAAACAAAACCAGATCATAAATAGCAAATTCAGAAAAGCAAATCTTGAAAGTTGTTTTTGCAGTAAATGTCTGTGCATGTCAGAGAATATTCTCACAGGAAACATCACTGAATAATTTTGCATGATGAGCAAAATATTTTTTTTTATCAAACAAGGAAAATCTGCCTACAAATAAATGCATGAAACCTGAGATAAATTCCTGCAAATAAGTTTTCAAGGTTGGTCGAAGTTGCTAATGGCTACATTTGTCCAGCCTTTAGAAATTTTGCTCAGGCATCATTCATATTAGATGACCTCTTCCAGTGAGAACCCAGAAAACTCCTGAAATCATTGTCAAGTCACTTTCATCCATCCCTGACATTAACCATTTGAGGCATTTCCACTTCCCTGCTCTGCCTCCTACCACCTTGGAGAAATTGTTTGGATTCTTCTTCCTTTTCCTCAGAAATTATTTCACAGCACAGGAAATAAAAAATGACAACAAATCCCACAACTTAGTACCCACTAGAACATGCTCTTCCAACTGCAGTAACAACCTCACTCTTGGGCATTTCCTGTGAGACTGATGGCCAGCTGCCTCAATGCCCTGCAGTCTTGTTCCAAACCATCAGCTCTCCCAGCCAATCAATCCTCAGAAAAAGGACACAAAAAAAAAAAAAAAAAAAAAAAAAAAAAAAAAAATCTCAGTGTTAAATTAAAAAAAAAAAAAGTGTTACCCATTATGGTGTGATATGGATAAAGCTTATGATAAAGTTTATGGATTGCTCTTCTAGTCTCTTCCTCATGTTCATCACGTTCCACAGCTCCCTCCCAGCACACCCTGGATGGATGGTTGCCCTTCCTTTGATCTTCCCCATGTCCCTCTCCTCCTGTGGGCAACCTAAGCAGTGCCAGCCTTGGGGAATGAATTTCTCCTGATGGGTTGTGCAGGACACGACCCATCACAGCAAGACCCATCCTGTTATAGATTGTGCTTTACCTGGCACCTCCCATCACCCTCAGGTCACACAACCACAGAATGGTTTGGGTTGGGCCTTAGAGATCACCTATTCCACCCCTGCCATGGGCAGGGACACCTTCCACCAAACCAGGGCATTCCAAGCCCCATCCAGCCCAGCCTTGGGCATTTCCAGGGATGGGGCATCCACAGTTCCTGTGCCAGGGCCTCCCCACCCTCACAGCTCCTCTCCAGGGCTGTTCTTCAGGCACTCTGCTCCCAGCTGGCTTCTCCACCCCAAGAACAGAGTTTTGTTCTTTCTTTGCCAAACCTCACAGAGTTTAATTTAGCCTCTTCTTCAAATTAATCTGGGTCCCCTGAGCAGCCACTCTATCATTTGTCACATCAGACTCTCCCCCTAGTTTAGTGTCATCCACAAATTACTTGTTTTGGTAGCACAGCTAGAGTGAAGAGACCATTTAAATGCCACCCCTGGTGTGTTTGCTCGTGGTAGAGAGTTTGTGTAAATTAGAGTCCCCTGGGCTCCTCGCTGTGCTGTGCTGACCCCATCCTGCAGCTGCCCTAATGGATGCCCCCTGAGTATTTCAATGCTGTGACATAAAAGCTCATTCCATAGTGATTCCTGAAATGAAAGTGCCTCAGCATCTGCAGTGTGAATCATCTGTGGGGCTGAGCCTCCCTGCAAGCCCAGGGCCATCAAACATCCCTGCCCCAGCTGGGAGCAGCCACGGGGCTGTCCTGTGGAGAGCTTTCTCCTGGGAAGATGAAGCAGCCCACTGACCTTTTGGTGCAGGAGTTTAATCAAAAGTTTAGCTTTTGGGCTCCTTTGCCTGTGAACAGCAAGAGTTTCCCTGATTTCTTTCTCCTTTGCAGAATGAGGGGTTTTTTTCCATAAATATATGAGAACAATTCACCTGCCTTTTTCTTCCCCCTGCCAGGTCTCTTTGCCAATGAAATGCTCTCCCTCCCAGGCATAGATCACTGGCCTGACTAGAGTGCTGTTATGTAAGAATCAGGAAAATTATAATGCTGCCCTTTACTTTTTCTCATGAATTCAGGTGCAACTCACCCCTCTCCTTCCCTTTCTGCCCCTTGAAATGCACCTGTAAATACCTTAAAGGAAGAGCTGTTCTAATCCAAATCCAGCAGAGAGGATGCTCTTTAAAAGCAACCAAACTACCAAAAATCAGAAATAATTTCAAAGAGCATCACTGTTTTGGGAGAGCTGCCAAAACCATGTGAATGATATATAAAAGATAAAATGCCTAACAAAATCCTCCAGTGCTGCAGCAAACAGTTCAAAGAAAAAGGCATCAATGTCCAATTACCTGCCCAGGGTGCTGGACTGCAGGGAAACTTCAACTTTTGGGCAACCAAAGCTCCACACAGGGATAATTGTGGTGGGCTTACTGTGGTAACAGGCAGCTTCCCTTGCTTTATCCTGCTCCCCCGTGGTCACTTTGGGACCATTAGCAGCACCTGAGAGAGCAGGGCTGGTGCCAGCTCTCAGAGCAAAGCAGGTAAAAGTTAATTTATCCCATCTTTACTTCAGTATCTGCTCAAGTTCACACCATTTTGTACCTGAGGCACCATTTTGCTTCTGATCTGCACCAGAACACGCCTGCCCTGAATTTTGTTGCCTGAAAGGCAGGGGAAACATCTCCCTGCTTCAAACCAAGTTATACATTAATATTTTTTACCATTGTTCTCAATCAGTGCTGTTTGCCTGGGGCATCTCCCTTCTCACTGTCCCCTCCTTACATCACACTGAAAAATCACTTCCAGACAGGCTCTTCTCTCATTTGTACCTCCCTGTTCTCTCCTACACTGCATGGAGACAAGCATGGGCAGAAAAGAAGAGCTGGATGAGTCCAAAGCAAACTCTCATTTGAGCATTTAACTGCAAATTCACATCTAATGGGAGGCTCCCTGTTCCCTACTTGCATACTGAGACAAGTTGCATTTCTGGTGGACTTCTAATGTTATTCCCTATCCTACATCCTACATATCTGGCAAAATTTATATTCCACAATTCAATAAATTATGGGTTTGCAAGCAATGATTAAAATAATCTATTTGTCTGCCTGTTTTGAGTTCAGCTTGGCCATCACTTCCTGAACAGTCTGAGTGACTCAGAGGGGCCAGTGATCTGAACTCTCTGCTGACATTTCTTAATGTCAGTAAATAACAGCAACTTTTGTACATATTACTTTTCTTTCTAGGCAATTTAATGCCTTTATTCTTTTTGGGTCTTATCCCAGGCTGAGATTAAAAACAGGTCCAGCTTAGGCAGGTGATTAGTTTTGTGTGCATCCTTTTGCTGTGCTTGAAGTCAGACGTGCATAAAATTTGGTGACTTGGGGCCCAAAGTGCTTCCTCTGACTCGCCCAGTTTCCCTCACCACAGATGTGACATGACTGCCACTCTCATCTTCACTTTATCCCTGATCATCAAACTTCTGTAAGGAAAGGTCAGTGACATTTCACAGTGTTTCTAAATGATGACATCTCAGACCTGGTCAAGCTTGCATTAAAATGCTCTTTTAATGACAAATAGGCCATCTGCACCCTGTCTGTGAGTAAATCCAGGAGCCCACATAAACTATTTCTATTGACAGCTATAAAAATGAGCAGAGACCAAAATCTTTCACATCTCTGCCTTTGTCCTCCCTCGGAATTACTGATTGAATGTCCCCTATTTTGAGTGAAAACTGAAATATGGATTTTCTTTTCATCATCACCACTTGCACAGCTGCATCAGTCATTAAGCTGTCCTAAAGATCTGTTACCCAGGAACTGGATGCCAGGTATATATCGTGTCCTGAGGTGAATTGTGGCAAGGCATAAATTGATCATGAGGTTCATGCCTTTGAAACCCAAGTGAAAGAACATCAATTGTCATCAACTACAAGGATATAAATAGAAAAGATCAAATCAGTTCTGCCCTAAATGTGTTGTGCAATGGAAATATATTTAAGAAAAAAAAAAAAAAAAAAGCAAACAAACTAAAAAAAAAATCACAAGTTAGTTTGATCAGGGACAAAAAGATATACTTTTTGTAGGACATAAAATGAACAGAAATTTCTTTACTCAGCCTGTCCCTTCTCCATCTGTTTTGTACAACTGTGTGCTACAACTGAAATGAAACCTCAGGCTCCTCCTCAATTGTCCCTGTAGAAAAGTCACTGCAGAACTACAAGTTTTTATCCAGGTGAAATGTAGCCACAATCCTTTTAAAGCTTTTTGCACAGCTGTCAGGTGTTTATTTAAAACTTCTTCTGCCAAAGATTCTGATGTAGTTGCAAAGTCTCTCTTATATAATTATGTCAATATATTCTCATTCCCCTTAAATTGCAGTTCTCTAGGTTAAATAAGCAAAGCTATCACCTTTTATTTTTTTAACTAAAGTATGTTCTCCATCACCTATTTCAATTTTAGTTAATCCTTCTTGAATGTGTGACTAGAACTATATGTTACCATTCTAAATGAGATTTTATAGCACCACATAATTTCCTGATTCTGCTGGAAATTCCTTCTGTGAGATATGTTCATGTCCATTTTCTCTTCTCACTGTTTTCTTGAAGGTCCATGACCATCCTAAAATCAACAAATGCAACCAGGATCTTTCTTTCTTCTTTCCTTCTTCTCCATTGATGATTTCCAAGCCTACAGCAGGAATTACTTTCTTTCCTCAGAAAAAATTGAAGTTTTCCTCACTATTGCAGCCACACTAGAAAATCTGTATATGCCTGATGCCATATTTTTTTTCCTTTTTTATTTATAAATTTTGATATTTGACAAGTGAATAATGCCAACTTTGTTAGACTTACATTAGACCCACAAGTCCACGTGTGAATTTTGCCTGAACTTTGGAATGGAGACTAATTAGTCTCAGAATTTAATTCTTTTAATCCTTTATGCCTGCACTTAAATCTCTGATTAATTTGTAATATAAAAAAAATATCAAGTACTAGGTTCGTGTTAGCTGTAATTAGTTATAAAAACTGGAAAACTCACACTATTTACACATGATAACACATATAATATGGATCTTGCAGTATGAAGCTGAGAGCAGGTACAGTTGTCTGATTAATTACCTAAAACAGGTATCCAAGGTGCTTTGGGGTGTCTCAGGGAGCTCAGATCTGGCAGATGCCACACAGGACCTACAGGAGACCTTGGCTCTGCTGAACAGCTGCTGCAGGGCAAGTGGGAACCCTAAAACCTGCATAATTGTTGGGCACCTGACTGAAACTCACCCTTAATCTACTGATTTTAGCTTGGAGAGGTGAAATGAAGATTGGAGCTGGTGAAATCTTACATTAGATTAATTCAGCTTAGAACCAGAGCTGTTCTTTCCTGCAGAGACACTAACAGGGCAAGGTGGTGTCATCATGTTTGGGAAGGAGATCTTTGGAGGTGGCTGCTTTCCAAGTTAGCTCTGGGCAGCCTGACCTGTGCTAATTTCAGTACACTCAGACTTTCCTGCTTTCTCAAGCCACCAATGTGATCAGCAGGGCTCAGGGATCACAGCTCACCCAAAAGCTTTAGCCTGAGGGAAAACTCTCCCCTCAGTTCTACTCCCCTGGGTTTTCAGAGCTGTTCACCTGGAGTTTGCCTTTCTCTGGAGGACAAAGAATTAAGACCTACCTGGTCACAAACAGCATTGTGAGTTAGTTCCTTGCCATCACAGGAGCCTAAGTACTAAGTTTATGTCCATTTCTCCAATTTCCCAGAGGTTTGGCTGCCTGTGGGGATGAGTACTTGAGTTCAAAGTCACCTGGGAGAATCCAAGAAGGAATCAGTGACTTGCAATTCACAGCAAGACAAATTAAATGATCTAATCACCCCTTCTGGCCTCAAACCCTGTGAAATCATATGAAAATAATAAAAAAAGGACTTGCCTGTGTGGCTGCGAACAAAAGGAAATGTTTCTTGTTCAGCTGCAGATAATGATTTTGACATCATCTCTGAACTCTTGGCTTTGCAGGTGTCAGAAGCTGAAGAGCTTGAGGGAGTTTTGATCTCTGATTCCAGCTTTTATCTGTGGAGGTGGGAGACAAGGAAGCACTAAATGCAAAGCTGCCAGGAAGGGCTGCTTGTGTCAGCAACTTTCAGCTCTTCCACTGTGATTGTAATTGATTGTAATTGATTTCAAGTCACAGCTTACTGGGGGAAAGCCACACCATGACCAAGATGCACCTAACCCTGGACCCTGCAGGGACTTGGGAGGAATGCTGCCTCCAGGTTTTCTGGGACTGGGGTCTTTGATAGAGGAAAAAATAGTGTAAGAAACCACTTGGTTTAATAACAGCTGTGAAAGAAATGGGATTCTGAATTGCAGTGGCTATTACAAATCTGTTATCTCAACAGAACATGTAAAAATAAATGAAATGGTAACATAATTGCTCTATATTTTCTATTCTTTCAATTTATTTTGCTTTCATGTTCACTGACACTTTTGCTGTAGCATTGTGCTTTGAAATGTTCCTGTCCTGCTCCAGGAGGTCTGCTGGGGAGATGTCTCTAGCACAGAAGTCAAAACTCTCTAAATTAATTGCTCCTTTCATCCCCTAATTAGAACCATGCTAATTTCCTTCAACATCATTATTCTATAAAAAGCCACTCTTTCAGCTCCACGTTGTTCATGCGGGAGATGGAAATCAAAAGAGGACCAGCAAAGAGGACAACCACAGGCAGCAAAGTGACTCTTATTACTCTGCATCATTTTCTAGGAGGTAAAGCAACAAGATTCTTCTGATAATTCCATAAATTCTTGTAAAATTCCCCCTTTCCTGGTGGGAGTCCAGACCAACACTTAGCAAACCCCAGTAGTGGAAAGTTCTTCCTCAGCTGGTCTATGCCACTGGGTGCTGTAAGAAATTTCTGCCTAAAGAGAAATAAAAGGAATCAAAGCCACATGTGGGATATGACATTGAGTCTTAAGTAGTTAATTTCTGGTTCCTCATACTAAAGCAAGAAGAGATTTAACAATAGATTTTCAAAGCTCAGGTTTATTTCTGGGATTTTTGGGGTTGTTCTGCTCATTGATAGGTTTTGCAATACATGTTTGTTTTTTTCTGTTTGTTCTGAAATTGAAATGGTTACTTTAAGAAAAGACACACCTTTAAAGTTGGAATGTGGAAGGTCAAACATAGAAGAGAGTATTTAGTTCAGGAAACAAAGATGCCTATTTAGAAATTAAGGACCAAACATGCTTTAAGGCAAATGACTTTTTGAGACAAAGTGCAATTCAGTCTTTACTTATTTTCTTATTTCTTTATAGTTGCCATGAGAATATTTTAATAACCTCTGTAGAGTTTAAAATGATGCAGGTAATTGCTTAAAGTAATTGTAGTGCTATTAAAGATAACAAACCTCTTGTGTGAAATACTTTGCTAAGCAACGATCAGCAGAAAAGGGGTAAAGATCTTTTTATTGCAAATTTGAGTTCTTTTTATAGGTGAGCTGAAGTGAGAATATAATTACATTATCTATAAAATAAAAGGTGTGCAGGTATTCAAACACCTACCATCTCAATCGTGCGTTGGCTCATGCAGAGAACACAGAATTTTAAGCAGATCCCTCTCTCCCATTCAGCAGCCTGTGTGTGATCTCTGAATCCACCTCCAGTTTGCACTGATAATGTTTAAATTGCAATTTTATTCATCACAGCACATTCATAATACCTGAAACAGGATTCCTCCCAGATTACTTGGGAGACACTCAGAGGAAGGAGTGAGTATAAATCCTGCACATTCTGCTTCCATTTCTTTTCCTGACCTTCTTGCTTGTGGCTATAAAATCACTTCCTCCTTTTTGGCTCTACTTCATGAAAAATGTGTCAGAGAAGTTTGAGACTTTGAAAAAACAAGTCACACAAAAGCTGGAAGGTCCCAAATGAGCCATAATAAAACTTGTTTCTCTAAGTTATTATGTCCTGCTAATGAGCTGTAAGAATCCTTACAACCTGAACAAACAAACAGAACTTGCATTTTTTGTCTCTTTCAGGCTTGTTTAAGGGATGCAAGTGACACAAACAAAGCATAATTTCACCAGCTCCTAACCAGCTGACAGTCAGGTTAGGCAGGCATTGAAGTTGTTCTGCTTTCCCACAAGAAATCCCAGTTTAAACAGATTCTGTATTTTTGGGGTGTTGGATTCAAAGCCTGATGGGAACTGGAGGCTGGGTTTTTTTCTCCCTGCCTTTGTTGTGTTCTGCAGCTCTGGGAGCTGTTGGTCCTAAATCATAAGGGGATCTTCAGTGCTAATTGCTCCAAGGAATATGTAAAACAAGCTGGGCAGCAGTTGCCAAAATAGCTTGGAAAAGGAAAAGAAAACATGAAAATATCAGTTTATCTAGAAAACACATCACATTTCTGTAACTGTCAAAGCTCTGCCACCACCTTGGACATGATTTAGGAGAGTATTGGCCCAGCCACTCTACAATAACTTCTTTCCAAACTGAAAAGTTAAGGAAGGCTTCTTCCACCTTTTTTTTTTTTTTTTTTGTTATGAGCCATTTCTCTCTCCTAAAACAGACCAGAAGAGCATTTCAGAGCCTGCTGCTCACAACAGGAATTTACTTCCTTTCCCTTCTTCTCCTTTTCCCTCCCCCTATTTATTTTTTCACCCCCCTGAACAATGTTTCAAGGTGGAAACAGCTATCTTCCAAACCTCTTGAAGGGAGGAAAAAATTCTTTCTTTCTCATTCTCCTCAATGAGCAGGATTGATTTTTTAGCCATTAGCTTCTGTGAGCTGCATGTTAATAATGAGCCTGCACAGAATAAATAATAATGGTGGATGCTTTCCACGTGCACATATGGGTAGCCAAGGATTATTTCTTTCCATAGGATCCCTGCAGTGGCTCCTGCCTACAGGGACCTGCCATTTGGGACATATCCATCCCTTCCTGTGCCATCCTTTCACCAGAGCTCAATGCAGGAGGTGACATCAGTTCACAGAATCAATGCCTAATCACCATGATTTGGGGAATTTCTCTTCCTTTTCTTATTTATTTTTGACATAGGAAGAACTGTGTTCTTGTAGTTTTCCCTCCTGATATGGTCTCAAGCAAACAAAAGGGTAAAATTCCTTTTTGATTGCTTTGGTTTGGTATTTTGGGGTTGGGTTTTTTTTGCTGTAAAGCTTTATCTCTGAATATTTGCCACATGCAGATGTTCCTGACTAAGGCAAGCAGCCCCTAGGAAAGTCACAGAGCCATTTGTATTAAGTAATGGGGAAAAAAAAATTACAACTGAAATTTGTCAAGGTATTCCTTCCCCCTCTCCAGAAAAAAAAATTATCAGCCCTGAAGAACTGAATAATATGTGCAAGTAATGACTCAACAGTTCTTAATTTTACAGATTGGTATTTCTGCCAAAGTAAGGAGTCAGTGAGGAATTGCTCTTCTCATTCACACCTTAACCAGTAAATGTGCACTGGTGGATCAAGCTAAGCATCCTCCTAACTCACTGCTCATTTGAGGGCTGAGTCTCATTTGAGAATTACTGAGGCTGAGCTGCTCAGCATTGTCCTGGGCAGCAAAGGGTGGGGAGGGAGCTGCCCCAGCCCTGGTGCACAGCTCCAGAATCAGACATGCTTCCCCAAAGAACAGCTGCTCTCAGAAGGGTTTCCCTTGGTCCTGTCACAAGTGTTTCCCAGGGAGAGATCTGAGGCATAAGTCTCCAGAAATAAGGCAAAGGACTTGTTAGAGGAATTTGATCCTGAGCAGTGAAGCAACAATGTCAGTGACAAGGACTCATGGGAATGTGCCTTTACCTTCTGCCTGTGTTCTTGGAGAGACTGAAAAGGCTTTTCAGCCCCCAAAAGATAAGTTTTAATAAAATATAAGTTAAAATAGTTAACTTTTCTAACAGAGAAAGCCCAAAGAGAGTAGATTAATCATCACTGAAATGAATGAAGCAATGCAGTACTTCCTCCCTGCTCACCATGCAGGTGAGTGCTGAGGCTGCAGGTGGAGGACAAAGCTCTGGCTGAGGTCTGGATAACTGCATGGATGTGGAAAACTGCTAGGGATGACACAAGGAAGTGCTGGATGTATTAAAGAACAATGTGAGAAGCCAATAAATCTGCAAATAGTGCTGTGGGGAGTGGCCAGATTGGTTGGGTACCTGGATGGGAACACCAGGGACCATTTGGGGATCCAAGTGTGGCAAGGCAACAGCAGCACCTGGGGAGCTAAATCAGCTGTGCTGCAAAAAATGAGATTGCAAATATCAGAAATAGCACATAACCATATCAGGAACAGCAAGTTTGGGGATGGACACAGCAGAATTGTGACCACTGGGGAAAAAAAATGAGCAGGTGTGGGTTGGTTAGTGGGGAAGGAATGAGGGTGAAAAGGAGGAAAGTGGGGGATCCATTGTGTCCACATCCTTCTTCCATAATCAGGAGGGACTTGGGGTGTCTATGGGAACAGTCATGGAGGAACATGGGGATGCTCCCACCTAACACCAACACCCCTTCACAACCCTTTAATGGGCAAGAGAAGGCAAAGATTGCTTTGCATATCTTTGCCAGATGAAAATCTCTACAAAATTGAAATATTCTGACCACTCTTATTTTTCCACCTGTCTACCCACACTCAAATTATCCACTCTCCTCTTCCCAAAAGGATAAATTTGAAACCTACCACCAAAACCCAGTGGAAGTCTGGTTTTTAGAGTGGGGTGGTGGTGTTTGTGAGGCTGTAGCCACAAGAGGAAGACCTTGTGAACAAAGTCAAGGCAGGAACTGTGGATTTGGAGATCACCAGGATGTCCCACTCTGTACCCTGGGCACACACACTCACACCCCACCAAAACAAAATTCTCATTCTTGCTAAATCATTTTTAGTAAGATACTTCTGTTCTCCTGGTTCATTTTGGAGTGGAATTTTCTTCACTGCAATGCAGGTACAATATTCAAATATTCCCTCCTTCTTTTGGCTCAAATTCACTCCCTGCTTTCTGGTGACCAACACAACCTCAAGTACAGCAAAAACAGCAGCACTTCCAGCTTTTTGCCAGCTATAATTTACTTTACAAAGGAGCATCTCCGTGGCCATTTTGAGAGGCCTCCTGACTCTATGAGGTGACTTTGCCTGGGGAAAAATGTTAGTGTAGGACAAAGAACCCATCCTACCCAAATAGGTCATGCCTTAAAGTTTGTCTTTTGTGTGTGTGGCATTTTGTGGCTTTATTTTTCCCTGTGATTTTTCTTTCTAATTTTCAAATGAAGAAGAATAGCCAAGTTACTAAGCAATGGGTAATAACTCTCACTTTATATCCCCATCAGAGTGCTGGTAATTGTCCCCTCCTTCCTCTGAAAAGAAGACACAGAAGCAATAAGGTCTGGAGGTAAGATTGTAAGTACCAATAATTATTTTTTCTCTCCACTGAGAGCTTGGACCTGACAGTCACCACTGACTTATGTGCCACTTGAGCAGGAGTTCTGGTGTCATTTGCAGGGACGTGTGGCTTGATGAGGCTTTTATGAACAATTACACAGTGGTGTAATTTCCAGCATTAATCTGCACACACAGCAGAGAGGCACAGGAAAACAGGGGGAAATCAGGAAAGGACAGCACTGCCCAGGCAGGCTCCAAAAAAAAAAACCAGCAGCTGAGAGGCTGGGCAGGCAAACTACATGAGATCCACTCTGAGAGCTGAGGAGGGCTGTCCTCACCTTGGAAGCTGAGAGCCAAATTAACACTGGCCACTCTACCTTTGGAAGGCAGAACTTGAGCATTTATGAAGCCACAGTAAAGTTTATCGACATTTAAGTTCTTCAACTCACTCCCCATTAAATCTTTCCACCAAAAGCCATAATGATGATGGCTGTCATTATTATAGCTATTATTATTTGTCATCACAGTAGCAGCATTTTGTGAGCAGCCAGGGGCTCAGTTGTATTGCAAAGTTTAGCCCTAACTTGTATTGATCCAGTTCTCAAACCAAAAGCCATTTCTGAGATTTTTAGGTTTTTACTTTGTATGGATCAAAGAACTGTGGGCAGCACTTGAGTCACCCCTCTGCAGGGAAGTTTTAAACCTACAGTTCATGGACTGAGACATCTTTCCAGAGCTTGTGCTGTCAGTCAGGTCAGAGACATTTTCTCTCAAAAAACTCCCCCTGAAGAGCCCCCAAAGCCAGCAAAAGTCTCACAGTGACTCCCAGTGCACATCAGCCATGAGCCAGATCCAGGCTCCAGGATATGAAGAAGAAAAACTCAGCTGACCTGAAATTTGACCCACCTATCTCCTCTAACCCACCAGAGCTCAGGTGACACAACCACTCCACAACTGTGGGGTCAAACTCCCTCTGCCAGGGCTTGAAAGAAAATGACCACAAAACAATATACTACTTCTGGACCTAAACTCTTATTAGGCTCTCATGCATAGGCAGATATCTGATACCTGCTGTCTTTTTTAATGTAAAAATGGTCAGTTTTCTATGGTTTAAAAAAAAAATAAAATATGAAAAGTATGGGTTTTGTCCAGAAAATCTCGCTAAAAAGAGGAAGCCAACAAGCAGCTGCAGGAGGATACCAAGGTCAGGGAGATCCTTGTGGGCTCAGACTGGACTTGGACATTTCCCATTGCCTGTCAGCCTGACAGGTGTTTATGGACACCATTTCCAACCTCTTCATCTTCCCACTTCACTACAAACAGAAAGTGAGTACCACGCTCAGTGTTCTGAACTTCTCTCTCCCAACTGCTGCACAGTCGTGTCTGGTTGTTTTGTGTTAAATTTCACCACATTTCTGCTGCACAGGATTTCGTGGGAGCCACTTCAGAAGAGGCTGAAGTGTTGTCTCCACATTATTGCTCTGTTTCATACACATAAATTCCAGCACGTTACTGAATTTCCATTATGTTCTCCTTTCACAAATGAGGAAAGTGGCTCAGAGCTGTGAAACTGCCTGAGGGTGTAATGGAACACTACAAGACCTGAGTTTCTCTGTTTCTAGTCTCATACTTAACAGCAGTTCACAAACAAAAGTTATTGAACACCCAGCACCTTCTCCCCAGCACCAAAAAGAGATGCTGAGCTTGTCACCAATGTATTCCTACTGTGCAGCCCTTTTTGCTGCAAGTGGGCCAATGCAAAAGGAATACCCTCCAGTCGAGTTGCTTTGAAAGCTGTGGCATAAACTATAAGTAGGTGATCACAAAAAATTAATTAAATCCCCTTGGCACACACTGAAAAAAAGTAATCAGTGTTCTTTTTGTAGCATACT
Source organism: Muscicapa striata striata (assembly GCA_030060385.1). Taxonomy (NCBI): domain Eukaryota; kingdom Metazoa; phylum Chordata; class Aves; order Passeriformes; family Muscicapidae; genus Muscicapa; species Muscicapa striata. Next base: position 815,864 of record JAREIS010000045.1, on the reverse strand, counting down.
TGACAGGTTTATAATAAGAAATGTTTCTTTAAAGCAGTAAAGCTCATTGTCTGCAAATGTTGTAAAGTAAAATAAATGAGAATTAAAACTAAATCTTTATTAAGTTTTGTTGAAGATTCTGTCCTTGAGCTGTAAATCCAGGGCATTCCTCTCCTAGAAAACCACTAGGAATGATGTATCTGATGTACCACAGATGGAATATTTTCCTAGATAATGAAATCAATGAAAACTTTGGGTGAGAGTTAGAGCTGAATTTGTTCTACCTCTTCCCAAACTGCCAAGTTCAGGAGCCCATGGATGACCTTGCATGTGCAAGGATGAAATCCAAGTTCCCCATGGCCAACAAAACACACAGGTCCTTCCACAATGAACTTCATTTGTTGAGGAAACCTGAGATGGAGGCACAGCTGCTACACAGAGCTGAGGTCAGCTGAGCAGTACCCTGCCCCAAAATCCACCTGTCAGCCCTGTAAGACCTCTCTTAACTCAGGCTGGGCACCTATGCATTTCCAGGCACAGGTAAAGAGATAGCAAAGCATTTTAGAAAGAAATTAAATTATTCTATATCTAGAAGAGAGTGAAGCTGAAATGGGAAACGTGGTGGAAAACTGGTGAGAGGATGAGATGTGGATGAAAAATGATTCTTCTGAAATGAGGCTTCCCCTGCCTGGCAAAGAGAGCTGAAGGCACCTAATTCCTCTTGGTTCATAACAAGAGACAGAGAAAAGCCTGAAGCTGAAGGAAAACACTGACAAAAAGAAAAATTGCTGGGAAATTGGTCATTAATATATTTAAACTGGCAATTAGAAACAACTTCCACTAAGTCAAATCCCAGCTGGAGATTAAAGAGAGAAAAAAAAAAAAAAACAACTCCTTAATGACAGAGCTTCACACTCTCTGAGAGGAGGGTATAAGGTGCTGCTTTTTAATACAGACAACTCAACACATGAGACCAATTCCAACCTCATTCTGCTGTGTTCTCCAGCACTGTCAATGCTGTCATCATCACAACTGAAAATTGAGGGCACTCAGCACCCCCAGTCCCAGATTCAAGGGCAGCAGAGAACTCCAAGGCTCAAATTTGCTCTTCCCAATTGCTGAAAGTATTGGCTCAACAGAATCTGAGAAGAGCATCCCCTGGCCCTGTTCATTTCCTTCAGAAATAATTTCTCAGAAAACATGTTTCTATTTTACAGTGGAGTCCCAGGAAAGTCCTGGATCTGCTGTTTTACTTTTCTCACCTGCCCATGCAAACAGAATTTAGCTGCTGCTAACTGGGGCTGCAGTGGCTCCCTTTGGAAGGATTACAATGACAGCAGAAGAGGCTGATGAAAACTGTGACAATTCCCTCTTCCCCCAGCTGATTTGGAGCAGCAAACGTTAATGTTAAAATGTACAAATGGCTCTGCATGCAAGTTTAATATGATTATCATATGAGAAAAAGAAAGACCATCTGTGGAAGTAGGAGATCTTAATGGGAGATTTAATTGACTTCATTTATCTAAGGGGAGATACACGTGTTTCAGGAACTCCAAACCAGTTAGGTTGACACCTTTGCTGTGCTAGAATTAATGGTTTGCTTGATGGAGGGTGCAGTACACCTGAGGGATTGTAGCTGTCATATCCCCCTCTGAACAGGGAAAAGCAAAGTTATAAATCACCTTTATCACCAAGATGATGATTAAGGACAGAAAGTAGCATTTTAGCACAAGAAAGGGATGAATGACTGTTGCAAGACCCAAAGGCCTCAGACCATAAAACAAATAACTGTGATTAAGCAGATCAAAAGTCTTTAAATTATCCAGGGCCATAAGGACCAAATTAAACCCCAAACCATTTAGGAAATGGGCTTCATAACATTTCCTGTTATGAGCATCTTGGCGGGTGTTCAAGAACCTCATTAAGAAATGGAAGAGACAAATCCACTTTATTAAGACAAAAAGATCAGGTTATTTTGCATTTCTGAGTCAGGGAGAAATTCAGCAGCAGGAAGAACCATGGTTCTGACTGAGCACAACCCATCCAGGCACAGGTGGTGCCCAGAAGGGGCTCCAGTGCTTGTACATCCCATTTTCCACATCCACCTTAACATCACTTAACTTCTTTTGACATCCTTTTCCTTTTGCCTTCCTTTTCCTTTGGACATCCTTTTCCTTTTGACTTACTTTTCCTCTGCCATCCTTTTCCTTCTGTCTTCCTTTTCTTTTTGACATCCTTTTCCTTTTGACATCCTTTTCCTTTTGACTTCCTTTTCCTTTTGACTTCCTTTCCATTATCACTGCCAGCAGAAATTGGCAAGGTTTTTCTAATTAAACTGTGATTCAAAATGCCATTTTGTCCATATTCAAGCCTATGTAAGGGGGTTAGAGATAATTCCTAATATCTTCTTTTTTTCCCTGAAGATTTTAAATTAGCATTTAAATCTTCCAGAGGAAACCAGAAGGGTCAAGAACAGCTTGTTTATTGACCTATTTCATACAAAAGGAGATGCAGGAAAGACCATCCTGCCTAGGAATGTCTCCCAGTGGGATATTTACTGTGCATCAATGAAAAAGAGAAAGCAGGTGATGCTTAGGGATCCTTCCCAGCATCCCTAAAAAATCCTCTGTGCTCTTGCCTACACTCCATTTAGTGTTTGTTATACAAGGGCTTCCTTGCAAAAAAAAAAAAAAAAAAAAACAAAAAAAAAAAACAAAAACAGAAAGCAAAAGTAAAACTCTTACATATATCTGTAAATATTAATGTTCAAATATATGTGTTTTATCTCAAAGAGCACAGCTGTTCTCTAGCAGCTTCCCTCAGCACCAGTTACCAAATTTCCTTCTCTTAAGTTACAAGAAAAGCAGAGAAATTTTGCAGTCACTGACCCTGTCTGGAGCTCTCCTTTCCAGAGGCATTGAGCTGACAAGGTGAGATGTTCTTCACTGGGACTGCTGCAATTTATCCTGAGCCTTGAGAGGTGTAGAGGTGAAACAGCAACTCAACAAGGCTTGTACACCACTTTAATCCTTCAAGTGCTCTTGGAAAAGCAGGAGCAGCTTGGGAAGGCACAGATTTGCTCTTCAGAGCCAGAGCAAGTCATGTCAGTGCAGATGGAAGGAGGGAAGAGGGGGGTACATGGATATTCCTCACAGCATTTAACCCAGACTACACCCAGACAGGTGTTTGCTGAACCCCCATAGGGCAGGACTCTTTAAAGCTGCTTTTACACTGGATTTTTTCATGTCAAGAGAAGAGAAGAGAGCTTGTGAAGGAAGCACAAGTCTGAAGAGCAGCAGCTGAAGAAACTGAGGGTGTTTAGCCTGCAGGAAGAGGCTCAAGGGGAAGCACATTGCTCTCTGCAACTCCCTGACTGGAGGCTGCAGCCAGGTCACTTTGTTTTCCCAGGGAACAAGGGACAGGATGAGAGAAAATGGCCCCAAATTGCTCCAGAGGGGGTTTAGATTGGATGGAAGAAAAACTTCTTTCACTGAAAGGGCTGTCAGGCACTGGAACAGGCTGCCCAGGGCAGAGGTTGGAATCACCAACCCTGGGAGTGTTCAGAAGATCTTTAGCTATGGCACTTGGGGACACGGTTTAGTGGTGAACACTGAGGTGCTGGCTCAATGGTTGGACTCAATATTAGAGGTTTTTTCCAACTTTGATGATCCTGTGATTCTGTGTGAGCTCTACAGCCCTGGTGACCCTGGCACCCCTGAAGGTAAATTGTGTGAGAGGAGCACAAGGCAAGTGTCTTGGGTTGCAATACAGGATGTGCCCAGCAATGTGAATTCTGTCACCATCTGTTAAACCAGCTGGGGCAGTGCCCCTGATCTCCTGGCACACATTATCTGCTCATGGGCCAGCTTTAAACCAGCTGGGGCAATCATCTTTATCTTTCCCACAGCCCATCCTCCCTCCAGGAGAGATCTCCTGTTCATGGCCATTGAGTCCCAGGGCATGGCTGATAAAATTCCATCATCCCATGGGAGATGCTCCAGCCAGGGGAGGAGCCAAGCCTTTCCTACCCAGAGAAAAACTGAGATTTGGAACAGCAAGGTACCTTCTGTCCACTGGATTCCAGAGGAAAGCCAGACCTTTGCACATCATCCCTGCACCTTCAGAGGAAACTGCACCTTCTCCAGGAGCACTGCTCCAGCTGAGCCACATCTGCCACTGCAGGAGGATGCAGCCACCATGGAATGGGACTGTGCCAACACCCTGACTGACTGACGGGTGCCAGCTTGGATTCTGACTCTGGCAGTGTTTTGGGATTGTTCTTTGTAATACTGCATTTCTATTTTAATTTTCCTAGCAAAGAATTGTTATTCCTAATTCCCATATCTTTGCTTGTGAGCCCCTTAATTTCAAAAGTATAATAATAATTTGGAGGGACGGGGTTTACATTCTGCCTTTATTGGCACACACCTGTCCTTCAAACCAGGACAGCCTGTCCCAGCCTCTCCTAGGGTCAAGGGGACACAGTTCAGATGCAATCCTGCAGAACCTCTGCCAGGACAGCTGGAAATCAAACTTCAAATCCAGCATCAGACCTTGGTGCAGCACAGAAGTTTGAAGCATTTAACCACAGACAAACCTCCTGCACCGAAATAAGTATCACTTTTAAATCATCTTTAAACAGTGCAGCAGCCAAGGCTGGCACACAGAGCCCTTCCACGCAGGGCTGCAGCAGAGAGGGCTGTCCTGCTCTCACTTTAAATTCTTCCCAGCAATCTGCTTTTCTAAAAAACACTCCAAAACAGCCTCTGGTAGCCAGATGGATTTTTTTCTGTGTAATACACTACCCTCTGCTGCTCACACTGCTAATTACACCGCAGCATCAAAATTCCTGTGCTCTGTAGGGGAGAGCTGGTGTTAGGTGGCAATCCTGACATTAATCCTAAACTCACAAAGGCTGTGAGTTATTAATTGCTACAATCAATAGGAAGTGGTGGCTTGTCTGCTCGTGATAACTGGATTTATTTAGAAGACATATCTGCATTATATCTGAACTTACAGGGTTTTTTTTTCCTTAAATCTACACTGAACCAGAATTTGTTCTGTGCAGAAATTAAGGCCAAAGACTTTCTGCAGCAGTTTGTACTGGGAGGTTCATGGAGCCACAAACATCAATATGTGCAAAATGTGTTTCCAAAGTGGATTATCTGTCAGTCTAGTCCTTCTGATTCAGCTCAGGACATGAAGATCATCACATCAACTACCAAAAAACAGCTTTGTTTCAGAAAATAAAAAAGTGATGATAATTTAAGGACAGCTGGTGATTGGCAGTTTTGGATCACACTGTCATATATTTATTTGATTTTAAATGTCCACAGAGAGGCACATAGACCCATTTATCCCAGGTCCCTTCCTTCTTCCTCTCAGTGCCTGCACCCTCCCATGGGGGTGAGCCAAAGGAAGGAGAAATGTGGGATCACTGCTGCTTCTCAGGGAGCAAGGAGAACTCACTCACATCTCTGTGTGAGGACCTGCAGAACATCCCACCTCAGCCCCCTCTCACTTGAAAACCTCCCAGTCAGAGCAGCTGCAGTAAATGGGTATTTCTGTGGAGGTTAGTGCTGGAATTGCTTCTTCATTTTTTGCTGCAAAACCAAATGGCACCAAACTCTCCTGCCTCTCAAGAGTCACCCACAGGCTTCTGACAGGGATGGGAGGAGTAAAAATAAACCCCAAGGCTGAGCCTAGTCTACCTGCAAGGCTTGGCTGACAATACAGAGCATGAAATCAGTGTATCAAGGTGTTTTGGCTGCTGAGTGCCTCTGCAGTCATTGCTCCCAACTACTCTGGGGTGGATCATACACAGACACCAAGGCAATTGCTTGGCTCAGTACCCTGAGCAGCTCTTCAGAAGATGTTTCTGGTTTTCAGGCTCATAGAACCTCAATGACTTTCTTGTTGTTTTACCTCCTACAACTGATCCAGAATCTATTCCCAATGAAGCATTTCACTGCCATCTCTTTACTGGAAGGAGAAAGATGACTCTGGATGGGCTGAACAGCCATGCCAGAAGGAGAGATACATGCATCTCTCCTCTGATGATGATGCTCAGAAGTTTCCCTAGAAGCTCAGATTCTGCAGAAGGAGGACTTGAAGCAGGGGGACATTCAGCACACCTCACTAAGGGTGTTGCAGCCACCCTTAGACTCATTTCTGAAGATTTCAGTGACAAGTGATTAACTCAGTGCTTGGGCAGTCCCCTTGAAGGCTTATGAGCTTTAAATGCACAGGTAGTGGAAATTTATTCTGCTTGCTAAGCCAGGTGCATGGATAATTCTTTGTTGATTCAGGAGCACGTTCACAAGAATAAAACCAACTGAACCTACTATACTTTTTGTGACCCTGCTCAGAAGAACTTGTGAGGATTTTCCTTCTAATTCAGGAATTGAATTGGCTATCATCAACTTTCATTCCATCTGACTCTCTCATCCTGATTCCTGCAGAGCAGCCCAACATCTTCCAAATAACATTGGGAACAGAAACAACTGAGAGTCTGGTATTTATTACTTGTGGGTATTGATTTCTTCTTAGCTCAATATTGACCATTTTAGGAGGATTTTTTTGTTGCAAGAGGTAGGAAAAATTGCAGGTAGGCGTGTCATTGGTTCTAGTGCCATTCTTGTACATACCTATCTCTTTGTCTCACAAGATACCATTGCCTAATGCATGCAAAAAAAATAAAAGCAGGAGAAAATATTTCTTCTAATTGAGTGAACAGGAAGATGGTCTGATCCCTCAGCCCTCACATGAGAGGCACGAGATATTTGCCACGACAAGGATCAAAATCACAGCCTGCAACTGAAATAGCTCATGAAAAGTCTTAAAATGCACCAGGACATGGTGCAAGGCCAGGCTCTCTTGTGGATTGGACTCTCTGGCAGTGCAATTCTATGTGGATTTACCCAGGAATACTTAAAGTCCTCATGCTGCCTTTTTTCTCCTATTCTGGAGACTAGGAATGAATTCTCATGTCTAACTGGACACTTCTTATGCCTTTTGGGTATCATTCCTACCAATTTTTGGTTTAAAATTTAATGGCAAGACATATGCAAACAGTCAGCAAGCCTTGCCTCCTTAGGAAGTCAGGCTATATATTCAATTAACAAAACAAACAGCATGAAACTCTACCTTGAAACTTCAGTAATTTATTAGCTTTTCCTTTGCAGGTGCTGAAGACAATTAAATTCCCAACGTTGAAGCCCTAGTCAGATACTGAAAAGCAGCCAAGCTCCTAAGGCTGGGGCACAAGAAATAATCTGTTTCTCTGCCACAACCAGAAGAAAGTTAGCAGCCAATTTAAGTTTCAAGGCAAGCTGCTTTCATGTGCATTGTTCATTTATCTGTCTTTGCTAGATAGGTTTCTGCTTCCTCTCAGTCCTTAGCTCGTACAAAGCTGCCAAGGAGGAGAATGATGTGGTGTGGGGAGGAATTGGAAGGAGTCTCAGACTGCATAAAAGTGTTTGTTTTAGAGGCAGAGACAGAGAGGCTGAATCAGGTCCACTCTGCCAGATTACAGCAGTCAGACACACTCTAAGATGGCACTATAAAGAAAGCCATCAGCCCACCTAATCCAGGGACAAGCCACAACATAAACCAGCCTGTTGATGCTCTATGGGCTGTGCCTTGTGGCTGCACTGCCTGAGAAGAAATTCAGATTTAGCTGTGCCAGCTCTGCCACCCTTGGCCATCTGAGCCTCAGGTTCATGTGCTTGAAAATCCATCTGTAAAGGGGAAAACAAGATGCCAGCTCTCAGCAGACCACCCTGCAAAGGGCCAAGGAACCAGCCTGCCATAATAATTGCCCTTCTAATGACCTTTTTCCTTTAAGGAAAAAGGCTGTTGCAGCCATTCACCCTGGTGAGAGTCCTGGAAGGTTGACAACCCTTCCCACTCCCTGTGCAAGCCTTTAGCTCAGCCCAGTGTGTGGTTACTCAAGTCTTTGTGTAAGTCCCTGCAATTCAGGGGCTGCTGCTTCTCCCCAAGGGTGGGCTGTGACCCTCTGCTGGCTGATTCTGCTCCTCATCCATCTCTGCAGGCTTCAGCCACTTCAGCAAAGCTCTTTGCAATAAAGCACATGTTAGAGTGATTAAAAGATAAACCTTTCATAATTTACTAATGATTCTAACTTCAGCTCCCAGAATAGTTTTGGGTTTTTGACTAATGACTGAATTTCAGTTGGAGGATTAATTCTAGAGACATATGTCTACTCATTTCCTCCTCCTTTACAGCAGAGGTTTTGAATCCTCACAGATCTTAAAACATAGATGATGATTTCCTTCCCATGATAGTACAGAATGTCTCAGGGCTGAGATATGACAGCTGTCCAAAAAGTTATAAGGAACAAGGTTGGGAACACCCAGGGGAGACCCAGGCAGCCCAAGGCCAACAAGTCCCTGCACAAAGGGTGAGGACACTGATCTCTTCTCTGTGGTGACAGTGACAGGAGTGACCTGGAGCTGTGTCAGGGCAGGTTTAGGTTGGATATCAGGAAAAGGTTCTTCCCCCTGAGGGTGTCTGGGCACTGAGCAGGCTCCTGTTCCCCTGCCAGGGGATGGGGTGCACAGACAGAAACAGCAATTCCTTGGGACATCTCCTTTAGGACACAGAGCTCACTTGTTGGGCACACTCTGTCACCAGGTCAAAAACTGTTTGAAAGTCTGACCAACTTCTGCAGATCAGTTTCTATCCATGGAAATCTGACACCTCAGGGTTTTTGTTTGGTTTTGGGATTTTGGGAGTGATGATGTTTTGCTGGGGTTTTTTTTCCCCCCACAGAGAATTCTAGCTGGGATGGTGTTTCTTAAAAATTCACCATTATTTCCAGCTGTGCAATCTGTGAACATGTCATGGTGCTTCAGTATTAGCATATGCCTATGTAACATTTCTAATTAATATTGAATGTTTGGGTGTTGTTTATTTACAGAGCTCAGGAGCATGATGACAGACCCATTTAACCACAGAACCACCAGTCAGCAAGAATATTCTTCATAATTACAGCCTTTTCCCAATCCAAACACCTGTTTCTCATCCTTTAATTTGTCTCTGCATGCCAAACACTGTCACACTGAAATTCAGAAGAGCAGCACTAAACAAACACCTCTTCACTGGTCCTGTGGAAGCAGGTCCCAGTCTCAAAGGTCACCTTGGAGAAATAAAGGAAGGTTGTGTGTCATGGAGGGAGAAGCAGGTGAGCTGCAAGATCTGGTGGCAGGGAAAGGCCACTGCAGGGAGAGTTTGAGAGTTCCACAGAGGGAATTCCACACTCTGTTAAGATCCCTTTAGAGCACGAAGCCACGTGCCTGCCCCTGAGAGCAGCTTTCCAAGATCCCAAGGACAGCCAGCAGTTCACAGATCTTAATTCAGGTCCTGATGCTTTGTGCTTCTCTAGTCAAACTGCATTTGGGAGAAAAAACTTGACCCTTGCTGCAGTACTGACTGCAACATCCTCATCCACAACAATTGCCCTCCTGGTGTTCCTTCATCCCTCTCTGCATCACTGCAGTGACAACTTCAGAAGGTGATTTAAACCTCAAGGGAACAGGGCTGGTGATACCTCCAAATACTTGCTTGAGCAGGAGCTGTGAGGTTATCACAGCTTCAGTGGGTATCAAGCTTTAGACACTGACTTCCTAGACCCATATCCATATTAGTTCCAGATTTTCTATGGATTCAGTTAGGCCATGAAAGTATTTAGATCTCAAAGTAGAATCACCACAGCCACTGAAAAGTACTTGAGCATTGATAATTAGCAGGGAATTTGCAAATTCTGTTGTAGCTGAAGTCTTGGGTAAGTCTGGGGGAGCTGTCTGGAATTTTCCACATATATTTAGAAGATATACATTATCAAAGATTTACCCTTTTATACAACAGCTTTTGCCACCACTCCCCACTGTCTGCAGCTACCACAGGAACCACACTGCCCTAGTTCACACTGTCATATTTCCATCATGCTGGAATCAGAGTTATTATAAACACAATGGGACTTCTCAGGGTGTAAAGGATGTTTCTAACTCCTGCTTGCAAGATGAAGAGGCAACACTCAGCAAACAGAGTAAAGGTGCAAAGGTCAAGTCATACACATTTCTTCCTGAACAGATTTGTACTGGAAATGAGGCGTGTCCAGATAACAGAGCACCTATCTAGTACAGCCAGGGAAGGAAAAAACTGAGTTTGATTTTAGACCTTGGTGTGTGGACTCCTCTACTCAGCTTGGCTGTGTGGCATAAAAGCACCTTGAAGTGACAGGGGTAACAACATTTCTGCCAAGGGAAGCTGCTGTTTGTGAATTTTTTTCCTGACTCCTTCAGATTTTACAGCATTTTTCAGAGGCTGGAAACAGCTGAAGTGCTGTCGTTAGCAGTAAGCAGCCAAAGAAAAGGAAGGAGAAAAAAATGGAGCCATTCTTCTAACCATATGTCTGTTCCCCAGCTCTGTCTAGAGAGTGCAATTACCAATAGATAATCACTCAATTTAAAAATGTTAGACCCTGTAGGCAGCTTTCGTGACTGAACACAAGGGATGTGCAGTATTAAATAGTTACTCTGCCTCAAGAGATAATTCTCAGTAACAGTGGGTCAGAAATCGTGGCTGCGATCGAATCCAGGTTTTACATCTTGGTCCAATAAAAATATATCAGGTGCACTTTAGAAGAGGAAAAAGAAACTTGCATACAAGCAGACATAAACCAGGAATCTTCCCTTCACATGTCCCTACCCATCTTTTTGTATGTTTGCTTTGCAATAGAGAAATGGGAAGCTGGGACATTTTGCCTCTTTGCCATGTTGAATTTATTGCAAGGTGGATCCTCCTCAGAGCTCTACCAGCTCTATGAGCAGAGGAGAGGAGGAAAGAAGTTCTGCATCCCCCTTGGAAGCTTCCCCTTTCCAGAGATGTGTCCTGCTCCTTCCCAGGTACCTCATTCCTGCTGATGCCTTGAGTTTCAGCTTTCATATTTTTCAGATCCTGTACTGCATTAGTGCATAAATCTGAACTTCATATGGAGTGTAGTAAGTTCTCATCACAGTTTGGTCAGGCAAAACAAACCTTTCCCAGATGGGGACCAAGATCATCATCTCAGCCTCTGGCCCAAAAAGTATAAACAAAAGGGAATTGGGGGGAGCAAACTGAGGGAATGTGACTTTATTACTTGAAGCTGTAATTGGACAATTAACCTCTAACATGTAAATAGACCAAACTTACCTCTGTCTGAAAAACTCGTGGCTGTGATCCATCTTGGGTGTAGCCTCTGCCAGGCTCCTGTACTGCCCAGGGTGTATCCTTTGAAGGCTTTTCAACAAATACCTGCTTTATTTTCTGTCCAGCCTCTGTTCTGGGCAGCCTTTCCAAGGCACCACTGCCTCTTGGATGGGGTTGCTGCAGCTGGGATGGAGCTGCAGGGACACTGCTGGGAACCCTGGCAGCAGATGCAGAAGGGAGGGAAGGTCCAAGGCTGGCCCTGCAGCTGAGCCCAGAAAGCTCAGGGCACAGGTGCCTTTCCTGCTGAGACAGGGCAGAGCATGACCAAGAGCAAATCTCTGTCTTGTCCCTTTGGTCCATGCCTTTGTATCCCAGGACTTTGGAGCAGGGCCAGCACCAGCACGGGGTGTCTGAGCCTTGGCCCCTGCAAGGAGACTTTGCCATCAGTTTAAACTTCAGGCCCCACTCAACACCAGCCCAGTAACTCTCTCCAGGTAAGAGCCAGCAGGATGGATCTTTCCAAAGTGCTGAAAGACACTTCTGCAAACCAATTTAATCTCCTGAGATAGAAAGACACAAGGCAGAGAAGTTTCTCCTGCCCCCATCCAGGCAGCTTTATTTGTGTTCTGGGTAGATCTGTCACAGTGCTCCTGACTAATGCCCAAGCACTTGGTGCCCAGAGAGGGAGGCACCAGGCTACAAAACTAAAACCCAGTGTCAATTTTAACACCCCATATCCATCATTACTGCTGCTTCTGGGAAGGAAAGTGGGCTGGCTACAAGCAGCAAAAAGAGAGCAAGGTCCTGCTCCCCAAAACCATAAAAATAATCCCCTCTCAGCCTCCCACCAAGAGCCCTGTGAAGTTCAGGTGAAAACTCTTAGGCTCAGAAAGCACACTTGGGTAAATTTTGGGAATACCAAGGACCTTTCTTGGGATAATCCCACCTTGATCTCACAGAAATCCAGTTGTTTTGGCCCAGATAAATCCCATTGAAGCTCTCAGAGTGCATGCTGAGAGTGCACAATCTGAGCAGCATTTCCCAGCCCCACGCTGCTCTCAGAGCTCCTGCAGCACCAGCACTGCTCCAGCCTGAGTCACAGCACTGCCCTCACAGCTCCCCTGCCCCGTGCCCTCCTCCTTCCAAAGGCAGAGCAGAGGAACAATTTCAACACTGATGTATTAAAATGCATCTAAAGATTGGTGAGTTCCTGTCTGGAAGGACTTTCCTTTGAGGAATTTTATCAGGAGTTGCATGAGAAGCAAGCTTGGGTGATCAGGATGGATTTCTTACCTTCAACAAACGTTATTTGGGCTCCTCTTGAAAAGACAGTAGGGCAAAAAGCCTTGAGATGTATTCATTGGTCAAGCTGGGGAAAAGTTTTTATCTCAGGAACTATTTGACATCTACAATTCTTAGTTTGTTTACAAGACAACCACTTTCAACTTGACATAGTTAGAAATCAATGAGCAAGGTTAAAAATGACGTTGTAACTCAATGTTTTCGTGCCATAAATGTGACTGTAGTTATGCTAAATCCCTGGAATATGGTAGCCTGAATTTACTGTCCAGTCACAGCAGTTAATTCATGGATACTGCTCTGCCTGGTTTAGAGGTAAAAGGGTTTTTAAGAACACCCTGGAACAGTTCCCCCATAGCTGTCATTCATCTTCCATCCAGCCTGCCAGGCTCTGAGTGTGTTGAAAGAGACTTTGATTTCAGCAATAAAAATAGGTAGCTGGAATTTTGCTTATTTTGTTGCTGTGTAAGCACAGCTCCCCTGAAATGATGTTGTGTGTTTCAAAGCTTGCAAACATGTCTTTAGCTTCATGAAGGGAGTGGAACTGATTTGCTTCTTTAAAAAAAACAGCACTCACTTTATTTTTTAACCTTTTATTACTGTTTATACAAAATTCATTCATGGTAATTAGCATTAATATACATGCAACCAGTTTTGCAATTACTTTATATCTACAGCTGCCCTGCCTCTTGTTCCTTGGTAAAAATACCCCCCACAGGTCCCTATGAATTTGGAAATTATCTGTAATTTGTGTCACTGTGTTAAGAGACGTGAGGAAAAGCAGGAAGTCAGACACCACGTGAGCTCATCAATATCACGTGCCTTGAATGTATTTTGAGTATGATATAAAACCCACCTCAAAGAGAGATCATTATGATAAATTGTTTTAATTTTTTTATTTTTTTTTACCCAAACCTAAGTTGAAATAACTCATTTGAGTTACACTGGGAAAAAAATAACTCTATTTTCACAACTACCATCACTGTGGCTTTTGGAAGGGAGATTTTCCAGCTTGCTTGTGCACATCACTGAGGTTTGTATGCACCTGGATGTTAAAAGAGGAAAGGGTTTATGCTTATCTAATGGTTTCCATTAAAATCTTGCTTTGGGATTTTGTGAAGGCCTTGCCATGTTGATTTTTCCAGAACAGCTGAGAAAATTTCTCTCTGAAATTAACTGCATATAAAAGATTACATGGCTCTACTGCAGTGTGAAGTGAGGGTGACTGGATTATGCATTGGTTTTCTGCTGGAAAACAGGTTTTTGTCAAAAGGAATTTACATTCTACAATTAAATCTTTTTTGGCTGTCACCTTAAAATCCTTTTCCAGCAGAAAAATTTCAAATAAAGCAAATATTTTAATCTACTTTGCTTTTCAAAAGAACAGATTGCAGAGTGAAAGCAGAAGTGGAATGGAAACCAACTTTTTTAACAGAAAAGTACAGGTACATGTTCTTTTACTTTATTTTCCTCAGAGAGTTAGAAAATAAATAGATGTATAATAAAATGAATTAAAGTAACATCAGTAGGGTTCCCAGCATGTTTCTCGAAAGAAAAATGAAATATTGTTGTGTGTAGAGCTGCATTTATAGATTCTTTTTTTTTTTTTTTTTTTTTTTTTTGTTATGGCCATTTATTTTGAGAGCGAGGGGGGTTATTTGTATGGTTATGGCTTCTTACCAGGATTATAGCTCCCCATAAGATGGTACTGCTCTGTCATACAGGGCTCTGAATTATTTCAATAGGTTTGATATAACTTTGAATTTCCCAGGAAGAGGCAGGGGAAGTGGGAATAGAAAACTTCAGCTGACTTCTTTTTCCCCTTTCAGCCCTCAGCTCCTGCTCACACATGTTTATAGCCACTTCCAAGGATGATAACTTCTTTGAAAGGGTTGCAATTTGAGCATTTTTATACACCCCAGGTGTATTGCATCTATATAACTCTTATTACCATATAACTCTTTCTAACTATAAAACTCCTTTAGGGAACATAATGCTGTTTGCATTAACTCAGGAGCTCAGAGCCAGGCAGCAGGATCTGGGGCAGGGCACTGCACATGTCCACATCTTTTACTCCAGGATGAAACGGGCCCACGAGCCCTTTTTACTCCTCATAATGGCCAAATAGATTATAAAAACATTTCTCTGCAGGGGTGGCTCTGGAGATAAGAAACGTTCATCAGGATTCAACGGGAGTGAATTTAATTTCAGCCATCTCTAACTTTGCTATTGTGCACCTGGTGCCTTCTCACACTCAGCTTTGAGGGGAATAAAACAACAAAATTCCTGGCAATGGAAAAACCAATAGGGACAGAAATCTCCTTGTGCAGAGGAATATTTATAGCTGCCACGTGAACATGTATTTTACTCAGATTACACCAGAAGATGTGATAACAACACTGAAGGAAATTACTTTATGAATTTAATACTCGTATATTTCCTGCAGTGATTTCATTCATCTAGGTTTGGTGGTGTTTTATGTGGGTGGTAAGCTCTGTTCTATCACTATTCTTATTACAGCTAATAATCATCATCCTCGTTATTGTAATTAATTGCCAATTTCCTGCAAAAAAATCTTCTGTGAAAACAACTGGGGAAAGATGCAGTAACAATAGAAATATAGAAGCTTTTAGGAATTGCTTAAGTGGTCAAACTGTCTAAGATCTTGTGCTAAGGACTTCCTACAGCTAAAATATCTCTGACACACTTCATGGCTTTCTGCTCAGCACCAAAGGGATGAGATTACACTCAAATTAGGAATTTGTGTCCTTCTCCAAAGGGCACACAACAAGAGAGCCTGTCTCAAGTGCCTTGAAAGCTTCTCAAGGGTGCCCTGGAAGGGGAGAGAGGACCTGGCTGTGATGAAACAAGAGCTGATTTTGTGAGCACTGGACACAGATTTTGGTGGGTCTCTCCCCTTACCAGACTGCTAAAGGTGAAGCAAAATGCAGATCCCTCTGTCTGGGGTACCAAGATGGAGACAATTTAATGACCCAGATTGGTACCTTGGGCTGTGTGGGATGCACTGGGACATGAGAGAACCTCCTGGAGTGGGCACAGACCACACAGGACCTCTGCAACTCCGTGCCCTTCTGTCTAATTTGGGCATTTGGAAGGTCTCAGGCAGCACCTGCTCTCTCCTTTAAAGTCTCTGTGCCCTCCACAGAGTTTTCTCTGATCAATATCTCCTCAATCCATGCCACAGCCAGACCCATCTCTCTCCCATCTGGGCAAAGTCAGTATCTGTAATCCCCATGCTCAGCACAGGCCAGAAGCAGCACAGGACATTTACCAGGGTCACCTCCCATATTGGTCCCTGTTATTTTTATCACTAAATGAACAAAATAGGTAATATCAGCTAGAAATTATCTCTTTAAAAAGGTCTGGAGTCCACAGAGAGTCTCAAAATTTGGTAAACTCAATGAGTTCTTCAAATGAGTTCTCCTCTTATTTAAAAAAGGCCATTAAGCCCCCTTCCCACCTAAAGACACCATGGACCTTGGGTTGTGTTTAACCTGATCAATCCCATGACACAGCAGGAAATGCAGCATCACAGGGGAGCACACTCCTGGAGCAGGTGTCTCACTGCCAAGAAAAGAAAAGGTCTTGAAAGAATGACACACAGGGTCCCAAGGAAGTGATTTTGAATTTAATACATGAAGAAGCAGCAGGAGTGGGCTCTGATTATTGTCAGGCTGCCAGCAGGTCAGGCTGGGCAACCCAAATTAGATATCAGAAAGAAATCGTGGACTTTTGGGTCCCCCAAAAGGCTGCACTGAGCTCACCATGAAACTGCCAGGCGTCCTTATGTTTTCAGACACAAGAAAAGTGCTGGTCACCACTTCAGCACTTGGGAGAGTTGTCCCTGCCTAGGACAGGTCCCACTGTGCCTGTGTGTTCCCTTTTCCAGCAGTGCTTCCGACACTGACCTGTCCCACCACCACCCTGCCTGGCTCCCAGTTTCATCCTCAGCTGCTTTTCCTCCCACCTCACTCACTGTGAGCTCTGTGACAGGAGCACATTTCAGACATGCTTGTGGGGAGACTGAACTGCCAGGACTTTACTCCAGGAACACGCAGACACACTGCAGGATTTACAGCCCCATTCCTCCAGGCACCACACATGGGTTTGAAGATACACTCCCTTTCCTGAGCTGGGTATAGATGAAGGGAAAAAAAAAAAAAAAAAGCCAAAACCACCTAGGAAATTTATTATAGTTACTCAGCAGCAGAGTAAGGAAAAAGAAATGCCAGTCCCAAGCTTGGTGTTCTGCCCAGACCCTTTTACCATTCCTGCCTTTTAATACATTCAACTTTAGCTTTAGCTGTTTTGTTGAAACAAACTTTATGGTCCATAGCATCAATGGCACTAAAATATGACAATTAATCACAGTCAGCCACCAAGCTTGCACTGAGTTCAAGCATTTAAGTCACAATTAGCAGACAGGATATTTCAGGATCTCAGTTTAGTCAGAACATGGAAATGCTGAACCAAATTTGATCTATGACATTGGCAGAGATGCAGCCCATTATTGTACAGCTGTATTCATCATAATTTGTCTGGTCTCTATCAAACTCTGCTGTGCTCACCAGGCCATGAAAGCAAGGACTATAAGTAATCCTTGAATCTGCAGAGATGATGGTTGAAGCTGTTTGCCCAGCAAATTTTACTGTCCTGTTTCTCACACACACAGCCAGTAAAGTTCCTGAGAATGAGCACTTTAGGACCAAAAGGAACAATTTTTGCAGTAACAGGCTCCAGTAATGCCAGACCAGCTGTACATTCAGCTCCCAAAGATGCTGCCAAAGCAAGAGCAAGAGCTCCAGGGCAAGGAGGGGCTCACCCACAGCTCTCTTACAGGGAAGATGCTCTGGTATTTACACTGTTCTTCACCAGCAGAGCAAACAGCCTCTAAACACCAAAAAAAAGACAAGGAAAAAAACCAAACTTTAACTGCCAGGAAGAGCTCTTCTCTTACCTCCCTGCAAGGCCAGTGTAGCATTTCAGAGAGGGGCTGCTAAGGGCCAGAGAGGATATTTGGGAGATGCCACTGGGTGGTGGAGTAACTGCTGAGGGTTCAGAATCAAATCAGATTTCCAGCAAACCAGAGCTCCTTGAAAAGCAGATGCAGGAGCAGCTGAAAGACTGGCACAGGTGAAGCAGACAGGGCTGAAACTGCCCATTCAGATGCACATCCTGCTTGAGCATCCAGCCTGAAGGATACTACTGGAATTATAGAAGTTACACACTTGACATTGCAACCAAAAAAAAGGGGTCTATGAACCGACTAGTCTCACAAAGTACAAGTCATGAAAAGAAGCATTTTCCCTCTCCCAAAAAAAAAAAAAAAAAAAAAATCAAAACAAAAAAATCCAAATAAATAAACAACAAAAAAATTAATGGTTGAAAGGAAAGAATTGCAAAAGTAAATTAAAAAAAAAATTTTAAAAAAAGGCTGGTTCATTGTCTGGTAGCCAAGCATTTGAATTTAACACCTCAGCTCTTTTGCCATGATCGTGGTTGTAATCCTTCACAATTACCTCCAAGTGACACCTGCTCCCATTCAAATGAATAATCTCCTGCAGGGACTGCCAGGAACACGTGGAGGGAGGGGAGAAAAGGAGGGATAAAAGAAGAATATAACTAAAAGGAAAGAGTATGCAACAGAATTTCTTTGGCATCTCCATGTGGAAAGTTGAATCCCACTTCTACATTTATCAAAAACTAAATTTGAATTTAGGTGCCTAAACTTGGATCTGAACAAAGTATTCTCTTCCCCTTCTGTGCCAACTGTTCACACCATCAGATGTCTCTTCCCCTTCTACTCCATCTCACAGTCTCCTAAAACATCCTCTAAGGAATAATTTGCTAGTTTGTAAAGTTTCTAAAGAGCTTTTAGGGTCTTTAGGGGGAAAAAAATCAATTATTTGATAAGTCATTAATGACCAGGATATCAATATCCTTATTCCTTATTATGAGCAGGATTTAAACTGTCCCATCTGTGGAAGCAGTGGTTCAATTACAGGTGTACCTCCTTAATATTTTGCATGAGAGGACCTTGCCAGGCCATAGGAAAGAGAGCAGGAATGGTTTGATGCAGTCAGGAGATGCACCAGAGGTCATTGGTGGCTCAAATAAATCATCAAATTTTGTGGCCTCCCACCACTGCAGGACACTCTGGTACCTGGGATAACTGGCATCTATTAGCTGATCTTTAGTGCTGCATCTGTGAAGAACATAATTTTCAAATCTTAAGGCTGGAATTCACTTGTCCAGTGAGAAAAAAATACACATAAAACAAACAAGTGAATAGGATAGAAATATTTCCAAATGGAATGCCACCAAGATGTTACTCTCACCTGTCTTTAATCACCTGGTTCATTTAGTGACATCAAACAGTCTCCCTGGGAAGAGTTCAGGCTGTGTAATCCTTGAAAAATCTCCACAAACCTGAATTCTTGGGATTCTTGGGAACCTCAACTTGAATTCTTGGGATACTCAGAGCTGGGTATTTGTCCAGCCACATAGGAACAGGGTGTTTTATAGAATCATGGAATGGTTTGGGTTGGAAGAGACCTTAAAGATCACCTAATTCCAATCCTCCTGCCATGGGCAGGGACACATCCCACCAGACCAGGTCACTTTGAGTCTCATCCAGCCTTTGAGTAAGAGTTGAACACCCAGCTGCTCTTTAAGGTCCCTCCCAGTCCAAACCACTCTCTGGTTCCATCTCTTGCCACCCTGTAACCCCCAGACTGAGGCAGCTCACTCACTTCCATTGCAGAGGTGTGGTCAGGAATAAAAATCTCTTCCATTTCTTCCTTTTTCAGAACCTCCCTGGAAGCTTTGGCCACTTGCTCAACAGCTTCAAAGATGGGAACCTGCTGCAAGGTAGGAAGGGTCCTCAAAACTCCAGCTCTTGAACCTTCTAAAGAATTGTCTCCTATTGCAAAGGAAACCCTTCAAAAGGCCTTTGTGGCTGTTCTGTCTCCAGAGGATGCAGAGTTCCCCTCTTTTCAGTCTCTGAGCTCTCAGGTTGCAGGCAGGTCAGGTTTTCAGGGTTTCCTCCACAGCCTTGGGGTACAAGCTGCCAAGGTGTCCCTCCAGAGGGAGGCACAGCCACTGCCACGGGCTGGCAGCATCACAGGGATCTTCTGGATCCCAGCCCTGCAGCTGGGCACTTCAGGAGCAGAATTAAGTTACAAGGCACTCAACAGGAACTTGAGTGCTGGAAACAGGGCTTTTGGTCTAAACCTTGAGCTCCTCTAACCCAAACCATCTTCAGGCTTCTGCATGACTGGCATCCAGCAGATCCTTACAGTCAAGGGGAATGAAAGAAAGCTCAGCTCATTAAAACTATCCTCTGACAAAAAGAAACATAGTTCAAAGCTGTAAATCCCAGCACTCAGACTCTAACAACATAAAACAATCTATCCAGCAGAAGATGTTCTCCCCATCCTGCAAGCATTATTCACACATTAAATCAGAACTGACAATGCAATCTTTTCAGCTGAGCTGTTCTCATCCTACTTTTTTTATCATGATGAAATAATTCCCCTTTTTAACGACTTCCAAATGTTCTTACTGATGCCTTGTTGAAGTGACACTGCAGACTCCAAGAGGATGTGTTTGGGGTTTTTTCAAAGCAATAAATAGACAGGATGTTAATAAATTGGAAAAGTATTAAAAATTTGCTTTGCAAAAAGAGATGTTTTTAACTCTATAAACGGCTGCAACAACTATTGATTGTATTTCCACCCCAACAAGGCAGGCAGGCAGGGGCTGATTTATGACAGCAGCCCACCCTAACTATCTAACCAGATTTAATATAGTTGCCATCCCATGACACAATGATGTATACTTTGGTGGCAATCTAGAAAATAATTTGCAGGGAGTAAGAGCTTGTTCTTCAGGCATCAGCCATAAAGCTGCCACAGGAGGGTCCCCAGCCCAGTCTGTGGGACAGTGATGGAGTGAGGAGTTTGTAAAGCCTCATGAGCTGGGGGGAAAATGCAGGATCTCAGATTTATGGAGAGGAGCATTTTCAAGAGACTGTGTTGTTACTGGGTTTATTTAACCATAAACCAAAGGTAACAACATCTCCATAAGAATATGCAGTGTTTGCCAAAACCTCACTTTTCCCTGTCTGACAAAAAATTCAAATGGGCCCTCGCTGTGTAAGCTCACAATGTGATGTTTGGTCTGGAAGGAGCTGGAAGCAGCTTTCCATCTGGGAAACCAGAGACAAGGCTAAGGAGAGATGAGGAGGGTGGAATTCCCCAAGCAAGAACACCCATGGCCATGGGCTGCTGGGACACAAAACATTGTGCAGGAGATGCCCTGAGGTACCTCCACAGCTTTGCAGCTCCAGCCACCACCCTCACTCTTGGGCTGGCAGGGCTAGAAAGAAGCTCCAGATAGATTGGAAATTAGGAAGAAATTCTTCCCAGAAAGGGTGCCCAGGGCAGTGGTGGAATCAGCATCCCTGGAAGTGTTCAAAAGCCACGTAGATGTGATGCATAGGGACATTGGTTTGGTGGGGACCTGGCAGGGCTGGGTTAACAGTTGGAATTAATGATTTGGAGGCCTTTTCCAACCTTAATGATTCTGTGATTCTCACTGGAGGAGAAGCCTTTTGCTACCCAGTCCTAATTAAGTGCTTCACACGAGATAATTTCTACCATTTATCATAAGCAGAGCTAATAAATACCTTGACAAGCAATTTCTTTCTGTGCTTCAGTGCAGGTTAAATGGTTGAGCAGTAAATACACAAGAGCCCCTTCCCCTCCACCATTCCCCTGCTGCCTGCTCTCTTCTGCCTCTGACACTCTCCAACATCCTCAGTTTTGGGGTTTGAGATATTTTCTTTCATTTTTGCCATTGCTCTATCACCCCCACTTGGAGTACACTGGCTTCTCCACCAAATCTCAAAATCTGATCCACAGGATCACTGATACCCCCAGAGGTGCTCCAAGCAAACTTCAAGGTGGAAAACACAGAGGACAGGAGGACTGCAGCAAGTGCTTCAGGCTGAGTGACTAACACCACAGCAGGATTTTCCAGGAAAAAAATCCATGTTTGAAGCCTCTAAGGACACCTTATTTGCCAGCAGCAAATAAAAATATGAACAAACAATAACCCCTAAAGTTAACCACAGAAGACAGCCCCTGCTGGAAACAAGCTGAGCATATTTTCTTTAGTTGACTAATTCTTATTTATTCTTTGAAGGTTGATGCTATAAAACTGACAATCCAATTACAATTTCCAGGCTGAAAGAATGGCTTCTAATTATATTGTTTTCCATCATTGCTCGAAAGAGTGGATTAATGCTGTATGATTTCATTCCCTGTACAAAATCAGATCTCAGCGTTCTCAAGTGCTTTATAAAAGACACATTAAATAAATTATTAACTGTGTTTTTGCAACAGAAATGGGCTGTACCATAAATAGGACAAATTGAAAAATACAGATCTGATGCTGTGTTTCAATGCATCAGAAATGAGGATGACATGGTGCATACTGAGTAAAATGGAGCTAACTTGAAATTGGAGGGAAAGCTCAGGTGACTTTTTGAAGCATGGGAATGACTACTTGACTTCCAGCATGACTTTGGGTAAGTCACTTGGCCAGGGGGAGGGAGATTGCAGCTCCAGGCAGAGCCAGCCAGGCTGTGCTGCAGGTGTAGCTGTCCCCAAGCAGGTGAGGGTGTCTAAGTTTCTGCTCTAACCAGAAGTCAATGATCAAGCATGCCTGAAACGTGACCATTTCAGAGGTTCTGCTGTCTTTGCCTTGTTTCTTGTGTCCCCCAAGCACTGGATTCCACCACATGTCTAAACTTTGGGATATGGATCTTGCCCCAAATTCCATGTTTCAGGACAGGGCTGGGCCTCTGTGTAAGCTGGCATCTGTGAGCTTTGGTTGGATTTACATCCAAGTCATCTATACTCTGGGGGAGAAAAAAATTTAGTGCCTGTCTTGAGCAAACATAACAGTTGTCTAAAGAAAGATAAATAAAATACACTCAGCTAAAAGACTGAAATGATTGGAGGCTAAATCTCCTGCCTATTGCTTCTCCCCCATGTAGCCAGGGCTCCAGTCAATAACTAGACTTGCAGTCTGAGAGCAGAACAAGGGAGGAGAGGGTGACCTTGAGCTGCCCCTCAGGGCATAAATCCTTCAGAGCCACTTTTACATGCACACATCTGGCTCCTCACACACAGCAGCTGTTCCCAGACACAGCTCCTGGCCAAAAGAGCCCTGGCAGCCTCTTCCATGCAAGGGCTGGCACTTCAGACCTCGAATTGTGGGATCACAGAATGGTTTGGGTTGGAAGGGACCTCAGCTCATCCAGCTCCAACCCCCCTGCCATGGGCAGGGACCCTTCCCACAAGGCTGGGTTGGTTCCACTAAACCAAGCTGGTCTCTGCCCAGCACTGAGAGGAGCAGGACTGGTCCCAGCCCGCAGGGCACAGCTGACCCACTGCCCTGGAGTCACAGAGCCTGGTGGACACAGCAGCACGGAGGATGCTTCTCTTCCAAGGAGCAAACAACTGAGCAAAAGAGGAAAAACAGTGAAGTCAGAGTTGCTAAGCCATTGAAGAAACAGTCTGAGCCATTTCTTGCCTGTTTCAAAATAAAGACAGGTAATTTCTCTAAAGCAGGTCCCATTTGACTGCCAAACCCACACAGTTCAGAAAACACAGAGCAAGAAAAACAAGAAGACATTTCAACATCAGGAGTGTAGTAAGAACAACATGAGAAAACCAGGCAGGTTTTTTAACACCTCTCTCAAACTCATATAAAAGGATATGATCATAAATCAATTGAACACACAGAAAGAATAAAGTAGCAGTGGTTTGCTTCCATCTTTTATTTCTCCAGCACACTTTGAGCTCAGAGCAGGAAGCAAACCCACATTTTAGAGTCAAAACCTGCCACCTAGAGAGCAAAACAGCAAATGGAAAGGAACAGGCTTGGAGGCTGGAGGGGTTTTTTAAAGCAACAATCTCATAATGTTACAGATGTGCTGGTAACTATAAATTTGCTCTGCTGTCTTTTACAGCAACAAAACAGGTTTTAAGAGACCCTCAATTGTGTATCTGCACAGCACAGACACCATTACAGGATATTGCTCCTACTCCCAGCACCAACACTGCTCTGTGTGGTTACTCATTACAGCACAGAAACACCAGTTTACTCCCAGTCCTAGAAATTTATGTGGTTTCTGTAAACAGAGAGGCATCTCTTGCCTTTTCTTTTGAGATCATGTACCTGCTGCAGAAATAAAATCAGATTTTATGAGTCTTTGGATGCTCTGAGGAGCAGAGAATTGCCTGGGTCTGAGTCCTGTGAGTGAGGCACAGATGGTCTGCAGGTCAACAAATGCTGGGGGGGACCTGGAACCACCAACAAAACCTCAACACACACACACACAAAAAAAAAAAAAAAAAAAAACACAAACAAACAACCCAAAAAAACCAAGCCAAAACAACAACAACAAAAAAAACCACCACCACACACCAATGAACAAACAAACAAAACACAATCCTGGTGCAACTCTGAGCAAGTTCCCAGAGGTTTTTAACTTGAGCAAAACTCTCCGATTTCCACTTCTAGGAAAATATCCTGTTTGCATCTCAAGTTCAAATGGGATGAGCTGGCAAATTCCTTTTTAAAATTGAAAGATTTTCAGCATTTCTGAGTCAAGAAATTTTCCAAAATTGCTGACGTTGATTTCAGGTCAATTCAACACTAAACCAAACTCACAGAGATACAAGGAGAGGGGACATCCTGAAGTAACCTCTCCCTAACAGGTTTTAATTCCTGTATCATAGAATCACCTCCATTCAGTCACAAGGCTCCATGGTTCATCACACAGCCCAGGCAGGAAAGGAGGAAGAGGCAGATAATTTCAGGATTGTGCATTATTTACCCTACATGGTGAAACACCTTACCCCCAGCACTCACCTCAACCAGCCCTCTGTGAAGGGTCCTCAGAGCCTTGGGCTGCACAGAGCAAAGGCTGCATGCAAATCAAACAGCAATTCCCAAGTATGCTCTTGCCTGTAGCCTTAATTACAGACCAACTGCACCACCCTGTGCTGGGATATAATCTCTGATAGAAACATAGTTTAACCTCTCATGCAATAACTCAGGAAAAACAATTATTTAACAATATGGCCAGTAGCAAGAATGTCATTTAATTGCTACTGGAGTGATGCAAGTGGATGCTCAGGAGACTTGTTTTGGTTTTGTTTTGGTGTTAAAATTTCTGTGGAAAACATCAAACCTGGACTACTCTCTCTTCACCAGCAATTTCTAGTCATCCCAAAGCTAGAGGCTGTCTCAGCACTCCCAGCTGCTCCAGGAGGAACAGCCCAAGGTGCACAGCACCCAGAACCTGCTGCTGCTGCCAGGTACACACAGCAGCACAGCTCCTTCTGCCACCCTCCAAAATCTCCTCCAGGCTCCTGCCCACGGTATCAGACAGCCCTTCCTAGTAAAGCTGTCATCTAATCCTGACCAGCAACAGGCTCTGGGAAAGGGAAGGCAAAGGTGATGATAAACTGAGCAAATAGTTATGCTGGAGCACAAGATTTAATTCCATGGTTTCAACAAAATTAAGACTTTGGACATGACAAGTTGGACATTGCTTTGAAACAACCAGCACAGAAGTCAGTCTGAAGTTCTTGAAATGTATCTCTCATGGCTCAGATCCGGGCATTTTCTAGCCCAGGATAAATTGACACCTGGCTGCTACCAGAGAATCCAATCACTAGAAAGTATTAGGCATCATCCAGAACCAAGTGTTGTTCAGTAAGAGGGAAAAAAACCACAAGGGGTTCTACATCCTTCTCTCTTTGTTGAAGAAAATCAGCATGGCAATAAATTTCCCTGACCAAAATGAACTTCCAGAATTCACCTCTCAAAAGTGAAAGTGATTTACAGATTGACACCATTATCAAGTGTAGATCAAGAAGCACAAAAAGGATTATTTCATTAAATGTTATGGCAACACCAATATTGGCAGCAGTGCTTTTGCATGTAAAAACTCCTTGGGTTTTAACCCAGGTTATAGTTATACAGGTTAACTACTAGGTTATACAATAGCAACAGCTTTAAGGCTCAACACTAACTTAAGTTTTGCCTTAAAAAAAAAAAACAAACAATTTCCAGATCAGAGTATTCAAAATATTTATCCACAAGAACATATGGTACTAAACAGATGTGAGTGTTTTCCAAAGAGATGCTGTCATTAATTAACTGGTATTTGTCAAGTGCACATTTTTAGGCAGCAAGAAAAAAACTGTGCAGACCAAACCTTTTTATCAGGCAAGGTTCCTTCTCCATCCTGAAGTGACACCAGTTCCAGGTTAGCACAAACTGCTGCCCAGGCTGGAGCAGATCCAGGCAGCTGCTGAGGCACAGCACCAGACACTGCTGCAAACCTCAGAACCAGGGTGAATTGTTAAACTCACCCTCAGATCTCAAGACAGAAGGAAACACTTACTCAGGGTGCAGCAATCATTGGACTTTTATAGCTGTCTTCTAAAATAGCTGGTGCCTCTAAAAGGGCTTGCAAGGAGCAATCCCTAGCAGGAAACTCCCTCCTGCTCAGTTATCCTGGAAGAGCATCTGTCACAGGGATGAAATTTGGGCAGTTCATCATGCCCATTCCAAAGGGCACCAGCACAGCACAGTTACTCTGATTATCAGGCTCATAACAAGACTGGCTGCAATTCCCTGACACTCATTGCTGAGGAATTGCACTCTTGCACAGACTGACACAATTTAGCACTGCTGTTTCTCTAAAGGGCACCCATCGATCTTTTTGCTCCAGAATAAAACAGGCACCACCAGAAAACTGAGCAAATCTAGTAAAGAAACCTTATCTGTTGTCTTAAGCTTTATCAAATGATTTACTGCTCAGTGCTGCTTTCAGCTGTGACAGGGTGTCAGGCCCATTTCAGTAAACCATGCCAAGGTGAACAATGCAGCACCTGTGTCCCAAGGCCTGCATCACCTGGCTGATGCCAGATCACACATAAAGTGCATGAATACACCCTCAGCATGCAGAGACAGGACCTGCCCCTTCTGCACCTCATCAGGGCTTAGCTCTAGGAGTGCAATTGTCACTACTGACACACCTGCTTGCTTCACAAAGACAACTTCCACAGGGATTTATTAGAGTAGAAAACTAAGAACGGTTTTAAATAAATAACAACACAAGTTTTTGTAACAGCACCTTTATGGAATACAAGGTTACCTTTAAACAAGTGCCAGGTTACATGAACTTTCAGTCCTCTATATAAAGTAATCTGGGGTTTAATCCATCCTGATGAAACTTGCAACATTTATAGGAACGATACTTGGGCTATATCCACAGTAAAAAAAAAGGGGGTTTCCATTGCAGTGCTGGAGTGGTTAACAAGGTTATCTTATGTTCTTTCCTGTAGAATAATAATTCTCCTCCACAATGTCCCATTGTTACTTGGATTTCAGAACACAAGCAGTGCAATGCTAGTTAAGATAAAGTGAAAATTAGGGTAACATCAGCTAAAGACCAAATAATCTTCAGTTACAGACAATTTTGAATATATATTTTGCATGTGAAATTATATTAATTTTTATCAATAACCATTCCATCTCTATACACAACAAACAGAATTCCTTGCCAGTAGAGGACTGCACTGTACATGGCTAATCAGCCTTGAAGAGGAAGTCTGGACCTCAGGCATATCCAGCTATGTGGATCAACACCAACCCCTTCAGATCCAGCAGCTTTGGTTTAATGGACGGAAGCTTTGGCCTATTGTTCAAAGGTACTGGCCAGCAAGAAAGAGCAGCACTGCACTTCTTAAAAATAAAGCAAAGTGTGGTATGTGCATGAAGTCAGTGCCTTAATCCTTAAAAACAGCTCTACAAGCAACTTTACCTTAAAAAGGGGCAGTGCTTAAGTTAGAAAAGATTTTGTTTATGATGACCGAAGAAACGGCTCTGCTTCAGGAATTCAAAAGATGGATCAGATTTAGTAGTAGATTTATTAATTTGCTGTGATTTACAACAGGGTGACAATGTCTGGAAACAAGGAGACACCAAAACAGGTTTAGCCAGGAGGTTTATGGCTTCCAAGTCCAATTCATTGACCCATGTCAAGTCATTGGGGCAACTGAAGATTAGCAGACAAAAAAATAAGCGGAGGCCTGGTGCTGCACTGGTGTTTTGGAGAAAGTATTCCAAAGTGTCTTCTCTCACAGCAATTTCCTTTTCTCAAACTCCTGCAAAGAGCACAGAGATGTTACCAGCAGGGAAAACAGAAAATGTTTATTTTATTCTTCTATTTCAAATTACTGTGTATGTATCTTAGGAAATCTGATGTTAAGAATTAAAAATTTGTATTAAAAATTAAAATATAAAAAGCATAAAGTGTGCAAGTTAGGGGAAAAGGAAATTGAGCATTCTCCCACTTCACATTAACAAGCCAGCTCTGGAAAGCCAGACTGCAATGCTGTCAAGGAACCATTTGCTCCCAGACACAGCATAAAAGGTTTGAAAAACACCAATTCTGCATTAGAACTGCAGTAGAATCCTTACATTAAAGGACTCAAGCCAGGGAAGCAATAAAATCACAATTTTTGTTTCACTATGAAAAGTAAAAGCACAACAGAAGAAGGGAAGAATCCCACAGCAGCCTGTGGAGATGCTGTACTATACAGTCACCACAGGAAACAAAAAATACCTAACAGAGCTGAATTATGCATCTCCTCTAGCTGTGAAGCAATGCCTTTTTTGGATATGAACTAAGTAAAATGCAAATAATCCCATTCCACACCTTAGTTTTTCAGCTGCATATATTCAACTATAACTCTGAATTATATGCCAAGGCTCTCCTTCCTCAAATAACCTACTTAGAAATAATGTTCTCATACTTTACATTAATTCAGGCTCTTTGCATCCAGAAAACAATTTTAACAACTAGCTACGCTTGAAAGTAGAATGTAATCTCTTCTCTATTTTACTACGTTTACTTTTCTATAAAACAACATTAAATAAAACTGTGTGCACATATCTTTTATGTAGTAATTTCAGCTTGTCCAGCCAATAGAGTTCTTATGTTTAAGCAAGTTCAGAGCAACAGAATATCTGGGTAAGAGATGCACTCCCAGCTCATATTCCCTACAAAAGTGGCCTCTTGCCCTGGATGAGGCAATGCCTGAGGAACCAACCTTGTAGATGGTGCTGCCCAGCTGAGCAGGGGACATGCTGACCACGACCCCTGCACTCTGGAGGGCTGCAATCTTCTCCTTGGCTCCCCCCTTTCCCCCAGCAATGATGGCTCCAGCGTGGCCCATCCGCCGGCCCGGAGGAGCCGTCAGCCCAGCGATGAAGGACACCACTGGCTTGGCGTTGGGGCCCTGGAAGACAGAAATGTGGCACGTGGAGGAGACTGAGAGGAAAAACAGCTCCAGGTGGCAAATTCTTCATTTTGTGGTTTTTATTTAAATATCAACTCGCCAGGCAAAGTTATTAAACAGTTCACACAGCACAAAGGAGTGCAGAATATTTTCTCTCCTGATAATCATCATAAACCAGAAAAAAACAAACTTTAAATCTTTCTACAGACCTATGCATACTACCAAAAAAAAAAAAAAAAAAATCACTACAAATACTGTTAAAGCAATAAAATTCTAAAGTTGACACTGATCTCCAGTTCACAGAACCAGAGAATATGGCTGGAAAGGCCTTTAAGATCACTGAGTCCAGCCTTGACAACACCCTTAATTTCAACTCTTTTTCTTAAAAAACCTATGACTGTGTTTTTTGTAAATAGAGAAGAGAGACTGAACTGAGTTCTCCTTGATGTGCAAAAGAAGCTGGCTAACTATCAAAGTGTCTGGAAGCAAAGTGTTTCAAGACTTACGGAATTATTTTCCTTCAAAAACGCTGCTGCATCTTCTTCAGCATTTCCTCCAATCTCCCCAATCAATATGATCCCCTCAGTATTAGGATCCTTCAGGAAGACATCAAGGCAGTCAATAAAATTAGTTCCATTGAAGGGATCACCTCCAATACCTAAAAAAAAAAAAAAAAAAAAAACTCAAGATAAAGATACTGCACTTAGAATAGAAGTTTAAAAGTAAATTTCAGCATGAGGGGTATTCCCAAAGGTTCATATGACAGGCAGCTCTGAAGGCTCTACCCAAGTTATTGTGTCCAATTCCTGCTCCAAATATCTCTCCCACAATTTACAGAAAGCTTTCATTTCTGAATGTTCACCTTCAAACCATAAACAATTATGAACACAGCAGGACCAAGACCCCAGCTCCACAATTTTCGTGTAAGGAAACTGAATTTACTTAACACACCCAACTAAATGCCAAAGAATGCCCTAATCCTTTATAATACTGAATTTCTTGGGACAGTCTCTTCCCAAATTGACATCTTATTTGCTGGCAGTTCTCTGCTCAAAGTTGGTTTTAAGGCTTTTATTAACTTGATGTGGAAATGATAACAAAGAAGGGCTGTACTCTTCACAGCACATAGGGATCCAACCTCTCAACACAACTGCCATTCAGCAAACTCTACTTGCCAAAAGGAATTATTTTGGATTAGGCTTGTGAAGAAAAAGCAGATTAGTCTAGGTCCAACAGCCTGATTCTGAGGGAACCTACCAACACAAATAGACTGCCCCAACCCAACTTGTGTTGTCTGATGAACAGCTTCATATGTCAGGGTTCCAGATCTTGACACAATACCTGGAAGGGAGAAAAGAAGATAAACTTACCACTAACACAGCACATAACTAGAGGCTGCTGTTCTTATAGTATAGTAAAATCACCTCAATAAACAATATGAATTCCAGGTTTTCCAGCTGTCCTTGCCCAAACACTCTGTAAGATTCCTTCTGTACTATTTCTTGGTTTTCACCTTTTGACACTTGACTATCAATGGACTAAAGCTGCTCAGAAAGTCAGTAATATTTTTATCACACTAAAGCCTTACTAGGGAAGAAAACTGAAAAGCAAATAAAAGAACATACTTCTTATCTTGCATGTGAGTAGCTGATGCTATTCTTAAAACAGAGTCGCAGCTCAACAGTTAACAAAAGAATTCTGTATTAATCACATCCCCAGCATGGCCAGGCACACAAGAGATCTTCCAGAACAGAAAAATGCTGCACAAATGCAAGTTATCACTATAAACGTATTTGTTGCTGCTCTACAGAATACATCTGGCATTTACATTACAATATCACAAAAGACCACAACCCCAGTTTTAAATTTGGGATGGGAGGTAGCACAGAGCTTAGAGCTCTGTGGGGCTTAGAGGGGCAAAATATTTGCATGGCTTTTGGTTCATTTTTTTCAAGCCAAAACTTCTGTTAACACTACAAAAGGGAAGATTTTCAGGAAAAACAGACACCATCTTTCATCAGCTTCAAGCCATGTAACAAGCATTATAACAACACATACATTGCATGAACAGAGGAGAAAATACACCTGTAGACTAAGAATCTTAGTTTTATCAACTATTTATACTGCTGGCCAGCTCAGACATGTTCTAGCACAGGGTTTTTCTCTTGATATGTTTGAAAAGGCCTCCCTGTTTACTACTAAGATCAGATTGCCTCAGAGAAGTTACAGATGAAAGTCCAAAGACTGTGACTATTTTTATACCTTGCATCACAGTATATTCAGATGATTATTGGATGCCTCACAGTAATAGAAGGCTGGAGAGCACATCACCAAAGGTCACACGTCAGATGAAACCAGCAGGGTGGCAAATCTACATTTTTATTCCTTGATTCTTGGATCACCATTGAAAAGATTTCCAGCAATGGCTGAGCCACTGGACTCAAGATTTTAAACATTATTTTGTACTTGATGTGCCTTGCATTCAGATTCTGATAACTTGTGACTACAACGCATTTCTTGTATGTATTTAGAAAATCTGAACAGAACTTTGATTCAGAAGAGAGCCCAAGGCAACATTGGCTGATGTTACTTTTTACAATCACAGAGCAACGTCTCAGTGGTTTTTATAAAGGGCATTAACTGCAGCCATTTAATTTTTCAATTCCAGGTTTATGGGTACTTGTGAAAGTTGGAGGTGGAACACATCTTGGAACACATGAGTGTTAACACATCTTCCAGCATTCCCTAGGTGCAGTCTATTCTCAAGTCAGAAGAGGTTTTGCAGCAGAGATAGTTCCTCATGCTAGAAAAACTGCACTGAGTCCCTGTAGCTCAACAGCACTGAACAGGCTTTCCCACAATAAACACACTTTCAATCAAAATGGAAATGCTGTAAAGGGCACTACTGTGACCAAGTGAAACTGGTTTCTTTGCTGACAGGCAACAGCAGCATGTGCTGTTTACAACCATATTTCTGACATATTTATTACCTAAGTACAAAAGTACATTTCAGAAGAATTTTCTCTACAGCCCCTGAACTGCATTATTTGGAAAAAAAAAAAAAAAGTTGTTATTTCTATAGTTTACAACAAGGAGCTGACAGAAGTCAGAATAAGAGACTTGCATGTAACAGGGTGTGTAACTCATTTACACACAGGGGTGTGACCAACACTGATTGTGAACAAGTCACTGCACTTTACCACACTGCCTGAAAATTTGGTATATTTGTCACTTCCACTTGTGATAGTTTCACAGTTGCCTAAATTATGTTATAAACTTGTCCATAGTATCTTCTCTTTGCTGTAGTTCTGAGATCACTAGAAGAGCAGAATCCCAGTCCCAAGCAGCCAAGCTGC
Organism: Muscicapa striata striata; assembly: GCA_030060385.1. NCBI lineage: Eukaryota > Metazoa > Chordata > Aves > Passeriformes > Muscicapidae > Muscicapa > Muscicapa striata. The sequence continues at coordinate 783,601 of JAREIS010000045.1, read as the reverse complement.
TGGAAAGAATAGTGTTGGAGAGCTTAGTGCTCTCAAATCCCAAGAAAAATTCAAGTTTCCCCAAGGCTCTCCTTTGAGGATACCAAGACAATCACGTTTCCTACAGGAATTCCCAATTGCTTTGCCTCTACCATCAGCACCCAGAGTCTACTATGGAAGAATTCCCAATCTGGGCCTTCAGTATTGATAATGCTAAAATTCACATACAAACTGAGAACAGACAAGCTGTCCCACAGTGTTATCAACCCTCTCCAAGGCAGAATGTGCCTTGCCTCACGAGGAAGAACACTAGAGCACCAAACTTGTGTTTTAGACGATGCATAAATATTCAAAAACTCACCAATTCTTCCTTTCTTGTGAATGTGACCAGGCATGATACCAATTTTACATTCTCCAGGCTAAGGAAAGAGTGGGAGAAGTCAGATGGAACATTCAAAGCACCACTGGGAACAGTTCAGCCTCGGAGCAAAGGCAGAGGTGACTTACGTTGATGACGCCGGGGCAGTTGGGGCCCACCAGGCGGGTCTTGCTCTGCCGCAGCAGCCGGTGCTTGACGCGCACCATGTCCTGCTGGGGGATGCCCTCGGTGATGCAAACCACCAGGGGCATCTCTGCATCGATGGCCTCTGTGATGGCAGCAGCAGCAAACGGGGGAGGGACGTAGATGACAGTGGCTGAAGCACCCGTTTTCTCTCTGGCCTGCAAGGGACACAACAAAAAGCACATCGCGTGTTTAGTGACAACAAGTCATTTAATGACAACAAGTCATTTAAAATACATCCATTCACAGGCATGAATTAAGGATATGGATCCATTTATTGTTATCTAAGCTGTTGGATCCCAGAAACCTGGGTGTTTTGAGCTTTCTGTGCTTTCTGGCACTGTACCCCTGGAGAACACTCCTTTTGACCTGAGGCCTTGGACAAGGCTTCCAAATTTGAGTGATGGAGTTAAAATCACAGGTGTGTAGTTAAATAGAAATGTGTGCTTTCACATGGTGAAGGGTTTGGAATTTGAGGCTTTTATAATATAGTAAAATAGGTATGGGACAAGAGGAGGATTTTGGGTGGCGTCTCTTTTGGTGTTCATCTTCCTTCTTCTTCATGGTTTCAGGTTGTAGTTTCTGGTTGGACAATTAGGGCCACACTGAAGGTCATGGGAAGTTAGTTATTGAATTAAAAGTATAAATAATATAGGTGTTATTTCTCTACTGGACTCATTAGCTTTAAGAGACCGTGTAGTAGCTGGATATGGATCCATTTTGCTCACTTCTAGCTGGTGGCCAGAAGTGCTGCTGAACTTTCTGTTACTTTTGATAAGATTTAATAAACAACCAAGCCCAAACATGAGAAAATCCATTTCCTTCATGTATTTTTTAGTCCTGGCTCTGAGTGAAGGCAGAAGAAACTCCAGACAAATCACTAATTAAGTGGTGCAAAATTCCCACCGTTACACTAAGCAAGTGTTAAATTCTCTGAAGAAGGGACACAATCATGGAACTGAGAACTGACCACTGTCTGGAAAGGATCTGCCCCATGACCACCATCATAAATACTCTTCAACAAAAGTTTGCTAAAAATTAATCAGGCACAGCAGAATCAATCAGAAACTAGCTGCATTCATAAAGCAAGTGTAGCCAGACTCTGAATTTCACAGTGGATGCCAAACTTGTGCCTGACCACCCTGAATGCTCCCTTTTTTACAAGACTTCTATTTCACTCTTTGCCCAATGACATCCACAGCTCAAATATTTCTCTCTCCAGTGTGAGCAATGAAATAAAGAGCCTTCAGCAGTATTAAACTCTGTGCCCTCCAGTCACTGCTAAAAATTACCTCCTTCACAGAATTAAACACAGGCAGACCTAGATGAGTTTTTCCCCCTTTCCCTGGAGAAATTCCTCCAACTAGATTGGTGCCATAGTCCAATGCCTGCTGGCTGTGAAAGGTGCCCTGTGAGAGAGAAAATAAGTGAAGTTAGAAGGCACATAATAGCAAATAAAGTTAACCAAAAAGTTTGATGTTATCTATAATTCTGAAGGCAATTTACGTCACTAGAATCTGCAATAAGAGGAAAGTTTTCACTACACAAATATAAATATAAAATCAGATATTTTGGAGAGTGCATCCACATGTTTTAAATGCATTTGGAATATGCTAATATGCTCTTTTTAATTTTTTCAATCAGAGCACTGTAGTTTCATGCTAAAGGGTATTTTGTTGTGTGCTGCTAACACACCTGCAGACACAGCAGCCACAGTTTCTTTTCCACAAGCGTGACAGATGACAAACACTACACTGAAATAGAAGAAATCAGCATGCTCATCCATGCTGATAGTTTTACAAAAGCAGCCTTCTCTGTCTGCAAATGTCTAAAAGTGAATCTCAGAAAATTATTAAATATCCTGAAATAAAAACAGAAATTTAATTCATAGGCATTGATATTGAAATGCATTTGTGAAAGAAGCAATTTGAAAATTTTAAAACAACCTTTTACAAAGAAACCCTTTCAGCTGTATACAATATGAAAAACAAAAATGAAAAGCACTATAATAGAGATGACTCAAAACCAACTTTCAAGCTTGTGCACAAGTATTTGGGCCAAAGAATGTAAACTACAGTGCTGAAGAGATCCTCCTGATGGTGAAGGAAGTCCAGCTTCCTATCAACACAGACAAAGGCAGTATATAATCCATTTCATATATAATTATGTTTTCTGAGCAACTAACTTTCTGACTGAAAGGCTGATAGAAGAAATGATTAATAAACATACCTGTTTGCCTGTAAAACCCTGACAGATAACCTTTGTGTTTTTGTTAACATACAGGTTTTTCCTGGATGCTGTGTAGGAGCAGTGTCGGACTCCATTCTGTTGAACTGGAGAGAAAAGAGAAGAGAGCACAAACCATTAATCCACTCCTCTGGTAGACTCTGAGCCAAAAAATGTCCTACCAAGTAAGTGCATATCAATCAATATTTGTGTAAAAAAAATCATGAGCAGCTCATGTTTTCAAAAGCAGCTCTGAACCCTCACTCAGTGCTTGTCATTCTAAGACATTAAATACCTGTACTATAATAGTTCACCCTATTATGTCGATTACTCAATTTACTAGAAATGAGGAGAGGTTTCTCTGATTGAGGACTTGTTACAAGGATTCCTCCTGACACACAGAAACAACGTCTTAAGCACTGCTTTCCTCACAATTTTATCTTCTCAGATATTCTGCAAAGTGTCAGAGCAGAACGAAAATCCCACTGATACTATGCAACACCTCCTGTGAACAGAGCACAGTCCAGACCTGACAACAAGAGACACTGAGCCCTCAAGGGTCCCTCAGCCCTGGAAAAACCTGATACCAAGTAAGACAGGCAGCAGGAGTTCTTTTTCCAACAGATTCCTAGCCATGGCATCACTGCTGGACACACATTTGGGCTTGTGAGGAAACACAGCTCTCCCAGTACTCCACTAGAGTGATTTTCAATTAGCTCTCACAACTCTGGTGCTGAGAGAAGAAAACAACACAATACAATTGTAGAAAAAGAGCATAATGTGTGCTGGCAACAAAAAGCCAAGGGGAATGACTGCATCTGTGCTGAAGGGAAAGGAATGATGACAGCAAATGCACAGAATGTTACCACAGAAGAAAGCCTGAGATGAGAAGGGAGAGGGCTTCTGGTATAATAGAATGCACATCTAAGTTTATTACCACATGCTTTTTTAAACACCAGAGTTTTGAGGGGATCAAAACCAATTTACACCCTGCAAGTGTTTGACATAAAAACCTTAATTTATACAGAGTGAACCTGGGAAGGGACAATCCCAATCCACGATCTCCAGTACACACACCAATATGTTATTACTTACCCCTTTAGGTCTTTTAAAACTTAAGCAACTAAGACTTAAGGAAGCAAATAGTGAAACTGAAGTCAAAGTAACAGATACTGAATCATGGTGCCCAGACTTTTCTATATACATACTCAGGCACATCTGAACAAGGGAATATTTTTTTCTTTTTAGGAAGGGAGTAAAAGCTTTTATGGAGAGAGAAGTTTAAAAGTATCATTATTATAATGCACAGAATTTCTTAAGATACATTATTAAATTATTATAATAACAGAATTTCTATGGGTTAGTAAACATGCAGAAACTTTTTAAGATCCACATACACATTTCCATCACAGAGCTACACGGTTCTCTCTTGCCAACTAAAGTTTAGTGCTACACTGCTTTTATGCTTCAGTTGTATTCAAAGGAGTGAAGAGAAAAACCAAACCATGCCAGAAGCAGCCTACACACATCAGTGCTATTGCTAAACCTAAAGTCTTTACTCTGTTCTTAGAAAGTGCTGGCAAAACCCATGGTATAACTCCAGCCACCTCCTGCTGTTGTCTAAGAAGCTGCAGCAAATCCTCAGCTCCACACAGACACAGAGTAAAACTTCACACAGAAAGACACAGACTAGGATGCAGTAAACTTGTAAGGGAAGTGGCAAAGTGCACTTCAGCTTAATGACCTGCAGAGATTTAACCTAAATCACAAAAAATACTGTTGCAGAACTTGTTATGCCAGAAAATACAAGACAGTAACAGACAAAATCCATGTGAAATCCTTAAGAAAAGCCATAAAATGCAAACTGTATCCTGGGCTGCATCCAAAGCAGGGTGGGCAGTCAAGAGAGGGGATTCTGCCCCTCTGCCCTGCTCAGGTGAGACCCCACCTGCAGAGCTGTGGCCAGATCTGGGGCCCAGCATAGGAAGGATGTGGAGGTGGTGGAGGGAGTCCAGAGGAGGGCAGGAAGCTGATGAGAGGAACGGAGCTATGAGAAAAGGCTGAGAGAATTGGGATTGTTCAGCCTAGAAAAGAGAAGCCTTTGGGTGACTCAATTCCCTTCAGTACCTGAAGAAACTTACAGGAAAGATGGGGCAAGACTATTGAAAAGGGCATGTAATGACAGGACAAGGGGGAATGGCTTCAAAGTGAAAGAGAGCACATTTAAATTGGATATTAGGAAAAAAAACCTGTACTGTGAGGGCAGTGAGGCCCTGGCACAGGTTGTCCAGGGCTGTGGCTGCCCCATCTCTGGAGTGTTCCAGGCCAAGCTGGATGGGGCTTGGAGCAACCTGGGCTAGTGGAAGGTGTCGTGTCCCTGCCCATAGCAGGGGTTGGAACAAAATGATTTTAAGGTCACTTTCCAACCCAAACCATTTTGTGATTCTATGATTTTATGAAAATATGTCTGAGGTTTAATGAACAGGGCTATCAAGCTGGCTGTGAGTGGGGAGAAGCCACTGCTACAGAAAACAGCACAGAATGATTTCTGTCCTCAGCTGAGGGATTGGCCTTCCTAGGCAGGGCTGCAAGGCCCTGCACCTGCATCAGCTCAAAGGCACATCTGGTGAAGAGCAGCCTGCCTTCTGCAAAAGAGAGGGAAACCAGAAACAGGAACAGCTGGAATGCTGGTCAAGAGAGCAGGGAATCGATCTATCTGAGCCCAGCCACTCAGGCAATCCCTGAGATGTGCCTGGGTGACACCCAACCCTGAGGACAGCAGAGGATGATCCCCCTTGGGAAGGAGCTGTTCCAGCCCTCACCACCAGGGAGGCCTTGGGGAGAACACCCCAGGCTTCCAGGAGAATGGGAATCACTGACTGCAAACGGGCCTGCAAGGGGAAAGAACAAACAGGCAAATAAAACTGATTCAGACCTAAGTTTTACAGAGTCTGTGCCCAACCACTTACAAATCCACCTGCAAAGATCGGGATGCTTGCCAGCCACATTTTCTGTCACTGAGCAATTTCAGTGCTTCGAAAAAAGTAAAAATAAAAATCACAGAATGGGTCAGGTTGGAAGGGATTACAGTGGGGCAGCTGCTCCAACCTCCCTGCTCAAGCAGGGTTACCAATGCACATTGCACAGGATTGTGTCCAGATGGCTCCTGAATATCTCCAGTGAGGGAGACTCCACAGACTCTTTGCTGTTGACAAAATGACAAATATTCACATTTCTCTACACCTTACAGCAATTCTACACTCCCTGTTCAACTGTTCATTTCAGATCTATTTTCAGATATTTATAACATTGCAGAAAAATGTTTTTGTAGGCTTAAGTTTGTCAATCCTCCATTTTCAGAAGACTGTATAAATGTATTTTTCAAGGATAAAAAGCTTCTGAGCATTTTCTAAACTATCAAAAAAAAAAAAAATTAGGCACTGATATCTAAACCGCAGCTTAGAATTTAAGCTTTGGATGGATTTACCCTTGAAAACCATCTTCTTACACTATTGTATGGTCTTCCTTCAGAGAAAAATCAGCTGGTTCAAAAATCCTGGCTATAGATTAGAGCCATTTGCTGTCTCCAGAGACAGGCAGCTTAGCATGAGCAAATGTCTGGAGAGCAATATATTTTTGAAGCAATTTCTGGGGAAAAAACCCCCTAAAAATCACCTTGCAATCTCTGGGCTGGATGAGTCTGAGTTTCAGGGGTTTTTAATCTGGTTTGATGTAGTTCTGTACTTGTGTTCCTGGCCCCACCTGCAGCAGCAATGTTTGCCCCAGTTATCAGCAGAGGCCATGGGTCAGGATGAGGTTCTGCTCCACCTGCCACAAACAGCAAGTCCTGGGTGCAAGCAGCTGGCAATTCCAATAGTTAAGACAGATACAAGATGAGAAGGAAACAGGTGGAAAGTGGAAATGGCATGCCCAAGTTCACAGCAGGTATGAGTCAGAAATAGAAGCCAAGTCTCAACTTCCACCCAGGACCTGCTTCCCAACTTCCAAACCCATCCAGACAATTGATTTTACTACAAAAAAAAAAAAAAATCTGGGTGCTTAGGTATAAATGCATGCTGTTTCATGAAGACTGGTGGGAAAAAAAAACTGGAAAAAAAAATGCTCTTCAAGCAAGGCCAAACCCATTGGTGATGCTATTTTGATGCTCACACCTAAATCACAGGCCAAGTTTAAAACATGAAGGCTCCAGATGAAGTCATAGAGCATAAGGACAAGTCTTAGCAAATTCCCAAAAGCACAGGGAAAATGTTGTATTTTGTCAAGTCACAGTTCTAAGTTAACATTACCATGTCCAACAAAGGCCTGTAACAGACTTTAAGCAAAGTGTATTAAAAAAAAATAAATAAGAGACTGGACAATCTTTCCCAGGCACAATATTCATTTCTGCTCCACCCCTGTCCAGTTTGTGGTTTAAAATAAAGTTATACAAATAACAAGATACATTTGTTTTGGCTTTTCAGTACTTCTACATAGCTAAAAAGTGAGTTGTATTGTGGCAAGAGCCTACTTTGGTCCATTGTACAGGAAAACCAAGCAGTTATAAAAACTGCTCAAGTACCCAACCCCTGCTGTCTCAGGGGAGATTTGAAAAGCAGTATCTAAATTTAGCAATGGGGCATAAGACTGTATATGGAACACAAGCTGTTTTACAGTCAAGAAACCTTATTAGAAACTAAGGGACAGAGCTGCTCCAACACCACACACTGCTGCTGGTTACTCTGGCATTTCCAGGCAACAAGGCCCCAGCCAAAAGCAGAACTCACTGCAGTACAAATACCTGGAAAATCCACCTCATTTGCCTCTTAGGAAAAAATCTCACAATGCCCAGGCTCAGTAAAGCTCACTTGTGTATTACAATTAACAAGCCTTTCTAGAAATCATGGAGTCCAAACAGGAATTGACATGTTAAAAAAAACTGATCCATTTACAAGGTATGTTAAAGCATATAGGGTATTTAAATACCATTTACACTGAGCTTTCAGGCTCTCCTTGAGCAGCAACACCTCTCAGGTACAAATCTCATTTAAAGCAATGCAACTCAAGCTACATTTCATGGAACCATAGAACAGGTTGGATTGGAAGGGACCTTTAGAGGTCATCTAGCCCAAGCCCTTCCCTATTTGGGTTGTGCAAACCAGGTGACAGCACAGATACTAAACGCTGAATCTCTTCTTCATCCAAACTATTCAAAGCTCAAAACCCACTATTTTCAGGGCTTCTTGTAAGATTTCCTATGGACACAAATCCAATCAAAGTATCTCTTTCTTACCCATATTTACCCCAAACCAAAAGAATAAGGCAATTTGGAAGCTGAGGTATCATCTGATGCTGCTCATAAAACAAGGCCAGTATAAAAGCAAGGTGAAACAGAAGATTCCTCTCCACAACGACCTGAGCTGACACCCACATTGCCAGAAGAATGAAATTCTTTCCCTATTGCTCCTTGAAATAGCCACAGACCTTGGAGATGAAGGAAGACATTCCTTTTCTTTGCTATTACCTATTGAAGGAAAGAAGAATGAGTGAAATTCTTCCTCTATTGCTCCTTGAAATAGCCACAGAACTTGGAGAAAATGGAAGACAGTCCTTTTCTTTCTCTAACCTATGCAAGGAGAGAAGAAAGCCTTAGAAATCATAGGAGCTCCAATGTAAGTGGGGAAAATGGAGGCCAATGCAGGGGAAACTCATGGAAGGACTGAGGGATGAGGAGTGCTAATTAAAATGTTGTGTCTTTTTTCTCTACACACACATCCCAGCCACCCCCCCACTTTATCTCCCATCAGTTATGGGCCTTCAGCTTGCTCCTCAGAATTCCTTTCAATATTTTCTACATGTTTACATTTTTATGACCATCTCCTTTCTCCTTCCTCTGCCAACAAATGCAAGGCCTGAGGAAGACACAAGAGGAACAGTTCTGAGGAGCTCTTGACAGTGCAGAGGAACATAAACCCATCCCCAGAACTCAAGTTATTAGTTACATTAGCAGAAGATGTTCCTTGATGAACAAAGAAGTCTTCATGCTATTGAGGGTTGTCCAAAATATCTTACTCCTTTGTTTAAGAGGATTATGCACTCTGAGGATTCCTGTTTATCAGTGCCCAGGTTCTCTCTCACCCTTCCCTTGCCAAATTCTTGTTAATTATGGAAACCCAGATCTGTGACCATGAAATAGGAGTTGAGGAATTAAGTAAATTAATCAGACTGTGAAGGGCAGATGCAATGCCTACACTACACCCATCACATTAAAACAAATCTAGGACTAGTGGGAAATGACATTCAGAAAATTTTCAGTTCTTTGAACACATCTCTCCTTCCTAATCAAAGTCTCTCCTCCATACAAATCCCCTGATTTTGTAAGCCAGCAAGCTGCTTTTCCCCAGGTATCCTCCACCAAGAATGTGAGCAGGGAAAGGTTTGTGAGCTTTCCTCCCTCCACACTGTTGATATAAAAACAATTAAGGAATTCTTCACTGGATTGTTATTTCTACAGCAATCCTTTGCCAGGGTTACTCACATAATTACTGTAATCTTTTAATCTAAGAGCTCTCCAAAGCCTTCTAACACATCCAGGACATGGAACCCCTAATTCTGGCTCTCCAGTCAGTTCAGATGCCCACAATAACTCTTCAAGGGTATATGGACAAGCACGGGGCTCTCCTGATCCTGTCCATACACAGCAGTGCTCTGAGCTGACCTTTGAGCAGCACTCACCATTCATTGACAGATTTCATACTCCATTTCCACAACTTCCTGATCTCAACCTTAAGGATACACACCCTGCATGTTTCCTTCAGCAATGCACAAACAAAAACAAGGCTTGCATCTCTTTTGCAACAGAACACACTGGACACTCATTACAAATCACTAAGAGAAGCAGATGCTAACTGTTAGTGAAAATATATGTACAAATTTAAGGTTTCAGCAGTCGTTAAAGGATAAAGAGTATCAAACCAAAGACTTCCAATGAAGGACTATTTCATTTTGCAGGAGTTTCTGTAACAGACTTCATGAACAGCTGCAAAAAGACACTTCTTGAGCCACTTAGATTTCTTCTTCCTTTCTACCCCTCAAAATAATTTTAATAACTATTCCCTGAATCTCCTACTGCTATTTGTAAAGGGAATAATGTGGGGTTTTAGCACATAAAACTGCACCCAAGAGTAGCTTTGCTGGGAGTATAAATTAAACTAAATTGGAAGGTGCTACATTCCCATCTGTTCCCCTCCATCAGAACCAATTCTTATTGGGCCCAGGGGAGCCAATTCAAAAAGCTGAAGTGGCAGAAATTAACACCATAAATAGTTTTCTGATACTGCTTGTGGAGAACAAGAGGCAGGAATGGACACCCACCTGGACTGTAGGTGTGCCACAGAACTACTCAGACCAGCCTGTGGTTGTAAGATCACGTTACCTGACATGGAAGTCACTATCCTACCTAGATAAAAACATTTTGTATGCAGTCAAATGAGGTAGGTTTAAGTTTGTTCATTCATTTTCAGCTACAAGAACCACATTAATGCACAAATTCCTCTGTTTAGAATCCTAGTAACTGCTCCTGTGCCTGGGCATACCCACACTGATCTCACAGAATGGTTTGGGTTGGAAGGGACCTTAAAGCCCATCTCATTCCAATCCCTTGCCATGGGCAGGGACACCTTCCACTGGGCCCTGCTGCTCAGAGCTCAATCCAGTCTGGCCTTTAATGTGTCCAGGGATGGGGCAGCCACAGCTTCTCTGGGAAATTCGTTCCAGTTTCCTCACTGTAAAGAATTTCCTCCTCATATCCAATCTAAACTCACTCTCTTTCACTTTGAAACCACCACCCTTGTTCTCTCACTACAAGTCTCCTCTTCAAGAGGATACAGCCAAAAAAAAAAAAAAAAAAAAAAAAACACTGGAAAAAAAAAAAAAAAAAAAAGAGGAAGGAGAAAAGCATTTAATTTTTCATTGTGATGTTCAGAACAACACATATTAAATGTTTCGAGCTGAAGTCCTAGTCTCAGACTGCTCGTGTTCTCCACAAAGGGAAGCCTATAACCTTATTCTCGACAACAAGAAGAACTTTACCACGCTGTGCTAAAACCACAGGGAAATTCAGGGCCCTCCAGAGGCCTCCAGCCCTCGCAGTTACCAGCCCCAACCTACGGGCTCCCTCCGGCCCTTGCCCTTCGGAGCCTTTCCGGCGCTACAACACCGAGAATCCTTCCGTACCCCCACCCTGCGGCCGCCCACCCTCCACGGGAAAACTTCCCATTGCATTTACAGACCGCTCCCCGCAGCCAGGCGTGCCCTGCCCCGCTCCGAACACCCAGCGAGGGCCCGGAGCGGCGCCGGCAGCGGGCGGGGACCCCGGGACAGCCCGAGTCCCGCCCCGCTGCCCGCGGGCCGAGCGCGCCCGGCCGCGCTCCGCCGTGACCTTGCCCGGCCCCTGCCCTGCCCGGCCCGGCCCGGCCGGGCCCCGGCGCTGCCCGCGGCCCCCGCGGCGGGGCCAGCAGGGCCTGTCCCGGTACTCACGGCGGAGGAAGCGGCCGAGCAGGCGGGCGGCGGCGGCGGGGCTGCAGCGAGACATCGTCCCGTCCGCAATGACGGCGGCGGCGGCCCCGAGCTCGGCCCGCCCCGGCGGCGGAAGCGGCTCCGCGGGGCCTTCTGGGTGTTGTAGGCACGGGGGCCATGAGGGTGGGGAAGGGCTCCGGGATCAGCGAGTGCGAACCGCAACCCGGCACCGCTACGGACACGTCAGGCTGTCCTTAAACACCGCCAGGGACCGGGACTGCAAGCAGCTGTTGATTCCCGCAAAGGCAGGCAGGCCCTGCAGAGAGACTTCAACAAGTGGGAGGGCTGGGCAATCTCCAACCATGGGAGGTTCAAGGAGGGAAAGTGCCGGATTCTGCTCCTGGGCTGGGGCAGCCCTGGATGTACAGACTGGGGAATGAGGGGCTGAGAGCAGGGCCATGGAAAAGGACCTGGGGGTCCTGTCAGGGACAAGTGAACAGGAGGCAGCAGTGCCCTGGCAGCCAGGAGGGACATCCCTGTGCTGGGGACATCAGGCACAGCAGCACAGCCGGGCAAGGCAGGGATTGTCCCGCTCTGCTCTGGGCTGGGGCGGCCTCACCTCACTGCTGGGGCAGCTTTGGACACCACAGCACAAAAATGACATTAAACAGTTAGAGAGTGTCCAAAGGAGGCAACAAAGATGGGGAGGGGCCTTAAGGAGAAGCTGTGTGAGGAGAGGCTGAGGGCACTTGGCCTGTTCAGCCTGGGGGAGACTGAGGGGAGAGCTCAGTGCAGTTACAAATTCCTGAGGGGAAGAGGAGGGACAGACACTGATCTCTGCTCCGTGTGACAGGGACAGGGCTGAGGGAATGGCCTGAGGCTGTGTCAGGGCAGGTTTAGGTTGGGTATCAGGAAAAGGTTCTTCCCCCAGAGGGTGTTTGGGCACTGAGCAGCTCCCCAGGGCAGTGGTCACAGCACAGCCTGGCAGAGCTCCAGGAGGGTTTGGACAATGCTCTGGGCACAGGGTGGGACTCTGGGGATGGGGCTGGGCCAGGAGCTGGACTGGATGGTCCTTGTGGGTCCCTTCCAACTCAGCTTATTCTGGGATTCCATGACTCCATCACCTCACAGAATCACAGGGTGGGTCAGGTTAGGAAGAACCACAGTGTGTTACCTGGTTCAACCCCTGCCATCAGCTGCCTCCAGAAAGATGTCTTGTAGATATAACCAGTACAAAGTACAAATAGTTGTGTATTTGTGGGCATAGATGGGGTAGGGAGGGCTGTGGGAGTGGATTGAAAAGAGACAAATTTTGCTTCGGAACAAAAATAAACAAGCAAAGTCATACTCTGATTTCTTCTCGATTTATTAATTAATCGTGTCCCTAAAACTGAGGCCAGAAGGAGATTGTAATGAATGAAGCATCCAAATGTTAAACTTCTTATGAGATATATATGATTCCCTTAGAAGGACACACACACACAGATTTTATAAGGAACCCCCACACTACTAAAAGATTTATACCTGGATCCATTTCCAAATCAAGTTTTAGTTAGGTCTTCACTAAGACTCTTGTGGAAATTATAGAATTTGAGTTAGATGCCAATGCATCATCATTCTGTATACAGAAACATTTTGCTTTTTTAGTGCTTATAGTAGGATCATGTAAGATGAGGGTAGGGGTTGTTGATTTGATGGTTTGGGGTTTTTTTAAACCTCAGTAGCAGAAACATCTCTTCAGTCCTTTACATTCAAAACCTTACTTTGTATAGAGTCTTTTCTTTCTGAAATTAAGATCAATGCAAGGCATCATCACTCTAATTGTTAAAGTTTCAAGGCATGGAAACGAGCTGTACAATATCTAATTGACCAGACATGCATGGAATTAAGGAAAACTTATTTTCAGTTGTTTTAATGCAGTAGTTTGGTTCCTGTCAGAGAACACTCTGTCCCACTAACATTAATTTTGCTGATTTATTCAACTGCCTAGAAAGAAACCGTTCAGCCCAGGGAGAAACAATGTAGCAATTATCAAGACTCAGGTAGCAGTGACAGGGGCTGCCTCACAAAGCTCAGATCAGTCCCAGTTCTAGTGGGGTGGCCAAAGGACTGCTCACTGTCCCAGGACTGCAGCCCCTTATTGCCACAAACATTGTGGTGAGCTTCCCACCTGGCAGAAATCCTTTGGGATTATCTTGTTGCCCAGAAAATCTGTGAATTCCCCATCCCTGGAAGTGTGTGAGACCAGACTTAATGAGGCTCTGAGTAGCCTGGTCTAGAGGGAGGTGACCCTGCCTATGGCAGGGGGTTGTACTTAGATGGTTTTTAATGTCCCTTCCAATCCAAACCATTCTGTAATTCTGTGGCAAGAGTCACATACTTGATCCATACAATAAACTCAGACATATTAAAAAACTTAAGGTTGTGCTCAGCCTGGCATCTGTACAAATTGCACAGTTGGTACAGCCACAAAATGGACTTTTTGGGCAGGTATTTAACAGCATCAAATATAGCCCTGATTTCCCATTCAGAATCTGAAGCAGATTTGTCTCCTGGTGCTGGCCAGAGCTAAAAGACATCCCATTGACAAATGCAGGTTCCAATAGGGAGGGTTTAGCAGGAAGGCCATCCTTGGAGGGAAAGCCTGTATTTAGGGAATTGCTAAACCAGAGACAAGTTATTGAGCTGGTTTAGCCCTTACCTCAGTGGTGACTCTGGATTTACATTTCTGGCATCAGCTGATGTCTGATTGCTGTCTCCCAATCTTGCCCTCAATGAAACAACACAGCAGCTTGAAATCCTCATGAGTCTTGTTAGCTGTAGTGGCATCATCACCTCCTATCACTGGAACTTAAGGATGTGCAAACAAATTGGTCATTCCCCACTATCTCCCTGGAATCAAGGCAGGAACCCAAGAATGAAGCTAAACCTTGGCCTCACGTCTATCCAGCTTCCAGCAGCTAAGGGAAGCTGACCCTTCTAAAAACAGACAAGTTTGTGGGTTTCTATACTTTACTTATAGGTTGTAAGTAAAAATAATCCCAGTATCTCAGCCCTGGGAAAGTGACTGGAGGAGCTGGACCACTGCTCTCCTTTCCTTTGAAAAGAGCACAGAGAAATTCAGAGCTGAGGATTCCCTCTGGAAGGATTAGCTTGTGCTTTAACCTGCTTTATTTTTAACCTGCAGTGGTTTTCAGTAACAGAGCTATGGCTGAGAGCATCTGCTAAGGAATTAGTTAGAAATTGACTTGCTGGGACTTCAGAGAGCAGAGATAAGGACCAGAGGAGAGTTATGGCAGGGAGGGTGTAGGTGGAGCAAGAAAAAGATCATCCAGCTTGCTCTTTTTCTGTGCAGTCGCCATTATGCTTTCAGCAAATAAATTCTAGATTTTGCTTCTGAAAAATCCTGCAAACTTTTATGGTAGTGCTATTAGTATAGTTATTTTGGGGAGAGGGAGGTGGTTTCAGTTTCAGCCAAAGGAAAATAAAGGAGCACACAAACACTACCCCTCATCCCTAAGCTGTGCAGTGGCTTGGTATTTCTAAACAGGTTGACATTTCTAGGGTGCTTCACAAACAGGAGATCAGATTTCAGCTTAGCACCAACTGCGATCACGACATCAATATCAACATCAGAAGCACTTCAGTGGGAAGTCCCAAGGATGGACACCTGCAGCCTGCCAGCCCCAAAATTATCCTTTCAGGTCCATCATGGCTTGGATTTCTCCTGGAAGGAAGATGCTGCCAAAGACCTGTGGTGATCTTCATCTAAATAGTGTTTTTTTCCTTTGCTCTGTGATTTGAAGCAAGTCTGGCTTTGTCACATATCAGGGGCTTATCGGAGCTTACTCATTTTATTCAGTAAATCTTGCCAGAAATGCTTCAGCAGCTCCAGGTCTTAGAGAAAAGCTTGACATTTGATGGGTTTTTGTAGCAGTTCAGTGGGCTGCAGCCATACACCTCCCACTGTCTTTCTCCCTCCTGCAGACAGGGCAGCCAAGCAGAGCAATCTGGTTTATTAAAAACACAGGTGTCAGACCTGGAGCTGCCCCACAGAGCTGGGAAAGGTCACGTCCTGCAGACCTGCTCTTCCAGATCATCAGGTTGCACTGCTGGTCATGAGGAGTGGAGCAGACCTGAAGATGGGAGGGGTTCACAAAGGGAAAACAGCAGACTGGGACAAATTCTGTTCTCAGAGACCCTGCACAGTATTTTCCTGGTGTTGGAGCAGGATACAGGATCCTGCAAAGCCTCTGCCACCCAGGAAAATGCAGGAGCGAAATGGGATGTAAGTTCCTTGAAATGCATGTGCCAGAAAAGCCTCTGGCCATGGCTTGTTCCCTTGCTGTCAGGAATTGAGTTTGGCTGTTGATTCTTTCATAGAATTGATGCCTGAAGTTTTAGCTTCTATATTTTTCAGATTCTGTACTGCCTTAGCGTGTGACTCTGACCTTCATATAAAATGTTAGCAGGTTCTCCTCACAGTTCAGTCAGACAAAACAATTCTTTTCCAGCCCAGAACCAAGGACACTGCTGCAGCTTCAGGCCCAAAAAGTGCAAACAGCAGCAAATTGAGGAGAGCAAACTGGGAGGATGGGACTTCCTTCCTAACCTGAAGCTGTAATTGGACAATTAACCCCAATATGTAAATGGACCAAAACTTACAAAAGTGTGAAAACTCATGACCCAGGGTCCATCTTGGGTGTAGCCATGGCTGGGCTCTTGTACTGCCCAAGGTGAAACCTTTGAAGGCCTTTTAATAAACATCTACTTTATTCCTTTAACACTGTTCCTCTGTTCCAGTAGTCTATCTAGGCATCAGAATAATGGAATGGTTTGAGTTGGAAGAGACCTTAAAGACCATTTCATTCCAATGCTAATTCTTTGCCCTGAAAAAGACTCCACTGAATACCAGTGAATCCCTGTGTGATAAATAAACTCAAGTCTTCTTCCATGAAGGCCACGTTGGTTTTTAAGGTTTCAGGATTGTGGGGTGCATCTCAGCAGGAGTGAAGCTGAAAGCTGATAAAACCCTAACATCTAAGAGCCAGAACTGCAGCATGGAAATAGGCAGATTCCTTTTGACCTCAGCATCCCTGAAATGCTGTGGTTCATGTGTCTCTGCAAAATTAGTTGTGGAGCAATGATTTAATTTTTTATCCCTGTGAGGTTTAAGAAAGCCATAATTCTGAAATTCAGCATCAGAAAATAAGAGAGTGGGAAGGGCTGGGGGCACCCAAAAGCCACATGCAAGAGGAAGGTCTCAACCTGGCTAAATGTAGCACAGCCTACAAAAGATCAGGTCTAGTCACAACACACAGAAGTCAGAAACACATGGAATGTGTTCACCTTCAACATGGAGAGCAGTAAATCCAGCTACTTCCCATTTGTCCTGTTCCCCCATCATTGTCATCAGCTATTTCATAGGGAGATTGGTCTGGCTGCTGCAGGACAACTGGGCTGGGCAAGGCAGGGCTCTGAGATCCTGGAGCAGGAACTGGGGGTTTTTCTTAGCCCCAGGTGACAAACTTCTCCCCCCAGCAGTCTCCTGGGGCTATTGCCTTAGTTCCAGTGATGTTCACCCTCCTCTCCTGGAGACACACACACAAAAGCACAAAGAGAAGATCCCTTGCAATTCTTATTTAATTCTGCATCACAGAGCCATGGAATTCTTTGGGTTGGAAGGAATATTTAAAAGTCCTCTGGACAACTTCCCTGTCATGAGCAGACACACCTTGCACTAGACCAAGCTTCTCAGAGCCCTGCCCAATCTGAATGTATGTCAACGCCTTAAGAAGTGCTGAGCTGACAAATTACACATTTTTACTCCCTTTTATTGGATGCCATCAGCTCATTTTCAGTGGTCAGACAGGTCACCTGCAGTCTGGAAATCCCAGAGCTGGCCACAGCAGCTTCACAAACACAATTCTGTTGGAATTTTTTGCACTAAAATTGATTTTCTTTTCAGGCACTGTGGGATTGATGAAGAATAGAAGTTCTCTGGAGGTCTAACAGCCCCAGAATAAAATATGAATATAGGTTTATTCCATGGCAGTCTTGCACCTAAAGAAAAAAAAGAATTTTGCTCAAATTTATTGTTACACTGAAGCCAGCTTTGTCCTTGCAAAAGTAACTGACAACATTAAAAGTACCCAGATTCTTTCTAAAGTGAAGAGTTTTATTTGAGGTTTTTAATTTTGCAGAAATCTTCCTGACACAGCAATGTCAGTGTGCAAAGTTCTGCAGGACCAAGTTAATGTTCTACTGAAATCCTTTGCTTCAGGCCTAGTCCTTGAATGTCTACAAAATGTCTACAAATGTCTAAACTAAATCCACAGGGGCTAATCCTCATTTCACATCCTTGCAGTTAAAGTTGGAGCAGCAGCAGTGAAGGCACTGCAATGGCAGCACTTGAGACCTGGTGACCTCTGTGAGATCCCTCTGGCTATTTATCCTTAAAGGCATAAAATCAGCTTTCACTAAGTATACTTATTTTTCATTTTTAGTATTATTTAGTATATATTTTTCATTGGCCAGAGAAGCTGTGGCTGCCCCAT
The DNA here is from genome assembly GCA_030060385.1 of Muscicapa striata striata. Taxonomy (NCBI): domain Eukaryota; kingdom Metazoa; phylum Chordata; class Aves; order Passeriformes; family Muscicapidae; genus Muscicapa; species Muscicapa striata. The sequence continues at coordinate 765,763 of JAREIS010000045.1, read as the reverse complement.
CCCTGGAATTGTTCAAGGACAAGGCTCTGACCCACCTGGTCTAGTAGAAGGTGTTGCTGCCCGTGGCAGGGTTAGAACAAGGTGGTTTTTAAGGTCCCTTCCAGCCCAAACCATTCCACGATTCCCCGATTTTCTCGTGCACTGTAATAGCCACAAAAACCACTAGATGTCACAACGGTTTCACTGTTCGACTGCTCACTCCTTAACAGCCTTGCCTGAAGAACAACTTTTGCAGGTTTAACTGAAGAGCAAAACACAAAGACAACTAAGCAAAACCAAGGTGTTATCCCCAGGAAGTGCAGGGTGCTTTAGGACACGCCTTTCTTGAGGAAAAAAAAAAATCGTGTTTCTCAAATTCTCTGGTTTTGGGCACAAAAAAGCTCTGCAATTTGTTCAATGTGAAGGAAATTAATGTGCAGGACCACGCTGAACCTTTGAAACTACAGCAAAAAACTGGTGGGAAGAAGTTTGGTGTGGGACACAAACAACTGTGTGGATGCAGGAAAGCAAAGTGACCACAGGATATTATTTTTTGCTTTTATTCTGAAAATTTCACTGCTGGAAGTGGCTTTCCTGCACTTTCCCTAGTAATAGCATATGGCATTTGTGTTGTCACTGTAGTTTGTTGATGCTTGATGGTCCTGGAACACACAAGCACCCACCCACCTCCTCCTACTGAAATAGTGAAGAAATAGCAATAGCATCAACTGAACTTAATTAGGCCAAACTCGAGGTGTTTTCTGTTGCAGGAGCTAATTTTAGATGCCAAACTGCCACAGAGGCTGGCTGTATCTCTGCCCTATTTTGGCAGCTCGTGGCAGAGAGGCAAATGATTGGAAGGTGAAGGAGTGAGCACAGTTGCTTCAGCCCATGTGAAGGTCAGGGGAGAATATTCTTCCTCTGTTCCCAAGGCAATCTGATTTCTGTCTCTGCTGGTGTCATCCTTAGGAACCTGTTCATCCTCAGGACTTGGCACTGAAGTTGCCATAAAAGAAAAATACACTATTTTTTTGATCGAGGTTCAAACTAATTATCTCCCACAGGCTTTTAGAGAGTTTTTCTCCTCCCTAAACACAATGTAGTCACTTCACCAGCCTGTGCCATCATTATGTGCATGAAAATAATAGCAAAACTGAAGATAATTAATTCATTTATTCACTCTCTCATGACCAGTAATTGCTCCTGTGGATTCCTTTTTCACTCCAGTGACAACAATGATTGAAACAAAACCAAAACTGAATTTCTGTGAAATTGCTGTTAAAGCATTCCTTAAAGGTGGAAAAAAAAAAACAAACCCAAAAAAAATCAAACAAAAAACCCCCCAAACCTAAAAATAATAAGAAAGTACAGAGAAAAAGAAAGCAAAGGTGATTGTCAACACCTTACAAGAAGCAGTGTGCATCTTGGGGGGGTGTTCTCACTGTGCTGATTTGTGGAACAACTTCTTTGTGAAGGAGGAGAAAGGGCAGAATTGATCTCTGCTTGTGCCTGGGGACAGAACCCGAGGCAATGGCCTGAGGCTGTGTCAGGGCAGGTTTAGGTTGGGTATCAGGAAAAGGTTCTTCCCCCAGAGGGTGTTTGGGCACTGAGCAGCTCCCCAGGGCAGTGGTCACAGCACAGCCTGGCAGAGCTCCAGGAGGGTTTGGACAATGCTCTGGGCACAGGGTGGGACTCTGGGGATGGGGCTGGGCCAGGAGCTGGACTGGATGATCCTTGTGGGTCCCTTCCAACTCAGCTTATTCTGGGATTCTGAAGAACTTGGTTTAACTTCATCCCTAAAATGGACATTAAATGGGAAAGTCCAGGAACTTGAGCTGAACTAGTTCATATCCCAACTGTCCTTCTCTGAAAGCTGAGTGCATTTCATGGGAAAACAGATTTAAAATCCCACAGAAAATAAATGGCACTTATTATACCTTGAGTGAGCTTTGAATCAGACCTGCAGTGGATTCCAGAGGAAACCCACTGGAGGTGCCCCCATCTCTCTGGGAGATGTCCCATCACAGGGCATTGGAAGCACAGGCAGGAGCCTGCTTTTCCTGAGCAAGGGGCATTTTTCAGCTCAGTGGGGTTTCTGCTTGGTTGCACCACTTCAGTGGGTACCACAGAGGAGTGTTAGCTGCCTGCTCTCACACTCCACTGAAACACCCAGGCACATTTACCCTCAAACTGAAATATTTGCAGTGTTTAAATTCACTGGGATTATTGACAGGTTTAGAATGAGACAGGCCCAAGTCCTGTAGGAGACCACAGCAAAGCACTCCTCATCATACACCTGTGTGTGACAAAGTACAATTTTGATTGGATTTACTTGTGCAGGACAAGAAATATTTGAAAGGTGAGGTTAGAAATGGCTGAGTCTGGCTGTGCTTCCTCCATGTTGGGGTGGACTGCAGAGGAGGAGGTGGATCATGGGTTAGCACCCACATCTCTGCACTGTGACAGGAACCCAGAGTGGCACAAAGGTGTCTGAACTGCCTCAGGCTTGGGCAGAGGGTTCCCAGCCTGCCTGCATTCACCTAATTTGCATGACTTGCCCATCACAAGATTATTTATTACAGTGGCTTTAGCTAAATTCCTCTTCCTCACTTTAAAGCCATGCTTTGTCCGACTTTAGATGCAGCCTAAAACAAACTGAGGCAATGAGTCTGTTCAAGCTGACAGGCTTTGCTAAATGAGCATCTCTGTTGGACTCTGTGGTGCTTTCTTTTGAGATAACACCAAAATCACAGCTCACCCAAGCCTGATGCCAACTCCCTTCATGACTGGAGGGAAGAGAAACTTGGCCCATAATTTGCCCAGGAAGAAAAAAGGGAAGAAAAGGGAGAAGATAAATATTTTCACCCTCCCACCACCTTCCATTCTCCACATGTAGCCCAGCTTTTTCTAAATCAATCTAACAAATCCTAGATGAAAACATTAATTATAGCTATGGATATAGCCCCTGCTCTGCCCCACATCAGCCTGGGAAACACCCTGTGAGATCCAGGGAGGCTTCCTCCCTTTGGTCAACTTCCCAAGCTGTGCCAATTGAACCCCATCCTCGGGGCTTGGAGCTGTATCAGAGATGCCCCAGGTGATCATCCTCAAGACACCAAAGGTTCCTTGTGTATTTTGCCTTGACTGTTTGGACTGGCCTCCCCAAGCATTGCATATGTTTGTCTGGAGAAGCCTTGCCTGTTTCCAGAAAAGCAGGACGGTTCAAACCATCTGTTTATCAGCAGGGTTGAAAACGCCTGTTGCCAGGTGAAAACTGAGAGCCCTCATCTCTTTTGTCTCCTTGGAACTGTTTGTTGGTCAGGTTTGGTCACAATCCAGATATTCTCTTTATCAACCTGGCTGCTGGCACCTGAGTGCATTACATCAGACCTTTGTGGGTGATGAAGGCAATGACAGGGCTGATACTGGATTTAGGGGGTGACTGGCTGCCTGGCAAGCAGCCCCATCCCCAGCACAGCCACTGTCACCATCCCTGTGATGGGGAAGTAAACAACACAAATTTGAGTATGTTGGCTCCGTCTCACTCTCCAAAAATCACCTGTTGTGTTTCTGCAGTGGCCTGGCTGATTCCCAGAAATCATCCCCTGCTCCCACACAGATTCCATGGAATTTTTTAGCACATGAATCTCCATATCCTCCCCCTCATCACACCTCTGCATAGAACAAGCCAGTGAAGGTGTGCCATCAGGGATCTTTCTGTGAAACACCTTGATTTTTAAAACTGCATTTCACTCAGTCTTTCAAAACATCTTTCCTCTCCATCTGTGAATCCATCTGCAGCTGACAGTGATTTCTGGTTCATCAGCTCCACCCACTTCACTGGAGCTGTTCCTGCTTGGTGTGGAGATGAGGAGCCCTCACTGTGGGCTATCACCCTCTGATCAGTGGAAGCCTTTTACTAGGTCACATTTGCCTAGCAAGTGAGCAACAGCTTGGGCCAGATGAGATACTCTGTGTACTTGAGTAGATCTGAAAAAAATCTCTCTGCATCCTCCATTGAATATCCTGAATTCAGGAAAATTTTGTAGCCATTCTTTCCACTTCTACACATCCCTCCTAGAATCACATTTTCTGCTCTAAGCAATGCAACACTTTTCTGAAGTGTTATTATAGTTGTCTGGTGTTGAGAGACCTGTAGGTAGATGGGGATGGGGGTTGCTTTTGTCTGGGTTGGGCACTCCCAGAAGGTGAGAGGTCCTGCCTAAAATAGATGGAGTGAATCCATTTGGCTCTTTCCATAGGGCTCCAGGTTTGTCCAAGCTCATGTAGCTTTTGAATGAGAAGTTATGTGAAATAAATCCTACTACTGATGTGGGAAAACTAGGAGTAAGTTGTTCCTGGTCCTGCTCTATCCGTTTGATCAGCCAAATGGCTGCAGAGATGGATCAATAGACAAATAAAGAAATTAAAACAGACAATATTTATCTGTGCTTGGCCAGCCATCTGGCTAAATAGCAATATTGATCCTGTAAATAATGATATCCCTGAAATGATATCCCTGAAATACCTCACTTACTCCTCAAGCAATAAATACAGGCCTTAGGGTGTGAATTTCTCCACTGAATTTTTCTTGGGGAAGGCAGCCATGCACTACAGAGTAACAGCAACATGTGGATTCTCTGTCTCACATTGATTTTATCTATTTCTCCTAAATTAGTCAAATGAAGACTAAAAAGGCATCAGGCTTTTTTTCCCCCGTCTCGTTTACTGAATATTCAGTTTGGAATTCTGAGTATTATTTACTCTGAGTATTTTTTAGTTGAGAAATGTTTGAGTTTTCCAAGCATTCTTGAACTTTGAGTTTCAAGAGTTTCAACTCAATGCATTGAGTTTCTAAGCACTGACCAAACAAAGCTTATTTTGCTCTTTATAACCAAGATATTCCCAAATTGGATAACTGAAACAAGTTTCAAGAGCTCACATTAAGCACTTAGTGACTGCACCACTTTTAGGCAGCTGAGTTTAAGAGCTGAGTTAAAATCCTGAACACCTTTTTTAAACGATTCCCCCCATGTGAGATGTCCCCATCAAGGCTTGGAGAGAAGTAAAGGCCCAAGGCCAAGTCAGTCCTGATGCAGAGGGATACAGAGGATGCAGAGGGATGCAGAGATGCAGAGGGATGCAGAGGATGCACAGAGATTCAGAGAGAGGCAGAGGAATGCAGAGGGATGCAGAGGGATGCAGAGAGAGGCAGAGGAATGCACAGGGATGCAGAGGGATGCACAGGGATGCAGAGGAATGCACAGGGATGCACAGGGATGCAGAGGAATGCACAGGGATGCAGAGGGATGCACAGGGATGCAGAGGGATGCACAGGGATGCAGAGGAATGCACAGGGATGCAGAGGGATGCAGAGGGATGCAGAGGAATGCACAGGGATGCACAGGGATGCACAAGTTCGGGGTGAGGGTCTCAGTGGGGCTGTGTGGGAGGGGTGGGCTCAAGACACCGGGCTCAGAGGGGACAGCAGGGGCTGTCCTGTGCTGGGCACAGCCAGTTCCAGGTGGTTCTGTGGTTGCTGCAGGTGCTGGGATGTCCCTTTGTGACAGAGGCTCTTTGTGACACAGGGGCCATGCTGTGCCCAGAGGCCACTGTGACCTCAGGGGTTTTTGAGGCATAGAGGCCGGGGTGCCACTGCCCAAGAGAACCTTTCTCAGGAGGCAGCAGCTGCCTGAGAACCTCTCCAGGAAAGCATGACAGAGACACCCAAGAGGGAGAAGGTGAATCCCAAATCCTTGCCCACCCAGGGGCTGCTGAGCCTGAAGAGGTGAAGGATGAGCCATGGGGCAGGAAGGAGAGGCTGGTGATGGGACAAGGCCGTGCCAAGACAGCACCTCCAGCCCACGCCTCCTCTGTCCCACAGATGGACTGGAAGCAGCCGCTGGTGGAGCACGGGCAGCCACAGAACAAGAAGCACTGCCCAAATGCTTCTCCTGAGGCACGAGAGGCAGCGCAGGCAGCAGCCCTGGGCCAGCAGGTGCCCTCAGCAGGGGCACAGAGCCACTGCCCAGCCCTGCAGGGCCCCTGCTGTGCCCCAGGCCCCTCGTGGGCCCAGGGGACAGCCCAGACCCTCAGCGGGCAGTGGGCAGTGCTGGCAGCACCAGGGCCTGCGGACGGGGCCTGGGCCAGCGAGGAGGAGGAGGGGGAATTGTGCCATCCCCTCGAGCCCTGCCGAGGGGAAAACCACACGGAGCAAGAGCTTTCCCAAGGGGAGCTCAGCACAATCCTGATGCTGTCCCAAGAGGAAAGCAGCAGCGACAGAGCGTCACCGCACGAAAACTGGAGACACATCACAATCCGGACTGTGTGGGTGAACCCCAAGTACCCGGAGCTCTTGCGGGGTCCCCTCCAGGAGCAGGTGACTCCTTGTGCCTCAGACGAGGAGCTGCCAGCAGCAGGGACACCAGCCCTGTCCCAGGCAGCCCCTGCTGCTCCTCCTGCTCCTCACGGGCCCGGCTGGCAGCCCCGGCGCTGGGCGGCCCGCAGCGAGCCCGCAGGCAGCCCCCCAGCCCCCGGCGGGCCCTGCGCGCCCTCTGCACCCTGCTCTGGTGCTCCTGCTTGCATTAGCACCCACTGCCAGGCTGCTTCAAATCAGTTCACCTGGGGCACGTCAGTTGTCAATAAATGTTTTTATATTTCCAAAGAGCTCTGGAGAATCGTCATTGTCTGTGGACACCATTGAAGCCCCAGGCTGAAAATTGCAAGGCTCAGAGCTCTTTTCTCTTTCTCATGCTAGGGAATCTTTTCCCAGGCTGAAACAGTTTCTCAGCTCCAGTCTGAGCCTTTCCCAGGATGATAACATTTGGGAAAAACAGAAAGGAATTAATAACAAGATTAGCACCTAGTGTTCACTGAAAAACAGTTCTCACAGTCTGTGAGAAAGTTTTGTTTTCCTCTGTGGTCCAATGGACTGCTGTCCTGTTTGTAGTTTGTGAACCACACTATAAAATGTGGTTCCATAGTTCAATAAATCGCTTCTTTAGCCACATGGCTGGAGAAGTCTCTGTCGTTATTTTACGTGACTCCCAGCGCGTACAGCGACAATTGTCCTTCGTTACTGCACAGGGATAGAAGCAACCAACACCTTTCCTGCAGGAGGACACGCCAATAAAAGATGCTGATTTGCCAGCAGTGCTCAGTGTGTCACCTTGGGACCCAGATGGGTTCCAGCAGCAGCAGAGATTTGAAAATCAGTGGTTTCATGGTCGTTGTGGCCAAAACAGCCACCAGTCACCACCTCACCCACGAGAGCCTCTCTGGGAACAAGCAGCAAAGCACATTGGGCACCCCTCCACATCAGCTCCCCAAGGCCCTCTGGCAAGAAGTTGTCATCCAGGTGTCTTGGGAATCTCCTGGACCTGTCTTTTCCCAGTTAACACCTGCCAGAGGAATTGTGCCACAAGGACAAGTGTAGTTGGGTTGGCAGTGTCCTGAGGGTCCTTAAAGAATAATTTCAATATGCCTTGTCCTGGCTGGACAATAGCATAGAGAGTGAACATAAGTGAACTATGTCCTCTGACTGGTGTCCAGGATTCTGGGCACTTGAGGTGAAGAAATGTCACTTTGAGATAAAGGAACTTGGATGAAATATTCCCTGCTGACCTGGCATATGGGAGATGTAATCAACTTTACTTTCAGTTCACTGTCTCTAGAACATCCATGATTTTTAAGGGGCAGATACTAGATTTACTCCAGGGATAAAAATCCCAGCTAAATAACCAGATGGGTTTTCCTCTTCACAACTCAACACAGGCCAAGCTCATCTGTGGAAAGGGAGCATGGAACTGTGCCTGCCTGCCTGCCTGAGAGCTTAAAAACATGTCCATCTGATTTTCAGAAAAAAAAAAAAAATCCTACCTTTTTTATCTTTTATACATGACCCAAAACTGATTTAGTTAAAAAACAGAAAAGCCAAGAAATTGCCCAGGCAGGATGCATGAAATGATACTGAACTTCTGTGTAATGTTTTTATGTGATTGTGACTGTCACATGTGGCAAAACCTCCAGCTGTACAATCCAGTGAGCAGAGAAGATTTTTCTAATGATTCTACAGCTGAGAATGTTCAATCTGCTAAAAGATTCTTGCTGACTTGCTTTAAAAGTGACAAAAAGCTCTTGGCCAGCCTCACTGGTGCTAAGGCAATGGTGTTGGTGAGGCAGAGCATCCCAGGAACTGGAAATGAAGCCCATTGGGCATTTGTGGGCATCAGAGAGATGAATTACAGCAAAGCAACTCCTTGAGCAGCTTCCAAGGGTCAGATGGGGGAGCAATAATGGCCTTGGGCTGCTGGGGATCCTCTGGAAGGAGGCTGGAAAAGACTGTTGGTAGCCAGGGCAGCAGATCCACAGGAAAAAACATTAGAGCCTGAGCAAAAACACTCAGTGCAGCCCCCAAAGCCCCAGCCAGGGTCAGCATGTGCTGGCTGAGCTCTCAAATAAGGATGAAAGAAACATATCATAAATGATAAACCACAGCCCACAGCTGACCTGTCCTGTAAGTACCCTGTCCAAAATGTGGTGATCTGTGGCAAAGAGGCTGACTTTTCCTAAGGTGCTCATTTGCAGTGGATCATATCTTGCAAACCTTCTCAGTAGAAAGTGAGATTATCTGCTTACTCTTCAATTAGGCAAGATTTTGGTACATTACTTATGAGCTGTTGGATTTGACTCCTCACTGATCTGGTTCAAGTTACATATAAAAGTAAAGAAAAGAATTACAATATCCTCTTCAAAAAATAATACTAATTTAAGGGCTAGAGGAAGGCAGGACTGTCTTTTTTTTTTTTCCAGCAATAAATTAAGTTAGTAAGAAGAGCATCCCATCTACCATCTAGATTTACAGCAGGGTTTTTCAATTTCATTTGTCATTGCCAAATGCATTACATTGGGATTAAGCTGCACAGGTTATTAAATACTGATTACAGGAAGACAGCGTGCTGTGGCAGGCAAATAAAACTTGCAAGTTACTGAAATTAAGGCTTTGAAAATGTTTAAGGGAATTAATGTTTAATTAGAGATCTTGATCTATAAGGCATTTTAGTAATAGCTTCACTAGGAGATTACACAAACCTGTGAGACATTTATAAGTAGAAAGGATACTTGATGTAGTATTTTCTTTAATTAATCCTGCACTGGAAGGCCACCACAAGGGAATTTAGAGTTTGGTGCACAATAAAAAAGACCATTCCAGTTAACAGGCACTTCAGCTTCCATGGGGTTTGTTTTTTTTGGTTGTTTTTTTTTGTTTGTTTTTTTTTTACTATCAAATTCATGTGCACGTATTTTTAACGATATGGCATGAGATGAACTTTGAATTTAGTGTTAATAAAAATATTTCTAACTCAACATCCCCAAGTGAATTTGGATATTGAGGTGTCAGGAGGTTTACAGATCTGAGGTATTTGGCTTAATTGTCACTTTTTTCTTCTGCTGAATTTCATCTTTCTCTTACTGACTTGCAGAAACAACATAAATCATCAAAAGCATTTTGCTTTCCAATATGATTGATAGTTTTATCTTTCACTCAGACATTCTTGTACAAAGTCTTCTGTTTTCAGTAAAAAAAAGGTTTATGTAATTTCCTGTAGTCAAACCAAGTGACTGATCCTTTACTGCTTTGCTCACTACATTTAATGTTGATGGTCTGACATGATTTTCACAAGGCTAGAAGTGTCATTATGGAACTGTAAGAGGTGTTTTTGTTGGTAGGTGTAAAAATACACCCAGAAAAGTCTCATGCTCTGAAAAAAAAAACTCCTGGTCCCTGCTACCAAGGTTGTGGAGTTACAGGGATGATAAAATTCCCATTAAAGTTACTGGAAGGGGAAATGAATAAACTTGACAAGTTTTCAGTACATAAACCTGGCAGTTTTAGTTCTTTAAGTTCATCTTTAATCTGAAATGCATCACCTTTCTGCTGATGTACTGAGTGAAATAAAATTGCAAAGACATTTTTGAGGATTCAAATAGCTTGATAAGTTTGAAAAATCACTTTGAAAATGAGGACATCTTTCCTTTTCCTCTTCCTTTCCTGGTGCAGCTGGACCACAGTGTCATTACACAATTTTTTGTTAAATCCACACAGTTAAAAAATGGATCTGGCTTTATGTTTGAAAGATATTAATACATATTACAGCTTACTAATATTCCTCACAGCTAATTTTTATCACTGGTTATGCTATGCTGATTTTCTCCTCATCACTTTAGCTGTAATTGTTTGGTTTAATACCCAGAGCACACATCCTCTATGCTGACTGCTTAATTATTTTCACCTCTTTTTATGTCACATTTCTCAGATCAGTAATTATGTCAGATCATAAACCTTACACTGACTATAATAACTTGACAAATAGTAATACTTTCTATATAATATGGAACAAGGTGAGTTGGTTTAACAAAACACATAATTTCTTTCTAGTTAGTTTAATTAATTTATCTTAATTATTTAACCTATTAACCACAGGTTAATTAAATTGAATCTGATGCACTCTCTTACTATACTTCTATTCCTTTTTTTTTCTCCTGAATGGGACTAGTATTTCATTACCTCTGTTGCTCATTAATTTTAGTGCTGCTGTTGCTCTTTCTTGAAACGTTTGTTTCCTCCAGGGCCAAGTTAATCCATAATTCAGTACTAATGGTAAATCTCCGTGCATTATCCACCACAGACAACCCAAAAGGCAATGGGGGGCAGGGCTGGATCACATCAGGTAACAAAACCCACTGCAGGAATGCACCCCAAATAGCCACAACCAGCCTGCCTTGGGTGTAAAAAGACACCACCTTCCACCTGTTTTTGATAGCCTTTTTTTCCCAATGCCATCTTATAAAAATATATCCCTGCTTTTCTTCCTAGGGTGCAAGGGAGCAGGGTGGGACAGAAGTGGCAACCCATTTCTAAAGGCTTCTGAAGGCTCTATTGAAAAGCATCTTGAAAATTCAAAGCCCAGAGCAAATGCCACGGTGAAACCAGCCAAGGTGGTAAAATCAAATTCAACAAACTCAGGCTCAGGAGCAACTGCTCTGCTTCTACCCAAGGAAGTGACAGGGAGCTGCAGTGCCTGCCCTCAGCTGGAGATCTACCACAGCATGCTCATCTATAAACTGTTACCTCTCCAAAAACACCTGTAATAATGGTGACAGCCTAGAAAAGCAAGGACAGGGACTGGAAATACCTCTGCTGCCTTTCTTCAAACATGCTTGTGGCAAGGCAGCTGAGCAATCAGTGTAAGGGGGCTGTGCTGGTGACAGGGCAGAGCCAGGGCACAAAACCACCCCAGGAGGGGATGGACTCCCTGCACCACACCTGAATGTTCTAGCAGATGAAGATGAGGGTGGTCATGACACATGAGGGAGGCTGGCAGCCTCCAAGGGAAAGGACATGACCATTCCTTAAGTCAAACCCCATCTACTGACTCTGCAAACGTGAGCTGGGGCAGCTTGCATAAGGATTCAGACACTAAATTTTCTCCAGGGATTTTAAGTTCCACACAGACATTTTAATTCCAGCTGTGTGGTACAGTGCACACTGTGCCCATAACCCACAGCCCAAGACCCACAGTCCCACCTGAGCAGGGCAATCTGCTGCAAAAGCCCCCACGGGATCTACCCCAGCTCAGGAGCAGCTCAGGAATCAGACCTGCCCATCTTCAGGCTAAGGAGCCCCTGCTAAGCACAGAGCTGAATGAGATCACAGCTGGTCCAGGGCCAGAAAGTAATGGTGCAGTAATGGGTTTATTGGCTTTTTGAGAAGGAGCTGTTTGATTTCAGACAGAGGAGAGTCAACAGCAGCGTTCAGTGCCGCTAATCTCATTTCCAGCGGCACGCTGAGTGAGAAGGCACTTGGGCACAAAGCTGTGCTCGATTGCTCTGTTTATCCAGGATTACATTAGGAGCCCAAGAGCATCTGAAAACAGCCCCTAGCCACAGCTAGAGCTTTGCAAATGGCTTCTGCAGCACCAGGCTTGTGGGAAAAGAAACCCCAGTGTTTCCAGCAAGCTGCTTGGCAGTTTGCTCAGTACAAGAGCTGGATTTAGATGCACAGGTTTTAGATGTGCAAATTGAAGGCAGTGTCTGTTGAGGAAAGTACTGCAGATAACAAGTGTTGACCAGGTGATTTGGTTCATTTTAAATAATTCATTTACCTTAAGCAAAAAGAAATCAAATGCAGAAGGGTGGATTTGCCAGGGTGAGGGATTCTTGCAAGGGGAAAGTTAGCAGAAGTTGGTCGGATCATGATCTGCCCCATTATCCACAAAATAAGTTACTTAGAGAACAAAATTATCACCAAGTCTGGTATAACAGCTCTTTATTTCAGTGTCTAAAACACAAAGAGAGGGCTTGCATTTCAACATCAGAACCATGCAAAGCACCTATACACCAAAAATGAAATACTGAATGAGTGTCTCTCTCCTGCTACACAGAGAAAATTCAGGCAGGAAGACTCCGTTTTCCTGTGCGTTCTGCTTTATCCATCCACAAATCAACCAGCTGTGAGGGGTGATCAACAACCTTCATTCCAAACCAAATCATTTGCCACTGAACACTATTTCATACTGCCCTAAGCTGCTAAAATATGCTCCTGTAAACTTCATCAAGCACCCAGTTCTGCTCTTGGTCTACAAGGACAAAGTCCCAAACATCTCCAGCTACAGGACAGACCTTAATCAGAGGTACTGAATTTAAATGAGAGCAGAGTTTGGCTCAAAGGATGAATGTCTCCTCCATACAGAAGCCCAGAAAAGGCCCTTATTAGTGTCCCAGAGAGGGGGATGTAGAGACCACCCTAGACTCAGAGAATTGTCATGTGCACAGAGGACAACCAGACATCCTGAACTATTAAAAAACAGTGGTATAGAAAAATAAAAGGCATAAAATACTGAACCAAAAAGGTTCCAAATAAGGCATCATCAGGTCCCAACTGGATGTGCTCCTGTTACATATGCCACCCTCCCAGCCAGGATAATTAGGAACAATGCATTAGGATTGTATTTCTGACCTCCATCATTAAGCACTATGAGCAACCAGAAGGATTCAAGTTCTCTTTGAAAAAAAAGAAAAAAAACCACAACCTTCAAACACAGAACCAGGAGTAATGTTTTGGTAAGTATTTCTTAGAAAAGAAAATAAAATTGTTAAAGCAATTCGTTGAAACGACTCATTAAAAAAAGACAACATTCCTGTAAAGTAAAAATATATATATATATAAATAGAATCTATTTTTTTTTGTTTGTTTGTTCATTTGTTGTTTTTTTTTTCTTAAAAAAGACATTCAGTATCACATCAGCAGATTCTGATGGGCTTTCCCGCGGGTCTCCTGCGACAGCCGCTGCTCCTTAAGGCAAAACGTCGGGGTTGGCACTGTCCCAGCAGCTGAGTGAGTCCCTGTCAGCAGGGCTGCTTCTCCCTGACGCTGACGGAGCCGTCCTCCATCCCAAAATACACCACCTCGGCCATGTCGATGAACAGCCCCGTCTCCACCACGCCTGCAGGGCGAGAGGTCCTGGTTACCACTTGCAGTGTGTTTCTGGTTAATGTGTGTTCTGCCCGAGTCAATGGTTTGGTCCAAATTATACCCTCCCACCCACCTTGTCAATCTATCCTGAATTACCTGTCAATCCTATTTTGTGCCAACCCCCTGCATGGAATTCCCCTTTGGAAATGCCCTAAAAACTCCATGTCTCAATAGTCCATGTGACCCAGTTTCCCCCCTTACCTCCCTCACTGGACAATGCTTTTGTGAGCCTTGCCTTTACCTCTCCCCAGAATTTCTTCAGTTTGCTGATGATTTGTATCCTCCCCCTGAACCTCCCCCATATGTTAGCTGTTGCACCCTTGCATTTTTGTCTTTTGCCCCTGAATTCCCCAGAGTAATAAATCCTCTTTATCCTATGCAAAAGACCTCCCCCTCCTCTTTGCCTCTCAGAGTGCAATCTGACAGCAAAAGGGCCATAGAGAAATTGCTCTGGCCACACTTCAGGTCATCTGCTCCTGGGGGGTGACCCACTCCAGGCACAGTGGCAAAGTGAGTGCAGCTCTGGCCGTTGTGTCACTCATATCCTCTGCTCTGTCTGTGGTTTTGCTTGTTAAAAAGCACCAGTGCCTCCATCAGAGGTTTGGAGAAGTGTCCAACCTCTATTAGCCACACAGGAAGCTTCTGGGAAGTCTTTTCTATGTGGCCACTCCCAGAAAAAATTCTCCTGAGGCTGAGAAACAACTCCCAAAGCTCCCCTGACATTCACGCTGCCCTGGCCACCACTGCTGCACCAACACAATCACAAGAAAAGCATTTCCTGCCATCTGGTGACCTGTGGGAGCAAGAGGAAGCTGCACACACCCACAGGACTGGGGATCACCTCCTTTGCCTTTAACTTACCTGAGAGACTATCCTGTAAGAGATCACCTGGCTAACACTTGTTCAAATTAAGACTTGGCAGGTCCAGTGCTACCTCTGCAATTTGTAGCCCATTTGCAAATGTACTTTTGATTGCATTTAATTATGGGGTGCTCCTAATTTCACAGCAATCACTGAGACACAGCTAGAGGCCAGGAGGGTGGATAGAAACAGAGGACAAGGGCTACCACAAGAACAAGGTGGCCAAAACCCTTCTACCAGCACTGCATTTACACTTACAAGTTATGGCCAGTCTTCAGCCAGCCTACACCCACAGCCTCTGCCTGGTCTGCTGTTTCAGTTCTGGAGCCAGGACAATGTATGGCTGCTCTGTGGGGATGCTGGCGTTTGTGCAACAAGATCTGAACATGTTCCTGCACGTTCTGGCAACACATAAGCATTCAATAAAGGCAGCTGTGTGAAGGCAGGACTTCAGGGACAGGCTTTGCCAAGACAACCAGAAAGACATCCAGATGCTGCTTCCCTGAAGTTCACAGAGTGCCAGTGCCCCTGGGCAGACCTGGATGGTCCAGAGGCAGCTCCTGCCCAGGCAGCAGGTCTCATACAAGGCAGGAGTCCTTGCAAAGAAGCTGTTTTGTTTGCAAACAGCCACTGCTGCTTCACTCAGCCACTGCTGCTCGAGCCCAGCAAGAGCTTGGGTACACTATCCTCACAGCAAGGCCAGCAGGGAGGGTTTCCCAATGGGAATGGGATGCAGAGCTGTATGCAGCTCCTGGAAAACAGCATAGCATAGTGCAAACCCTCCCCCAGAGTGCACTGGTGTTTCCACTAAAAGTCCCTCTCTAAATGGACACAAGGAGAGTAAGGAAGAGGACAGGACTGTTGTGCCTAATGGGAAACAGTGTCAATACCAACCAGCATCACTCCAGGTTTTCATGGAAAAGCCACATGGGCACAATTGTACCAATTGAGCTGACTGCTCTCTTGAGTAGAAACAAATGCAGGGACCTGCAGGAGGGCAGCAAATGCATACACACATTTCCTCATATCCAGGAGAGAGCTGCCACAGTCCAGCTTACTTATCACACATCAAGCCTCAGCTTTTGTGGTTTTTAAAAAACCACAGACATCACCTGGTATCATTTTTATAGCGCTGTTCACTTCACGCCACTCGTGAATCTTGTCAAATTTCCAGTCCAGGATGAAGTTCCCGTTGTCTGTCACCACAGGGCCCTGGAAGCAAACCCAGTTGTCATGGCATGAGCCCTGTGTCTCCTGATCCCAGCCAGGGATTGCCACAGCCCTCACTGGGACCAGCTGTCCCCACTGCAGTGGTTTTGAGTCATCACTTGAGCAAACTGGAGCTGTCCTCACAATAAACCTGTCAGTGAAACCATCACCCCCAACTCGAGACCCTGTTTGGCAGCTCAGACTGCCCTGCAGCCCCCCAGCACCCCCAGAGCAGCAGGCCAGACCCAGGCTGCAATCCCTCTGCTCCCTGCTCCAGGATGCTGCTTAAGGAGTCATAGCCAGAGAGGCTTCCAACGAGCAGCCTGAACACCTGAACACACAATTCACTCACCAAGGTATAATACGGAGCAATTACACAAGATGCCACCTGCTGGACTGAAAGCCCAGATTTCACTAGATGAAGGGCCAGACCTCTGGTCCTCTCTTTGCCCATGTTCAGGTGGTTCTCCAGGGCAAGCAGGGCTGACAGGGACACTCACTGCTTTGTTAACAGCCATCCGCAGCTCCACGACTCCGCCGAACTTTCTGGTCAGGGCTCTGGTGACAGGGACATAAGCCATGGGGATGACCTCGATGGGAACTCCCTTCTTCCACTGCTCCCCCAGCCTGTCAGACTTTTTCCTGAGGGCACAGTTTGAGGTGGGATTAGTGTTGGGCATTACACTGCTGACACCATTAACATCACCCCGGGCCCTTTGCAAACCCCTCAGGCACAAGGCTCGGGAGGACACAGGGTCAGCCATGGGTGCCCTGGTGCAGCAAGAGCCAGGTTCATGCACAATGCTCTATCCACTCACAAGCCCTGTTTTGACATGTTTTGGACAAGCAGAACAGGAGTTGTTTTTTCCACAGCCTCATGGCTGGAAAATTTATCCCATGCTGACAATCACTGAGCTCAGACAACAGAACTGCCACTTCCCCACAAGCTCTGCTGACTCCCTAGCAGGCCTGCTGAGTTGAAAATTAAGAAAAAAAGATAAATTGAATTGATGAAATACTGGGAGCCAGGCTCATTTCCACCCATTCCTGCTCTCCTGTAACCATTGGAATGACAAAAATGGCCTCACACAGCACCATCTGAAACCTCCCATGGAGGAGAAAGGTATTATGAACAGTTATATCTTCACCTGTAATCAGCAATAACAATGAAGCACTTTGCAAATCCTGCAACTATCTTCTCCTGTGTCAAGCAGCCACTGCAAGGGGGAAAAAAATAAAAACAACCAGAAAACATCAGACTGCTTCTCACTGTGCCTAATGGCCTTGAAGCCCAGTGACCTCCAATACATTCCTGCTGGCTTTGGTGTGGCTTTGCCCCACACTTCATCCTCCTTATCCCCACCCCTCACTTTGTGCCCCTTGTCCCTGGCAGCCTTGGCCAGGAGCCATCTCCCACTGTGGGTGCACACACAGCCTGCACAGGATCCTCTCCAGCACCCCCCCCCCCCAGAGACACCCACAGCCACACAGGGATGCTCAGAGCCCACCACCAGCACTGGGACAGACAGACAGATGGACAGCAAGGCTCACCCGCCACCTTTGATAAGGTTGAGGTTAGAGTCCACCTCATCTGCTCCATCAATGGCAACATCAAGCTGTGGGAAGAGGAGAAAATTGATGTGGAAACCCCTCCTGTGCAGCATTCAGGCTCTGCTCCTGCTGCAGCTCCGGGGGTGGAGCGTCCCAAATGTCACAAATGTCACCAGAGCTGGGCCCACCTTGGTGCCAGCCTGACCAGACAAGTGTCTGATGGGCCACCCATGGATACCCTCAGACCACCCAAGCTCCTCTAAAGACCACAGGCATGTGAGAGGAAAAGAAACCCAAACCAAGAGCTGGCCTGCAAGGCACATCCCTTTAGCCTCTGGTGTTGTTTAAGGACCAGCGTGCAAGAACTTCCCAGGAAAAATCTTTGACAGTTCAGCAATATCCCTGTCTCAAGCCTCATCTTGGAAGAGATACCAAGCACCTGGAGGCAACACAACCCAGCAGCCTTCCTGCCATCTAAAGGGACAAGAACTAAGACAGAACTTGGGGGACAATAAACTAAACTGTTAAAATCGTACAAACATTAAGATTAGGAAAGACCTCTAAGATCACTGAGTCCAACCACTCAACAAACCCTGCCAGGTCCCCACTAAACCATGTCCCTAAGCATCAAATCTACTTTTTTTTTTAACACTTCCATGGATGCTGATTGCACCACTGTCCTGGGAAGCCTGTTCCAATGCTTAACCAACCTTTCAGTGAAGAAATTTTTCTTAATATCCAACCTGAACCTCCTGTGGCACAACTTGAGGCCACTTCCTGTTGTTCCAACCCAAGTTTTCACTAATGTTCTGCAGGTGACTGCCCCAACCCAACCTCAGGCAAGGACTGAGGAGCCTGGATGCTTTCTGAAGGCCCAGGTGAGAGGAAGGCCAGGTGAGGTCTCACCTTCATGGTCCCACTCACCTCTGGATTCCGGTCCAAGTCACTCAGTGTTAAACCATTCTGCAGGATCAGCTGACGAGCCTGTGCACCAAGGAGACAACAAACATCATTTACCAGAGGCAGGAAAGGAAAACAGACTCTTGGTGTCCTTCCCTGGCTGCAGCAAGGATGGAGCCTCCCTGGGAGAGCTCCACTGCTCCACTCTGAGCTCATGGAGAGGCTGCAGCAGGAACACACAGCAAGGAGAAAATGATATTTCCAGAGCAGAGTAGTTTAATCAAAAGAAAATCCTGCTGCTGATTTGAACTAAAATGCTCAGGTGGTGCAACAGGACTCCTGGGTTTGGGCCTCTCCATACTAAATTAGCAGGAGGCCTCATCAGTTTGGTGGGAATCACTTGTATCTAAGCACTAAAGCAGATGTGGAATTTTTAAATCCTATGTTGTTTCAGCATGGACATCATTCTCCCTCACACCCATCCAGCCCTTCTTATCTCCTTTGGCTAAAAAAATGAGACCAAGAAAATAAAATATTTACACCACAGCAATGTGGAACTAACAAGAGAAAATATGTTTCATATTGGAAATAAGCTAAAAGGTAAACAACAAATGCACAACTCATGGGAAAAGTGTGGGAAGCTGCTGAAACAGCTGCTTGGTGGCTGTGATCTACATTTCTTGCAGAGGCTGTTTCCCTCTAGTGGCAACACAACACAGGGCACTCAGAGCTGCCCTTGGCTCGGTCCCTCAGCTTAAACAGGGAATCACAGCATTGTTTAGCCAGGTTTACTGACATCAGCTCCAGCCCTTAACCCAGCACTGCCCAGGCCACTGCTAAACCATGTCCCCAAGTGCCACATGTACAAGGCTTTTACATCCCACCAAGGGATGGTGACTCCACCACTGCCCTGGGCAGCCTGTTCAGTGCTTGACCACCTTCCCTTCACTTTTCCCTCATATCCAATCTAAACCTCTCCTGGCACAACTTGGGGCCATTTCCTCTTGTCCTGGTATTTGTTACTTGGGAGAAGAGACCAACCCCGACGTGGCTGCCCCTCCTGTCAGGGAGTTGTGGAGAGTGACAAGATCCCCCCTGAGATTCCTTTTCTCCAGGCTGAGCCCCCAGCCCCTCAGCTGCTCCTCATCTCACCTGTGCTCCAGACCCTTCCCCAGTTCCACTCCCTTCTCTGGCCAGGCTCCAGCCCCTCAGTGCCTTTCTTGTCATGAGGCACAAACTGAACACAGGATTTGAGGTGTGGCCTCACCAGTGCCCAGCACAGGGACAATCCCTGCCCTGGTCCTGCTGCCACACCAGTGCTGACTCAGGCAGGTGCCCCTGGCCTGCTTGGCCACCTGGGCACATCTTAGATCATGTTCAGTCACTGTCACCAGCACCCCCAGGGCCTTTTCTGCTGAGCCACTTTTTACCCACTCTGTTCACAGCCTGGAGTTCTGCAGGAGGTTGTTGTGGCCAAAGTGCAGACCCAGCATCTGGCCTTGGTCTGTCCATCCATCCATCCATCCATCCATCCATCCATCCATCCATCCAGCCTGTCCAGATCCCTGCAGAGCCCTCCACCACATCAGCACTCCCACCCAACTTGGTGTCATCTGCAGAATCTCCAACTGGTTGAATTTCCTATGTTACAAATCATTTGAGTGAGATTCCCTCCTTGCACAGACTGCTCAAGTCCAAACTTGCTACCATGCTGCAGCTAAACCAAGAAAGCCCAGTGCAATAGCCTGGATCAGCTGATTCCCCTGAATTCTACCCACTAACACTAGCAAAGTGCATCAGTCACAGGTACTGGCATCCCAGAAACATTAGAATTAGCAGGTGGCACTCCTGGCAATGAGATATGATTTGAATAGTTTATCGTGGCATTTCACAGCATGCAGTTTTAACACCCATGGGTGTTGTGGGTCCCTAAGGACTCACAAAATGAAAGGAATAAAAATCAGTGGGTTGGCATTCATCACAAGGTGCCCACAAAAGGAGACTTCAGGGATCTGGGGAATTGAAAGCACTGAAAAACACTGTGCTGCACATGCAGGCCAGACCCTGAACAGGCTCAGAATCAGCAGTGTGGCAACAAGGTGGCTTGGCTGTCTCCAGGCTCTGCTTGCAAGGCAGTGGGGATCAGAAGCAGAGCTCCCATAACTGAGGGCAAGTGGTGCTAACTGCACAGCACAGGGCAGGAGCAGCCCCACCCGTGAGCACAGAACACAAACACCAGGGCACAGATACTTACCCTGCTCTACTTTACTGATGCTGATGCATCAATGACCTGACAACAGGGAAGGGAGGATATAAAAGCTCACTGAAACCAACTCTTCCTTGCCAGTGACCTCAGGCAGCCATCTACACCTGTACATAGTGAAAATAAAATGCTGTTTTGCTGACCTGGGAATGCTCCACTCAGAACTGGTTGAGGTCTAAGGGACTGCAAGAGACACAAGGCAGCCCCAAGTTGGGGATTTTGGCTCCTGCAGGTTTTCACTCTCTCTCTTCCCTGTAACAGCAACTTTTTTTTGTTTTACTGGTAAGAAACTCTGTGGTGTTAAAAGAACTATAACAACATTTCAATGCAGGACAGGTTCCAGCCCATGCTCACTACAAGAGCTTCATTAATATATTCTTTAAGAACTAATAACTTAACTCAGAGCACTTCTCCCAGATTCAAAGAGGACATGGCATTTCAGGGTGGGAGTCATTTGAGACAGATAAAAGACAGACTCTCACCACAGCCTACATAAGCAACAGAAGTACTGATACAGGTTAATTTTTTTTTCTGGCCTTTTCAGCACCTTGCATTATACTCCACTTGTTTGCAACAGCTGGGAAGAGTGAGCCCTGTCACCCCCACACCTAAACAACTGCAGGGTAAGAGGATGTTAGGTTTTATCCTAAGATTTTAGGATAATTCAGGTTGGTCTCTATCCAAGCTCCAGGTCATAGCAAGGTCAGCTCCCAGGTCGTTCAGGGCTGAACCCACCCAGTCCCTGAAAACCTCACAGGACAGGCTCTGCCCCACCTGCCACACTGCCTGACTGCCCTCATGGTGACAAGACTGTGACAACAGTGCAGTCCCCAGGCCCACAGCAGGACCATGAGAAGGGCACATGCCCAATTCCTTGACTGGGGTACTGCCACCCAGCCTTGAAGACCCCTTGTGTGGTCCCCACCATGTCACCTCTGCCTGCCCAAAAGGAGGTTCCCATCTCAGGGAACACAGGCAAAGAGACCAAACCCAGTTGCCAAAGGCATGGGAGATGCTCAGACACTACCCCAGCAGATCTGTATTCCACCACCTGGCCAGGTTCTCCCTCTCCCTCCAGCCCTCTCAACATCTGGCTTGGTATGAACCAATGCCTGCAAAGGCTGCACAGCAAACAAGAGGTTAAGCCAATTTCTCTTCTGCAATTTCTTATCAAATCCAGCTGATGCATTTGAAGTTCCTGCTGAAAACACAAGAGCTTGCTATCATTCTTTACAGCTGCCAGGGCTGATACAGACTCAGAGGAGACAAAGTGTCTTCAGTGAGCTCTGCACTGCAAGTCTGGTTCACCACTAAGCAGTGTTTTCCTGCAGATGGGATCCAGGGGAAGCCACACACCAACCCTGACACAACCAGCCTTACCACACTGGCTCCAAATACACCTCCCAGCCCTGAGCTCAGGTCAGGGTAACACAGCACCTTCTCTGTGAAGTCTTTCTGTAGGCTGCACCACGAGGCAAGGTGGCCTCCCACAGCCCAGGGGAGATCCCCTGCAGGAGTGTTTAGACTGGCAGGAAGCAAAGGAGGAAAGCACTCACCTGAAAGGATGTAGGGATGCACACAATTGTCAGGTTCTCCTCCTTAACTCGCTCAGCTGCAGGAAAGAAGCAGAAGCCTTGGTTTGTTCATTGTACAAGGCAAAAACACAGCAACTTTCACTTTAAGAAACCTCAGTTCAGCACAGCCCCTCTGATTCACTGCAATTACTTGCTTGGCTTGCAAATAACTCAGTCACGCTCAAAATGCAAACAGGTGCCCCCCTCCATAGGCTGAGGCTCAGTTTCAACAATCAGAAATGTTGAAACACCCACTCTGGCCCAGCCCAAGGCACCATGAGCCATTAACCTTTATGTCTCCAGCAGCAGAGGAGCCCCATCAGCAAATCCTCACCTGGAAATTGGCCCCATCCCCTCTCTCACTCCATTAGACAGGTTTTTGCTGCTCTCCATGTAAACACAGAGCTCCAGCAGCTGTCTGAAAGGTTTGCTGGCTTGTTGCCCTGGGGACATCACATTAATTTATTATAGAACATTTAAATATATAGCAGGGAAAGAACTAATAAAGTACAGTATTCCATTAAATGGAAGGAAATATTTCCTCCCCAGGCTAACCTCAAATGACTAAAATCTATTACTAAGATATCATTATGGACAGAATGTTATTTTAGTAATTACAATACCCAGGCACAAGCCAACAGCCCAAGAGTCAGCAAGAGCTCGTGCACCACAGCAAGCACACAAGCTACATGCTCTAAGGTACTGCTGCTGCTGGAAGGATTGAACATGCAATACTTGAGGCTGGATGTTGTTACAAGCCACATCCCAGTTCTAAAGCAATTAGGAGACATGAAAAGCCAGAATTTGCAGCCTGGAACAGCCACTCCTCTTCAAATACAATAGCCATTTATTTAGAGACTGATTCTGTGCTCAAGGAGGGAGTGGTTGCAGTTCTGAGCCAAGCCCAGAAGGCTGAACAGCAGCTCCCAGACAATGAAGTGCATCACACACACAGAGTGGGGAAATGGGTGACAAGAGGCAGCCCCAGCCCTGCTCTGTCCTGCACAGTGAAGGGCTGGGCTGTGCTCAGAAACTCAGCCTGCTCTGGCCTGCAGGACAGCTCTGCCCAAGGGAGCTGGAGGTCACCAGGGGACTCCCCAGACAGGCAGAGCCACCCAGGTGGGACACACTGAACTGTGCTGCCCAGGGAGCTGGTGGAATCTTCATACCTGGAGTGTGGATCCAACACTTGGGAGTATGGTTTGGTGGTGAACACAGTGGTGCTGAGCTGGATTTGAGAATCTTGGAGGTGTTTTCCAACCTTAATGATTCTGTGGCCTCCCCTCTGTATCCAAGCAAGACCCCCAAAACAACAGGGCTGATCCTGCACTCACAGCCCACCATGGCCCCCACAGCTGCTCTGCTCTGCATCCAAGGACATCCAAAGTTCAGCACCTCCACAAGCAGATCTAGGGCTGAGAGTGCCCTGCAAAGGAACTTTAAACCTCTGCACTCTCTGTAATGAGCCGTGACAATAATTACCCTCACACTCACTTTGCAAAACTGCATTTTTCTCGCTTGAATATTTTGCTGAAATTTTCTGAATCACGCCCTGAGCAAACCTCTGCACCTGGAGCAAGCAGGTAAACCTGGCTGCAGGGTCCATAAATAAAATAAATACAGCAGGATTTCACATTCCTCATTTTCATTACACCTCAGCAGGGCCCTCAGTGTGAATCCTGTGGATGTGGGGAGCAAAATGAGCCACAGGCAAACGAGTTAAAGGAAGCAGAGCAGCTGCATGGCCCCGAGCCACACAGCAAGTCAGCACTGGGCTGAGCTGGACAAAGCTGGAACCAGACCAAGCAGTTCAGCTCCAGTTTGTGGTGGGTGCCAGTGGAGAGCTTTTCCTGGCTGTGTGGGGAGAACAGGTGGCAAATCATTACCTCCTCAGGACTCTCAGGCAAGATAAATTTGGAGCCCAATGCCCAGTTCTAACCTTCAGCTTCAAGCAGGACACAGCCAACGAACAGACCCAAGGTGTCAGCTCTAAGTCAGCACATAGGTGATTTAGAGTGTTTTTCAAGTAGCTGGGGCAGATGGAAAAGGGGACTTTTGTGGTGGGAGGGACAGGAAGGGCAGCATCCTACCTAATCGCTGCACCGCGTGTACAATCGTAGATCCGCTCCCGATCCCAAGAACTTGATTGTTCTGCAAGTCAAAGAGAGACACAGATGCTGTTACTGGAGGCTCCAGATTGTCCAACTTCCCCAGCAGAACTGGCACTGTAAGACATGCAAGATGAGCCCTGTCCAGGGATGCACGTGGAGGCAGCCTCTCAGCACTCTGCAGGCAAGGGAGGGAACACACTGTGCCAGCAAGGGCACAGCCATGGTCTGCGGCCAAGGGATTTTAATCAACTCTCCCTCTCATTAAAGGACATGTGCTTGCTAATTACCAGCACAGTCCGATCTCAGGGTGTTCAATGCACACTCACTGGTGGTTGCTGGCATTCCATGAAAGCTCTCCTGTCGGAAAGCTGTGAATTTCAGACAATACCACAGAGGAAGAAGGGGAAACAACCTCAAGATAAAATCTCCCAAGGAAGCCACACAGTAAAAGGCTGGGTTTGCTGCCAACCATATCATTAGTAAACAGCACAGATGCACCAGCAGCCAAAGCAGAGAGCACAGCAGCTGTTCCTGTGAATAATAAAAAACTGTTTTCCAAAACAGAATGTAAAGCTGCCTATAGGAGAGTCCAGCAAAACTTGGAAAGTGGGTGAGCCTGGCAGCATGTGGTGAAGAGGATGAAATTTTAACCACAGCTCCATCCTGGCCTTTCTGTGTGTATTGCCTGATTTAAGAAGGATCACTGTCCTGTGATCCATAACACAGATACAACAGATACACTCCTAAAAGGTGCTGCAGGATGAGGGTGGGTGGGTGCACTTCTGTTATTTCTGCAAGACATGCTCTCTGCCATGTCAGTCCCTGTTTATTATCAACTGTTTCCCACTCCCTGTAAGTGACCTGCAGCCTTCTGCACTTCCCGTTTTCAGTGTACTTTGTTTTCTTTGGATGGAATCCAAAGCTTAAATTGACTTAAAGAGGCCCAGTATCACCACAGAGACTTCAGATGAGGAAGATGTGAAGACAACCAGAGATGCAGGCACAGAGCTGTTGTGCATTATCTCTTGGACATTAGACAGATCTGGAGCTCTTGCCTCATGTGCAGCAAATCCAGAGTTTGGCAGCTGTGGAAAAAGCCACACCTGCAGCACTTCAACCAGCTAAAATCTTGTTGTCACGAAAGTTTACCTGAAAAGGTGGAGTTCAAAACAGGTCAGACTCCCCTAGGATTGATTAGTCATTTTTCCTGCTTCTGCAACTTAAAGAAAGCTTAAAGAAAACAGAAGTTCTCCAAAACCAGAGGCTCAGTTTCCATCCCAGCCCTCACTAACCACCATGACTCTGCAAAGCTGGGCAGAGCAACAGGTCACTGCTGCACACCTGCAACGTGGCCAGCAGAAACACAACAGCTCCTGAGGCTCTCAGTGTCACCCACCCAGCAGAGCCAAGCAAGGCCAGCCAAGGAAGGGGCAAGCAAAGCTGTGCAGAGGCTGGCAGGACATGGGCAGTACCAGTGTTCCCAAAAGACTTGTTTTGACCTGGGGAGAGGCAGTTTCTTCTCTTTGCCCTCATTTCTGTAGGGTGGGACAGCTTCTTGGAGCAGCTGGGTACTCTAAAGGGATGGGGAATGCCTCAGCATCGGTGACTCCACTGTAAGGAAGGAGGAAGAGCTCACGAGGGTCCCAGCCCATCCATTTATCAGTGATTAGAGGCAAAGCAGAACTTTCCATCAGTCTAAACTGGTGCTGTCACAGCCCCTGCCTTACTGTGACTCCCACCTCTCCCTCTTCAGTTCCAATCCCAGCCAGACCAGGGACAAAACCAACCACAAAACATCCACTTTTAAAAATAGGGGCAGGACAAACATTGGTGAGAAGCAGAACACTGAGGAGCAGCACCTCATGCAAAAAAAATTTACATTTCAAGTTGTTTACCAAAAGCCCACCAAACAAAACCAAGGTACTGAGCCACAGCACAGCTGAGGACCTATGGATGGGTAAAGTGGGCAGCAGTCACAGCATTTTCTCAGCCAGCCCAAGGGCATTACAGAAGCCAACAAAGCAACACACATGGAGCAGTACCAGCAGCACATGGGCACTGGCCAGTCCAACCTAAGATTCCAAGGTCAGAGAAGAAAGAGCTCCAGCTAAAAGCAGTAGATAAACACGGGGCAAAGCCCAGAGTTTGCTCAGTGCTCTCTGGGGCACCAGGACATAGGGCAGTAGCTGTATTTTCATTTCCAGCCCAGGCCCGCCTTCAGAGGTGTTGTATAAACGCAAAGCCAGCTCTCCCCAAGCAGCTTACAGCTCTAAAGCCCCAAGCCCTGTGCCAGCCCTGCTCCCCCAAGCTGTCACAGCCCCACAGCCCACGGCCTCTGAGGCTGGTCATCCCAGAGTCCCCTCCAGAACTGGGGAATTCTGCTCCAGCAGCTGCCAGGGAAAAAGTGCTGTGAGTAAACACACCAATCTTGCTTTAATTTAAAAAAAAAAAAAAAAAAAAAAAAAAAAAAGGGAAAAAACCCAGCAGAACAAAGTTTTCCTCTCCTAATCCCCCCTCCCACACCCAGATTGACATCTGCCACACAAGGAGCTGCTGTCCTGGCAAGGCAGGGATGGGTGTGAAGGTGGATGCCAAGGCAGGAGCCTCATCCAGTACCAGTCCCAAGCCTCAGTGCCACAGATTTATGGCACAGTCAATCAAGAGAGATTTGTCCAGCAGAATCAAACCCTGGTGTTTCCCACACATCCCTGCTGGGCAAGGGAAGCCATAGCTTTGCTCTCAGAGATAATGTTGCTCCCTCCTGAGAGCTCTAATAAGCAAATACAAACATATCCATTACAAACAGTAGCTGCCCTCTGACAGTGCAAACTGACAGCTGAGACCATCCAGCTCCTGGGCAGTGACTCTGAGCTCCTTCTCCACCATTCCTTGAAGCCAGCTTGCACAAGCATTGTGTATTACCCCAGACACTGCCTAGTTTACTTAACCAGCATCACAAGCTGGACATTGAACTTTAACGTTCAGCTGGGACACAGCCAGAAACATTATCCTAAGTTTGCCTGGCCATAAAACAGCACAAAGGCCAGCTATTTCACTGTAAAAGTCCAAAGTGCTGGTTTTACCCCAAATCAAAGGAGCCCCCATTTATAACTCACAGCAACAGCAGTGTCTTAGCTCCACACCTTCCTCCCAAAACCCCTCAATGCACAATTTTGGGTTTTCCTTGTGTAAGAAAGGGGATTTTTTTTTGCAACTGCCAGAGCCCCCAGGCTCACCCATCTCACAGACTGATCACTTTTGATGGTGTTGGCCTGGCAGGGGCTGAGTCTCACATAGCATGTGGCTGTGCTCTCTCAGGCAGGTACAGACAGCTCTGAGGAAGGGGGCTGCAGAACAACCCAAACTTTCATGGGACATAAGGGAAGCCATCAGCAACTGAATCCAGCAAGGGGAGAGACAGAAGGAAAAGGGATTTTTTTTTTTTCCTCCATTAACTGCTAATATCTACTTTCTTAGCAGCAACTCCTCACCCCCATTTCACCACTGCTCTTGCGAAAGGGCTGGCACAGAAACTCTGATAAACCCCGGAGTGACTGTAACGGCTGATCTTCCAAACCAGCCTGTGCCAAACTTCAGGCAGCTCCAGCCCTATCTGACATTCAAGGGGCTGATCCAAGCCCCTGGCTGCATTTCCCTCCCTGCAGAGGACAAGACAGAAGCTCCTGGTCAGGGATCGCTGTTCCTTGCTTGAGTGCTCAGAAATGAGGTGCAGCAGCAGCGCATCCTGGACTTGGAGAAAGGAGCAGGACATGGTATTAACCTGAACTGCCACCACAGCCAGCTCGCAGGAAGGTGCACAGTGAAAGTTTGGAGGTGGGAGACATTACCCCAAATTCGGCATACATAGCACTGAGATAGATCAGGCATGAAGCTGCTGCAGGGAGGCACACACTGGGGAAGGAAAAGCAGTTTTCTCCCTTTGCGTCAGCTAAAGGGAGTGGAGTCCAAAGCGATGGAGAAAGAGGCTCAGCAGGACCCATCCGTGCAGCCCAGGGTCCCTCTTTGCACCCAGGACTGTTCATGCTCCGGGTGGGGGGGTATTCCCAGTGCCCCCCACTGCATCCACGCACCTCGGGGCTGCTCTGGGCACTGCAGGAGTCCGTGCCACCTGAAGCCCATTCATGTCCTGGAAATCAGTACATTCCCTGGCCATTCCATACACTGGGGAGTCCCAGCACTGCACAGCCTGTCCCTGCAGCTGGAGCCGCCTCACACAGCCCTGGGTCTGTCCATGCACCCCTGTGTTCTGTGGCCGCTCTGTGTTTTGTGGGGTCCCGGCACCCCAGAGTTGCTCTGTGCACCCCAGGGGCCATCCATGCACCAGACATTCTGTGCCCCTCTGCACTGTGGGGTCCCAGCACTCCAAAGCCTGTCCCTGCACCCGGAGCCGCCCCATGAGCCGCACGGTCCATCCGTGCTCCGGGACAGTCCGTGGCTGCCCCGTGTTTTGGGGAGTCGCGGCAGCCCAGAGCCACTCTGTGTGCTGGGGGATCCGTGCATCCCGGAGCCTGCCCATGCACCGGGCAGCTCCGTGCGCTCCACTGCCGCTCCATGCACTGGGGAGTCCCGGCAGCCCAGAGCCGCTCCATGCACTGCAAAAATCCGCGCACCCCGCGCCGCTCCGTGCTCTGTGGAGTCTCGACACCCTGGAAATGTAACTCAGGGCCCCTTGGTGCACTCGGAGTCCCGGCACCCCAGCCTGTCCCTGCGCCCGGAGCCGCTCCACGCACCCAGGACCCGCCCGTGCCTCTGGAGACTCCGTGCACCATACAGCCGCTCCGTGCATTAGGGGGTCTCTGCGCCCCGGACTTGCTCCGTGCACCCCGAGCTCCGTCCGTGCACTGGGCGATTCCACGCACCCCGCGGCCCCTCGTGCATTGGGGTGTCCCGGCACCCCGGAGCCTGTCCCTCCACTCTGGGATCTCTCTGTGTCCTGGGGGCTCCGTGCACTCCCGAGCCGCTCCATGTGTCCCCCATGGCCACTCCGTGTACTGGGGTGTCCCGGTACCCCAGATCCTGTCCCGGCACCCCGGAGCCGCTCCGTGCACTGGGGGGTCCCGTCAGCCTGGATCTTGTCTCGGCACGCCGAAGCTGCTCCGTGTACTGGGGGGTCCTGTCACCTCGGAGCCGCACCGTGCACTTGGATGTTCCATGCACACTCCATGCCCACCCCAGCACCCTGCAGCCACTCTGTGCTTTCGGGAGTCCCTACACCCCGGAGTTTCTCTGTGCTTTGGGGAGTCCCTGCACCCCGGAGTTCCTCTGTGCTTTGGGGAGTCCCTGCACCTCCATGCCCACCCCAGCACCCTGCAGCCACTCTGTGCTTTGGGAGGTCCCTGCACCCCGGAGTTCCTCTGTGCTTTGGGAGGTCCCTGCACCCCGGAGTTTCTCTGTGCTTCGGGGGATCCCTGCAGCCCGCAGCCCCTCCGCGCGCTCCGGGTCCGTCCGTGCTCCCGAGGCTCCGCGCAACCCGCGGCCGCTCCGCGCTCCGGGGCTCCGAGCCCCCCGCGCCCCGCAACACCCCGGGCTGCCTCACCTGGACGTGCTTGTCCACGGCGGCGAAGGCGGCCCGTTTCTTGGCCTCCTCTGCCATGGTGCCGCCAAGCCGGCCGCGGGAGAAGCCGCGCCGCGCCGCCGCCCGCCCCGTTCGGACCCTCCCTGGCGGCCGGGCGGCCAGGGGCGTGCTCCGGAGCAGGGCGAGCCGGCCGGGGAGCCGCATGCCGGCGCGGCCCGCCCCGGGGGCTCTTTCCTCACGGGCTGCAGGCCTGGGCCGTGCCGGCTCCTCTCCTCCTCCGCCTCCGCCTCCTCCTCCTCTCTCCTCCGCCGGGAGGCTGGGACTTGTAGTGCTGCGAGCGGCGAACTACAGCTCCCACAATGCCCGACAGTGCCCGGAGCAACTTGTTGCATCGATGTACGTACGTGTCAAAGTACCGACAGACCGGGTTTGCCAGCCCGGTAGGGCTCAGGGGGTCCCACCGAGAAGTGCTGGGGGAGGAGGGAGGATGGCGGGGGGAGCCCTTGCAGGAGGCCAGGCAATGCACTCATCTCAGGGAGGAACTGTGGCCGAGCTTCCACAGGTTGTGAGGAAGGGCCTTTCGTGGACTTTCACTCAAACTTCGGAGCACGATCTCCCTCGAAAGTAGCAATATGCCAGCGGTCCTCTGAGCACACGGTATCAACCAGCACTTAGTCCTTACCCCGCCCTGCAGCAGGGCCAGGACAAAACCCCATGGAGATCTCAGGTCCTGAAGCACACAGAACCTTTTTTTTATTTGCCATAGTTTTTTCCCCTCCACCCTGGGTAGACCTGTCATGAAGTTGTTTCTGAAACATTTTAAAGAGACAGAGCAATCTTGAAGTCCCTCCACCCCACATTTTCACTCTGTGAGCCACATTAGCACCATTCACAGGCAGCTCAGTTTCTCTCCAGCTGCAATCCCACAAAGGTGGATGAGAATTACCTCATAAGGTATTTACCCCTTATTACTCACTCCAAGGTCAGGCTACAATTCGTAGAGAATAATCTTTTTATTTGCTCAACAGAAAAGCTGCCGCTGACTTCTCTTTTTTAATTCTGTGTATGACTGGCTTGCTTTGCTGCCAACCTCTGCGATTCTGCTGTGATTTTCAAGGACTAGAAACATTTCCTTTTGTTCTCCCAGGGCCGGCACATCAGTCCTTGAACAATGGGGTGGGATTTCAACAAAGACTCTATTATCATTGCCCGGGTTTATCTCAGCTCGGCGAGGCCTTACCTTTCTGTACAGAGCAGGTGACGGTTGTGAAGAGCAGCACGTGGTTCTATGCAGTGGTTCAGTGTTTCCTGCCAGCTGGCAACGATTTTTCCTGCAAGTTACCCATTTTAAAGTGTAAATACACACATATAGAGGGCTGTGTATTCAGAGGGAATCAGACCCAAGCACTAGAAGCATAAAACTGAAGGAGCAGCTGACTGTGTTTTGGGAGACATTACAAGGACAAGGGGGAATGGCTTCAAACTGAGCGTAGGTTTAGATTAAATACTAGGAAAAAAAAATTACTGGGAGAGTGGTGAAGCACTGGAACAGGTTGCTCAGAGAAGCTGTGGCTACCCCATTGTTTAAAGCCAGGCTGGAAGGAGCACTGGGCAGCACTAGTCTAGTGGAAGGTGCCTCTGCCCACAGCAGGGGTTGAAACAAGATGATTTTTAATGTCTTTTCAAACCCAGGCCACTCTATGATTATTCTGTTCAGTATCCTAAGTACTTGACTGAAATGAAGGACAGTCACTAGGGTTTTATGCTGACTCAGAAGCCCATCCTGGGCTTCTCTGAAGTCCCACTGTTGTGGGGAATGTTAATGCAGAAGTGTGGGGTGATAAACCTGTTGTACCCTCACAGCAATGGCTGATAGCTTTGGCTTGAAACACATCTTTCAGTGCCTGGGGAAACACAAACATTTCCTCTTCTAGATAATGACCTTTCTGTTAGCAATTTATCTGAATCTGTTGGACAGTTACAGCTCCAGTGAAAGCAGAAAATCTTTCATTTATGCTGTGCTGAGCCTTGCCTGTGCACAAAAAAATTGGTATTGGACATTTTAGAAATGGATCTTCTGTGAATTTCAGCAAAAACCAGCTCTGTTTGCAAACAGCCCAAAGTCCTTTTGTACAAGCCTGGTTTTGTCCCATGCTAAAGCTTCTCCAGGAGCCAACTTTCACACTCTGTGCTTCAGTCTGAGGAGGAGTTTGAACCTGCTTTGCACAGACATCCTACCTGTCAAACTGTGGCAACCACGAGGTGTTAACCCCAACAAAAACCACACCGAGGAAGGAGCAGCTCAGCCCTGTCAGGCTGTCAGGGCAACTGCCTGACTCCGGGTGCTGAATTCTGCATCTGAGGCTGAAATTACACGGTAGGAAAATTACATGGTAGCTGAGATAACAGCTTGCTGTTGACAAAAGGGGAAGAGCCTGCTCTTCACTCCCTTCAGCCACCATCCACATGCAGCCTGGGAACAGAGTTTATGCTGGTGCTGCCATTCCCATGACCCTGTGCTGATTCACCTTGCCACACAGGCAAGGAAAGGCAGTTTCTTCTTGCCAGGTGAGTGAGGTTGGGTCAGCCAAGCTTAATATATCTCTCTGAAAGGGAGTTTTCTAACTGGCTTAAGCAGCCCTGGTCTAAGACAGAAAAAATAAAGAAAACAAAGGAGCATTCCCACCTCATGGTCCAAAGCTTGCCAAGTTTTCCTGCTACCTCTTTCATGTGTTGGCAGACAACTGTTCTTTCTGAAAGGTAAAACAACCAAAAAAATTAAGGTCAGTTTTCCTTGACCTTTCCTGAGGAAGGCAGCAAGATCTATCAGTTGGGAGAGGGAAGACTGTAAGACCATCTTCCATGGCAGGCTTAACCCAGCCTAAACCAGCTGGAAAAGTGCCCTCCAACCTGAGTGAAATCCTGGCGAAGGCACAGCCTCTCTGGGTGGCAGATGTGTCAATCCAGTTAACTGTACCCCTCTCTCATTGATTAGGCATGAAACAGCTAAAATCCAAAACCCATGAAAGTAAAACTTCACCAACACTCTGGTGAAACCAAGTGGAAGATTGAGAATTACCCAAACTATCTTTCTGGTTGGCAGCAGCATTCCAAGCCTACTACATCCCTGCAATTTACATTCCTACAACCTAATATTTTATCCTGCACACTCCAGTTTGGTGACATTTCCTCACCTGCCTCCCTGCATGTCTCTGGTTTGATCTGCCAGGTGAAGAATTACTCGGTTTTATTCTGCTTGT
The DNA here is from genome assembly GCA_030060385.1 of Muscicapa striata striata. Taxonomy (NCBI): domain Eukaryota; kingdom Metazoa; phylum Chordata; class Aves; order Passeriformes; family Muscicapidae; genus Muscicapa; species Muscicapa striata. Next base: position 732,985 of record JAREIS010000045.1, on the reverse strand, counting down.
GAGAAGGCATCAGCAGGGGTGCCGGTATGCTAATGACATCATATGCAGCTTTTGGGAAGTCTGGATTCTCCTGGAAGAGAGAGGCACCAGGAAGGGCCCTGGCCACAGGGCAGCCACAAGGTGGCACACGCTTGCTCTTCCAGGAGCAAGTTATTCAAGAAAAGCAGACAGATCTTCAGTGGAGTTATGTAAAACACCATTCCTGTTAACATCCATCCATCCATCCATCCATCCATCCATCCATCCATCCATCCATCCTGCAAGAACAGGCTTTGATTTCCACATAAGTGGCTAGTCAGATTCAAAGTTATTGTCATATGACTGAAATAGATCTCTTATGTCAGTCAGTCAAAACAGAATGGAGGATGTGAGTCATGCTTTGCAAAAAGCAGGAAGTTTGGTTTTGTTGGCACAAATTTTTAATACTGAGAGAAAATTATAGGGCTGTATTGCCATGTTTGTCATAAGGATTCGAGAATAACGTTGTCCATCCCTTGGAGAAATGTTTCCAAAACAAGAAAAATAAGAGCTTTTGCATTCTGATTATTATTCATTATTTATTATTCCTCGGTGCCACGGAATCTAGGAGGAGTCTATAGAAGAAAACGTGTACTCTGGTGAAAAACTGCCAGATCCTCCCCAAAATAAAAGGCTGCAATTGGAAGGCTGCTGATCTGGGGTGGGGAGTGGGAGGGAACACAAGAAAATGAGGTCATGCTTATGGGTGTGAGAGGGACACTTGCACGGGGTGACTGTTGTTTTGCCTTAAGTATAATAAAAACATCATGACCCAGCACAAAGGTAGAAGTGCAAGTCTAGTCGTGACATATCCTGATATTCTGGAACTTTCTGGGATCTGTGGCTATGTCTCTGAGTCCCCCAAATAATGGGGGGACAAGAGATAAGTTACTCTAAAAAGCATGGCAAGGAATTAGATTTTCTTCGCTGTCTAGAAATATAATGGAGTTTAAAATTTAACTAAATTTACCCTTCAGCGTGACTCTTCAAAACATCACCATGCAAGAAAAATGAATTTAAATGGAGACAGGTGCAGGGGAGGGCAAGTTAGAGTAGAGAGCCAAATGTGTAAGGGAAGAATAAAAGCCTTTGGCTTGGTTTGCCTAGAGAAATAAGGATTTTGATTGCTCTTTATAAACATATGAATGGGTAGACACTCAAGAGAGAGGAGTTATCTAAATAAAGAAAATAGTAGCACAAGACCATATGGGTACAGTAATAAAATGTCATTTAAATTACTAAAAATAACATGCACTATTTGGCATGTGGAACAAGGTAAATTCTTTTGGACTTTGTTATAATGAAGGAAGTAAAAAAACCTAAAGATCCCTGGATTGGGATTCAGTGGCTGGCTGGGGAGCAGTGTTTGTGATCTGAGTTTGGACACACTTGGTGCTCTAAAACAGCTGTATTTCCAAATCATCAGAAAATGAGAGTGCAAGCAGGAAGAAAAAAAATAGGCAGAAGTCTAAAGATGACAATTATGAGCTCTTTCTAAAGAATTCATTGGGTGATCAAAAAGCCACAACTTCAAAATCAAGAGACAAAAAAAATTGACAACTCTTTTGTTTTATTAATGGACTGGATAGTATGAGTAAAAGCAAAAAAGAAATAGCCAAAATGGAGAAAGCAGGAAATAAGAAAGTGTTAGTATAAATGAGAAGCTGTGAGAAGCAGAGTAGTTATTGGAAGTGAAGCACATCAAAGGAAATCCATAGCTGGCAAGGCTAAATCCCAGAAAACCCTAGGAGTGAATGGTACAGGCCCATTACTAGATGGACATGATTAAAATGTCAATAACAATGCAGAAGTGTTCATTGAACATTTATGATCTATGTTTGTAAAGAAGCAGGAAGATACGTGTCTGGGGGGTCACTTGACAGTGCTGTGATTAATTTCAGTGCATTAGTGGCCAGTGGAGTTCTTGTCTTCCAGGGCTAACTGTGGCCCAGGAGGTTGGAAACAGCTGACTGCAGAGATCTCTTGTGTATTGACATTCTTCTTTAGTGAACCTTGATAGACCAGGGCAATTCTAGGAGGCTAAAAAAGTGCCAGGTTGGTGCCTGTCTTCAGGAAAGGAGGCTGCATGATATGGAGTAAATGTAGATTTAATAACATCAGATCTATGGATAATGTTCTGGATAAATACCAAAATAGTGACATAAAACTCATTGAAAAATTAGTGATGTCAGTCAGAGGTCTAATAGAAATCTCATTTCATGCTTCTAAAAGGCAACAAATAATTCAATTTCCTCCAAAGGTGTAATAAACTTTTAAAGGCATTTTTTTCTTAGAACTGCACAATACTTTAATTAATCAAGGTAATAAAGCATCAGTGAAGAATATATTAAACATTGACCACAGAAATTATTTTTTTATAAGTGGTTATAAATCACTATTGAATAAGGCTACTTCTAAAAGGACCCTCCAGGATCATATGTGCTGTACTACACACATCCATAATCAATATTTTCATTAGTCATTTGGAAGTAAATACAAAATCAGCCCTAATCCAATTTGCAGATGACATCTTCATCAGTCATACCATCAGTGGTACCATTAGGACGACAAGGACTGTTCCTCAAAATATGGTAAACTGTGTCTGGAAAAAACTGGGGGAAAACTAACTCTGAAGAGGACAATTATATATATCATTTATATTAAGTATGCCATAAACAGAGACTCACAGAATGACTCGGGTTGGAAGGGACCTCGAAGACCAGCTCATTCCACCCCCTGCTATGGCAGGGACACCTTCCACTCGACCACGTTCCTCAGAGCCCCATCCAGCCTGGCCTGGAACGCTTCCAGGGACGGGGCACTCACAATTTCCCGGGATGGAAGGAACACGACTTTAAGGTACCACAGGGGCTTGCTGGGGCTGTTAAGACACCTGGCCGAAGTGCTGGGGCTGCCAGTCATGGGCCTGTGTGTGCTGGGCTGGGTGGGCACAGAAACGCCTCAGAACAGTGGGGTCACCTGGGGTGAGGCCACTTGGGGTCAGCACAGGCCGGTTTCGGTACCAGGGGTAGGGTTAGGGTGCGCGCGGGGTGCCGGTACGTGGCGGGCGGGCGTGGCGCGGCGGGCAGGGCTGCGCGCGCGGCGGGCGCCCATTCTGTGGCGGCGACAGTGGCGGCAGTGACAGCGGCGTTCATGTCCTAACGGGTTGTGGCGGCGGGCGAGCCGGGCCCCTCCATGCGGGGGCCGCGGGGCCGCAGCGCTCTGGCCGCCTTCGCGTTGCTGGTGCTGCTGGGGTGGCGGCGGGCGGCCCGGAGCCGCCGCCGATCGATGCCGCGGCTGTGGAGGCCGCGTTCGGGCTGGGGGCGGCCGCCGCTCCCGCCGCTCTGCCCGCTGGTTCCGCGGACGTGACAGTGGAGGACGATGAGGGCGGTGTGGCCCCCGCGGCGCCCGGAGAGCAAGAGGCTGAGGGCAGCGGAGAGGCCCGGAGCGGCAGCAGGTGAGCGGGGGAAGGCGGTGGCCGGGGTGGGGGTCAGTGCCTGGGGCTGAAGGGGGAGGTTCAGAGCCTGGGTGAGAGGGCGGGGTCGGTGTCTGGGGTGAGGGTCATGCCTGGGGCTCGCAGGGGACAGTGTCGGTGCCTGGGATGGCTGTCGGGACTGGGGTTCCAGAGGGGGTCGGTGGCTGGGTGGGGGTCAGTGACTGGGTGGGGAGTCGGTGTGGGGCGGCTGAGGTGGGGTCAGTGCCTGGGGAGGCTGAGGGATGTCAGGAATCAGTGTCTGGGTCTGGTTAGGGGCAGTATCAGTGACTGGGATGGGGGTTTGTGTCTGGGACTGTTGAAGGGTGTCTGTGGCTGGGCTGGGGGTCAGTGGTCTCAGCGTGGAGGTGCTGGAGAGGGAGCTCGTGTCCGGTGTGGGGGTGCTCGGGGGTCAGTGCCTCGGGGGGACAAGGGGGCAGTGTCCAGCGTCGCTGTCTGGGGTGCTGCCAGCGACACGACTGAGTCTAGGCTGCGAATCAGCAGCTGGGGGTGTTGGGGAGGGGGCAGTGCGTGGAGAAAGGGCTGCAGCGTCCCGGGGGACGTGTGCGGGGAAGGGACCGTGCGGGAGAGGGCTTGGACGGGAATAGCGCTGGGATGGGAAGAGTGCAGAGGGGCGGAGGGAGAGTTGCGCTGCAGGGTTATCGTAGATGGAATGGTGCTTGGGAAAGCGATGAAGTAAGAGTGTCGCAGGCTGGTGCGTGGGGCTGGGCTGCGGGACACGCAGGGAAGTGTCCCAGGGCTGGGGGAGAGGTGCAGGGAGACGAGTCCCGTGATGGGGCTGGAGTAGCGCTGCAGGGATGGACAGGCTGGACCGAGGGGGAGGCAGGGACAATGAGGAAAAGGGACTTGGGGACCTCACCAGCGCTGAGATGCTTGTTCTTTACGCGGCTGTTAGCAAGGAGAAAGGGCGTCTTAGTTCTTAAACAAGCAAGCTGCCCGATGTCACGCTATGTGACATCTGGCCCGTCTGCTTGCCCTGGTAATACCACGTCTGGATCCCTGCCGTGCCTTGGTCCCAGGTGGCAGTTCTGTGCCTGCGGGGAGGACACCCTAAAGCAGCTCCACTGTAAACTCTTCCCAGTACCCGCAGCTCACAGGTGTTCAGAGCTGTCCCTTTCTGTCACTGTTTCGTTTTAAAGAAAATGCAGTTCCCCGGCGTACTTAATTGTCTGTTTAGCACAGACACTGGAGTGTGCCTGAGGGGAAGCCAAACATGCAAGGCAAATTGATGAACAAGTTTCAGAATATAACAAGGGGAAATAAAATACTTAATAACTGCGTGTGGCAAGAAGCTCCGGCAGAAGGAAAACTTAGATGAATGACTCAAGTGCTGAAATGTTACTGAGCTGATTCCAGTCTGTTTCTGAATTGGCTGAGAACGATGAGGTGATAAGCCACAGCCGGAGTTTAAAGGAAGAACAGGATGACTAAATGCCTGCTGTATTTGAAAACATGAAAGTGAATAGCCCAAAGCTTGTTCTTAGTATGCCCAAGCATTTGCTTAAAACAAGAAACTGGCCGATGACTTGGCACCCTGTTTTCTTGGAGGACAAGTGTCGCCAGTTTGCAACAGGATAATTTTTTTTTGTGTATCAGTTGATCAAAATACCACCTGGTTTATTGTAATTCTGCTGTATTCCATTTTTGATAGGACCCTCGTTTATTTAGCCTGGAAAAATTTTAAAAATACATTTTCTGTCTGCCTTCTTGAGCTAAGTAGAATACACTAAAGATGTTCAATGTAGTAAATTAAGCCTGAGATTAAATGTAGCTGCTCTGTAATTGATTAGTATGTAGGAACAGATTTGCTGTCATCAAATAAAAATAGAATGGCTGCCTGGCCATAGTGTTTGCCTGCATTTCTTTATTTTTTTTTAATCTGTGTTTCTGAGATCTCCACTCATCTCAGCTAATTGTTCTTCAGCAATACCCAGGCAATATAGAGGTCAACATAATCTGGGGAAAAAAAAAGCCAAAACCCAACTGCCTTTGCTGTAGGCAAATTAATATAAACATCTTGGTCTGAAGATTTATTTTGTTTTTCTATAAGAAAATAGGAGGGTTGGTGATTTACTGTGTTCTTTACATACAAGCATGCAGGGTTTGCTGTTGGAATAGCTGCTTAGAGTTGAAGTTTAACAAACAGCCATATTTGCCATGTCCCAATGGACTTTTGAGGGTTGAGGGTTTTAGGTTTGATGATCCTTTTAAACTGGAACAGGAACTGTGGTAAATGTGCCAAGTTCTGTTTTGTTTTTCTGACATAAGCAACTTACTTGAATAAATGCAAAGTTTGGTACAGTGAAAGGGTGTAGGTGAACTAAAGAAGTGTTCCTCCTCTGTCCTGTTTGCAACTTCCCTTGCTATCTTTGCCCTTTCACTTGCAGGTAAATCATACCTTCACTTCTGTAATGTAGAACAGCACTGTGCTCAGGCCTCTTGATCTCAGAAAGTGGGCTGTGTTCATTATGGGATACTAACAAAGGTTTTAAGGCCCAGGACTGGCCTTTCATCAATGTATGTGGAAGTTTGCAGTAGATATTTTGCATAACTTCAAGGGGAAACATTTAACACTGCCCTGGAATAGTTCCTGTCTATGGGCAAAAGAGAATAGGAACTGGTAAGAAAACATTTTCGTTCAGCTGTAGAGGCTGTTTTTAGATGGTTGGGGTCAGGGAAATGTGTCCAGATGTGCTTTCATAGTGACAAAGTGCAAATAAAATATAACTCCACAACATCGGCTTGTTCTCTGCCAGCTGCTCCAATTACTGATAACTCTTTATGCTCCATGAACTGGCCTCTTGCTTTAGTCCTGCTGTTGGCCATCTGTAAGGGCCCAGAAGGGATTTTGGTCTTCTCCATCCCTTGGTTCACAATATATTCTGGACCAGCAGCTTAAGGCAAGGAGAAATGCAGGTCTTCATTTTACTGATGTTTATTTTTCAGGTTGATGGATCCTGGGATTTAAGTGACAGCCTTATTCTGAATAATTTATTTTAGTGGTTTTTTGTTCTGGTCCAGGCTTTTGGAGACTACTGAATTATGATTTTGTGATATTGCTGATTGAGTTTGGGTTTTTTTTTTCCTTATTTTGTATCCCTGTGATGTGATTCACTCCCTGGTGAATAGTCTGCAATTTACTGTCAACAACTATCGACACAGCCTTGATGCTGTTTGTCTCTATCCTCCTCACTTCCTTGGTGTTAAGAGTTGTGACTTTTGACCTTAAGCTGGGTAATATTTTGTGTTTTCCCTTCTCAGAAGGGAATCTGGTTTGGTAGTGTTGTCAGAAGACCTGTGTGTTCCTGGAAGCTGGCTTCTTTGGTCAAAGCAGTCTTTCAGCTTGACCCCAGTCAGGAAGTGATGTTGCTTAAAGCAGTGATAAGGTGTTGTTTTTCAGAAAATAAAAGAGTTTATCAGGCCTAACCAAAATAGAAACTGAGTCAGGAATTCCTTTTACTTTCAGTTTGTCAATCAGTTGGCCTAAAGATGTATAAAAAATATTGCTTTTTCAGTTTAATGGAATTACAGGAATTGCAGCCCTGACATCTTGAGCCAGCAAAGGCTGGAAAACAGGTGGCTGAAAGGACTCTGTTTTGGAACTGTGGCTGTATTCTGCTCGTTTCTAAGAATTTGATGTAGGAATTGGCATAATACACTGCAGTAAACCCCAGTAGCATTGTGGGGTGACAAAAAGCAAGTCACCTGCCTCTTTATTTTTAAGCTCTGAAATATTTTCATGAAGTAGTTCCCTAAATTGCTTTTATCATAATGTGTTAATTTAGTGCTTGATTAGACTACCTGAGCAACAGAAAAATCTCTTGTCACCACTTCATGCTCCCAGTACTCAAAGCTGCAAGCACTGGAATCTCACAGAGAAAGGGAAGGGAAAATCTGACAGTAAGAAAGTGTAACACTAGAGAGAGTTGGGCACAAATTTTAGATCTTACACCAATTAGAGTTCAAGTGAAAGGGTTTTAACTTACTGGATTCCATCAGAGAAGAGGAAAACAGGTATTAAGATTTTAACTCATAGACAAGTAGAGTATGGAATTAAGGATTTTATTAGAAGATAAGGAGTTTTAGCTCTTTTTCCTGGTATGTGGTATTGCTGAAGAGCAAGATGAAGCTGGAACCAGAAATGTGACTATTTAGTTGAAAATGAATCACTTATTTAAAATGCAGAGGGAAATGGATGTTTTCTTACACCTGGTTCTAGTTCAAAAGGCAGCCACACCTAAGATTTAGATATAGCTGGGCTTCCTCTGTCTCATGGAAGTGTTTGCTCAGTGGGTGAAGCAAAGTCCATTCTACAGCTGGGGACAAACCAAGGGGACAAACCCCGAGTGCCACTGCACCAAAGAAAAGCCAGGATTTGACAGTGAACAGAAGTGGTTGGTTAAACCAGTTCCTCCGAGTGTGTGCCTCTGGCACAAAGGTTTCCCACACTGCCCTCCTCTTTGCTAATCAGCTAAACTTAAAACTGAAGTGTGGTTACAGCACAGTTTGGGTGGCTGGAGGTCAGGGTGCAGGTACAGATTCCAGAACTGCCTCTTGAGTGGCGGTGGAGAGGCTTAAATAGCGAGGTAACTCCTAGGGAAGGTTGAGGTTTGCATCTGGTGGGGAAAGATAATACAGAAATATAAGACACAAAGGCATGAAACATTTGTTACTTGAGGGAGAATTCAAACAGGAAGAATTAGATAAAGGAAAACAATGGGAGTACACAGGAAAAAAGCATTTCACAGCACGATTTTAGGATTTGTCTTCTCTGCAGTATGGCTGCCAAAATTCCCTTCATTCTAGCTGCATTTCTACCTCTTTTTATAACCTAGTTGTCAGGAGAATCAACATAAAATTTAAGTAGACCCACTTGGAATAATATTTTTTTTTTATGCAATGCAAGAGGGTTTCAGATAAATTGCTTTGCCATAAAGCAAACAGATTGTGTTAAATATGTGTCCAAGGCCTTTAGTGTGTGAGCACTTGTTTACAGTACTTGAAAATAGTCAGTCTCCTGCTATCTGGTTTATTATTAACCCAGTCTTCATTTCTGTACAGTTGGAAAAAGTGTTTGTAATCAGCTTATAAAAACTTATGTCTTCTACTGTGCAAATATTTGCACAATTGGTATTTTTCTAACAGTTTCTTAAACTTAGCTTTTGGAGGAATGTGATGTTTGGCCACCTTCAGAAGTAGGAGCTGCTGTGGCATTTTTGGAACAGGTTAAAGATATCTTTATTTTTCTCTTCATTAGTAGTGTAGTGCTATAAGGATTATAAAATCCTATAAATCGTGTGGTTACTTTAACATGTAAAATGGCTATGTTTTACATGTTTTTGTTAGAGGTGATGTAATGAGCCACCCTCCCTGAACATGTTTTTAGATCATGATTTCAGTTCCCTCCTTAAAGCAAACTAATAACCCCCATAATTTCCTCCCTAAATTCCGTGTTACTACACCATTAACTTTGGACAAGTGAATATATTTGGCCAGAGCTTTACCCAGTAATTTATTGTCCCTTATTGTTTAAAGATTAATATATATGTCTGTGTGTGCACTACCAGCCCCCTGCCCTTTCACCCTCACCTGAAACTGGCTTAATCTCCCCATCAGTTTATTTGCACAGTTCCTTATTCTCATTGAAACCCGCGACTATAAAGGTCCTTCTGGGTCACTAGATCCAGTCCCCCTCAGTGCAAGCAGCCTGTAAAGTGATCAAGTGCTACTCCCTCTGCCTTTGAAGATTGCTGAGCTGCTGCAAGCCAAACTGACAACACAATCCCAGCTTTTTCAGGTCAGAGAGAGACAATCTTCAAGGAAAAAAAAAAGGCCCTTCAGAAATGCCTTGTCAGTGCTTTGTCTCTGATGTGTTGTTTATTTTGTTTGTTTGTTTATTTTAATACTGAAGTTCTAGCCCAACCAGAAATGCTTATTCTAATTGTACAGCTCTGTAAGAAACAGGATTTACTGAAATTGAGGAGCTTCAGGCATGGTAGAAATCAGCAGCCAGCCTGCCATGGCCCTGTAGCCCCAGACATCAGGCTACTTAAAGCCTAAGCTGTAAAACCCAGATTGGTTGCTTTGTGGTCTGCAGGTGTTGGAGGTTGTGCCCTGTGTGTGCCTTTGGAGGGATATGTTTTATTCAGAAATTTACAAAATATCCCAGAAGTTCGATGTTTCATCCAAAATCATTGAAAACTTTGTTGCAACTTAATATTTCTTACATTCTGATTGGCTGGGTTAATAGTTTTGGGTTTAGATTGTTTTGAAAGGATGTATTAAAGATCAGTTTGGAGGGGCCTGGAAGAAGTGGGATCCATTCTGTTTGTGTAAGTGTCTCCAAAAAGATGATCTCATTCAGTATTGTAGTGGTAACATCTGCATGCAAGAGCAAAAAGTCAACTGCCTTCCTCTGAGTCTAAGCTCTGAAAGTGCCTTACAACATGGAAATTAGTTTATGACATCCAGCCAGAGACTTCAGCTCTTATACTCTGTCGTTGGTCTGGGTAGAGCTACCCACTTGAATTGCTTTTCTGCAGAATATAGACACTTAAGGGTTGCAGTTGGATTTTACTGAGCATAAGAGGCAGCTAATAGGTGAAGTCCATCCTGCTGTAGTTTTGACTGTGAATGTTTCCAACTTGCAGATCTCTTGTAATTATCAGCACTTTGGATGGACGAATTGCTGCACTGGATCCAGAAAACAGTGGGAGAAAACAGTGGGATCTGGATGTGGGATCAGGTTCTCTTGTGTCATCCAGCCTCAGTAAGCCAGAGGTAAGGCTTCATTTCTTTCCTGACTAAATCTTTAAAAATGGAGATCTGTAATAAAAGGAATGGAGCTTTCTCCCTGTTTGGTAGATGTTAAATAATGGAGCAAACAAACACCTACGAAACTTTGTCTCAAACTTTTTTTTTTTTTAAGTGCTTACATCATGTTGCCATTTCAAACTGGAGTGTGTCAGCATTTCAGCCTTGGGATTGATGTATTTGATAACTATCAAACTAGATGATGTAACTGAGTTGGGGAATTGTATGTAATTGTTGATTGAAAACAAGTTACTTGTAATTCAAGCAAATGAAAGGATCATCTGCTTTATATTACTAGACTATGTCTTGGCAAGTACTGGCTTTTTTTTCCCCTCAAGAAAAGCAAAAGTCCTTGTGACTTAATAAATGAACAAAGCATAGTTTTGGGTGTTTTATACTAGATAAGCAGGCTGCCTGTGAAATAGAATATGTTAGCAATTAAACAGAGTGCTGAAGGTCACCCTGAAGTACTGAGTGGTAAAGGGTTGCATCACTTCTTGCTGATGAACTGTAAGAAGAAAATCTCGAGTTCAGTTTCTTGTTTGGTGCTTTTGGCCACCATCAGTTTCAATAAACTAGGCTAAAAATTAGAAGGAAGGTTTTTTTTCCTTTTTTTCTTTTCCTGCGCGGGGAAGATTTTTGATTCATTCTCTCCTAGAATTAGGAGGAATGAAAACACCAACAAAGAGGTCATTTGTGATGATAACACACCACAGAACTACACAGTTCTTCCCTGTCAGGGATGGTTGGATTTGATGACCAGTCCTGTATCATTTTTATATTTGTACAATGAGCATCAGAGAATGAAAGCTGAGTTCAGGATTATCCAGACTGCATGAATTTCTTGCTTGTAGTTCTTTGTTGCTGTCTGTGGACATGACCTCTGTTTCAGTGTAAAGAAGTCAAAGGAAAGATCTTGTCTGGTGCTGTAGTAGTGTAAGTATGAGAGCTGCTAATGAGTATCTCAGGTTGCAGCAGTAATGTGAATGTTTGTTTCTGAGAGAGAATTTTATTTATGGATGCAGCTTTGTGAGATTTGTTCAGGTGTGTTTTTTGTGGTTTAGCAAAAACATTGTAGGAAAGAAGAACTTTTTCCCCCAAGTATGTTTAAGAGCAGAATTGAAAAGAATACAGAAGAGAGAACTGTAGACAGAACTGTTAAGAGCTCTGTGAGGTGGAAAGTGTCAGTGATAGTGTGATTCTTCATAAATGTTCTCAGTAGTAGATAAATAACATACTGGCCTGTTACCTGCTGCTGCAAATAGTTTCTGATGACCACATGAAAATAGAACCAGTAGTTATGAAAAGCATACATTTGCAATCTGTGCAAATATGAACTTTATTTTTTCACTACAAGTTAAGTCACAAGCCCTAGTTTTTAAAGATTTTGGGAGTGTAAGCATTTCCAACTATAGAAGTGTTTGCAAATACAGATTTTGTCACTCAACTGTCTGTCCAGAATTTTGATATTTTTCCAATGTGGTATGACTATAGAAACCAAAGGTTGGGGTTTAAACAACAATTGTAGTTTGTCCATGTGATATTTAATTCCCTTCAGTGATTACACATCAGTAGGCTGTGGCAGTCATAAAAATACATTTTTAAAAAGCATTTGTTATGTGTAGAGAAGTTGGAAGTTCAGATGGGTTTTCAAATTGTTTCATTTCTACAGCTGTGTCCAAAGACACTGAGGGATTTTGGCAGAGACTATGAGATAACTAATTTTGGAAGGAAAAGGTCATTTTGGCCTTTTAGAAGCTGTTAAACGTTATGAATATGGGCCTTTTTAGACTTCTTACTGTCATGTAAACAAAGGCTGTTAAAACAGAATTTAACAAACATGATGAAAAGTGATGAATACTATGAATAAAATGCATTCAAATATTTAAATGTTTAATCTGCTGTCATTAATCAGCTGGAAGACTTCATTCAGTGAACCTAGGTATTTAAGTAAGTAATTTACCTCATTAAAATTGCTGGGAAAATTCTGGTTTGGGTCAAAATAATGATATTGGCATGTGACCTGTTGAGCTTTATTCTCTCAAACTGAGTCTTGAGGCTTTTCCTTCCTCTTCCAGCATTTTTGAAGTAACAAAGGTTTCTGTGCTAGCAACCACAATATTCATCATAAAGCAGTAACATTATGTAAGCTGTTAAATTGCATCTTAATGCAAGAAAAGGCAGATGAGAAATTCTGTGTTACATTTGCAGTGACAAAGATTTGTGTTCTTTCAGAGCAAGGCAAATGTGTGCTGCTGGATCTTAATTGTTTTGATGAGGGTTTTTCTAACTATCTCAAGTATGAGTATAATGAACTGTAGTTTCAAATCCTGGTGCAAAAGCATGAATTTAATTTCCAAGTGCCTTTTAAGAATAGACATTAGATCTTCAAACTTCCTATGTTTAACAGAACTGTAGTTAACTTCCTTTGCCTAACTGTAAAATGTCAACCTGGCTGTCTGGAGCTCGTGTGTTAATTAGGAAAGTGAGGCAGTGAAATTTCAAATGTTCCAGCAGCTCTGTCAAATGCTTCAGATCTTGAAACTACTGCTTAAGACACTGACAAGTGAGATGTTCATCATTTGTCATGTGAACAGATCAATTAGAAAGGAGAGGCTGCTGAAGTATTAATTGTGTGTCTGGGTAACTAAAATGCTAAAATTCTTTCCTTGGCCCTGAGCTCCAACATAAACAAATTGTGGTTGGGCTGCCAATGCTGAAAAGTTGACTCTGCAGTTCAGGCTTATGCTTGAGAATTTAAAAACTCTGTTTCCCTATCTGTTGTTTTAAAGTGGAAAAACCTTTCTCTATAAAAGTCTCGTTACAACTCCCAAGTTTTCTGTTACCTGCATGTAAAGACTGCCTGATAAAGTTCACAGTAAAGTTACTGAATCACAGCTTTTCTAAAAGGGAGCCGAATTTTAATAAAAACACTTTGCTCTTTAAAATTTGGGATTGTAATTAATGCACTGTCCATACTTAGAAAATAATACTTTTGGGAGAACAGCGTGTTGGAATAATGATTCTTAATTATAGTGAAAGTGGAGAACTGCTTCAGAAGCAGTGGGAGAGGTTCATAGCACATAGTGTGCTGATGAGAATGATGCATAATTTTACCTGCAAGCTTGATATTCAATTACTTAATGGCCACCAGTCAGAGTTGTTTCAGTGCTCTGGGCAGAGGCTACACTGGGATGGACTTGATAAAAGTACCTGGTAGGCTTGGGTGTTACAGACTAATCCCTAAGTAAGCATCTTATTTCCTTATTTGAGACATTGAAGATCATGGGACAAAATCAGTATCAGCTCACAAGGCTGACATTTATAGCAGTCAGAATAAACATACCACTGTATCCTGGAAAAATGGAATCATTTGATTATGCCATGTCACCAAATCTGTCAACATTCTTAATCCAATAAAGACTCTCATGACCCTTGTTATTGCATTGTGTGTGTTTATATATATAAACATAAATATATTTTTTTATTGTGATAGTCACATAAAATCAGCTTTTCTACAAACTTAGACATCTGTGTCATCTTTTTTGGACATAGAAGTGGCATCTTTTTATGGAATAGCCTAGTATTACATTTTTTTCTCCAGAGAAATATGGAGAGGTAAAGAAGCTTTATACTGAAGTCATCTGAAAACTCACTGCATCGTTGGTGAAGCGAACCCATAGAGACTTTGAGCAGATTGTTCCTGTTTTGCTTAGAGCAGTGAGTTGGAGAAGGATTTTGAAATCTCAAAAAACTCCACTAGTGACTGGATTTAATGTACAGTATGAGTGTATCTTCTTTCTTTTTCCTTCCCTTTATCTGCATCATAAACCCTTCCAAATTTTCAGTACTTTGGTTTCCCAAAAGAAATACAGAATTCTGCTGGGACTCACTTTAAGGTAGTGACTTGTCTGCACTTTGCTGCACTTCAGATAAGGCAACCTCTGTGCCCAGACAAGCCAGAGAAGAGCCCAAATCTGTCTTGGGTTGCTTTGGGAACACAGGAGGAAACTCAGCAATTTCCATCCTTTGACCTTTTACATCTGGAATAAAGAAAATGCAAAATCCACATTGAAATGGGTCAGGGCAAGGCAAGAGGTCAAAATGTCCTTTGAGGGGTTTGAATTGTGAATTCTGTTATGTGCCCTTCCATAGTTTCAGGGAGGATAAGTAATTTAACAGTGTCTTTGAAAGAATTAGGAAAGTCTCACCCACCACTTACAGCACTGCTGCAGCAGTATTTTATTAGTTTGAATAAAACTTACGTGTTTGTTTGGTTCATGGCTTTCTATTATAGTTATTTTTTGGTTGAGTCACTGTCTGTAAATATCATCCAAGGGAAAGCTGATAGTGTTTGTCTTGGAGATGGGTGGGGAACAGTTAAGACTGTCAGACACTTTCAGTGAAAATACTGAAAAGGTTATTATAGCAGCTGTTAAATGCAGTGATGAATATTAGGGATTTATATTAATCCTGCATAAAATTTTTCTCACAATTCACTGGCCAAACAAAAAGGAGATTCTTTTCAAACTACACAGACATTCTGAGAAAATATCTTTGTTCTGAATTCTGCTTAAAAATGAAAGCCTCTGTCTAGTTCACTGTTAGTAATTTTAACTCTTAATCCTGGGTGCATCTTAAAACATCTGGAATGGGACAGGCCAGCAAAAGAAGCAACCTTTCCTGCTTAGCACTTGGAAGAGTCTCTGTGCACCATCCAGGCAGCTCACAGGAGCTTCAGAACTTTCATGTACAGAGAATAGCAAGTTGGCTCTCTGAGGTGTTTGAGTGTGTATAAAAGGTTTTTAAAGGACAGTTTTACTCAACAAAGAATCAAATTTTTAAAATATCGATTCATGCTGTAAAATTACTTTCTGGCTGTAATATGTTCTGAGCAGTTGTAAAGCACTGAATTGCCACTCTTTTCAAGCAGGCAGAGTGTAGATCTGTGGACTGGTTATTGAGGTGACTAAACTGGGGAGAATGCATTTCCTTGCAGGTAAACTGGTATAATTCTAGCTGTCTGAAAAAGTATTCTAGTGTCCTGTAGTGACCTTTATTTTTGTGTACTGCTGAGACTGTAGAACCACGAGAAGCTCAGATAGTTGGAGGTGTCATTCCTGTAGAGAAAGACTGGCACATCAGCTGGTTCTCAGCCGTACAGCTTTTCTATAATAGACATGAAATTAAACTGTGCTAAATGAAATACAAGATGGGGGGATTGATAACAGTGGTTTTGTTGTTGAAGGTTGGAGATGACCAGTTTAAAACCGAGAAAACTGTGTGCTAAGGTATCCCTTGACAGGTTATCAGCTGCCATCTCCATTCCACTGCAGGGGAAGGAAATGTGATTCTGTGTTGCCTTCGGGTAGAGAGAGAGAGACAGATTAGTGTCTTAAATGGTCCTGGAAAAGCTCATAATGAATAAGAAGTGAGTGTCCAGAATTGTACTTCAAAGGAAGATAAATTCTAATTGCAATTGAGGCAGAGAAGGCTTATTAGGGCTATCAAAGGGAGTGGAGCCTGTGTTTTGCAGGAAGAGAATGGATGTGACTACTCTTTAACTCCATGGATGTATTGGCATTCCCGATGCCAATGGCACAAGTGGTTCTTTTCAGTTCTGTTGCTGGAAATACACACGTGTGCATGCAGAGGTGATAGGCTTGGGAAACTTAACTGGAGAGACCTGTGGATTTCTGAGTACAGCTTTTTGTTGCTTTCTTTTTTGTTGCTTAAAACATAATCTACAATTCTCCTGAAAATAAACTTCTAATGTTGTTTAGTGGATAAAAAGTCATCAGCAAAAGATTAATTGTTTTAAAGTACCCTGACAGCTGGAAGCTGTGCTTTTAAAGGAAACACAACCAACTCTTTTAGTGGGAAATAGTAAACCTGAGGAAAAGGGGAATTGCTGAGAGCTGCCTGAGCTGAGTTGGTGGTCAGTGTGATGCAGCACCATCATACCATCATCATAAGCAGGGCTGTTGCTTAGGCAAAGTGGTGTTATGTATTTATCAAAACTTCACATCTTCAGTCCTCTTAGTTTGGTGTTCTGTTCAATTAAAAAACCCAAGAACTTCCTGTAGCTGCAGCTCTGTGGCTGCCTTGCTGACACTCGTAGCCAGCAGCGATAAAGCCAGAGGAAGTGCTGACACGTGTCCTTGCAGTGCTTTAAGGATTTGGAGCATGACAGCTTCCGGCAGGGGACACGTGAGCAGTACAGAACAGGATGTTGTGGCTTGTGCCATACCTGAGACCAGTCCTCAGGTGATGCTCTGCATTGAGCAAAGCCAAGAAAGTTTCTCAGTGTTACTCTGTGCACAACCAGCTTTCATCTCATGCTCACAGCCATAGTCAAAATGCTTCAAATATTGGAAAGGCTTTTTGCCATCTCCATAATCTTTGTGTTTTTATTCTCTTTATTGTAGAATAACAGAATGTTTTAGGTTGGGATGGACCTCTAAGATTACAGAATTACAGAGTCCAAGTGATAACCCTGCACTGCCAAGGCCACCACTAAACCACATCCTTAAGTGGCACATCCACAAGGCTTTTACATCTCCCCAGGCATGGTGACTCCACCACTACCCTAGGCAGCCTGTTCTAATGCTTGACCATCTTTTCAGTGAAGAAAGTTTTCCTTACAGCCAATCTAAACCTTCCCTGATAGAACTTGAACCCATTTCTTCTTGTCCTATTGCTTTCCTTGGGAAAAGAGACTGACTGCTCTCACCTGGCTAAAACCTCCATTCAGGTAGTTGTAGAGAGCAATAAGGTCTTCCCTGAGCCTCCTTTTTTTCCAGGCTAACTAATCGCAGCTCCCTCAGCCATTTCTTGCAAGTCTTGTGGTCTGGACCCTTTACCTCCTGGGTTGAGGTAAGGGCAGGAAGAGAACTTGTAATTTAATTGTGTATGGCCCACTGCATGTTTTGTATTGGCTGTTTAGCATTCTGGTGTTTACAGATACTAAAATGGATCAGCACTAATACCTAGACAAATTCCAGTTTCAGGTAATCAATAACTTATTTGGAATACAGCCACCCAATACACAAAACATTTATTAACATTTATAACATTATTCAGAGCCTTTTTAAACTTTCAGGCTATACTTTTATCTATATAAAGAAGGGCCCATTTCAAGGGTTAAGCACTTTAGACAGTTTAGCAAATCTTTCCTCTAGCAGCACAGCCACTGACATCTCATTTCCGAATTTCTTCTGGACTTTGTGCTCCATAAGGAGATAACTATTAATCTTTGTCAGACTCACTGCATGTTTCATGCACTCTTTCTTTGCATCCTTGAAAGAGAAGACTGATTTGCCATTCTGTTCTTCTGCTGTATTGTGCTCTTTTCCTATAGGAGTTGCTCTGTGGCTTAGTTTTTCACGTGGACTGTGTCCGTACCTGCAAAACCATCCTGTCCTTGCAAGGCCAAGGGAAGAAGCACACAGGGTCCATCACAGATCAGTTTGAATCCTGGTCTCCTGAAGTGCCATGAGCTTCTGCTATTGCCCCTACATACATGCCAGATGCCCACCAAAGCCACTCTGTCACATCCCTCCTCAGCTGGACAGGGGAGAGAAAAATCTGTTGAAAAGGCTTGTGGGTCAAGATGAGGGCAGGGAGAAATCATTCACCGGGCACTGTCACGGGCAAAGCAAACCTGCCTCAGGGAAACCATTTTTATTAGCAATAAAACTAAACTAAAATAAATAAATAATAAAACCAGAATAGGATAAGGAGAAATAAAACCAAAACTGAAGAAGACCTTCCTCATCCCTCCCTTCTTCCCAGGCTTAATTTCACCCTGATTTTCTCTCCCTCCACCCCAGAGTGGTGTAGGGGCATGGGGCGTGGAGACTGCAGTAAGTTCATCACACATTGTCTCTGCCACTTCTTCCTTCTCACACTTTTCCCCTGCTCCAGTGTGGGGTTCTTCCCATCCCTGTAGCCCCCCAATACCAAAGTCTTGCCATGCAAACCAAAATGCAAGTACCAGTTTGCTGTGGTGGCTGATGAACTTCTGTGTAGGGCCTGATTCTGGAAAGGCAAGGCTTTGGGTAAATTTGTTTTTCCATTAATCCGCTCCCTTATGTGCTGTTAATTTCAAGGAGCTCAGTGATGGGTTCGGTAGCAGCAGCACTGGTTTGTCTCAGAAAGCAGTGCTCTTAAGTTTCAGAAGACTTGCAGTCTTATTAATAAAACTTGCCATGTAGAAGAGGGGGATGGAATAATGTCAAAATAAAGTCTTAAAGCACCGTGCAGTTGGGTTTTTTTATTATTATTAAGGAGAACAGTTTTTAAAAGTCTGTTACCATGGCAGCAGAGCAGGCTGGCATCTCTGCATCTCAAAACCTCAAGTCTTGTTTGATTATGATTAAAGTAACGGTGGTGTTTCAGTTTGCTTGTCTTCAGAGGAAGGGTCTGTGTGATTGCACAGCAAACAGTATTGGGTTCCTGATCTCTTTTGAGGCTGGTCCAGTTAGCACACTGCAGTTTTCAGATTTCCTGTATAGCCCTTCAGGGGAGGGCAGAGCAGGAATAATTCCTTTAAGGGCAAACTCAAGCTGAACAAGGTGCTTTGCCCCTGATGCTGGAAAGTAGAGTATAAGTCTCAAGCTGCTGTACTGCTATCATCTGTTGCTTTTTACACTGTTTGTGTAAAAGACAGTTTTGTCAGGACCCTGGTGCTTAAACCTGATCAGATTTTAAGATCTGAAGTGTAGAATCATGACAGATACCAGCTCTAGTCTTTTATTAAAGTTCTCAGGAGGATGTTGCAGGTGTTGCTTTGAAGAGAGAGAAGAAAGGAGTTTTGAAATGAGTTCTCTAGTACTCATCCAGGCACAGGGTTACACCATCACTTTACACACTCATCATACAGAAAATACAGGCCCACAAAAGTTGAATTTTTTTTTTATTATTTATTTATATATATATAAATATATATATATATTTATATTATTTATGAATTTATTATTATTTATTATTATTTTATTATTTTCCATGAAAAATGAAATAGAAACTACCAGCTTGTGGAGTATGGAGCATGATGGAAGGAGGAGAAAGGCTGTAATAGATATAAACTTGTGTCATAAGGTACTTAATGTAGGTAGGAGTCAGGGGCCAGGTTTGGTCACTCGATAGATGCTGTGAACTGTTGCTGGGTGAGCTGTACAGCCTGATGGTACAAATCAGCCTGAGCTTTGAGAAACATCTCTGCTCACTGTTGCTGTGCAGACCTGGTGTGCTCTTTCAGGCTGTCACACCCCAGCTGAGATGAAACCTTTTTCTCTGATGTGCCGCCCTGGCAGTGGCTGCCTCTCACCTCTGCAGAGCAGGAAGGCCACCTAATCCCACCTCTGTAAACAGCTCAATAAAATACTGATTAGCTGATGTCCAGGTGCAGCCTTTCTCACGGTCCTGGTCTCAAAGAGGGTATGGGCAATGTTCGGTGCTTAACAGGCACAGGAGGTGGTCAGGACAGGTATGCACTTTGTAAGCAAGTGTAGTGCTGAGATCAGAAGTAATGGCACTCACAAGAAGGAGAAATTTTCTAGACAAACAACAACCTGTCTGTCAGTATTTCCTGCTTCAGCTTCCTCATTGCCCTTGAACAAGTCTCAGGTTGTTTTGCTGATGCAAATCATGGACTTCCCTTTGCACTCAATTTTCTTTTTCCTGGCTGGTTGAATTGAATAGCCCTGTATGTTTTTAAGAATACTTCGCTCTTTTCCCAGTGCTTTAGGCAGTGGAATAGTTCAACAGCCTCCGTTTTTCAAAAGATTGTGCTTGTGTCTGGGTCTTTGTTC
This sequence comes from Muscicapa striata striata, assembly GCA_030060385.1. Taxonomy (NCBI): domain Eukaryota; kingdom Metazoa; phylum Chordata; class Aves; order Passeriformes; family Muscicapidae; genus Muscicapa; species Muscicapa striata. The sequence goes on along the minus strand of JAREIS010000045.1, from coordinate 712,849 downwards.
TCTTAAGGAAATGGGGATGTTGTGGGCCTTGGAGAAGGCTCTGTTTGACCCCTTCATCCCAGTGTGCTGCTGCTTGATTAGGGTTTGCCTGTTACTAACAGTACACTGTCATCCTTGTAGTGCCCTGTGCTTCAGGATTTCTGTAGGTCGCTGGAGGCAAAACAGATGAATCAGCATCCTGAAATCTAAGGTGAAGAGGAGAAATAACCTCTTCTAACCTCTCTTGTTGGAAGGAAGTCATAAACCCATGGCTCTGTGCAGATAACCTTCCTGCATGCATGACAAAAAAAGCAGACAATAAATCAGTTCCAGACCATCCCAAACTAGGGACATCTCAAAAATTGTGTGTGTGTGATCTATACATATCTGTATTACCTGAAAAATCTGTAAACATTTACAGTAGGGATACCTATGTTATTGCCTGTCTATGGATTTGTGGTTTTAATTTGTTTGTTTGTTTTTTTAATGTGGAGCATACCAGCTTGATTTCACTTTCCCAGATTTCTTTGTGCAGACTCTTGTTTCTACCCTTCAGTATAAAGCTGCCATATGCGACTTTTAATATGTTGCCTAGATTAATTTTTTAGAGGTTTAAAAGACATAGTTCTCAGTGAGAAGTAGTTTTCTTAAGAGTGTGCTTGATGTTGGCTTTGATCCTGTTTGTTACAGTGATCCTATTGTAAGGATAATCATAGAGGGGGGGGAAAAAATCTAGTACCCGTATCATTTAAGATCATGTAGGTTGGTCTTAGTTAATTAGTAACTGGAATGAAGCTCTTGCAGCTTATAGTAACAGTAAGATTTGAAAACTACAAGCAAAAGTGTTAGAAAAACATGAAGACATAAAATCCTATTTTAAGGAAAATATTTCATTTGTGCGTGGTTATTTCCTTGGAGTTAGTAGATAGTCCAGCCCATCTGTAAACAATAATATTGACTGTTTTGGCACCAGACTTGGCTCAGATGTGTCTGCACGTGAGCAGGCTTGATTTTTGTTTCAGACGATAAAGAGCCTTAGGAAGGGGGTAGAATGTCACGCCTGCTGTTAAACAGCTCCTGGAAGCTTTAGTACTTCAGCTTGTTTTGATCTCTGTTTACAGTTTTTCCTTTTCTTTCTGTTTCTCTTCTCTCCACCGCTATAAATCAGCGCCTTCCCGCGCCGATCAACCTGCCGTGGCACCTGGCGTACGGTGCCCTCCTTTCCAGTAAAGAGTCTAGACAGCAAATTCCCTGGAAGCATGTGCCATTCCAGATCGTTATGCCTTTTTGCTTTTTTGTGGAAGCTTTTTAGAAACTGCATTACCTCACCCATCGGCCTGGAGATTGCGCAGCCCGCGCCGCTGATAGGGCTGCAGAGCCCCGCGCGGAGCCAATGGAGAACTTGGGCTGCAAACTCTTAATGAGCAAAAGAGCAGCGGCTCGTTCAGGGCTCCACAGTTAATGTGGGGGCTTTTTTTAAGTGTTACTTCTGAAAGACAAGCCACTTAACAATTATGTGCCATATTGCTGACCAGTGAAGCTGAACAAATAGCTATTTACATTGACAGATCTGAGGAATGTGTAAGTGCATCGTGGTAACCTACATTTTCTGTGCCAAGAGATTTGCAGCTGACTGCCTGGGTGACTCACTCCTTGGATTAGGAGATGAGGTAATGCTTTTGAGATACAGGGTGATGTCATTCCTTTACCTGAGCTGCATGCCGATGCTAGTTGCTAGTACTTTCAAGGAAAGTCCCTTTTCTGCTTCTGTTGTACTAGAGAATGAGCTGCATAATTCAGATAGTTATTGTTATTAATGTCCTTCTGAAACCTCTGGCTGAACTGCCCTTTTGAAAACAGATCTCCCCAGAAGTGGCCACAAATGCCTTTTGTTACACATATATGTTAGCATCTGCAAGCGGCACATTTGCATACCTGCCCCATTCTTCAAATAAAGCTTTTCTGTTAAAAGAAGACCTTCATGGTAATCAGGTGCTGTCAGCACTGTCATGTAATCCATTTATAGATAGAGTCATTTTAAAAGAAGGTGATTTTTTTTCCCCTCTGCTCTCTTTCTGTAGTGATATAGCTCATTTGTGATGGTTCGTAACCCAGATGTCTCACTTGCACTTAGGGTCAGTTTAACCTTATCCACTCCTACTCTGCACTGTCCTTCACTGCAGCAGCTCTTCCTGCTGCCTGTGCTCCCTTTCCTGATCTGTTCATGGACAGTAGCTGTGTCTTTTCTCAGCTTTTCCCTCCCACTGTCACCCAGGATGTGCTGCTCCTGTGGATGCCCTCAAGGCTGGCAGCATGGACAGGTGATTGGCAGAGCTGACCAGCAGTGTCACCTGTCCTCTGCAGTTTATGGGGACCGAGGCTCTAACAGGGCAGACAGAGAGCCACTGCCACGGAACCTTTAACGCCATAACCTGGTTTGATCCTTATACTGGGAGGTGTGTGTTGCTGAGACAGCTCCATGCATCTTGGAAATTCGGGTGTGGTTCCTAGAAATGGCCAATGTGTGTGTGTTGTTTGCTGGTGGAAAATTTCCTGCTCAGGCCCTGGAGCAAGAGCTTTGGGACAGGGGAGACACTTAAGGTGACGTGTGTCACGCTGTCCCCAGAGCTTGCAGTTACCCACAGAGAGTCTACCTTGCTCAGCAGCAATTCCTGGCCAGTTTACCCCACTGTCTCCATTCTTCAGAAACCATGGAATAGTCTCAAGCCCTTGGAGCAGAGTATATCATACTGGCATGGGCCTTCAGACAACTTGCATGTGTATGGATCATGTGCAGATCCATTCAGAGGGTTTGTTAATGCAAAGTAACAGCTGCAAGGCTAAAAGTTGTCATCAAAATTATTATGGGCTTCTGAAAGAATATATTACAGAAACATTTTGTGGTATTACTCCTCTGTATTGAATGTTTTAACTTCCACCATGGTTACGGCTGCAATTTTGGCACTGGCATTTTGGTTTTAAAAAGGTGTTTTCCAAATCTTTCCAGTCTTTTGTTTCTCAAGACCACAAGGTTCCTCTTGGATATGAATGTTTATATAAACCTTATTTGTTTGCTTTATTTGTTCACCGATCAGGTGATCTCTACAAATGACACCCCCCACTCCCCATAAGAATATTTGCTTTTTTGTTGGTTTATTTCTCTGTGTATGTAGGGCTGTGTGTGTTTATTTTTCCTCCCCAATAGTAGACCATAATGCAACATTTGTGTATCACATGCAATGTTTTTTCCAGGATCTTTGGCCTTTATTGCCATAAGGTAAATATCTGAGAGGTAAAAACACACCTAGTTTTGCTTTGTAAAGAGCTTCACAGCTAATCTCAGGGGTTTATTTTTATCATCTCTTCAATTGCACATTTGCTCCTTAGAGGAGTTTTTATTTCAATTGTCTGTTGTCATGAGGCTTTTCAAAGCTGGAGAGCATCAGTGTTGGATCCTTTAGGGATCTTAAATACCAGCAGTGTAGGGTAACTCATCTGAATTTTCTCTTTAAATGAGGTGTGTGGAACAGTGAACAGAGGAGGTATTAGTCATGACATGCACACATCTGCAACATCTGTCTTTCCTCCCTGTTCAGGTGAATCCCAACTTTGCTTAATGCTGTTTGCTCAACTCTGACCCAATTGTTGGAGGAATACAAAGTTCCATGTTATTTGAAATTTGAATCATGCAGAAGATGTGGTTTCAGATGTTCACAGTGGCTCCAGAAATGATAACAAGGAACCTTCTGCATCTTTTGTACCACTTTGTAATACACATCTGTGCCTTGGAGTCTGAGCAGGAATATTTTTTTCCAAGTGACTAATACACATGTACCAGAAGGAGTCTTTAATTCCTAATGTGTCAAGTATCGGAATTTAATGTAATTATCTTGTAGGATACTGCCCAAATGGACAGAGGTTCTGAAAAAGCACTAAAGCCTCCCATGTTAATCCATATCCTCAGAAGCTAAGATGATGTGGATTACAGTTCCTCACTGTTCTTGGTGGGCACAGTCACTGTGGCTCCACAGCATTAGTTATGGTCCATCATGCTGATAATGAGTTTCTTAATAAGTCCCTTAGTACTCACTGACAATGACTCATACTTCTGAGCTAGGATCTCCTTGAAAATCTCTGTGTAGTGGATGAAATATTGTATCCCAGTGAAGATTTCTTTTCTTACTTGTGTGTTTAGGGAAAAGTGAGACAATTTTTAAAGGAGCGGTGTGCTTAAAGATAAGAAATTCTGAGGAGAAGTCAGATTTAACTGTCTGGAGAGGCAAAGGTGAAATGTGAGCTCTGATCTCAGTGATAATTTCTCTCTCTGCTTTACAGAAAGTTGGGATATTCTGGAATAGACATTAATCGTGAAAACAGCCTCAGTTGTACTTTTAAAATTACTCTATCTTGAAGCGATCAAATAATCTGCAAAACTTTGCACTTTAACCAGTGCCTGTCTCTTGGAGGATGCTTCAACCCACATCATATTTTCTGCAGTTTTGGATGAAACCTGTCAACTCATCGAGCTTTCAAATGTTTTGAAGAAGTGTCACACACTGAACTGTTTTTTAACTAAGAATAGTGAAATATGGATTTGACTTGAATGCCTGAAAGTTTTCTGTCTTCAGTATAACTTTGAAAAATAGGACTCTGAGATTCAAAACCATTAGGACACTGGAGCATAATGCACTGCTTTATAATACATTGCTTATATAGCATTTCTGTTGCCATTTGTTGTCTGTGTGTTTTAATAAAATTATGGTTAAATCATAGCTAACCTTGAATTCAATTATTTTAGGTGTTTGGAAACAAGATGATTATCCCTTCCTTGGATGGGGACCTCTTCCAGTGGGATCGGGATCGAGAGAGCATGGAAGCTGTTCCCTTCACAGTTGAGTCTCTGCTGGAGTCATCCTACAAATTCGGCGAGGACGTTGTCTTAGTTGGGGGAAAGTCTTTGACCACCTATGGGCTGAGCTCCTATTCAGGGAAGGTGAGAGCCTGAAAAGGTGTTTTGTGTCTGTGCCTGAGCTCTGCCTTGCAAACAGGTAACTCCTGAGGTTTAAACTGTGGTGCAGCTCGGGGCACAAAAGGGCAGAGCTTTGTGGGCTGCAGAAGGTGGCATGGCACTGCAATCTCCTCCTGCCTGGGAGCTCCTGTGCTGGCTTTAACTCTTGTCTCACCATTTGCTAACCCAGCAGAGCACTGTTCACTTTTTACTGGACTAGTTTTGTGCTGGCTTAGCTGTAGCAGGGGATCAGGGAGTGCCAGAGCCAGCACAAGGGAAGGGACAGTGGGTTTGTCACCAGAGCATAGTGAGAGGGTAAGAGGGATGACCCCTTTCTGTGGGAGGAGTTCACCTTTATCATCTTGCTCTGCTTGAAGTAGACTTTGCAGTTCAGCTCACTGTGTATCAGTTAATGCTTTCGGTGACACCTTTTTTACAACTAATTTCAAATTTTTCAAAACTCATGAGAAGAGAAAAAATTCAACATATACAAAACTTGAGGACTTTTATTTGTCAGTGTGCTTACCATCAGAAGAATCTCTCCTTGTATTTTAAAGTTGTATTTAGAACTGAAGTTAAATGTCAGATGTCATTGAAGTGCAAATAGATTCAGTTAAAAATTTTAGAGCTCCCAGTGTTTGTTTTCAACAAAATCAGGGTGGATTGTTTGGGTTTTTTTCATTTTCATGATACATTTTAATGTGTAACACTTCTGTGGTGTGGTATGGAATCATCACTAATGATAAAGAGCACAGACCCAAACCAGAGTTCATGAATTCCTTTTGATTTCCTCCCTGGTAGCAGAGGGCTCTGTGCACCAACAGGTTCCTCCTTCTCCTTCTTCTTCAGAGGAAGAAGTTTCCATTTCTGTTTTGATTCCTGGCTTATGCTGATAGTAGCAAAGCTGCCTCTTAGAAGAAATAATTCCTGGCTCTTCCTTCCTAAGAATTTGGGCAGTTTCATCTCTCTGGCACTGCCCATATCATGCAAATTCTGTTTGAGATTGGAACTGTTGGAAACTCTGTGACTGTGAGAGTTCATTAAGGTTTTCTTTTCCTTTAATAGCTGACAAGGGCAAGAGGGAGAGGCTTTGTGGTATTTTACATAAGTCAGTAGTACTTCATTTGAAGCCGATAGAGTTACATTGAGACAAATATGACATGAAAGCAGAATTATGATGTGGGTCTTGCAAGAATGTTCTTTTGATGTCCACAGAAATAGTGGGAAAAGAGAGAGCTGAGATTTCTTTGTGTTAGAAGTATATGCAAAATATAGTCAAATGGTAGTCAAAATATCACAGACTGTAAACTTTCTAGAACCCTTTGAAAGTTTCTTTCTGAAAAGCTGTTATCTCTTAAACCAGGCTTTTCAACATCCCCCCAGTCAAACATCTAAAGTCATGGAGTTCCAGCCAAGAACAGGCTGTAAGGATTGTTAGCTTTGAATGTTGCTGTTGATGATACTTGTTTTGAAGTCACACATGTGAGCCTGCCTTGTCCCTCAGGTGAAGTACATCTGCTCAGCCGTGGGCTGCCGCCGCTGGGACGATGAGGAGACGGAGCAGGAGGAGACGCTGCTGCTGCACCGCACCCAGAAAACCGTCCGGGCTGTGGGGCCACGCAGTGGCAATGAAAAGTGAGTCTGAGAGCTGCTCAGAGCAGTCCCATAGAGATGGTGAGACAGAAAAGACAGGAATCAGATCACAGTTGCTTCCCTTGTCCTTGCTCACCTCAGAACAGTTTGTCACTGCTCTGCTGCACAAGGCAAATGTCACTATGATGTTTTTTCTAAGTGTTGCTTTTGTACAAGAGGAGACAGTTTAAAAGTCTTCTTATAATCTACTCACTTTAAGGTTCTTCACCTATTAATGGTAACTGTCACTGGAGAAGGGGGTTATACATGATGTCTTAAGTTTAAGTTGATATTTTAAATCATTCTTAAATTTATGTTGTTCATTCCATAATGTAGGTGGTCTGTTCTTTCTAAGCTGTAGAAACTGGCTCAATCTGTGATTTTTTCTAACACTGTCACATTGAAGTTTTAGTACATCAAGATTTCTGTAAAATTATAGACATGTATTTTCTGGGGAAAAAAAACAAACCAACTTCATAAAACACAGACTTAAAAAGCTGGGTTCTGTACATAGATACAAATAACTGCTCAGCAACATACTGGAGAACCAGTCATTCCCTGTTCCCCTGCTCCCTCTTCTGTTGGCAGCAGGGTGTGACAGGATGTGAATTTGTAGCCTATCAGAGACAGGCTAAAGAGAGCTCAGTAGATTAACAGATCAAATGTCTGAGAGGTTAAATCTTGGTTTCTGTGTTTCTTGGAGACAGATACTAGCCAGGAGAGGTGTGTCAAAACCATAGTGTTTAGTCCTGTGTCCCAGAATCCTCCTGTCTTTGTGGTGAGAAGCAGAGGTGCTTTCCTGGTGACAGGGAATGGGAGGAAACATCTGGGGTTTTAACTCAGAGAAAGAAACATCTTTAATAAAATACGCCAAACTTTTACCTTAAGGATGTAAATTCTTTAAAGAGCCAGTTTGGGCTCCTGGTGGTTGCCAGACTGATAAGAAGCTTTAGGTACCCAAATATACTGTTCAAGAAATATTTAACCCTTCATGTTGTCCAAATATGCCATGCTTTTCCCATCTGTATCTTTGTAGGTTTACAAGAATTGAAGAGTTTTTTGCTGTGCAAGAAAACTGTGCTCCTTACACATTTCATTACACATTTGTCTTTTTTTGATGTTAGCCTATGGCACATGAGCAGTCTTGTTTCATGAAGTACCTCTCAAGGGATCTATGTTAGGTTGTATGTGGGGTTAAACAAAAAAAGTATTGTCCCTTTCTGAGTTTGAAAAATCTTACATTTCCATTTAAATCCACTCAATTAGTGAAGAGAAAAATGGCTTGTGTTAGAGTGCTGCTTCCTAACAGCTTTGTACTTTCTGCTTTCATCAGCTACAGAATGTTTTCTTACTAAGCAGACCCAGCTGTAGTATTTGATGATTTTAATTTCCCCCTTCATGCACTAAACCGTTAATGCCATTGGTCCTACTTTATCAGGTTTTTTCTGGGTTCACTCACCATGTTGGACAGCATTTCTCAGCTTGTCTGATTTGTGTTCTGGATTAGCACTCCTCTCTTGGTACAGTTTTGTTCATTTGACAGTTTGAGAGTTTACTGTGAAAATATGGGCCAAATGCAGGTGATTCAGTTTAGAAATCTTCTCCCAAGAGGACTTAGGACTTCCTTGGAATATAAAAACTGTTTCTACAAAGGTTTTCTCTTTTTCTTTGAGGTGGAATTTCAGTGTTGGTCACTTTGAGCTGCGCTATGTCCCAGATATTGAAACCAGAGCAGGATACATTGAGAGCAATTTTAAATCATCTATGAACAAAGAAGAAACAAAACTTATTTCAGATGTGGATGAGCAGGAAGCTATGATGAAAGACACAGTGATAAAGGTCTCTGTGGCTGACTGGAAGGTGATGGCTTTTAACAGACGAGAAGGACATCTGGAATGGGAATACCAGGTAGGGGGAAAGAATATTAAATATCACAAAAGTAGATGTTTTGAAGATGTCTTTCATCTTTGGTTTCAGGCACTGTCTTTGTAAAGGAGCACACATCTGCTTGTAATTTTTTCACTGAAGTTCTGACTTTGAGCTGCTGCATCTCTTAAAAAATTTAAACAACAAATTTAAGCACTTTGTGTTTTATTATTCTTATTTAATAACTCATTAATACAACATTAATTTTCCAATTATCTCCCTCTCCTCCAGTTTTGCACTCCAATTGCTTCTGCATGGCTGCTTAAGGATGGCAAAGTAATTCCAATCAGTCTGTTTGATGACACGAGTTACACAGCAAATAATGAGGTATTGGAGGATGAAGAAGATCTTGTGGAAGCTGCCAGAGGGGCCACAGAATCCAGTGTCTATTTGGGTGAGACACCAGCTGCAGCATTTTCTGTAGTAAATCTTATTGATTTCTCCGTTGAGGTTGTAGTAAAGCAAATCTTTTTGTATTGGTAGATTTCAAGCCCATAAATCTTTTCCATTTTGATTCTGGAATGTTCATTGCTGTGTAGTTTCAGTACATTGGAGATGACTAAAAGTCTTGAAACTTTAGAAGACAGGCTGACAGCTAACAAAGCAGCCTTACTTCCCACTAATTTGTATACTGATTGCAGTAACTTATTGTGAAGAAAAATTCAGATAAAATTTTACATGGCTTAGTTTTCATCCAGCTGTCAGGATTCATTGTATGTGGTTTGTGACAATTTGAAATAGAGCTCCTCCTCCTCAGCTGTTTGTCTCTGGGAGGTAAATGTGCTTTAGTTTTCTAAGGCTTGGCTTGCCCTAGCCTTTTTCTCTGTCTTTGCACCTTGTATCTTTCCAGTTAATGGTTAGAATGACAGATAAACAACAGCACTAGGAAGAAGCCAGTTTGTTCCAGCCTTCCTGGTAGTGGCTGTATTGTGTAGCATTAACAAGGGTAGGAAGTTTGAGTAAGGTCTTACTTCTGCAAATCCCAAATTCCTTTATAGCCCTTAAAAATTGTTGGCCCTTTCCTGTAGCACCAGCTTTCCAACAGTAAAAATGAGATGTCCTGAACTCTTGCTTTCCTACAACTAAGGGAAGATATTACTTGAATTTTTCCAGCCTAGCAATCAGAGGCAGTATCTCAGGTTCTCAGAATATGAAGGAATCTTTTCAGAAATGTTTTTAACCATGTATTTTGACTAGGCAGTTTTATTCCAGGAGTGAAGAGAACCAAATCTAAAGACTAATACACTTCCTTGATTCCTTAGGTATGTTCAGGGGCCAGTTGTATCTTCAATCATCAGTCAGAATTTCTAAGAAATTCCCAAGCAGCCCAAAGGCTCTGGAATCCAGGAACGATAATGCAATTATTCCTCTTCCCAAAATCAAATGGAAACCTTTAATCCGTAAGTAACAATTCAGAGTTTCATTTATTACCTTAGCTCAGAAAAGACAGGACATCTTTCTGATTTCCAGTATGTCTCAAACTAGTCTGATGTTTCCAGCTGTAAAATACTTCAGGAATATCTCTGTGCTTTATTAAGTGTTTATTTTTTTTTCTAATTAGATGTTTAAGGTCTGTTTTCTTATACTAGGGATTTGACAGGGTCTTTGTTAGCAATGAAATGTTGGATCTTCTTAATCAAATTGTTCAACAAAAAGAGGAAGAAGTTTTTTGCAGTGATGTGAATATGAGTGAATTGACTTGTCAAAAGGGAGAATTATTAAGTAACTGTTACCTTAAAGTACCCTTCTTAATGTTTCCTTCTATGAAATTTACTTCTCGTGGCCTGATTCAAGAGGCATTTTGTAAGATTGTACAATTGAAGTTCTCCTTAAAATAATGTGAGAACAGAATTTTACAAACAATTGACATTTTATATACTCTGCAGAATAAGCAGTCTGTACTTGAAATAAAGCTCAGAAAATTTTATCTTTTCGATGCTTAGATTCTCCTTCCAGGACTCCAGTGTTGGTGGGCTCTGATGAGTTTGATAAGTGTCTCAGCAATGACAAGTATTCTCATGAGGAATACAGCAATGGAGCACTGTCAGTTCTGCAGTACCCGTATGGTAGGTGAATTTCCAGACTTTGAAGTGTTCCAAATTAGGTTTTATTGTCTGTCAATTTCAATAAATGACCATTTGTTTGACCTTAAATATGTGTATTTTTAAAAATATTTAATGAACTAGGATATTATTGCCCAAACTAGGATTTCCAGATTGTGATGTAGGTACAATTTGTGCCACAACAAAATGCCAGGAGTTGCTACTGAAGAGCTGTTGTGTGTGCTGCTGTTGCCACTGAGAGTTGTTTGGAGGGGAAAAATCTTGGGAATTACTTTTTTCAGAATTCACTAACACTGCTGGAGACTCAGGATGATTGTCACATGTTTTCCATATGGAAGAAATTCTGGTTTAAAGATAGGGAGTTGTCCCTATCTTTAGGGCTTAAGGCTGTCCACAACCTTAATTGACTGAATTTGCTTATGTGCCATTTAAAATCATAGGGCATGGAAATAAAAACACCCCATGTCTGTTGGCGAGATCTATTAATGAGAAGCCAAAGTTGTTTTGGAGCTACCTGCAAGTAAATCTGTGTTCTCCTTGTGTGTTCTATACACAGATAATGGTTATTACTTACCCTACTACAAGAGGGAGAGAAATAAACGTAGCAACCAGATCACGGTTAGATTTTTTGATGACACAAATTACAAGAATATTCGCAAAAAGGATCCTGTTCTCCTGCTTCACTGGTGGAAAGAAATTGTTGGCACCATTGTATTTTGTATCGTGGCCACAACCTTTATTGTGCGCAAACTCTTCCATCCCCACCCTTACAGCAGAGTAAGTATTTTTTTTTTTCTGAATCCCAAGTACAGAAGGAATTATTTTAGCTGTTTCTTTCAGTTTGGACTTGCAATGAGTAATATTAATAAGTTAATAACTAATGAGATAACAAAATGAAAAACCTAAATTTATTGTTTAATCTGTGTGTGAAGGCTGCCAGCTGCCACATACAATTTGCTTAACTGCTTCAGCAAGCAGATTAGACTGCTTCTGACGTGTCTGGAGATATTTATTTAATGCCATATCTAGGGTACAAACCAGTCTCAGGCACTCAAGAAGTTGATTTTGTTTGTTTGTTTGTTTTGTTCTTGTTTTGGAAATCCTTGTTAGCTGCGGAAGGAGTCTGAAACACAGTGTCAGACTGATTGTAAGTATGAGCCCACTTGTGGAGACATTAAAGACAACAGCTGGAGTGATGCCAAGAACTCTGGATATGTGTCAAGGTGAGGTCTGTTCAACACAACATAAACAAGGTGTTTAATCAGTGTGGCTGCTAATATGATCTGGAGATAGAAAGAGTAGGTGTTCACCTGTTCTTACCTAGGAACTCACAGTCCTGACTTTGCAGGATAATCAGCAACTGGAACAAAGCCCTCTGTGACCCCATTACTCATGAGACATTGCAGTTGTGATTAGTCTCAGAAATTCCAGAGAGTCAACAGGTTACATGTGATCAGAAGTATTGCTCTCATACTTCTTGCTGATATACAAAATAGGACATTGATCCGTGTAGGTCTTAATCAGTGTTTACTCCATCTGTTCCTGAGTTTATGGTGTAAGGCAGAGAAAGGCATTTGCAGATTATATTTTATATGCTCTGTGGAATGAGCAGTCTGTGTTTGAAATAAAACCTTTATTGGCTTTACAAAGGAGTTGGCTAAGATAAAAGGCTTAATAAGAGCATGCTCCAGAGTAAAAGTGACCATTTCCTGTACATTTGTAACTCAAAATTAAAACTGGAGTGTTTAAAATGAGGAAGAGTAAGAAAAGTAATGATATTTAAGAGCAGTAATGTTTTGGATGCAATGTTTAGAAGGACTAGTTGCAGAAACAATTGTTTGGGGTAGGGTTAAAGGCAAATAATGATTTAGAAAGTACTCAGCTATAGAAAAGAAATGTGGGCTCTATACTCAGGATCCAGTAGGCATGCAACCTTGTATTCTGAAAAACCTCTTCAGTTTGTCCATTGCTTGCAGAATGGATTCTGCTTTTCTATGATAGGCTCTGCATAAATACATATTTAGCAACTGTCCATTTCATAGATGGAGAATTGTTCACAGTGGGTGAGCAGGGAAAAATAAGAAATTCTGCAAGTCTTTCAGCATGTTTTGCCTGTACAGAATTACTTCAGTCATGGTCATAAATGACTTAATTTTTCTATCTGTACTAATGCATTTTTCTCATCTATCCTCCCTCCCTTCTTCTGTCCCTTCCACACACCCCTCTGTTCCCAGATATCTGACAGATTTTGAACCAATTCAGTGTCTGGGTCGTGGAGGTTTTGGAGTGGTTTTTGAAGCCAGAAATAAAGTAGATGACTGCAACTATGCCATCAAGAGGATCCGATTGCCCAACAGGTAATAAATGGGTTTGGTGGGACACGGAAGAATGAATGAATGGTAGGATCCCATCCTACACAGAACCATCTGCTCCTGAACTGATTTCCCAGATTAAGATGAATGACATGCTTTTTAACGGGGGGCTGTCTTAGTTTTGGCACAGAGAATTTGGCATATGCAATCCCAGCAGAGGTGACCTGCTTGGCTAAAACACTTGCATAGCAGATCCCTTTGTGAGGATGCTGCTGCTCCATGGGGATTTCCTTGATGAATGGAGCCTTTGCTAACAGGACCAGTTATTGTAGTGCTGTTAATGTACTTTTCTCCTTCCTCTCCTTACCTTTCCTACTCCACCTCCTCTTTCTTTTCTCTCTCCCTTACCTACTTTTTTGACTCCATTTGCCCATTTGTTTCATTTTCTGGTCCCACAACCCCCACCTTTTCTCTCAGTCATAGGTGGTCAAGCCATGCTGCTGAATTATCCTACCCAGAGCTTGCAGCAGTTCCTTTTAGTGGGAGATGGGAGACACTGCTTCTGGAAATCTCAAGTTAGAACAGCGAGAGGGAGGGGGTAAAGCTATGAAATCTAGAATTACTATTTTTTTTAAATGTGGTAAATAAGCATGACTGTTTAAAATTAAAGGTTTTGTTCAGAGATTGAACGTAGCCTAAATTCTTCTTTTCCAAGCATATTCAAAGCTATTAAATAAAACCATCAGGCTTTATTTGATCCAGTTACAGTCTTATGAAGAGAAATAAATTTCTTCAGTAAGACAGGAGGCTGCCTGCTTTCCTGTCCACAGAACAGAAATAGTCCTTCTGCAGCAACCTTACCTATTGCCAGTTAAAAAACTAAGGTATTGCTGTATGTCTTTTGTGTCAGTGTCTTCTACATCCCAGTAGAGTATTGCTGTTCAAAATATTTTTTTCTATCCTTGAGAACAGTTGAGAGGAAGATGAACTTTTTCTTCTTGTTTTTGCTGCTGTTTTTATAATTATGTGAAAAGTGGAGACTAAATATTGAGCCATTATGAGCACATTCTGCTCTTCCACACTTCTAAGCTAAAGGAGTTACACTGGGGAATTCAAGATGTATTTTTGTTAGATGTGAAAGGCAATGCTACTGGCCTGGTGTATTCTGGGGCAGCTTTGATTAAATTCCTTTGCAGAAGTTTTTGTGCTGTGCTGTTGCTTTTTGTGACTGTGTCTCTTTTTCTCCTCACCCCAAACTGTAGGGAGCTGGCTCGTGAGAAGGTGATGAGGGAAGTCAAGGCTTTGGCTAAGCTCGAGCATCCAGGGATTGTTCGTTATTTCAACGCCTGGCTGGAAGCTCCCCCTGAGAGATGGCAGGAAAAGATGGATGAGCAGTGGTTAAAAGATGAAAGGTAACTCACGGGGCTCTTTGTAACAATTGAATTTGAGATTGTATGTTAAGAGAACTAGAGAACTGGTAGAGGATCCAGGAAGATGGAGAGACTATCTAGGAGAGACATAGTTGTTAACTTAGCCTGCCAATTTTTCAATGGAACAGGTAAAAATAAATCACCCTTTTGCATAAAATTCTTGATATATGGGTCCTCTGTTGTATTAAAGTCCTTCTTTCAGCTTAGGAAACATCACATGGTTCTTAACTGAACTTGTGTAACTGAATCTTGTGGTGATTGGAAGGTTGGAGCATTGCTGCTGTGTTTCAGTTTCATTATTCAGTTTGGCATCTGTGCCTTCTTTGTTTCTTCCTCTTCCTTTCCTCTTCCTCTTCCTCTTCCTCTTCCTCTTCCTCTTCCTCTTCACTGAGTTAGATGGACCTGATACAGTACTCCAAGAATTCAGTGAGTTTATTTCAGCAGAAATACGTGAGGGATAATAAGACTGACAATTTGTGAAGCTTGGTAGAAGTAGGTTAAAAATGGAAAATTAGATAAAGGAGTTAGAGAATGTGAAAGGAAAAAGTGGGTGTATGTTGGCATTTATAGAATGAGGCCTAATACAAGACTACTGGGTGGTTTGATAATGACATCTTAACATGCCTCACAATTTTTAGAATATAGCAACCTTTTTATTTCAGGCATGAAATTTACATTTCACAGCTGTAATTCTTCCAAGGCACTTTAAATAGTCCTTGCAGTGTGTGTTCCAAAGGGCTGGATTTTTTCAAACTGAAGATAAGCCTGATAGCACATTAGGGATCCAGGCAGTAGAGCTTGTTAAATGTTCCTTTATCAACACTTTTGTCTCAATGAGAAAACATTATCCTTGCTAAGACACAGATGCTAAATCCTGGTTATTAGTGATTCCTACACTTGGTAGTCATTCATTGTTGCACTATGACAGGTGTCAGGGGTAGCAGTTGTTAAAATCTGGGCTTTTGGAAGTGCATTTCTAGTGGAATGATTGGAATCTACTACAGTTTCTTTAGTACTGATCTCTCATCTTTGTCTTCCAGCACTGATTGGCCACTCAGTTCTCCCAGCCCGATGGATGTCCCATCATTTAAGATCACAACAGAGCCATTTTCAGCAAAGGAACACATTGAAGTTACTGCAAATTCAGCAGAGGGGGTGAGGTCCGTGGGGATACCCTGTGGTCAGTCAGATTCGTCTGGAAGCCAGTTTTCCCCTCTGGAATTTTCTGACACAGACAACAGGGACTTGCAGCACTCAGAAGATCCACTGTTAAACCTTCAGGACAGTGTCCTTACAGGCTGTGATGTGGAAGACAGTACTATCAACAGTAATGAGCTGGGACACTCCTTGGAAATTTGTTCTTCAGCTGTTCCTGTTGTACATCTGAAGGAAGGGACCTCCTCCTCTATTGTGTTTGAGGATTCTGGCTGTGGAAATGCCTCTAGTAAGGAAGATAAAGTTGATGTTTCACATAATGAGAGTCCTCCTGAGGATAAAGGGAAGAATACAAAGGAATCTGATAACAAGAAATCTGCTTCAGGAAGTCCCCTCTCTGTTTCTCCTCCAAGGCCAACAAGTTTAAGCCTGGACCTTTCTAAAAACACTGCAGAAAAAGTCAAACCCACCTCTCCAAAGGTGTATCTGTATATCCAGATGCAGCTCTGCAGGAAAGAGAACCTTAAAGACTGGATGAGCAGAAGATGCACCATAGAGG
Source organism: Muscicapa striata striata (assembly GCA_030060385.1). Taxonomy (NCBI): domain Eukaryota; kingdom Metazoa; phylum Chordata; class Aves; order Passeriformes; family Muscicapidae; genus Muscicapa; species Muscicapa striata. Next base: position 696,785 of record JAREIS010000045.1, on the reverse strand, counting down.
AGAGGGAAAGGACAGAGTGCCTGCAGATCTTTCTGCAGATTGCTGAAGCTGTTGACTTCCTGCATAGCAAAGGATTAATGCACAGGGATCTCAAGGTTTGTATCCATAGGTTGCTATATGTGGGAGGAATGTGGCACTGGAGACAAAGCCTGCCAAAATAGCTGACTCCTCTCAGTGACCTCAGCATGGGTGTTAAACAAGCTGAATTAATGTCTGTACAATAATCTGGAGGTGCAGTGCTCTAGGAAATAAACATTCATCACTTGTCACTGCAATTAAAGCCTTTCTTACAGCAAGACTTCTTGTACCTGGCAAAGATCAGTGGCATTTGTCCTATGGTATTTTTAATTCATGTTCTTTGTAGGGTTATTTAGTGCTGAGCTGTGTGACAAAGCTATTTTGGATTCTGTTTTACTATTTGAAGTGAAGTAGATAATTGGCAGTGTGGAGCTTGCAGTTGGACTTGATCTTAAAAGTCTTTTCCAACCTAAATAATTCTGTGATTCTAATTCTGGCATTTTCCTTCTTTCTATAGCAATGCAGCCTAAAAGGAACAGTGTTACTCTTGGTTAGAGAAAGTAAAAATTAGGTATTACTGTTCTAGGATTGAAACATAAACTGTCCTAGAGCAGAGCTGTGAGCCAATGCCAGCTGTCACAATGAAGCTTTCTGAAGGATTGACAGTATTTTTAATGCCTCATCATCCAGAGAAGGAGGACTGGGAAAGGTGTTTTTGCACCTCTGGTGTTCATTTTAACTGAAGTCAGAAGTAACTTGTACCTTTTCTTTCTTTTTGCTCATGAGCTTCCTATGGTAGCACCTAATTTTGCTGCAACTTAAAGCACTGGAAGTGTCAGTATGTGTTACCAAGTAAACAAATTTAATTGAAGAGCTCAGCTGTAGTTAGTTTTATTAGGCCAAGCTCTGAGAAATGGATCCCTTTTGCCAAATGTGGACAGTTCAGTTTCTCTTTGCTTGTTTGAGGAGTCATTAATACCCTACTTCAGTGGAGCAATTACTGAAATTGTGGCTTCTCAGATGGTAATTTGGTGTCAGCACAAGCAAAAGCTAAAAAATGCCATCTCAGATGTGTCAGTAAAAGCAGGTTCAGATTCAATAATCCTCAAAGGGTATGTCAGAGTTAGAAAAACTCATGAGCCCTTCCAAGTATTTTATTTTTCCATTAGCATTAGGCAATTACCTTGAACCAGTTATCTGACAAATCTTTAGTGCTTGAGAAACTGCCCATAAAAGTAATTAAATCCCTGTACTAATATATTGCTAGACATGTTAATTAATAACCTTTTTTAACAATACTGTCAGTTGTAGCCCTCTGCAGTCTTGACTGAGCTCACTATTCAGTAAACCTTATATAGATCTTCACTTCAAACTGTATTAGTCTTAATTAGCAGGTGTGGAGTGTTTTGTTGGAACATCTTAAAAGTTCAGTGCTGGCAGCAGTTTGAACAAGAGGTTTAATTTTGTTTACTTGGTATAACCGACTTGGGAACAGTCTCCCTGGATGGACAACTTCCTCCTGCAGGAAACTTTCTATGCTTGTATAGCTGTTGGTCTTGGATCCCTACATTTGTCTGTTATGTGTTAATTTGGTCAAAACAACAGCCAGTTTATTTAATTATTTTCTATACTTTTCAGAAGCTCCTAGGAAGAGATCTCATCTAATTTTGTAATTTGTCCAAGAGATTGGTCATGCATCCCTGAGCTGGTGCCAGCACTAACAAGTGAATAACCTGCAGAGTTGCTCTGGCTTGGCTACAAGCAGAGCTCAGTGATAGCAGAGGCCAGTTCTTGCTCACATTGACACCAACAAAAGCTGGTAGATCTGTGTGAAAATAAACTCCTATGTGGGTATATCCAAGAAGTAATCTAAATACTTAAACTAACAGTGCATATTAAAAATGCACTTTATTAGGCTCCTGCTAATCAGAGATACTGTAATGACAAGATGGCAGGAATTTATGTGGGTAAGCAAAGAGGTCAGAGTTCAAATTCTTTTGAAGAAAATGAAAACAAAAGTCTGTCTGTCAAGTGAATTTAGTGTTATTGCTGGGATAAGCTGTTGGTCATGCTTGGCAGCTCAAAAGAAATTATTAGTTTCACAGAACTGCAAGACAGTCTTGGACATGTTTTGCAGCATTAATTGAATTAAACAGAGTATTCCAGATGTGTGAGAAGCTTATTCATGTCTGTGAAAAAATGAGAATTCTTATTCTGACTGAAGAATATGGAGAGAAATTTCTTTGTGCGGGTGGCAAGATAAGTAAACTAGAGGATGATTATATTTGATTTTACTCTTCTGATGATTTAAATCAAAACTGTGTGCTTCTGCCTTAGGCTTTTTCTTCTCCAAAATGTGATCTTGATGTTTTATTTTTACTGGTATTTTGCAATAGCAGAGTCCATTCCCCTTTTTTGTAGAAACTATGTAGAAACAGGCTGTTCAGAGACAGTCTGTGTCCAGCTAGAGAAGTACTGAAATAAACTTTCTCTTATGAGAAGTTTTTCCCCAGGAAGCAAGACAAATCTTGACTTGTATGCTTGTTGAAAGAGAATGGAGATCAAGGCAATGGGATACAAACTCCTAATGGACATGTTTGTTCCTTGAGCATAAAATTCTGATATCAAGACTTTTGACCACGTAGGTGTTCACTGAGGAGTGGGTGCTCTGGAAATGCTTCAGCCAGAGCCTGGAGATGCTGTGGGTTTACAGGGCAGTGGATCTGTGCCAGTGGGCTGGATGTTCATGACAGGGAAATACAGTGGGAGATAACACCTAGCTCAGAAGGCAGTTTCATAGCCAGGATGTGGGCACTGTGGAACTGTTTCTCTAGTGCTTCCTTCAGAGCTGGTCATTGCCAAAAAAAAAAAAAAAAAAAAAAAAAGGAAACCTTTTCTCTGTCTTGTTTCTCATGCACACATGCACACAGTGGGTTTGTCTTTAACTGAGGAAGTCAGATGGACTTGGAAATAGGTCAGCTTTGTAGTCCTTTATCTTGTGGGAAAATACTGCCTTCCATCTGTCTGCCTGCTCCTGCTGCAGGGCCTTATGCCAGCAAAGACCATGTTCTCCCAGCCTCAAGGGTCCAGGAGCTCTGAGAGGAGCTTGCCTCTTCACAGCATCCTGCTGCTTCCTTCCCCTTGCAGGATCAGTCTGTTCTTCCCCCAAAACTCTATGTCTGTATTTGTAACCTAGTTGGAGTGGTTGTATTTCAGGGAATAATCATTCTTTTGGTGGGTGCTGTTCTATCAGCCAGAAAGCAAATTTCTGGAAAACTTGTCTGGGATGTGCACCACTGGCCAAGGGACATCTCTGTTCCAGTCTCTTTTATCAGTAGGCTAAGCCAAGGATGGTGGTGTGTGGCAAACAAACTAAAGGAGCGTTAAGTCAGATCATCACTGTTGCTGCCTTTATGAATTGCAAAGTTCTTAAGCTTCTATCAGAAATAAACTTTTAATTCTGTTATGCAAACAGCTGTTCCCACATTAAACTGCACACTTACGTTGAAAAGCAGACCTTGTTCCCATTGTATCTATAATTTAACACTAAGATGATGTGCTGTGTGCTGGTCAATAATACAGTGAACCACTTTAGCACTTAGGGATTAAAATACAAAAGCCCAGGAGATGGAACTCTGCAGCATGTGGTGTGAAAGTGTCATGTGATGGATGCTGGATTTCCCTGTGCTGTTCCCAGCAGTGTTGGCTCTGTGTATGTTCCTCAGCAGACCTGTGTGCTGCTCGTAAACCTCTGCTGAATGACAAGAAGTGAGCAGTTTGAGTTTCAGGAAGAGAGTGGTTAATGCAGGAGTAATTCCTTTTCCCTGAATAGTTAAAATTCTTAACTGCTTTCCTTCAGCAGTCCAGTGACTGTTTTTAACCCTGGCAGCCTCTGAGTTAGAACCAAGTGTTGTAACCACTGGAACATAGACACTTGTTTGTTACTTACTTTTTCTTTTCTTTTCACCTTTTTGTTTTCTCAGCCTTCCAATATATTTTTCACAATGGATGACATAGTAAAGGTTGGGGATTTTGGACTGGTGACTGCTATGGACCAAGATGAGGAGGAGGAATCAGTTCTGACCCCAATGCCAGCCTATGCCAGGCACACAGGACAAGTAGGGACCAAACTCTACATGAGCCCAGAACAGGTATGTGCTCTCTTCTCCAGAGCTATATTTGTCAGTGTCCAGAAGAGCCCTGAATTTTGGGAGCTCTAAGATCAGGCGTGCCTAGAAACCATTGTAATCAAGTCACTTAAATTCTTTCTCATCAAAATAGAGTTTTGAGCTAAATTGAATTCCAGAATGAATATTTTTACATATGTATATATATATATTTGTTATAGAAAAAATAATGGCTAATTATTTAGACTGGATGCATTTGTTTTTCTTGCTTTTAATGCAGTATAGGAAGGTAATTGTAAAATATTCCACTTAATTGAGGAAGGACTCTCTTGTGCATGAGGTTTAAGCAAGGTGAAGCATTTTGCTTTGCAGCACAGAGGAGCTGAGGATCAGGAGCTTGCTCCCTGGTGCTCATTGCTGAAGTTTGCAAGTCCACCTCTGCAAGTCACCAGCCCTGTATAGCTGAGAGCTGCAGCACAGGAATGTTGGCAAAGGTGTTGTTTACTTTGTAGGTAATTGCACCCAGTGAGTAGCTTGATTGCCCTGACCCTGATTTTGCCTTCTCAGATCTGTGGCAACACCTATTCGCACAAGGTGGATATCTTTTCTCTGGGACTGATTCTCTTTGAGCTGCTCTACCCCTTCAGCACACAGATGGAGAGAGTCAAGGTATGTGTGGTGTTGGGTTATCTTCAGTTTGAGCATTTGTTTAAAACAGCTATTTGCTGGCAAGAGGTTTCTGTCCTGTTTTTCTTGGAGAAAAGCCTTGCAGCTAGTAGCAGACCTTTTTTATCAGCCTTGTGCAGACCCCCTGAATCACTGAAAATAAACTGCAGTCTTCCTAATGTGTGCAGTTGAATTGAGGCTTTAATTTCTTAACAAAGCTCCTCTGTTGTCAAGCCAAGTAAGAGAAACTATTGAACTACGATATCCAAGAACTCAAGCAACAAATACAACTGAAGCAGCTCGTGACTTTAAGGCTACCAGCTTGGTTTTCATTCAAGAATTGGAACCATGCTGTGCATTTTGATTATTTCTTCCTTCATTTGCATCTGCAGTGCTTTTCCACCCAGAGCACTTGGTGAAAAATGGCTGTTCCTTTTCCTATAGTGAGTCTTAGCTATGAGTCTTGCTCAGCTTCAAGCACAGTCTTCCCATAACTGATGGCATTCATTGCACCAGATGTGAATTTGGGATGTTTGATGGTGCATTACAGCTCTCACTGTTAAAATGTGAGATCCATCTTGCTCAGTAACAAGTTCATGGAGAACAGGGGCTTCAGCCAGAAAGGTCTCTCCTCTCTGACAGCCAGTGACCTGTGCAGGAAAGAAAGAGTCATTAAAACTTGTATTTATAAGTTAAATATGCTTGGGGGTGTTATATTCTCAGGTGAAGATGGGAGTGAGTTTAGCAGAAGGTAAGAAACAACTTGAACAGCAGCCTGACCAAGTGCTTCATCTGTTGCATTGTCTTGATTAAAATGCTCTGTTAGTATAGTCTAGAGAAGGAATTGGTGTTAATTTGAACCCCTGGCACTGAAACCAGTTTCAGTTTCTCAAAATCAGTTTTACTGAAACAGAATACCTGGGACAGAGCCATCCTGGATTCTCTGATCTCTTGCAGCAGTGATTACAGGCTTTGCCCTTTCAGTTTCTCTCCTAAGAACAGAAACAAAGCAAGTAATGAAACCTAAATTCCATCTAATTCGAATGTTTTACTTCAAGACAGTGTTTAAAGAGTGCCCTGACTTTCCAGGATTTTCACTGTCATTTCACTCTTTTTGCTAAAAAGAAAACCCTGCCCTTTCATTGCCAGGTTCTGGAGTTTGGCTACTTCAGTAGTTATTTCTGGGTTGTTACACTGAGGTTTTCATTGGCATCAGCCAAGCATTAGCACTGCTTGCTGAAGCAAAGCATGCTCTGCCTGACCAAGTAACCCAGCAAATTCTAGGAATTCATGGCAACTGGCTGGAAAAATCCCCAGAGGTGGAGCGTGAGAGCTGCCTCTGTCTCAAGCTGCGAGCAGTTAGTCAGTAGCAGTGCAATTTATTTCCAAATGACATGCTGGAAAACAGATCACTAAATGCAGACTGAACTGACAGAAAAGAAGAAAAGTTTTCTGAAGCATTTTAATGTCATCAAACTCAGTTTTCTTGAACAGGAGCTTGGCTGTTGCCCGTCACTATTAACTGGTCACTTTATGCTTCCAATGGAGTAATAGTGAAATGAATTTTGATTTAACTTTAGAATTCTTGTATTTTGTGCTCAAACTTTTGTAAAAGGAGATCCTTCCAAAAAACTGAAGTGCTAAATATTGTGCTTCTGGCTGAACATGGCAAAAACGCTGTCACTAGATGGAGCCAGTGGCCCTTGTATGGAAGAAACACAGAAACACCCAAGACAACTCTTTCCAAACGGATAAATCTTCTCATTCCTTCTAAATGTTAAACAAAGACTGGTGCTTACATTGGTAATGCAAAGACAGTAATTTCATGTGTCTTAATACTGGTGTAGGCCATCTTGGGGGTGCACAGATTTGTTAATGTTGTTCAGCTAAAGTGAGAAAGTACAAGGTTATGTCTAAAATTGCAGAGATCACAATTCTTGTAGCACATTTCTTGTTGTAGGCTCAATACCTAAAGAAACAGCAAGTCACCTCTTCAACTAGGTTGTGATTCTTAACCACTAAAGTAACACTTCAAAACAAAGGGTTATTTTTTCCAGCAGGCTGATTTGTTTGAATAATTTGCATATTTTTGAAGGACAGAATAATACTCCTGAAGAATTATATTATGGAAAATTTACATGTAATTTTTCATGTTTTTACAGACTTTAAGTGATGTTAGAAATTTGAAGTTTCCGCCATTGTTCACTCAGAAATATGCACAAGAGGTAGGTACAGCTGATGCTATTAATTATAGCTTTTTCATTAACAATTGTAGCTTTTTTCCTTTGCTTTCCAATTGCTTTGCAGGTAAAAATGGAGAAACCAGGTTGCTTTCATGTAACTAAGATGCATTTCTTTATCCCAGTACTTCTCTACATTTCAAAGCTATAACATTGCAATAATGGGCACAATGACACTCCTGTCACAGTTTTCCTCCAGGAATACATTTTTACCTGACTTCCCTTCATCACTTGCAGTCATTCATTTCACGTACATCCTGTCATGATTTCCTGCAAAAAATCCATGTTCCCAAAGAGAAAGTGCAGAGTTTCAGACAGGTAAAGGAGAGGCTCTGGGCAGCACCATGTTACATGGAATCCCCTCCAGAACTGCACCTCCCAAGAGGGAAATCACATGAGCAAATTTGCTGTGTTCTCATTAGTCAGGTCTGTAAAGTGATGTGGTTGCAGGTAAAGAGCAGGTAACCTACAAAACCTCCCCAGTAAAAAGCTGAGGTTCTCTCAGGTGTTCAGGGTAGCTTCAGACCAGTGGCCAAATGAGGTCAGCCTTTTCTGCTTTACATCTGAAGCCCCTGGGAGAAGGGGCTGTGCTGTGCCTAAATGGGTGAGGATATTATTTTCCATGTAGGTTTCCTAATCTTGCTGAAATTGCTTTTAATATTTTCTTTTGACTGGAATCACTTTGTGCTTTGAGTCTATATGAAATGGCATATGAAGTGAGTAAAAACCCAACAAACCCAACCAATAATAACAAACCCCCACACAACCAGCCTGGAGTACGAGTGCTGCATCTTTCTCTGTTACACTGATGGTATTTTAGCACTGGTGTGAACACCAGTAAATGTTCATAGCTTAAAGCCCAGGGATGGAACAGTTATTAAATGGAAATAGGGTACAAATTCACCTTGGTTATTGAATATCAAGTAAATATCAACTAGTGCATGTTATGGATCCATAGCTAATTCAAAAACGGTTTTCACTAGATCATTGCCATTCTTTCCCTATCTGCTTGTACATTGAATTAAAAATCCTTGCAGTTTCAAATTTGAAACAAATATTCAAACTACTTGTATATTTAAAGGAGAAATTCTAATTTGCCATGAGAAAGATTCAGTGTGGCTAAATATGTAAACATGAATTTAAAAATTACTTACAAACTACGTGTCATATTTAATTTTGATTGCAAATAACATGGAGTTTTTTATTAACTCTGTTAAAGCTTGAGTCCAGTTTGGATTGCCAAATCATTTTCAATCCTTGACAGTAAAGACACTTTAAGAAATGCACAGTGATAAGTTTTAAAATAGTTGGTGCACTTCTAACTACTGAGCCAAAGCACTGACACCCAAATACCTCAGCTGAGGGTATTTTACACTTGTTCCTACAGCCACAGCTGAAGCCAGGACATGAAATGAGGAAGAGTTTATGGATTGTTTCATGTAATATGTGTTGTGTTTTCTTTCAGTACACCATGGTGAAGGACATGCTCTCTCCAAGTCCCACTGAACGACCAGAGGCTGCAGCAATCATAGAAAATCCTGTCTTTGAAGACTTGGAGCTCCCACCCAAACCCGTGCTCAGGCAGAGGTCACGGACAATGAGTCTATCAGGAAATAAACATTCCAGACAACCAAGCAAATAACTATCCTCAGGATCACTTCTTCCACTCAGCAGGTTTCACAGGGATTGTTCAGCAGAAGGATCCTATGATGCTGAATGTTTATCTTGGAAATAGTTTACTTCAGCTTTTTTTGCCATGTTTAAGACGCATTGGACAGATTTTGGTTTACTTTGACAGCCAAGGAAGCCCAGTAACCAAAACCTTTCACATTCCATTTTCCTTACCTTTGCTCTCCTAAGCGGACGGGTCCAGCTGCTGTTCTTGCCCATGTTGTGCTCCATTATCCTTTTCTGGGGGGTTTCTTGGGTTTTTTTGAAGCTTGTAAATGTCAGCTTGCTGGGTGAGTGAGAGATCTGTAACATGTAAATAGAATTAAAATACTGTATTTTTATAGAGCAAATTACAGTCTCTAAGCCTAGTGAGTATCTATCTGGGTCACTTGCTCTTTGGTGAAATGAAGATGATTTTGAAATGAACTTTGACTCAATTTTTCTCCCTAGTGGGTAAACTGGGAATCTGCACTATTTTTAAAGCAAAAAAGTACCACAGTTGTACATACTGTCACTGTCCATAGCCTGTCATTAGAGGAAATCATTTCATATTTCTGCACTACAGTAGATCTTAGGGAATGCATCTTATGCGGGTGAATCTGTAGAGAAGGAAAAGGAGCTTTTTGCCATTAAATGGGGGGTTTTACAGGCAGTGGTTGGAAGAGCCATAGTCAAAATTATGTACAAAATTGTTGTGATTCTTAAAATTTAAACCTAATGAAGTCATACTTGTCGTATGTAATCTTGTAGATTTGTACTTTAAAAAAAAAATCAACTGGTAGGCATTTGTGTAATCTGCTAATTTAACTGCCTAATGCCATGCTTTTATTTCTCACTGTAAATATGTTAATTTTTATTTATAAAATACAGAATCAATCCATTTGGGTTGGTGGTGTACAGGATGCACTTGCTGTAATTGTTGAGTGCATTGATTATTGTGACTTCTTTCAAGTCTAAATGATTTAATAAACTTTTTTTATTTATAAGACAAAATAGTAGTTGCTTCTGTTGGAAGCCTGCATCTGTGTGTGCTGCAGATGGCAGCCCTGTGCAGTGGGAACAGGATGGGCTCTGCATTCCTGAAACTTCCTTTGCTTCCCTGTCTCACACTGGCCCCAGCGTGTGTGATGACGCAAAACTGACTGTGCTGCTTGGAGGTGAGATAGGAGCTGGAGAAGGAAGGGAACTGAGCTGTAAACTGGGTGGATTATGGAGAAAATCGCTCACCAGAGAGGGGAGAAGGGATAATTCTTATGCTGTTAGAACTGTTCTTATACAATTGTATTTTTCTGTTTTACAGACTTAAATTTGTTAAAGTCTCTGAGATCAGTTTCCTAAAAAGATAGTGGACTCAAATCCTTCTGGAGATTACTGTACTGTGGTGTGACACTGTGACCAGCAATTAAAGCAGCTGACACCCTGCAGCTTTATGATAAGGCACAAGTAGATTACAATGATTGTCTTCCATGTCCTCTTGGATAACTCTCCTAGATACTGGCTTGTCCAGGTGAAACCAGAATGCTGCAGTGAATATCTAATCAGGATCAGAACTTGTGTTTAGCTGGGTTAAAGCAGGAGAGTTAAGTGTGCCCTCTTCCCTTGGATGTCCCTGTTTGCATCAGCTACAGCTGCTCAGTGAGATGGCCACATGTGGAGCCTCTGCCTTCCCTGCCAGCTCAGAGATTACAGGTGAAGCACAGGAAATGAGGAATAAAATATTTTTATATCCAGTATATCTGTATGTGAGTGGCTGCCTATTCCAAGAGCCCTGCAGCATTTCAGTACTAGAACTAGCATATGTGTTCACACCAGGTGTGCCTGCATATTCTGGGATGTTACACTTGCCCCCAAGTGTAACAAGAGAGGACAAGTCCTCTCCTGTGGGGTCCTTGCCCAGCCACAAAAGCATCTGGCCATACTCAGGTCTGAAGGGCCTGGTCAGTCTTTGCTTCTCTAAGCACTGGGGTGTGTTGTCCCTGTCTTTGTCCCTTATTGCTCCAGGGTTTGACAGAGAAAGGCTCTTCCCTATTCTGAGAGATTTTCCTCTGAATGAAACTTTCCTGGCAGCTGTTTCATGGAAAACCACCCAAACTGCCATAGCTGTGAGCTCACGGCCCTTCAAAGGGGCTGTGGCCTGGGGTTCTGCTGTGCAGCATTGAGGCCCTGTCCCATTCTTTCACAGGATCTTGCCTATCCCTCAGCTCCCTTTCTCCCCCATAGCTCTTGGGAATTAAACCCCGTTCCTTGTCTCCTGTTTTATCAAAATGACCTGGGTGGCAGCAGCAGGATTCCTGCCCTGTCCACCTTTGTGCCCATGGGATACTTCCTCCAGAATAAGGTGTAGTTACTTACCACTTCCATGTCATTGCTGGAGTTGTAGGGTCTGGGACACTTCACCCTCTCCAAGGAGTCATTTCACAGGAGAACTACTGTTGAAGCCCAGGTCAGGGCTGTTTTTTCTACCAGGCTCTTGAGACAGAACTCCTGACCATTGTGCTGGCATCTTCAGTAGCTCAGCTGTTCCAGGCAGGTCCTACTGCATTTTGCTATCTTTTCAGAGTAACCCTTCACTGAGGCACTTGTGGCTTTCCTGCAGGGAGCCAGTGCTGTTGGAAGTCCAGACAAGACTTGGGAGTAGAAAAAAATAATCATTTTCATGTGTCATTATTTTTTTATATCTCTGGCAGATACCACAGTGTACATGCAAGTAATAATTCCTATTCACATCCCATCTTTGGATGGTGTCAGCCACTTGTAGCTTTGAAACCGTGGTGCTCCTGGTGTTGCAGCAAGTCTTTGTTATCTCCTGGGACCTGCCACATGGAATGTCCCCTTCCAGAATTAGCAAGGAAACTCACAGATAATTCACAGAAACCTCTGAATATCCAGATGTTGGAGAAGCCAGTGAGCTGAACCCCAAGCAACAGCAGATAGGTGCCTCTTTAGGAAGTGAGCTCTGCTCTTTGGCCACATCCCTCAGCTCTAATTCCCATACACAGACTGGCACATGTGGAGTTACTAAAACTGGTCAAATCTGTAATGAAATGTCGAGAAGCTGCAGTGGCTTGGTAAGAAGCACTGTCCCACCTGACACAGATCACCAGGATGTGCACAAATGTAAGGTCACACTATACCATACCGGTTTGTTTTTTTTAACCCAACATGAAGGTTGAATTTGTCTTAGGAAATGCTCATTAGAAAAGTAATTATCCAGGAATGAATTAGCTGTGTTACTATAACAAATTGCCCCTAAAATATCCAAGTTCGTCATTACTGAAACTGTGGAAGGTGAAGAAATGCATCTTTGTTGTATTGTCTCCAGCTGTAACATTCCAGCCCCTCCTTCCCCTATTTTCCTACCCTTTGTTTTTCCATTGGGATGTGCTCCAGCACTTTCTGTATCACCACCTCCAGTGACTGATTCTGAATCCCTATGACTTGGCTTTGCCCTTCAGGGCACCACTGGGCACCATCACACTGTATTCCAGGTCTGGAGCAGTCTTGGAAAACGTGGCTATGGAAACCATGTCTTCCCCAACATCCACCTGAGACCTGTGCCTGCAAACAAGCAGCTTCTTGAGGGCGTGCTGGAAGTCCCTGTTGAGGAAGGCATAGAGCAGGGGGTTGATGGTGGAGTTGCAGTAGCCCAGCCAGGTGATGATCTTGAAGGTGCCGAGCAGCACCGTGCTGGCCGAGTCGGTGCCTCTGGCCGCCAGCCAAACGTTCAGCACGAAGTAGGGCAGCCAGCAGAGCACGAACACCGAGATGATGATGCTGATGGTCCTCGTGGCCTTGTTCTCCAGCTGCAGGTGCCTCTGCCGCTTGCTGTTGGGGTGGTAGTGGATCTCCAGCGTCTGGGACACGATGCGGGTGGCCTTGAGGCGGGAGGCGCGGTAGATGAAGAAGTACATGCTGCACATGACCATGAAGGGGAGGAAAAACGCCAGGGCAGAGGCCACGATGGCAAAAACCCAGTTGGTGACAAAGATGCATTCTCTGCCTGCATCAAAGTCCACACCCGGGATCTCATTCCAGCCTTGCATGACAGGAAGGAAGGAAATGAGGGAGGAATAGACCCAGACCGTGCAGGTCATCACGATGCATCTGCAAAGGAAAGAGATGCGGAGGGGAGAGAGGGTCTGAGTAATTTTGAGTTGAGAACATCCAGTACGATTCAATCCCCATGGTAACCTGTGTGGGATATCACTGCTGAGCAGTCCAGCAGGGCATGGAGAAGGGAAACAGATGGAGTATAACAAGTCCAGATGTGCATATCTCTAACAGTTGGGTAATTGGTCTGTAGTTGACAGGATTGGGGTCAGCTTAAGGAGTGCTCAGAGCTGGCTGAGAAATGATGAGAAAGGTTTTACAGAAGATGTTTGTTAGTATTTGAAACAGCATATAGATTTTTTTGCTTTCAGCTTTAGTATCTGGCCATTATCTCACCCTCTGGGGCCTGATGGGGATAGAGCTAATGGACACCAGATGACAGAATCTGCAAGGAGGGGCCACACAGCCCCCTCTTCTCTTTACCTGTGATCCACAAATCACACACAGAAAGAGTGACAGTGGGAAAAACATGCCTAGAAAAGCCTGAACCCACCCTGTAAAGCACCCCACTTGCTGCAGTGTCCTCTCTGCCCACCCTCAGATGACTTTTCCCCACCCTGCAGTCCTCATTTCAGCTTTTTACATGAAACTTGCATGGGAGTTCAGAAACTCTCCCTGTTTTCTCTGAATATTACTTCAGAAAAGATGGTGAGTTTGAGAGAGGGAAGACTACTGCTACATGCATCCTTCTGGGTCTCCTTTCACCTAGTCCTTAGAAGTAATTCAAAGTCCTTCCCTATCTCTGAAATTGTTTAAAGCCAAGGCTTGAGCAACCCGGTCTAGTGGAAGGTGTGTGTCCCCGCTCACAGCAGGGGGATGGAACAAGATCCTCTTTAAGGTCCCTTCCAACTCAAGCCTTTCTGTGATTGTGATTCTATGAAATGTCTGAAATGACAGCACAGGGAAAAACCTGCAGGTCCAACTCAGCCCATACCACTGGGGGGGTTTCTACCCCTTTTGCAACCCTTCCTTAGCTCAAAAAATATTCTCCCAGGAGCACCATCCAACCCCCTGAGCTGCATCCTCCTTGTTCTCTCCTGCACCACACTAGGTATTTTCTGCAGTTTTAAATAGGCAAATTTCCTTTTACCACATCACTCTGCTTCTGGGCTGCACCTATCAACAGCTCATTCAGCCTCAGATCAACACAGGCCATGGCCAAGGGACACCCTGGAGGGACCCAAAATGAGGAGCAGCTGCACTCACCTGCCCCGGGACATCCTCCTGGAGTAGTGGTAGGGGGTGACCACGGAGCAGTACCTGTCCAGGCTGATGAAGCACAGCGTGACGATGGATGCCGTGCAGAACATGACATCGAAGGAGATCCAGACTTTGCAGAACAGCTTCCCAAACAGCCACATCCCTGTCACCTCGTAAATGATGCTGGGAGAGGAAACAGGCAGCAATCAGAGCTGGAAGGGCTGTTTGTGCAGTCCCTGCAGGTGTATAAGGCCAGGCTGGGTGAGTGTTGAAATTTCAGGGTTCCTGGAAGTTTTGAACTTTCTGTGCTTTCTGGCACTGACCCTCAAAAGAACACTGCTTTTGACCTGAGGCCTTGGAGAAGGCTTCCAAATCTGAGTGATGAAGTTGGAAATGCTGCTGTGTAGTTTGAATAGAAGTGTGTGATTTCACATGGTGAAGGGTTTGGAATTTGGGATTTTAGAATATAGTAATAGGTAATGGGACAAGATGGAGGTTCTTGGGAGTTGGCTCTTCCTCCTTCTTGTTCCTTCTTCTTCTTGGTTATAGAAGGTACTTTTTAAGTTGGTTAGAAGGGACCACAGTGCAGGTCACAGGTGTTTGGTTATTGAATCAAAATTATAAATAATATAGATGTTAGTTTTTAATTGGATAGTTAAGCCTTTAAAAGACCTTGTAATGAGCAAGATACAGCTCCATTTTCTCTCTTCCAGCTTGTTAGCTAGAGGTGCTGAAAAACTCTCTGTACTTTAGATAAGAATTAATAAACAACCAAGTCCAAACAAGAAAATCCATCCCTTGAATTTCAATCCTGACTCTGAGTGAAGGCAGAATCAAAAAGAAGCCAGCCACTGATATGTGGTGCCACTAATAATGTGGTGCAGCTGTCAGGTGATGCTCTGAGCAGCCTGGTCCAGGGGAAGGTGTTCCTGCCCAGGGCTGGAACAAGAGGATCTCTAAGGCTCCTTCCAACCCAAACAATTCTGTGACTGTTTCTTTATGACTGTGCTGAGGTAATGCTGTATTTCATCCCACAGGCACTAAAGATGGGCATGCAGCTCAGACAGCAGGGATTCATCCTCAAAGCACAACCCAAGAAAGGAGCACCCCACAGCTGAAGCATGACTGAACAAGAGCAAACCTATGCTTCTTGCAGCCTAATTGCCTTGAGAGAGGTGTTTTGCCCCACAAAGCTCCCCAAATTTAAATCTGCACAGTTTTGTTTATCACAGCCTTTTCCCAGTGCCTGACACAGCACCCAATTCCTATGGCATGGGACATCTCCAAGAGAAACTCACTTCACATACAAACGGATGCTTCAAAACTAGGAAGAATTTCCACTCTTGGTTAAAAAAAATAGAAAACAACAATATCCTAGGAGGAAGCCCATGCAGCTTGTACATTATGTGGCTCATAAATGCCTCTGCAAGGTAAACACACCAGCAAAAAGCAGATATAGTACCAAAAATATTTCTAAAAAGTCAAGAGGGGCTTGTGAAAAGTGAGCAGCGAAGGCAGGAGCATATGGCAGCTGTAGGAAGGCTGATGCCTGTTTCTATAGCATTCAGTGAGATGCCATTTGCTTCTCCTTTCTTTCTCCAGCTTTCTGCCACTCCCAAGGTGCTGCTGAAATCACCATTGTGAGTGGATTTGATGAGTAACTCCCTAGTCCTGCCGAGCTTTAATTATCCTGTAACTTCCCAGCTTGCTGGTTAAATACAGTGAGATCAGAGCTGCTGAGCTGCAGGTGTCCAGCAAGGGAGAAAGATTCAACTTGATGTCAGAAAACAATGCCTGATCTACACCTCACCAGCACCAGTTCACTAAATCGACTTGTGAAGGTTGTTCCAGAGCACAGCACCTGCTGTAGGTGGGTGCAGTGCTGCTGAAGGGTCCCAGCCCTCTGCAGCTCTTTGTTATGTGGGATTCCATGCAAAAATCCAAGCAAGTTACAGCAGAGCCTGTCCCTACACAGTGGGCAGCGTGGAGGATCCCACAGCACACACACAGGAAGGTTTCATGGCTCTTTCACAGAGGGGAAATGAGGAATTGGAACATGGGCTCAGAACTGGACTTGGGTGCTGTTTTGACATTCCTCCTTATCCCCAGAGATGCTGCAGGGCCTGTGGTGTGCCCTGAGGGGGATGTGCTGCTCTTGGGCCACCCTTGCACACAGATCCCAGGTGAGCAGGTGCCCAGTTCTCACCTGCACACATCTGGTGGGATGCACCTGCCCTGCAGACATTCCCTGCAGCATGGGGCAATGGATACCTGACCCCTCTTCTCTGAGTTAAAAGTCTCTGCAGTTGGAAAGGATGCTGGCTAATAAGGAGTAGTACAAGCCTAGAAAACCACACAATGAAGTCACCCCTGCCTTGCCCTTTTGCTTGCAGAGGAAAAGAATAGCTGGAAATGTTTCCAGCCTGAAAATGACAGACTGTCTGGAGTATTCAGACAAGCTAAGCTCAGCTGAACCACTCCTGCAAACCAGCCAAGCCAGGAATAAAACAAAAGTCTTACTCTTATGAAATTAAGACACCAACTGACAAATTTGTTTTTCCCTTCTGCCACATTTTCCTGAGCCAAAATGCCTCCTAAGATCATTTCTCTTCCTTCCCTTTGGCACATGATAACCTGCCAACTGAGGGGCAAACTGAAATCCAAAAGAGCACATAGATGTGAAGCCAAAGCAGTGGGAAAGTGTGAAACAGCAGCCACTGTGTTGGCAGGGCTGGACAAGGCTGATGGAGCCAGCAGGGTCCATTCCTCAGCACGTGGCCCACCAGGAGCTGGAGCTCTTCCCACCAGGACATTCAGGAGGGCACAAAGCACCAACCACACTCAGATCTTTGCTCCCCTTAGTAATTTTTGTTGTTTAAGTAAGGCATCACTTAAAGTAGATTCAAAACAGATAGGAGGAAGAAGTTTTGTACAGTGAGGTTGCCCAGAGAAGCTGTGGCTGCCCCATCCCTGGAAGTGTTCAAAGCCAGGTTGGATGGGGCTCTGAACAAGCTGGTCCAGTTTTCTGTGTCCCTGCTCAGTGCAGGGCTTGGACTGGATGACCCCTAAAGCTCCTTGCCAACCCAAACCAGTCTATGGTTCTATGATAATTTCAGAACCTGAACTTAAAACTATCAAGCACAGAATTTAGTTAGCAGCAATATTTTTTTAAATAACACCAATGACTGCATTTTTTCACCTGATACCATGAACTTTTAACTCAGTTTGTAATTGCTTGTGGGGACAATATTTTGCAGTGCCAAATTCAAAAGAATGGGCAGCCCCATGAGAAATGAAGCACAGAACATGAAAAGAGTTCAGCTTCCTCGTATTGCCCCATGAACTCAAAATAGGGTGCAGTTCCCTGATTTACACAAACTTATGGCTGCTTTGAAGGACAAGACAGCCAGGATCACAAGCCAGCTGCTTTCTGGTTTTGTTTCACTGTTTTAGCCAGGTAGTGAAGCTCCCTTAAATATAAACCTCATGCAGGGGCACCTGCCCTCTGAAGTGCCTCTTCCTCCATGAGATATAGGGGAAGCCTAAATTGGTCTGCTTACACTGAATAAATTCCTTACATTCCATACACAGGGCTAGTCCCAGAGGAGGACTAGCAGCTCCACGTGCAGAGCTGGAAATCAAGTTCAGATCAGCAGCCAGGGTCCCTGTGTGGCCAGCAGGAAAAACACCCTTGGGAAATGTGTCTCCATGCATTATAAGGGCACCCATATCACAGAGCAGAGGCAGGGGAGCACACAGAGCCACCAGCCGTGGTCCAGCCCTTTGCAGAGCCCAGCAGGGCAATCCCAGCCCTGCTCCAGGAGCAGATGCAGAGCTGGGAGAAAGGACATTTGTCCTCCTCTGCTGCCAGCCCACGGACACCCCTCACCTGAAGGGCATCACCAGGCAGGCCACCAGCAGGTCTGCCATGGCCAGGGACATGATGAACATGTAGGTGACAGTGCGCAGCCTCTTCTCCACCACGGGGCACAGGAACACGACGGTGTTTCCCAGCAGTGTGACCACGTCGATGAGGGTGAGGATGAGCCCAGTGAGCACCTCCTGGAGCCCAACCCCTCCCCTTGCAAAGGAGGAGGCAGCAGAGGAGAAATTAGAGAGCCAGGTTTCATTCCTGTCCATCAGCATCTTCCCACTGTTAAAATCTGGATGAGATAAAAGGGAAGAACCAGAATTGCTTTAATGACGTTTTTTAAGTGTGTGAAAGGGAGGATGGAAATGATATTTACATTTCATTTGCTCCAGGAAAAATCCACACACCCTGCTGTGCCTGTGCCAGCACTGTCCCGTGGTTAGCAGCCCATTAGAAGTGTCTGAAATCCTGAGGGTGAGGATAAATGTGCAGCATTGACTGAAGTCCTTCACGGCAGTTAAAAGCCCTCCTGTGAATGAAAATGCATCATCAGATAAAGCATGGGACCAGAAAAAAAAAAATAGAAATGTACTGAGAGCAGAGAGAGGAAAAGAAAACAAATGAAATAAAAAATTAAAGCAGCTGGGCTAAATCCCACTGAATAGCATGCCAAGTCCACATAGTGTGGGGGCTGGAACTAGATGATCTTTAAGGTCCTTTCCAACCTAAACCATTCTGTGGTTCTGTATTCCCATTATCATTTCTGCCACCCCCAGAGCAGCTGGGGCTGCTTGCCCAGGCTGGCTGGTTCCATAACCCCACTGCTCAGTCTGTGCTGTGCTCTGGGTTGTCCTGGTGCTTTTTCTGGCTGAAGTTTAGAGGTTTTTTATGACCACAGTGGGCAGCTCCAGCCTCCAGTGTGAATGGCCAAGCAGGGCTGCCAGCAGCTACACAGGGGGCAGAACTGTGGAATCACAGAATGATTTGGGTTGGAAGATCACCAGATTGAGGTGTCTCAGGTGCAGCCCCGACCCCAGACTCATGTTCCCTCTGTGCCCAGATGGGAGGTGATGCTCCCAACCCCTTAACTGGGGATTTTTCCATTGAGGAAATCCACATGCTTGTGTCCACATCTCAGTTCCCAGACTGTGACCGAGTGGTGTCACAGGTAGGTGGGAAGGTGGGAATGATGCCCTGCAAAAACTCCAGCTGTTCAAAGCTCACTGGTGTAGCTGAGGGAACACAAAGCTGGTGGGGGAAAGAGAATTACACAAATATTTCCAGATGACAAATCATTATATTTAAATATCATCACTTCTCCAGGGACTGGGATCTGCTTCCATAACACCCTCAGGTCAATCCCACATCTCCAGGGCATCCTGCTGAGTGCAGTGTGAGGGTGGGCCTGGACAACATCCCTATAGCCCAACTTGCCTCATCTCACAGGAGCCAAGCTTTGTCCGAGGAGGAGTGTAAGAACAAGGCAGCAAAATGTTCCAAACATCTCTCTGTTCTTCCTGCAGCCTATGATTAAGAATTACCTCTTAAGATGGTTTCAATGATTTCTGAATCATTAAATTGTCCTGCTTCCCCTGTGGCCCAGGAAGCTTTCAGCATCCGTGACCTCCTACAGCAACAACTTCCACAGCTCAGCCCTGTACCCTGCAGGGAAGCTCCTTTTTTTGCTTTTTCTGAGCCTGTCACCAGCCAGTTTCATTCAGTGCCTCTGGTCCTTGCCTTGGAAGGGACATCACACAACCCATCCCCATCCACTCCCTCAGTGCCACTGGTGGACTCTTCAACCTCTGCCCACCCCTCCTGCTCTTCTGAGCCCTTGAGAAGGACCAAAACTCCAAACTATTCCCAAGAGTAAATGCTCTGTGGATTTACCTAAGGGCATGATCTCTGTTCTGTCCTGCTCCTCTTTCACCACCATCCCTGACATGATTTGCTGGTTTGAGTGGCACTGAGCTTTCCACTGGGCTGTGGCCATCCAAAGGTCTTGTTCCAGAGCTCAGAGTCCACTGCTTTAGATGGGAAAATAGCATGAAATTAGGAAATTAGGTTCTCTCCATCTTTTTGAAACCCCATCACTTCACAGTTGAATTATTTCTTCCACTGTAATGCTCGATGAGTCTCATAAAAACTTCTTTCCACTTCATTAAGTCAGACATTATCCTCCATGCCCTGGTTAAACTTTCTTTTGCCTGTAAATATCACTGCTTCATGATACACCATTTTCCCAGCTGAAGATTTCTGGAACAGCACAAATCCCATCCCCTATCCCTGTAAAGAGCATCACTGACCTCTCTGTAACTCACCACACCCTTACCCCTCCTGCATGTCACCTCTCAGACAAGCACTTTTTCACACAAGGAGCTTCCTTCTTAACCCAGGACTATTACATTTCCTTAAAAGTACCCACCATGAGGGACTATATTGAAAACCTTTCAGAATTCCAAGCAGCCTACACCACCAAGGTGCTTCTTTTCCACCTGCTGATTTCTTCCAAGCATTCCTATACAACTGGGAAGCTGGGCTGCATTTTCTGAAAGCAAGAGTGACCCTTGTCCTTGGATATATTCATGCACCTACTCATCCTTCAAAATCCTCAACTCCACCCCATGACTTCTGTTTGTTTGCTGGATTTAGTGGTTTCCTTTCTTTCAAGTTAAAAATAAAAAATGAAAAACAAAATTAAGAGAAGATTCAAGCTGTCTAGGAAAATAAAAATAAAGAAGGAAAGCTCTTCCTCACTGGAGCTGGCAGTCACTGACTGAAGCTCTCCTGCTCCTCCAGCACTGAGAACAAGCAGGTATTTTGGACATCATCTCATACAGCCCCCTGGGCCAGCACTGCTAAAAGTCTGCAGGGTCTTAAGTATCTCAGTCCTAATGAAAATGTTCCTGGGACAACATTCCACATTCTGGTAACACCCCATAAAGATAAAATAAAAAGTCCAGTCTCCAGCTCCCCCATCATTGACAGAAAGGAGGATAATCTGTGCCTAACAGCTCCATGGAGGATGTCATCAGACTGGATGAGCTCCTGTGGAACAGCTGGATTTCAATGCAGCCACATTTCCTGGCAGGAAGAATTGCTCAGGCTGTTCTGCTCCCAGAGTGTTCCACACAGACAGCTCAGGGACACAGAGAGTGGCACATGGCAGCCAGGCTCCAGAACCCACCTCTGCAAGGGCCATTCCCTGCTCCACAGCCATCTTCCATCTCACCTCCCACCCCTGCTGGTGTCCTCACACCTCTGGTACCTCTACAAGGTCTGGAAGCTGCCTCTGACCCCACCTCGAGCTCACCCCTAACCAGCTGAAACACCTGAGTACCCCCCAGTGAGCCCCAGGCTCTCCCAGGAGAGCATTCAGGATTAGCATAGGCTCCTCTGACATGAACAGCAAAAAAATCAGGTTTGATGAAAAAATCAACGTTTTTTAGAAAATTTTAAAATAGGTTGAATTTTAAAGTTTAAAATATCTGGTCTTCAGATTTTTAAGAAATCACTGTCAAATTTTTGTTCATGGGTAGATGAGAATGATAGGTGAGAATTCTGGATGACTTGTTTGGGGGTTTTTAGATGTAACACTGAGACAAGAAGATTTTGAAGTCACACCTTCCTGCAAAGAATGAGTGTTCCCACACAGTCATTAAGTTTGTATCAGCATTAGAATGACTCTAATTAAAGCAGATCATTACTCACACTGCTCTGTGAGCACACACCACTCTCAAACTTTGAGCAGAATTAGGACACAGTTATTAGAATTCCTCTCTGCAATTTCTCTGTGCTCCTCAAGTACCATCTCAGCCACCAGCCTGGGTTAAAAGGTCTTCTCAGTGAAAAACTCACAGCAGGCTCCTTAATGCAGGATACATCCACGAGTATGACAGTGCAGAAAAACAGCAGGCACATGTGCCTACACTCACAAAACACTAGAGAAACATACTTGTCTTTTTTTTTCTTTTTCTTCTTTTTATCAACAAAAGGCTGAGGGACTGGAAATAAGGCTGTCTTTATTTGACATCCATTACTCCAGCAATAAAAACAAGGGAGGATGGATTCTTGAAACTTCAAGTTTGAACCTTGAACTCTAATTCAGGGTACAAACAACAGGATCCTGCTGCTCCTGATCCCTTTTAAGACTCCCCAGGCAGAATCCCTGGAAGCTCATCCACAGTCCCTGTCACAGCCAAGGTGGATGTCTGGATCCTTTTGCCTCTGACTGAGAAGCCAACCCTTATCCAAATGTGCTAAATTAAGTTAACTAAGAAGTGCTGCTCTCAAACCACCTGGGAATTGTTAACAAAGGAAAACAGGGGATACCATCTTACTCTCTCTGTGGAAATTATTGGGACAAAGCAGGACATGCCATCTTTCCCAGGGATGCACTTGCTCAGCTTAAAATATTGGAACTTCTAAATACCCCTGTGAGCTGCAGCAGCCCATGTGGCTACACTGCTGAGATAGCCCAGAGTCTTTCTACAACATCAGTCTTTCCTGTAAGAGCCCTCTTAAACCAAAGGGATAAGTGACCAGTTGTACCATGATGTGGGATCTTCCCAGATTTCCTGAGAATCTCAGATGCCTTAGGGTTTGCACTGCTCCTTTTTGGATATTATAGTTTTACTTCCTTTCAAAAAGCTGGTGGGCTGGATTCTGATCTGAGGCTGCCTGAGAAAAGCAACTCCACCATCTATGTTCTCCTTTAATATCCAGAAAGTTAGAACTCATTTATTCAGCAGACAAATCCCAACCCAAAGGTTAATTTCATCAGTAAGAGGCATATTTTGATGGCAAGGGAGGGGAAAAAAAAAAAAGCTCTGCAATTTCAAGGCTGACTGCACTTTAAAATCTTAGAGGAATGATGAAAACTGGAAATATATTACTGGGAATACATTTTGCTGCCAGGCTCTGCTGCTCTGCTGAATCAGGTACAAACCAGCACCACCTGCCCCAGGACCTCACACACCTTTCCCTTCTCCTCCCCATGAGAAAACTGCAGCAGCTCAGTGATTGCTGAGCAGTATGAGGAGTTTGCTGAACTGTGCCAGGCTGTGGGTGGTGATGAAGGAGAGGGAGAATGCCTGGGGATGCTCCCACCAGCACAGCATCTGAGGAGATCCTGCACAGAGTGAGCCTTGCACTTCTCTCTCTCTCTCTCTATCCAACTTTCCCGTTGCAGGGACAGCATTTCCCAGGGTGCGCCTTCTTTCCATCCCCAAACCAGCACAGAGCAGCTTCCACAGCCTCTCTGAGAGTGCCGGGGGTGGCAGCACGGTAAGACACGGTATCTTACCTTGGGAACGGATGGCAGGAGCAGCTCGGCAGCGTTCTGAGCCCGCAGCGTGCTGCTCTCCCAGCGGCAGGGTACCGGGGGGTACCGGGGGGTACCGGGGGGTGCGGATCCCTCCCCTCGGAGATGCTCCCAGCCTGCCTGCCTGGAGCTGGTGGGTCCTGCCCCGAAGCAGGACAGAATCCGCATCCACAGCCGGCACAGCGGTTTGGGATCAGCCCCACAGAAAGTGTCCGGCAGCCGCTGCCTGCTCCGGGGAGAGAGGAGCGACCTCTCAGCGTGAAACTCGAGGCGAAGTTAAACCCGCGCTGCCAGCACTGGGTGCTCACTGAGCCGGGGCGCCAAAACCCAAATCCTGGGGAGGCAAAACCCTCACCCTCTGGGAAGCAAAACTCCCAACCCCGGCAGTGCGAAAAACCCCAAACCCTGGGGCGGAAACCCCCCAAACCCTGGGGCGCAAAAACGCACCAAACCCTTGAGTACAAAGAGCCCGGGGTTCAAATCCACAGCCCTGGGGTGCCAAACCCACCCTTCCTGAGGTCAGACCCATCAAACCTCTGGGGACAAAAGCGCCAAGCCCCAGGGCAACAAAACCCAGCCCCAGGTCGGGCAAAGCGCCGGGGATGCTGCGGAGCGCGTCTGCATCAGCCCGGGGAGGGGCTGGGGGTCCTGCCCGCCGAGAGGAGGAAGAAGAGGGGGAGAAACCCTTCCCGAGGGGGACCCAGTGTTTGAAGGGGGTGTTCTTCGGGCCGAGGGCTCAGGACGAGCCTGCGATAGAGGGGATCCCAGCCGGGGCGGGCAGCCGTGCCCGTGGGGAACCCTGCCCTGGGTGTCAGGACGTGCCCGGGGACGGGGATGAGGATGAAGACGAGGATGAAGATGAGGATTCTTCCGGCAGCACTTACCGAGGCAGGCGGAGGAGCCGCCCCCTCTCTCCTCCGCCCCGCTCCAGCAGGAAAACCTTCTTTCCTTCCTTCCTTCTTTCCCTCTTTCTTTCCTCCCTTCTCTCCGGGATGCGGGGCTCCCCGTGCAAGCGATGCTCGCTTTCCTCCTGCTTTCAAACCAGCCCTTCCCACTCCCCTCGGCAGTGCAGGCACACGGCCACCTGGTGCATGAAAACAGCAATAAAAAACAAGGGGCGTTCCGTGGGCTTGGCTCCCCTGTTGCCAAACAGGGTGTTTTGTCCATAAACTAAACCGAAAATCGCGGCTGGAAGAGGAGCCTGTGCAGCCAGGTTGGTGAGATGTCACCTGCCCTGTCCGTGCCCTGTCCCCGGGTCTGGGCGGGCTGGCAGGGCTGGCCTGCTGGATTTTGGAAAGTGGGCAGTGGGTTCTTTAGGCAGGTCGGTGGGACAGCCTGGCTGAATGGGTGCCTGGAAAGGAGAAACCCTAATCCCAGCTGCAGCTCCGGGCTCAGGGTGTGACCGGCACCGCTCGAGGAGCCGCTCAGCCGGCAGGAAATGAACACGGCAAGAAAAGGGGAAAAAAAAAAAATCTGGTTCTTTGAGTGCTGGGGTGAATGCCACACACAAAGATGGGCATGTGTAACCCTCGGCCATAGCTCCTGCCCTAAAACAACCCCTAAATCACGCCCGAAGGCCTCAGCTCTTCACACTGAATTGCTGCCATCACCATGTGGGTCTCCTTTCCCATTCGTTTTCCAAAGATTGTTGGAAAGGTTTTGACCGCTGGCTTCACCCACCACCAAAAATGACTCTGGAGAATTTTTTCAATGAGTGTGGAGAGGAAATCTCTTGGTCAGGGTTGATGGAAAGTAAAGAAACTCAGATTTACTGTCCTCTCCCTGGAATAGCTCTGCTCCTGGCTGGCAACTGGCCTCTCAGGTTTCAGGCTTGATTTTGATATTAACAACCAAACTGTGATGGAAGAGCATGTTTGGATCATTTGTGTTGTATTTATTGCTTCAGAAATAGTAGATTGCCCTTTGAACATAATAAAATCTACTTTAAATTATGGATTTTCCACTCCAGGAAGGAAAGGAAGGAGGACCAAAAGAGAGAGAAAAGAGAAAAAAAAAAAAAAAAAATAAAAGAAAAGAAAAGAAAAAGAAAAAAAGAGATAGAGAAAGAAATAAAGAGAAGAAAGAAAGAAAAAAAAATTCTGTCATAGACAAACACAACCTCATCCTTGTATTTTCCTTTAATAAGAACAAATAAAGCAGGAAAAATAAGGTATGGGTGAATTCAGTTTTCTGTGAATTTAGATTGATTCCATTGCTTTAGTCAACATAAACTTCCATATGTTTCTGAAAAAAATCAGCCTTGTAAATATTTTAAATTATTGTGTTTAAGGTTGTCTTCTAATTTGCATTTAATTTTAAAAGTTTTAATTAAAACTTGAAATTTGAGCAAAATATCTTGTTTCTGATCAAAAAGAAAAATTTTCAAACCTGAAGAAAAGGTTCACCAGCCTCTTTGCAAGCTGAGCTCTTGAAGCCACTTTCTGAGCTCCTTTCTTTCTGATCTCCATTAATGTCACTGAGCCAAACAGGAGCATCTGACCAGGAAAGATAAGCAAAGGTTTTATTTAAAAGTTTGTACCAAGCTCTTTTATTTCTGCATTTGCTGACAAGCAAACAGCAACAAATAGAACTAAATTATATATATTATATACACATTTTATATCAATTGTATTTTGTACCATATTAATATAGTAAAAGCATAATAAATATATTAAATTGCAGAAACAAGAAAAAAAAAGTGGTTTTTAATAATATCTACTTTATTGTGAGGTTTTTTGGGGTTTTTTTGACAGGACCTTCCTAAAACATAATTTTCATAGAATCTCAGAATGGACCTTTCAAGGTCAGGTAGCTCCAATCCCCCTGCCATGGGCAGGGACCTCCCCCAAAACCTTTTTGTCAGGGCTGCTCTTGCTCTGTTCATCTCCCAGCCTGGCTTGATAATGGGGTTGCATCCACCCAGGTTCAGCACCAGCACCTGGCCTTGCCAAAACCCCCTTCTCCTCCTCTTTTTCCCTTGACAAAAATAGTCCAAAAACCCCAAAGGAAGCTGCCTCTTTCCCTAATTAGTGTTAATTGCCCATTCCTGGGGGTGGGAGGGGTCTGTGGTACCAGAGGGTCACACAGCTGGGTCCTGGTGGGTCCTGGCTTGCCTTTGGCTGGGCCCTTCTTTGTCCTCCTGGATTCCAGACAGGCTTTCAGACTCCAGTAATTGAGTTTTTATGGAGTAGAGAATAATAGCAAAGGCCTGCAGCTCCTCCAAAGCACCAATCTCAAAAGAAATGACAAAGGAGGGAGATAACTGCAAGAAGAGGTGATCTGGACAGAGTGCTGCAAATGCTGTGTCAGGCACTCATATTAATGTCATCTGTGATCAATTCATCTGTCAGCATGTCACAAACCATAAAAAAAACAAAACAACAACAAAAAAAACCAAAAAAAAAAAAAAAAAAAAACAAAAAACAAAAAAACAAAAAAACAAAAAAAAAAAAAAAAAAAAAAACAAACAAAAAAAAAAAAAAAAAAAAAAGCCAAGCATGACAAAATTTAACATTTACTGGAAATTCAAGTATATTGTCAAGCCCAGATTCCTGGGATGTCATCTCATGGGTTGCTGAGGTTCTGGTTTTACATTTATTTTCAATGCTGCCTGGAAAGGGAGGAATGAGGCTAAATGGAGTTTATTCAGCTTTCTGTTCATTACAGCAAGGAGGGTAATAGGAAATGTTCATTTCAGAGCCTTTTGCATATCAAAAGCAGCTTGATCTTAAAAACCTTGAGAAGCAGTAGAGCTGTTTGTGCAGACACTGAGGTACAGCTCCTAAAACTGGCAAATATGGTGGTGCAGGGGCTGGAATACTCAGGAATGGTTTGAGGCTTCTTTTACACTTGGTAGTCATTTGGAAAGCATTGTTAAATTTCTTGGGAGGGAGGATAGGAGCTCAGACCAGTGTGTTTTGTGGTGCCAAGTGGAGGGATACAAGGAAACTTGGTGGGGTTTAGGCCTCGTGGTTTAGCAGTGGCAGATAACCTCACCATGCACAGAGATTTACAAAATGCACACAGAATAATGGATGAAAAAGGCCTGTAAATCACATTGCATTGGGCAAGTAGGACCATAAGAGGGGCAGTTTTGGTGTTTTCCTTTGCCTCTGGAGGGGGAGCCTGTCCTGTCAGCATTGCCTATTCTCCAGCCCCTTCTTAAGGCAGCAGCACGAGAAGAAGGAAGAAAGGAACATTTGTTTTCCTGTCTGTCTTGACTTAGCCAGGTGTGAAACTGCACAAACAGCTGTCTGGACTGTTAAACAACTCTTTCCTAAGCCTGCTGGCTGACAGGCTTTCTGAGCAGAAGCCTCTGCAGGTGCTTGCTGAGCACTCCTGCATCAGCCCCAGAGCCCAGAGGCAGCTGTGTGTGAGATGTGCTCTTGTCATGGTTTGAAGGACAGGTGTCTGCCAATAAAGGCAGAAGCTTCTCTTTGAAATGGAGAATGTAAACCCCCTCCCTCCAAATTATTGTTTTAATTTTGAAATTAAGGGGCTCTCAGACAAAGATATGGGAATTAGGAATTACAGTTCTTTACTAGGAAAATTAAAATAGAAATACGGTATTACAAAGAACAAACCCAAAACACTGACAGAGTCAGAATCCAAGCTGACACCCTGTCAGTCAGTCAGGGTGTTGGTAGCAGTCCCATTAAATGGTGGCTGCATCCTCCTGCAGTGACAGTTGTGGTACATAACAGGAATTTTTTGTGGCTATGCTCAATGGTTCTGGTCTTAAGGACAACTGTGGGTCATTGGATCAATCCCACTTGGAGAGGAAGAAGAGTAATCAAACTCTAAATCTGCAAAACCAAATCCTAAAATGCTGTTGGCATTTCCCAGCCAGGTGTGGGTTCATCCCAGTCTTTCCTGGTGTTGAGGATGCAGATGTGACCCCTGGCACAGAGCAGTGGCCACTGTGACAGATCAGGGCCATGCTGAGGGCTGCTCTGCAGGGCACTGCTGAGGAACACCTGGGACTCCTCTGAAGCTGCTTGATGATGAAAATGAGTTCCAAAACTTTTTTTCTGTCATTCTCCATGAGTTTCTCATTGGGACAAACCAGCCATGTGTGCTGGCCAGAGGGACCTCTGATCACTGTCCCCAGAACCTCTCAACTGCAGGGCTGTAGGTACTGAACTGAGTTAATTAGGATGAGAAGTTTTGTGTCAAAATTTTGCTCTGTCATAGATTTTCCCTTGAGCTAGAGAAGAGCTGGAGGTTCTTAAGCTCTAAAAGCACATTTAGGCAAAGAAATGGCCCTAACTCTGCCTTGTCACTTGCAACAGTGACAGTTCCTGGGTGCTCTTGAATGTTTGAGTTCTTTGCAGCTTCACTTCAGCCACACTCAGGTGTCACTCCACACAGGAGTGAGCAATTCCAGCTGAACTTTCAACCTGCCTGGGGATTCCTTGGACATTTCATCCCACAGAGGGATAATAGGTCTGATACTGCCAGACCACTGTCCTCTCACACGGCTGATAACCCAACAGAGAGACATCCTATAATTCAGCCAGAGCTACCCAAGGCTGGCAGGGAACTGTCCCTGAGTTCCCTTGAAAGCAAGAATGATTTTTACAGCAGGAGGATCTGTCAGACATCAGGAGACTCTCTGGGAACTCTGGATAGCTTGCACTGGAGTGTGCACACATCTGCTCCATATTCTCATGGAATTGCTTGCTCACATCTCTGAAGTGGCTTGTTTATCTCCCTGTAGCTGTTGGGCAGATGACTCTTATTTGTGTGGGAGATCCCCCCAGAAATCTGATGGCACTTCTAAGCAAGATGTTTTTCCCTGCACAGGGCATGTCCCAGCTATCAGATGGTCAGGGTTTCACTATGGTCACACTCCTTGCCATGTTTACACCACGGCACTTTCACCTGAGGATTGCCATGTTGTGCAAACAGAAACCCTTTGTCCAGAAGGAACCTGGGGTTTTTAACTTAAACTGAAACCCAGTGGGTAAGATTCCCCAAAATACTCTCTAATTATGGGCTCCTCCATTCCTAAGCATCCAGATTGGGCTGAGCTTGCAGCAAGGTTGCACAACCGAGCCTGGTATGTGCTTTGAGTTCTCAAAGACCATCAGAAAATTCAAGCCCAAGAGGTATGAAAACACTCAAGCTGAGTCATCAGAAATGAGTGGACATTTTTTTAAGCCTTCACTGCCTGCCAAAAGCTGCACAATGACTCAATGTCTTGGTCTGAAGCAAAACCTCTGTTTCTGTGTGTTATCTATTAGACCGTGTCGGATGTGAGGGATGGAGAAAATTATAAATCTAGTCAGAAATCCCACTGAGTAGACACCAGAGATCTGCTGCAGAGACCACCAAGGGGAGTTGCAAAGGCTTTTGTTGATCTTGGAAGAAAAGACACCATTGATACACAAAACAGTGTCTTGAGAGAGAGGAGAGCACTAAACACACACAGACAAAACCACTGGAGGAAAAGACTCAGGATATCCTACATGCTATATCAGGGCACAGAATCTATTTGAATAGTTGCCATATTTCAATTGCTTCCAACAATCCTGTTTCTTGGCTCTGTTGTGTATTTCTAGCAACAGTGCTGAAATAATTGTCTAACTCTGAGAAAAAAAGAAGAGAAACTTATCATCGAAACCACTTTTCAGGCTGAAATAAGTTGCCAAAGAAAATTTTCTTTTTCCTTTTTATTTTTCTCCTGACAAGCTGGACAGGGGCTCTTTTCTCTTGTGCTGCAAAATCTAATTATATACATACATAAAAAAAGAGACAGCACTAACCATTTTTCTCGCATGACTCACCACTCTTTGCAAATGTCATAAATGCTGGCAAGTGAACCACAGTCACAGAACACATTAGTGTCTCACAAGGCTGCCTGGCTTGATTACAGGCTGGCTAGGATTGGGCTGAGTAATTGAGAGAAGATGGGAGGAAGATTTCACTGGACATCTGGGATTATTTTGTGCTGGAAGCATGGCAGGAGACAAACCACTAAAAACAATCCAGTGCCTTCAATGGCAATCCCTGTTGCAGATTGATATTATTTGTACAGCCCAGAAGAGATGAAGAAAAAGAGCCTTTATTTTAAATAAAGGGCTGTGAAACCTGTTATCAATTTATCATTTGGGCCTCCTGTTTTAAAGAAAAAAAAAAAAAAAGGAGATGCCTCTCTGGAATACATCTTCATGGCCACCTCCTGTGCAGGAGCAAGGCTGGTGCCTGGAATCCCTGGAAAGGTTGTGCCAGAAGTTGTCCCAACCCTGGAAGTGTTCAAGACCAGGTAGGATGAAGCTCTGAGTAACCTGGTTAGTGGAAGGTGTCCCTGCCCACGGCTGGGGGTTAAAACTTTAATCTTTAAGGTCCCTTTCAACCCAAACCATTTTATGGTTCTGTCAGGGCAGAACAGAGCCACAGAGGAGTGCCCTGGGCTGAGCAAAAGGTGAGATCATAAGAGTAAGTCTCAGTCTCAGAACATCAGACAGGATGGATCTGCAATAGACAGGCTTTAATAAGTAGATAACTTTCTTAGAAAACAAAGTGACTTCTGAAACCCTTTAGAAACTCGTCCTTTCAAAGTGAGACAGGCAGGGTATTTTTGAAACACAGGGTTTCCTAAATGCTCTTCCTCAAATTCCATGGCATGGAGCTAACCCAACAAGAGCCAGTCTCATTTCTCCTTTCAGGAAAGAGAATGAAAACCTGAAATCAGAGTACAAAGTCTAACAAGCCCTCTGGAAAGGAGATATGGTGAAATAAAATGCTATGAAAAAAACCCCAGAAATTTGGAAATGGGATGACCACGATGAAATGGCCTGAGATGACAAGGAGTGCAGTAAAATGGACCAAAACTTGCTAAAATTACTCCAAATAAAATCCTGAAATCACAGAAGAAAGGGAAAAATAAAGCCAACTGAGAGGTTACTAAAAAAATGAAATTGTTAGAAAAATAAAGGGAAAATTCCAAAAGCTAGTGAAACACTAAAAGTGAATGGGATGACAAGAAGTGCAGGGATATGGACCAAAGCTTACCCAAATCATGCTCATTGAAATAGCAAGATTTCCTTTCAGGAAAGGGAATGAAATCCCGAAATCAGAGGACAAAGTCTAACAGAAGGAAAACTTATCTTCTAGGAGTAATAGAGAAGGGAATTTCAGAGCAGGGTGTAAAGTTGTAGGGAATAAATTGCAAAGGAAGTGTTCAGAAGCTCTGCTGTTTTCTGAACGTGGCTGTCAGACACGAGGGTAGGTCACAGGGGTTTACCCTGGTGACAGCACAAAGACCAGACCTACATGTGATGGGAGAAGTGAGCTCTGTGAAATAGTTAAGGATGCTGCAAGGAAACCAGGCAGCAAAGATCTGGGGTTACATTGTGTTACTGATTTGGGCAGCACGGGAGTGCAGGGGTTAGGGCTGGCACAGGCACAGTGAACATGGCAGCACAGCTTTCTCTCTTACCCAAATCCATTATCTTTTAACTCTTCTGCAGCCAGGATCCCTGTCTCAGACTGGGATTCAAACCTCTGAAAAATGTGCTGGGAAGATCCGTGAGTCTGAATGGATTTTTTTTTTCCCCACAGATAGAAAACAGCCCCTGTGAATTTGCACTTTATGTTATCCATGCATCTGGAGGCAAGACAGCCACTGCTGCCTGATCACTTAATCTCTAATCATTCTCTGTGTGTGTGGAATGTGTTCCTTGGAGTAACAGGACTCGTCCCAGGCCCCTGCCTTGTTTGTGCACTGTGTGTGTGCTGTGGCCTTCTCAGGGACTCTTCAGAGATGTCTCCTCTGGAGAGGAAAACCTGAATAATTGTATTGTGGGCCCTTTCATGATTGCATATGCTGAGTTCAAAGTACTCCTTCTTCAGTGGAAGAAGTTTACTTCCATATAGCAGTTTAGTCTTACTTTTTCAGGAAAGGGAGATTTGTTCTTTATTAGTGGGAGAATAGGAGGCAACTCAGGAGAAGATGCTTTAAATGGCACAATACTAGGGACCTGTAAGGTATCTGTAATTACACTTGAGTCAGTATGGGATCTGTGTCAGGAAAAAAGGCTCAGGACTGCAGGTGCTAGACAGAGCCCCTGTGGTGTGTTCCATGTTCTGTGACATTGCTTACAAATTCCAGAAAAGAAGCAGCTGAGGAGTGGAGATGTTCCCTTGCTGCACAAGCTGCTGCAGGGCCCCTCTGAGAAGGTTGCCAAGTTCTTTCTCACGGATGGGGACGTGGAAGAGATCAGCAGTGATATATCCTCACTTGTTAGCGTTCATGGAATTTTCCTCAATGCCCACAGCTGGTAGTGACTTTCTTGTCTTCTCCTTGTTAGGTTGCTCAGTACATTTCATTTCATCTTCCCTTTTTGGAGCCGATTCTGCACAGAATAAATGAAGAGGGGAAGCAGGAGATTGAACAGACAATGTCAGTGTAAACAGACACAAAATGAGGTGTCACAGAGTCCAGGGCAATCTGTACAATTGTGGCCTGGCTCATAGAGATGTAGCAGAGCGCAGGTAGAACACTGTGATGGGAAGGCTGAAGGATTGGGAGGGTTCACAATCCTTTCCTTATCCTGTTGCTCTTAAAGCTTCCAGAATTAATATTGATTACACACAGAGTGGGGTCTTAAGAAAATTTGGACCCTTAGGGTAACTTCTCTTTATTTTGTTTGCTGTTTGCCTTCTGAGCCTTTGACTGGCTCAGTTTGTACTTGCTGCTGTGTATTCCCTTGGAAAGGATAAATGTAGTACACACATGGTACTGTTTTTAGTTCTGTAGCATTTAAGCCACATCAGTGCCAGCTGTCCCTTTAGAACTTGAGGTGCATGGCAGGATAGATCTCCCTGGCAGTAGCTCAGAATGCCCCACAGGTACAAGCCAGAGGGACTCCCATATTTGTGACCCTCTGAGTCCAAGAGCACTAAGAGGCTTCAGGAGCCACAGATCTCTTACTGGATGTGCTGATAGAAAATATGCAAATTAAGAATATGGTTTTCCCTCTGTTAGAGAAATATTGTATTTTATTAGCAGAAAGCTTTTCTGTAGAGCCAAGTGGCAGAAGATATTTATGTGTTCAAGATTGCAGGCGGAATTTTCATTTAAGTTATAAAAAATCCATGCAAGATGCCTGAAACCCACTGCCTTCAGGCTGGTGGATGCTGAAACTGCTTAAGCTTTGAGCTACTGTTAGAAAAATATAACTGGAAACCCTCCCACTAAGGAGCTGCTCAGCTCTTAGCAATGACAGGGAATTTACCACTGAAATACTTTGAGAACAGCAAAGTAGGAACTGTCTGAACACTATCAGGTCCTGAAAGGCATCTCAGTGGTTTTGTACTTGGAATAAATGATGGTGTGTTTTCCTTTGCTTTCTGTTTGACAGGGAATTAAGAAGTGCTCAGGCAGAGGCTGTGTGTTGCAGCCATGCAGAGTTGGGCTCATGGCCTCCCCAGGGATGCAGTTTGGGTCCAGCCCAGCCCCACCAGGGCACAGCAGCCAACTGCCAGGTCCTTTCTGGCTGAGTTGTGCTCAGTGTTAGAGCTCAGACTGTAGAGATATAAATGAAATAAATCTGTGCACAGTTCATTGTCCTCTTGTAGTAGTTGGTGGTTTTTACCTGGAACCTGTGATTTACCTCAGCTGTCTTTGTCTTATGCAGGTAACAAATACTTTTGAGGGAGGAAAGGAATGTGCAGAACATGTTGCCTAGAAATTGTATGGAGTAAAACAAATAGTAAAACTTTAGACTGCCCAAAGCCATGTTACAGGGATGTGAATTCAGAAAGTAAAGGACAAGGTGCTGATTGAAGCTCCTCAGGTTGGAGCAAGTGCGTTAATTCCAAGTACAGTTTACAATCCTGCCTAGGAAAATGGTTAGGGACAAGGCAGTAGAGAGGGCAGAAATAAAAATAATTCCAGGTTGAAAGGTAGGAATTAAATGACAGTTGCCTTCCAGCTGCAAATGAAAGTTCTTTGAAACAGCAGGGTGTGCCTCCAAGTGGAAGTATTGGAATATTAAATAATCACTTGCACAGCCCATGTGGAAAAGAGGTGTTGCCAAGCAGGTTCTCCAATCCCCTGTGTATGTCTACTCTTCCTCAACTAAGCCATTTTTACCACAGTCTGATGTTCAAGACTGACTGAAGGGAAGGGTTTGCAGTAGCAGTCTGTGTCCAAAAGGGGGCAGCACTTATTGGGGAAGGGGTCTGCAGTAACGGGCTGTGTCCACACGGGGGAAGCACTTCTCTCGGGGGTGGGGGCTGCAGTAAGAGACTGTGTCCACAAGGGGGAAGCACTGCCCTTGGGGGTGGGGGCTGCAGTAACAGGCTGTATCCACAAGGGGGAAGCACTGCCCTCGGGGATGGGGGCTGCAGTACTGGGCTGTGTCCACAAGGGGGAAGCACTGCCCTCAGGGGGGCTGCAGTAACAGACTGTGTCCACAAGGGGGAAGCACTGCCCTTGGGGGTGGGGCTGCAGTAACAGGCTGTGTCCACAAGGGGGAAGCACTGCCCTTGGGGGTGGGGGCTGCAGTAACAGACTGTGTCCACAAGGGGGAAGCACTGCCCTTGAGGGTGGGGCTGCAGTAACAGGCTGTGTCCACAAGGGGGAAGCACTGCCCTCCAAGGGGGAAGCACTGCTCTCGGGGTGGGGCTGCAGTAACAGACTGTGTCCACAAGGGGGAAGCACTGCTCTCGGGGGTGGGGCTGCAGTAACAGACTGTGTCCACAAGGGGGAAGCACTGCCCTTGAGGGTGGGGGCTGCAGTAACAGACTGTGTCCACAAGGGGGAAGCACTGCCCTTGAGGGTGGGGCTGCAGTAACAGGCTGTGTCCACAAGGGGGAAGCACTGCCCTCAGGGGGGCTGCAGTAACAGACTGTGTCCACAAGGGGGAAGCACTGCCCTTGAGGGTGGGGGCTGCAGTAACAGACTGTGTCCACAAGGGGGAAGCACCACCCTTGGGGGTGGGGGCTGCAGTACTGGTACCGGTCCACAAGGGGTCAGCACAACTTGGGGGTGTGGGGGGCTGCAGTAAAGGGAAATGGACAAAAAAATTGCTAAAATTACTCCTCATAACATCCTGAAATCATGGAAGAAAGAAGGAAATAGAGCCTGCAGAGAGGCTGGTAACAAAATGAAATGGCTAAAAAAAAACCATGGGAAAATTCCAAAACTGAGTGAAAACACTAGAAGTGAATGGGATGACAAGAAGTGCAGGGATATGGACCAAAGCTTGCCCAAATGATGCTCATTGAAATTGCAGGATTTCATTCTCTTTCCTGAAAGGAAGAAAAAAACCCAGGAATTTGGAAATGGGGCGACCACGATGAAATGGCCTGAGATTACAAGGAGTGCAGTGAAATGGACCAAAACTTGCTAAAATTACTCCTAATAACATCCTGAAATCATGGAAGAAAGGACAAAAATATAATCTGTTGAGATGTTGCTAAAAAAATGAAATGCTTAGAGAAATAAAGGGAAAATTCTGAAATTGAGTGAAAACACTAAAAGTGAATGGGATGACAAGAAGTGAAGGGACATGGATGAAAACTTGCTAAAATTACTCCTTATAAAATCATGAAATCATGGAAGGAAGGAAACAAAAAAATCAGTTGAATGATTGGTAAAAAAATGAAATGGTTAAAAAATCATGGGAAAATTCCGAAACCAAGTGAAAACACTAAAAGTGAATGGGATGACAAGAAGTGCAGGGATATGGACCAAAGCTTGCTGAAGTTATTTGTTAAAAAAATCCTGAAATCATGGAAGAAAGGAAAAGAAAAGCCTTTTGAGAGGTTGCTAAAAAACCAAACTGGTTAGAAAAATAAAGGGAAAATTCCAAAACCAAGTGAAAACACTAAAAGTGAACAGGATGACAAGAAGTGCAGGGAAATGGAGTCAAGCTGCCCAAATGATGCTCATTGAAATCACAGGATTTCATTCCCTCTCCTGAATTTTACAGCCCCATTTGAACATGTGTTCACTTGCTGTTTAATGAAGCACAGACCCAGCCCCATTCACATGCACAGCATTTCCTGGTGTGGCTGGGCCAGGGACAGCTCCTGAGCTGTGAAATATTTGAAATATGTGAAATGAGTGAATTGGACTCTGTTCCTTCAAGGCACCTGGAACACAGATTTTATCTCGCTGGGTGACATCCTGAAGCCTGATTGTTGGAGAAGTTTCACAGCATAAAATGACAATTCAGGAAGAAATACTCCTGTGGACAGGGAGGTTTTGGACAGGAACAGATCTGTGCTCTGACTGCTTAAATGTGAGACCATCCTATGTTGTCTTGGGAAATTTTGCTCTTCTCTACTAAAGCTGCATTGTATTTTTTTTCATTTGACAAGTATATCTGTGGTTTATTTTTAGCTTCAATTAGGTATTCCTTCAAATCTTACCACTGCCCACCCAGAGCAAGTGGAGAGGCATAAATACAGACACGATGTAGAGTAGTTTATGCTGAAGAGTACAGCAACAGCAAATTAATAATCTTCTCTTTTTCCCAGGCATTTCATCTTGAATCCAGGAGAGGACTTGTTTACTGATGTGATTCATTAGTTGAAGAATAAAATGTTGATTGGCAAGGTTATTATTCCACATTTTATTATGAATTTTCACTGACGATCTATAAATTGTTTACAAAACTTGAAGCACGAATCAAACACTTTTTTTTTTTTTTTTTGCAGCAAATAGTGGCTGCCCTATCCCCAGCAGTACTCAAGGCCAGGTTGGATGGTGCTCTGTAATACTAAAACTCATTTTTGGTTGTTCTGTTTTTCATGTCTGGCTTCATACAGGCTGTATTTGTTTATTTGACACTGATTTGTGCTAGATAAATATGACCTATGCCAGATAAATACAGGCTGGATTCATAGAATTGGTACCCAAACCATTTATGTCAGCAGCTTGACTGAATCAATTTTAATCAAGGTAAAGAAGTAAAATCTGAATATAGAAAAGGAACCAGGTATAAACAACAACACAGGTTACAAGCTGCTTTCACTTTTTTTCTCAGCTTTTCACAATTTTCTTCTCTTTGCAAAGCTGTATTTTTCTGACCTTTATGATGAAGTTGCCACTCACCTCCCTTAGACCTGATGCCATCCATGGGCACAAAGCTGGCATTTCACAGACCAGGAACATGCACAAATGCAGGTGAAGGTCAGGGTGACCTCCAGGCTTGTCTAGGGGAGGCACTGTCGTGTCTGGGTCTGTGTTGGGTTGATGTGGCCAGAACCAGGTGGGGCAGTGCCCCTGATCTCCTGGCACACATTATCTGCTCATGGGCAGCTTTAAACCAGCTGGGGCAATCATCTTTATCTTTGCCACAGCCCATCCTCCCTCCAGGAGAGATCTCCTGTTCATGGCCAGTGAGTCCCAGGGCATGGCTGATAAAATTCCATCATCCCATGGGAGATGCTCCAGCCAGGGGAGGAGCCATGCCTTTCCTACACAGATAAAAACTGACATTTTGGGCAGCAAGTTACCTTCTTTCCACTGGATTCCAGAGGAAAACCAGACCTTTCCACATCATCCCTGCACCTTCAGAAAAAAACTGCATCTTCTCCAGGAGCACTGCTCCAGCTGAACCACATCTGCCACTGCAGGAGGATGCAGCCACCATGGAATGGGACTGTGCCAACACCCTGACTGACTGATGGGTGTCAGCTTGGATTCTGACTCTGGCAGTGTTTGGGATTGTTCTTTGTAATACTGCATTTCTATTTTAATTTTCCTAGTAAGGAACTGTAATTCCTAATTCCCATATCTTTGCCTGAGAGCCCCTTAATATCAAATTTATAACAATAATTTGGAGGGAGGGTGTTTACATTCTCCATTTCAAAGAGAAGCTTCTGCCTTTATTGGCACACACCTGTCCTTCAAACCAGGACAGGGTCTGACTGGGATTAGTACCTGGAGCAAAGCTTTGCTTTCTGCTTTTAATCACTCAAGCTGTGCAGCTCTCCCCTTCCAAAATCAGGAGAGGCAGCCCAAAGGAATCACAACTGGCAGAGGATCTCCACGAGTCTTTGGGCAGTGAGCTGGAAGTGGCTGCATTTTACAGAAATTCAGTCAAAAATTAGTGCTTAGCTATTAAAACAACCAGGGTGCTGCCAGTCTCAGGTGTGATGCCCCCAGTGAGGGGCACATCCTGGGGAGGGACTGAGCTCTGCTGGAGTGAGACTGAATTTAAAGCATTTTACATTCTCTGCTACATTAACTCTGAGGGATAAGTACCTTCCTGCAGCTTGGGGATGAGTCAGACAAGGTGATGGGTGATGTGTGAAGGCAGGGACACCTTGCACCATCTCAGGTTGCTCCAAGCCCCATTTAACCTGTCCTTGGACACTCCTGGGGTTGGGGCAGCCACAGGTCTGAAAAAAAAAAACATTCTTCTAGCAACAGGTCCCTTTGATGAGTCATCAGATTTTATGTAGATTATTGCAGAAGATTATGATGCACATGAAGATTTTTTTTTTCTTTTAATTTAGTTTTTTTTACTTTTTTTAATGTATAGTTCATATTGCTCATGTTGCACAAGGCATTGATGAAGAGCACTGTATCCTTTTTTAATGTCCCTTTTTTAACAAACACCCAGGGTGTGCCAAAAGGGTGCTCTAATTAGAGCAATTTTAGTGCTTTCCACTGAGGTTGCTGCTTGGGAAATGCTACTCCATTAAATAGAACAAAAAATATCACACAGAACCCCACCCACCCCCCAAAAAACCCAAACAAAACACAAAAGCAGTTGTTAGGGAACAGAAAACAAAAAGGTTTTGGCAAGAGAAAAGACCCCCATGCAAGATCAGATTCCTCACCACTGCCCAGCTGAGACTTTTGCCTGTTGGTGCTACATGGTGTTCTGTTGAAAGCCTTTATTTTTTGGTAAAAGGAAATCCTGTTTTTCTGGCTTGTGCTTGTCATGATGGCCCCAAGGGAGCTTTGAATATTCATTTACTTTACCAGGGTTCAGAAATACTTAGCACAAACCAATTAAGTTTTTAATTAAATGCATTAGAGGCAGAATCTTGCATATTAAATTTATCTTTTTTTTTTTTTTTTTTTTCCTGAAGAGACACAGCAATCAGCAGAGTTTGGCAGCCCCTGCATTACAACAAGTTGAAGCCCAAGAACATTTTTAACCTCCTCTTTTGAATTGCATGACTCACAGAATTGAAGCTCACGGTGCAGAACCTCACAACTCCATTTCCTTTTCCCAACGTGCTGATTTATGCACTGACCATATTCCCCAGCATCCTGGGACAGAAATGCTGTCATTTTAAAAATAAGCAGCGTTTCATCTGTGGGAATCATGCTTCTGTGCATTGCAAGGCCAATATCTGCAATTCTGTTAATGTAGGAGCTGCTGCAGTAACTGATCTGTGCCAGCACCCAGCACCACTTGAATAATAAATCCATGCTTTAAACAAATTGGTCTAAAATCTACAGTGAGCCTGGCAAAAAAAAACCCCAAAAAACGAAACAAACAAACAAAAAAACCCCCAAAAGACAACCTGGAGAGTGCCAATAAGGAAAGATATGATAAAATAATCTGTTACAAAGACTCTTCTGTGCAATGTCTTGGGAGGGGATTTAGGTATGGGGTGTCTAGAAAAGGTGACTGATGATGCTGGTTTAAAAAAAAAAAAGAGTCTTCAGCCTTCTTATTGTTTTGTGCTTACCCAAAGCACACAAAATCCCACACCACTGGGACAGCAGGATACAGAAAACTGCCATTAGTGGGATGAGTCTGAAATCTAGTTTTTCATGCTGGTTATTAGAGATAGGAAAACTTATTTGCAGTCTTCATAAACTTGGTTTCATGTAGGGCTGCTGATGTATTTTGATAGAAAGTGAAAAATGGCACTAAAACACAAAAATACTTTTAGTTTGGTTGGAAAACAAATTGTGTACAGTGAAAAACAACAAGTAAAGATGGGAATATTTTATAAAGATAAATTAATCTCAGGTGAAATTGCTTTTCTGTAAGACCAAAACTACAAGAACAAAAATAAAGGGGAAATTCAGGGCTCACATCTTCTCAAAGGAGAAAAATGTCTGTTTTGAACATTTTCTAGACTCCTCAGGTGGAGACACCTGGCAGCACCTCTTCACTGGCTCATGGTGTAACATAAAGAAATGAAAATGTGTTACTGCAGAGGCAGAAGTGTGTCCTCAGAGGTGGGGATTGAGCAGCAGAGCCAATGCCCACCCAAACCACCACCCCAAGGGGCCAGGAGAGCCTGTGAACTTCCATCAAAATAGAAAATGTATTGACTGGCTTTGAGCCCAGGATTAAACAAGCAGCAATTCTCCATGCATAATTTGTGTGTAATTTTTCAGTGACAGTGTCACCCTTGGCTGTTCCTTCTGAAGTGGCATCCTCCCATGACTCACCCTCATCCCTGTCAGGGATAAACATGGAATAAAAAAACTGTGACGAGAGGCAATCTATATTTTTCATTTCATGCTTCAACGCATGAAACAGAACCTGTTTTACTCTTCCAGCTCCGTGTTTAGGCAAAAAAAAAAAAAAAAAAAAAAAAAAAGTCCGTTTGCTTTTTAAGTTTTTTTTTAGTTTCCTGTTGTTCACCATCCTTTGTCCCTCTAGATGGGGGCCCATTGGTACCTTTTTCAAGTTGGGAAATAGAAAACTTGAATAATTTTTTTAATATAAATTGAGAAACAAATGTTTAATTTTTTTAAAAATCTGATAGAAGATAGAACTTGGTTTTGGTGAACAAATGAACAGAGTTAACTTTTCAGACACTCTTCCACAACTATCCAAGTGTCATCTCCTCCCAGACATGGCCCTCACCACCAGATCCCAGCATCAGGAGTCAGCCCTGGCTGAGCTGCATGGAAAAGGTCACAAACAGAACAAGAAATTTCCTCATGCCTATGAAAATGGGGGGAGCTGGCTGATTTCCCAGGGAACAGCTGAGCTCAGCATCACCCCATGAAGATGTCCAGCTGTTTCCTCTTCCCTCTACATCTGGATCACATTTCCAACAGGCCCAATTCTCCCATTTGCCTTATGGTGGGGTTGAAGGCACCAGAGCCATGCAGATGAGTGTCTAAAAGACAATGATGGTGTTGGAAAATGGATTCTCTGATTTCTGGCCATCTTTCCCAAAGAGCACCTTGCTGCCACACTCAGCAATTTTCCAGTGCTTTGCCAGCTCCTGGCCCCACCAGTCCCTGGACTGTGGTGGGAACTCAGGGGGAAGAGGAGCAGAAGGGTTTGGATCCCCCATCCAAGCCTGGA
Organism: Muscicapa striata striata; assembly: GCA_030060385.1. Taxonomy (NCBI): domain Eukaryota; kingdom Metazoa; phylum Chordata; class Aves; order Passeriformes; family Muscicapidae; genus Muscicapa; species Muscicapa striata. The sequence goes on along the minus strand of JAREIS010000045.1, from coordinate 655,302 downwards.
TCCCAGCCTCTGGTCAAGGCCAGATCCTGTTTGGAAGGTCATCAGTCCCAAATGTGAATTGTGGATAGAATTAGGTCACCCCTGAAGAACAATCAGAATCCTCTTTCTTTGTGAGATGATCAGCTCCCTAAAAACCCTTCCTACCAAAACCACAGGGAACACATGGATTTCTGAGCCATGATTTGCACTTGTGACTTAAATCCCTTTATGGCATAGCCAGGGGCCTATAAATCACAGGGACACTATGGAAAGAGACCCACATCGAAAAAACACATTTTCAATGATTTAAAAAAAAAAAAGTTTTGTTTGTTTGGGGTTTGTTTTTTTTTTTTCCTGCAGAATCCTTTAGCAAATACACCTGACAGTGCCTGCCAAGCGTGGTCAACCAGGGATGAACAAACATGGGGAAAAAACTGCTGGAGCCTGCAGGGCTCCTGTAGGCACTCAGGGAGCTGTTCATGAAGGTAGGAAACTGTACAGCAGGACTGACCTACAGATCATTGACCCCACTCCTCTGTGGCACTTAGGGTCTGCCTGTGTAATTGGCACTCCCTTATATATATATTTTGCACACATCATTTATATTTATATTTATATTTATATTTATATTTATATTTATATTTATATTTATATTTATATTTATATTTATATTTATATTTATATTTATATTTATATTTATATTTATATTTTGAGGTTCTTGTTTGGTTGTGGTTTTTTGGTTTTTTCACAGCCACAGAGGCAATGGCTGAAGCACCCACTGCATCTTGGAAATACCCAGAGGAGGCAAGCCATGAGTCTGAGTAGGGATGCACCAAATATTTAAACCTTCCTACACTGCTCTGTGTTGGGTTGATGTGGCCAGAAATGTGAATTCTGTCACCATCTGTTAAACCAGGTGGGGCAGTACCCCTGATCTCCTGGCACACATTATCTGCTCATGGGCCAGCTTTAAACCAGCTGGGGCAATCATCTTTATCTTTGCCACAGCCCATCCTCCCTCCAGGAGAGATCTCCTGTTCATGGCCAGTGAGTCCCAGGGCATGGCTGATAAAATTCCATCATCCCATGGGAGATGCTCCAGCCAGGGCAGGAGCCAAGCCTTTCCTACCCAGAGAAAAACTGAGATTTTGGACACCAAGGCACCTTCTTTCCACTGGATTCCAGAGGAAAGCCAGACCTCTCCACATCATCCCTGGACCTTCAGAGGAAACTGCACCTTCTCCAGGAGCACTGCTCCAGCTGAGCCACATCTGCCACTGCAGGAGGATGCAGCCACCATGGAATGGGACTGTGCCAACAAACACCCTGACTGACTGACGGGTGTCAGCTTGGATTCTGACTCTGGCAGTGTTTGGGATTGTTCTTTGTGATACTGCATTTCTATTTTAATTTTCCTAGTAAAGAACTGTTATTCCCAATTCCCATATCTTTGCCTGAGAGCCCCTTAATTTCAAAATTATAATAATTTGGAGGGACGGTGTTTCCATTCTCCATTTCAAAGAGAAGCTTCTGCCTTTCTTGGCACACACCTGTCCTTCAAACCAGGACAGGCTCTCACCTGTCCTGGAGGGTGCTCTTGAAATTCCTGACAGGAGCCAAAGTCCCCAGTGAAACCCCTGACCCTAATGTCCTTACACCGTGCCCATGAGACTCCACTGGTGACCTGCTGCTACTGTGCCAAATTCTATCAATTGTACAACACAATCCTGAGGAGCCAAAACCCTTCCAGCAGTGAAACACATCTGTGTTGGTGACCAGCACTGCTCTGCACCTGGGAGCAAGCACTTCTGCAGTAAAAGATTGGCCTGAAGGCCAGAAAAACCCTGAGAATAAAGTTGAGCTGCACTGAAGTTCCCAGCTCAGCGTTAGACAAAACCACTGACACATGGCAGCCTCACAAAATAACCCAAAACCTGTTTAATATTTTATGCTCAATAAATATTAAAGTTTAATATTTTTTTGCTCAGTATGGAAAGCTGAAGCTTCATCTTTCCCTTGGCACAATAAATGGACTGACTGAAGAAAGTGCTTTATAACTGCAGAGAGCCCAGTGACCTGTAAGAAGTTTCTGCAGCATCCAGGTGCTGTATCCCTGGACATGGAATGGGAGGGAAAATGCAGATTCCACCAGCTGCCAGTGGAGATTTGTGTTCAGCTGGTTAAATCCCTGAGCTTTCCTGATCAGAAAAGTGCTGCTCCTTGTCACAGCTGTGCTGTGCTGTGCTGTGTGGCCAAGGCTGGCAGAGCAATTCCTGCTGGCCTGGGGCTGAAGGGCAGTGCAGGCACTGCCGGGATGCTGCTGGCATTGATGGATCTCACCTCTCCCCATCTGGGAATGCAGCAGTTAAATATGCTCCATCCCATGCTGTGTCACACATCATCATCTGTGGGAGTCCAGGGTGTTCCCCTGGCTTCCCTGAATGCCTCTAGACCCTCCTGGCATGGTCTCAGAGACCCTGGCATGATACCCAGGAGCCTTGGGGACTGGATTTAAGCCCCTGGAAAAATCTACCAACATTGAGGGAAGAAATACAAGCCACAAAAATAAATAGAGTATAAATTAGACTGTTAGAATGTAGAAAAGGTGGATTTCTATAAATGTTTATATTAGAAGGTTTTTAGCTAACATGGAGGAATTGGGGTGTGGTATATCTCTTCCTCCTTCTTCTCCATGCCATCCATGTTGGATGACATGTTGGAATCCTCAGATTGGATTAGGACAAAGTTAGACAGTGTAATAATATTGTCATGTATTGGAAAGTAATTGTAAATATTAGGTACCTAGTTTAGAGTATAAAAGATAAGTCCTGCCCAGAGGGGAGGCATTCTGCCCTGGCTCAACATGCTGAACAGGTCTCTGTTAGCCAGAAAAAGAATTCCTTCAATAAGAAATAATAAACAACCTTGGAAAACCATGAAAAACAGCTTCTGCATTTTCTTCAGCGCTGGGTCTGGGAAGAACATGGACTCAAAACCAGCTACATGTCCTGCAGTGGGGAGCTCAGGCTCAGGAGACCCCACAGACAGGGACAAAAACACCACGATGACGGTGCCTGACACAGGCTGGAAGAGATGGGTGTTAATTATTGTTAAACACCTCTGAATAAATGCCTGGAGAGTATCATAAGATAACAGAGGTTGGCTCACAGTAAGAGGTACTGTACAGAGTAAGGTGTGCAGCCAGAAGGTGCCAACCTTCTTGCTTGGGTGTTAAGCAAGGAGATTAAAAACTTGAATTAATGAGTGATTTGTGATAGAAGAATGGCTGATGGTGACAGGGATTGATTAGGAGGAGCTGACCCTTGGGATGCTGTTTTTCCTGCAAACACAGTTGTGCCTGTAATCAGGCTGAGACACACACATGTACATCTGAAAGAGGTACAAATAAAAAAATGTTCAAACCCAAACCCTGGCCACAAGCCTGGGCAACCAGATCTGGCTTTTATCCACAAGAATTGTCACTAATCCTCTGCAGCAGCTTTGTCTCCATGAGTCATGGGCTAAGCACAAATTCAGTTCCATCCTGAACAGTTCATCCCTGTTCCAGTGCTTCAGCTGGTTTCCCTGGCCCTCTGATTTAGCATCATAGAAGTGCCTTCAGGATTCCTTTCAAACCATTCTCCATAGTCTGGTTAGATGTGGAAATAATACATTAAATAAAGATAATTTAAAAAACCAAAAAAAACCAACACAAAACAAAGCATCCCCCAAAAAACAGCTTTCAGTACTACCCCCAGAAAGACTATTTATTATTCATATTGGTCAAAGTTTTGAGGGATGAAGGAGTGGGTTGCTGCCTTGTCTGAGAGGAAAACACCCCAACAAACAGTGTTTGAATAGGAAAACATCTATTACAGAGTGTGCAGTGACTGTGGAAAATGTGAATCCAGGAACAGCTTTATGAGGGGTGACTCAGACATTGGTCATCCCCAGAAGAGTGGTCAAAACAGGGAGGAATGGAGTGGCAGGAAAGCACCTGCATTGCAGAGCTGCTGTGACTCAGCTGAGTTCCATCTCCAGCCTCAGATTTCTGTCCTGTCATGCAAGCCCCGTGCCCAGGAGCATCCCAAATCCATCCAGTCTGCCTTTCCCTACCAGCTGCAGGCCTGGGAGCTTGGGGCTCACATTCAGGAACTTTTCCCTTCCTTCCCAGATGTGCAGTTTTGGGGGAACAGAGGATCCCCTTCAATGCAGTTTTCATTCAGGATGAAAAACTGTTTTGGCCACAGAACTATTTGGAAGTTCAGGTGGGTTTCACCAAACATCCCCTGCAAGCATGGTTAGGATTGTGTTGATTAAGGGGACAGGTGACACTGCCCTAGATAATTAAATTGAGTCTGAAATTAATGGAAAAGGAGGGTTACAATTTTCTAAAAGCCCAAGTATTGTCTTTTCTCCACTTCCTCTGTTTTTAATCTTCTTCAAAAGATAGAAATGTGCCAGTGAAAGCAAAAGTCCTGACTCCTGTTCAAAGACTATTCCCATGCTTCTTTTAACCTAGAGCAACCTGAAACCACAGAACACCCCAGCCTTGCCCTCACCTGACACCTCACACCCCACTCCCAGCCAGGATGGGCTGGTTCCCACACCCTGCTGTCCTTCCCCTCTGCCTGGGCATCTCCAGGCTGTTCTCCATCCCACAGAGCCACACCACTGATGGTCTCCCTGTCTCACCAGGGGGATCTCCAGGGGGGACTGGAGTTAAACAGCTTCCAAGGATTGCAGAAATGCTCCTTGGATGCTTTCCCTGCAAACATGATATTGGGATCAGAAAAGAATTGTATAAAAAACCAAAGAATTAGAGCTGGCATTTCTCCTTCTGGCTTGCACAGCTCCATTTATAATAAAAAAAATAAATTAAAAAAATTATTTTGTATTAGGCAAACAGGAAAATGGTACAAAGCAACACTGGGTACCTACCATTTCTTTTATTTTCTTTTTTTGGGTGCAGTTTTCAGGGTGTGTGAACCCAGCAGCACAGTGAGAAATGCAATGGGATTTTGGGAGCTCCTGTCACCTGCAGTGCAATACAGCTGATCTGGCACACCAGGTAAGGTATCTTTTTGTGACAGCTGAATTGAAGAGGATGTAGGTGATTGTAAAGGTGTCACATCAATCACAGACTGCTTTTGAGGCAGTTTAATTGAAATAAAACACTGAAGTGCTTGTTTTCACTTTTTGTCATGATTTATGTCTTTCATATGCACATTCCTTGGATAAATACAGTGAAATCTCACAGTGTGAACTGTGATGGAAGGCAGGAGCAGTGGGCAGAGGCTGGAAGATCCTCACAGGACCCTCAGGTCCTGGCAGCTCTGTGTTTCCTTCCAGGAGAAGGAGATCTGAGGCAAAGCACTTGGAACCCACCTCTGAGCTGAGCACAGGCCAGGCAGGGGCATGCAGAGGACCTGTCATCGTCACATAGTCATTTATAGAGCAGTCATTTATAGCTGTAAACTCACTTTTATCTTACAGCAGCACCAGATGGATCTGCACACCATAAATGGAGTCATCACACCTCAGCAATACACCTCCTTTCATTTTCTATTGGATGATTCATGTAACTTTTAACCAAACCAAACAAATCCTCTTCATCTAAGCAAGCTCAAATAAAGGCAGTGGAGAACTTTGCAGTGTTGATGAAGCTCTGTGGAGGTTGTGTGCCACATTCAAGCCCAGCTGACTGTTCCCAAACACTAACAGCACCTGAGCTGCCACAGGAACAGCATGGAAACAGGCATGAGGCCAGCTGACTCTGGCTGGAAAGCAAAAGACCTGATTTTAGGGAAATTGGGAGGAGTGGCTGGCACTTGCTTTTGTGTTCTGGACTGCCAAGCCATCACAATAAACCTTTCACACTTCTGTTTGTCTCCATCTCTTTTGAACTAAGAAAGCTGGAACTATACTACTCAAAAAGAGTTGTTTGACCACCATCCCTTGACAAAAACCAGTTTGGCAAAACATGTTAATTGGCAAATTCTTTGCTTTTAATTCCTGCTCGGGTTGGTGGCCTGAGCCAAGGGCAGGGCTGACCTGGCTGCAGCAGATGGTGGATTTGCACCATTAACTCTTGCTCTGTTCACATTAAGCATGTGCTAAATGATTTATTGCACAATTGTGAGTTGAGTGGTGGCCATGGGAAGAGTTTTGTCCAAAACAGAAGTTGATTGCTCAGTGATGGGGCTGAGGACCAGCCCTTGAATGTCCTTGCAGCCTTCAAAGATGTGGTGGCATTATTTGGCAGAGCTGTTTGCAGAGCAGGGAAGGTGTAAAAGCATTTACTGCAGGTGCTTCTCTTTTATAAATGTCACATCATACCACTGAAACCCCAACCACCAAAGTTTTGTTCTGCTGGGCTAAATTAATCCTCTAATTACATTTGTAAAAACACCTCTGAAAATTTGTGCCTGTTGCAACACAAATCACCAGTTCTTCCCAAGCATGCTCTTCCAAGGGAACTGTTGTGGGATTTCTGCCTGTTCCCATGCAAGGTGCAGGCAGCATCAAACACATTTGAGGGTTCAGTCATTCCTTGGTGAAGCAGATGCTCTGTAGTGGTGGCCAGAATGACCACAGACATATTTTAGCCTGTCTTTCAGCACTGTGAAATTCATCTAGCCATTCAATGAGGATGTTTTGCAACTCTGATGCACAATGAGATAATTTGTGGAGAGTTCTGGAAAGACTCAAATTAGAAAAAGTCATCAATGGATTAACTCATGATAATTTTGTATTAGTTTTTGCATAAAGGATGCATAAAGTAAATTTAGAGTTCATTCAGTGCTTCCATGCTGGGAAAGAGAAAAGAAAAAATTAAAGATGGAAAACGCTACTTCAAAATTCAAGATGAACCCAGAGTACCCTTTTCCCTGAACAGACACCTTCTTTAAGAATCCCAAGGAAGACAATTCTTTTTAGCAGGACCAGGCAGAGTGTGGGATCCTGATTAGAATCAGGATTCTAATGACTGAACAGCCAAGGGAGCTCAGACCAAGTGCTCCACCTCCAAAATGAGAATTTCCCCTTCTACCCAGAAGGTGGCACTAAGGCAAAAAGCATCACTTCAGCCTTATTAAAAACCTGCTTTTTCTGAAGTTGTACGTTGGGGAGGAATAACTGCAAATTTTACATTCACTGGGTTGTGCTTCTTGTGATGGGACCAAGGGAGTGTCCTGAGGGGGAACATGTTTCTGACTGTCCTTCTCAGGGCTCCAGTGAATTCTCAGCAGATCAGAGCAGCCTCCATCCAGGGATGTATTTGTTTGGACACAGGGAAGCACCAAATACTCTGAAGAAACATGTCTGTGGCTCCACCATAGCAGTAATGAGGCATCAGGATTAGAAAACACCTCCTGATCCCTACCAGCCACTTCCTGGCTCATGCCAGGCTTGTTTCTCTGCTCTGTTTCAGGGGTTTTCTCTTGGACTTTGTTACTACAGTAAAACCTCTTTGCATCCCTTTTGAACCCTGTTGAGCTCATGGCTGGTGACATCTTGGTGTTGCAGAAAAAGACTGAAAATGGATGGTGTTGAGGTAAAGCCAGTATTATCTAGAGAGTCTCACCTCTTTTTGACCCCAGTGCTCTTCAGGGTTAACCCTGTGTCACTCACAGGAACAGGATCCATCCACTGAAAAGCCAGAGCATTGTTGGATGCAATTTGAAAATGAAAACTGAAAACCTGATTCTGTGTCTGTCCCTTGTGCCATCTGGATATATTTGCACACAGCCTGAATGTCCCTGACTGCAGCAGTGACTCCTGGGGAGGTGTGACAGCCTTTTGGTGTGTTTGAACTGCCTTGGGACCATCATGATTTCCATTCCCAGGGAGTTGGGATGGGGGAAAAAGCACTAACAGCAATCACTGCCACGACACATAGACCTGTATTTGGAAGGGGCAATGAGGGATAGAGGAACAAGGGTTTGAAGGAAATTTTGGGAAGAGAAATGGTAGGAGGTGGGGATGCAACAGGCTGGATCCTGGGTGGGGGCTGAACTGTGAGTGCAGGTTTCAAAAGCTGCATCTCTAAGCCTGGTCTCCACCTGAGCAAGATGCTGCCAGAAAAAAACAGTAAAAACATTTATCTCCAACATCAGCAGCTTGCTTCCTTCTCCCTGACACAAACTTAGGGACCTCTTTAGCAAACCCAACACTCATCTGCCTCATTAGTGGCCCTGACAGGGTGTAGCACAAACCAAGATTCTTATCCAGGCATGTTTTTCCACCGTGGTTGTGATTAGAATTTAACAATATGTTTTTTTCCTGGTGATATTACCTTGTACATGTGCTGTGAGCACTCACCTAGACACAGCCCCCATCAGTGCAGCAAGACACAGCAGAGCAATGTGGAAATCAGTTTGGGGAGCCCAACTCCAGCATGGGGACACAGGAAAATGATGCTTTTTCCACAAGAGAAGATTATCAGTAAGGCCACGGGGTTAATTTTAAGTGGTGTAAAAGCACACATTTCCTTTAAGAACATCTCAATTGTCATGGTCTTGTTTTCCTCAAAGAAGTCAAACTCTGTCTCCTCTCTGATGTAAGCGAGTTTTTTTCCCCCTATTATTTAGTTAAAAGTAGTTTCATTGTTTCTGTGCTCCAAAATTGCCACTAGTCCACTACATTCAGCTACAGTGGGAATCCCAAATGCTGCATGAGCTGTGGTCAGCAATGCCCCACACCAGAGCAGCTTTGAGAGACACTGGTCCATCCTAATTCCCTGTATCATCCTCTTGGAGCTTGGCCCTGCCATTCATCATTCTGTTAAATCCTGCAGAGCTCAGATGATGAATTCCTTGGGGCAGGGACCAGCATCAGCAACAGGTCTGGGGATAGCTGATATTACTGTAAAGTTAGTTATTTGTTCTCATTATTTTTGACATTTTAGCTGATAAAGATGTCTTGCTTATCCCTAAATACTGCAAGGACGTCCTTTAAAGGAATACCTTATAGGACTCAGGGAGAGGTTTCTCTACACCACCTACTCTGGGATAATTTTGTCATCAATTTAGAAGATCCACTCAGATCACTAAAGCCACAGCAGAAGGGCTGTCAGCCCTTTCCAGGTCTGGGTTCAGCAGCTCTCCATTGCCATCTTCAGGCTGAGAGCAGCCTTGATCCTTCCAGAAACAGAAAACTCAATTCCCGTTTACCCAGCATTAGCTGAAATTGAAAATCTGGAATAAATTATTAAATGTAAAGGAGGGGAAGGAGCTCTGCAAGGCTGGTACTCAGCTGCCCAGGATCACACGGATATTTCCCTCCCTGTAAGTGCACCAGGTTTTAGAGAGTAAATTAACACCAACAATGCTGTTAAACACACACTTCTTGCTGAGAGTCACAGTTTTATCATTAAGTTTTCTTTAGAGTACATAAATTGAAACTGCCCCAGTGATTTTAGCTCTGTAACCTCCACTGTCCCCCCAAAATCTCCTGGGAGATTTTAATCATAATTTGCACTTAAAGAGGTCTTTGCCAAACATTTCACATCAGACAGACACGGTGATGGGTTTGGTAGAGACGAGATTTCCAAGGCTTTTTTTATTGTCTCAGATGATCAATATCACACAGGCAGCTTGGAGGGCCAAAGATCTGTAATCATAGGACAACATAGGTGACATATCCTAAAAGAGATCAGAAAAATGTGGAGTAATGTAGGTGTCCTGGAGCCTAGATGAGGCTCCTCAGACCCAGCATTGTCACCCAGTGAACATCCCCACACCACTCCCCCACCCTGCCAGTCTCCAGTGTCTGACCACCCTCAGAGTAAAAAATATTCTCCTAATTCGATCTGGCTGGAAAATCCCTTTCTAGTAGCCCAGAAATCACAGAATCATAGAATGGTTTTTGTTGGAAGGGACCTTTGAAGGTCATCCTGCCCAACCCTCGTGCCCTGAGCTGGGACAAATGCTGCTATTCATTCCAGCAGCCAAACTCTTAGGTCTCATGGTAGTTTGTACCAGCTCCCACTACTGTTTATACTTTTTCCCACTGGGATTTCCCTGAAAACCCATCTCCCAGAGCCAAAAAGGATGATCCTGGTGCTTACCACGGCCACTCCAGCAGTGCTCAGCGAGCAGACTCTCTCCAGCGCGGCGTCCATCGTGCATCCTTCCCAAAGGGCAGCCACTGCCCAGAGATGGGAGATGACCAGTCCAGCCTCTTGAGGAACATGCTGTAGCTGTCTGCATACTCAGTAACCCAGCGGCTCCTGCAGAGAACACAGACAAGGGGGTAAGGAGAGCACCCCTGCTCCATGCACCAGGACCTGCTTCCCACCCTGCAGAGCTCAACCACCCAGCCAGGAATCTGCACAGGGCAAACAAAAGCACGTTCAGATGGGATGGGACAGAGGAGGAGCAGCCTGTCTCCATCAGGAACAGGGCAGATGCTGCAACACAGAGCTGCCATCAGGATTATCTCCCACCTGGACCAACCATTACACAGGCACAGTCTCCACCCTACACACTCCAGGATCACAGATTAAAATCTGCAATGCAGAGCTGAAATATATATGTTAGGGGAAGGTGGGGGGCATGAGGCAGCAGGGAGGAATCGCCTTTCCAGAGAGAAATGAGAGCTCAGGAGCAGTTTATGCCTGTTTGGTTCATAGTGTGCAGATGAGTCACGTTCCAAACAGCTCCTGCCCTGTTTGATTGGAGAGAGCCCTATCCCAGGGGAAGCCTGGGCATGGAAATGATGAGACATGCCTTCTGCCCCAGCCCCATGGGGATCTTCTTTCCACAGGGATGAGGCTGTCCCAGAAGCTGTCTCCCCACTCCTATCAACCCCGCTGCAAAACTTTTCAAGAAAAGGCTCATCAGGCTTTGGGAGTGGATTTGTCCCCAAGGGAATTTCTTTGGGCTCATTGCATAACATGGACACAGAGAAACACACTTTAGAAACACCTTCCAATTCCAAGCAGCTCCAAAGCCTCCCTGACCCAGTCCTACCCTGTCCCCCATTTCCAGCAGCCACCCTCTCCTCCCCATCCCACTCCTCCCTTACTCATTGAAGCGGTTTTCCTCAGGGAAAACAGGAGAAGGCCTTAGCTCCTCTGTGTAGAGCCCAGGAGGGATTCTTTTGTGGCGCTGGTAATCTTGCTTGTAGACACTTTTCCACTCAAGGTCAGAGGAGTCTAGTGAAGAGAGTCCAAATAATTTAAAGATTTTTTTTTTAATCTCTGTCTCCTATATTGCACAGTCTGAGTGTTCCCCCTTCCCCTCAGCTCCATCAGCTGTTTGTGCCTCCAGCACTCCTGTGGGATTTACCATGATGAAGGGATTAACCAAGGCAAAATGCAGGAATTGCATCCCTGGTGTAGATAAGGTCACTCAGATGAGATTATTCAGCCCTTATTTTCTATAGCCTGTGTGAGGGAAGCCACACAAAGCAGACATGGAAATGATATCTTGTGATCTTCCTGTCTGGATACTGACTTCTCACCTGGTATAAGTTTTCCCATACTGTCAATTTTCTTTTCCATCCTGCCACTCATCAGAGACTAAACCAAGGAAGAGATTCACGGCCCACTTAACCCCTAATTGAGGACCATCACATCTGCTGTGATATCTTCCCCAAAAATCCCTGTGGGAGCTGGTTTGAAGAGGTACCATCTCCCATCTGACTCTCCAGAGATGTCTTATCTGTGTGTTAACAGCTTGGTGTGGGTCCTTCTGATCAAGTAGATCTAAATGGGCATAAACACGAAGGGAGAACACACAAAGAAGAGCTGCCCATTGTAGACAGATTTTCTGTGTATTTTAAAAATGACACATTCCTGTAATGAGTAACTGGTAGAGTATTTCTGCTGTTTTCACTGAGGCTGAGGCTACAGGTGTCTCACATGCATGGCCTTGTCAGGCTGTTAATGGCACCCAGCAGCAGCTCCTGTCTCATGACATTATTTCTAGGGAAACCACATCAAGCAGGGCAGTGGTCCATGGGATGAACTGTCTGGAAATTGGGGTGAAAGAAACACCATTTACAACACTCCAACCTCTTCTAGAAGATAACTGTTTTTCTCTGCCCTGCTTCTCCCCACTGATGGGCAGATGGTTACAGGGGATCTGTGAACTCTTCCTGTGTCACTCACATTCACTCCACCCTCCTCAGTCTCTTCTGGAATTATATTAAAAACAAAACCAGGCTGAAGGCCACCAGTCATTCTCATGGGGCTGCTGCCACAGCTTCCACCCACTGACCTCGCATGAAAACAGATGATCTCAGGTTGTGGTCTTTGTTTTGTTCAGCACTGTACAGCCTTTCACGGTACAAATCCTGGGCATATTGCTGGTAGGTGACCAAGTCTGAAGTTGGCAGTTCCCCCAGTGCCAACACCCCTGAGACATGGGAGGAGAAGAAGGTGAATTAGTCAGGAATCACCATCAATTACTCACCCAAATCCTACCCTTTGGATGGGGTAAGTTGGAGTGCCAGCTAGCAAATTTCAGGGCAGACCCAGTCACTTCAGCAGAGCTTTGCTGAGGTGCATCAGCTTTGGTGGTTCAGGACACAAGCAGGGGAAGGATTCATGTTGATGCAAGGAGCCTGCTGTCTCCACATTGCCCTGCAGTGCTAAAAGGAGACCCTCTGCAGCAGGTCTGTGTGTGAGAGAGAGAAAAACTGCACTGCTGGGATACACAGGGGCAGAGCAGGAAGGGAAAAGCCCACAGGACTTCTGTCATTAGCATAATGCTTCAGGTGGGCTTGGCAAGGTGGTTTTTGAAGCCCTCAGGTGTAAGTGGGGTCCACATGGAGACACATCTGTCTGAGCTGCTAGTCCAGAGTCTCCTTCTATTGAGTGGAGAGAGAAACCCTGCCAGGGTTTACTCCACCTCACTGTCAGGGTGGCATTAAGCTACAGGAGATGGCTGTGTCTCTGCTCCCCTCTGACCATGAAAGGAACCAGACACAGGCATCCCACGCTGGGAGAGATCAGCTCAGGGAACAGAGAGGACATCCCTGGCCATGTCTGCTGCTTGCTTCTGGAGCACTGCTGAGCAATGACACCCTCTTCACTCTCAAGCAGCAGCTCAGAGAAAAATCCCCACTGCTTTAGGATGGTTGAGCACAGCTGAATGTTATTTGGTGACCAATCCTTTTGTATTCCTGACTTCCATGAGCATTTTAATCCATGCAAGCAGCTGTTAAATGGTGTGGCTGAGGGCTGGCTACTATCCCCCTTGCTGCACTTGTTGTCAGTCAGGCACCCTTAGCAGAAGGCATTTGAACCACCCAAACCCCAACCAGAGCCCTTTTCCCTCCCTGCACTTATGCAACATGGGGTTGACTGCATCCCCCTCCATCCCAACAGAGCTGTGAAGATAAAACCCTTACTAGAAGCAGCTCTTCATGCACCAAGATGTTTCTAAAACCCCAGCTCCCCACACTGGTGCTCTGAGCTGGCCTGGGAGCTGTGCCCATGTGTGAGCCCTCGCTAGGCTCAGCCCAGCCCCATGGGGCTGCTGCCATCCCCGTGTGTCCAGCCAGCACAGAGCAGGGCTGGGGGCTGGCAAAGGGCCCTGCAGGCAGCCCCAGCCCCAGCAGTGCCCACATTGGAGGTTACCCTCAGTGTCAGGTGCCAGAGCAGGAGCTGGAAGGGGCGGGCAGCAGGACAGGTCGTGCACCGGCTCCGCGAGGATCTCGAGCTTCCCCGCCCGTCCCCGTGCCAGGTCAGAGGGCTGGCACCACGACAGGTAGTACTTGGGCAGCTGTGGCACAGGAGGGTACGAAGGTTTCTGCAGAAAAGAGTCCCCTGTGAATGGAGAGGCTGCAGCTGGGGAGGGCACTGTCAAACAGCCACCCACAGCAAAGCCTGGCTTGGCTGGGGTCAGCATCCCTGGGGATGCAGGGGCCACAGAGCAGCTCTGGGGCTGTCTGTGCAGGAACCAGCACAGGAACCAGCACAGGAACCATCACAGCTTCCTCTGCCTGACCCCTCACAGCCTGGGACTCTGCAGGGCCCTGGTGGGCAGTGGGAGGGAGGGAGGGAGGGAGCCCTGGCCAAAGCAGTGGGACAGGGAATGGCTCCAGGGCTCATGTCAGGGAAAGGCTAAAGAGGATTCTGCTGTAGCTGCTGCCTCCAGCCTCTCCAGCTGCACACTGCAGCCCCAGATGCTTTTCAGGGGCTCAGAAAGGGATTCTCCTGCTGGGAGCTCCTCCAGGCTGCTGGGCCATCAAGGACCATCCACTTGGTTTGTCTGTTGTTTTGGATCTCTGAGAGTTTCTGTTTGTCCCTCAAACCCCAGAGCTCCCAAGGCAACCCCCTAACATTTTTCCTTTGCCAGGCTGACAGCAGGGCAGGTGGAGGCTGCAGAACTGCAGGAATTACCAGTGTCTGGGGGCTTCCCCCTCTGAGGGTGGTCAGAGCTTCTCCTGAGGCATCTCCAGAGGAACAAGAGCTTCCAGGAGACCCTGGTGGTGATGGTTTACCAACCAGTGCTTTCTTCCTTAACCCAAGGAGTTCCTCTTCCCCTTGGGAGTGTGTTAGTGCCCAAAATTTCATAGATACAAACATCACAGTTGGTTTACCCTCTTAAACAAGAACAAATCCTATCAAGGCCAAGAGGGAAACCTGGCCCTCCTGAGTACCTCATCACCACTCTACCCAGTGGGACAGCTTACTTTGGCAGGCTTTGGGAATTAATAAAGAGCCAAAGAGAGCTGCAACCCAAGAGAACCAGACACAGCTTCCTTCCTTCCTTCCTTCCTTCCTTCCTTCCTTCCTTCCTTCCTTCCTTCCTTCCTTCCTTCCTTCCTTCCTTCCTTCCTTCCTTCCTTCCTTCCTTCCTTCCTTCCTTCCTTCCTTCCTTCCTTCCTTCCTTCCTTCCTTCCCTCCTTCCTCCTTCCCTCCTTCCAAGCTACACCAGCATCTCCACAGGAAGCGTGCGACCTTCCAAAAATAAAATTTAAATGAAATAAATAAAGGAAAAGGAGAAAAGAAAAAGAGATGCACTGCTCATAAACTGCTCTCCAGCAGGCAGGGGTTAAACCCTGCCCTGCCAGCCAGGCTCCTGGAAGCAGAGCAGCCACCTAAGGCTGGGGCTGCCTGGGAAGCCCTGGACAGCCTGGAGAACAGCAGGAAACCAGAGCAGGAGCACTAATGAGGAGAGGGAGAGGAGGAGAGAGAGGAGAGGAGAGGAGAGGAGGAGAGGGAGAGGAGAGGAGAGGAGAGAGAGAGGAGGGAGAGAGGGAGAGGAGAGGAGAGGAGGAGGAGAGGAGAGGAGAGGAGAGAGGAGGAGGAGAGGGAGAGGGAGGAGAGGGGAGAGGAGGAGAGGAGAGGAGAGGGAGAGGAGAGGGAGAGGAGAGGAGAGGAGAGGAGAGGAGAGGAGAGGGAGAGGGAGAGGAGAGAGAGGAGAGGAGAGGAGGAGAGGAGAGGAGAGGAGAGGGAGAGGAGAGGAGGAGGGAGAGAGGGAGAGGAGAGGAGAGGAGGAGAGGAGAGAGAGGAGAGGAGAGGAGAGGAGAGGAGAGGAGAGGAGAGGGAGAGAGGAGAGGAGAGGAGAGGAGAGGAGAGGAGAGGAGAGGAGAGGAGAGGAGAGATGCCACCCCTCTCCTCATCCGGGCAGCGCTGTCCCCAGGCAGCCCCCCTGCCCTGGCTGGCACCCTCACACAATGATTTCTCTGTTGTTGCCCCCTCCCCTTTTCCTCCCCAGCCCCAACTTTTCCCCCTCTCCCGTGAGCGAACGAGCCCCAGGCACTCCGAACATGCCCCCGCCACCTCTCCGCAGTGGCTCAGTGCAAACCGCAGCTGTCCCCACCGCGCTGCCACAAGCAATTAAACCAGGGCAGGCGGAGCGAGGCAAATCAGATTAAATAGCTCAGGGGGTCGCTCGCACTGCAGGGAGATTAGGGAAAAAAATAAAAAAAAAATAAAAAAACAACCCCAGATTCCCCACAGAAGTCTTCCTAAGCCCGCGTCAGGGCGAGGAGCCACCTCCATCCCGAACGCAATCCCCTCCCAAGGCGGCCCGGGATGGGTCCGATCCTGATCCCCCACCAGCCCCACGGGGTGCAAGGCTCGGGCACGGTTTCAGCAAGCACTCGTTAGTGCCCTGACTTAATGAGCGTAATTAGCATCGCTCCCCACCAGCAGCCTCACCCCAGGGCGCACGGGGAATTCCGCAGGAGGGACGGGGGCACAAGCCGGGGGCGTCCGGGCGAGCTGGGAGCTGCTGGTGGCGACCACGGCAGGGCAGGCAGAGCCCACCCGTGTGGCACCGCCCCCGTCCCCAGCCGGGCTGAGGGGAGCTGGGACGGGGATGGGGATGGGATGGGATGGGATGGGATGGGATGGGATGGGATGGGATGGGATGGGATGGGATGGGATGGGGATGGGGATGGGATGGGATGGGATGGGATGGGATGGGGATGGGATGGGATGGGGATGGGATGGGATGGGGGATGGGGGATGGGATGGGATGGGATGGGGATGGGATGGGGATGGGGACGGGATGGGGATGGGGATGGGATGGGGATGGGGATGGGATGGATTGGGATGATGGGATGGGATGGATTGGGATGGGGGATGGGGATGGGATGGGATGGGATGGGATGGGATGGGATGGGATGGGATGGGATGGGATGGGATGGGATTGGATGGGATGGTGATGGGGATGGGATGGGATGGGATGGGATGGGATGGGATGGGATGGGATGGGATGGGATGGACTGGGATGCGAGGCAGCAGAGCACGGTACCGGTACGTGCGCCTGGACGGGTGAGTGGTAATCTTCGTGCCAGCCATAATCCTTCCGATACGTGCTCTTGTACTTGTCCAGGGCAGGGGGCAGCTGGGAGGCAAACACAGCAGCCTTCAAACGTGGTGATACAAACCCAGAATTCTCCCTTACAGCTCAGGAGAGGATGAGCTGCTCCTCTGGGCTGCCTGGGGCCAGTCCAGCAGGGCCATTCCTTGCTCAGTTAAGCCCCAAGCAGGGTGGCTGGGAAGGTCCTACACTCTTTTGGCAATGGTTTCTTGGGCTCTTCTTGTCCCAGGATTTCCCTTGCAACAAACACCTTCCTCCTGCTTTCCTAAAACCTGCTCTGAGTGCCCAAATGGCCCCAGGCAGAGCACTAATACAGAGCTGCTGAAATACTTTGATCAGCTGCTGAGGTCCAGTGTCACTCAGGTTAAATCAGCACATGCTTCCATCTTCTATTTCAGTAACATTTGCTATGTGCTTATCACGTCTTTAAAGAGCTGCCTAATGTCAATATTCATTCTGCAAAGCCATTGGAGAAACTATGGAGGAAAACTCTGCCAGGAGATATAAAGCCAGTGACACCTGGACTAACACCAGAAATCCCTGCAGTGCAAATTCCTGGAGGCAGGGGGAGGATTTTAGGCAGACAGCACTATCTGTGTGTTTTGTCCCTCAGCATGCACCAGGAGCACTGCTGGAGCCAGGAAAGCAGCTGAGATGAGCCTTCAGGCTGGCTCCAGAGCTGCTTCTATGCTGAAGCACTGAATGTGATAACTCATCAGTGTATGGCAAGGGCTGGGGGAGGTGAGCTCTGATTGCAGGTGTGTGATCTCCACAGTTACACAAACACATCCACCACACAGGGGTGGCTTGGCAGGGCTGCACTGCCATGTCCCTGTGGTTTGGGACACTGCAGCAGCACACAGCACCTTAGGGAGGGCTTTGTGTGCCTTGCTAACAGTCACCTGCCTTGGGCAAGGATATATTTTATATTCCCAGTTGGTTTTTTCCTAACATTTCACCTTTTTTCCCCTCTCTGGGCTTCCCAGACCAGTGTTTGCCTTTGGCCAGGATGCAGAATTCCATAGTCACCAGTTCCTATTATCTTCTCAGACCAGCAGACCCAGCCAAACCCACTACTGAAACACCAGTGAGGGTGAGAGCCCTGTGTGTACTTCACCTTCCATGGCTTTGCATCCCTCATTATCTCCATGGTGAGCCGGGAACCTGGACCAGAAAAATCACTCAGATAAAAACCAGCATCCCAGGTTTTCTCCTCCACCCCACCTCAAGGGATAAGGGAACTGGAGACCTGAAGCTGGCTACTGGCAGGAGGAAGGGTATTCAGATGGGGCTGAAATACTCAAATTAGCAGAGTATGACTGATTTCAGGCAGCTTCAGCAAAGTAAAATGTAGACCCAACCAGGATGTACAGAGATGGACACCTCAGGGGATGCAGCCTGTTGGAACCCAGGAGGGATGAGATGGAGACATCCCAGCACCAGCAACCCCCAAGTCACCCAGAGGGGGAACAGGTGTGGCCCCTCCTGGGGTCAGAGAACATCAGTGCTGGGATCCAGCAGTGCCTGTGTGGTCACTGTGTTTCCAGGGTCAAGGGAAAACTCCATTGTGACACCACTGAACTTCAGAACCCTGGTGGAGGAAGGGGAGCCTGAGGGGGTTGGTGATGTTTCTTGGAGTCAAAGGCACCCAACAATCATGCTGGGGAGCTGTTACCCACATTTTCAGCTACAGCCAGCCATGCTGGGGACACACAGCCAGGAGAGGGACAAAGCCTGCCCTTTGTGAGCTCTTGAAGCCTATCCCCCCCAAAAAATCCTACTAAAGAGGTGAGCAAAAGGTGGGGAAACTGAGAAAAGGACATTGCTTTGTGGGTGTTCTGAGTAGAGGAAAACAGCATCCTTACCTCACCCCACCATGGAAAGGTGGGGAGCACTGCAGAATTAGGGCAGGTAGGGATCTCCACTTGGACTCAGAGGGTGACACTGAGCTGTCCCCTCCAGATGCTGCCATTCTCTTCCTCTGATGAGGCAGCAGGGGATGCTCAAATGGAGTCCTCTGCCCCATTAATAGAGAGGAACACCACACCAGATACACAGAGCAATATTTAGTCTAAAAATAACCAGCCTTTGACCAGGTTTGGATGCATTTAACCAAAAAACTAATCTTGCTTAATTTTGGGTGTACACAAGGAGGACATCTCCCTCTGAGCTCATCCTTCCTGACCTCCTGGCTCATTTAGGACAATTCATGTGACCAATGCAGGTACGTAGTTGGGGCTGAAATAAACCCAGAAACCCAGGTTTGGAGAGCTGAATCTCATCTAAGAGTCCAATTTTTGTAGCTGCACACGAGCCTGGTGCAGCCATTGGTTCAGAAACAAGATTCTCTGCCACTACAGCAATGCAAATAGTAGTGAAAGCTGGTGATGAGGCAGGGAGATGAGATCTCAGCTCCAGGAGGAGAGCCAGTCACAGACCTGTGTTCACAGGCACCGTTGGAATGAGCTAAATTCCACGAGTTATTTCTCTCTGCACATTGTTACTACCACTGTGCAACTGGAGCCCAAGGAAGCTCTGGCAAGGGTTGTGTGCTGCTGACAGCTCTGCACTGGTGTCAGGAAAGAGGAGAAGCCTTTTGTCCTCACTGCATTTTATGCAAATTAATATTAGAATAAATAACGGAACAAGGAAAGAAACTATTTCCAGAAATGTGAAACTCTCATGTTCTCCTGTGCTTATATTAAAGGGATTACACTCCATTTCCTTCTTAATACAGCTAATGCTCTATGGGAAGCCCTCAGGCCAGGGATTAAAGCACTTATTCAATTAATTAGGAACAAACTTCTGCCTTAAAGTCAAACACACAAATATCAGTAAGCCCTTGAGAGTGTCTTCCTTCCAGAGCAGAGAAAATGGATCCTATTTCTGATGTTGATGAAACCAAGCCTGCAATCTAGAATTACCAAGAATAATAAAAATTAAGAATCACTTTTAAAATACCACTATTCTGTAACACAACAGAGTAAAAAAAGGATAGTCCCATCATGTTGGATTCAGCATTTGAAGCCTCATAGTGGGGAGCAAAATTAGGTCCTTCAAGGATAATAAAAATGAGATACAATTTTGGGATGTAACATTGGTAACCAACTCCAAGCTGCAGGCACAGCAGTGTTTCGGAGTATTTGAAGTTAGGGATGAAATCCTGGCCCTGGTAAACACAGAAAAGGAAAATGCTTATTCAGTAGGATCTGAATTTAACCTAAGGTGTCTGATTCATTACTGAGATAGGAGACAATTTTCAAAACCTGGCTCCAAATCCTAATCTTTCTTGATGATAGCTTGATCCTTCCGTCTTCTTGCAGGCACAGCTCACATGAAATTAAAAGGCATTTTGCCAGGATAGTTTATGCAGGAGCAGCCCACTATTGCTGTTCAGTTTCCCATTTCTTCCTCCCAAATATCAAAAGATGGGGCTGACAGTTGCCAGCACAATCCCAATTAGAAGTGGATAGGAACCAAACTTGCAGCTCTCACTTTGCCTCCAAGAGAACTTATTTGCCTCCTCTTTGCTAATGCAGATATGGAGAAAGCTGTGCCCTGCATGGCTGCTCTCTGTGTAGCTGTCTGCACATCCCTGAGACAGAAGATAGTGCTGAAGAGACCAAACATCTGTAGGAGGAAATTACTCTTAAATAATTGGTTTATTTTCACAATTCTCCAGGGAGATGATGGCTCAGATTCCCAGAACCAGGAGCTTAAACCATTCACCTGAATGGCAGTGCCCCTGTTTCTCAGGGCAGTGACAACTCCAGACATCCAGGAAGGTATTCAGAAGGTGCTGGTGCCTTTGGCCTCTGCACATTGTGCTACATGCATGCACAAAAGCAAAGTACACATCAGCCAGGACCAGAAAGTTAAAGGCAGACATTTATGGGTTTGAGTAGCACCTTGGGAGAATTTGCCAGTGGGCCCAAATGTGTGATAGCTGAGCTCAGATCCTTTAAAATCACACAGGAAGAGTTTAACTTACAGTCAAGGGCCTCAACTATAATGTAAAACAATGAGATTTGTGTGAGATCCTGTGCAGATCCTGCTGGTCATTCCCCCTGTGCTCAGAGTACCTGTGTACCTCTGGAAAGTGGATCTTGTAGTCTCAGTAAGATTGCAGTTGCATATAGGACATGATGCAGAGATATATTTCACCTCAGTTTGACCCTAACCTACAATTTTTATTTTTTCCACCTGTGAAACACAAGAGGTGTGTTCTGCCCTTGTGCTAGGAACCATCTCGGCTATTAACAATCCCATGCACAAAAACATGGCCAAGAAGGACACACCTCCCTGTCAACCCAGCCCCTGACAATGCTCCTTGGGCCAGGAATAAGATTCATTGCCCCATGAGGATGTTGAAAGAGGGAAGTGATGGGTAAGCAGGACCCCCAGTGTGTGGAAGAGGCAGGGTGTAATCTGGGAATCTCCATTCAGGTCATCACCACCAGGAGACAAAGTGCAAAGAGGGGACTCTTCTTCAAGGGATGAGTGTTGACAGCCTGTTCTGTCAGCAGGAGGTCAGCCACCCATTTGGGTGTAAAAACATGAACCTTCATGGCAGTGCAGCTGTCCAGCATGAGCACATTTCCCATAGAGTTATTTATTTCATCCTTCTCTCCTGCTTGCTTGGTAAATTGGTGGGGCATTTATGAAACAAGCAGCATCCTTCAGCTTGAATCTGAGGCCCCTGTTGCTCTCTTCCAGCCACCTAAAACACTTACAGGACTGAACCCTCAAAGCCAAACTCCTTGCTGCACAGACACTCCTCTGTGCAGAAGACAAGGGCAGCTGGTGCTCCAAATCTTTGGGCAATTCTGCTGTAACTGCTAAAACAATCAATTGTTTGTCTCTGATAATCCCCCAAAATCATCCATCAGCAAAGGATGGCTGAAATCTCATCACTGCCTATGTGGTGTGTCCTGTGATATAAATCATGGCATATTTATGCACCTGTTTAAGGCAAATACATATGGGTATTGTTGGAGAGCCTAAATCTTCTCCCTAATGTCGTTGTTTAAACAGCCCTTTAACCACATCACTTTTCTCCTCGTTAGGTTAAGTTGCTGGAGGTGAAAAAGTCCTTCCAAAATGGTTTTCACTCACTCACTCAGTCCAAAGTAAACATGCCTCTGGGACCATTATGTGTATCAGGTATCTGAGGCTTTGTTAAGAGCTTGCCTGTTAGGTAAATTCTGCTCCTCTTTCTCCTTGGAAGAAGCAGGTTAAAATTAGAGACAGGCTCACACGAGTAAAGCATTACAGAGAAGCATTAAAAGAGCAGCATTACAGAGAAATAGGAAAAACAGACAAAATTCAGAGCAGCACACACAAGTGACCCAGGTCTGGGGAGTTTCTTGATGTAATGTAACTCTGGTTACAATATGACACTGGCTTGACTTATGCCTGTCACTTGTGATCACATTCATCACAGATCTCATGGTCTGGGCATTCTCACCAGCAGTCAGCAGTCACCCTATGGGGCTAACAGCCCAGACTAACAAGAACCAGCCTTTGCTAACAAGACATAGAGAGGAACTGTTCATCCTTAGCACATCATGAAAACCCTTCAGCTGTGTGCCCCCTGGCCTGGAGGACCTCCTGGGCTTCTCATGGGTGTCACTGCACCCACATCTGCTTCTTAAAGGCAAGCCTGGCCTTAAAGGGTAATGACCACTCTGAATCTGCTCATCCAGACCCATCCACACTTGACTGCAGTGAAGAGGAGCTTTCCATTGACTGCTCCAAGCTTTAGGCTGGCTGTGCCACTGGAAGATTCTTAGAGCTGTTCATCTGATCTAAACTTGTCGGGGAGAATAAAGAAACCACCTGCTTCCAGTGACAGGAAAAGTAAAGTGAGATCAAACAGAGGCAGGAGGAGAGAATTTAAGCAATGCAAGAGGTGGCTGCATGTCATTTCAGAAGTCACCTTTTGTCTTTGATCTTTGCTTAGGAAGCGGGCACCTCCTGGATCAGATGGCCAGTGCAGAAGTGTGCCACCAAAGTCATCTCACCTTGAAGTCTCAAGTGTTTGCTTTCCCCAGGGATCCTCCTTCTACTTCCGCTGCTGTGTAAATCATCTGCCCTAAGATTTCCTTTAGAAAAGCCAAAAAACACAGGTTAGGGAGCAGAGAGCAGGGAGCAGGACTTGTGTGTTCCCCTAATGCCAGGATCATTTACTGTCATGAATCTGAGCCTTCTCTTTTAAAACTGTATTATACATGCACAGGTAGGTTCCCTAGAGATCAGGCACCTATTATAAAAGCTGCTATGCAAATAAAAAAGCCCTGTCCCTGAAAAGCTTACAGACTGAACACATGAGACACATCAAGGCTTTGACTGGAAGGATTCTAAAGACAAAGCACTTTGTGACAAAGCAAGTTACAGATCACACAGAAAATCTGTGGCAAAACTGTGGACAAATCCCACTGCTGAATCCTCATTCTGCTCGAACAGTTCCTTGGAGTACTGCCTGCATTTTGCTAACAAAGCATTTGTTTTAGCAGCACACTTTGGGGAAATAAAACACTGTGCCATTTTCATGTGGCAAGAACATACAGCATCTTTCTGAAGGCCAAGATTCATATCAGGTGTGAATGCAGACATTCACCAACCCTGGGCATGCAACAAAATAAACCCTCTGCATTTAGTTTGTTGATGCCTTCAGTGAGTGTTAACAAGTGGAAAAATCACGGGGAAGAGAGAGCCTGGTCTCAGGTTACCCCATAAATTGGTTAAGGCTGCAGAGGGGATTACAGTCCCAGAGCAATCCTGAGCACAGAGATGTCATTACGGCAAAATCAAAGGTAACCGTGGGGCTTGGCAGGTAACTGTCAACAGCCACGGGAAAGAGCCAGCCTGGGAAGGAGCTCCACGTCAGGATGAAATTCAGCCACCTTTATTTTCATTTCAGGTGAGGGGTCAAGCAGAAAAGCTATCCCCAGCGGCCTTTATTTACAGTTTTCAAGGGAGCGGCTGATGAAGCATTTAGAGGAAGAAGGATGAACCTGCTCTCCCTCACTCAGCCTGATGACAGACAGGGGATGCTGTAATGGCACAGGAGCTGGGAAGGAGCCTTTTATGAATGAAATGGCTGTGGTGCTAATGAAGTCGCTCACAAAACTCCCAGAGACTTGAACAGGGCCAGGATTTCATCTGTAATATTTGCAGGGAGCCCACGGAAATTATCTTCCCACCAGGACACTCTGTAGCACAGGAGCTCACTCCCAGCATTGCTAACAGCACAGAGCCACATAACCAGATTTCAAGGCATTTTTAAAACTTTTTCCTTTTACATTTCTTCTCTCCATCCTCCCTAGGGAACCAACCTGAATTCCTAGAAAACTGCTATATTTTTTTCCTTCTAGACATTTTGAAAATTTGCTACAAAAACCTTGCAAGGTTTTTGTATTTCTCTGGATCTCTTGCTGCTGAATGAATAGAGAAGCTATAAATGGTTTTATGCTGTCAAGCCAGAGTAGCTACATCCATGCTTGAAAAAATACCAGGGACTGTTCTGTGTTCTGAGCTCACCTACACACAGCCCAGCCAGCACTCCCAGTAACAGACTGGTCCCATGGAAACTGCCCACTGGAGAAGTTTGTAGTCTCTGAGCCATGCCTAGGGATGGGAGAGTGCTGTAAATCCCAGCATATGCCTGGTCCCTGTTTATAACTGAACAGCATGGACTACAGCAGGTCACTGCCTGACCCATGGCACAATTCTGCAGCAATGGAAACACAGCCAATGGGTATGTCCTGGGCATCCAATGTTCTCCTGTGCTGCTGCCAGGTAAATGGAAGATGACTTGCAATGGAGTTTTAAGTCCTCACAGCTTCCAGCTGACCAGCACAGAGAGGAGGGGGTGATGGCATCACACCAAAACCCCACAGGGCACAGCTCCAACTCCTCCATGGCCTCTGGGCTGCAGCCAGGCCCAGAAACCCCCACCCAGACAATGAAACAGACACAAAGGGCAAAATTTCTCCTTTTCCACTCAGGCACTGAAAGCCTTCCTTCACCCTCCCTCCCTCCTCTTTAAAGACCTAAACCCAACCAGCAGCCAGTTTTGCAAGGGTTAACCAGCATGAAATGAATGTGGAGAGACAGTCAGGGACTGTAATCACTTATTATTTTCAGGTAATATGCTTTATCTCCGACTAATCTCCTCATCTGGAGCAACACTCAGTGCAGACAAGAGTCACTGAGGTTATCTCTGATGATGGGGCTCCACGGGCTGCTGGCTGCCAGGGACCGAGGAGAGGCCAAGGAGAGGACCTCAATTATGGCCTGAACTATGCTCTGCTAGCTGAAAGGCCATTGTTTAATCTACTAGAAATCATCTATTTTAGCAGATAAAGGGATTACTTGGGTTTTCTTTTCCCCAAGAACAGCATGTTATTCCAACTACTAATGGAACATTCGGTATTTAATTAAAGAAAAAGCACGGGGAGAAGCAACACAGGCATCAACATCACTTCTGGGGAAATTCAAATTGATTGTCACCCTTTGATGCTGCTCAATCACCTCTATCTCACTCACCCTTCCTACAACCCAGATTAAATCATCTGGTTCTCTCCATCCTGAACATTTTTTTCCCCTAAGGGATCCCATCCAAAACTTTGGGACTATGTGATGTGAATTCACCACTCTGCAGGAATCTCCTGACTTGTAAAGAGCCAGACTACACTCTCCTTGTCAAGAGGGGAGGATATAAATTTGATTTTGCCTCTTCCACACGCTTGGTGTTGGCTGCTGTGTGTCAGGGCTCTGTCTGCCTGGCTCTTTAGAGTGACCTGGTGACACAGGTCCCATTTTGGAAACTCAAAGTGGCTTCACAGCTTGTGGATGAGCTGGAAGTGCTGCATGCAAAAACTTGCTCTTTGTCCCTTTTCCTTCCCAGACCCCTTGTCTTTGCCATTTCTGTTTTCGGAGATGTTGGCCCTTTATTTTTTGTCCCACAGACTAATGACCATAAAGGGCAGTTACAAGTCATTCTCAAGTGCTCCTCTGTGCTCAGCAAGTATGGGTTCCTTTTTCTAATGTCCTCCACCCCTTCCATCCACAGACTGTGGGCCCAAAGGGTCTGGGGGGGAATATTGAGGCAGGTGCAAGTGCAGGGCATAAGGGTCCACACCCCTGTAGAGAAAACTGTAAACAACAAAAAATCCAAATGAAAAGCAATATACTCATTTCTGTTAACACCTGAATCTTAATCCTCTCCCCTTGACAAAAATAAAGAACAGAGTATGTTCAAAGAGATCATCCATCCATGCAGCAGTCAGAGCTTCCTCACAGAGATGACTTTTTGCACATCTTTCTGCTGATTGTTCCAGTCCTGGCACACTCCCAAAATCAGTGACACCTCATTGCAAACACCAGCTGCCTTTTTTTGTTTCACCTTCCCCACCATTCATTTCTTTGCACTCAAAGCAAGGACAGGGACCAACTGAGCAGCCAATTTGTCACTTCCATAGTTTTTCTGTCTTTTCGTGGCTGCTCCAGTTCATCTACACCACAAGTGCCAGCTACATGCTCCCTCAGATCTGGGTGAGGGATCTGCTGCTGCCCTGTGTGGTGCAATGTCTCAGACAAACGGGGCTGTCCATCCTGTCCACCCAGCTGCTGCCTGTCCCTGGAGCTCCCATCCTTTCTCCCTTTCTTTTCTAGTGCCTGGCTAATGCCAGTGTTTGCATCATTCATCACGGGACACAGCAACCTGACTCTGCTCTGATGAACTGGCACCACCAGTGCAGATGGGATCATCCTCAGGGTTTTGATCTTCTGTCTTTGCCCAAAGTCTTTGGTGCCTGGAACTCCATCCTTTGCTTTCTACAGGCAGCTCCAGAAGTTACTGTGAATTATCAGGTCACCCTGTCTGCTACCAGTCATTGTGCTGAACCAGTTGTTCAGCTTGTTCTTGACCAGCACTGCTGACCTCACCTCTTCATAATGTTCTTCAGCAGCTTCTTACACATATCATATAGCCCCAGGGCACTCCACACACCTATTGCAACACACCAGGTCAAATGACTTTTTGAAATTGTGCAATTGAAGAGATGAAGTGCTTCTTGATCTCTCTGAACTTGCCAGGGATTGGCCTCCTGCACTGGTTTTCCTGTACTGTCCCTCTTGCTTTGTGGAAATGAATCTACCTTCTGACTCTTCCAGCAAGGAGCACAGTGTGGAATTTGCTTGGGTACCAGGAAACACAACATTTGGAAGGTCCTTTGCGGAACCTACTAGGAACCTTTTTCCTTGTTTAAGGGATCTTTTCTTTCCTGATAACATACAGGTGCCTGGTTGGGACAGTGACCATGCCACAGTCACATCAATCCATCTCAGCCCCTCAGAATTCTTCCATCTCCTGACCTTTAATAGAATTATTAAATGGTTAAATAGAATTATAGAATGGTTTGGATTGAAAGAAACCCTAAAGATGATCCAGTTTCAACACCTCTCGCATGGGCAAGCACATTTTCTACTAGACCTGATTGTTCTCAGTCCCATCCAACCTGGACTTCAACACTTCCAGGGATGAGGCAGGTTCTCCACTCAACCTGTGCCAGAGCCCCACCACCCTCACAAAGGATTTCTTCCTAATATCCAATCCAAACCCACCTTCTGTCAGTTTAAAGCCATTCCCCCTTGTCCTGTCATGCCATGCCCTTGTAAAAAGTCCCTCTCCAGCTTTCTTGTAGGCTCCCTTCAGGTACTGAAAGACTGCAATAAGGTCACCTCAGAGCCTTCTTTTCTCCAGGCCAAACAATTCCAATTCTCTCAGTCTTCTTTGCAAAAGAACATCTTGTCAGCCTGCTTCTGAAGCATTATAATCTCCTAAACACTGAAAATCTCTAAATTTCTTGATGGGTCATCTTTAAAAACTCTGGTAATATTTCCCCCATCTTTTCAGCCTGTCCTTCTCTGAAAGCAAGGAAATCTCTCATTAATGAAGAAAACCCCAGGGGAAACCCAGGTCTTGCTCTTCCTTTCTTTGTTAATTTTGGTCTTCAGAGCTTTCAGAACAGTCTTTTCAGCTCTGTTGACTGTTTTGTTTGTGCACTTGCACATCTTTTTGCTTATGTTGAGTCTGTAGAGCCTCATGATAGACTTGCCATTTCTGTCCTGGTTAGTATTGCCTTTGGCAGTGTGTGACATGTGCATGTCACAAATGTCAGTCACTGGGCACGTGAGTGCTTCACTCAAGGTCAGGCATAGCCCCACCTTGACTCGCAGCAAAATCACCTGAAATTCCTCAAAGAAATCAAGGAAGATCTTCATTGCCATCAGTCATAGGAGCCCATGGAGCTGTGAGCATCAGGGAATCTTGTCCATAGCCCTGAAGAGAAAGGCTGATTTCTGTAAGGTGAAAATCTTGAGTTTACCAGGTTTGTTTTTTTTATGAGTGATTCCTGCTGATGCCTCTCATGTGTTTTGCATCACTGCCTTAAGACAAGGTTTTTCCATGCAGTGTCACTCCCTTGTCTGCCCACCTGATTTTCAAAGGCACACAGGATTATGCTGGAACATCTTTAACTGGCTCAGTAGCAGCAAGATTTTACCCAAACTGATTCCAGACTCCTGTTTCTGCTGGCCAAAGCTTCCATTAGCAGCAATCCTTTGGCTGGGCCACTTCCCCTCATCAGACACTGACCAAGTTGGAGATACCAGATAGCCAAGAAGAGTGAACAGACTTCAAAAAGATTCTTTACAGTGCCCTTTATAGTGTCACTGTGGTCAGTGTCACTGTGTGACCAGCTGAATAGAGCCCCTTCTCTCTGTCCTGCTTCAGTTCTGGCCCCTGATTCTTGCTCTGACTTTGTCCTTTATCCTCCAGCTCTTGCACAGATGTTTATAGACTACAAACAAGTCACCCATAATATTCCCCTCCTGTAAGTAATTAAAGAGAGTTCCTTGAGAAGCTTTGAGGCATAGCTGCACATTGTGTGGTGGTATCTGCTCACAAACAGTCACAGTTTTAGTTTAAGTCTCACAGGGTAATTGTCTTGTATTTAACTGGATAATAAACAACTTCATCCCTGTTATTTTACTCTGATACTCATTATTTTATAGGCGACATCACAATTTCATACAGCATCAATATGGAGTTATTGTAATTTCTTATTCGTGTGCCTCATTCACCCCAAAAGCACAACAAGGAACAGCTGATTGCTCTCAAGAACCACAATCACCTTTTAAAAATCATTAAGTTTTGATACAGACTCCATCACCTTTTTTCCTAAATGTGTCCTTTTGCTTTTCCATATCAGAAGACACCTTGCCCATTTGTCCCTGTTCCCAGGCAGAGACAGTTCTGAGTCAGTGAACAGTTCTCTTCCTTATTGAACACTCAATAGCCTCGATTTTAGACTGCTTCACAATTGGTAAACAATAATGCTTTATTTTCCCCCTAAATCAATGACAGAAACAGAATAATGAACCAATTTCCACCAAATTTTCCTGACAAGAGACTCAAGGATTCATTTTTCATAGCGAAATTCTGAAATTTTGGTTTAACCAGTTGGATCCACTTAATTTGCACCATGGTGATTTTACACCATTTTGCAAAATCCACCTCCAAGATGGAACTAATCAAACACTTTCAGAAATCAGTTACATCAAGAGTTGCTCTCTCTTGCTGGAGAACAACAGCAAATTAATTTGACAAGGTCAATTTTTTATCTACACACACTCATTGGCATCAGTTTCATTGCCTCCCTTTGAGAAGGAAATTAGTCAATAATTTAAAGATGCATCCATACATTTCTTGCCTTTAACAGTGAAGGGCTGAAAGTCTGAGCATCACTAAATCACTTGCCCAAAGCTTTTAAATAATGAGGCAGTATCAGCTTTCTTAGTGTTCTAAAATCCTCCCAGTGTCCCAAAATGAAAAACCAGCATTAATGGCCCACACAGTATGTTCCTGATTCAGAGAGTTCTGAAATCCTTGGCTGTGAATTACCAGGACTGGCTGATCATAAAATATTTCATTAATGTGGTTGCTATTTAGCATAATCTCTAGTTATTAATGGAGCCCAAAATGCTCTTTTGCCAGCACCTGAAACTAACACACTATCTGATTTTTTCTGCCCCAGACAAACATGGAAAAGAAATACTAATTTAACACTCCTCCATTTCCTTGTGGTGGTGCTGATGACAGCCACTGCCTTTATCTACTAATAGTTTTGGTTATTTTTACGTTAGCTGACCATAAATTTATGTTTTTCTGTTTCTATTCTGGAGGTGGCTTATTTAGATGAATTAGGACCAGAAGATTTTGGCCTTTACCCTACCCTATAGGAGTGATCACTATAGAATAACCAGCCCAGAGCACCAAGCTCTACTTCAAATATCCCATTACACACAAAAAACCCATTTAAAAAGCACAGAGATGCTTTATTTCAGCCCAGGTCAATTTCTTGCTTTAGGCAGGAGGGAAGAAGCCCCTTGCTTAACATTCCTCCCAGAAAAGACACAACCCAGTAGTACCAAGTCAGGCACACATCATTGCCAAGTGGACATTTTTACTGTTGCAAAAATAAAATGAGGAAGGATTAAATTCATGTGATCAGAGAAGGATTTTTAAATGCTTTTTATGAATCTTAAGCCTGAAGAGAGGCTGGAGGAATGCAGGGTGCTGAGAACTTCTGCAAATGTGTTTCCAAACCCCTGGAGCATGTGCTTAATCCAGCCACAAACAGGTGACTTCCTTCTGCCTCCCACCAGGTTCCTTTTCCCCAAAAAACACAAAAGTCAGGCTTCTTTCCCAGTTTTGGTAAAATCACTCCTGATACACAGAGTTACTGAAGCCTGGCCACATCCCTCAGTCCCTCAAAACTTTGAAATTCCCACTTGCAACTGTCTCACTCCCAAGGTGTCTATTTAATCCCACTTTTATTAGGAGCACAGCTCCGGGTAGTTTACAGGGGTTACAAACAATGAAGCTTTCATCAAAACTTGGGCTAATCAGCCACTAACAAGCTCTCACTCAGGAAGGGGCTAGGCAGGCCCAGCCTAAAGCTAACCTGAGGGGATAAGAAAAAAGGGGGGAAAGGATTGGGAAGAGGGTGTTCTTCTCAAACTGGATTAGTGCCCCAGCCAGCCACAGAAACACTTGTGAGAGCACAGCAGCCAAAAAAAAACAGTGAGAAGTGGACACAGAGCAGACACTGCTCCTTTCAGCCAGGGGGTTTGCTCCCAGCAGCCTAAAGAGCTGCAGAAACTACAGCTTGTGATGAACTGTGATTTACTCCTTGCTTTGTGGCCAGGTCCAGGGGCTCCATGACACTCAGCAGCATAGAATTGCACTGAGAAAATATTAATATAAACAATCTAAAATGTTAACCCTCAGTCTGCAGCCTGCAGAGTTTAACAGAGACTGTGAACTCAAAACCAAACCAAGCCTGCTGTTGGTAGCCTGAATGTCCTGGGATGAGGGCACCTCCCCAGGAAACATTGCAGTCTGGAAAATCAAGAAAAGGTTTGAAAATCTCTGATCTTATCATAAGGCAAGCTGGCAAAATTAGATCTCCAGAACTTCAGTGCAGTAGATGACTAGACACAGAGAGGAAGGAATATACATCATTCTCCTTAGGTAAGGGATAAAAATTACTTTTACCTGTATACATGTACACAGAATGCCCTTCCCAAATTCACAGCAGTGAAACATCTATTGGACACCATCAGATATTCTCTGTTAGCCATTTGCAGGACAAATCAGGGGTTAAGTGAAAAAAAGAGATGTTTTTACAGCATATTAATAGGGAGGAATAGGGAGGAATATGCTTGGCTCTAAGGAAGGCAGGGATACTAGACCTTAAATTTAATTGAGATGCTCTTAGTCAATTCCTTGTTGTTCTTGAGGGTGGAGACACTGGAGTACTTCAAGAGAAAAGATAATTTTTCTATCTTGTCTCTGAGGATGAATAACTCATTCCCAATTCCACTGATCGCTCTGGAGAAAGAAATAAAAGAATTTTTACTGAGCAGATTTTATGTGGACCGTGGAGTTTCCACCTTGCTCCTTGCCAGCCCTGCGGAAAAAGCAAGATTGCAAATGCAGCCAAAACAAAGCAAAAGAAACCTGCAGAAATCTGGAGCCATTGAAGGGATTCTGGTTTCTTTATCTTCTTGGTAAAGCCAATACAAGTCAATATGAGCTGTTGTGTTCTGTTCCCCCAACACATACCCTGTGCCTAGAGCTCAGCATCCTTGGGAAACAGAGAGAGGTGCAGGAGGCTGTAGGTATCTGTTCCCACTGCTGGGCTGGCTGCTCAGCTCTGAAGCACTTTCAGGTTTCGTGTTCAGCTGCACACACTCCTGAGATCCACACCAGGGAAGTGGAGCCTGTACCTACATGTTCAGAGGAGCAGGGCTCAGAGGCACAGCCAGTGTCCTCCTGCAGGGGTAAAAGTGCTTGCTGAGTGCATGGCAAGGACAGGCACAGCACCTAAGCCAACGATGGGGACAGCACCAGGCAAGGATGGGGAGGATCTTGCTCTCCTGCAGCACTTGGAAAACCGTGGAACACTTTCCAAGGCAGCTGGGTGGAGAGGTTTGCACTTAGCCCCAGCTGGCTGGGGATACAGCTCAGCCCAGCTGGAGGTGCCACGGGCTCCTCTACCCAGCACACCTCACTGCCCACTCACAGAGCCAACAAAGCTGCTGAAACCCAGCCCCAAATCTGCTCCCAGTGATGGACAGTAGCCTCAGACTCTTACCTTGAAACTCATTTCAGTTTTGTGTTTCGTCATCTCTTGCCAGCTCCCCGGTGTGTTTCTCCAAGGCAAATGTCTCCCAGAGATCTCTGGAAAAAAGCAGCGTTTAGGAAGCAGAGAGGCAGAGAAAGCAGAGTGCTGGATCTCCTCATGCTCCCCTCATGCCTTGGCAGAAGGGAGCAGCAACAGGTCTGTACTGAGAGCTGATGATGTTTCGAGGCAGCACTGCACACTGCTTGCAGGATAAATGCATTAAGAAAATTAAATGTTTTTACAGCCATCATACCATCAAAGCTTTATTCTCTCCACTCTTTAAATTAAGTGTTGGTTTGCATATCCATGCCATCCCAGCTATGTAATAACCCCTCAAAAGCTATTTTTGTTTCACATTCCTTACTATTTGGTAAAGCAAGCTGGAGTTTTCTGAGGACAGGCATTTTTATTAGAGCTAATTTAGCATTATTCTCTAACCCGTTTCCTTTGTTGGAGGCAGAGGAATCAGCCAAGCAAAGCTCGAAGGCAGCACCCCATGCCTGTGAGGGGAAACTCGCCATACCCGGGCTGTTCCTCTAGATGGCTCTGCCTTTGCCCAAAAACATCAAATCCCTCGAGCAAAAACCTCAATTTCGAGCGATACGGCGATACCACTGACTGCTCCTCTCCCTCCTGCAACGATCGAGGGGCTTTTGGCCAAACGGATAAACACAGAATTGTTGTAATTTTAGGTAATAATATTTTCGGTTTAGCTCTTCAGACTCAGAGGGAAATGCTTTCTAAAAGTCTACCTGTTTCTTGTTGTTTAAATGTCCTTTCTAGATGTGATTTTCCCATAAACTGCTTGGTTTGGATGCCTGTTGTCCTGTCAGACTTCAAACCGGCATTTTCCAGAGCGACCCTGCACTAAAAAAGATGAGGAGCTGTTATAAATCTTAAAGAGAAGGAAGCTGAAAAGGGAAAAGGCATCTTGTGAAACGTAATGAAAACTTCTCTCCTTCTGTTCTGGGCATCCAATACACACCGAAAGCTCTTTCCCCAAGGGTTTCAAAATAAAATCAGCAACAGCAACAGTGACAGCAACAAAATAACAACAGAAAAAGAAAAAAACACACCAAAAAAAAAAAAAAAAAAAAAAAAAAGAAAACAAAACAAAACAAAAAAAAACTCCAACAAACCCCCCAAACTCCTCTCTTTATGATTAAAGGAGAAAACCCCAAATCCTACCTCTTTAATCCAATCACTTTTAAATTATTCTCTGTCTCAAGAAAAGTTTGTTCACTTGTTTTAAAACGAAATACAAAGTTGAAAATCCTTCGGCTATTATATCCCTGCTTAAGTCACACAGGGGATGAAAATTTGGAATTGGAGTCAGGTCGGGAAAGCTTCACTGTTTTACGCGTGCTTTGATAAGTATTTCATGGAAGACGTAAAATGCGAAGACTTTTCCCAAATGCTCCTCCATGCCCCAAATCCTGTTGTCAGACCAAGACACCCGGCGCTTGGAGACAGCACTTCGTGTATACACGAAAGGCCATTTTTTGGCATTTTTACCAGCAGAAAATTGAATAGCAACTCCATTTAAGAACAGGAGATGAAATGGACATCTCATGTACCTGGTATTTAGACAAAGTCTCTAAACCCTCCCTCACCATTGACCGTATTTTTGTTGTTACACGTGTGCTTTGCCCCGGACCAGAAGATTTGCCGGAGCTGGCCCCTGTGTAGATCCCGGGTGTCGGGATCGTTATGAGCACCGAGAGCTTTTTCTCTGCTAAAGGATGCTGTCAGGCTGCCCCGGAGCACGAAGGCGAAAATAACTTTTATTCACTAGATTTCGTCCCGCACCCTCCAGCCCGTTCTGCCCGCGGTACGAGCGAACACGCCGGTGCTGTTCGTTTGTTTGTTTGTTTGTTTAATTTCGGGCAATTCCTTATCCAAAGCAATTCCTTATCCAAAGCTAATGGACTGCGATCTCAGCTCTGGCTGCTGGGACACGGGCGGCAAAACTACGCTTCAAGAACAGAGTTTAAGCGAATTCCACCCTTGGCGTTCCCGTCGGGGGAACCGCAGCGATGCTCATCCCCCTCCGACCTCAGCGTCGGGGCCGAAGGGATCGGGGGCGATCGCATCCGTGGGAAAGCAGCACGGCATCCCCAGGGCAGCGCGGACAGCTCCGGGAGGGGGCAGCGCTGCGGGGGCGACCGGGAGAGACCCCCATGTCGGGGAAAGGGGGGGACGGGCACAGCTCGGGGGGTGGGTCCGGCTCGGGGATGCTGCCCCCGCGCTGCCGGGAGCCAAATCCCTGGCGCCTCCCGCAGCTCCCCCGCCGGTCCCTCCCCCATCGCCGCTCTCGGGGCCCGGCCTTGCCCCCTCCGCCTCCCCGGCCGCCGCCGAGCCGCGTTACTGGCTGCTCGCTGCGCGCCGAGCCGCCCGCCCAGCCCCGGCCCCGGCCGCGGGCGGGAGTGCGGGCGCACGGCAGCGCCTATAAGGGCGCCGCGCCGCAGCCCCCGGAGATTTTGGTCTAGGGCCACCGGGGCCGCGGGCGTCGCCGGGAGAGGACGGGAGCGGGGGAGCGCCGGCCGCCCTGCATGGCCAGGGATTATGAGCGCCGGTGAGTTGCAGCAGGCGCAGCCCAGAGCCTCGGCGCCGGCGGCCGCCCCCGCGCCCCCGCAGCCCCGCAGCGCGCAGGAAGCCCCCGACATGGCCGTGTACTGCAGCGAGAACTTCAGCGTCTACCCCCAGCCCAGCCTGCACCCGCCCGGCGCCGCCGCCGCCGCCGCCGCGGCCGCCGCCGCCGCCGCCGCCGCCGCCGCCTCCTCGGGGCAGCGGGCGGGCGGGTACGCGCTGGGGGACTACGGGGCTCCCGCCAACGCCGGCTACCTGTGGGGCATGAACAGCCCCGCTCCCTACCTGCAGGGCCCGCCCGGCGCCGCCGCCGCCGCCGCCGCCGCGCCCTTCCTGCCGCCCGCCTCGTACGGCTGCTCGCGGGGCGGGCAGCTCGTGGCTCGCCCCGGCCCCCGGCTCGCCGTCGGCGGGCGGCGCGGAGCTGAGCTGGCTCAGCCTGGCCAGCCAGGAGGAGCTGCTGAAGCTGGTGCGGCCGCCCTACTCGTACTCGGCGCTGATCGCCATGGCCATCCAGAGCGCGCCCGAGAGGAAGCTCACCCTCAGCCACATCTACCAGTACGTGGCCGAGAACTTCCCCTTCTACAAGCGCAGCAAGGCCGGGTGGCAGAACAGCATCCGCCACAACCTCAGCCTCAATGACTGCTTCCGCAAGGTGCCCCGCGACGAGGACGACCCCGGTGAGGTGCCGCGCCGGGCGGGAGGGATGGCTGGGCGGCGGGGAGCGGCGGGGGGACACCGGCACCGCCGTGACAGAGGGGCGGCAGCGTCCCCTGTCCCCTGCTAGTCGGGCTCTGTCCCGACACGGCGCTCCCGTCCCCTCGGGGCCAGCGCGGTGATGGGACCGCGTTTCTCCATCCCTTCTGGTAGGATGCTGTGATGAGACCGCGCTCCCCGCCCCGTCGGGGCTCCCCGTCCCCTGGCCCGGGCGCTGTGATATGCCCATCCCCGTTCGCCCCAGCCCGGCCCGGCGCTGCCCCGCGGCAGGTGTAGGCGGGGGCCGGCCTGCCCAGCCCTCGCCCCGTCCCCGAGCAGCCCGGGAGCGCCGGTTGTGCAAGGTCCGGCTCCTTCGGCCCGTGATTCACGGCTCCCTCCCTGCCCGCCGCTGTCCGGGCCGGCCCCGGGGCACAGCCGGTGCCGGCAGTGGGCGGAGGCGCGCCCGGACAGCGCCGGTCCGGCCCGGCGGGGCTGGGACGTGCCGGGCTGGAGCCGCTCCGGACCTTGTGGGGTCACTGCGCCCGGCCCGGCCGCGGGCAGGAGGCGAGTGGGGACAGCTGATGCCACCTCAGCACCTCGCACCGAGGCTTGTGCGAGGGGCAGCTTGTCTGCAGCCCCCGCAGCTCGGTGCTGCTGGCTTGCCGTGGAGTGCCTGAGTGTGCCAGCCCGCTCTCCATCAGCGTGTCTATGAGCCGCGGGCCGGGCACTGCCTTGCCACCCACTGCTGAGATGGCTGCGAATGCCCCAGCTCCTGGGAGGCAGCCAGAGCAAAGGGAGCCCCTCTTCACATACTCTTTAGCTAGAGGTGCTGATCTGTTTATACTCTGGGATGGGGAGGTTCTCATCTTCTATGTGGCCTTAAGGTTCACTTGGGCATTGGAGGGATGGAGGTGGAAATTACCTGGAGACAGGTTTTGGATCCATGTATTGGACTGCAGAGGGAGGAGGAACAGGTGCAGGAGAGATGTAAGTTCTGTGCCAGTTGGGCAAGACATGGATGCTGCTTATCTGTCAGCAGCAGGGCTTGCTGTCACAGAAGTTGACTTTCTCTCTTGCGTCTCCTGTTTTCCATCAGGGAAGGGAAACTACTGGACCTTAGATCCCAACTGTGAGAAGATGTTTGACAACGGGAACTTCCGTCGGAAGCGCAAGCGGCGCTCAGAGCCCAACGCCCCTGCGGCCGCCTCTGCAGCCTCCTCCCTGGGGGGCCTGAAGGCCGAGGAAGAGCGACCCATCCCAGCCACAGGCAAACCATGTGGAAACAGCCCACCCCCAGAGCTGGACCCCTCACCCTCTGCCAGGGACCATCCCAAAAGCTCCTCTCCCTCCAGCATCATTTCATCCACGCCCAGCTGCCTCAGCACCTTCTTCAGCGGCATGAGCTCCCTGAGCGGCGGGGGCAGCCGGCTGACAGGGGGTCTCAGCAGCGACCTGCACCACAGGAACTTCTCTGCTGGACAGCTGAGCAGTGGCACTTTCACCCCCTCCAGCAGCTCTTCTCAGGAGGTGCCTTCCCCAGACCAGCTGCAGCGGGTCGCGGGACCTTCCCCTGCCTACTACAGCTCCTTCCACCCCAGCAGCGGCAGCCAGGGAGCCCAGTACAACCACTACTACAACTTCACAGTCAACAGCCTCATCTACACACGGGATGGGACAGAGGTGTAGGGAGCTGGGGCAGCGCTGCAAAGGGAATGGGAGTTGGACCGTGCGCTTTTGCAAACAGCATTTCAACGTGGACACTTCCCAGGAGTTCTTCCAGGACTACTGATCTTCTCACCTTTCAAAATAAGAACACCCCTTGAGCACCAGCAGAAGGCTGATGCAAAGTTTTTTCCCCATCCAGGAAAACGTTAGGTGGTATAGATGGTTTGCCATCTAAATCCTGCAGGCGTGAACTGAATTAATGTTTTCAGAGGTTTCTAATCCTGAATGTAGAACAAGAAGTTAAAAAACCATAGCCATAAAGTGGTATTGGCAAGAGCCAAGCGTAGACATCCAGTGAGTCTTAGAAGAGAACAGGAAAAAGAAAATGAAGAGATTTCTTATGAAGTGCCTTGTACAATGTGTTAAAAAAACTCTTCTGCCAGCCATTGCCTCTGTAAGCCCTTGCTTGTGCCCTGATCCTGCAATATGCAATGCATGGGGGAATATCCCGTATAAACACCCACCCAAAACCTCCTCAAACACATGGAGGGTCTTCCTGTGTCTGGCATATTGTACAGCAGGGCCATGTCTTGTAAAACAATCTTCTTTCTCTGAGCTTAGTACCAAAGATAACTCTAGCCATGCAGCTTTAGCACAAGAATAAACACTGGGGTATTTTTATACATATTTGTACGTAATGTAACTCTTCTGTACATACGTTTCTATGTGGTTTTATATTTGTAAATTATGCTCTGGAGCTGTACTTATTTATAATGTGTTTTAAACTTTGTTAAAGTTTATTTTACTTTGTTTCCCCTCTTTTTGTTGTTTTATTTGTTTTGAATTTTTTGTTGTTTTTGTTTTTAGTGTATTACTGAAACTTTTCAGGCTGAACAGCTGTTGGGAATAAAATATTAACAATTGTTAGATACTGGCCTGCTTGTTCATCAGTATGTTTGAAGTATTTTAAAACTCTGTGGGAGGCAGGGTTCTTTTTCATATCGTTTGAGATAAAAAGTGTAAAAATTTATGAAAAATTTCATCTGCGCAGTAGGGTGGAAAAAAACTTGCTTTGCTCCCGTAAGAGACACATCTGAGCTGGTGTGCAGTTTCTTGGAGTCTCACTGTGCAGTGTGGGCACTCCTTTGCTTTTGTTTGTTTGTTTTTCTCAACAGTCTGAATCACAACTGTCCTTTTTCAGCCGGATTTGGTAAAAAAAATAAAAACTTGCAGCAGTAAAAGAGGCGGGACTGGTTCCAGTGCAGTGCCAGCTAGCAGGAGGCTCAGTCCCTTTTGCAAATAAATCAGTTTCTCTATTGGGATTGCACCTGCTTACACTGCGGGCCAGTGAAGAGCTGGGAGCAGTCGGCCAGAGGGCCAGGCAGCGCTTCTGGGAATCCTTCCTGATTTCCTGCTGCTGGGAAAGGGAATCCATCACCCATAACCCATGATCCTAAACAATCAGCCCCTCATTCCTGCCGTTTTCACGAGCTGTTTGCTGGGGGCTGTGTGCAGTCAGAGCATAAATGTAAGTGTCTTCATGAGGAATGTAGCATCCACAACGAAGTTAAGCATGAAATTGCAGCTGTTTAACACACAGGCATGTGCCGTGATTTAAGGCCATCCCTGCAGGCTATTCAGAAACAAAAGCGTTGGCAGCGCCTCTGCACTGGCTACCTGCAGAACATACAGGGCAGTGATGCAAGACAAACCGCTGGCCTGATCCAAAATATAATGAAGCCATGACGAAACATCAGATGACTTCCATGTGCCTGGGATCGGGAGCAAGGACTTGCCCCGGCACTGGCCAGCCGCCCTTTGTGCAATCGCTGGGACCAGTGGGCGGGTGGCAACTCCTGCCTCTCCCCCTCCCCCGCGCCCCTTCCCAGCACAGATACCATCTTCCTGGCTTTAGGGGTAATTCCTCCCCATTTTAATTCCCTCTCAGGTGATGCAGTGGCAGCGATAACGGGAGGGAAAGGGCAGACTAACACTAGGGGAAGGACAAGGTGGTCAGTCTTGTCCTGCTTCAATCCCACCAGGTGTGGAATAGCTTTATTTGGAGTTTGGACTGCTGAGTTTGATCTAAGAGCAGTTGAGGGATTCCCAACACCTCTGAAAGATAAAGATCCAGTCCCTAAGTAAGCCAGGAACTGCACACTTGTGTATCTCAGTGACGACTGCCCCCCTTCTCCACACTGCCAGCCTGCTCTCAGACCTTAGCAAGCCTTGAGCCAATGCAGGACACCCATGTGTGTCCAGCTCATGTTCTTCCACTCGGATTTCTTTTAATTTACCTTCTTCCATCAGCTGTGTCTCTGCAGGCATTGCCCATAAATGTTCGAGGATGCAGAACCAATGGCAAATTCACATTGCCACTTCATCAGCTGTATGTTTCTGCACAGCACCCATAAACTTTTGCTCCTGAAGATCCCAAATCTGACAAATTCGTATTGCAGGGTGGTCTGCACCTGGCAGAACATCCTCAGCAATATCCCATGGCTCAACAGGGTTTGTGCCACTTCAGTTGGCAGGGGCATAGCCAGAACCTGCCAGAGCAGAAGCAGGTAAGTTCTCCAGCCCTGGTCTTGAGGGATGGTGGTGGGCTCAGAGGAGGCTTTTGCAGGTCTGACTGTCCCCAGTGCACCTGTCCAGCCATAAGCACCAAACCCTGATTCTTCCAGGAAAAGCATATCCTTAGCTGGACCCAGGGAATGTTCCAGCTCCTTCTACAGAGAAGCTACTCCCGGTGTGCTCGAGGGACATTTGAGAGGAGATTTCAGCAGATAGGCACCCAGTCTGCAGAGGAGACAGGGAATGAGCTAATGGCAGCCTTTTAGATTTCCTTTTGCCATTGAAAGAGACTTCTTTTTAGCAGATCTTGGGAGAGAGAGGGCAAGAGGATTGAGTTTAATGAAAGGCACTTAAAAGCAGCAGGGCTTTTGTCATGGGTTTAGGGATTTACTGAGCCTCCTCGATTGAAGGAGGGGGAAGACAAAGGCAATTAGCCTGCTGTCCCACCCTGAGAGTCCCCACTCCCCTATAAATGCCAAGGCCATGCCTGGATTGGGCAGTTCTCCATGACAATGAGCCTCTCCCCAGCCCAGCTCAGGCGATGGCCCAGGAGCCCGGGGCATTGCCCGCTCCCAGGCAGGTCTGCCGAGAATTGTCCTTCCTTAGGAGAGAGGCTCAAACTTCAGCCTTTCATCCTCTCTGCTCTGACAGCTGTGGGGATCACCCTGTAAAATATGTCCTTCCCAGAACTCCTGGCTTTAGGGGAGCAGTCATTTCACGCCGATTCGCTGCTAGCCCACGGATCCCAGCTGCTGGTCACTAAAGTCAAGCATCACACGAAGTCTCATCTTCGCTTGTTTCTCCACACTTTTTGGGCATCCAGAGAGGTTCCTCCCCACCTGTGGTACCCGCTGTGAAACCACGTTTGTGCCGATGGCTGCAAAGCCAGCGGGTCCCTCTGCAGCACTGCCAGCACTCTCCGCTCCTGCAGAAGGCATTCCCGCTGGGAAAGGAGCGCAGAGCAGCGGCGTTTCCAGCGGTGCCGCATCAGCAGCGCAGATGCTCGCTGGCTCCTACGTGTGGCACCTCTCCAGCGCGGGGTCGTTCACTCTGCTCAGCGCTGGCCTTATCGCCCAGCCAGGGCTGCAGGTCTGCACTTGAGCTGCTCCGCACTACAAAGGCTCTGCCAGCACAGCTGGATCGGCCCCGGCCCCTGGAGGAGACCCGGCTCCGCCAACAAAGGGGATGCTGTGCCAGGGGAGGCGAACCCCCCGCCCCAGCAGCAGGGAGGGGATTCCGGAGGCAGAGCGGAGCATCCGCAATGGGTTTCATCGCCCGCCAACTCCTCCACAAGTGGGGCTTCAATTACTGCCACTGGCCATGGGCTGTGGTTTGCTTCTCCTCTGAAGGTGGAGGCTTTGATTTGCCCTGTCACTCACCGAGTCCCTGGAATTCGGCCGCAGTGTGCAGAAGGTTTTTTTTTTTTTTTTTTTTTTTTTTTTTTTTTTTAATGCTGATTTTTCCTAAAAATTTTTAGAAATAATTCAAATGGTACAACAGTGTTCTAGGAAACTACAAGTATCCCTGCCCTTGTCCTCTCTGTATTTCTAGTGGAAAAAAAAAAATCTTCATCAGACTTCTTGAGATAAAGCCCTACAAACCCTGCAGCTCTCACCTGACTGTGAGTGTGTTGTACCAAAATTCTGCCCAGCTCAAAAGTGGAAACTGGTCCTGTCAGTCTTGTTCTGATAGCACACAAAATAAGAGGGACAAAGACTCATGTTATAGCTTGACTAAAGAGAGTCAAGATGAGAATCAGGCCCTGCTGATAGTCCATGGGTGGCTGACACCTCAGCTAGAAACAACTGTACCAGATGGAGACTGCAATCATTGGGAAATTGTTGTTTCTCTTTAGTTTTTGGAGAGTAAAAAGACTAATTTTATTGCCTTGTTAGACAACCCCTTCAAAATTATTTTTTGTTCCCATTTTTTTTTTCTGATTGCTGAAAGAAGGAAAACATGGATTTGCCTTTTCTTTTTGTCCTGTTTGGCAGAAATCTCCATCAAGCTGAATTTCAGCCCTTGTTCCCCCCCCTCAACATTTTCTATTAGAAAGAAGGTTGATGGAATGTTTTTGACCAAATTACTGAATGCAATATTCACCTGGGTAAGGTGACGAGAATTTGCCCCTCAAGGAATAACTGAAGTGTAATGTAAAACATCAAAGGTGTGATTTTTTTTTTTTTTTACCTTATACCTGAGCTATCTCTGAATCATATCAAATAATCTTCTCGTTTCATAACACCATACAATGCAGGCTAAAAGTGTATGTGATCTGCTTTGTGTGCTGCTGAATGGATGATTAAACTGTCTAACCTGAGGGATAGTCATCCAGGGCCTGCCTCAAACACAGTGAAGTCAGGGGAAAGACTCCCACTGACTTCAGAGGGCTTTGGAGCAGACCCATAATCAGCCAGGCTCTCACATACTTCAGGTGGTGTCTATGAGACTGCCTGGGGACACGTAAAAGGAGCTAAAGATTGCACATTTGTGAAATGAGAGTTGTAGGTGTTTGGCAGCCCCAGGAGAGCAGAAGGTTGGAATTATCTCCCTGTCCACCCCAGCTCCTCGGACCATTTCTCATTTCCTGCCATCCCTTGTGTCTGGGATTTATTGACAAAGAAAATCTCTCAGCACACAGCTCATCCACGTGTGCCATAACAGTGACAAATCAGGTCAGGACTGATGGGTAACCTGCCTTCAGACCCTTGAAGGGGTGCTGATTTTGTACCTAATTAAAGTAAATAGCAGAGCTGAGTTGAGTTGGGCCATTTCCCTCCCAGGCCAGTTTGGAGGGTGGCAGAACCCACAGCACACCCCAGCACTTCAGGTTCTCCACAAAGAGGGATCCTGGAAGACACAGGGGCTGTGCCTCAACTCCCAAACAGTGGAGGGAGTCAGAGTGAACACAGAGAAGAGCCAGGCTTGGGCTTCCTTCAGCAGAGTGAATGATACTCAAACAGGGATAAATTACATCCCCCATGTGTGGAAACGACATTTACACTCATGTAAGTGTTCTTCTGGTCTAGACAATGGACATCTAATGAAGCTGTCAGACAACAGGCTCAAAGCAGACCAGAGGAGGAGGAGGTGCCTTACAGGTGATGGAGATATCCTGGGATCTCCTCTCCTTGATTGAGGAGATGAGGAGACTGGGTATCACCCTAAAAAAAAAAAAAAAACAAAAAAAAAAACAAAAAACAAAAAAAAACAAAAACAAAAAAAAACCCCAAAAAGCTGGCTAAGGTAGGGTAGATAAGTTGCTCTCTGCATCTGCCTAAAGAGCTGATTTAGGCCAAGCTTTTAGATTCCCCCAGGGCAGTAATTCATGGATATCTGCAGGTATGGGACATCTGTCATGTGGGGTTGTGTATCTGGTTACAAATAGCACTGTGACCACCAGAGGTGGAGGTTTCAAAGCAAGACACAGCCCTAATCCACAGGTGAGCATCCTTTGTCATAGGAGAGGAAAGCTCCTGCTAGGGAATTTCTTTGAGGTGGAATAGGAAGTTTTGATGATCTTTTTTACTCTACTTATTTTATTCCTTTTCATACACTGCTGCAATCTGTGCAAGCACCTTTCAGCAATGCAACATGATCAGGGTATTCTGTCTTGCCTTCTGCTAGAATGGCTCATGAACTATAAAGCTTTTGGATTTAGTGACCAGTTGAGCCACATAGATGCTCACAAATCAATGGAATGGGAAGGGATTAATCCAAAGGTGCTGAGGGAGCTGGCAGAAGAGCTCACCAAGCTCCTCTCCATCATTAATCATCAGTCCTGGCTAACTGGGGAGGTCCCAGCTGGGGGTACCAATGTGACACCAATCCAGCAGAAGGGCTGGAAGGAGAATCCAGGGAAGTACAGGCCTGTCAGTCTGACCTTAATGCTCAGCAAGGTGATGGAACAGATCATCTTGAATGTGATCACACAGCA
The DNA here is from genome assembly GCA_030060385.1 of Muscicapa striata striata. NCBI lineage: Eukaryota > Metazoa > Chordata > Aves > Passeriformes > Muscicapidae > Muscicapa > Muscicapa striata. The sequence continues at coordinate 611,320 of JAREIS010000045.1, read as the reverse complement.
CATACAGGACAGGCAAAGCAAAGGTTTTGGGAAGACAGGTCCTGCCTGACCAACCTGATCTCCTTTTATGACCAGGTGCCCTGCCTAGGGGATGAGGGGAAGGCTGTGGATGTGTCTACCTGGACTTGAGCAAAGCCTTTGACACAATCTCCATGGCACATTCCTAGGAAACCTGGCAGCCCAGGGCTTGGTTGAGTGCTCAGGGAGGTGGCAGAGTCACTGTCCCTGGAGGTGTTTAGGGGAAGATTGGATGTGGCACTCAGTGCCATGGTCTGATTGGCACGGTGATGTTAAGTTATAGGAGGGACTCGATGATCTCAGGGTCTTTTCCAACCTAATTCTGTGATTTTCCAACCTGTTTCTGTGATTCTGGTTTCAAGGAAATACTGTTTCTTATTTTTCCAGTCTGCTCTTCTATTCTCCTAGAACAAGTTGTTTGTGAAGGGCAGCCTGGCTGGAGACGGCAGGAGGTGAGGGTTGAAATTTGCAGCTCCACTGTCCCCAGCACCTGGGGCAGCAGTTTTGAAACTGAACTCAAATAATTATTTGGTCAGTAGCATCAAAACCATCAGGTGTCTCAGTGGCAGAATGTTGGACAACCTTTGCTGGGCAGCAGGAGAGCAGCACTCCTGAGACAGCTGTGGTGAGATGCCCTGGCCTTGCACTGCTGAAGCTTCATTAGGACCCTCATTTGGACAAGAAATCATCTTCAAGTTCAGGGAAATGGATTTACATCCTGGTTAGGAAAATGTGAATTTGTGGTTTTCACAAGCATAGTGAAAATAAACCACAATCTCTTCAGACAGAGTTCTCAGCTCATGAGAAGGGTAGGGGGCACTTTGTCCCTGCTGGCATGTAAAGCCATGTGAGCTGGTGGGGAGCAGCTGGGCTCTGCAGCTCAGCCAGTGTGTGACTAAACATGGGCAGAGTTTGTCAAAAGGTAATGAGAGCTGTCATACATTGGTAAAGAAAAAATTAATGTCTTCCTCCTCTCTAACATTTGTCCCTTATCCTTGGCAGCACAGCAGGGAAGCAGACCTGACAAGAAACCAAGGAGACCCTTCAAGGAATCAGGGAATGTATTTATTGTAATGGAACAAGGGACAGTATTTATTTTCACCAGCCCAGGCAGGGATATATGTGAGCAGTGGGAAAACCACAGCAATGAGCATGTCATGAATGTTAAGGTCACTTAGCATAACTCTGAATGCTGTTTTATTCCAGACAGCAGCTACTTGTCACAGTGTGAAACTTCATTCCCTACCCTGAAAGGTGACAATCTGAAGAGACAAGTATGACTGAGGAAGTGTTACAGGCCCTGTTTTACTGCAAGGGGTCAAGGAACATCATGGGAAAGTGATTTGTTAAAGGTCACACAGTGCTATGGCAGAGTTAGGTGTCAAATCCACGCTTTGCACTGCCTCCATCACTGAACTGTCCCTGCTGAGTCAGCCTGAAACATTCTGGCACAGCTCCAAACTCATCCTTCCTTCATGCTGTTACAGGAAAGCAAAGAATCCCAACATTTCTTGCCCAAATCTTATCTGTAGTGGCTTTACACTACAGAGGCATGAGTGCTGCTGGGGAAATCCAGGAAATCCTGCAGGACTTAATCTTCCTCCCTCCAAACTCCACAAGTGACCTGCACATCCAGGGACTGGTTCTCTCCCAAGGGATTCTTGTAGGATGCAAGACCTGGTCTTAACCACAGGACAGCTGGAAATGTGCTAAACCTGCCATAAGTAATACCAGCAGCTGAGAACTGCAGTGACCAGGAACTTGTGATCCCTTTCATTACAAATCTGCCCAGGTTTTGCAGTGAGAATGTTTAGTTTGCACACCACAATGTTAGAAGAAAGGGTTAAAATGCCTTATGAGCTGAATCCTGCTCTGGAGATCTGATAATCTAATTACAGCAGTTCAGGTCCCTTCTCTACCCCCAGTGCAAACCTCTTTGCATCCAGGAGTGATTCCAATCTGATTCCACCCCGTTTGAGCTCTCTCCAAGCAGCAGCCTTGCTTGCACTTGTGCAGCTCTATGAAAACACTGCAGTGCTCTAAGAGCATCCATTCTTCCTGGTCCTGAGGGTGGAGGGATATTTTCTCCCCAGTTTTTGTGGACAGATAAGCTTCTGGACTCTAGTGAAATGCTTTGGATGCAGGAACACTGCATTCCTCCTTGCCACCAGCAATGTGTTTCACTAGAAGTAAAAGGATACCCAGGGTTTCTGTGAGGAGGGTGCTGAAAGCAGGAGGAAGGATGGCTTCTGAACTGATCTCTTTTCCTGGCCAATTCACCATGACTGGATCCTCAGCTGCTCAGAGGTGTTGGCTCAATAAATCTACAAAAATATTTTGATTTGCAGCAGAGGAGCTACCCCAGCTCCTTCATGTCAGACATCCAGGTGTGACTCTTTCCCTGGGCTCTCCTGTCTGTGCACAGCCCATTTCCCAATTCCCATTTCCCATTTCCCCTGCTGCTGGCAGGACCTGGCCCCCTCACTCAGGTACAGACCCCCACCTGCAGGCACGTGTGGTCTCCAGGTCTTACCTGCAAGCTGCATCCTGCCCTCCCTCCCTGCCCTCCTACATGCCTGGCTCTCAAATCCTCACCAAAACTCCCAACTCTTTCTAACAGTGGGATTGGTTTCACCAGCTTCAGGTGTTTCCAGCACAGAATGTTCAGATGTCTACACTGAGCCAATCACCTTTTGAACTGATAGAGAAATCGGGGTGATGCACTTTTCCTTTTTTATTCTTTTAGGTTTTCTTCAGGAATGGATTAACTTGTCCCTAGATCCCTACTGCCAATGGAGAGATTTACTGTAGGTGGCTCAGTTCCCTCTCCATAGTAAAATAAGTGTGATTAAAGTAATCAAGGGCATGAAGGGCAGGGAGATAGTTGTACTTCACCAGGCCTGGCCTTCAGAGCATGCAAGGTGGGAGATGTGGAGGGAAGGAGGGGTTAAACAGGGTAAGACAAACTCATCAGGAGCCATTCATTCCTTGCACTGCCCATGGAAGAGGTCCTTCTTTTCTTTTGCTCTGACACCTACAGGAGCCACTGTGTTTCTCCAATTGTTGAAGGAATGAGGCCAAGTCCCTCTTCTGATGCAAATTCCTTCGGATGCATCCTGCCATTCACAGTATGGACAACTTCATTTTCTCTGAAAGCAGCACAGGGAGCCACGCTGGGCCCAGGGTGGCTGAGTGACACTGAGAAATGGAATTCAATGGCTCTGATTGTGAATTGCTGCCCAAGCAGTGAAGGGGAACAGCTCACATGGACCCTCCTAACCCAGGAGTGGCTCCAGCTGTCTCTCACTGGAAGGATGCAGGCAAATCTGCCCAGTGCAGGTTTTCCACTGGCATTGCTGCTTGGAGTCTGTCAACACCAGACCAAAGAAGTGAAGGGAAAATCTCCCTTCTTCCTTGCCAGGGGCCAGTGGGGGAACTCTGTGTCTTCCTCTACTCTCCTCAAGGTTTTCAGTCTTCAAGAAGACCCTCCCAGACTATCCTTTCACATTATGTTTTCAAAACCTGGGGTAGAAAAATCAGGACTGGGAACACCAAATCGCATTTGGACTTAAAACCCTTCTTAAAACCTTCCAAATATTAACTGTATTTCTAGCCCTAACAACTGTATTGAAATGTGTTAACTTCAAAGTCTTTGTTATTTTTAGTATTATTACATTGAAATGTACTGTGTTATTTAGTATTCTTTAGTATTGTATGTATTGTATTAATGTATTAATGTACAGTATTCTTTTGTATTCTTACATTGAAATGTACTGTATGTGTTGATTTAAAATTATTTTCTTTTGCCATAATCTTTTCAAGTTTTCCTGCTCAGGCAATAAATCCAATTAAGCCCTTGCATGTTAGTAGAGAGCCAAATTTAATTTTCAGCTCCAGACATTCTTTTCCTTATTTTTCTTTCCTTTTCTTTCCTTTATTTTTATATTTTATTTTTTCTCTTTTTACTTTCTTTGCTTTTTTTTTTTTTTTTGGTATTTTTTCTCTTTTCTTCTTCATATTCCTTTCCTTCCTTTCCTTCTCTAATCGTTTACAGAAGTTACACAGTACCTGGACTCTGCTCCTCTGCACGTTCCCCTTTCTTGTGTAGGCTGAAACTGCTGGAGGTAGAGGTGTGGCAGTGATGTTTGATCTTATTTCACATTAAAACTCTCCCATCCAGGGCTGATCCCCCCACGCACTCCTTCACCTTGAAGAGCATCCTACCCTGTCAGTGCTCTGCGGGAACCAACAGGCAGGGTAAGGCAATGCCTGCTCTAAATGGGGCTGGCAGGATCAGTCCTGGAGCAGGCTGCCATCCCCACAGGGCATGAAATCTGCAGCCTCCTCCAAAATAGAGGTGAACGTGATGGCACTGCCTCTAGACAGTTCATGCCTCAAAGCATATTCTGGTTCCAGCTGGGGATGAAACCTCACCAGAGCCAGGATTTTGCCCATGAAAAAATATACAGGATACTCCCTCTGAGGAGCCTGTGTTGTCTCTGTTCTTAGGAGGGCAGAATTAGGCACCAAAGAGCACCTTAATCTGCAGCCTTTTGTCTTCCCAGATGCAAATGAATGGGAGTTGTGCAGTGACTGAATATATAAAGCAGAGAGGCACTTGCTGTGTGTCAGGGACTAACAAAGATGACTCAGGTGTGAGGAGCCTGCACTCCCTGAGCTGGCAGGCAGGCTGCAGGATTGTCACTGGTGCACTCACTGGGATCTAAGCAAATCCTTCCTCTGTGTCACTGCAGTGTTACAAACACTGAAGGGTTTCCTCACAAAATGTTTTGAATGGCACTAGATGGAAACAGCACTTCAGACCTCTTTTCTGGTTCCCATCTCTGTGCCTGGTCATTTATTGTCTCAGTTCTCAACTCCAGCAGCTCACAGGGATACCCAGTCCAGCCAGGCAAGCTGCCCTATTGCAGACATCTCCAGGGAAAGCACAGCCCTCTCTCAGTCAGGTCTCCCACAGGACTTCTGGGCACTTGTCCTGTGATGGAGGAGCCAGCAGCTCAAAGGAGGAAAGGCAGGGAGCAGCAAGCCTTGGAATTTTACATGGAATGTCAGTGCTGGGGACAGATAATGGAATCATAGAATGGTTTGGGTTGAAAGGGACCTTAAAGATCATCCAGTTCCAGCCCCTGCCATAGGCAGGGACACCTTCCACTAGACCAGGTTGATCAGGGCTCCATCCAGCCTGGCCTGGAATGCTTCCAGGGATGGGGCAGCCACAGCTTCCCTGGGCAACCCATTCCCAGCGTGTCTCACCACACTCACAGTAAAGCATTTCAGATTTAAGTGGAAGAGAAGTAAAATCCTCTGCCTGTGGAGAGTCACTTAATGGGCAGAATCCATAGCAGGGAAAGCAGGAAAGGTGATGTCTGTTCCCAAGGCATGAAGAGGTCACCCAGCCCCATCTGACCACAGGAGTGTAGCTGGAGCAGCCAGTCCTAGGTCTGATCCCTGTAGTGCCTTCAAGCTTTCCTCTGAACAGGTTCCCAGTGGAGGCCTCCTCTGTGGTGTTTCATGGGCTGTTCACTGGCCAGTGGAGGAACTAAATTTTGGCTCCTATGGCCACAGGTACCACCACCACCACCACTGGTGAGCACCCAGAGACCAGTGCTTCTTCAGTCCCTCTTTCACCAGCAGGCTGTACTGGGGTACTTGAACATGGAAAAGACATGGACAGCTGTGAGAAAAAAATCATCAAACACCATTAAAAAATATCAGGGAGTGAGTGATACATGCAGAGAGTGATTCAGTGTGAATAGCATGGCAGACAAGCCAGAAACATGACCAATTACTAGAGGTGTGAAGAGTCAAAGACAGGGGTAAAATACAGAAGATTGTGTTAGTAGCTATGAAACTAAATACAATCAGCTGAAGTAGAGTGGTTGCTCCACAGCTCCTCCTTTTCTTCTATTTCTGGTAATTTTAATGACAGTATTTGCTAGACACACAAAATGGCCCATTGGGAGAACACTGAAGGTTTCCAAGGAAGAGTGGTTTGTGTACCTGCTCCTGCCTCTCTGAATCGTTTGGCATTTGACATCACCTCAGTGACAAACAGCCTGCTGTATATCTCCAGCTTTCTGAGGGTCTGTGGCTGTTTCACTCTCCTCTGCTGCACCCACCTGAGCATGGGAGTCCTTTCTCCAGCAAATTGGGATGTCTGGTAAAGCCTGGTAATGTGCTTCATGATCATTGATCCATTTGTCTCACCAGCTGCTTTATCAGGACTCTTTGGATTATGGGGAAGGACAATATTTCCCCTCTACATTAAAGGGGTAAATTCTTGTGGAAACAAGAAGGACTTGTGTTGAAATTACGGGCAGGGATCATGCAGGGTGGTGTCTTCATCACATTCACTGGCTCCAGCACCCCAATGTCATTCCTGAATTGAGGGGCCCAGAGCTGGACACAGCACTCAGAGTTTGGCCTCACCAGTGCCCAGCACAGGGGGATTATCACTGCTCTGCTCCTGCTGGCATTGGCCACTGTTGACCAGCCCAGGTCCTTTTCCACTGGGTCACTTTCCAGCCTCTCAGCCCTTGGAGTTCTGCAGGAGGTTGTTGTGGCCAAAGTGCAGACCCAGCACCTGGCCTTGTTGAACCTCAGAGCATTGGCTTTGATCCATCCATCCATCCATCCATCCATCCATCCATCCATCCATCCCTCCATCCATCCATCATCCATCCATCCCTCCATCCATCCATCCATCCATCCATCCATCATCCATCCATCATCCATCCATCCACCCATCCATCCATCCATCCATCCATCCCTCCATCCATCATCCATCCATCCCTCCATCCATCCATCATCCATCCATCCCTCCATCCATCCATCCATCATCCATCCATCCATCATCCATCCATCATCCATCCATCCATCCATCCATCCATCCATCCATCCATCATCGATCCATCCATCCATCCATCCATCCATCCATCCATCCATCATCCATCCATCCCTCCATCCATCCATCCATCCATCATCCATCCATCCATCATCCATCCATCATCCATCCATCCATCCATCATCCATCCATCATCGATCCATCCATCCATCCATCCATCCATCCATCCATTCATCATCCATCCATCCATCCATCCATCCATCCCTCCATCCATCCATCCATCATCGATCCATCCATCCATCCCTCCATCCATCCATCATCGATCCATCCATCCATCCATCCATCCATCCATCCATCCATCCATCCCTCCATCATCCATCCATCCCTCCATCCATCCTCCATCCATCCATCCATCCATCATCCTTCCATCCCTCCATCCATCTAGCCTGTCCAGATCCCTGCAGACCCCTACAGCAGATGGACAGTCCCACCCAGCTTGGTGTCATCTCCAGACTGACTGAGGGTACCCTCCCTCCCCCCAGATCATCAATAGAGATCAAGCAGAGCTGGCCCCAGAGCTGTTCCCCTGGAGAACACCAGCTCTGACACTCCCCAGCTGCATGTGGCTCTGTCCCCACTGCTCCCTGGCCTGGCCATCCAGCCAGTTTCCACCCAGCAAGCTGTGCACCCAAGCCATGAGCAGCCAGTTTCTCCTGGAGAACACGTTGGGAAGGGGTGTCAAAAGCTTTCCTAAAATCCAGGTAGACAACATTCACAGCCTTTTCCTCTTCTGCTTAGCATGTCACCTTGTCAGAGAAGGACATCAGGTTATTCAAGCAGGACCTGCCTTTACAAGACTGCCAGAGGAGTCACTGCTACCTCTAGACTCTATCTCAATTTAACTGAAATCTATCTTTTTGGTGGGTTACCTCGACAGTGACTCTGTCCTATTCATATCAGGCGTAGTCCTAATTGTGGAATATCTCAGCTGGGTCATGGCAAGGTGGCAGTGCAGTGCCATCAGCATCCCAAATGTCCTGTGGCTGGGTAACACCTGGCCACTGTCAATTCCCACAAGGACATGTGACATAACCTGGATGTAACCTGAACATGCGCCATGGTGGCTGGGTACCCACATCTTCCCCTGCTCCCATGTCCTGCCACCATAAACACAGATAATCCCCAGCTCATGCTCAATCAGTCCTTCTGAAACCACTTCATGGGCTTGAATTTAAGCTCTGCTTTATGACCGAGGGAGCACAATCCTTGCAAAGCCCCAGTAATCATAATACGTGGAGGCAGAATTGATACATGTGGGCTTTTTCTATCACTCAATTAAATGGTTAGTTTATGCAACATGCCGTCTTTTTGAATCAAAGCTGGGTCACTGTTAGGCTGAGGTAACATTAATTATTTTTCCGCTTGTCGGATCCCATGAAAAGGATGTGAAAATGGCCTGTTTATGAAAGAGTGCGGGCAAAGGCTGTGAGCTGATTATGTCAAACATATTCAAAGCTTCCTCTGCAAAAGGGATTGTGATCAACAAAGCATAGCCCACACCTGCACCCATTTCACAATGAAAGTTGTTAGGACCATGAAGCTACTGGGGGAAAAGAGAGGTTGCATTAACCCTTTTGGGGAACGGGATCCTCTGCTGTGGTATTCACACACATGCACTAAGTTGCTTTTCTCAGTCCCTCGAGGGGGTCCCAAGAACATTACTCCAGGAGCAAAACCAGTCTTTCTCACCTAAGTTTTTCTATGAATTGTCTTTCCTAAGCTGGATGGAACAATCAGATTGATGAATTTCCTCCTGCTCTTTGCTGAGCTCCGAGGGATGTTGCAGAGAAAAGCTGTCTGTGCTGAAGGAGCAGGAAAGCAGTGAAGCTCAGCCCCCAGTCCCAAAAGTTCTGTTCAGGGCAATCCTGGCACCCTCAGGGCAAGTGTCTATCACAGGGATCACACTGCTGGAGTCAGGCCACCTCCTTAACAAAAAATGAATCTGCCTGGAAGGCAGGAAGAGAGAGAGGTGTGCTCTCAGGGAAAGCTGAACTGCATCCCAACTGCAGGCTAGTTATCATACCCCATTTTTTTTTACTCACCCCATTTTCTTGCAGGCCTGTTGGTTATACCACTGCTGGATAAGATGGTCTGAATTCAGCACTGAGCCTGGCTGGAGCAGGAGGTTGGACCAGAGTTGTCCTGTGGTCCCCACCAACCCACAGGTGATGCTGTGATGGGCAGAGCTGTGTCCTTATGAATTCTCACAGGGCAACCGTGCATGTGCTGCTTTGTGGGGAAAGATGGGACAGAGCAGACTGCCAGCATCTCTCTACACATGCTTAGTATCTGCTCTCCCTTTTCTCATTTGGGTGGCAATGCTCAAGAAAACAGATTTAGAGCAAGTGTGACCTCCCTGAGAGCCTGTGGTGAAGCCTGGCCAGGTCACAGTGCAAGCTCAAAAGGCAAAATGGGTGCATTCACTTGGCATTTTCCTGCAGCACCCCAGGAATTGTGCAGGAAAGAGCTCAACACTCAGAATCCTGATATCTGACCTCCTTTTTTTTTTTTTTTTTTTTTTTTAATGGAGCTCCGAGAAGGTCACAGTTCCACCTGTGTGGGAGTTTTCAGCTCCTCCTGTTGGCTGGATGAGCCCTCCATGAGCAGATGAGCTCTTTGACAAACTCCTCTGAAGCCATCTGAAGTCAACCATGGCACACAAGATCCACCCCAGGATAAAGATGGTACTAAAAATTCAAGTTTCTGTTCATGTCTGCTGTGGTTCAGCAGATTTTCCTGGCTCTGTCCCCTAAATCCTTTCTGGCTCCTGTGCCAACTCAGTATTGTCTTATGGCAAGACCTGGGACAATCCTTTAATTCAACAAAACTTCTATTGATTAATGTAAGAATTCTGCCTTAATAAGGATGCCATAGACTAATTGCATTTGTTCTAATTAATGCTCCTGAGGGGGGATCTAGAAATGTCCTGCTAAGCATCACATAATATAAAACCAGATTAAGGAAAATCTCCACCTGACTCTTATCAAGTTTGAATTTTTCCCTGATTCATTTCATGATGTTAAAGAAAATATTCCTCTTGTAGGTATTAAGACACTTCCAGACCGATTTTCCCATGTATGCTCATGTAAAATAATATTGAAATAACTCTACCCTGATTATGGAGCAAAAGTAATTACACAATAAACCTCTAAAACTCACATATTTTCACATCCTCAGGTTGGGTTTTGGAGTCTTTAAAGATGAAATGCTATAAAAAGCACTGGCTAAATGCTTTTTGGTTGGGCTCTAGTCTTATGTCTGGGCCATGGTAACTGGAAATGAGTAAGAAAGCAAGAAAGAGATGTCAGTGACTTAGGTAAGAAGGTGAGGAGGTAATTTTTTCCTTATCAAGTGTTCTCAAAGACACTTTAACCTTGTTTGGAAACAAACAATCAAACAAAACCTCCAAATACATAATCTAGCAATCCTCATAATTAGCATGGAGCAAGGAAAAGTGAGTTTGGTAAACAAAAACTCAGCTAAGAAACTATTCTTGATTAATATGAACAGCGGTTGCTGGAATAATTGTTTTATTTAAAAATCCTTCTTTTTTTTCTTTTGATAATTTAAATCCCTTCCCTCAGGAGTTTTAAATAGCTCCAAATATTTAAAAGGAGAAGAGGGTGAGAGCATTTTAGTTTAACAAATGCTATGAGCTCTTTTGAGAGCATAATAAAGATGTTATAAATGATGGAGAATAGTCACTATTTGATTGTAATTATGTAGCAATACACTAGATCTCTCAATAGTATTTGTGAGGGTCATTACACAAATCAGACTATGGCTTTCTGCACAATAGTTGGTTCAATCATGAATACACCTCTTTAGAAACCAGAATTTCCCACTTGCAGGATATTTCCTTGTTTCAATTATTTATTCCTAAAACTTTAATGAAAAGCTAAAATACCATCATTTTCCTGGAAATTATACCCTGCAAAATGTTATAAATTGAAAGTGTCGGCATGTGGACATATTTTCCATATATTTTTTTCCAAAATCTTAGTGTTTCAATGCACTCAATGGTATTGTAAGCCAAAATGCTCGATTTTGATTTTTCCCCTTAGGAAAAAAAAAAATTAAATGCTTTTTAGACTAATAACTTCTCATGACAATTTTGTGGTGAGAAAACAGCAAGATAAGACCAAACCAGCTTTTAAAGGGACTGAAATATTTGTGGAAAAATGTAAACATGAAGCCTGTCTGAAGAAAAGTTTCTGCTTCCAGGATGTGGCATTTACAAGCAATCCCCTCCTCTGGCTGAGAGCAGCTGCCAATGCCCAGCTGGAGCTTGGCAGCCTCTGCAGCCTCTGTGCCTCCAGGCTCTCCTGCAGGTGGGACTTTGCCAGCTCCAGGCACTGTGAAATTGTGCTGCTGCTCTGTGGGCTGCTGTGGACACCGTGCAGCATGGCCAGCAAGGCTTCTTGAGCAGTCCCTGCTACACCCACTCATCTTTTCCTGAAAATTATTTCTGCTCCTGGAGTACCAGCCAAGGTGCAGCATGCTCGGGGGCCAGGTTGGTGACACTCATCCCATCACAGGCAAGTGTCTGCCCAGCCCCTTGCTCCATCTGAGCCAGCCCCAGGCTCCTCTTCTCATCAGGGGAGAGAAACTGGATTTCCCAGAGCTTCTTTAATTCAGTATCTGCATCTGACTGATGGAACAAGCCCTACTTGGCAGCTCAGGAGCAGACATCTTCCATACAGACATCTGCAATTAGGTGAGATGAGTGCTGACTATCTATTCACAGCTGATTTGGCTATTCCTGTTCCTTTCCCTTGGAAAACCACTGGAACACCTGACAACCAGCAGAACTCCTCAGGCACTGCCCATGATATTTACCCACTGTGGCATCTGGGGCATCAGCACCATGAGCTGACTTTCCTCAACCGTTTTCTCTTTCAGTGTGGAAGCAAGGTGAGGACACAAACCCTGTAACAGCACAGATATAGGAACTGCAGTATGTATGTAACTCCAGCTAAATTCTGTAAGGGCTCCTGATAGACTTTTTTTATGGTTTTGTCATGTGTGCCTTGAATGATTCACCCCCATGTTCACATCACAGCCTGTAGAACTGCAGAGACCCCTCACAGCCTGGCCCTGAAGGTCCAGTATCACTCCACAGGTGATGTCCACAAACCCTGTCCTTAGTCTGGGAATAGGAAACTGGCATTCTGACACAAGTGTAAAGCAGGAATGAGGTGTTATTGTCATCTTGGATTGTTCAGCAGCCGAGATAACACCAACATTTCAGAAGGGAGGAGAGGATGAAGATTATCTGTAACCTCTTTCCTCCTTGGTGGTGGTTTTTCATGACATGTGGTTTGTTTTGTTTGTTTTTTCTTCATTGGAACTGAGTTCCAAACAGGTAGTGAATGGAATTAAAAGCTGTTTGCTTACTTTCGGATTTTAACCTAGAGGTGTATCTTCTCCACTTCTTTTTATTTCTCCTTTTTCCACATCTTTCTCCAGAATCTCCAGTGGCAGATGCAGTTTCTTCTCAAAGGAAACGCCAGCAGGACATTTACTGACTTTTCCTCTCCTCCAAGGGCTTGACTCATAATTATACATGGAAAGATACACAAGAGATTATAAGAGGAGTAGCAGGCAGCCAAAACCAAACTGATTTATGTATAGTGTGTGACATATGGCAACATGAGACAAGATCTCTGGCTTACGGGCACTCTGGCAAGACATGAGGTGCATCCTGTGGCAATGCCTTGTGTTTGCAGAGCTCCCAATTCTGCTCTGTCCTAGTTTCTTTTCCACTCCATCTTCAAGTCTTCAGTGAGAGAATCCCAACCTTCCTTGGCCAGTTCTGACTCAGGCACTGCTTAGACACATGCATGGGTGAGAACCACACAGCTTCAAGGGATAAAGCATCTCAGGGAACATTTTTATCCCATTTTCACAGACTGCAAATGCAGGTATTGATATCCCATTTATCTACCTCAGAAGGGAGTGTGAGGGCAAGTTAAAGCATCATGTAGTTGTCAGTTATTTTTTCTATTGTCATGGAAAGCCTGAACATACAAGCAGGCAGTCTGGCTCAGATCACAGCTCTGCTGGCCCAGTCATGTCTCCAACAGGATCAAGAGCAGGAGTTTGGGAAACGGTTATCAGGATAAATCAAGACCCTTGTCTTTACCTTTATGTAGCCTTCACCTGTTTCACTCTAAGCTGAAATAATAGCAAAGGATTGACTATTGCTTTAATTGCCTTTCCTTTCCTTATCCCTCTTTCCCTGGAAATGAGTCACCATGGGAGACAGGGAAGTCAGGAGGTGTCTGCTGTCAATGGGAAAAGCAGCTCTCAGTCAAAGGCAGCGGGGCAAACCTGCTTCCTACAACCAGGAAGGGAGTGGAAATTTCCATGGGGCTGGTGCTTGTGGGTCCCACCAGTCTTGCCTGCAAGCCCTCTACCTTTGATTCCAAGGTCTCCTCACAATGGACTTTTTAATGCATCATTCTGCCTTTGATGACTACTGCCAGATTATTTTTCTTATCTGACTTAGGAAAGATCTGACAGGATCAGTTAGCTAGCTCCAGGGTAGGTTCTTTGAAAAGCAATGATTTAACAAGGCTTTCTTTTACCTCTTCTTGGGGTTCTCCAAACTTTCTGGTTTATCCAGCTCTGATACACAGCACTGCCCTCAGCAATGCCTGGACAGGCTCGGTGGAGGTGCTGGCACAGCCTGACCCACAGCTGTAATTCCTCCCTCAGTGGGGCCATGAGGATGTGGAGAGCATCTCCAAATGCAGCCCAAGGACAAGGGAAAGCCTCTTTGGGCAGCATGGAGGTGCTTGGAGTTAGCAAGGGGGTAAGCACCGAGTTAATCTGCACTAAAAGTGGCTGCCAGAATGCTCTGGCTGTGCATTCCTCTCCCCTTTTGGCCTCTGCACAGCCCTGGGTGAGGGTGGAGGGAGAAATGATCCCCACTCAGCTGGAGCTGGACGCCAATAAACTCTCAGTGCTCAGCTGGCATTGGCTGGTCCCAAAGTTGAGGGTTTGCTGGGATGGAGGGGAGAGCAGCAGCCACCCCAGACAGCTGGGACCCCATAAGAGAATGGGGGGGACACAGGATCTCAGCAAGCAGCAGGCAGCTGGGTCTCCTCCATGGGAAAGGCCACGTGGAGCTGCAGGGTGAGAGGTGTGTGTGGAGGAGCTGTGCTGTGGCACTGTGGTTCGTGGCTCTGTCAGGCACAGAGTGGCTCACGGAGGGGTCGCATGCTTGAGCAGAGCTGAGCAATTCACAGTCAGAGCTATCAAAGCAATGACCCAGCTCCTCTAACACGCTGTCTGAAATCGTGTGCAGAAACTAGAGCACTAAATTTTAATGCTCCATTGTACCCTTACAGACAGGCCAACAATGATGTTTTACATCTACACGTCACCTTCCACACCAGAGAATCCCATTGGGAAGGTCTGGAGAGAGTTCAGGGAACTCTGGGGGCTAATGGCATTATGTAAAATGTCCATACAGGCACACAGCAGCTCAGTGAAGTATAATCCTGCTCTCCTCCCAAAGCTGGAAAACTTTTAATGGGGGAAGATAATAATTTCACACACTGTGGACACACAGAGGATTCTGAATTTACCAAATTTGCTGCCTGTGCCTAAGCTAATGCTCTCACTGTAGCCCTGTTGAGTACAGGGCAGGCAGAGACATCCCATAACCATCCAAACCAGTGGAAGGAGATGGACAAGACCACTGATCATCTGCAAGAAGGTGGAGAGACTCTCCAGTGTTAGGGTGACTGGAAAGCCCTTCATGGAAAAAAGGAGCCCAGGAAGGAGAGAGGAAAAGAAGCTGTGTGGAAAGGGAGGGGGCTGTGGGAACAGCACAGGGCTTGCAGCAGTGGGGCTGCCTGTCTGCTGGGACCTTTGCCATTTGTCCAGATTGGAGCTGGTGATACAGCAAAACTCTTTCTCTCTTCATTTTTTGTTATTCAGACAGATAGAGCGTTTCTTTGGTTGCCATACAGAATTAATTTCAGATCTGATGCCAGAGGATATTCGATATGAGATCTGAAAAGCGCTGTGTGTTAATTCATAATGCTGTCTGTGCTGGAACACGTTGCAAGACTTTGAATCTCACTCCATGTCAGTGCCATCAGATACACCTTAATGCAATGAGGTGTAACGCCCAGCTAAAGAAAAGATGTGACACCTTTGCTGTAAAGCTAACAGAAAACTCGCCAAAAGGGAACAAAATCCCATTTGGCAAAGCCTCAATCAGCTCAGGGGAAATTCAGCATTGAGAGTAAGTGTTCCCAGTGCCCAGCACAGAGGGTATGGAGGGAATTCTCAGAGCAGAGAGGGAAAGGAGGTGTTGGCAGCAAGGTACTTTAGATAACATTGCTCCTGATCTTGCCTGAGATTCACCCCCTGCTCCAAGGCTGGGAACAACTCTCTTGGATTCACCTGTTTGGATAAAGAGCTTCCTGCCTCTGGCTCTGCACTGCCTCCCTTCCTGCCCAGGCAATTGCACTATAATCCCCACTCTTTAAAATGTTTCATACAATATATTTGGGTAAGCTTGCAGATGGTGTACATAGGCAATATGTGCAGTCCTCACACCTGGTGCAGATGTGGATTCCACATCTGTGGCAATGACCACGTTCTCTGCCACTTCAGACAGTGGAACTCTAAGGAGTTTCAAAATATGTGTACCCATCTAAATTTCTTCTCATGCAGGTGTCTGTTCCCCTCTGTGTGTTTGGCTGTTGCTGGAGGGAAAATATTTTGTACATTAAATATGGAAATCTACTCATGCAGAAATTAGGGTGTTCAGAACTCTCTAGATCCAGATCACTTTAGTTTTCTTGCCCTCCTTTTCCAAGCACGCTGTCATCTGGCTGTCCATCCCACATGGGATGTAGCACACATCCAGCAAAAGCCTTGTGCTGTGCAGATGGAGCAGGGTGCCTTTAGCAGAATCTTCATCAGACAGCAAGATGGGAGTTGTGTATTAAAAGGTAATTGCTTAGCATGGTTTCCTGTAATTTTAATTTTAAAGTGTGCAAAAAATAGACTAGATACCTTTAGTGTATTTTTTGTTCATACTCATCATCTTCCAAGTGATTATTCAGTATGCAAAACATGAAAAACGAGAGAAGAGACTCTGAAACCTGCTCAGAGAACGTGAGCCCACAGCCAACCTGCTGCAGTAGTGTGGTGATCTTCATACAGGTCCAGCACTCTCCATCATTCATTTCCAGGGGGAAGCCCCTGGTCAGTTTTCACATTTGGCCCTACAAAATTAATTCAAATGGTTGTGATGGTGACAGATTTTAATAGCTTGCAGCATCCAACATTTTTTTAAGTGAACCACAGAATCATTTAATCTATCATGGTGGGGAATAGGATTTCTGACATCTGTTTTCACTTTTAGATATTTGTGCAGGATATTTGTCTTGCCATCAGTATGGACTTCTCCATTAGACTGAGCACCATTCCTGCCACTTTATCCCTTAGACCTCTTATGGGAGTGATCCTGCAAAGTGACAGCTGACACTGAAGCTGGCACTGAGAGGGATGGCCACAGGAAAGATGAGGTTGTGATGAATGATATAGTGTCACTGGGAGTGACCCAACTGCTTGACACCTTTTACTGCAAAAGCAGCTCTCCAAGCCCCACAGCTGCTTTCCTGACCTGCAGCCACTTCTTTTTATCAGGCAAATGAGGGTTTGACCCTGTTTTTCTGATGGTTCACCATTATGGGAACTTTAACACCCAGAGCAATTTTGTGGTCAGAGCACTGGGCTAACAAGCAGAAAATTAAGTTAAGTTGTGGCTTTGGAATAGATACCGACATGCCCATGAGGCAGCTCCCCATCTAGAAAATGAACATATTCATACCTTCTTACACTATTGATTGTCTTCTGTACTTACCCTAGAAAATCTCTGTCAGGATGTAGAGTAATTGAGAGGAGGACTGAATTTGGTCAGCCCCTGTGGCCACTACTGTGCCTCTTCTCTCCCTGTCCACCAGTCCTCACAGCCCAGAAGGTAAATTCCTCTACAACTGATGACAAAAATTAAATATTCCCCAAGACAAGGTCTGAAGCCAGTCAGCATTTTGGTTTTGGTTTTGGTTTTGGGAAGTGACTGCCTACAGTTGCTGCTTCTGCTGTGACACAGAGCTTCTGACCAGCCTAGAAATATACTCCTGTTTCATTTGTTGATAAAAATACATTGGATTGCTAAAAATGAAAAGACGTGTTCAGTGCTGGGCACAAGGAATGGATAAAGGGTCAGCCATGGTGATGATCTGGAGTGTGAAAGCCTCTACACATAAAAGAGGAAGTTTTTTTCTGTACAAACAGGAACTTGTGTACTCAATGCACACAAAAGGCAGCCAATGGCTCACCTTAAGAAACAAAAACTTCTTTTCCTCAAAACTTCTCTGAGACAGTAAATGGACTCTGCCTATAATTTTATTAAACACTCTAGACACTTTTTCACATGCAACTTGACATACTTTGAGTTACTCTGCCCATCCTGTTCCTCACAATATTGTTGTTGATTCAGTACAAAATGTACATGCATAGCACAAAGAAAATGAACAGGGAAGGCAAAGGAAAATCTAAATGCAGGTGACAATTAATTTGGATGGAGAGCCATTATGATCACTGTTCAATGACCTGCAGACACCACACTCTATTCAATAACTGATTATTCCCCTCTTCAGCTGATCCCACTTCAGGTCTCCTGCAGCTTTTTGCAGCTTTTACAAATAACAGAGTAGTAAATCTCAGCTCTAAGATTTGGAATCTGAAGACACTTATGTGCCTTTCCTGTCTGCTGGTGGAAGCTCTGATTACAAGTCTGAGTTCGAGCACAGAGGAATGAGCAGCTGATACCAAAAAAATATCTGTATCAGTCATAACCTACAAGGGAAGACAGAACAAACTGGGATTGCTTAGCATAAGGAGGAGAGGACAGAGTGGAAATAGGATATTGGCCTTTAAATATATAAAAACCTGCAGTGGAAAAGAAGGGAATGGTCTGTTCTCCATGGCCATGGGGCAGCACAAACAGTAAGGGTGTCTGATTTCAATGAAACCATTAGGAAATATTTCCAGCAGCAAGGTCAGGATGCAATGAGGTGGTTTTTCTGAGCAGACTGCAGTACTGGACACCTTCAGAAAGTCTACCCAGTTTACAGAACAGACTTGACATATGGAGACTTTTTAAAGTCCCTTGCAGACCAGTTATGAAGCCAAAATTGATGCATTGGTTAGATAAGTGGGTTTCTGATATCTCTGCACTTTTTTCCCTATAATTTTAAAATTGAAGGTGGAAGAATTCATGCCCCTGGATTGACAACTGTTATCAGACGAGGAAAACAAATAAGAACAATAACACCTGAGCATCACAGTTTGCCAGATCAGAATATAAAAGGCAGAATTAATAAATCATGATAGAAACTCAAAAGTTACTGAATCTGAAGAGGAGCCAAAGCCCTCCATTTAGTCCTTGTTTCATCAGACTGGTGAGCAAGAATGTAATCATGCAGTTCAGCAAGCCTTCAGCATGTGTGTGCACTCAAACATGAATATATGTGTGTTTGTACACTCTAACTTTCAAACTTATTTTACTGATGGTAATAGAGTGGAATTCCTGTTTTCCAAAAAATATTTGTTCTCATTCAAAAGCAAAAGTTTATTTAGCCATCCTTATGATGATGAAGGTTCCATTCAGAACAGATATGTAAACACATTTTAGTAGCAAATCTCATCTCTGAATTTTTAACTATATACATTTTCAATTGTGGCCATGTTAAGATTAGAGACAAAATGCTATTTCTTCTGATTTTTGAGATACTGGCAATCAATTTACTTGTCTACATTCTCTACATTTCTGATTACACAAAGTTAAAACTGCATGACCTATTCAGGTGTGATGTAGCATTTATGGTGAACTGCATATTTTTAAAACCTTGCATAGACAGGAAGTGTGTAAAAAAATCACAGATTTTTGAAGCTGTGAGCATTAAAATGTCACAGACTGCTGAGTGACAGCCACAACACACACTTGATCATGTTTTATTAAAATAATGTTTGCTTGATATTGCTGTCTGTGACTTACTTATTTTTCATTAAAAAGGTAGATTTTAGAAGTCCATGTATTAGTTTGTCATTAGGAGGCTGACATTGCTGTACTGCTATTGCATTTATTGTCACTAATGCTACTTGAGGACATGTGGGCCAACCAACAATGGGTTTCTGTGGTCCTTAATGAAGGACATTTCCTGAGCAATAGGCAGAATTTGCTCCATGTCAAAAATTGTTATATATTAGACGACAGTGGCAGCAGTAACTGCTTGTGATCATATGCCCTGAGTAGGTAACACTACATTGAGCTTTGTACAGTTAACTTGTAAACATTCCTGGGGAGGGGGATTCCTCTTGGGAGTTGGCTTTGTAACCGAGAACATTGCTAACCTTGGTTGGGAATTTATTCTATTTCCAATTCCTTCTTCCTGCAGTTCCCAGAGTACAACTGCTTTCTGCTAAAATAATTCAATCCATGGATTGCATTCACTTGTACCTACACCAGAAATTCCTCAGCATCCTTCAAATGTCAGCTGACAGCATTCCTTGCTTCCTCTCATGGACTTGGTCTGCACCTGGTAAGCTGGACACACCTTTTCCTCATCTTTCCCCCAACACAGCCTTTGCAAGGGCTTTACACACACAGACTGTCCTCAGCACTGCATGCCTGAGGTCCCAAATACCCTGAAGCCTCCCAGTCCCTGGGAGCTGCTCGTGCAAGTTAAATTGATTTCAGCATATCCCAAAATTGGCTTTGCTATTTAAGACCTTAAACACCAACTCCAGACTTCTAAACTTGAAAATTGAGCCTTGACTGCTCTTCTCTCCTATTCCCCAAGGTGTGGGGCAGACACAGCTCAGTGGAGCCACACCAGTGCCATTTGCAGAGCAAAGAGGAAGCACCAGGGTAGAATAATGCCCTTGAATGTGACTTTTGCAGGATGATGACATTCCATGTGCCCAGGCTGTCCTGTTATCCTGGCAAGCAGAGCCTGGATGGCAGGTGCTGGCCCAAGTTCAGGTGCACACAGGCCTGTGGAGCCCTGGTCACCACCAGCACTGCCACCACAGCCCTGAGAGGGCTGTCATGGGTCTGTGCTCTCCAGGGAAACTCAGAGCTCAGGGGCAATGGAGCTCCCCAGAAACCTGAAATGAAGGACAAGTGTAAGGACTGTCTGAGTCCCGCGATTACTGTTCTTTTGCTAATGTGCTTCGCGCTGTTCTCTTTATAAATTACTGAATTATCCTTAGGAACAAAAGGTATTAGGGTCCTGCAAGCTTCTCTCAGTTTGTGGTAGGACTAATTCATTAATGTGGCTCCAACAGGAATGTGTGCAATGTTCTTTCTAATTGGACATGACTGGTCAAGAATGACTTGGCCTCCATCCAGATCACACTGTCACTTATGCTGTATAATAAGCTACTACTACTGGCCCATGAATCAATTTTTAAACAATCTCCAGTAATGAACTTGGACGGCCCATTGTTGTTGACAAAGAAATGCACAGTCCTGCTATTGTCAAGGGGCTCAATTATGGGTTCTTGCTGATAAAATAGAGGAGGGGGAAATGGGGAGGGCGGTCTATGGACAGTAGTGACAGACTGAAAGAAGTGTTTCATCTCTGGGGTCCTTACAGAGGATGACAAGCCAAAAGGTCAGTTTCATAGAGGTTTAACTTGAAATGTCTGAGGACAAAAAAGGCATCTAGAATCATTAGGAAATGTGAAGTTTGACTTGCACCATTGGAAATCCTTAATATATTATTTTAACTGTAGAACTGACAAACTCTTTGCCCGCTGGGTGGGAAACGGAGGTTAAGGAAAGTAAGAGCTTTATATTTCTCCAGTGGGGGGGAATAAACAGGTTAATTTTAGTAACTCTGGGAAGAGTCTGTGAGGAAACTGTCAATGTTTCAGCCCATTTGCCATTGTCCTGAGCCAGCGGAGTCACGGCGGTTCGCGGGAGAGGCTGCTGCCGGCGCTGGCTGCTGGGCGCCGGGCTCCCAGTGCTTTCCCCTCAAATAACCTCACCAGTCACTGAAATGTCAGGGCTCTGCCCAGTTCCCCCTGCCTGAACCAGCCTCATCAGCACGGCAGCGCTGCTCCAGCACTGAGCACTTTGTTCAGAATTACTCGCACGTTACCGGGATTCCCTGAGCCCGACGGCGTAAAGAGGAATATCTCTGCAGTGCTCTTAGCAGCTGGGCCTGGCTGGTAGAAGATGTGCTTGAAATACTCTTCCTAGCTGAACAACACCTTACAAAGCAAGCTCCTTGTCATGCCCATGTGGGGCCACACTTGCCAGCTCTTTTTGTTAAAAGCTTTAATAACACCATGCAAAGTCAGGGAGTTGATACCAGGTTTCTTCCATCAGAAGAAGACACTGCTGTGATCCCACAGAAGAGTGCCCACCCAAGTTAGAGAAAAAACAAGCAGGGTGAAGATTTCCAAGTGAATATGTCCACTGGGCCCATGAGTAAAAACTTTCTCTCTTTCCTGGTGATTTCATCACAAAGATGGAAGGGTGCAGGGGGGGCTGCACTGGGCAATTCCACCACGTACTTGCCAGGAGGATGAGTCACTTCTCCATCTGGATAAGACACCTTGTCTCCATTCCCCAGCCACAAAACAGGACAACCTAAGTGCTTTTGAAAGGCCAGCCTTGAGCAGGGCCAGTGGGTGGGACATGATGAGGAGGGGTCCAGCAGGGAATGGGGAATTGAGCACATGCAGAAACTTCACTGTAACAGGAGTGAATCTGGACATACAAGGCTGATGCCTGCTCAGAGGTGGAGTCTGAGCCACACCTGCTGCTGGGAAGGCTGCTGGGGCTTGTCCAGCAGATGGGCTCTTCTCACAAGTCAGTCCTTCCAAAGCCCTTCAGCAGAAAGGGGAGGGAAGGTGTTGGGGACACCATGCTCAGCACACCCCAGCTTGAGTCAGGGAGAGATGCCCCAGGACCACACCTGGCTGCACACAGGGACCTGGTGGAGCATGTTGTGCAGAGAGTCCATGAAGCAGCAGAGGACAATCCCACATGGAAGAATGTAGCTTGGCATTGTTGGCTTTTTGTCATTGCTCAGACCCCCAGCATACAGAAAAACTCAGCTGGGACAAATCTGGGGAGGCTGTCAGCAGAGGAAGGTGCTGGTTAGTGGGCAGTAGGGCCTTTGCAAAGACAAGCTGCCAGTGTTGGAATATGTCCTTAGGACATGATCCTGTGTGCTGGCACTCCTTCTCTGAACTTCTGAAATAGCCAGCTTGCAGGTGACTCCCAAATTTCACAAGGAAAGAAAGGTAAGCTTCCTGTCCCCATTCTCCCATCTGGCAAGAAACTCTCCAGAACTTGCCCTCCTGTGAATATACCCAGACCTGTGGTGCTAATGGTTTGTGATTCACCAGGCAGGAATGCATCTCTACATCCAAAAACTGGGCTCTGGTTTTTCCATTGCTCACTGGGATAGAGAAAAGGAAGGGATTTGAGCCCAAGAAAGAAAAAAGGGCTGTGGGGTGAAGAGTCACAGGCATGGGGGGATGAGGACTGGCTTTCTATCCAGCACATTGACCCAAAGCTCATTTCAGTCAGCAGAGAGCTGAAGACAGCCCTTGTGCCTACTGACAGAATCCTGAGACACCATCATGCCCTGAGCAAGTCGCACTGCAGCAAGCCTGGTCCATGGGACAGAGCCAGATGTCCCAGCAGAGGTAATTCCCACATCAGCCAAGGTCTCTGTAGGGGCTGAGCGGAGGAGAAAGGTCTTGGGAGCTGGAGCTGTTTGGGCCCTGGCTGCAAACCCTCTCCTTGCAGAGCCAGAGACTGCAGGGGCCGTGTTCGGTGCCTGTCTCAAGTCTGGGCGACCCCGTCTGTTCCCATTAGGAGGCCCAGGCGGTAAATTGGGCCCTGAATATATAATTAAGCAAAGGGCACCATCCTGAAGCCAAGGTTCACACTGATTTGTTGTGGCTGGGGTGGGAACAGCCCTTTGCAAATCAGTCGCAGGATGTTGCTCCTAGTCAGCTGGAAACTTGGTAGCTCAACTCCATAAAAGCTGGATCTAACGCTTCAGCTCCCCAGCTGGTTTCAGCATCCTGACCAGCACGCAATCCTGTGGCTTGCTTTTCTGCACGACAGTCTGGAAACCTTCCTTGAGAGCCTCTTGTTTGCTGGCTGCCAGGATTTGCCATGCAGATTCTTGCCAAAGGGATAATATAAACAAAGCATAATGTCAAGTTTCCCACACAAGTAAGATGATCTATTAGCACTGCACTTTGTACTAATTATTGCACAGTGGGTGGGGGCTTGTGAAAGGAGATTTATGCATTCAGCTAGCCTCACTTTTATTATTTGTAAGTACTTTTTGGCAAGGAATGAGCGAGATATGTATTTTATTGTTACACTGTTGCAAACATCCTAATCTTCCGCACTCATTAAAACCTCATAACAAATAGTAAGAATGATATATTGCAGCCACAACGAGCATCTCATTCATCCCCAGGTGGGGGGAGGGGGAGGGAGAGGCAGGACAGGGCAAATTTGGTTTTTTGGGCCATGGTCATATTTGCATCATTTGGATGCAGGTAGCTGAAGGGAGGAAATCGGGGTTGGATGAGGAAAGGTGGTGGGATACCAGAGTGGATGGGGAGCTCTGAGGTATCAGCGTGGAAGAATGATGCTGCTGCCTCAAAGTGAGAGTCAACACTCCCAGAAAGAAAAAGCCCATTTGTGCCCCTCCTGGCATGAAACAGTTAAGCTGTACATCTGCTCTGGGAAGTCACATCACTACCAAGGGCAGCCAGGCTTGCAAGACCTGTGCCCATGTGTCAGGTCCTGGCATGAGGAAGAGTCTGGGGCACCTTGGGAAGGTATCTCAGAGTATTTCTGCACTGCCTGGATCAGCAGTGAAAGGGCCCCAGAATGAGCACAGTGCCCCAGGTGGTCCTTGGTACATTCACTGCTGCATGCTGTACCCATGGGATTGGTGTTGGGTGAAAGCCAACCTTTGTCTGTTGTTTTAGGGGAAAAAAAAGTCCAGTGGAAATTGTTGTCACAGGTTAAAGGGCTTTGATAGCACTTCCAGGGCCTCAGAATGGTTTGTAGGGCATTTTTTTACTGCAAACCCTCAGGTAAAGATCAGAAAAGATGACCCAGGGTCATGCATGCACTCTTGGCACCTTGGAAAAGATTGCAGGAAGAGGTAATGGAAATGTGACAGGAAATCCAGTGAGACACAGTCCCACCTGCTCCCACCCAAATCTGCACACCACAGCTGCCAGAGCCATCCCTACCTGGCTCATGCTTACCTGGGTGAGATGAGAGCTGAGGAGCTCTGTTCAGAGCTGATGGCGTTTCTCAGCATTTCCTATGCAACCAGAGCCCGTCTTGCTCCACTGTTGAGTCATCTGAGGGGTTGGGTTAAGAGGACTTCCATCCTCTTCATCCATCATCCATCCCACCCAGAATACTGTATTTTAAATAATGTCATCCAGGCTGGGCACGAGCCCAAGGCTGCTGCCAGCCCAGGACCTTTGCCCTGCTCAGAGCCTGTTCAGGTGTCCTTTCTCTCTTCACCTGCTTCTTCCAAAATACCACTCTTGCTCTGTCTCTTTGTAGCCTCCCATAAGTTACATCCCTGAACTGACTTCTGGTCACAAGGGAGGACAGTGTGACCCAGAGGCCATCTTTTTATCCCTCCAATCTCAAAACTCTTGGCATCATCTCTTTTCTTCAGTTTCAGGCAAATAAAGTTTTGGGACGGGTCAAAAACTACAACACGGAAGTTTTGAAATATTTGGGAATGGCTCCTGCATTTCCCCAAGTTTGTATGAGTTTTCCAGTTCTTGTTGGCTTATCCCCAGGATGTTGCTTGGGGAAAGGAAAAAAAAACTCCAACCAAATCCAGGTAAGATGGAAAAAGAGAAAAATGGTTGAATTTAGGATGTTGTAGATATTGTTTGGACTTTCAGCCTATAGAAAGTGTTAAAGTATAGAACACTTCACAGAGATACTTTTTGAGGTTTTTGTTTTATGTTTTTAAATATGTCCCTTCTAATCCTAAAAGTTCCATCCCCCTTCCTCTGGCTGAGCTCTGTTACTGCAATGGCACCATGCTCCCAGGGGACCAGGAGAGCATGTCCCCATGTGGGAACAGGATAATCACACACTCTGGGCCTCTGCCCTGACATGGATATCGGAGATGGAAGGATATCCTGCTCTGCTCCACCATCTGGAAGCATGGGCAGATTGTTCATTACACCAGAGTTGTGACATGGCTAATAAAAATGCAGAGGATTGGGTCCATATCTGTGTTGGATGCTCAGCTGGAAGAGCAGTGCTGGGTGGAGAGGCTGGTTTCCCATCTTGCCATCAGCATGTCCAATAAAGTATGTTCTGGAGACAGCTTCTGGAGAAAGCCTGGCTCCTCTCTGGGGTAGGAAACAGAAGTAAAGGGGAGAAACCTTGTGCCTGAGACAGGAAAAATGAGGATTAAGGAAATTGTCAGCACTAAGTAACTCATCCCTCAGGCTTAAGTTGCCAAAACAGAGATCAAAAAATGCACCCAGCAAGGAAGGGCTTGATACTGTCTTGGGAGCCACTAGTGTGAACCCAAATTACTCCATTAAGGATCAATTACTCCCAAATGCAGGCACACACTACTGGATGAGGGATTGCTAAGGGTGCTGTTGCTGCTGCTGGTAGCAGGGGACCATCCTCAAGTCTGCCCCACCACCCCACTCTAGTGTGAAACTCCACCTGAGCAACCTTACTTCACTCCTCCCTATCACCAGCAGCCCCTTCAGCAGCTAAACCCCTGCCCAGCCACACTTGCCCATCCTTATTTGACATTTTCATCTTTTCAGACCTTATCCTGATAATAAATTTGAGCCAGAACTGGGAAACTCCCTCCTCCAGCTGGTGTCTGCTGTAATCTGGTATTCTTCCTGTTATCACCTTCCTCCCCATTCATCTCCATCGCAATGCAGACTGTTATCCCATCCCTTCTCCTGTCTCCCCCAGCACAATCTCCCTCTGCACAGGCTCACCCTGAACAAACCTCTTTTGTCGGGCCACCCCACACAACAAGAAAATTAGCATAATTTGGGCATGTTGAGGCCACCACAGCAGCTACAAGCCATGATTACGGTGCATGTGGTTAGCACAGGCTGCAACATCAAACAGCATGTTTACAACAGATGTAATCCCTAATGATACAACAGGTGTATAACAGTCAATACCAGCATTGTAGTGATCAAATAGCTCCGTGGCACGTTCACATTGATCCAGCATTAATCCAGCCCCCTCGGGGAATCAGGTTGTGATTTATATGACTCACTGGGAGGTTTCGGCACCTCTTTGGCACAGCACCAAGCTGCAGGCAGGGATCAGAGTACAATTTACCTTTGCAGTGAGAGGTTTTTGGATCCACGCCCTCAGCAAGCCTGGCCTGACAATGGCACTTTGAAAAGGAGGGCTTGTCGGAGCACGCAGGGGCACGTTTCTCTCAAAGGGTGATTCATGTGCTGCAGCTCCAGCCACTGTCCTGGTTTTACATGCTCCAGTGATGATGAATTAAAGCAGCAACAGGAGCACAGCCCACATCAGCTCTCACAGGCTCCTGCCCACATTGTGAATTTCCTCTGCATCCCTTTATACCTCAGCCCCATCCATTTACCTTAGCAAGGAGGAATACAGGAGAGCATGGGATGAAAGCATACCAAGGGAAGGGAGCTTCTGAATGGGAATCAAAGGAAAATCCCAAGGCAGCACATCCAAAACCAATGGAAATACTTTTCCAACCAGTCCCTGGTTAAATTGTTACCAATTCGAGATCAAAAAATGGGTGAAATTCAAGAGAATGAAAACTGTTCAGAGGGTTAACAAGAACATCTGCAGCCACACAGGATGCTCACCTGGGGCAGGAGTTGGAGCCTGGCTCATGGCTCTCCTCCTGCCTAGCAGGAGTCAGCCTTCCTTTGACTACTCAAGGTCCTCATTTAGAAACTCATCATACACCTAATTTTAGTTTGCACCTCTACAGGCAATTTTCAGGCAGAGCACCAGCAATCAAATATGCACAGATATTAAATTAGGAGCTGTCTTTTAATAACGAGGGCAAAACGCACTGCTGAAGGAGCGTGGAAAGGAAGCTGGTGTTGTGTGTGCTGCAATCCAACAAACGAGCTTCGCTTGCAGTGGTGGCAAGCTGGTAACTTCCATGAGTATTAAATGCAATTAAAGAAATAAACACTTTTACATCATTCCCCAGAGTGAGAGATATTATCAGTTGTGGCTTTGTATTTTTACATAATCACAGTTTAAAGGAACATTTTTCCATATGTGGAAATTCCCTGTTTTCTCCTCCAAACGCTAACAAAATCCTTGCCTCTGGCTGGCTCCTCTCTCTTCATGGCTCTCTGTTATGGCACTCCTGCTTGCCCCAAGGCCCCAGGGAGAAGAGCTGGGCCCAAAACAAGCGCCAGAGGTGAACGTGCTGGAGATCCAGCCCTACACCCAAACAGCACACGTTCCTTCCGCTCGGAGTGCTTTTGAAAATTCCCCTCTTCCCAGTGTTGAAAAGGTTTTTGTGATCTCACAGACCTCCTCTCTCAGGCTTCCCACTCCAGCGACGTGATGCAGCAGCACGTCCCACCCATCAGCACGAGCCCATCACCCAGAAACCTCCCAGGGTGAGGAGCAGGAATGGCACAGCCAGCCTGGAACTCCACCTGTGCCACTGGGGGACACCTTGGGCTATGGATAATAACAGCTTCCTCCTCTGATCCTGTTAAGGGGTTGAGCTCAGCCTCTCTCCAGTGGGTCACACATGAGGCTTTGGCTCCATCAGCTCAGCTGCTCTGCAGTAGTTTCATCCTCTTCACTCTTCAACCCTTCTTATTTGCTGCCTTGCTGGGAAGTGGGGCCAGGTACAGCAGGCGTAAGGGAGGCTTGTGCCAGTGGTGCACTGCTCAGGATGTCCATGTCTTACACAAAATCTTTGCATGCCCAAGCTCTCTCAAACAACCAGCTAGGATCATACACACACATGGTTGTCCATGTGTCCATCTGTATCCCATTTCTGTCCAGCCACAGACAGGCAGATGTGCTCCTCCCACATCTCCAAACCACCAGCCCCAGCACCCTTTGCACTGGGCAGTGATTTCTGGCTGGCTCACACGGCCTTTGCTGGATTTGTTTGTTTGTTTGCCACACACACTGTTTGTGTGCTGTTTGCCTGCTGAGCTTTTCTCTGCCTGCATTCAGTCCATGGGCTGGCCTGCTCTGCCCTTAGATGGCATCTCACTCCCTTGCAAGCCTGCAGAAGCTGCCTGGTTCTCCTGGCATATCCCCAGCATGACCAGGACCATTCCTAGGTGCTGAGGTGAGGGTCTTGGAGCATCCTGAGCTCCCACACCACCTCACCAAAGCTCCAGTAGAGTTCCTTTAAAAGCTGTAAATTTGATGACCAAACCTTGAAGCAACAAAGGTCTGCTTCTGCAGTGGCAGCAGGAGAAAGTTTAATGGCATCAGTACACTGAGTAGGTTATGGTTATGTACTTATGGATGTTGGCTAAAGAGCCATAGAATGGTTTGGGTTGTAAGGGACTAAAAAAATCACAATTCCAAGCCCCCTGCCATAGGCAGGGATGCCATCCACTAGATCAGACCCATCCAACCTGGTCTTGAACACTTCAGGGATAGGGCATCCACAGTTTCTCTGAGCAAGAGACCTAAAACCACACAGAAATCATCCAGGAAAGTCTATCAATGCTTGATAGATGAGTCCATCTCAGGATACACTAAGGATCAGACCTGAAACCTGTATCCATTGGGTGCTCCAAAAAGCTCATCTCAAGACAGAGGACAGCAGCCATGTGTCCAGGATCACTTAACAAAACAGGGCAAGAGTGAGGGGCAGCCCCACCATCTCTCTGCCAAGCCATGCTGTGCCATACATGAAATTCCCTGGGGAGGGGCTAAGCTCTGTGGTTATACTGACCAGACCCATGCTGTGCTTTCACACTCTCCTGCATGCACATTCCCCATTTTGTGTGAGACAGACAAGAAGACACCAAAGCTTTGAAGTTTGTCTAAGACCAAGGCAGTTACTGCTGTTATTTTCCATCTGGCAAGACTTTGAGGATCTATGGCTCTTTCCAAATGTGTTTTCTGGGAATGTTATAATATTAGAAACCATTTAGATATAAAACATCACCGCTCATGGGAAAATCTTGTTAACACAGAGCCACCAGCGGAAGCTCGTCTTAAAAATTCCTTTCTGCTTGATAAAGGCTTTCCTTATCTAAACAGT
Source organism: Muscicapa striata striata (assembly GCA_030060385.1). Lineage (NCBI taxonomy): Eukaryota > Metazoa > Chordata > Aves > Passeriformes > Muscicapidae > Muscicapa > Muscicapa striata. The sequence goes on along the minus strand of JAREIS010000045.1, from coordinate 582,013 downwards.
GGTTTGGTGTCCTCCCCCTGTAGGCTGGTGTTGTGTCACAGAGTCAGGGAAGTCTCTTCCTAGAAGGCAGAAGAGGAATGTCTGGCTGAGCTGCCTTTCCTGCCATTGTTTTGGTGGCTGGAGCCCATAGGGCTCATGTTCATTATCACTGCCAGGGGAACTGCCTGGGCTGCTCTGCCTAAGCCAAGGTGCTGCTCTGGTACTGGACTCTGTGGCCATGCACCCACCCATGTCCTGGAGGCAGCATCAGCCCCTCTGTGGAAAACCAAATTCTTCCCCTCCCTCCTTCCACTTTCATTCTTCTTCCTTTACCAGAATCAAACCAACCTGGATATCGATTATCTCTGATGCTCACACTCATCCAGCCACACAGGGCTGCACATAGCAGCTGCTATTTGATTTTATTTCTAATCTCTTGTCATTTTTTGGACCAAATCCCTTTAAGCCTCTTTTAAATAGCTCAGGGACCATGAAGGGCTATTCCCCAGCTTTGTTTCTCCTTGTGCTCTGCCTTTTTCAAACACCTTTAAATCCTTGCCATTCTTGCCCTTTTTGCTCTTGTCAAGCATTGGCTACAGCAAAAGGTTGTCTTTTCTCTACTCTCATGGGCACTTTGAGACCAAGGATCTCACTGGTTACCTGCATGAACCTGATGGAGCATTACCTTCAGCTGCAGGAGCTCTAGCAAGGATGACCATTTTCCTGAGCAGCTCCCAGTTTTCCATGCAGGATGGAAACTTGAGGGCTTGCAGGCTGTGAGGTGAGCTGTTCCCCCTCTGGGAAGGGAAATGCCACCGAGGCCAGGAAGAATTGCCAGAACCTAGTGAACAAAGTTTTGTAAACCAACACCAGGATATTCAGGACTCTAAGGACCCATACCAGGATATCTGAATCTCAAGCCTGGAGCTGGAAGGCTGGTGGCTTCCAAGGGAAGTAACTTTATAGGGTAGGAGAGGGAGAGACCTGTGGCTTTTCAGCTCCTGGCTTGCAGCAGAGAGGCTGAAAGCCCAGAGGTAGGTTTACCTCTCCACCCTCAGCCTGCATGCCTAGGCTCTGCTTCTGGTCCTTGAGAGCTTGCTGGAGGCCAGTCCTTCTTTGCAGAGGCAGTACCTCAGGACAGGTAATTCAGCATGTTCCTGCAGTGCCCCACGTGCAGTGTCCTGTGGCTGTGGCCGCTGGGATCCTGAGCTGGGGGCTGGAGGCACCAAATCAGCCTGAGCTCCCTGTGTGCCCTACAGAGCCCAGCTGGGCAGGGACCTGCAGGAACCCAGTGCCAGACCCTCACCCAACCTGCCCCACTGCTGCTGAGGAGCCTCAGAGCCTGGACAAGGCAACTCCAGCTTGCCCGTGGCTGGGGGATGCCTGCTGTATGTTCTAAGCCTTTCTCAGCCCTCCTCTTGCTCGCTCTTGCCGAGCTGCAAGGTGAGTCCTTGCAGAACCTGGAGGATTCACTGCAGAGCATTGCTTGCATTTTTGATTCTGCAGTTCAGAGCCCTCGAAAGAGCCCTGCAGCCACTCAGCTCATGATGACGACTGATACCAAACACTGCTTCCTCTTACTGAGAGTAAAAATAAACAACATCCTACTGTACCCACCTCTATCCAAGAAAGCACCATAACTGGTATTTATAGATAAACAGAGATACATTGCCTGCTGGGGTCTGCTGCAATGAATTTAGACCTGAAGATTGAAAATCCAATTGTGTTTATAAATCAGCTGTGACATGCCAGTGTCATGTCATCAGCAGAAGGCAAAGGGCATGTTTACTACAAGCAAAGGCACACGCTACAGTCATATGCATAAGTAAGTTTCTGTGCAGACAGGTTATTTTTTGCATAGTGGTTTTTTGATTTTTACATGACTTAAGGATAATGCTCTAGGAGCTTTCTTTTTTTTTCCGAGTGCAATTTTTTTTATGGTAACATTGTTTTTTCCCCTTTTGTGATTGACTGGAGGTTTTGTTAGGTTTTGTTTTTTTTAATGTTCTGAAGAATGTTTGTGCTTTTTTTGGCACCTTATTACAGACCTCAAAAAACCTGACTAAAACCCTGGCTGCTTCTAAAGCTGCTGCCAAAGGAATTCATGCTTCTCTAAATTTGCTGTTCACATTTCTCATTCCAACTGATATTTTTAATAATAAATATGGTTACTAAGAATAACTGTTTACCACCTCTGTCAGCCCCAGCCTTTTATTTTGGTCTCAGATCTCACCCTTGGGTTACCTGTTTGTCTTGAACAAAAATCAGCACTATGTATAGACTCTGTGGGGACTCTCCCAACAAGTTTTCTGGTGTCCTTAGGACATGCAGGAATTGGCCAGTCTGAAAGGTGGCATGTTACAGCCTCCTATTAGTAGGTGCCAGTAGGCTAAACCCAGGCTTTCCCAATCCCAAATCCCTCTCCATATATCACTTTATTTTCCCTGATGCCTCTTGTCTCCAGCTCCACAGCCAGGCTTCCACATCCATCCTCTTCTATCACGCTAGCCAAGGGTTTTTAGCTGCTTTTTTTTCTTCTTTTTCTTTTTTTTTTTTTTTTTTTTTATCCTCTAGACCAGGTCCTCTTATTAGATATGCCCTTTTCATTGACCCTGAATTATTGCTACCCATGGTCTTAGAAGAACAGTGCTGTTTGTTAGTCTAAGAGCACATGTGACTACCCTCTTCCTGGCCAACACCAGAGGTTGCAACAGAGATTTTTCAGGCCAAAAAACCAGGCATTTCAGCAAAAGCTACAGGCTCTGAATGTGATCCGTGAGGTCAGAAGAGGACAAAGGAATCATCCTCTATTTGGGGACCTGCTGGAAGACACTAATCTGAAAGACGTGCACGAATTTATCCCAGAGCATGCAAGAGTTTCCCCGGGCAGAATCCAACCTCTGTCTGTGGCAAACATCCCATTCCCGCTGCAATGGGGCTGCCAGCAGGAGCTGGGCTTTAATGCCCGGGATTTTTCCTGCAGCCCTGGGGAGGGAGCGGAGCCTGGCCGAGCCTGCCTGGCGGGATGTTAATGGGGAAGGGCATCCCGGTCCATAGGGGTCTGGGCTGCAGGAAGGTTCCCAGCTCGGCGGCTCTTTAGGGTTTGCAACAATTTGCAGATTAGTGTTGGCACTTCCAAGGCTGGGCTGGCAGCGAGACCTTTAACCAAGACAGACAGATTCCCTGCTGTGGCACTGTTCAGCGGGCTTAAATGGAATAACGACGTCTCTCCAGCTTGGGTGATATTGGGTCAATCTTTTTCTGTTTCACTGTGTTTTCACCCCCCTCCCCATCCCCATCCCATCCCATCCCATCCCCATCCCCATCCTCCCCCTGCTGCAGGTCACTGGGCTGTCGGGCTGCCGCTCCTCTGCCTTTGTGCTTCGGGAGCTTGGGGAGGGGGGGATCATTTTTATAACTCTTTGTACCAACGCAAGCAGAGCTAATGGTAAAAGGCAATCAAATCTTCTGCTCCAAGGCATAAGCTGGTTGCCTGCAGGGTCAGGGAGGAATTTTGCCCTCCCTTCTCTCCTGGAGTTTGGAGGCTGCTCGGCGTCAGCACAGATTATGCCTCACCCCAAAAAAACTCTCTTGCTCTTGTGATTCTCCCTTATTTTTGCTGAGAAAAGTGACAGAGGGAATGATAAGTGCTTATGGAGTCCCCAAGGAAGCTTCCCATTCTCTCCTACAGCAAGTAGGATTGGGCGAGCTGCTCATGACTTTGCTGGTCCTTGGGGCAAAGAGTCAGGTTGCCTTTCCTCCAGGGGCTTTTGACTGCCTGCCTCTGATGTGTTCTCCCTCCATGGCACAGTGGGAGTTTTCTGCCTTTAAGTCCTTTCTTTTTAACTCCAAACCCTATGGGTGCTGGCTCTACTCAGACTAAACATTTATGTGTGCCTGCCGGCTGGAAGCCTTGGGGTGGGAGATACCCCCACCACCACCACCCTGCATCCCAGCCTGACCCCCTTCCCTGGGGAGCAGCTCGCCTTAGCTTGGGTCAAGGCAATCCAGCAAGACACTCGGCAAAAATGCAAGCAGGCACAAGCAGAGAAACAACCGTTGGGAAGGCAGGAGTTCAGAGGTAAGCCGGCTGTCCTCGGGTAACAAACTCTGGGCCACCCACATCAGAGCACCAACCTCAGCTCCCTCCCAGCAGAAATGACCAGGGGCAAATCTCAAAGGCAGGGCCAACGCACAAGACACACACTCACACACAAACTCACGCACACTCTCACACTCCCACACACACGCTTACACTCACACACACAAAGACACCCACACTCTCACACTCCCACTCACACACTTACAAACACACTCACACTCACACACTCACAAATGCACACACACACTCTCACACTCACACTCCCACATTTACAAACACACTCACACACTCACACTCACATACTCACACTCACACTCACACACTCCTCGCAGGGAAAGAGCTGACACCAAACCCATCACAGCCTCTTCTCCCAAATCCCCAAGATGCTGGTTCCAGGGAGGATGAAGGTGCAGGATGGCTTCATTCATGCCCCCTTCTGGCTCTCAGCACCCTCTTTTTTACCCCCAGACCCATGGAGGGGTGATCCCACTGTGGCTGCCTCCCACAAGAAAGAAAACACGCACTTGCAAAAAAGGGGGCTGGAAAATTTCCTTCTTACTTACTTTTTTTTTTTGCCTTCTGTTGTGTTCTGAAACCAATAATTAAATTTAAAAAATAACCCGACAACAATTAACGCAAATTAAGTGTGAGGTTTAAGTTCCCAGCAGAAGTTTGATTTGAAAAGAGCAAAGCAAGCAGTTCTGGTTGGGAGCTCTGATAGTTTGTCTGGTGCAGATGGTCAGAGAGGCAGAGCAAGGGAAGGAGGGAGGGAAAGTGAGTGAGAAGACGTGGGGTATGATCCACAGATTGCATGAGACCCTCTGGAGTGGCATGAGGGTTACTGCAGAATTTTTATTCTCTCAGATTGCACCAAAGGAGTATTTGGGTGGCTGTGGCTGAGCAGGACTGGCTCCAACTGTCTCCAACATGCTCAAAACCTTGCCCAAAATAAGGCAGCCTTGCCCCAAAATCAGAGAGCTCTCAGACCAAGAGGGGCAGGGAGAAATGCTCGTGAGTGATTGCACCATCCATCCCTGCTGAGCATCTTTTTGAGATACCGTCTTCTCCTGGGTGAAAATCCCTTCCCAACCCTGTCCATCTGCCCTCCTACCCTCCTCGGGGAAGTTTGGTGCCTTTTAGGTCCCAGCCCCTGACAAGGGACCTGCCAACACACAGCTGTCCCCCCGTGCTGCAGCCTCCAGCTCATCCCTTGGGCATGGGGACGCTTCTGTGTCACTCGAGGCACATCTGTGTCTCCCTCAGGAGGCAGTCAGAGGGGCTGGTGCTGCCAGCCCCCAAAATTCATCATTCATTCTGGATCTGGACACTAGACTGTTTCCCAGGGGATAAACCCCCACAGTCTGTCCCTGAGGATTTTTTAAAAATCCCTAAATTGTTCTTATTTCTCGTTTAACTGGGTCTCTTTGCCCAAACCCTGTCCTGTCTGGGGAGACGGAGGATTGAAAAGCGCCCTTTTCCTCCTGGCTGACCCCCTGGAGCGTTTTTGGAAAATCACAGAACCGCAGCGTCCTGCATCCCATTTTCTTGAGATCTGAGCTCTTCAGGGTGACCTTAAAGAAGTGACGGGGTATTTTGGGCTAACGGGGCGGGGGCAGCTCGGAGCTGGCACCTGGCTGCCCCCAGCCCCCCCTGCCCTCCGCAGCCCCCTCCCCGTGTCCCCCACCCACGGCCCTTGGCCGGGGAGCCTGCCCAGGGCTGGCAGGGAGAGAGAGACATCAAAGTCTGCCCTGGAATGTGTGTGGCTCTGCCGCGCTGCGAGAGAGATACGGAGCCAGGGATCATGAAAGAGATACTGCGATGGTTATCGCCCCATCAAATCGAGGGGAAGCTGAGCGTCAGGCTTGCCAACAATACCTGTTATTGTTCCTCCCCTGTGCGGCGCTTTATTAAGCGCTATAATCGTTTTAATATTCATGCATCTCCGCAGCCATTCCACACACACACCCCCCCTCCTTCTCCTCCTCTATGCTTTTCAACATATTCCACATTGGAAAGTGCCTTTCTTGCATTTCCTGGGAGCTCGCTTTCCCTCCGGGCAGCAGGTGTTTCAGTCTGCAGCGCCCAGGAACGTCCCTCTCCGCACCGGGAAAAGGGGATTTTCTCCTGCGCTCTCCCTGCACCTCCTTCCATCCACCGCCGCCGCTTTTCCTTCAAGTCAAAGCTAATTAAGCACCACCCTGCTCAAATGATGGCATTGTTTCACCCTCAGTGGGAGAGAGAATCTTGAAGTCCTTGTCCAGGCAGTGCTCCCACTCTGGTGGGGTGTGTGCTGCCAGGAAATCCCCTCCATCTCCAGGTGGCTCAAGAGTGGTCCCAGGGTGTCCCTGCACGGATGCTGCAAGGCAGGTGAGTTACTCTGGTTGTGCATGGGTTGGTTTGTACCAGCCAGCCTTGGGATGAGCAATCCAGGCATGACAGGAAGGTCCCATTGCCCATCCTTCACAGGCTCTCCAGGCTTCATTCCTCAGCACAAAAAAATAAAAATTGCTGTGGGGTGTGTCCAAGTGTGGGTACCCTAGAAATCACAGAATGGTTTGGGTTGCAAGGGACCTTAAAGATCATCTGGTTCCAACCCCTGACCATGAGCAGGGACACCTTTCACTGGACCAGGTCACTCAAAGACCCATCCAACCTGACTTTGGACACTTCCAGGAATGGGACAGCCAAAACTTCCCTGGGCAACCTGCCCCAGTGCCTCACTATCCCACAATAAAGAATTTTTTCCTGATATTCAATCTACACCTGCCCTCTGTCAGTTTGAAGCCATTTCTCCTTGCCCATCACTCCATGCCCTTGTAAAACATCCTTCCCCAGCTCTCTTGTAGCCCCTTTAGACACTGGAAGGTCTCCCTGAAGCTTCTCCAGGCTGAACAATCACAGCTCTCATCCTGTCTCCACAGCAGAGGTGCTCCAGCCTTCTGAGCATCTTTGTGGAGTTGCTGCAACAGGTCCACATCCTTCTGATGCTGGGGGGACACCAGAGCTAACCTGGTCCCACTGCTCCTCAGCACCAGGATAGGCCAAACCCCAGCCAACCCATCATCCCAAACCAGCCCAAAATCCATGCTCATCACCTCCATCCTCCTGCCCCATGCCTGGCCTGGTGGCAGCTTGTCACGGCATCTTTCCTGTGGATGGTGACCATCATGCTCCTCACAACAGGTTCAAGTGGCAGGATGTTTATTTGGGGATTACAGTCCCAAGAAATACCTACGACATGGAGATTTATTTTGTGGCATCCCATCTGTTCTGGGCTGGGCAGTGTTTTCCCAGGGGTGGAGGTGCCTGTCACCGGATCCCTGGGAACAGCAGCATGATCCACTGGCTCTAAGTCCTTGAGAAAACAGCAAATTTGGGAGTTGTTTCATGGGCAAATACTGCAAAAAAACCTCCTTCAAATGGCTGTTTAAGGGATTAGCTGCAGATAAGGGAGGAGAAGTGTTGCAGCTGGCAGGCAAAGGCTGCTGCTGGGGATATTAGGGGCAATTTGGAGAAGAGGTCCCAAGCCTGATGCTGTTCTGCTTCACTGCTCTCCTGGAGACTCACAGTGCTGTTTTCCTCCTGCCTGGCCCAGCTATGATCCACCACAAAAAATGGGGCCACATACTGATGCACTTTCCCCAAAGACCCCACCCTGGAATGGTGACAAGGTGAGGAACACTTCAGCAAAAACCAAAATCCAGCAGCAGCCCCTCCACCTGGCTTCCAGTTCAACACAGAGCCCACTGCTTGTCCCAAACTTTACTTTCATTTTGAGGCACCTAAATTAATTTTTAAACTCCTTCCTCAGTTTAGTTAACTGAGTGTTTTCACTTGTAAATGAGATGGGGAAAAGTTACCTCTGAAATCATTAGAGTGAAATTAAAATTTAAAAAAAAAGGTATGGTGGGATAATTGCCCAAATTCCCCCAAGTAACTTGGGATCCCTTCCAAACCCAGGTTTTTGGTTGCCATATTTGAGTAAAACCTTCCCCTGTTTGGAGCATTCAGAGCACCTGTGGTGGAGGGTATTGGGCACAACCAGAGCCCAGTGGTGGCAATGGAGGTGACAGGGGGACCCATGAGCTGCCAGGGGACAGGTGAGGGGACAGCAGAGCCTGCCTGGCCAGGGAAGGGTGACATGTACCACACTCCAGGGACAAGCTCAGGGTGACCCATACCAAACAAGACAGAACTTCAAGGAGGGTCACTTTTTGGCTGTGGGACCATGTCCCACCCATGGCTGCCCAGCAAAGCCCTGGTGTGAGCCTGGTGCTGATCCCGTCCCAGCACAGAGCAGGGTGCAGGATGTGGCCCCAGCTCCCTCAGCTGCAGCTCAGGTATGCACAGCTGGGCTCCCTGGCAGGGCTCTGTGCTCTGTGGAGTTCCCCCGAGTTCAAAGCCCTGCTGCTGGCTTTGTACCCCGCTGCAAGACACTTCCCCTCGCCGCCTTTGGGTGAGATTTCATAGCTGCAGGAGAGAGGAGAGAGGCCTTTTCATCATTTAGCCTCAGCCTCTCTTTTTTGTCTCTCTCCCCCGAAAGCTCATTTTCTTTTTTTGGTAACAATATCCTATACAGAAAGGAAACAAACAAATGCACTGCTGGGTCTCCAGGCTGAGGCAGCCTCACCCACACACAGCAGCCTTGATCCCCAAAGTGCTGCATCCCCTGCCCCATCCCACGGCAGAGCCCATGGGGCAGAGGGGGTTTTGCAGCTGTGTGGAGCCCCCTGAGCCCCAGGGCAGAGCTCGAGGTCAGTAGGGGACAGCTTTGCTGGGGCAGAGGGGTTCAACCCAGGGCTTGGCATCAAGGGCTGGGGATCTGCAAGGCTGATGTGCAAACACGCCTCTGGTTTGTTCTCCTGCTCCCACAGGGAATCTCTTGGGAGCATGGAAGTTGTTGGGTGTTTTTCCTTAGAAGGCAGCATGAGTGATGCTGGGGTACCTGGGCATACCTTGGTAGCCACACCTTGTGTCTGGTTGCAAAGCAGCACAAACCCTAAGGGACACCAGTGGCTTCTTGGTGTCCTGTGTCCTCCTGCCCACCCCACTCATCAGTAAAAGCCACTGGCCAGGCACAACCAACCTACAGGCAAGTCTCTTAAAATTGCCACCAGGGAGAGGAGACACTCAGGAGCCCTCACACCTGGGGGAGGTCATGCATGGGGCTTCAGGAAAGCATTCAGGGATATTCCATAAGCCACCGTGAAGGGCTTGGATCAGAGCATTGCTGAGAGATTTACAGGCAAAGCTGAGTCCTGGGAGCAGGCACGGTGACAGGAGAGGGTGGTTTTCTAAACATCAAATCATAGAATCTTTTAGGCTGGAAAAGACCTTTAGGATCATCGGGTCCAACTGTTAACCCAGCCCTGCTTAGACCAGCACTAAACCATGTCCCCAAGTGCCACATCCACACATCTTTTACATCCCTCCAGGGGTGGTGACTCCACCACTGCCCTGGGCAGCTGGTTCTGATGTTTGACAAACCTTTGAAGAAATTTTTCCTAATATCCAACAACTTGAGGCCATTTCCTCTTGTCTTCTGATGCAAAATACCAGATTATTCCCACTGGTGCTCCTGTGCCTCCATGCCCTGCACCCCACAAGGCTTGGTTGGGATGAGGTCTCTTCTGGCAGGGTTTAGCTGTGCTGGGAAGCTGCAGATGTCCCAGACACAGAACAAGCCCCAGGGAGGACAGTGGAAGCATGAGGTGGAGAAAGAAATCCATGCAAGCACACTAATGGACCTGAGATTTGGGAATATACCCTTTTTTCTTCTCAGCAGGTTGCTGAGCACCTCACAGGGCATAAATCATCTGAGCACCAACTCTCCTTGGAGCACACCACTAAGCATTTCAAGACACAAGAGCAAATTTTGTTAATTGCTGGATGACCTAAATCCCATTCCTAAATTTGAAGTGATGTAAATCTAATTTTTAACCAACAGGATAAAGTAGCCTAAGTTTATTCTGGGGCACACGGTCATACTCACAGCTTATAGTAAATAGGTAAGGCAGGCAGCTTAGAGGATAACAATCATGTTCAGGGGTTAGGGAATTGTTCAGAGCTGTTTTGCCAAGATAAGGTTTCTGACATCCATCACTGCATCTGTCAGACCCAAGAGGTTGTGAGCATGGTGAGAAGCTGCTTTGGTTTTGTTTTATTAAAAGGCTTTCTTGAGTTTACCAAAGGGATTTTAGTAAATATTGATTTTGCAGTGGCGATAATCCTCTGCAAGCAGGTACTGTGCCCTATGGCATTTAAAAAACTGTTGCACAGCTATTTTAGGAAAGAATTCCAGAAGTTACTTAATTTTTTTTTTCTATGATCAATCCATGTATCTATTTATCTGTCTATTTTTATCTATTTTATACAAAACCAGCTCGCAGTCCAGGCAGGTTGCTATTCCTGCTGCTGCAGTTCAGCTCAGTTTGGTGGGAGCCACAACTTCCTGAGAGTCACTTTAGGGCTCATGATCAACAGCCTAATGGGGATTTACCAAATTACTGCTCGTTAGCAGAGCTGCATCAGGTTACCATAAACAGGGTAATTCAGCCCAAACCTCCTTCACTGGAGGCAACACCCCTAACTAGGGCTCTGCATCACTCTGGCCTTCCTCATCTTCTCCAGGATAGAGGCAAAGGAGCAAACTTTCCTCTTTGAAGAGCTCAGATCACGTGGGAAAACCGCACAGAGCGTGGAGGGATCTTGACATACAAATGTGCGGCGCCTCTTCAAAGCCCCAGCACAGGAGCTGTTTACACTGTAAATAAACAGACACAAGTAGCGGGTGCAATCCTTTTCCTCAGGTTCCACTCTTCTGGGAAAGACAGGCAGCTCCAGAGGTACCGTGCCCAAGTGTAGCAGCAAAAAAATCCCCATCTTTTTGTTTATTGGGTGGCAGTGAAAGGGAGTCCTCTGAAATAAACTGGGAAAAGAATGGGGCAAGGAAGGCTTGAAACAGTGAAATAGCAGGACTTCATTTTAATCAGCAGGTTTTCAGAGAAGGCACATAAAGGTGATGATGGATTGCTCCTGCCATCCCATGCCCAGGCACATCTGGCTTCTCTGCTGGCATGGTCAGTGCTGAGCAGTACTGGGAATTCAGTACTGGGGCAATTCAGGTCTATCCCTCCCAAATAAATGCTTTCCAGGAGGAAAAAAGCAAACTTGGGATGAGCAACAAGTGAATCATTTACTTCTGTCTGATTATTAAAAGAAAATCCAGACTGGGATGACAGGTTTAGTGAGTATGAGGGTTATTGCTGCGGGTACCAGGCTGCAGCTTCCTCTTATGGCTACAGGTATTACACAGATTGTCAGAGGGTCCTGCATGCAGGACCCCTAAAGCAGCCCTTAGTGAACTGCAGTGGGGAAGAAGTAAAGGTTTTCCCCAGACTGGGTGGGCAGAGGAAGAAAGAAGAGAAGAAAAAAGCCTTGTCTTAGTAATGGGGAATGTGGAGCTGGGCAGAGCAGCATCTGTGCCTGGGGAGAGCAAAGGGTGCCCAGCCAGTGTGCTGAGCACCCTGCAGCTGAGAAAGCAAGGATAGGAGCACCGTCAGCTGCTGTCTGAGGTGTGTAGAAGGTCTCCTGTGGGTGACCCTTTCAGCTATGGGACAGCTCTGTGACATTTCTCAGGGCTTTCAGACCTATCAGAGCTCTGTTGGGCAGCCACCACCCTCACATCAGGCACTGGAGGGAAGTAAAGCATGCCTGGCCACAAAAGCAGGATGAGACCTTCCTACAGGGTGTCCAGCAGCCATCAGAGCCCTGTGCTCAGAGAAAGGTGAGGAGCAGCTCTGTGGGATCCAGCAGGACCTGGTGGGTTGGGTGGCACTGGCTGGACCAGCAGCCTTGCATCACCTCTTGGCCTTCAGCCACCAAGTGCATTTCCTCCTCCTGTCCATCCCTGTGGGATTAAACTTTCCTCTGCCAGGTGCTCTGTGGTTGGGGCAGGGCTTGGAGACGCTGGGTGAATGGTAGTGAGAGAGCTTTAAAATAACCCAGGGTGTGGACACCTCTCTGGCAGTCATGTTCTAGAAGGGTCTGGCTTGCCCAAACCTGTGCTGTGTGTCCTTGTTCCTCAGTGGTGGGGGCCCCTGTGGTGATACAAAATCAGCTGCAGGTTCCCTCATGGTGGCCAAGCCTGGAAGGCTCCTCAAGGACCACTCCTGCAGTGCAAAGCCATCCTTTGCATGTCTCCAAATGACAAGGCTTTGGGTCAGGCTGCACCAGGGCTGGCTGTCAAGCCTTGGAGAGCTGGGGCTGGACTAGACAAACTCCAGAGGTCTCTTCTACCTGAATGATCCCATGATGTCAAGAGCTTCCCTGTGATTGCACGACCAGCTAGATGCACATTACATGTTGCTCTGTAATGAAGTCATATCCAAAACTCCCCCAGACACAGCTTGGGTCACACTGTCTCTGGATGTAATGACACCTTTGTCCCAGCCAGTCCAGCAGGATCCTGTTGTAGAAGAGACATTACATGATGGAAGTGTGAGAGAGTTGATGCCCAGATTCGTGGTTGGGCTTTCATCAGGAATTGGGCACCGTTGTGTCTCCAGGTATAAGAGCCTGGTGGTAACCTGAGCTTGCCCAGCCAAGTCAGGAGTCACCACACAGATGTCCCTGCAGCCTGTCCTCCAAACCAGGCTGCAGCCATGGCCATGCCCACCTCTGGGTGTTTATTTCCTAAAGTTCTCACTCTCACCCTAAACTATTTCTGAGGCTGGTTCACAGCACCTCAGCTGGTCAGCCAAAACTGTCCAGAGGATGAGGTGGGTTGAGACTGCTGTGGGAAGAGGAGGGACAGGGCAGGATGATGGCAGTACAGCTGGGAGAGTGGAGGTGGCTGCTCCTGCTGCTTCTGGATGGATGACAGGCACAGGGACAGGCAGAGAGAGCTGCCAGTGGAGGGGATACCCCAACCCACACCCCAGCCATCAGCACCACAGACCCAAGTGCTCCCATTGCTGAGTCCTCGGTGTGCCACTGTGCCAACCTCCCCGCTGACAAGGGAGCACTGGTGATGACATCCGTGTGTTTTTGTTGGTGCTCGCTTTGCTGAGGTAATTGCCAGCAAACACTCTAGCTTGATAAGCAAAACATTGGCAAGATGCAATTTCTAAAGCATCTTTAGCTAAATTTGTAGCGGTTGTCTCCAATTTGCAGTCCTGTTTGTGTCTGTGAAGAAGACACACACTTTCTCAGCTCCTTTCTCATGTTCCCACTTGCCTTGCACAGCCATGGAGGTAGAAGGAGGATTCCCCTCGCTTTATGCAGCTTGGCTTTGACTGAATAGCTTCCAGTTACCTTGAAACCTAATCTTCTTTTGAACTCTTTTTAAGTCAGTTGCATTCTTGGAAGGAGATGAGCCTGCGAACTTGTATCATCTGATGAGAGAGATAACAGCCCTGCAGAACCTACGCCCAGTGGCAGGCACAAGCCAAAAAACATCTGCACCTGCTCACATGGAAAAAGCACGCGGGTATTAGAGGAGGTGATTTGCCTTTCATGAGTTTGGGGATGTTTATTCCATTGAGAAAGCTTCTCCTTGCTGCTCGTTTTGGGACAGCTGGCCATTGGTCCTGTGGAAGCTCTGGGGCATGCTGCAAGACAAAATGGTGCTGAATGTCTCTAGATGAAAATAATAATTAGCTTTTTGGGGTGGTCTGGTGCTGTGCTTCGTGGCTGGTAAAGAAGACTTATGGAAAGAAGCTGAAAACCTTGCCATCCTTAGATCCATAACTACCAAGTTCTGCTTTTCATCTTGCCCTAAGATAGGGTTTCAGCAACAATATGTTCTAAATTCCTTGCCAGTCTTCCTTCCAACTTGTTTCCAGTCATTGCTTGTTTCCAATGTCCATGTCCACCAGAAACCATAAAACAAACCCAAGGATCACATAATTCCTCAAGATCACATGGTGGTAACCCGCATTCTAGGGGGGTATATAGACTCTTCTCTATACCTCAGTCATTGGGTTAAGGAGTGACTTTTGGGTAGTCTGTCAGGTTTCCTGAACTGATGTTCATCCCAGTAGGATCCAAGTGTCCCTGACAGTGTCTGAGCTCCCAGCTTCAGATCCAAGGGTTTGGATGTTCACCTTTTCTCCTTCCCATGGAGCAGCCTTGCTCTGCTCTTGGCTTTGCATTACCAAAGTTCTTGCCACCAAGAGATGAACCCAAACTAGCACGGAGACACAGGGACTACTTGAGAGAGACAACCAGATCTGCTTGCTCTCACCCCTCCCTCCACCCAAACTGGCCATGAGATCAAATGGTGTCTGCCATGGAGCAGAGGAGCATCAAAAGAGAGGAGGGCTGGAGAGAGTGACAAAAGCCGCTGCATGTAACATCAGGGCTGGATGCTGAGCATGAAGCAACCAACCTACCCAAGGGCAAAGATCTGGGCCCTCAGGACTCCTGTGGGGAGCTGGGGTGACGCCACTTTTTTCATGTGCCTTTTGTGCTCCTCCATGGCTTCTTGGATCCCCAGCTTCAAACACAGCTGCTTATCTCCCTGCATTACTCAGTGCTTCCCTACCTGTGCTCTAATGCATCTTCAAAGCGCTGCGCTCGCCGCAGTGAACAGACCGGTTGATTCAATTAAAGACACTTCTAATCAACAATGGCAGTGACTGCGAGGGGTGGGGAGATGATTTGGGGCAGCTGGGAAAAAATTGCCCTAAAATTGCTCATTGTCAGAGCCATCCGAGGTGATACCTGTAACAACTCAGAAACCTTCTGTAAAGGTCTCACCCTCACAGGAGCAGAGCAGCCTCTGCAAGAGCAGACGTGTACTAATGGGTTTTCCTTTTATAGTAGTGTTATTCCCACTGGGATATTAAAGAGCTCCCCCAGAGCATCTGGGCAAACAGCTAATTCCCCCGAAACCCAGGGCGGTTCTTCAGCCCCAATACATTGGCTCTGAGTTGTTCTCAACACTCCGAATGCCAGGTGCAGGTTTCAAATTGTAACAGCGAGAGCGAGCAAGAGGAAACAACCAGCCTTTTCCCTCTCAGAATTTCTTGGGTAATTAAAAAAAGGGGGAAAATGTGGTGAAAATCTAAATTCTGGTTTCAGAGGGTTTGGGCAAAGTCTCAGCTGGAGCAAAACTGGGCTCTTGAGAAAAGCAAGGTCTGGAGAACCCCAAGGCTATTGGAGGAGTTTTTTCCTTTGTACAATACATTTTTTGAGTCATGGCATTGCTGTTGATTTTCACCTTGGTCTCAACCACGGTGGGATGACATCAGAGCCCCCCAATGACTGGAGAGGAGCCTCTTTGCCAAGCACCCCAACTGGAACCCTACCATGCGTGCTGGTCACACGGCGGGTTTGGGGCACGGAGGCGAGTGGGAGTGCGGCCGCCGGCTGCCAGCAGGGCTCCCAGGGCCCGCAGCCCGCTCCTGCCCACATCTGAGGAGCTCTGGGAAGGCGAGCGGCGAGCAGGGAGCGCAGAGCAGATGCCTTGCTCCGGTGGGCTGTCTCCAGCCGCAGGCCTGGGGAAGGCGCGCCCGCACCAACGCTGCCGGCGGCCGCACTTTGATAGGTGCCGTGGAGGAGAGATCGTGCACAGGGGCAGAAACAGAGGGAGAGAGAGATCCAGTCCGGGAAGTCGTGTCTATCTTTGTTCTCCTCCTACCTGATTGCGGGATGACTCATCCCCTTCAAACCAGCGAGGCTATTTCTGACACGAGGTGCTACTTGGCGTGAGTAAAGATGGAAAAGCCTGCCCCATAACTTGGATGATAAAAAGGATAATAATTATGCTTTATATAGCAGACTTACAAATAATGGCTTGCTTCTTTGGCTGTTCAAGACCACACACGCTTTTTTTTTTTTTTTTTTTTTTTTTTTTTTTTTTAAAGGGGAGAGGTGTGGGGGGTTAATTTGGGACTTTTTTAGCTGGAACGGGAGATCTGTGTGGTCCCGTAGGCTCCTGTATAATAATTCTTTTAGCTTAATATCTTTTGATCTCCTCTAAGTTATTCATCAGCCCTGAATAACACACTGCTTGACAGTCAGAACTTTTTATTGGTGAAATGGTGCTTCGTTTCACCTTCAAACAAAAGCAAGCTCCATGCTGTGCCTCCCCAGGAACCCATGGGCAGGTGTCAGGTACCTTAGGAGAAATGGGATACTAAGTGCAGACAGGAAGGAACAGGAAGAAAAAGGAGCAAGGTTGACAAAGAAAGTTACAAAGGAACAAAAAGAAAAAGCTGTCCAAAAAAGATGAGAGGTACTGGAAAGATAAAAACCAGTAAAAATTTTGGGGTCTTTTTTTTGTTTAAATAAAAAATAAAAGGGAAAATAAGGCCTGAAGTGAGATACAGGTAAAGAGAAGTTAGTTCAAGTTTCAAGCCCCACAAGCATGGAGAAAAGAAGGTCTGGAGAATAAAGTGATCAAGGCTGAGGAAGTGGGTTGAGATGCTCAAGTCCAGGAAAACCCATTGTCTCATCCTGCAAAAGCTGTCAGGCTGGGGAAGGAACCACCTCCAACTGAAGGACAGCCCAGGCTCCCTGTATTTGGCAAGAGAGGGAGTTGTTCTGCCCAGCTAAACCCTCTGACCCAGGATCAACAGCATGGTGAGTGCCAGAACATCTTCCAAACACCAGGAGGGACAGTGTCAAGGTTTTGAGACTTGAAAACTGCTGTAGGACTCTGGAGTGGCACACAGGGCACGTGTCCTCTGGAGATGGTTGGTGCTACTGGGGGCAAGGAAGCAGTGCCCTGTGAGTGAAACATCAGCTGAAGGGGAGCGAGATCGCTGGTGGGGCTCCCTAAGGATCAGTGCTGGAAATCATCTCACATCTTCCCACTGACTTCAGCACAAAAAGGGACACCATGTTGGTAAATCAGCTGGTCTTAAAAAATGGAGGAGGAAAAAAAAATGTATAACTAGTCTGGAAAAATACATGAACAATGACACCAGAAATCGGGTGGCATTGAAGAGCACAGAAGGCAAGGTGGCACACTTAAGGTGGCATTGCATTGGCCATCTGAAAATAGTCCAAACCACTCTGTAATTGGAAAGAAACACAGGTCCAAAAACCAAGTTTTCCAGTAGGAAGCAACAATAATAACTGTTGTCACACACAGAGTGTATGAGAACATCATACAAACTAGTGTAGAAAGAAAAAACTGGTGTTTGCTCTCATATGTGGTTTTCCCCCTGGAGAGGCACAGATGATGCAAGGGTGCAATGACAGGGACATGGAGCTCCAAGGACATTGCCAGTGTCTCAGCAGCATCTGCTTGGAAAGAGATGGTCACACAACAGTGCTGGCCAGCCCTGGGACATGCAGGTGCAGGACACCCCAGCAGCACAGCCAGGAGCTGGGTCCCTCAGGTAGTGCCAGGACATGGCTGACCAGCTTGGGGTTGGGTGGTGGCACGTCCCCAGATCGTGGCATGGGATTTTGATTTTCACCATTGGGTCTAGCTGGGACAGAGTGGTGATAATCCATCCTCAGGCCTCCTACCATTGCTGCTCTAATGTCTGAGGAGCATTTCTTCATTGGCAATTCTGGAGCAGGGAAGGACTCTTCCAAGGACTTTGCACCTCATGTAATACTGTAGTTTCTACTTCATCCATACCAGTCAGGACTTTAACCAAATCCAGGATTAATAGCCAAAGGATGATATTTCCCTTCTTTTCCACCCAGGTGCCCATGTTTATGTTGTGGGGCACAAAAAGATCAAAAGAAAGTGAAATGAAACCCATCTCAAGGCATCTGTAACAAGGTCACCTTGGTTCTGACCTGGAGGACCTGCTGCTGCCTGGTTGGAGATATCCTCTTGTAAGAGCAGAGATGCTGGGAGAGATCTCTGTGGTTTGGTGTCCACCACATGCATCTGTCCATGCTGAGACCTGTCTCCAGTGAGAGTCTTGGGCTCACAGCAGCAAACAGCAAGCAGTTTCTGATCTCTGGGAAGCACAGCAATAGAAGCAGAGGTCAGAAATACCACCCCAGTGAACTGTGGCAGCCGTTGGCCAGCTACCCAAATCAGAGTTCTTCTCTCCAGGTTTTAACTCCATCCTTGCAGCACAGTAGGCAGGTCAAAGCCTGCTTTGAAGCGAAACCCAGGCTGTAACCCATATGCCCAGGGCAGGCACAGGGCCAGGTTCACACCAGGCATTAGCCCTGGCTCTCAGGGCTCTGTGTGGACAGTCTGGGCCAAGGCTTTGGTGGAAGACTCAGAGCTGCGTGGGAAGCTCCTCAGGAAAGGGGCCAGCAGTGCAAAGGCTGCTGTGGAGCCAGGTGGCAAATACTGGGGAGTGAACTGACCAGGACAGAAGTGGTCCAGCACCATGGGCAGGAACCAGAATTGAGATCCTGCATGGAGATCCAGCCAAGCCCTTGTGTTGCTCCCCTTGGATATGAATCTCTGGCAGCACCAACCCACACTGTCATTGGGACAAACCCAACACTCAGAGCATGCAGTGCCAGCAAGAGCAGGGCCATGCTCTGCCTGCTGATCCTGCAGGGGATTTGCAAACCAGACCCATCATAGGGTTACCCATGAGGGTATGAAAGCACTGGGAGGGGGAAGGCAGAAAGGCTGAACTGCTAATATGCAGTCTGAATCCAGCAATTCTGCAAAGTTATTGCTATCAATACCTTGGTTTGGGCTGGAAAATTAAAGATGAAGAGCAAAGCAGGTATTGAGTCATGAATTAAAGAAAGAAATAGTAAATAGCAGGCAAGAATGTAGCCAGGAGCAGGATGCTTTGCTGTGAGAAATTACAAAGGTAGTTGAAGGCAGGAAAGAGCTGTGGGTCTGGATCTGAGTGGCAGAAAGAGAAAGGCAAAGCAAATCCAGGATGAGCTGGCATGATGGCAAATATGTTTGTGCCCTTCAAACACAACAAGATACAGCCAGGATCCTGTTCTGGTTTTCTGTGGGCAGCCTGGGGTGGTGTTGGGGTATGGGGACTTGAACTGGGGGTTTCTGCACCTGTAAGGATGGAAGATAAACTGAGCAATGGACTCAGTGTCAAGGATAGTCCTGGTCCAGCATCCCTGAGACTCTGCTCTGGAAGGAATTTCCCCTCAATGAGAGAAATTGAAGCTATGGCTAAAATCTGCCCCTCTTATCATCAACAGGGACTAGAGGAAAGTAATTTTAAATTCAGATGAGAAGCAGATTCTTTGGCTAAAACTCTGTTGCCTTAAAGATAGTTGTTGGGATGTACTTGAGTATCCACCCTCTCCAGCCCCCAACTGCTGCTCCAGTCTCCCATGGATACATAAACCAGCCCTTGAGGATGTTTCAGACACCCCAGCACCTTTTAAAATGTCCTCAGTGGCCATGTGTGTTTGACAAAATGTGGTCATCAGAGTTGCTTAGGGGTGCTGGAGAGAGCTCATATGGCCCAGATAACTCTGGTATAGACACACCCCCAAATTTAGGGATTTATGCCTCAGTTTTGAGTGCAAACAGAGCTCCAACTGGGGAATCTTTTTCCTGCTCATTGCTGAGCTGCAAGTTGCTTGGCCATAACAGTGGCTGCTGGCAGTTGGCTCTTGCACAAACATAACACAAAGCTCTTAAGCAAAGCAAAATTCATATATGCAACACTGATAAATCCTCATGAGACACCAACGGAGCCAATGGGTCAGACAGGTCACATTTCCATACAGCACAAATCAGCCTTGCTACATCCAAATGAAGGCAGTCACATCAATTTACTCCTGCTGGAGAAGTGGGCCCAAGAAACCTGATGGGAAAGCTATTTCATCTGTCATGCCTTCCCTTAGGAGAGCAGGTCGTGAGGCAGTTTACTGAGTGCAGTGCTCAGATGCAATATGATAAGGCACTTCCATGCCTGGAAGAAACACCAGTCTGGAGAGATTTTAATAATGAGTGCCTTGCAGAAGGGTCGCACTGTTGGGCAGCAAATGTCCTCGCTCAGTCTGTGCAGAAAAGCTGCATTTAATCCTGGTGCACCACTTTTCCTGTTAGACCAGACTCCTAGGAAAGAGTAATGCGGAAGAAGATGCAATCGAGGCAAGCCAGTGGAAAGATAACCCATCAATTACCCAGCGGCTTGGGATATTCCTTCAAAGGCCCATTCAATTAGACATCTGATTTGCATGTCTTTCCCATTTGCTCTAGGTACTCATTAGGGGCATTTAAATACAACCCTGACTGCAGCCCCACAAAGCCTTGGGTGGATGCTTTTGAGAACCTCATTTTAGTTTATCAGAGTTGTCAGAAGTTGCAATTACTGTAGAGCAAGAAACAAAGTGCTTTATCACCCCTTTGAATCTGCTGGGATTAACACCCCTCTTGCAAAAATAAGTGTCTTTGCAGTCTTTAAAGATCCCAAAGATCAAGATCTCTTAAGCCTCATCAGAAGGACAGTCACAGTGGCCCCCAACACTGGGCTGATGTGGGCTCAGCTCAACATTGTCCTTTTCTCCTCTTTTTAACAGATTTATGCCCAAGTAATTGGTTGCCATCCTGGTCCATTATGACATACCACAGTTCAGATTAAGTCAGGACCAGCTATTCTCCCTTCAGAAAGAGACCAGGACTGGGTCCTGGCTGCCCTTGGCTGCAGTATCTTGGTTTTTCAGCATGGAGAGAGGGGCCGCCCTGCTGTCCCCACATGACAGGTCTGTCCTGTCCTGCTGTCCTCCCTCCCTGACCTTTGCTGCCCTGTCCAAGCTTTGTGCTCTCCATCCCAGTGTTTTGGGCTGAGCTGCTATTTCAATACCATCTGAGCGGAATTAGGATGGGAATGACAAGTGGACCCCCATCCAGCTATGACCAGTGCTTGTCTGAGAGTTTGGATTCTCAGGTAGGGAGCACAACCCCACCAAATTTGGCCCATGGTTGGGACATCCACACTGTCCCTATCCCACATGGGCACTGTTCTCTAACGAGCTCAAATCTATCTGAAAACTGCTCAGGAGTCTATTTTACTATAGGATGTAGGAAATGAACATCTTCAAGTCTGCCTTTCCCCAGAAAATTTCCCTGAAGTTTGCCCCAAGTTTCAAAGAATGCTATGAAAGGAGACGCTTGAGTGCTGATAAGTCCTTGAGGAAAACAGATTTAAAAAAATAAAAATCACCCCTCCCTTTCTCCTCGCCCCGTCTGGCAGAGCAACACACACAGACGTGGTGTAGACACAGCTGCACCCGCACCAAGGGCTTTGGTCAGTGCACTGTGGTATCGTGGGAGGCAGCACTATGAACACGCTCTGGCAGGAGAAATCCTTCCAGCTTTGGCCCAGCCTCGGTCAATATTTGCCTTGAGTTTGCAGGAGACAGCCTCAAGGGTGGCCAGGATTCCACATTGCTGCGTGTGCCAGGCCAGCAGACCTGGACCAGGCACATGGCTGCACACAGCAGGACCTGTCCCTGGGAGGGCAGGGTGGGTGCTGGAAGGAGTATAAGAGAAAAAACAGGGGTGGCCCCCAAACCCCATCCAGCCTGGCCCCTCCAAACCCTTTGTGCCTTCATGCCTGTGCACCAGCACCCGAAATACAAGCAGAAAGCAGACAGTGTTTTAAAAGAAGAAAAGCCATGTTAGCCTTATCCCAGCCTTTGATTTCTGCTTGGATGTTCTTGTACAAGGTATAAAGGTAGTATCTCTAATGAGATTACATATTATAGTCAGTCAGGAGCTGTTAAAAGGCTGTTTCTAATGGGATTAAAATGTATAGCACCCAGTTATAGCAGTAATTGCATTACACCCCTAAGGAGAGCCTGTAGTGTAAACTGAAGGCAGGTCAGGGATGCAGCACACGCTGCTTCACTTCAGTATCTCCTGAGCTGCTTCCCTGTTTTTTCTTTTTTCCACTGTTTTGGATGAAGAACAAAGAGGGAGAAGATTTAGCAGAGTGTCAGGAAGTGACTGGAGGCTAATCCCTCTGCTGACACTCCCCAGCACCAGGGGGAAGTAACTGAGATCAGCCAAATTGGCATATCAAAAGCCTTCTAATTATGTCACTGGTGGTTTAAGCCAATTCCTAACATTCTTATTCATGGAGTTTCCAGCACAAGAAAACCTTTCTTAATCTGAGCTGCTGTTGAGCAGAGCTTAATGTCATGGATGGGCTTCTTTTTGTTGGTGCTGGGATGTCAGGATGGCTCCCTGCTCACAGAGAACATGGCAGGATGTGGCAGGGCATCTCACAGCTCCTCCTGTGCAGCAAAATTTTGTGAGCAGGGATTTATCACCCGAAAAATAAAATCCAATCCCTCCTCTCCATACACTTGCACTTTGGTCATGGAGAGTTGCAGTAAGTGCAGACCAGTTTTTCCAAGAAATGATGCTGTGACAGGAGAGACTCTGCTTCCCTGCATGTCCATCCAAGGCTGTACAACAGCAACCTCCACGTCACCAAATCCCACTGTGCATTCACCTTCTGGTGTTAAAGCCAGCACGGTTGACACTGAAGCAGCTAGTTCAGCTCCATCTCAAAATCTGGGTCTTAAAAATGCTCTTGAGCAACTCTCTACCCCAGGTTTGCATTCTTTGCTGACACCCCAGTGCTACCTACAGTGAGGGTCCGTGCTGGACTGCACGTGGAATGCATCCACAGCCTTGGCAGCGAGGATGAGCCAAGGACCCAGGGCATCCTGGCAGCTGGTGTCTGTCCTACCTGTTTGGCCACACACCTCCCTTTAAACAGGGACAGCCAGCTGGTTTGAAGGGTGTGAGTTTAAAGCAGTAATAATACTCGGTCCGTAGGTAGCACTTTTCATCTGCAGCTTCAAATCTCTTGACAAATATTGCTCGCAGTAGCAGAGATCTGAAAAGAACAAAGGAATTGGGCCTGTGCCCATCTTGCTCCTTTGTAATATGCAAAGAGGGCCAGAAATCACTTTGTTCATGTTAGATTTTATTTATTTTCTTTTCTAATGTATTAGAAATGCAGATTTTCATTGCCCAAGAGAAAACTGTGCATCCGTATCATGAAGCAGATACTGAGCAGGTGACACTCAAGCAAACAGGGGAGTGATTTGTTCTCAAGCTACTTAAATCACCAGCTTTTGTACTTTTCTGTTGTTATTGTTGTTGCAACTCAAGAGCCTGCAAAACACTTGGGAGCAAAGAGACTTCTGGTAAGAGCTTGACATGGCACTGTCACCACTCACTGGAGATGAGATGCTGCAGCCCTGGCTGAGATGTCGGACCTGAGGTGTCCAGCAGGTCCCAAGCCAGAGGTGGGCTGTGCAGGGTGTCCAGCCAGGACACAGGGACACCAGGGCTTTGAAAAGCTTCAGTGCCCCTTACCTTTGCAAGGCTGGAGTTCGAGTCCATGTCTGAAAGTAGCTCATGAGCACTTCAAGTTTATTTTTCTGGAAAGCACCTTTTTAAATGATGTAGTAAAGCACTGGCCTGTGCAGGACCAGCACCCAGCCCTTCCAGCTCTTTGAATGGTATCTGCCCTCACCCAGCAGGCACTCCTGCCTGCAAAGCCACCCTGTTTTAACCCTTCTGAGGCTTATCCCTGGGAGACACCTCTTCCTGTGTCCAGCATCCCTGGCACCACGTGGGACCACCAGTGCTGGGAGGGGGGGATGATTCATGCAACAACTGCCTGCTGGGCCCACGTGTGGCCAGCCAGGATGCCCAGCAGACCCAGTGATGTGGGCACTCCCTGGGCCCCAAATGGGAAGGCAAAACTCTCCCAACCTACGCAAGGCAGGGCAGGAGTCTGGCACCACTCGCTGCCCTGCAGCGCTCCATCAAAGGGGCTCGGGCCAGGGGAACGTGCAGAGCCCAGCGTACCCCCAGGTGGCTCCTGGGGAGCGTGGGAGTGACACGGGGCTGCTGGCCATCATCAGGGCACTTGGGATAAGAGGGCTCCTGCTAACGTTGGGCAGTGGAGCAGGGATGGAGAGGGGATTGATTGCAATGGTCTTGGGGAGACAGCAGGGAGGACAGAGATCTGATGCCACCACAGAGGTCACCATGCTGTGGATCTTAGCACAGGTTTTTAGCAGAAGACACTGTGGATCATGGCTCAGCCACATCTAAACTTTTTTCAATTAATACTGGATGTTTTTCTTGAGATGGATATGGTGTAAATGAATAACATTCCCTCTTACATGACACAGTTGGCAAGAGAAGGGATATAAGGTCCTGCCTGTCCCAAATCCCACTGCAGGGATGTTACATCCAGGAGCAGGGCTGGTGACAGTGGGGACATGTGGAGCCCTTTCCCAAGCACCTTCTGGCTAATAGAGCAGCACCAGGGGTAGTAGAGAGAAAGAAGCTTCAGAAGCAGGATGCAGACATGTGGATGTTGAGCACTGAGCTGCACTGTCAGACTCATCCCTCCATCAGTCTGCCTGACCTCCTGGGTCAGCTGGCAGAGAGGACACCCTGTTCCTGCTCAGTCCTTCCTTCACAAGCCTTCCCTCCTCAGCCAGAGCCCTGCACTAGGGCTCAAGCAGAAAATACTGGCAGCAGGAGATTCATTTCCATCCCTTTCCCCTGGGTAAGCTGGAGCAGAAAGGAGCCACACTGGCTCCTGAGAACCGGCTCCCTGGAGATGCTGATGGGCAGAGCCGGGAGCCCGGCCAGGGGCTGCGTGCGCCAGATGCACGATCCATCCCCTACCCTGGGCTCTGTGTCTGACTCGCCTCCCCCAGTTACAGCATCACCTGCCTGTTTATACGGGAGATTTGAAAGCTGTTACCTCCAACTCTTTTTATACCTTGGTCTAATCTAGATACTGTTAATGATATTTACTTTCAAGACGCTCACCTTAGATTGGCTTTTCAACATCTAAATTAAGCGTTCCATCCCAGTCTTTGATATCATGACGGCACTTCAGCTACCTTTGATCATATCTACTAAGTATTCTCATTAGTAATCAACATTACTTACTTAAAATAAACACATGTTTTCTTGAAGCTTTGTGGTTACGCTTAATCAGCCGCAAAAATTCCCCTTAAGACGGTTTGTATCATTCAAGGGCATTTGCGTCCATAACCCTAAACAAGAACCGTAAATAGTTGTTGTTTTCCCTGCGCTCTCCAAAATGCAGTCTGCTGAGATCTGACTTTGCAGTGAAAGGATTTGATATCTGTAACATCCCCCCGCAGCAAACCGCTGTTCGATACTGCCGTGTAAACTGCCCCACTGGGAGAATTGCTGCTGGCAAACTCCATCTCTGCCATCCCAGAGCACTGGCTTTGGCAGAGGGCACGAAACGGCTCCCGTGGTGCTGGGCCTGACCCCTGACTTCCCAGCAGTGGCGAAACCACCCAAGTCATGGCAGGAGATAACTGGTGGTGCTCTGGATGGGAGGCAGGTACCGCTGGCTTTGCACAGTGCCTGCGCCCTCAGACCGCACTCCGTTCAGACAATGCAGGCCCTTACAATAAAGGTCCCTCTGACATGCAGAGGATGGTGAGAGGCTTAAATGTTTTGGGTGGGGTGTGTGACTCAGCTGCTATTGCTGCACCCTGGGCACATAAACCCTGCCTGGCTCAGGGTCCTGCATCGGCACTGCTAATGAGCAACGAGCTGCCCTGACTCACCCCTGCCTGCACTTGAGGAAGCTCCCAGGAGAGGCAAATAGCTGCCTCCCTTCTTCTCTTAGTTCTGAATGTGTCCACATGTCCCCTTCCACCTCCTTTATCTTGTTCCCACCTTGCTCCTCACCTCCTCCCTTGGGAACCCTATCCTGCTGTCCCACAGCTTGGAGTGGCCCCAGATCACCCAAATCCACGGCAGCCGCTCATGGTGAGGGATGGCAGAGGAGTCAGCTATGGTGATGATTTCCAGGATTTCTCCATCCCACCTGTCCCCAGTGGGACAGGCCCATGCCACCTCCCTGCCTGACAGGCGCAGAGGGATTAGGAACACAAACACCCCTGCTGGGGGGTGATTCTTCAGGGCCTAAATCTTTCCTGCTGCTGATAACACTTCCTCCGGCTTCACCCAATCCCCTTCACCCTTTGATGTCAACTGGAGGCACCAGGTCTAAAACAGCCACTGCTGTTCATTAGACCTAATTAGTCCTTAATACCCTCTTAAATCCCATTTTAAAAGGGGACCATTCAGCATGTCCAGGGCTGAGACAGCCCTGGCTGAAGGCAAAGTTAAGGGGTCTGCGATCAAAAGGAGGGAGAGTGCTCACCAGGTAATTCAAGACACAGGGATTTGCAGGCTGCTACCAGCTCTCACAGCACCAGCTCACACAGTCTGGGCAGGAGGGCAGGCAGGATCCCTCACAGCTGGAAGCAACCAAACCCATGGATTCTTCTCCACAGAGGAATCTCTGGTGTTTGGGATCACTTGTGTCTCCACTGAGAAGCTGTTTGTTGATGGGAGCAGGCGCCATCAGCAAGGTGAGGAAGTGGAAAGCGTCTGAAGGCTTGGGCAGTCCAGGAATAGTGCATCTGGTCTGACTCTCAGTAGCAATGTTTTTCCAACCAGGTGTATTTTTAGAAATGCGTTGAATCAATCTATTGAATCAGCACCTCTTGGGGGCCATCTCTTGGCTGGGGAAAGGAGAACATCTCCCCCTTCATCCAACTCATCTCCCATGAATGCAAGAGGTATGAACACAATCCAGGGCTGAGTGATTAGGGCTTTGATTTTGAAAGACTCAGTGGGGACTAAATCCTATTTATCCCATGCTCCAGTACCACTCAACACCACTCCTCCTTGCCACTCCATCCCCATTCCATCTCCTTTATGAGGCTCAAGAGATGGAAACGGGATATTCCCCAGCCTGAGCCTTTGCCTGAGCCATACAACCAACCTCCTGCCTTTAGGTCCAACTTTCTCTAGAAACCAGGCCCACGTCCAAATTAATTTTCTGTATGTGTTGTTGGAATGATTAGATCTGCAAATCAACATAGCCACAAACTGAATAATGCACCAGCGCCGAGCGCTGTCGGGGCAAAGCCCCAAGTTCCTCATCAAGTTCAGTCCTGCAGAGCCTGTAACTAATGATTTTTCTCACTTGGCCCAGAGTCAGCACTCTGTCTCACATGCACACACAAACATTGTACGTGTGCCTTGTTAGCATAGCACGATCTGCAGATAAAGGGAGGAGGGAGAGCAGAGCACTGGCCCTGGGACACTCGTGTGACACCTCACCCTCAGCTGAGCTGCTGAAACCAGGGGAAATGCAGGATGTTGGGATCAGCACCCCACTACCCAGCTCAGTCATGTTGTGCCACTTACCCTCTCCCTCGCTGGGATAGTCTGCAGGTCTCTTTTCTGTCATGTTATTGAGAGCTGGCCCAAAGCCCTCAGCTATCAGTGAAAGCCAAGGATAAGGTCAATGGTCTGGCAGGTCCCATGTCTGGACACCACACTCCTGGCCACATGGTCATGGTTATAGAGGGTGATGATAGCTCCCAGAAACTCTCCAAGTGTCACTTGTTTGGATTCAGGAAGGAGAAACATATGGGAGGAACAGCTACAAGATGTCTTTCACATACATATGTTGGTATCCAGGGTTTATTTGCTGGACCCTGACATTGTCCTCTCCTCACAAATTAGGGTTTTCATCCACACTCACGTCCATCTCCAAGCCACAGGCTTCACCTCAGCAGGTGGTGAGGGCCCATAGCCTTTCAGAGCAGAGTTCTAGCCCAATTTGGGACCAAGAGGGAGTGCTGGTGGGACTCAGGGCTGCCCTGCAGTGGGGGAGGCAGCACACAGCTCTCTGCAGGGCTCTCTGCCCTGCAGTCACCCTCTTGCAGTGATGGGTCTGCACCCATGAGCTCTCCTGCAGCCAGGTGAGAGGCAGTGATCTTAGACTACAGGTAGGGGGGATGCTCATCTTCTGAGTTACCTCCTAGAACCCACTTCTAACACCTTTTAGCTGCCTAAAACATCTACTGTCCCCAGCAAGAGTCAGGATGCCCCAGGGGCCCATCCTGGTCCATCCCTGGAACGTGTCTAGGGCAGGTAGGCTGAGCTGCCCTATGGGTATTTTTCTGCACTCTCTGCTGAAGGAGCCCAAAGCCAAGTGTCACCGAGGTGACATTTGCATCACTCGACAGTCAGTCTCTGCAGCACTGACTTGGAGCACAGCAGGTACCTCAGCTCCCTTTGTAGTCACCAAAGGCCCTCTGGAGGTAAAATTCACCCAGCCTGCTTGCAACTGCTTCAAGACAAGATGAACTGCACCCTCAGTTCCCCTGGCTGTGCTGATTAAATCTCCATCAACTATGAAAAGAACAGAGCAAGACCTCTGGGGCTTTTACCTGTCTGCATTTAGTGATACAGTTCCCACCCCTGGGGACTGAAGCTGGTTGAGATAAGGATTTGCATCAGTGGAGAATAGCCAGGGTAGGTGAGGCCCCCATAGCTGGAATGAGGAGAAAGATCAGCAAAATGGGCTTCTGGGTGAAGAGATTTATCTGCCCCACAGAGATGTCCCTGCTTGGACAGGATTTGTGCTGGTGACAGCTCAGGGCAGAGAGGATCCCAGTGGCAGATGCCAGCTCCTAGGACAGAGTGGGTGTTTAGTCCCACCTAAAGCCACCCTGCAGAGTGAGTGGCACCCCTGGGCTCTCAGCACTGTCGTGCAGTGGCACAGTGACACAGACCATCTCTGGCTTTGGCTTGACCAAACTGCCACTGCACCAAACCAACCCACCTCACTGGTGCCAGCCCAAGGGAGAAGTTGTTTGTCAGGACTATCACATTTGCTGGAGAAGCACATTTGTGAGGGCCTGGTCTCTCAGCCTGACATCCCTGTGTTTCAGACACATGACATAAAGCAGAGCAGAAAACCTTCCCTTCCAGTGCTGAACAGGACCACTCTGTGCTCAGCTACAGCTTTAGCTGTGATCTCCAGCTGTATTACCCTCTCCATTACGCTGTTCAATCAATTTCCTAATGATGAAGAAATTATGATTAAACAATGATTAAATAAATAACCTTTTCCCACGTTATTTATTCTTGGTTGCCTGTCAGGTGTGATAACTGTAGGGAGGTTATTCTTTATATTGCACATCCTAAACAGTCTGGGACATCCTAATCTGACACCAGCAGGAGCAGCTGCATCTCCATTTATCTTCTTTCCCCATCCCATGATCTGGCTGCCACAGGAGACCCTCAATGCTGCTATTTCTACTGTAGCACTTCTAAACACACTCCTGCAAGGCTCTTTCAAAGGATATTGCCTTAGCATTAGCCCTGAGAGGGAAGTTGTATGCTTAACACAAAACCATCTGTCCCTTGCTCTATTCATAAATCCCTTTCCCCCTTCCTTGTGACCATGCAGCGGTTGATCCAGCTGAACACTAATCTGGCAAAATTTGGTCCCAGCTCAGTCTAAAAAGGTTGTTTCTACAAGGCTGGGATCTTGGGGGGCTACAAAGCTGACCCATGCACCTGATGTGCCAAGGTGCCAGGTGATGGGAGAGGAGCAGCACCACCCTGAGGTGGATCTCCAGAGTCAGACCTCACTCACACCAGCAGAAAGGGAAAGGAGTCCTGCAGGTGTAGCTTGTACCAGCTTGCCAGGCCAAGATGAGTGTGAAAGAATGTACAGCTCCATGGGTTACCCTTGAGGCCTCTGCCAGCCAAACCATCACCCCAGCTTAAGCTCCAGTCAGATGTTGCCACACACCAAAGGTTTTGGGTGAAGTCACTCCAGGAGAGGAGCAGCCTAGAGGACTTCTGCTCCATCCTGGCTGTGCAGTGTACACACAGCCACAGGAAGGACAGCCTGGGCTCCCCAGGTAACCCCCCAGCCGAGCCCATCCACCACGTGAGCATTTATCAGCCAGGGTTCTGCTGCAGGAACTTGCTGGAGACCTTCTCCTCTTTCCATGGTGCCCTCTGGGAAGCAATGCTGTAGGGATGGCCAGACAGAAGCAGGACATCCAGGAGCCTGGGAAGGGCATGGCCTGCACCCACTGCTCAGTTTGGGTGCCTTCAGAGACCACAGGTCAAACCCCATGTTCTGCAGGCAGAAGTCTTGTACAGATATCTTTCTGCAGGAGGCAGGGAGGGACAGTCACCCCCAGTGGTCCCCATCTCCTCTTGGGTGACATCTAAGCAGTGTCAGGGATGTGCCTACGAGGTCCCAGTGTGCCCCAGAACATGGCATGAGGGTGATGGTCCCCAGCTGGATCCTAACCCAAGGGTTTAGTGTGGGAGATGCTGCCCCGGGCCGGTCTCTGCCGCCCACTCGCAGAGCATCTCCCGGTACCCCGCAGCTTCTCCTCTCAATGCCTTTGCTCCGCAGAGAGATCAAAAGGCATCCAACCCACTGATCGCTGGGTTCTGTGTCGAAAGGCTCCCTGATTACCTCACCATTAGCTGCGCCCATTAAACAAAATCCTAAAGGTTTTACACAAAGCTGAGGTTTCAGATGAGAGGGTGAAGGAATGACTCAGTGCCTTTAAACGCCAAAGTCTTCTCCTCCGTCCTGTTTGTACAGCACCTAGCACGAGGGGTCCAGGTGCATGCCTAGGGCTCTGAAACACCGCCACAATTAACTAATAAGTGTAATAGCAGCTGTACTCCCACCAGCATGGTTTCGTTTTATTATTTAAATATTCAGTTGCGCTGGGTAGCACCTCTCGGAGATGAAGTTTAATTCAGTGCGGTGGAAAATGACCCCCCGGCTGGCCACTGCTGCAGACAGGTACAGCCGGGAGCCACAGGAGCAGCCCGGGTGCTGGTGAAATCAAGGATGTGGCAGAAGACAGCAGCCCCAGGGTCCTGCTGGGGCAGAGCTGGGCAAGGGGGTTTTCAGCTGATATAAGAAGTTTATAGGGCCGATCAGGATGGTGCGAATCCCCTTGGGGCTCGTCCGACTGAAATCCCCGGCTGTGGGCATCTCTCCAGCTGGCAGCATCTGGGCACATTGGTCACAGCAGCATCACCTGGAGTGGAGTGCAGCTGAAGGGGAGCAGGGAGGGGCACAAAAACTCTCTTCTCCTCCCTTTCCACCAGGAGGGTCAGCAGCAAACACCGCTTTTCAGCCCTAAAAAAGCAGCCGATACGAAACAAGCAGCGCGGCGGTTTGGCAGCGCGGCCTGAGCTTTGTGCTGGCGGTCACTGAGTCACTGCCGGGCACCGAACCCGATGGGAAGGACCCTCCAGGAGGACAGGGCTCCATGGGGAGGGACCCTGCGAGCTCCGAGCCCGGCCCCTGGGGCCGCATCCCCGATGGGGCTCCGCAGAGCGCCGTGCCCCGATCCCGGAGCTGCCCCAGGTGGGAGCCAGCAGCTCCTGCGGCAGAAGAAATAGTGGAAGAAATAGTGCCATCTGCTGACACCCCCTGCGCTCCTCGGGAGCCAGGGGCGGCTGCTCAGCTCCCCCTGCCATCGGCGTTTGGGGCCAGCCTGAGAAACATCCCCGCAGGTGACCCGTGGGGCTGGGGGGTGCAGCCTGAGACCCCCACACACACCCAGGGTGGCCCTGTGGCCACAGGGAATGCAGAACCCAGGCACTCCTGGGAGAAGAGCTGGAGGGGAAGGTGCTGGTCACTGCCACCCAGCAGGGTTTAATTAACCTCATATCCCCTTCACTGTCATTAATGAACACAGTGAAACCTCTCCAACAGGCTGCTCTTCAAGGGACATCTCCCATCCCATGCAATTCCTTAGCACAGCTTTTTTCACCCTAACCTGTGGTCCTACCACCTCTGATCCTGTGAGGTGCTGGAGTCAGTGGGACTCCCAGACGAATAACTGGAAAACTGCCCTTGGCTGGTATGGTGAGTGCTCAGATTTTATTTTTTTTTTAACCAACACCCCAAAATAAATTTTTAATTTAATTAAAAATTAAAATTAAAAGCCTCAGCTCCCATAGAAGTCCTTGGGAGGTACCTGCATTTAGCATGATGCCCCCTGCTTGAAGTCCAGACCAGATATAAGGAAGAGTTGGTTGTTTTTTTTTTTTTAATGAGGAGAGCGGTGATACACTGGCAGAGTCTGGCCAGAGATGTGGTGGATGTCCCATCTGTAAAAATATTCAGGTCAGGTTGGGCAGAGGTCTGAGCACCTGGTCTAGTCGAAGATGCAGGAGAGTTTGGGGACCTTGAAAGGTCCTTTCCAACCTGGACTATGCTCTGGATCTTTAATACATTTATACACAGTATATGGATTGGATCTGTGTTACACCGGGACCGTGGCAGGAGATGACACTCGTCTCAGGCATTGGCAAGGCAGAGCTCGCTGCTCATGTCCAAAACTGCTGGGAGAAACTCTTCCCTGGAGCACCTTTTCCCACACAGCAAAGCCCCAGGTGGGAAGAACCCTGTGACAGGGAGATGGTCCCACCCTGCCACCTCTCCAGGGACACCTGAGCTGCAGGGGACCAGGGAAATGAGAACCTGGTGGAGCTCAGCCTGGGAATGGCCCATGGAAAGCAAAGCTGCTGATTTGCTGATTTTCCAGGCTGACCTACCAATAGCAAAACCATCAAAGCAAGAGACACATTCCTGAGGTCTGACCCAGCATGGCAAAGTCAAGGAAAGATTCCCACTGAACTCAACAGCCACTGGACTGTGGCCACAACACTCACATATAGCCAAGACTTATTTATTATTCCCCCATGATTTTAATCAAGACTTCATCCCACTGAGGCTCTGTCTCATCCTGCAACAAGGAAGTCAAATTTATCCTACAGAGTCATTTTAAGACAATAGATAACCAAATAGTTAGACATATTACCATGTATGTATAAATATAAAAAACACATATTTTTTATATACATACAAATAACCTCTTAAACTAGAGGCCAGCATAAAAAAAAAAAAAAAGGAATAAACACTGTAATAATTTTAATTATGCAACATATTCTGCCTAACATATTTATTTTTAATGGCAGTCATTTTAATAGCTCTAAGGCCCTGAATTAGTCCAATATGTTCTTAACTAGGTTCACTTTAAATTCAAATGTTCATGGCTTTTCCAGAGGGTCCAGTGCCCTGGATGAGCTTGCTTCGCAGCAGTATATTCTTCTTAACATGTTTACTTTTAATAACAGGTTTAATGATGCACTTGGGGCCTAATAGCTACGTTTAGTCACAAAGAGAAAAACCAGCTACAAAATACTTTCTCTAAAAACTAGGCTACAGGGGATTGCCTCGCTATTTCAAAGCCACACCAGCCATCCTTTAATGTGCCTCTATGTGTTTTGGCTCTGCCTGCACCAGGCTGGGGAGCCCGGCCCTGGAGGAGCAGCCCTGATCGATTTTTGGAGCTGGTTTTGGGGTGACTTGGGGACCCTGTGCAGCAGCTGAGCTGTTCAGGGTAAAGGACCACAGCCAAAGGTGGCCTCACCTCCTCCCACCCGCAGTGCTCAGTGGTGGGTTTGGGGAGACACAGGTTTCAAAGGAAAGTGTTCCTGAGCAGAGGCATCCTGGGGCTCTCACCAACACTGCTGGCACAGACGTGCCAAAGGGAACGCGTTTGAAAAATCACACCCACCACCCATTACAAAAAAAACACAACAAAACACCAAAAAAGAACCACCAACAACTACAAAACCCCACCTCCTACATTTAGTTTTATGAGAACTAGAAATACCGCCAAATTGAGAGGCAGGCAAGCGACAGCTGCTGTCTCCTTTCATGCCCAGATCAAGCCATTGCTGCAGGCCTGCAGCCCCACTCGTGTCAGCCCTCCTGGCTGGGGCTGGGGGCAGCAGGGACCCCTGGGCCACATCCAACCCAGCAGAGAGCCAGCTCCCCAAAAAAGATTCACCCAGTGGTGTGGCTGGCAGGGCTTCTCTCCCCAGCTGTGTCCAGATTTTTCTGAGCCCAGAGCTGTGTCCAGACCGGTGGAATCTCTCAAGCCCAGGGGATGCTCCATGACCTGCGGGCATAGGACTGGCCCAACCCATCCCTCTCCATTCAGACTGAAGGGTCACCCCCCACAGGGTGTCACACATGTCCCCAGTGTGCAGCAGGTCCTCTACAGCATGTGTTTGGCAGGGCTGGAGATACCCCAAGAGTGTCCCAAGGGGCAACACACTTCTCCCTCCATGCAGAAGCATTCTGGGGCGTGCATGCTGCACCAAAAAAGGCTTATGGTTTATCCTAAATATAACCATGGCAGACTGTGCCAGGCTTCAGCTCCACTTGTATGAAAAACACTTGCAAGGCTTGAACCAGCTCTGGTTTGTCTACCTTCTGCCCCAGGGCCTGAGCAAAAAGGGAGGGTGGAATCCAATAGCATGTTGTGCATAAAAAGATTTTGCCAAAGATAACCTTATTGCTAATAATAACCCTGGAATCTATCCTGTGAATAGGCCCTATTGAATGCTTGAACGCAGGCATTCCTCGGTTAGGTTTTTCTGCATACAAATATTCCACTTGAGTCTTTAAATACTAATCACAGAATTCAGACGAAGGAGTTTTTATCTTCAAAGTGCTGCAGAAAAAAAAAATTAATTCATTAATCAAGTATAATTAAAGGGTACAAAATATGCCTTTTTCAAGAGCAGGGAGCCAACCAACGCAGCGTGAAGCCATCGTGGGGACTCCAAGCATCTTTCCCACCGCGAACGTGATTTTCCCGGAGCGGCGCCCGGGCAGTAGCTGTGCTTGTTCCCAGCAGCTCTGCTCAAGCTGTCTTCCTGACATGTGTTAGGCTGTATGTCTGCCACGCAGGAAATAGGGTTTGAAGCTCACAGCCAGGAGCAAAAGCTGAGATTGAGGCTTTAATGAAGCTGGGATTGAGTGGCTAGGGTGGTTCAGTGAAGCAGTAAATGCAAACACATTATCACCTGAGAACTTGCTCCAATTTCACACCAATTAACTAGGAATGAGAGAGGAGGGCTGGGGCTGGCTGCAGAGATGGCTGATAATCCTGTGAATGGGCAGAAATGGCTCGAACGCAGACGCGCTTATGCCAAAACGAGTTTGTTAGATAACGCCAGTCCCGGTAATTTTGTCTTGGGGAGAGGAGCATGTCATTACTGGAGCTGCTTTTATTAGCAAATATTAAAAACATTTGCCGAAATACAGTTGCCCGTGAGGGAAGCAGGGGTGGAAAAAGTAATAAAGCAATAGCTGATTATTTTATTCCTCTGCCAATGCGTCATATTACATGGGAAGGGAAGGAAAACAGGAGAGGGAGAAGAGGGATGGGATGTAAAGGATTGTTGGGGCAAAGTCGGCAGCTCATGGAGGGGAATATCCCATCCTCGAGGAGCCCCTCAGGATGCTTAGTTCTGGATTTCAGGTGGGTTTGACTTCTAATGCACTGCCAGCAGATGTAGGTCTGAACAGGTCCCCAAAACTCACCTTGGCAGCAGTGATGGGGCCCATCCCCGTCCCCCCCACCCAGGAGCCAGTTCACCTTCACTGCATTTTAATATTTGAGTTGTTCCAAATTTTTTCCTTGCCATGGTTATTTCCATTTTAGGAGTTTGGGTGGAAGAAGAGCAGCACTTTAGGGGAAGTGCTATTAAATGGATTTCTATGGATTCAAGGCTAAAACAAATCCCACCCTCAGTGTGCCAGGCCCCACATCACCCCTCCAGTAACTGCAGGTTTCAGTATCTGGGAGCATCCAGCTAGATCCTCCTGATCCACACCAGCCATGAGACATCCTGCAGCCAGGGGGCTGGACTGGAGCACTCTTGGATGTAGATGAAATCTTGTTTCCATTTCTAAAAGCATCAGTGATAAAAAGGTTACTGCAAATGCAAAGGCAAGAACCCCTTGCTGGGTTTCGTGGTGACACAACAGGCTGGAGAAGATCTCAGGAGAAATCCTGTGCTGTGTGGTGAACCCTGGGGAAGGTCTGTGCCCCAAGAAGGGTTCTCAGTGCTGCCCCAGCTCTTCTGTGAAGAGACAGCATCCAGGAAGTTGTGTTACTCCTGAGAGCTGCCTGCCCTGCTCTCCAGCAGGGAGCTCCAACAAAATAATTGCAAGAAAGGTCCAAACAGAGGAAAAGCAGTGACTGCAATCCTCTCACTCAATATTGAATTACTCCAGGTTATGGAAGGGACAGAGATATCTTCCTTTAAAATCAGGAAAACGTTTTCTCCACTGAAGAAGGCTGGATAGCCAGCAAGGGTCCAGAGCAAACCATAATATATTAAAAAACCCAAGTATGCTCCACCTCACTAAGAGCCAGGGAGTGTGCTGGGGCTGGCTGCTGCTACTCATCTCTAAGCAAGGTGGGCCCTGGATCCTCCCTGCCCCACTGTGAGCCTGATTTTCATCATCCTGGTCACTTCAGGTCTTCACTGCCTTCTGAACAGATGTGGGAAGGAGGGAAAAGCTGCAGCTTAAATGAGCAAAGGTCAGTAATTGCTGAGCCAGGTTACAGCTGGGGGATTCTTTCCCCAGGGCAGGTGGAGAGGGGCCAGGAGGACACCTTGTTCCAGTTGTTCCAACCATGGGAAGTGGGGATCTGTGCCCTTCCCTGCTTGTGGCATGCAAACCACTCTCCCAAGCAGGAAAAACACTTCCAAGTGGCAGATATCCCATTCCTACACAACGGTGCTCCCGAGCCCCGGTGCAAATCCACAGGGCTCTTCCTGTCCGTGCTCTCCAGCCTGTAATTATCTTAAAGGCAACAATTAAAACTATTGAAACACATGTGATGGGTTTAGGGAGCATAGCTTGGCTAATCCCCACAAGCATCCCGGAGGAGCGGAAGCGAGGAGTTCCCAGGGTGCT
This sequence comes from Muscicapa striata striata, assembly GCA_030060385.1. Taxonomy (NCBI): domain Eukaryota; kingdom Metazoa; phylum Chordata; class Aves; order Passeriformes; family Muscicapidae; genus Muscicapa; species Muscicapa striata. The sequence continues at coordinate 545,332 of JAREIS010000045.1, read as the reverse complement.
GCTGCTTTGCTGGGCAGGTAGGGACCAAGTGGAGCTGCAGGGCATCAAACTCAGGGTGAGGAGGTGGCAGCAGCCTGGTCCCCAGGCAGAGTGGGACCTCAGGTGGCACCCAGATGGTGGTGACCAGGCTGGGGGAGCTGCAGGAGGGTCCCCCTGCTCCTCACTTCTCCTCACCTCGACCCTTCCCGGGTCATACAGAAAGTCAGTGACAGAAAGACCCCATCCTCAAAACCTGTTGTTTGGGCTCTGATTGCAAAGTTCAATATCAAAATATTCCATCTTCCTTTTCCCATATCAGTCCAGGACTTAGCACAGTGAGTCCTGCTCCATTCCCTATGTCAGGTACCAAAATAAAGCCATGTTCAGCCACTGCCCCTTCTCCCCTTCCTGTTTCTTTTACTGCAGCATCAACACTGTTTCACTCCAGGAGCAAAAAGTTCTGCAAATACCTGTGATACTCTGTTTGAGGAGTCCCAAGGCAAGAGCAATGAGATGAATAGTGAGGAATTGCATGAAATACTACTGACCTGTGCTCATCACTTTTTAAATTATTTATTGTTCAGGAATCGTTAGTTTTGTTATTTTTCTGAAAGCATCACCCTCCTGGAGCCACATTATATGCGATTTTCTCCTCTGCTTTCTTTAAGAATTGGTTTCTAACCTGCCCTAAAAGTGCTGAACCAGCTTTGGGAGCCTGAAAATGCAGGGAACTACAGAGCAAAAAAGAGAACACAAACTCTTTGTTCTCAGTATCTCGTGATCTTAAAGTGCTCGGGGTGATCTCAGGGGTGTCAGGGCAAGGACAGAGCCACACAGGGCAGCTGCTGGCTGCTCTCTTTTCCAGCCCTCTTGTTCTGCTTTTCATTTCCCCCATTACACCTTCTCTTTTTTTGTGATATGGCGTTTTAAATATTCCTAGAATTTGCTAAATTTCTACATTTTCTGCTTTTTCCCAAAACTGAAAAATATTTTTAACAATTTGAACTAAAAGTGAGTAATTTTGCCATTAAAATACCTTTTTCAAGGCTCTTTTTTTCCAGTTTCTGCCAAAAAGAAGGTCAAGTTTGCTGAAAAGAAAAAAAATCTTTTAATTCAATTCAAACAAATTCAAACTCCTTTTTAATTAAGTATTTAATTTCTGAATGCTTACTTTCTCTCTCTTTTTTTTTTTCCCTGGCTTTTTCCATCCCATTTCTCCCCCTTTCTCATTTCTAAAATGCAAATAATTGAGAAAAAAATTCCTTCTGAGCCACTTCTGTTGCTGCTGCCACCAACAACCCCAAAGATGCTCCCAGCCCCATGTTCCCCTCACCAGGGAAGGAGCCTGCAGAGTGTCCCAGACCCCTTCTTGTGTTCCCAGCTCCCTGTGGATACTCATCCAGCTGCATCAAAATCAAGACACAGACACAGCCATGGGGCTGAGTGAAACAGAAAAACCCACAGCAAATCCAGCCTTGGGTTGATAGGACCCCAAAGGGCAGTGGCTGTTTTATGAACTGTGTGAGGAGTTATCAAGGCACAGGAGCATTACCCTGGGTGACCAAAGAGCTGCACTGCCCAAAATCAAGGATTCCCTCACAGATAATGTGTCTATCTTACATTTTCTGTGTATTTATTATAGAAATTCTACATATCTCAGGTTTAAATTACTCAAATGCATAATTAAATATTTCCATTCACAAAAAGAATTATGTATATGCAGTTGTTGAACACAGAAACTTTTTTTCTCATGGGCCATCTCTGACCAAGGCAACCTCTGAGTGAGCTGCATCTTCCCCCAGCACTCTCATAAGCTGTGCAGCAGACAGACATTGTCTTTACATGTATTTATTGATTAACAACAGCATTTTAGATAAGTGAAGCCCAGTTGCCTTTAAGGGCAGAAAAAATTTGGGCTTAAGTGTTATTCAGTGTAGTGAGCAAATGGGAAATTTTATTTGGTGGTTGCTTTGCATCACGTGAACATCTAACATTTTATTTGCATTTCCAGAGGGCTTTAGTCTATTTTAAGCTGGGAAAGGCAGAGGGCAGCAGGTCTGGTAGGAGCTCCAGTTTCCCTGAGCAGCACACCCTGAACTGGGAGATTAATACTGGCCAGAGGAGCAGCACAGGGATGGGGATTTACAGCACTGCCTAGTTTTCCACAGCAAGAGTGAAAAAAACTGGGGAAAGCAAGAAACAAGTGAGAGGGGTGGAATCCTATCTCCAGCTACTCAGACCAAAATGTTCATAAGGCAGAAAGTTTCTTCTGGGCATGATGAATGCAACAGAGGGATGTTCAGCAGCCTGTGTAGCCCAGAGATCAAACAAAGTGATCTCCTCTGCCTTTAAAATGTATGAAGCTGAAAGATCTTAAGGGCAAATAAACGTACTTTGATTGCAGGGCTGGGATCTTGGAAGTCACATTCCTTTAATTTCCTTGAACTGGTTGGCTTCCCTGTGAAGGACATGCACAGGGTGGTGAGTTTTCAATGGAAACTGGTTTTGCCTCCTTTTCCACTTCTCTCCTGTTACAAGTAAAGAAGTGCTGAGCTCCAGAGGCCTACCTGCCTCTTCCTATGCAGACAGAAAGGGCTGGGTGTCTGTTTTTAATTACAGCCTGAAAGAACTGCATTTAAAAGACAACAGAAAGCTATTTAATTAATACTTATCGTTAGCACACATAGGAATGCCTAGCAGCAAATTGCAACAACAAAGCAATTCCTTTTTACTTTTTTTTCCTTGCACTTTGGATATATTTTAAAAAAATAAGAGTAAACAAATTATTTGCATCATGTTTGGGACGACATTTTACAGAGTGAGAGTAGTGGGATAGTAGGTATCACCCTAGGAGAACAGAGATGTCTAAGAGCAGCCTTCTCCATCTCCAGTTTTTCAATCTCCAGCTCTCTTGGCCAAGAAGCTTATCTTCATCCATCCATCTATCTGTCTTTCTATCTCAGCATTTACACTGGGCTCATCCCCATGTCTGAGCGCCTACTTGTCTTCATACCTGTCCATAAATTACATGGGGCCCCCAGGGCATTATAAATAATAATTCAGCTCCCAAACCTTCAGAACAGTGTTTTAAAGCATTGGCTTATAATTCTCCACATTGTGGGCTCCTCCTAGCTCATAAATGGAGTAGAAGGACGTGACAGCCCAGTCAGTGGAGTAAGTGCCCAAAGATCAATTCCTGTGGTGGCCACAAGCTGGGAGAGGGGGATGGACATTGTGACAAAGCAGAGGGGAAAGCTGGATTGCTCTACTCATGGGAAAGAACATCCTTACCCACAGCTCCTTTGGGATTTTATATTCCTTTCAATTCTATCTCAGCCAGACATCAGTCAGCAGTCATTCCATGTCCCCCTTGGAAGAACAGATCTTGTACTGCCACTATTAATGATTGGAGTGTTGAAGCACAGCATGGCTCTGCTGGTGGATGAAGTCCCCATGGGGCACAGAGTCAGATGGCTTGGAGGGTAGATCCCACAGATCTGTTGGGTAGCCCAACAGATCCCAAACCACATCAGGCACCCCAATACCTTCTTGGACATACCAACTACAAGTGAGTTTGGCTCAGGATTGCAAGTTGTGAGTTATTGAGTAGAAACTCCAGCTGAGCCATTGATCCTATTCCTCTATCTCAACACATTGCATCTCCATCCCAAGACATCACTCTCTCCTTGAGGTAGGAGTTGGGAACATGTCCTAGCCATGTCCCTCAGTGGGGGAATACAGTGTCCCCACGGAGTATGGTCACCAGTTTGTGGCCATCACTATGTCCTGGATCACGTGTCGGACATGTTTGGAGTCAGGGACCTGAAACTGGAATTTTTGCTGGAGAAAAACAAGTGCAATTGATATACAACATTAATTATTTGGCAAGCCTGTCCTGGGTTTATGATCTGGAAGGTGCAGGGCTAAAATATTATTAACACCAGGAACATGTAAAGCTGCCAGAACCTGCAGCCACCCATCAGTGTTGGGTGAGGAGGTGCCACTTTTTGTGTGACTTTCCTCCCTCCATTTTCCATCTTTCCATCAAACCAGGCTGACCTTCCCTCTCAGCCAGAGGCCCAAGGATGAGCAAGCAGAGCCCCAAGCACCAGTTCTGGGACAGAGTGGGAGCTCCCAGTGTGAGAGTGGCCACGGATGCCATGGTCCCTGAGCAGGTGGTGGGACACAGCACTCCTCTGGGCCCAGGTTCATTCCCACATCCCAGGCACCGGGCTGGCACACGTGGCTGTGCATTGCCCTCTGTGCAAGCCTGTCTGTACTCTTTCTGCCTTGGCTCCAGGCATGGAACAAGATTTTCCTGCTGTTCCTCTGCTCTGGAGATCACAGAGAGAGTTTCATAATGTCCTGCCCCAAAAAAATGTCTGATTTGGGCTGAGGGAGACATAGCATCCTCACTCCATGAATTGACAGTTGAGAACTAAACTCCTTTTCACCCTGCAATGAGGCTGGAACCTTTACTCATCCTACTGCTTGAGGGCACAGGGATGGGAGCATGGAATATGTTCTTCACGCTTTCTGCTTGCAAAGCACACCAGGATTTTGGTGGGCTGCAAGTCCAGCCCCACTCACCCCATCCTCCACAGTGCTCCCCAGTGAGAGGTTGGGGTCTTGCCAGCCAGGTTTGCAACCTTTCACTTGGGTGCAGAACTGGCTGCAATTTTGGGCCTCTCCCCTCTCACAGGATGTCTTAAGCTATGATTAAGGGCTAAATTGCAACTGGGCAGCCATCCCTGGCTGAGAACCACAAGATTTGGGGAGGCAGCTGTTAAGGGCAGAGGGGTCCAATGAGCATAACATCTGCATCAGTGAAAGGGGAAGCTGATCATGGGGGTCAAATGGGATTGGGAAGTTTCTTATTGCTGCCCCCAAAGATGTCCTGCACCACTCCCAGTGCAAAGCCATCCTTTGGATAAGAGTTATTTGTGAGGATGAAACTGTTGCTTAAATAAGAGGTATTTTGCTGGTTTGGCTCTTAAAGAAGTGTGAATGATGGCCTCACGAAACATCATTCCTGGACCTTACCTCCCAGCTGCTCAATCCATGCAAGTAGAGCTGTTTGCATCAAAAACATCCAAGTGCTGTGGTTTTTACATCATTCTCAGCTAAGCTGTTCCCCTCATCCCTGTTAATTGGGATGGGGCAGCCTCAGCCCCCACCCTGGAGGAGGCACAGGTCCCTCCTCTCCTGCAGGGTTTCGGTGGGATGGAAGGAGGTGGCTCGGGGCCAGCTGTGCTGGAGGGAGTCAAGGAAAAGGCTGCCTGAGTGCCTGCAAGGCAGCTTGCAGGCCAGGCCAAGCTTCCCACTCTACCCGCACCTTCTGCAACATCCCAAGCTGAATCACTTCACAGAATTTACTTTTACCCTGTTAAATGCCACTAAACCTTCAAATTAATCTTCCCATTACGGGACTTCCTTTGATGTCAAAGGGGGAATTTTTTTGATGGCAAAGGGGGATTTTTCCCCCCTGGTATAATTATTCCTATTTTTCTTCCCCCTTTTTTAGGTACAAGAGATTCCTGCCAGATGCATGACTTGTGGAGGCAGCTCCCACACAAGGTATTTATATATTTATATGTATATGATGAGAATGTGGTATTGAAAGACCTGAAGTTTCAGGCAGAAGATAAAGGGAATTTCCCATTTCCTACTTGTTATAGTGGAAGTTGCCTGGGAAGAGTCTGAAGCAGGACTAGGACCAAAAGCTGTGAGATATAGCACTGAAAAGTAGCTCTTTCAGATAAGCTTGTCCAGGGAAAACAACACTATCACAGAGCAAGTTTCAATGCCTGGGAACGATCCCTGCCACTGTATAAATTACAGGGATGGGTAAAGTGGATCCTCTCCACTCTTGCATGTGTTTTCTATTGAGCATCGAGTGCTATTTGGGATTGCTGGGATGAACATCCCAGCACAGATCCAGAATCATAGGATAATGCTCAAGGAGCAGGCAGCTGTGGGTAGTGCTAAGGCAGCTTTCTGGAACAGCCAGTAATGATGAAACAACCAAGTTTACTCAGTTTCAATCAGTTTTTATGATTTATTAGGATAAAGAGGATACAATTAAAGTGCTCTTTATTGAAAATGTTATTAAATTGTCCATGTAATTCAACTCTTCACTGAAAATGTTATGAGATAGTCCATGTAATTAAACAAGGAAGCACATTCTTGCTAATAAATGATTGTATGGACACTCCAAGCATAAGACAGGGCTTTTCTGGGAGTGGAGAATGAACCCTGGGAGGCACTGTCTGGCTGTGCCCAGTAGTCAGGTCTGTGTGACTACCTGCCCAGTGATCCCCCCCATGCCCTGGGGTGCAGCCTGACCCACCTGTGCCTCCCACTGCTGTGTCACAGCTGCAATCTGGCCCCGCAGCACCTGTGCCCAGTCCTGTCCCCGCTCCAGGGGACTGGACCTGGTCTCCATTGCTGTCAGGGCAGTGATTTCAGGGGGGATCTGGGGAACCAGGCCAGCTTGGAGAAGGGCATCCTGAAATTTGGCTGCAGAGGCTGGAGCCAAGCAACACCGGGGGATGCTGGAAGGACAAGCAAAGAAAACTTATGGTGTAAGCAAGCTGGGAGCTGGAGATGATGCAGGAGCAAGGGGGTAGTGATGCTCCAGCCCCAAATGCTCCTGACCACGGCTCTCCCTACCTGTGTGGCTGTGAGTAGTGGTAGTGAGCAGCCACAGCAGAGTGGGGGCACAGCAGGTACTGGTTCTCCTCCCAGCAGCGCCGCATGGCTCCCACAATGTCCTGGTCAGAGGCTGAGCACGACCCCAGGGTCTCAGAGAGCTGTGGTTAAACAGGGAGTTTTGCACAGAGCACCATCACCCAACACCTGCCCAGCTGGGCTTGTGTCACAGGCACTCAGCAAAGCAGGTGGAAATAGGGAGGCTGGAGGATGGGTTCTCCCAGAGACTGAAGGAAAAGGGGCTGCTGCAGCTAAGGGATGAGGCACTGCTGGAAAAAAACACAGGGATGTGATGTGGGCAAGGGGTTTCCACCCACAGGTACTGTGAATGTGGGTGGGCAGGAACCAGGACTAAGCTCCTAACCTCTGCACTGCTAACTAATTCTGTGCTCTGAGGGAGTTTCTGAGGACTTGTAAAATCCACCTCAGTGTAACAGCTCTTCTTGCTTTTAATAATAAAATTATTTAGTATTTATCTTTCTACAGCACAAGCAGGAGTGGCCACTGGACAAAGGCTGCTCTGTGAGGGAGAGCACATCGGAAACTGGAGAGGAAAAGGCAGGATTTTCCACACAAATATTTGATTTTCTCTTGTATCTCTCTCTGCTTTGTGTCTGTGCTCCCCTTTGCTGTAAGAGCAAGACTGAATTGCACCAAACTCAGTCGACCTACTCCCAAACACCCAATTTGTGCCAGCATCCACTGTATGATGCCTCAGTGCATGGCCAAGGATGGGCCAATTTCATATGCTACCTAAATGCAATTTTTAAGTTAGTTTCAGGAAGAAGAAAGAACATTCTTAAAGTAAAAATAAAAGGGGGTTTTAGTATCTCCATGCACACACATTGATATAAAACTTCAGTTATGGCCTCATGTTTAAATTTTTGGCTGCATATTCTATGATTTTTTTATTCTGAAAATGATTTGGAAATCTCTGGTAGCAATAATCTCCTTATACACACACACACACAGACACAGTCTTGTGTGGGTGAGGAACTGACCTTTCTGTGCAAATCCTCTGGCAGCTTCAGCCTTTTTGAGATGTTGAATTGCTCCATCAGAGTTTTTATCAGGCGGCTGTCAGAGCCCGAGAGCAGCCAGAGGATCCTCTCCACATTGTAAGGCTCCTGGGATAACAAGGCAATAGGTGAGGAAATTCAAACTGGGGGAAGCATCCCTGTGGATTCTCTGATGTCTCATTAGGGCTGAGGTCCTACCACTAGGTTTTTTTTGGTGGAAGCCAGGGTGGGCTTTTTGTCTTCCCTTTGCTCACCTACATCCCAAGACAATCTTTGGGAACACAATGTCTTTTGAACTCTGACCTCTCAGAGCAGTCTGACAGTGACCATCAGATTAAAACAGAAAATGAAGGAATGACTGGTGAATCAACAGGGTGACCACATCTGTACCATCGCTGTGAGGAGTCCAGGCTAATAACACACTGTGTGCTGGAGAACCAGAAATATCCAGCTGTTTACTCAGTGTTGCAGATGCTGCTGTGAGTCATCCAGCTCCTGCGTGACTTAATGAGACACCCAGCTCGCTGCAGGGCTGGCAGATAATCTCCATGAATTTACAGGGCACATATAGGACCTGACTGGCCTATATGGTTGTGTAGCAATCAGCATTGCAACACTGTAGTAGAACACTGTGCAAGATCATACAGGAGGGTCCCAAACCAATTTTTCTGCTCTGCCTCATTCCTGCACATGTACAAGCACCAAGAAATATTCTTCCAGGTGGTTTGGCTGAGATACCTTGTAGGGACAAACAGGACAAGGGGCACCAACTTACAGAGTCCTCACCTCCTGGGTTCAAGTGCTGGGTTTGGATAAACTCATCGTTAACTTTTAGCAGCTGACAGCACCTGTGACCTTTTGTCACTCCATCAGGTCCTACCTTGTCAAGTCATCAGGACTTACTCAGCCTTTTGTGTCCTTATCTAGGTGTCTTATGGCCCCAGTTCTGTTCTTCATCTTCCCACCATCATCTCCCAGAGCCTCCCAGCCTCTAATCCAGTCTGATCTGGGTGTAGCCTGCCCTTTGCTCTAGGGTGTCCTCTATTCTAAAAAGATACAGGTCAGCATGCCTGGACTTCCATGACCTGCTCCTGGAGGTGCCTCCAACACTGTGCTCCTGACACCCTTTCTATTTTTCTTCTTTCTGCTGTTCCCACATCCTTCCCACATTTCCCCTTCACCCTCCATTCCCACTAGCCTTCTGGTTTCCCTTACAGAACACTATGTTGACACCAGGAAGTTGAACTGGGCCAGGGCACTGGTGCAAGTACCAGCCTTACCATCTATGTAAGGCTTTTGCTTCTGTCCCACACTACCAGAGGTCTCCAGGAGAATGCTGGGGCCCAGTTTGGAGGCCAGATCAAGCTGGGGACAAAGTTTTGGAGTGTGGATATGAACTGTGTGGTTCTTCCTGACCCCAGGGACAGAGAACAGCCCCTGCTTGGTGGCAAAGACACAGCACCTGCTGGGATTGCCCTGGGATTGCTCCTTGCAAGGCTTATCCACACAAGACTTTCTGCTTCATCATCAACTCTTCAGGCAGCATCTACCAGGAAACTTTTCTTTGTTTTACCTCAGTTTGCAGAAGCAGCAACCTAAAGAGGCTGTGCATTCTCCATCTTTGAAGGTCTCCAACACCCAAATGGACAAAGTCCTGAGCAATCCCACATGACCTCAAGGCTCAACCTGCTTTAAACAAGTTCCAAACAGAGACCTCCTGAATTCCCCTCTAGAACCAATGTTCTCTTTAGCTACAGAAATATTTGCATGGATGCTTCAGATGTGAGTTGCACAATGACGTCCCATGCAGCCATGGAGAGGGGTGTGCAGAGGAATTCCCTCATCTAGTTCTCAGGAATCTCAGGGAATCTTCTCACCTGATTCTCTGCCCCCAAGATCCCAAACTCTGGCACTTGCTGACCAGTGCTACTGAAGGGAGGTGGGCTGAGAGAGGAGCCCTGTTACCCTTGGAGTTCTGAGGAGCCCCACAGGTTCCTGGCTCAGGAGGAAGGCCAAGCTGCAGAGCACAGCCTGGTGATAGAGGCATAGGGACTTAGTGACTGCAAAGCATGGCAGTCCCTCCAGACCCCCAGATCCTCCCAGTGTGTTCGAACAGCTTTTGGAACATCCAGGTAGCTTAAGGCCACAGAGATACAACACCAAGGGTTTCCCACTTTGATCACTTGTTTGGAAGCAGATCCAGTCTCTGGGGATCCCGGGGTGGGAATGAAAGGGGAGGTATGTGCTTCCAGGTGTTTGATTTCTGCACCTCCATGCCTCTTCTTTCTGAGGCCTTTCCCTGCCTGCTGGGACTTGTTTTGCTCTGAGCAAGCTGCAGGCAGCCATGAACGAGGCACTTATTCTGGACTTCTCTACCTCCCTGCTTGTGTCTCCTCTTGCTCTTTGTGGAGCTTTTCAGAAGCATCAACAAAATGCTTGAGACATGATGGCATTTTTAGTTCTCTAGTTGTCACATGTTGTGGAAATGTCCCTGTCTTGCTAAACTTGCACAGAGCAAATCCCTGGAAATCCAGCACTCAACAATGAAGATCAGAAAGTCAAACCCTGAAAAGTGAGGGAGAAGGTGTTTGATCTATCTCAGCTCAGTAGCCTGTAGCAGAAATGGTCAATATGAGTCACACCTCCTAATGCATCATCGAGTGGCAGAATTTTACAGGTAGAAGAAAGTACAAGATTAAAAAAAAAAAAAAAAAAAAAAAAAATGAAAAAAAGAAAAAAGAGCAATATTTTCTATTTTTGCATTTTGACCAGTTCACTATATACCTGGATATCCATGGCTGATGCTAATGTAGCCTTCACACTTTCTGCAAGTGAGAAATCTCCATTTTGAACAGTCCTATGAATGATGTCATTGCTGTTCACCACTGTAACAAGTCGAATTGGGAGACCCATTTTTTGGGCAATACAGCCAGCTAGGGGAAAAAAATGAAAAAAATGCATGAGTACTTGATGAAGAAACATTTGAAGGAGATTCAGCAAAGAAGTCATGGTATAAATTAATTGAGCATCTAGTTCAGAAGCAGATACAAATTATATTCCCTAGTGGACTCTGAGATATCTGACTTCAGTGGTTTGGTAGAGCACAGATTATAAAATCCAGGGATGCAATGCTCCACCTGCCATTGAAAACAGACCCTTACTGATCTCCACTTTTGCTGGTGGATAGGCAGGGGACCCAGAGTTCAGACAAGCAGGAGAGATGAAGATTTGAGGCTTTTGCCTCTCTGATGGGAAGCCTGAAAGAGCAGTGAATATGTAAAATCCTTTATTGCTTTCATAAGACAGTTGTACACCTATTTTGGGACTGAGGCAATCAAGGACTCTCATTTAGAAGGCCAGATTATGCAATTAAGAGTGGTTCTCCTGACCATGAATTACTATGCAAACCAGAGAGGACCAGGCAGGACTCCACACCTCTGTTAATGTCTCACTTAAGAAATCAGAGCCACAGCATTTTCCCTCTTTTCTGCATCAAACGCATTCTGTCCTCTCTTAATGTGCCCATCCTCAAGATAGTTACAGTCATCATCAAAGAGTGGTTTGGGTTTTTCAGCACCTTGCAAATCATCAGTGACACCTAAATTGAGTAATAACCATACATGAGTAATAAAATATAAGTGGTTCTGAAGAAATCCTACCAGAGAGTGGGTGTTTTAATAAATAGCAATACTGAATATCTGTAAAGTGCTTTTGGTCCATAGATCACAGCATTCTCTCTTTCTTATCTAACCCATCTTTTTTTCCCTTTACCCGTGATATTTCCTCCTCCTCCTGTTGGCACAACAATTTCCACCATTGGCAGTGGGCTGGTATCCAGGGATGGGGCACACTGAAAGTAAGCATAGAAGTAGTGAGCAATCTGCACCATAATCCTGGACCAATTGACGGAATTCAAGCTCATCAGGTTGTATTTTCCAGCAAAATCGACATCAGCAAACAGTTCCTTGATGGGCTCATCGATTTCATCGCTGTTCCCATGAGCTGTCAAAAGGAGAAAGGAAAGATTAGATCTGCCAGCAGCAGTGCATCAGGCACGAGGTATTTCTGCTCAGAAATAGGGTTGGTCTCAAGCCCTGGGGTTTGCTGTGGCCAGGAGAGTCCCGAGTTGCCTGTCTGCTCTGGAAGCTGTGTGAACCATGGCCTGAGTGGCACCCCATGGATGTCAGGAGGTTCCTGCAGACACAGCACTCTGGGCTCTTGCTTCTAGCAAATACAAACTTGACAGGAAGGCAAATGCTGCATCCCCTTGTGAGATGCCAAGGTGAGACCTGGCTGAGCAGAGGAGTCCATGGGAACTCAAGCACCCAGTGCTGATGCCAATCTGTGGGGACAGCATGGTGGTAGGGGGTGGATTGCCCACAAAGACGACAGTGCAGAGGGAAGGGGTGACTCCAAATCCGTTTAGTGACAAAAAATGGTCCTGAATTTTGTTCAGCCAAACACCAACCACCTGCATGGAGGCAACTGTGGTCTACAGCCAGGAGAAAAGGAAACCTTAAATTTCTTGGTTGTGAAACTGGGGATGTTGTCTCCTGTTAGCCAGATGTCTGGGCATGGTCATAGCAATGACCCAGCTGGCTGCAGCTGCTAAAGCTGCAAATCCCACTGAGCAGCCCCCTCAGACTTTTAGGGTCAAAGTTTTGACACAGCTAGGCCATAAAGCGGACAGTCCAAACAGCAGTGCCAACCAGCAAAGACGTGGACGTTGTCTTCAATGACAGTGGTCATCTGAAGTTCCTGTATCTGGGTGCAGAGCCCCTTGGGCAGCAGAACAAAGATGTCCACGTTCTTCTGCCCTCTCACACTCTCGATGGCCGAGCTCCCCGTGTCCCCTGAAGTCCCTGTTTCAAAGTGAGGAAGCACCAAGAAAAGCAAAAAAATCACTGTGTCAATCAAACCTGCATCACTGCACTTTAAGAAAAAGATGCAAAGATGATTTTGGCCAAAGAAGCCACCTTGGCATTGCCTGGAGATTATGAGGCAATACTGTCCTGGAGCATCTTTGGGGAGGGCTGTAGGATGATGGCTCTCAAGGTAGAGGCCTGCCCAAGAACCTTACCTCCAAGGAGTCATACTCACCCACCAGAATATTGACATGCTTCTGCTTTTTCTCCAAGAAATACTGCAAAAACTGTCCTGTGCAGGACAAGGACAGGTCCTTAAAAGCATATGTAACACCATGCCAGAGCTCCAAAATGTTCAGCCCATCTTTGAGCCTGGACAGATGCACAACATTCTTGTGTCTGAATCTGCTGAAGGCCCTGTCGATCAGGTCTAGAGGGAAAATAGTTAAATGGCCTGTTAAATTGGAGTGTTTTTCTGACCCATGGTTTCCTGCATCTGTGCTGTTTATGCTGCTGGGTACTTTTCTGCACAGCAAAAGGCTCTCAGTTGCTGGTGCAGTGACAGATATCCAACAAGTTATTTGTGGTTATTAGAAATGAACCAGCCCAGCTTCATGGTTTTTGATAACTCTGTGCTAAGTAATCCCAGGGGACATGCCACATAATCAGAAAACTGTATTAAAACATAAAATACAGGAAACCTCAGTTTTAGATCAATGTGCTCTTGAGACAGAGGTTGCAGCTGCCCTCTGGTGGAAAAGATAGCTCCTAAGTGTTAAAAACATTTTTAAAAAGATGTCAAGGCAAGCGTGATGCAGCAGAAAGCCCTGGAGGGAGCCCGAGCAGTGAGCAAGACCACAACATCAGCTTGTTGCTGTCACCCCTATTTATATACAATGGGACACCTTTTCCACTAGTGCCAGCAAGGTGACACAGGAGAACAGGTCGCAGAAAGGAGCAGGCAATGGTGCAGCAGGCTCCCCCTCTCTTGGGGGCTGTGAAGAGGATGGAGGAAAGGCAGGCAGTTGCATCTGAACCCCCCAAATCCTCGTGCACATCCCTGCGAGCAGCTCCCTGCTCAGCTCACCATCGAGTGCATTCCGTGGGACCAGTGTGGCCGGGATGAAGAGGGAGCACAGCTCCTTCACCAGCTCAGGGTAGGAGAGGCTGCTCCACCTTTGCAGGGTGTCCCTGCCCAGCAAGGGGATGCACTGGGGCATGAAGAGGCCCCCATCGGGTGCATAGCCAGAGAAAAGGGCTCCCTCGAAGTCCACGGCCCTCGTGCCTCCCCGTGTGCTGACGTACTCCATGGCTGCTGGGGAGGCACCACAATCACTGCCAGCACCCCAAAGCACCCCCACACCAGGAGCAAGACCTCATCCCAAAACAGCTCCCTCCAAAACTTCCCCTGCAGGCAGACAGAGCTCCCCAGGGAACAAACCACCTCCTCCCACAGGAAGCTGGAGCAGGCAGGGTCAGTGCAGGGCACTCGGAAGGGCTGCCTGGGATTTGTGCCAAGGCTGGAGCCTCCTTGTCCCGCTTTCCCTCCTCCCTGCCCAGGGAGACACTTCCTGCCTGAGGAAAAGCCCTGACGGCGCAGAAGTCGCTGCAGAAACACGTCATGTCCCTTTGTGGGCTGTCTGCAAAAGCTGGAGCTCTAAATTAAATAAAAAAAGAAATCGCTATGCTTTTAGAGCAGGCTGCTTTTGTTCAAAGGGGTTAAACTGAGGATAGGATTTGAAGCAGTGTAGGAAGGACTGAGCTAAATCCTCCAGATTGGCAGAAATCCCACTGAGTGCTGTGGGGAGAGGCCACGTGTCCCCCTGAGCCTGAGCCCCCTCGGCCATGCCCACCTCAGGGATTGGGCCAGCACTGCAGCCCTCATCCCCCTGAGCCCCTAAGCCATGCCCACCTCAGGGATTGGGGCCAGCACTGCAGCCCTCATCCCCTGAGCCCCCTAAGCCATGCCCACCTCAGGGATTGGGGCCAGCACTGCAGCCCCTCATCCCCTGAGCCCCCTCAGCCATGCCCACCTCAGGGATTGGGGCCAGCACTGCAGCCCTCATCCCCTCCCCTGAGCCCCTCAGGGATTGGGGCCAGCAAGCCATGCCCACCTCAGCAATTGGGGCCAGCACTGCAGCCCCTCATCCCCTGAGCCTGAGCCCCCTCAGCCATGCCCACCTCAGGGACTGGGCCAGCACTGCAGCCCCTCATCCCCTGAGCCTGAGCCCCCTCGGCCATGCCCACCTCAGGGACTGGGCCAGCACTGCAGCCCTCATCCCCTGAGCCCCCTCAGCCATGCCCACCTCAGGGATTGAGCCAGCACTGCAGCCCCTCATCCCCTGAGCCCCCTCGGCCATGCCCACCTCAGGGATTGAGCCAGCACTGCAGCCCCTCATCCCCTGAGCCCCTCAGCCATGCCCACCTCAGCAATTGGGGCCAGCACTGCAGCCCTCATCCCCTGAGCCCCCTCAGCCATGCCCACCTCAGGGACTGGGCCAGCACTGCAGCCCCTCATCCCCTGAGCCCCTCAGCCATGCCCACCTCAGGCCTTGGGTCAGCGCTGCAGCTGCTCAGCACAACATTCCCTGCAATGCTGCAGAGAAGTGGCGAAACAAGTGACTGTAAATAAATTAAACTGAGGCCATCGCTTCCAGCCGGGCCACCCTTTGCACTTGTGCTCACATAAAACTCGTCCCCAGTGCCAGCCGCCGACGTTCCCAGTGCCACGGCAGCAGGCCTGGGAGTGGGAAGGTGGGGAAGAGACAGAGCTCAGCTGCTCCTGCTGGTGCCAGGAGCTGGGACAAAGAGCAGCAGGTCTGAGCTGCAGCTAGGGGGAAATCTGGTT
The DNA here is from genome assembly GCA_030060385.1 of Muscicapa striata striata. Classification (NCBI taxonomy): domain Eukaryota; kingdom Metazoa; phylum Chordata; class Aves; order Passeriformes; family Muscicapidae; genus Muscicapa; species Muscicapa striata. The sequence goes on along the minus strand of JAREIS010000045.1, from coordinate 529,910 downwards.
AAATATTGGGAGAGAGCTTTTAACTCTCAGTGATCAGGCACAGGGTATGGAGATCTTGTGGTCTCTTGTTTAACCCTGGAGATATTCCACTTTCAGCTGGGGAAACATGGAGACACCTGATTAAGCCATGAGTTTGGATTTAAATTTGAGATTGAAGGTGCTTAAGGAAGGGTTTGGGTCAGGAAACTCCAGAAGTCTCTTGCAAGCACAATCAGTCTGGAACCCAGCTCTTCTTAGCCTGCCAACAGCCCTGTCACATCAACAGGGAAACTGAGGCACAGGAGAGAGAGGAGACATGGGAGGGGTTGTGGAAAAAAATCCAATTCTTCACAGGGAAGGGCTGTGCATCCCTTTGCTGCTTTTTATTTTAATATAAACAGTGTTTTTTGAAGGGCAAGGTCAGCACAGGACTGGTGGCTGCACAAACCCAGGACACAGCTCAGTGCTGGAGAAAGCAAAAGGACTTCAGCCCAGACAGGCAGGAGCAGAGGTACAAAGAGTGGCTGATAACAACCTGCTATGAACCACAGAGCCCACATCTGCTTCAAGAGACATACCACCTGCCAAAGCACTGGATTCTGACCCTAAATACATTGCTTCTCTCTCTTTATTCTTATGGTTCTAACTGGAGCAATGAGAAAAATCTCTGGTAGAGAGGGACTGGCCTGGGCATTGGTATGGAAAATGACTTTTCTACACCCAGCATCCCACAGAACTCTTTCTGCAGGGTCTTCAGGTAAAGGCTGTAGATAAATTCCAGCTGGACAGAGCTGCCTGTGGTGATGTTGCTCAAGGTTGAACAAGGCAGCTGTTGCAGAGCAGGAAGCAAACAGAAGCATTTTAATAATGTATCTGAGCCCAAACAGTCGGCAGAGCATACCTTTAGGAAATCAGCTAGGAAGGTAGCTACTTATCTGTAATTATATAAATTTCACCAACCAGCCTGCATCTCCTTAACATCTCTGTGCTCAGTATGATGTTGCATGATGTTGCAAAGATGAAACCTGAGCCACCCAAACCTGCTGTGGCCCCACAGTCCTCCCTGTACCTATAGTCACCAGATCCTCTTGGCACACTGGCATGCAGTGGGGTGCACACCCTGTAATGGAGATCTGTCCCCATTCCACATGTGGATCCAGGTCTTTTCAGACAGTTCTAGATAAAACAGCAAGACTGGACCTCATTCTTCAGGGATTGATCAGGCTTAAATCGATGGTGAAACCTCTCCACACCTTCCCTGGAGTCACTGGAAGCTCCCAGGTTTACTTGGATGCTGAGTGGAGTGGCTGATATCTCCGAAACAGAATCTCAGCTCCTCAACATGCTCCAGTGATAGCTGGACACAAAAAACTGCAAAGTAGTATCTCTGGACAAAACTGTGAAATATTAGAAATAAAGGAAATAGCAAAAGCTGCAGGATATGTAATTTTCTCCTCTATTCTTCCCTTTCCCGTGATGGTGTGCCAAGGTGAATTCAGGATTTTCCTTCCTTGCCCATGCAGAGGCAGAGCACTCTTAAAGCTCAACTCAAATTCAGGCTAGAAAAAGAACAGGATCAAATCCATAGGAAGAACTGTACAAGCTGATATTTTTTATTACCGATGCAAGTATTTAATATCACCAATGTATATCTTAGCAAGAGTCACCCAGCAACCTCCAAGAAGACCTCACCTATTGCCACCAGCATGGGACCTTATGCCTCTGGGCATTCACTTAGCATATGTCTAATTCTTTTAATGTGTGTTTAACTGAGTGAAATGTCTTCATTAATGCATCAATTATTTTTTCCAAATGAAGAGCTTAAAATGAGATTGATGATTCCTTCAGCATTACATCCCTCTGGGATGCAGGAGCTCTGCAAAAAAAAAAAAAAAAAAAAAAAACAAAAAACAAACCAAAAAAGGGATTAGACCAGGCTACCTGCTGCTCTGCATCTGCAAAGAGGCTGTTGCCACAGCTCTGCCCTGGGTCTATCAGCAGTGATAACCCTCATTAACAAGGTCAGTGGCTAATGCTGGGGTGCAGGTAGTGCTGATGTGGCAGTCACAGGTGAGCACAGAACACAGCATGGGACACAAATCAGGATGGCAGTGCCATTTACTTGAGGAGATTTTCCTGTGCTCAGCCCTATGACTTCCATGCACTAAAGTTTAGAGTGGCATTTCGTTTTGGGTGGAGCTCTGAGCAACCTGGTCTTGTGGAAGGTGTCCCTGTCCATGGCAGGGGAGTTGGAACCAGGTAATTTCTAAGGTCCCTTCCAACCCAAATCATTCTATGATTCCATGATTCATTCTACTATTCTTTAATATTATTTTGAATTTTTGAGAAAAGGAGGGGAGGAGTGTGCCCATGCCGCCTGTCAGGACTCATCCACTACAGCAATAGATGAAGAGCTGGAAATGTAATCGCCTCTAATTAACCTGGTGTTACTCACTGCCTCCATATTCCTGCTGGGGTTTACAATTCTACTTTGGACCTTGCCTGTTCCTGAGCAGTTCATGGTAGTTCGTGGTCTCTGAACTTGAATCACCTGCTGTATTTGCAAACACTTTTTTTTCTCTTTTTTTTTTTTTTTTTTTTTTTTTTTCTTTTTTAAATTCATCATTTTTCATCCCTCCAGGGGAATTTCCTCAGCCTCTCCACCTTCCAAAGGCATCCCAAAGCGTGATGAGGACTGAGGAAGCAGAGAGACACGTATAACAGCAAAAATTCAATTTTTTCTTGCACAAATCCCCCTAAAATATCACGTCTCAGCCCCGAGCGCTGCAGCACTCAAAGACAAGCACAGCAAAACTCTCAGCTTAGTGCTTGCTGAGCAGCTTTTCAATCCTCTCCAGCAGAGTGTCCCAAGCACAAGCGGCAGGCTGAGCTGGGGTCCCTGGCCCATTTGCCCCGCAGAGCATCCCCAGGAGCGCCGTGGGCCAGCGGCTCTGCCGGAGCCACTGGCGAATCCCAAGTCACTAGATGGCGGCAGTGCCTTGTGTCCTGCACATCCCTTTCCCTGATCCCATCCAACTTTCCCACCCTCCCACAGGTCCCTCCACCCTTGGGCTTACGGACGCTATCCCAACAAAAGCCGGGGAACACTTGTCTGAAGTTTTGGAGCTGAGGAAAAGGAAGCACGGGTGGTGTCCTGCAGCAGGAGGGTTGGATACAAAGCGGGTGGGAAGGAGGTTCTTCATGTTCACCCATCTTCTCCCCAAAGAATCCCACCCTGGGATTTTATCACCTTCTTTTCAGCAAGATCTCTCCTGTCCCTAGCTAGACAGTCAGTAAAGGGCACAAAGAAAGGACTCCAGCTCTCATCCAGGTCCAAAAAGCACCAAGTTTAATAAAAAAGCATCACGTAACCCTGAGCAGCACAAAAATGTCCCCATACCTCCAGTCCTGTCTCTGCTCACAAGCTGTCTGGCCTCTGAAAACTGCACACAAACAAAAGCTTTCAGACATATAAGTGACCCAGACAACACCAGGCAGCTCCAGAAAGGCAGTGACCAGGATATTTGGGATTTTGCAATGCCATTTACTACCCTGTACAGAGTCCCTTCAAGTGGGAAGTGTGTTACATTGGCTGAGAAAAATTAGAGGAGCTTATCACTGGGTGCTGTTGAAGTTATGTGTCCCCTGCCCTCTCATGTATGGAACTGTCAACATTCACAGAGAAAACAGGGAGATTCTAAGTAAAAACTGCAAGATTCTGGCCAGAAATCAAAGTATTTAGTTCTGCCTTCTCAGAGGCAGGCCCACACCTTAGTCAGGCTCAGAATCTACACCAGGAAGGGGGCTAAGGAATTTTGCAGAATGCCTGCAGCTGAACAGGCAAATATGCACCCAGAATTATTTATTTGAACCTCATGTCAAGGAGATTAAGACAGAAATATATGACTGTAAATAAATTAAACTGTACACAGCTGCATCTTTGTGCTTTGTTACAGCAAGGGTGGCTCTTTCCCCCACTTTCTAAATCTGATCTAAATTGCCAGTATCTCAGATGATGTGAGGCAGAACTTCCACATGGATCACCTCCTCTCATCTGCAAATGTGCAGATATAGACTTTTCCACCTCTGGTGATTTTGCAGGGCAAGGAGCTGCCAGCACATCGGCCCTTTACCCATGGCTGGGTACAAAGCTCTTTCCTCAGAGCAAGATGTTTCACAACCAAATCAAGGACATCTGTGTTGTGGTTTGGTTTTTGTAAGCCAGAGTGCAGAGCAGAAAGGGAGCTCAAGGAATTGTGCAGTCCTGGCATCCCTGGTGGGATATTGGAGAAGCTGTTACCTGGAGAAGGTTGTGCAATCTGTTTTTTCTATGCTGAAGTTTACATTGTACCCCATAGCTACATTTTTATCAAAATCTGCAATCCCATACCATTTGGGCTCTATGACCCCCGATTAGGGACTGGACAAGGAAGATGCTTTATCAGCTTCTTGAGGTGATTTTGGGAAAGTTGGGCTCCATGATGTGCAGAATGGGGATACCCATGGTCAGGGAAGCACTTTGACTATAAAAACATGACAGGATCAAGTGGGACATGGACAGTGGCAATACTGGGCATTGTCCACAGCTCTGGTCTTGCTGGCACCATAGCTGTTCCCCATGGAGCACCTTTGTAGCCCTGAACCTGATGAAAACTCAGTTGTTGTCAGACTCCATGCAGTTCTCTGCCCTCCTTGCAGGTATGTGCACTGACCCTCTGGCTGGTGCATCACTCTTGGCTCATTGCCTTCCCCAGCCAAAGAGAACTATCTCCTAGGGAAAGTCTTGGGGATTATTGCTTGGACTTTCCTTCATTTTATATATAGATTGTGGTTATTATTTGCCCCAAGAAGAGATAGGAATAGGCTCCCTCCCCACGCTTGTCTGGCCCTGAGATGCTCTCTTTGATTAATCACCTGCAACCCTCTGTGAGGAGTGCTGAGTGAGCCACTGTGCTTGATAAATCAGGGTGAAGAGGAGCACAGCTGGACAGCTGAGTACTGGCCCACAGTGACAGCCAGGTGTCCCTCCAGGACTGGAGATCATCTGTGACTGGTGGTCACTGTGGGCACTTGGAGGCTGCTGCCCTTTCCATGCCAGCACACCAGGCTCCTGCACCTGCTCAGATGAAGGTTTCCTTACCCCACTGTGTCTCAGAGGCTCTTCATGCCTAGATCAGAGAGACACATTTGCACTGCAGTGTGTGGTGGGGTCAGATGCATCACTGGTTAAATCTTCACTGGCTCTGCTTTAGGGGCTTCTTCCAGACCTTCCTCACTCAAGAACATTGACTGCTAATGGCTCCATTTCTTTCCCAACAGTTTCTTTCCTTTCCCTGGCACAAACTAGTTCCATAAGCAATGAGCACCATTTTCAGTCCTTTACCCTGACTCCACGAGCTGGGCTGTGAGATGGAGGACAGCCTCATCCCACCAAAGGCCAAGCTGCAAGGACAATATGCATCCTCTTGAGTGCATAAACAGAGGGTCCCCATGCCTGGAGAGAGGCCACAGTGCTACACCACAGATGTTGGAGGCAAGAGAATGAGAAGTGGGTGGCTGAGCCAGCAGCTTTATTCCTACTCTAAAGCAAGATCCCAGCAGCAAAGTCCAATTCTTCTGTAAATTCTGGTCCCTAGGTGATCATTGATAAGCAGAGTTAAGGCTCTTGTGCTATTAGTGATAGAGCTGCCTTGGCCTTGAAGAAGCAATACCAGCCCTTTGCTCCCTTTGGTACCTTTGCAATAAGATGACAAAGGCTGAGGGCTGCCCTTCTCTGAATATCAGCATCGATGGAAAGCTTTATCAAGCAGCAGCTCTCTGCACAAGCTACTGCTTTTGGCATTCTTATCAGAGCTCTGATAATGACATATCTAATCTAAACTTATAAGAAATGGTACTTGCATTTCTGCAGCTTGGAAGTTACAGCTTGGAGGCAGGAATCTCAGCAGACTGCCAAAGCCATTTAAAAAAGAGAAAAATCTGGGAGAGGTGCTGTATTTAATCTCAGCGCTGTCTTGGTAACACAGCACAAAGAAGAGCAAAGGGGATGGAGAGCTCACAGCAGCAGCAGCATCTTCTCCATCCCATCCAACCTTTCAAAGCAATGCATCCATGTGGCCTGAAGAGGAAACCTTTGTTCCTCAAGGTTCAAAATAATCATACCAGAGATGTGAAAACCTGGCAGCAGACCAAGTTCCCAGGTTCAAGGGCAGCAGAAATAGAATTACCCAACAATACTGTAGGTTGAGACAGAGGGGAGCCCACCTGGGGATCAGTGACTGGCAAGCTTGTGACCAAGCTTTCTAAAAATGTGGCTAGGGGTTTTGGGGTGTTCAACTGTAATTGCACTAGAAAAATCCAGGACTGAATCATCAAAGGTCCTGGCTTGTAGCCTTCCATATTTGGGCCAAGAAAATCCTGGTGTAGAGCCCAGCCCTGGCTTCCCAAAGCACTGAGGTGCTGGGCTCACTGAAGTCTGGGGACTCACTGGTGGGATAGATAAGAGAAGAAAGTGAGGAGATATAGATAGAGGAGATAGAGGAGAGATGCATGAAGACATTCCCAGACCTCCACAAGGCTGCCAGGGACCCTCCCCTGGGCTACAGGAAAGTACATCTCCCCGTACACTGCTTTGGCTGCAAAGTTATTTTTGTAGTTCAGAACTTAATTAAGAGTTTCAGTTTGAACTGGGGAAGGCAGAGATTTTTTTTTTTCTGTAGGAGCCTTAAACCTCAAAATCTGGACCTAATGTCCAACTCAACAAGGAGTACAGGTAGGAGGGTGCTTCCCAGATATTGATTGAAAGTGAGAGCTAGCTCAGGAATCCCAGGGAAGGGTTGAGGAGATGTCATAAAAGGATGCAACTGCTCCACTGCAGCTACAGAGGTGACAGAGCCAAGCTTCTTGATTATGGGAGATGTTATAGCGCGAGGCACCAGCCACAAATTGCAATTTGGGAGGCCTGGGCTGAGCACGTCTCCTTCAAGACATGGGTCTTGGAGACTCAGGATGAGTGCCCAGGGAGACAGAGGAGGTGTCGTTTAAAATTTTGCCAAAACCAAGGCTGATCCACTGGTGATATTTTTGCCTGAGAAGTTCTGCATGTCCCTATCTCCAATTCAGGTACAAAAAGCAGAAATAAGATACTTAAGTCTTTTTTTCTGACAAACTTCTAAGACCCTCTGCTTTATTTTCAAAACAACTTAAAGACAGAAGTACCTGCTGGCTTCCCTCAAAATGTAGCTTCCTCAACGTTTTTAAAAAATGATCTGTGACTTTTCTCTTCATACAAACCAGATTCAGGTTTTAGGGTATGGATTTACTTTAATCAAATTATCAATTGTCATGGTAAATCAGGTGCATTTTCTTGGCCCTGGAAAGTTAAAATGATATCATATTTTAAAAGATACCATATTCTGTTGGGGAGATGTACAACTAGTCTGAACTTTGCTATTGAGATTAAGTTTATCTCACCTGCCATTTGCTCAGCAGGCCTGGCTCGATAATAATTACCTTGGCCAAATTTCATTCAGTAAGTATTTCACCTTTCTTTAATATGAACTGTATTTCGTTGCTAATGAAAATAAAGGAGCACTGAGCCCAACAGAACACAAAGAGGTTTTATTTTTGTTCATTGATCAAAAATCAGTTAGTCACATTTCCATATTTTCTAGCAGTGATCCATAGTCCCCACTTCAATAGCAGCAAATCAGGAGCACAGATATGTTATAGCTATTCACAGTAAGCAGAGGAGGAGAGAATATCTACAGAAAACAACTTGGGTTCCAAATTGGGTGTATTCTCTCATGAGCTGTCTATTTCTATGAATGGCAAAATTTCTGCCCAGTTACCGAGAGTCCTGGAAAATTATATTCCCCTTTTAACATTTGATGAGTGACATCCAGCCCTTAGGATCTTCATCTCTATGGACACTGTGGGCCTGGGAACTCAGCAGTTTTTTCAAGGCTAATCTCTCTTCCCATCACACAAAGAAAGGGGACCTGAATTGCCTGAAGGAACATCCAGAGGTCCAGGGCACAAAAATGTGGGAGGCACACATGTGCTTCCAGGTGGCCCACAGCCAGAGAACTTGGCTGACATGAGGCAGGGATCTACCAGCTCAGGCTGCTGCCAGGGCACAGCAGAAGAGGTCAGTCACCTCTGTCCCCACGAAGAGGACACTGAAAAGGGACATGTCAGCACAGCCCCATATGACACTGGGCTATTCACCTGAGGCAGGCGTAAAAATGAATGCAGTTCCTAACGTGGCATCATTCCTGAGGGGATAAAATGGAAAAAAAAAAAAAAAACACCCCAAAAGCTGTTTGGAGAAATTGATGAGTCAATCCACCCATCCATGAATACTCTCTGAACCTGCCTGGCTCCCTCCATGGTGCCTCCATGGATGATGTCCCTATGGATTTTCCCCCATCCCAGCCAAGGACAGAGATGCAAGCTGACTTTGTGAGGGAGGAGGGATTCATTGAGACAAGAAGCCAAGCCTGAGAGTCCTGACCCAGAGGATGGATGCTCAGATGCCATGAAGCGATCTGGGACAGGGCTGGAAGAGGAGCCCAGCTCTGAGTCCTGTTTTGGAGGGAGGAATCAGGCTCAGCTTGAAGGCTGCTGCTGGCCCTTCTTCTGATGTGGCACTTGGGAGAATTGCAGCTCCAAGGGCTGGAAAGCTTCTTCAGTACACAAGTGACTGTGGCTCCTTCGGAAAAAGGAGATTAAAGCATTTGGTAGATCACTAATGGCAGCAGCTCTCCATCCACACAGGATCATAGAGGTGGAGCCTGATTCAAACTGCAGTCTTCAGGTGGGCCAGTGCAAGGCCAGGAATTGATTTGGAGTATTTTTCTTAGAGGACAGCAATGTGTGTATGCTGCTGCTACATCTGGGTTACACCAAAGCTCACCAGCACAGGTCTGTGAGTGAGTCAGTCCCTGCCAGTGTGCAGCCACTATTCTGCTAGTGCTGCAAACCCAGCAGTGAGCAGAAACCCCCCAGTGTCAGGTCCAGGGGACACACAGTCACCACATTCTCCTCCTCCAGTTACGTGCTTCCAGACAGCAAACTCATTAAATGATTCAGCTTGCTCCTCTGATAATGAGCCCCTTTGCACAATCATATTTTTAAAATAATTTGTTTATGGATGCCACATTGTGACTTCCATAAAATGCATTTTATGGGGTTTTCCCTGCCCCCACGTTGTAAATTGTGTTCTGTAAAATGTAGAGCAATTTATCACTGACCATTGCCCAGTTTTATGTTAATGTTTGAACATGCCCATAAACCAATTACATCATCTTACCTCTGGCCAACTTTTAAGGCAGAAGGATGATATAAAAGCAAGCTCTGCTTACCAGCAAGGCACCTTCTCTTGTGTTAGGAGCACAGAGAACATTTCCACCATGAGCTTCGCTGGAAAATATCAGCTCCAGTCCCAGGAAAACTTTGAGCCCTTTATGAGAGCCCTTGGTAAGTGCCTGCATGTGCTATGTGCTGCTTTGTATCCTCAGATCCCACTGATTTATGGGAGCCAACTGTGCTGATGTGCTCATGATGTAGATTGAGACATCTCTGAGATTTCCTATTTTTGTCTGTCAGCTTGTAATTATTGGGATTTTAAATGTATTTGTGTGGACATGTGATCTCAGAAGAGAAAGCATCTCTCTCTGGGGCTGGGGGTCAAGAGGTGATGGGTGAAGTTTTATGGCTCACAGGAAGTCAGTCCTGGCAGGTTCTGCAGCCACTGGCCAGTGTGGCTGAGTGCTGCACACATGTGATAAGCCAGCAGGACCTTGGTGGCTTAGGGGCACTGCAGATCTGCTCCATCAGGCTGTGAAATTCGAGGGCAAGCAGGACATTGCTCAGCCACTGTGCTGTGATGCTCAAAGCCTCACATCCCACCATTCACCAGAAAAATAGTTGGTGTTTTTTAAATGCTAAATGATGAATGTGTCTGATCGATTTCCACCTGTGTCTGTGACAGGGAATGTGGTCCTGCAGGGATCCAAGGGCTTTGCACTGTTTCTGCAGTTATGTGTCAGAAGGGCTCTACCTGTCAGATCACCTTCAGGCTTTGGGAGAAGACTTTATAAGCTGGTTCTGAGGAACCCTGAATCTCATTTAAAAAACACTTTGTTCCTTTATTCTGTCTTGATTTAATCCATTTTTCCTTGCCTGTCAGTGAAGGAAGGAAAACACGATTTATTCTTAGACAGGGAGGTGATGTCTGTGCTCTCAGTCAGGTCAGCAAGACACGGGACATGTTTAGTTCCCACACAAAATTCAGGATGACAGTATTAATATTCCTCCCCAGCAGACTCAGGGACATATGGTGGCTCTTGGGGAAGTATCATCATTGTAAGGTTTTTCCTCACTGGAATAGAAATTTTCCCACCCGTAGGTCCCCAAATCCTGCTACATTGATTTGTTCAGCAGCGGCAATCTGCCTACAGATGGCTCCACCGTTCACTCAATGTCTCTTGTTCCTGGGCAGGGCTCCCTGAGGAGGAGATCCAGAAGGGCAAGGACCTCAAGAGCATCTCAGAAATTGTGCAGGATGGGAAAAAGTTCAAGGTTACTGTGACTACTGGCTCCAAAGTGGTGAAAAACGAGTTCACCATTGGGGAGGAGAGTGAGATAGAGATGCTGAATGGAGAGAAAGTAAAGGTGAGTGAGCAGCCCCTCCTCTGCCAGGGCTGTGGGGGCTCAGGGACATTAAATTTCCTTTCCAGCCATTGCCTCTGCATATGAGCAAAGGGACTGACCGTACCACAGGTATTAATTAACGTACTCCACTTCCTGCAGAAGCCTTGCATTTCTGAATCTATTTTAATAGTCACTTTGGAAAACACTAGAAGTCAGTGTTTTAATATCCCATTTGGATAAGGGGGATAAAGATGCATTGGTAAAAGTTTTTGACAGGAAGAATTCTGAAAGATTTGAGGTGGAAAAGGATTGACTTTTTGTCATGTTGCAACACAAAACACATCACTGCCTTAATTTTGTTGACTCAAAGGTAGTGCAGGAAAATCAGATAATGAATCATAAACCAATAAATCTCTCCTCTTAAGTCCCAGTAGCTGTTAGCTTCTCTGCTAGCCTTTCCCACTGCTTCAGGTTACCCTGGGTGAGATGATTTGGCAAGGAGAGGAGTTACCACCTTTGAACTTGGGTGAGCTCCCATTCCTGGACATTGGTTTCCAATGGTTCATAGAATGTCAAGGCAACACCACTGGTGAATACTGCCTCTCATCTCTGCCTCAGGAGAAGATGGAATTCTAAAGCAGGAGGGATGATCCCCAAAGAAATGCCCTGTGAATGGGGCTCTGAGAGCTGTCCCAGCTGTGTCACAATTTCCAACATAACTGCACCCCCTTTTGGCATAAACCATGGGGAAACAGTTATTAGAAGAGTTTTAGCCTCTGTATATCAGCAGCTCAAGGGCAAATGAGCACATCTTATAGCTGGACAAGACAGATAAACAGAAATGGGCTTTGCTGTCTTATTTATTTGATTAATTTCATTGATCAGTGACAGCTGCCCTGGGGATGCTGGTACTGTCTGGAACCTTTTTAGATGTGCAGCTCAGGGGTGGCAATCCCCTCCTGCTATGGTAGGGAAAGGACAAAATGCAAGGGTCGAGGTGGTCTCCAGCAATAACATGAATGCTTCTGTCTTCCACCAGGTTGTTGTGCAGTTGGAGGGTAACAAACTTGTCACAAATGTGAAAGGGATGAAATCTGTCACAGAGGTCAACGGAGACATCATCACCCACGTAAGTGTGGAAGGGCAATGGCTGGAATGACAGAGCTGCCTGGCCCTAGGAAGCTACAGAGGCACTGGGAGGAGCTGGGCAGAGCAGGTTCTTGCACACAGGCTCTGCAGCCAGGAACTGAAGGCAGTTTCAGTTCATTAGACTATGATCCAGAAAGCACTTTTACAGACCCCAGTTCAGGCACAGCTGATCAAAGTTTCAGGTAATAAGGGCATGGTCTCACCCACCCAGAGCAACAGGTATGTGCCAGGGCTTGGCTCTCTTAGAGAAGAAAGGTGAGGCAAACTGATCCCAGCTGAGGGATGCCAGCTTATCCCTATCTGCTTTGGGGTATTCATGAAGAAATCCAAGGCTTTAAAAATTCAGTTTATAAGAGACAGACTGGACATCAGTGCTGTTTTGATTTGCAACACCAGATCCTAAGTAAAGTTTGGAGCTAAATATTATGATGATCCTTATGTGTGCCTTCCAACTTGAGATATTCAACAATTCTCCAAATTCATAAAATGCTAACACTTTTTAATTTCTTTTTCAGACAATGACCATGGGTGACCTCACCTTTAAGAGAGTCAGCAAGAGAATCTAGAAATCTTGAACATGCCAGTTTACCATGTAAAATGTGTCCATTAAGATAAAATTTTTATTGAAGCCTTTTCATTGTCATCAGCCTCTTCTCTGCTACTATAAATAGACACAAGCCTCCAAAGCTCATGGAAGCAATGGTAGAAATTGGGCAACAAACTGAGCTGAGGGTGTGCTGATGCTGGGGAAGGGAGCTGAGGCAGGGCACAGGCTCAGAGCCACTGAGTGACATGTGTTGATGAGTGTCCTTCCAGCCCTTTCCTGGGGACAGGTGCCAGCACTCTGCTGGGAATGCCCAGTGAGTCCTGTCCCCATGGCTGATCTGGGCTGGGGAGCACTGGCCAGGAAAAGGGCTCTGTTCCCTTTCCTTACAGACATGGCCAAAGTGATCAGGGTGACCAGCTGGGCCAAAGAATTTGGGGTGGTTTAGGTGGAGTCAAGGAGGTGCCAGTGATCCTGTTTGGAAAACTGCCTTGGGAAAGAAACCAGCACGGGCTACCAGCTGCTGTCTTCATCCTCACACCTCTGCAGTAGGATCCAGCCCTACAGGCTCTGGCCACCCCATCCCCATCTCCTCCCACCAGCAGGAGGGTCACAACTGCCTTCAGGTATCCAGTGTGTGTTTCACCCCAAGCTGCACCTGATAAATTGGGTTGAACTGGAATTAAGCAATTCTTTCCGGGTGAAATACAGGTTTTCTCTCCTGGCAGGAGATGGGCTGGTTGTTCTCAGTGTAGACAGAGGAAGCACCCATGTCATCTTGCTTGGCACTTTAGGCCAAATGGGGTTTTCTGCTGCACACAGGAAAGGAAACCCTTCTCTCTTATCTGCCTTTTCCAAGGCTCATGCCAGGACTTCTCTCTGCCCAGGAGAGGTTTCCACATTACAGATCAACATTGATCCTCATGCCAAGAACTGAACCAAAATGGATTGTCACACAGGGCAGCAGAGGCACCTCACAGACAAATGGAAGGGCTTAGCTAAACAGTGCCTAAAAAGCAGATGTTGGGCTTTAGTGAACTCAGACCTGGAGAAATATCAGCAAAATCACTGAGAAGTGTCAAAGAGGAAACTTCCTGGTTTTGTTTTATTCTGTTATGCTGAGAAGCAGGTAAGGGATAAACCTTTTCCTCTCCTGGCTGCCACTGAAAGTCTGCAGGAAATCAGTTGAATTTTAAGACATATGGGCAGAGAACAAATACATTTTTTAATCTAGAAATCCAACTTTAGCCATTAGACTTCTCCTTAGTTCTGTTGGCAGTCCACTGGCAGCTGATCTATAGACTATCCCTTTTTTCTTCAGTGCAAAATTGATTAAACACCTAAGTTAAAAGGCAGGTGTTTTAAAGCATCAAAGCCTCCAAGTCACCCTAAAAATCAGCAAGTGTGGATTCCCCTCCCTGGAAACTGCTTGTCCAGTTAGAACAATCCACGCAGCCAGTGCAACAAACTATTGCAACTGGCTTCTGGCATGGCCCCATGTCCATCACTGCAGACATTTTCTGATTTGTAACTAAGGAGAATAATTTATCTCATTTATCTCAATAATTTCAATATAATTCATCTCAATTAACTTATCTTGATGTAGGATTCCGGTTAGTCTCACTTGCAAATGACCCATAGTTTGATGTTGCATGTGTGCCAGCTGCAAAATCATTTCCCAGCAGTTTTTCACCAGAAAAATATAATTTAACACAAAACACCATCTGTGGCTCTAGTTTAGTTTGCATTCATTGCCCACAGGTGTACATGACACTTCTTGGAACTGGCTTCCCACTTCTATCATCCCATGGACACCACTGGAAAGAAATTATGTCATCCCAAGGAAGTGGTAGAAGCCTTAGGAAAAACCAATCAAAATTTAACAAAGGAATTCAGAGTCAGGACACGTGTAGAGAGAAACAGGCTTCCAATAAAAATGTAAATAATTTTATAACAGGGTTTTTTGCTTTGATTATTTCATGCCTTAGTGATAGAAAAAGGGATGTTGTTTCTGCCAGGATCTCTTCTGCTTTAAGCCCTCAGAGGAGTTTTCAGGATTCTCCCCCAGCAGGTCCATGCTGTCAGACCTGTGCCACTGGAAACAATTTGAATTTATGTGAATTTATCACATTGCTGTATCACATTCCCAGTGTCTGGAAGTGCCACAGGTTATGTTACCCTGCAGGCATGAATTGGTGTCAAGCTCCAGGTTTATTCCTTTTTGTGGAAGAGGCTTGGTGCATTCTCATTGCTGGGCTCAGGCATGACTTGGATCTTCTGGTTCTTGAGGGCAGCTTCCCTCATCTTGTAGTACATGAACTCGTTCTGCTGGAACATGCGCAGCTCCATCTCCGTCTGGACACGCATGGCCTGGGGGACACAGCAGGTCACAAACCCTGTGCACAGGGGACCTTGAAACAAGGGAATCAAACACTGCCAACATCAGCCCCAAAGGATGTCCTAGGCCATGCAGTGACTGAGGCACCTTGCCCTTGGTGTCCCACCAAAGCTGGCTGGACTCAGATATTCTGCTCCTTTCTCACTCTCATTTGCCTGTGCACTGAAGAAGGCATCAGCCTTTCCTGCATCCAGCTTTTCCACAGGCTACTGGGAAGCCTCATGCTCCCAAAATTGATACAGAGCCTAGAAGTAATGCTGTGCAGAGCCAGGAAATGAGTGCACTTCCCATCCTCACCCTGGGCCTGGCTCTGGCTGTGGCCCATCACCAGGGTGGGGGTCACCTCAAGTGGGAGAAGAGGGTTGCTCAGTCCCACAGTTTCACCCTTTACACCCCAGTATTCATCATCAGCAGTCATTCCTAGTGCTGCATTCTAGCTGAGGATCAGAAGGGATTCTAGGATACACCTAAAATACTCTATTTTAACACCTGTCTGTGTGTATATTCAACTCTTTGTTTAGGAGCACAGAGATGTGCCGTATATCCACTATTTTCTTCCTAAAATGTGAAGGCAAACAGAAATGGAGGCACTGTGTCTCATGCTTCGCTACACATATGGGAACAGCCAACAAGTTGGCTATAGGTAGTAGATATTAATTTTTCTGAAGATACAAAATTGCACCAATAAAGGTCATAGCTCTGCTATATGGGGACTAAGACATCAATAAAGGATTTTATCTGGTATCCTGTAATTTTTGGGGGATAATAAAGGAGAATGCCATAAAGCAAACAGGTCACATGAAGTGAATTAGGGGCTAAAGAAATGATAGATCCCCAGCTGGAATTGGAAATAATTCCTCACATCTGAGCAGATGCAATTCTGTGGGATCTGCACTCTTGACTCTAAGCTAGGAAATCCACCTATCAGTCACCTGAGGAAAAAATACACTGCTGCTGAGAAGGATTGGGGAGTGGTAAAGAAAGAAGAATGGACACCAATAAAGAAAATCAGGAGGCAAACTGAGCACATCCACCACATGTACTTTGATATACTCAAATTGCAGTGACATCCATCTGAGAGCAGTGAAATCAGCCTGTTGGAAGAATGGGGGGCTCTGTCTTTTGGCACAGCAATTTCAAAGAAGATTCAGGGGTTCAGCTGCCATTTCTCATGCATATTCTGATGCAGAATAAAAGCTGTTTTTCAGGGATGAAAATTTCCAATAAGAAAGCACATGCATTTCCCAGCAGAATGTATCATAATCTAGATAAAGCCACAGTAAGAAGCAGTCAGCACTTAATACATCTCTCAGCTCTTATGGGCAGTTGTTTCTATGGCTTGACTGTAACCTTGCCCAGATAGAGAGCTGCTGTGTTGGGTTGATGTGGCCAGAAATGTGTATTCTATCACCATCTGTTAAAACCGGGTGGGGCAGTGATTCCTTATCTCTGTGGCACACACTATCTGCTAATGGGCCATGTTTAAGACAAGATGGGGCAATCACCTTTATCTTTTCCACAACCCATCCTCCTCCAGGAAGATACCATCTGCTGCTGGGCCACTGAGTCCCACTGTATGACTGATAAAATTACATCATCCCATGGGAGATGCTCCAGCCAGGGGGAGGAACCAAGCCTTTCCTACCTAGATAAAAACGGAGCTGTTGGACAGCAAGATACCTCTTCTTTCCACTGGATTCCAGAGGAGAAGCTGAACTTTTCTACATCATCCCTGGACTTTTGGAGGAAGGCTGCACCCTCTACAGGAGCACTGCTTCAGCTGAACCACATCTGCCACTGCTGGGGGACTGTAGCCACCATTTGATCGGACTGCTACCAACACCCTGACTGACTGACTGACTGAGGGTGTAGGTTGTATTCTGTCAGGGTTGGGATTGTTTTTGTATTACTGTATTTCTATTTTAATTTTCCCAGTAAAGAACTGTTATTCCTAATTCCCATGTCTTTGCCTGAGAGCCCCTTAATTTCAAATTTATAATAATTTGGAGGGAGGGGGTTTACATTCTCCATTTCAAAGAGAAGCTTCTGCCTTTATTGGCAGATAACTGTCCTTAAAACCAGGACAAGAGCAGAGACAAGACAGGAGATGAAACCTACCTCCAAGTCTTTGGTAATTGGGTGGGAAGGTCCATGGGTTATCAGGAGAATGGCATAGGCTTTACAGATCAAGCCATGGCCAGCTTCAATGAGGCCAGCGTGCCAGTGAGTCACTCCTGCCCGCATCACGGCCATCCCCAGCTGCGCGTTGTTGGGATGGTAAATTTTCCTAGAAAAACATTGGGTAATTTTAGTTCAGGAGAAATCTGGGTTCCCAAAAGTGTCACTGACATGATATTTTTTTCCAAAGAGCAGATTGTTTACTCAGGTGAAGAGCCTGTTGCAGTCAGTGCCCCTGAAATGTGCCCTTCTTAGAAAGGGGCAAGGACACATTACTCAAGGACAGAGCTGTACAGGGACATGAGTTGTGAAAGGTGGGGTGTGAAAAGTTCAACACCTGGCTTGGAGAAAACCAAGCTCTGTCATCTCATGCCAAGACAACACTATGCTCTGTCAGTATTTTGGCAAAAACAGAACATAGATCTGACCCTACAGCTCAGCTGGCACCAGCTTAACTTGACACACTTAGTGGGGTAACAATGCAACAATCACCAGTTTCTCATTCAAAGCAGAAAGAGAAACAGGTGGCTCCAGAAACCCCAGAAATGTTCATCTCACCCTCTGCAGATGCATGTCTTCATCTGGGAATTTTCAGTGCCTAAGTTGGGAAAAAGGAAACCTCTCCTCTACATCCAACTTTAAAAGCTGAAGCAGAGTTAGAAGCTGCTTGGGCTTGGCTGAAAACCTGCCCTTAAAGGCTTCTTTGGAATTTTGAATTGGCTTTTAAAGCAAGAAAGGAAACTACCAAGGTCCTCACCATGGTCTGAAAAATTGAGGAACACAAAGGGGAAGGAATTTTCACTCAGACAATTAGCTCAGTGCCAGAGCTGGGACATGAAGTTTCTTGTCAGGCCTGCAAGCCAGGAAGGTGACTCTGTCACCCCTCTGCAAAAGTACAAAATATCACAGGCCTTTTGGGGTAGAACTGACCAAAAAGGCAAGTATTGAGTGTGAGATGCCCTGCACAGGAGAGTGAATGAGATGATGAATTAGACTTTTCTCTCTTCTCTACAGTTTCCTTTTTTTTTTTTTTTTTTAATTGTTAAATACTCATTAGTCCTGCCATAAAACCTCATCAGTAATAAAGCACATAATTTTTAATGTGAGGTTTACCCTGGATCTCTGTGAACTAAACCTGAATTTCTTTATTCTAAGCTTTTGCCACAGGACTATATAATTAGACAAGACAAAATCCATGTACTATTCAGGAGTGAGGGGATAACTTGAGTGACAGCCATTTGGCATGATTTCTCTTTGACCTCTCTTCCTGCAGGGTGCAGGAAGATGTCCTGCAGTCACAGCCTCTTTGTCCTGCATCCAGGCTTTTTGTCTTGCTATCAGGGCAGCCCTGAGATGCTTCAGAGGCAAAGCAAAAAGGCCAGTGAAGATGTTCTTAAACCATTTGCCAATTCTAGTTTAGTGAACCAAGGTGTTTGGGAGCCCTTGTGCATCTAAGAAGGGATCCCTCTTTGCCCACCACTGCCCTGATGGGAGCAGACTAAAAAAATTATTCCTGTAACACACTGCTTCACACGGCATGGGCACAGAGAGCTGCCAGAAGTAGGGCACAGACTCACAGGTAGCCATCCACCATCCTCTTGGCATAGTCAGCTGCTTCCTCAAACATCTGGAGGTAGGAGAGCACCTCAGAGGCAATGCTGAGGATCCTCAGCAGGTAGATGTTGGTTTCCCCCAGCACAGGCTCCTGTTTCTTCAGGCACTCACGGCACAGCTTCACAACCTGAGTGTGGAGGAAGGGAGAGCAAGGTGAGTCCAAGCACCTTTGGGCCTGAAGCTGCCACACCAAAATCCTGTGGGTTTCACAGTCCATACCAGTCCCAGCCTCTGTGAGGGTTGGGGAAGAGAGGATGTGCTTTGATTTGTTGATAAACATCAGCCTAGGAAAATGATTGCCATAGCTTTCTCTCACAGGGTTAAACTCATAAAACTGGTGAGGAAAAAGGGATGTCAACTGCTAAGGAGAAGAAAGACTCTGGGAGGTTGGCTAGTGTCAGATACCAAGTGCCTGTAGGACACATACCCCAATGCCATCCACCAGCCTCCTGAAAATATTCAATGCAAGGAATACTCTTAATGACCCCTTGGGGCTGGGGACACAGAGGTGCACTGCTCCATGCCTGACCTAGCCATGAGTCAGTGTCCAGATTTCTGTTCTAGGGGGCTTCACCTTTTCCCAATGACAGTTAAAATCCAGAGGTCATTATTCAATGTGGAGTGCTCTCTGAGGAAAACAATTAAATATTTTCTGAGTGAGCAAAAGAGGGGAAAAAAAGAAATTACCTGAGTTCTCTCACCCATTGCCCTTGTAGCTTGGGCTCCAAGGTGGGACATGGTTCACCCAAACCACATGCCTATCCTCAGCACCCAACAAATGAGCAACACAAGGCACTGAAGAGGTCAGTACAAAGACTCCTGTCCTATCCCACTCCCAAACCCACTGTTCTTCTTTTTGTGAGGCTACCTGGCAGAGCTGACTTGTTACAGCTGCCCTGTAACTCATGAGTTTCACCCAGGGGCCCTGGGTTCAACACCTGTGTCAGCAAGAGGTGCTGGAAAGTCACCTGAACTTCTTTGTGTCATCACTACAAAAGAAGTCTGGGATGCCTCAGACATGGTTGTGCTTTGCAGTTGTTTTATCCATAAATCATGAATGTAGAGGGGGACAAGGCCTCCTTTCCTGGGCAGTGTGTGTGCAGCAAGAGAGCAGAAGTACCAGGACTCACCTCGTGGTAATTCCCCTCCATGCGAGCCTTGTTGATCTTCTCCAGAGTGTCCTTGGAGAGCTGGATCACCTCCTTCACTGTGTCTGCAGAGGGCTGGGGACAGCAGCAGGGAAACCACTGAGGAAAATGCACTGCCTCACACATGCCAAAATACATGGGTTGAAAGAATGCTTGGTCCAAATCAGCTTAGTGGGATGCTTCCCACATCACCACTTCCTACTGCTGTTTGCAAACACCAGTGTGCCCCTCAGACCTGCCCAAGGCTGCAAGGGGCTGCAATGGTCCCAGTTCCAGGTCAAAAGGTCCTGCTGACTTCTGTGAGAGTGCTGCCCACCAGGGTAGTGGCCATGTGCCCCTGACATGCATGACTAGGTTCCTCAACTCTCCCCACCATCTTCCACTCTGGAAAAGGGACAGAATTCACCCTGCAACTGAGAGGTCTCATGAGATACCAGAGAGGCTGTGAAAGCCCCCAGATGGTGAGTATCAGGTGCTCTTAGTACAGCTGCTAGAGAGAAATGAGGCTCTTGCATGAGTGATGGGTGGAATAGGAAAGATCCCTGAATTTTACCTGCCCTGAGAAAAGCTGTCATTAGTTCCAAATACCCTAAGATGGCTAAGCTCAGATTTCAGCTGCACCCAGATTGGGAAATGTGTTTTCCCACACACTTCAAAGAAGTTTGTGTTTCACCACACATTTAGAGACATGAAGCACATCTAGGAGCACATGGCAAAACACTAATGAGCTCAAAATTTGCTGCCTCCACTTTCTTCCTTTGATACTGAAATATAACGTGATATCCAGCACAACCATTCATCTTCTGCTTCTCTGAGCCCTTCAAATTTGCATTTCCCAACTATTGTAGCTATCATGACCTTTCTTTTCATAAATGAAGAAATCTGAAATCAGTCATGTGACTGGGAATTTTTGGGAAGAGCCTGGTCTGGAGACACACAGCAGAGCCAGCAGACAGGAAAGACCTCTGGGAGTAGATCAAAAGCAGAGTCCCAACACTGCAATGAAGGATGCAAAGACTGGGAGTCAGGACTGTAGGACTGTCCTATTGCCTTTTTTCCACACCTGGTCAATCAGACTTTTGAGGAATCTGAAATTCATCTAGTTGAGAAATCCTCTTCAAAGTTAAGTATTGAAGGAAAACTCATAGTTTTCAGATCCATTTACCCCTATCTGTTTACAGATGCATTTATGCTATGATTTATTATTCTATAGTCTTATACTGAAGCTATTGTAGCTATTGTATATTGAAGCTAGTCAGATTTGGGCAGCTGTCTGAGCAGCACCCAGGGTGTCCTGGGGCATAGGGCACATCCAAAGGCAATGTTAATGTCAGTGCAAATCACATTGCTGTGCTGTCTGAGTCAAGGCTCCCAGAATAGGGACCTTAAACAGCATTTCCACTGTGGCTTTGTCTAATAAAAATCCTCCCTTGCCTTTGCTAGACTCCTAAGCCATTTGTCACTATAAACAATGGGAGCTTTGCTGCTCTTTGGGAGGGTGAAGGACTGGAGGTCGGAGCAGCTGTTGAGGATGGAAGCTGTCCATCTCCCATGTATTCCTAGCACTTTTTCCACACAGCTGTGAGTGCTGCTGCTCCCAGGCAAGTGTGCCTGACCTCAGGAAATGCCACACAGCCAACGTGCTCTGTGGGTGAGGTCAGCCTGGACACTTTTTGTCTGTGGATGGGGTGTATTTTTAATGGCTGAAATCATGCACCTTGCTTGCTCACAGGCTTTTTCTGCACAAGCATTTCAGAATGTGGAGGACATTCCCCCAGAGGTGAATTTTTCCTGCTGTGTGAGCACCTCTAGTGCTCACAAAAAGGGTGCATGTCTAGTGGAAGGGTGTCCCTGCTCATGGTAGGGCAGGTGGAATGAGATGATCTGTAAGGTCCTTTCCAAGCCAAATCATCCTGTGATTCATGGTCTCATTGTCCATTCAAGGCTTGATAGCAGGTATTGAATGAGGGATGAGATTTTTTTTATGCTGTCTACTGGAGAATGTGTTCAAAAATTCTCCTGCAGAGAGCCAGATAAAAATCCTTCTGCATCAGAGAACTGGGGTCTGGGACAGCTTTTTATTATAAGTGGAGAAGTACAATAGTCAGGATTAGGTGTAAGAGGAAGCTTGATAGTTTAAAATGGGGTTATATAGCAGAGTCTTTTGCACCAGAGGGAATTTGACCCAGCAAGGAAAGGGTCTCCTCTAGTCCCATCTCCTGTCTCCCATAAGGGAGCTCCCCATATCAGCTTGATGCTATTTCTCTAAACCTTTCTCAAGGAGAGATATACACTCTGCAATATCCAGCCTTTCTCTGAAAGAAGAGTTACAGGACTGAGCTTGGCTTCCTGGCACCTCCTGAGAGGGAGGCTGAGAGTTCTGTGCTCCTTCCCAGGCATCTCACTGGGCCTCTCCTGGTGGCACTTCTTCTGTGAGTCACATTTCCTCATCCCAGCTTTTCTGTTTGGTTTCCTACCTGAGCTGTACTGTCTGATTCATGCTGTGACTGCTCAACAGTGCAGATCAATGACTTGATGATACACTTATTGCTCTGCCTTGCTTTGCCTTCCCTTATACACTTTACAAGGCTTGCAGGAGTAGAAATCCCCAAGCTAACACTGCCAGAGAGGACAAAACCTATGAACAATTATATCCTTGGGCAGAGGAACTGAAAAGAAATTCTTAGAGCTGCCAGCACACTCATGAACTGGAGCTGCTGACCAAGCAGCACATCCCACTTGCCAATAGCAAGACACAGCTTTATACCTTCCTACTCAATGACTTGTGAGACCTCCAAGGAAAAGAAAGATTACTGAAAAATTAGCAGTTGAACACGTTAATTCCTCACAGTCAGTCTGCCCAAAGCAAGCATGCAAAAATGTCAAATGATGGTGCAAACTCCTTGTGACAGGCCTTTAAAAAGAGGGACTGGAAGTTCAGGATTTCCACATTCCTGGAGCCCATGTGATGGTACAAACCATAGAGTTTCAGCAGCACTTGTTAGTCCTGCCACCATGGATCACCTGCAACACATTCCTTTTTCTGCACTCAAAATGTAGATTCCCTTGCAGTTTCTCAGGAAACAAAAAAACAAAACAAAAAACAAAAAGCCAACAACAACAAAAAAAAACCAAACCAAAACAAACCAAAAAAACAAAGAAACCCCATCACAATCTAAATGCCAGCATTCTTCTCAGCTCTAGACCTCATTTTCCAATATTTTTGCTTTCTGTCTATTGATGGACTTTTAGGTTAAACACAACTTCTGGGGGCTTTTTTAAATTAACAGCTGTGCTTATCTTGCATAATAAGGATTAAACTGGCCTTGAATGGTGAGCTTGAATTGTTGTGCCAAATCAAGGTTCAAGGTTCAGTTATGTTCTCATTTTTTTGCATTGTCATTAGTCATACTTTTGCCAAAATCTGCCTCTGCTCCTCTTGAGAGTGTCCCTGTGCTGAGAAACCACAGTCCCAGAGACCCACAGATGTCTTGGTAGAGGAGATGCAGCCACCACTGGGTTTGGACACTGCAGGATTGTTGGAGCCCAGAAGCCTGGGAGTTTTGGGTATTCTGTGCTTTCTGACAGTAACCCCCAGCAGAACACTGCTTTTGACTTAGGACCTTGGAGAAGGTTTCCAAATTTGAGTGATGGAGTTAAAGTCACTGGTGCGTGGTTGGAACAGAAGTGTGTGATTTCACATGGTAAAGGGTTTTAAATTTGAAGGTTTTGGAGTGTGGTGGTGGGTATGGGACAGAATGGAGGGGTTTAGGTGTTGTCTTTTTCTGTCTTTTTTCTTCTTCTTCATAGTTTCAGGTAGTGGTTTCTGGTTGGATGGTTGGTGCTGCACTGCAGCTCACGAGAGTTTGGTTATTGGGTCATAGGTATGGGTGATGTAGGTGTTGGTTCTTTATTGGGCTGTTTGGTTTTGAAGAACCTTGTAACTAGCTAAACTGAGGCCCCCATTTTGCTCACTTTTAGCTGGTAGCCAGAATTGTTGCAGAACTCTCTGTACTTTAGATAAAATGTAATAAACAACCAAATCCGAACACGAGAAAATTCATCTCCTTCATATTTTTAATTCTAACTCTGAGTAAAAACAGAAGAAAATGAAGACAAGCCACTAACTGAGTGGTGCAGTTACCACATTTACACAGGACAAACCATACCTTGCTTTCCCCTGTTTTCACTGCCAGCATCAGGTCATCCTTGAGCTGTTTCTTGCAGTGCTCACATGTGCAGTCAAAGTAATATTGCTTCTTCAGCTGCTTGCGCCGCTCCTCGCTCAGGCTGAGGAAATCCACGTAGGAAACTGTCAGCTCATCCCCCGGAGAAATCTTGCTCAGGGCCCGCAGCTCGATCCTGGGGGCAGAGGAGTGGGCTGTGCATTGGGAGAAGCAGCAGAAGTGCAGCCACAGAGCCCTCAGGGACAAATCCTGCCCTGCCTTGCAGAGGTGAGCCCCCACCCTAAGGCACTGCTTTGTCTTCAGGGAGGCAGTGCAGAGCTGGACAGCAGTCTGGTTAGCTGAATACACAGCAAGAACACAGTCACACCAGCTTTTGCTGCTCCTCTACAAGTCCCTGGCAGGGACCTGTGAAGGTCTGAGCTATAAAGAGGTTATGGCTCCATTACTTTATTAATATGGGGGCTGAACCCAGACAGCAACTTTTAGTTCGTTGCAGATCTCACCAGAAGAAAAGCACATTGAGATCAGAAATACACACCAAAATGCTGGGTTTGGATTTTGGGTCTTTTTTTAAGTGCTGCTTTGCATGCTACCCACACATCCCTGGCTACCCTCCCAGATCCTGAGCTCTGCTGCCTTCAGTATTGTTTTTGCTTTGAAAAGTTAAGACAAATTCCCTCTGGGTGCTGCATAAGAGATGCCCTCACCCTGTTCATGCATTCCACATAAAAGCTTAGAAATAATTATCTGGAGAGAGTCTATTTTTAAGTAGATCATTTGACCTATTACCACAATTCAATTGCGAGTCTCTGTTACAGAAATCCATGGCAAGCCCCTGATGATGGGATTTGGAAAGCCAGACCTTTGTACCTGCCTTTCTCTCATGTCATTCCCTGCAAAAGGACTTAAATAATGTGGAGATTCAGAACTATTAGCTTGCTGTCTCACTCTACTGAATCTCCCAGTTACTCTGGACCATCTCAGCTGTAGGGCCTAAACAGGCACAACTGGCCAGACAGTTTAGTCAGAATGGGAAAAAAATCCATCAAATACCAACTGTGAGGTGGTTCTTTTGCATCCACCTCCTTTTTAAACTACTAGTGAGCTCAACAGTGTGTTTACTGTACTCATCTGCCCTGAGATGGGCCTGGGGGGGACATGCTGGCTCCCACCTGAACATGAAGTGCTCTAGGTGGAACCTAACAAAAGCCTCATTAAAGGCAGAGGTGGCAGAGGACTCACAGGGATCACCAGGTGCTTTAAAAGTAAGCTTTTTGGGAAGGACATGATTTATTCTGTGTGATCATGCTTTTGTAAAGGGATTGTAATTCTCCTGTAATTCCCTTCTAATTCCCCTGGAATTCCTGTTTCAGGCTCTCAGTACCAAGGGTGTAGCTCTGAGTCTTCCAGCTCTGCTAAAGCTGCTGTCAAAATTCTTCTCCAAGGCTGGTCTTGATCTTCTCTGGGTGTTGCCATATCAGCAACATATTTCACACAAAATTTAGCACCAAACATGCCATTGTCACGAAGGGCAGCTATTAGTTATGTCACAACCACAGGAAAATGCCAGGCAGAGAAAGGTGCAACCAGCTACTCCAGGAGGAAGTGCACAAAAAAGAGCAATTCCCATCTGAAATGCTGACACATATAAACATTCCTGTTCACACTTCACAGGATCCTCATTACAGTGAGCCATGCAATCAGAGAAGCAAAATGAAGCCTCTGACTTTCATGATGCCCCTGATAGCCCAAGCACCATAGGGGTATTTTAAGCAGCATCCCTTGTGTGGAGGGGATTGATAGCCTCTGGGGTAAGCCAGGAAACACATGGCATATTTTAAATACTGCAGTTAAAGAGACACTGTCAGCCAGGAGCACACCACTGAGCTTGTCAAGGGCTCTTTTCCCTGTGTCTGCCACAGCAGCAGGGATCTTGATAGCTGCATGCACAGGCACAGAGAGTGCCTGATAGCTCAGAACTCAAATTGCCCCAAATAGCAACTCTAATCAGAAGTGAAACTCTTCCCTCCTTTTTTTATGGCCCCTGTTATCTGTAACATACTGAGTGAGATTCAGTGGTGAAGAAGAGCACTTCAAATGTATTTCACATATTCCTTGGGGAAAATTCATGCCTGCTTGAAATTAAATTTTAAAGATAACAGTGTCCCCTGAAGAACACTGACTATAATATACCAAATGCCATGAGTTAAGCAAAGATTTTTTTTTTTGCACATATTTTTGTGATTTATTTAGTTTGGATCAGGTAACAGTGGCATCATTAAAAGGTGGAACATTAATCATGGATTATGATAAAAAGGAATTGAAACCTACATCTCATGGTACTGCTACTGTAGGCAACACATTCCTCGGGCACCATTTGTTGCAGGAGAAACGTGGAGTGTTTAGTATGTCAGTAACACAGTCATTTCTCATCTCCTAATATGCAAGGTTTTATTTTGGGCTGTACAAGATTAGCAAGACCTTGTTCTGACTTTCATGCTCTTGCCATGATCAGGGGAGGAGAAATGAGAAGTGGAGAGGGGAAATACTGGCAGGGAGGAAGCCAAGGGACAGGGTGGGAAGGCAGAGAGGGAATTCACCCTGGCAAGGACAGTCACAGTATTACCACTATCATTTTAATTTACTACAAAATGCAGAGTTAAGTGATGTTTGGGTTTAGTGGGGCTTTACACAGGGGAAGAGAAGTTTAGAAAACAGGAAAAGTGGAATTTTGTGTAAACAGAGGGAGCCCCTTGGGGTCTTTGCATCTTTTCCATTAACACAGGGCTTGAGGGGTACAGGGTAATGGAGGAGATTGATGCTTTCAAGACCGACCCACCTCATCTGTGTGTGGAACATTGATCTTACAGCCTCATGACTGAAAGACAAAACAAACATCTGCAGTTACACATGTACAAGTACAACATAAAAAAAAAAGGGGTACAATGCATAGCCCTGGACATTGTACTGGCAGGAGACAAGGGGGCTCCCTGTGCCTGGCTCATGTGGCACTGCATGAGAGCCTCCCTTTGGATGTGCAGCTGCCAGGACCAAACTGTCCATCACTGGGCCATAGAGGATTTGGTGGAGAACTGCCCTGGCACTGTGATTTTAGGAGTGGTCTAGGTCAGGGAACATGCAAAACCTGCTCCTGACATTTGACAGGAACAAGGGGACCAGATCTCCTGCACAGAAAGGTCTCCACTGACATCAGCAGTGGTGCTCTCTAGAGCACAGCTTGAAATGGAAATCAGACTGAGACATCAGCCACAATTTACCTGGCCAATAACCCAATGGTCAAGTTTAAAGTCAGTAACCAGATACATGTGGGAGCTTTGACAAGCTGCCAGGCAAATAAATGCCATTCCTGTACTTACCCAGAAAGTCAGAGCTGTTATCACTGCTGGTTGCTGGGAGCTGTTTGGAGGGGCTTTCCCATCAGCCCACTATGAATCCAATCCAGGATAACTGGATATCAAAGTACAGACTCCAGCCTGAGTTTGGATCAGACCCTATTTCCCACCAAGGTAATCATCCTAATCCAGTTTTGTTTTCTCTGGGCTCATTTACCAGCTGCTTGATAAATGCTGGTGTAGTTTTATCAGGGAAAACCAGCAATGATAACTGGAGTACAGAACCAATGTGTTAGTTAAAAAAAGGAGAGGCTGGGGGAAGAGGGGTGGTTAAGTTATAGCACTAAAGTTTAGTAAAGACAGGTAGCTGTAAAATAGTAGCAGAAAGATCAGAGGAAATCCTGTGGCTGTGCAGTTTTTGGCAAGCAATTTCCCAGTTAATGTTTTGCACACACTGCAACTTTCTGAGTCAACAGCAGTTTATACCTGTCATGGCTTAGAAACTGGGAAGGGCAGAGCATCCCTCCCGTGGGCTACTCCCACTCTGGTGAAACATCCCCACATTTCCCACTGAATCTTTTTCCATCTCATCCTGCAGAGGTTTTCTTACAGGACTTGAGTGGGAATAGGGAATGCCCAGAGACTGAGAGCATCCTGCACTCTCAGGTGACTCTGCTTGCAGATAATAATCACAACTGCTACTGAGGTCCCCTTGCTAAAGAGAGAATCAGTGATTAATTGAGATGGTACACCCTCACTGGATGGGGGCTGTGTTAGGAATGGTTATAAACACACCAGCAGATAGTGATACACACCTGATTGCAAGCTCTGGTTAGGAGAAACTCTTGGACTGTGGACCCAGCATAATCCTTCATAATTTGTTGAGTGGAATTACTCCTTAACTATTTAAAAATGAGGCTTCAATATAAGGGGTGAGTTAAAGAGCTACTTGCTACTTTAGCTACCTATTTTGAGTCTAGTTTAAAAACTCATAAGAAACCAGGGAAAAATTCTTCCCTGGTTGCTGGATTTGGGGTCAAATCTTACATATTTGTTAGTGCATCAGATGTCAATTTTTTAAAGAACAAGGAGAGAAATCAGTTTGTCTTGAGCAAGAAAATACTGTTGGGGTTTTTTTTTGGGCTAGAGAAGGAAATGATAATGAATAGATTTTCTGGGACAGGGACCTGACACTGGGGGTGGCAGAGCCTGCTGAGTTGGCTGTTAGGATGCATCCCTGCTGCACCAAAAGAAAGAAATCCACTCACTTGCCATTGTTGAAGACAACAGTGCAGTTGGGCCAGCAGTCATGGTTGGCCTGGCAGAGGTTGGGGAAGATTCCCACACCAACAGCCTGCAGTCCTCTTTGGTCACTGAGGGTAAAGCCATTGCAGCTGATCTAGTCCCAAAACACAGGCAGGAAAAAACACCAAAGGAGAAAAAGCTGAAAGACTCCAGTCAAGATAAAACATCAGAAGAGAAGCAATGCAGGACTCATGCAGAGGGACCAAGGCAGAGCTGAGTCAATGTTACAGAATATTTGCTGTCAGTGTTCACTTGGGATGCCTAAGATAAACTTGGTTTGGCCATGCATTGATTTCCTTGTATTTGGTTCCTGAAAATAATTCAGGAAAAGGTCACAGGAAAATTATTTTGAGGCAATTCAAGCAGAAAGCAAAGTTCACACTCATGAAAACAGGTATCAGTTAGAAATTAACCTTGACTGCTGCATTCAGCCTGGTCATGTTTGCTGGGCTGCCCTCAGAGCTCATAAAAACCAGCTACTACTCTTTGCAGTGAATTTTCAGAATGGCTACTTTTGCATGACATATATTCCAAGAATGAATTTTTCCACTTTTCTATATGATGCACTATTATCACATATGAACAGAACAGTATTTAGTCACAAACATAAATAATGGAAATATCTGCAAAGAGAAAATGTGATAAGATAAACCAAAGGAAATAATTACCCAGCTGCTGATTATTTTCCCCTGTTAATAGTTTTATTTCCTTTGTGACCTGATTCTGTATTTTTCTTCCATCTCCACAGCCAAGCTGTGCTGGTCACTAGCACATAGGGTCTCCCTGTGTCCAGTGGACTGGATTTTCTTTCTGGTGTGGGTACCAAAGCATGCTGTGTCCTCTCCCTGTACTGGGAGTGGTGAAGGCCAGCTTGTCTTGCACAGCAGCCACTGGCAGAGGGCTGAGCAGAGCCTGTGTCTCCTCCTGGCAGTGTTGGAGAGGATACTGCAGGGATACCCAGGGCTGGGAGCAGAGCAGCTCAGCCTGAACTGGAATTTCCCTCTCTGCTACACTGAGAACAAAAACTTGTAGTCAACAACTTAGTAATGGATATTATTAAATATATTTCCAATTTTTAATTGATTTTATTATATATATTACATCAATGTAAAAAAATCTAATGTGCACAATATTAATAGACATGTAATGTATCTACTAAAACAGATCTGCTATATCCAAATATATTCTAGGTGTATTTACTAAAAATATATTTTCTCAGCTCTCCCAGGTGCAGAGAGATGCCCAGTGGGAGTTGTGATGAAAATGCAGCATCTGTGATTGAGCAAACCACTTGTCTGCACATTTAGACAACAAAATGTTTCAGCCCTTGCCCTTGCCATGCCACAATTTCCCAGTGTCAGTGCAGAGGAGAAGCAGGTGGGTGTGATAATTGAAAAAAGATTCATGTTAATTATAAAAGTATTGGGGTTTGTATAAACCAGAATACTCAGGTCTGAAATGAAGCATGACACTAAAGAAAGGAAAATATATAATTAAATCATTTTATTTTAAATCCCACTGTTATGAATATTATGTTTTCTATATAAATTGTATCAACTGACAGCTTGCAAAACAAGGCTTTCACACAGCCCAACAGATTCTGCAGAATCAGATTTCCTGCCTCTGTGTGATCAATCACAAACTATCTGCTAAGGATCAGGCTTCCTACTTCTGTTTTTTATCTACCAAGACCAGATGGTTACATGACCAATTATCTGAAGAGCTGTCCCACAGAAGTTTGGAAGTTTCTTTGACCACCACTGCTTACCTTGCAGAATCACTACAACAAAACAATAACAATTATTGATTACTACAAGAAAAACCATACTATAAAAAGGGAGCTGCAAACCAAGTTGGGTGGAAGCGTGGAGTGGGCTGTGACCCCCCATGTATCCCCAGTGTTGCTTGCTCTGTCTATATAAAATAAACCAATCTAAATTTTGCTGAATATCGAGACTGTGTTTCTCATTTATAACATAGGGAATGGGATGAAGTCAGCCATCCTCTCATCAGGCCAGCTGGAGAGTTTCTCCCCAAAGCTCACCCCTCTGCACTCCCAGGTGTGCACATCCCTTCTACATACCACTCCAAAGATGTGGGAGATGAACTGCATCCCAAACTGCTGGCAGTGGGGCGGCCAGAACTCCAGGAAACTCTCCACATCAGCACGCAGCTCCTTCTTCTCCTCGTCGCCGAAGCTGTCCACGTGGTTCTGCAGGTCATCGATGGGCACCAGGCCGCCCTCGGACAGCCCGCTGCCCTCGCGCTCCATCCGCCACAGCATGCGGGCAGCCAGCCTGGCCAGCACCGGGGAGAGAGCAAACACACACCACTCATCTCCTGGGGCATGTGTGCAGGCACACCCTCTGAGACAGGCTCAGATGGTGATGGCTGGTCACTGTCCCCAGCCTTCTGAAGGAAAGGGACATGCAGGGTTTTGTCCTGTGTTCTCATCTGGAGAAGTGCTACACACCCCCAGGTCCCCAGGCCTCTACAGCTACTCCCATTTCCTTGAGGATTCCTCTCATTTTTTTGTGGTGGATCCAGAATGTGAAGACAAATTAATGTATCCTATAGGCAAATTGGGGAAGAATCCATCTCCTCTTTCACTTTTCTGCCTACTCCCCTTCCCACACCTCCTAAATCATTCAGGGTGAATTTGCCTCACCACATTCAGAGTTTTTGAGACCCAGCACCAAAAAAAACCAGAAAACAAATAGGAGTGCATCTCTTGCACCACTGATGTTCCTCCACATACCTTCCCTATCTCAGGGTTGCTCTTGGCCTATCCTAAACCTCCTCCCACCTCCACCTTGCCCAAATCAGACCACCCAGCTCTGCCTTGCCACGGGATGCTCTGTCCTCTCCCAGGTGCCAGCTCTCACCTGATGTTTTCGGTGGGTGCCTTGCCATGCCTCTTGATGGCAGAGCACTCATTTTTGTGGTTGAGCCAGGCTGCTCTCTGGCAGGTCCTGTCGCAGTAATAGGCAAACTTGCACTGCCCGCAGCGGTGCAGCCGCTCCTGCCTCTTGAAGCAGGTGTGACAGATGACGTGGGTCAGGCTGGAGGGACAGAAGGACACCCTGGGTCAGCGAGGGCCAGCTCTGCTCCGTGAAGATCCTGAAAGTTTTGCACCCCTGGGCTCCCCACAGCCACAAAAATGAACCCCTCAGGATGTCTGGGGAGGATGGAGAAACATCTCACCCAGCCTAATCCTTTTGTTCTTGCCTGGTGCTGCTGCTGTAAGTTAAATGGTGATGGAATAACTGGGACCCCTTCAAAAGGGGTATTTCATCTTTGGGGAATTCAAAACAGGATTTTCAAGAAGCATCCTACAATTGTATGCATGTAACTATAACCAAGGCTGGGGGAGCATACTGATGAAGAAGTCTGACCTCACCCATTTGTCCCTTCATGTGTCCAGTGTTTGCTCCTAGAACTTAATTCACTGAGAAGCAGGGGAAGACACTTTGGTCTCCTGTCCAAAAAATGTTGGGACTTTCCCCTTGCTGCTAGAGAAGGCTTTTCACTGCCTGATTTGGTGTCTCCAGCTGTCTGCTTCTCCAGGCAACCGCCCACTTTATCTGGGCCTCCAGCCAGGCTTGACAGTACAGGAGAATTTAAATTCCCATCACTCAGCCATTGCTGGTGCCAGAAGGGAGGTTCTTCTCACTGCAAAAATCTCAGGGACCACAGAGGCTTCATGATCAAAGGAGCATTTATAATTGTGGACAGCACAGAGTGGGGAAACTGAGGCACAAGAAAATAAAAAAATTATTGGTGATCCCTTAAGGAGGATGTGCCACAAGCAGGAATCAGACTCACAGCCCCAGAGAATCTAGCCCAAAGATTGTCCTTCCTCTCTACTATACCTATAGCTATATATAGGTACACACATACATAAGCATATTTATATTTATATCACAGCATATTTAA
Source organism: Muscicapa striata striata (assembly GCA_030060385.1). NCBI lineage: Eukaryota > Metazoa > Chordata > Aves > Passeriformes > Muscicapidae > Muscicapa > Muscicapa striata. Next base: position 497,463 of record JAREIS010000045.1, on the reverse strand, counting down.
TATGTATTTTCTTTTCTCTGAAAATATTATGTGAGCTGCTGATATAATCTACCCTGTGCCTTGGCTCTTGCAGGATAAAAAGGACCACATATTTAAAAGCAGGATGACCCACATCAGACAAAACCACGTGCAAAAATGAGGTTTGGAAAGTGAGGTTTAGGAAAGTGAGCAGTGCTGGAGGGAGCCCAGTGCAAGGCAAGCACCTGGGATGGGGCAGGGGGAAAGGTGTCTGGGAAGGGGGGTGCAGCCAGCCCCACTGTGTCAAATGGAAGAGCTGAGAGCTGGTGGGAAATGTGAGGCTGTGCTCTGTCAGCTGTCAGGTCAGGGGGCAGAGAGGTGCAAGAGAGATTGCACTCCTTGTAAGGCAGAGCAGAGACAGAGAGCTGATAAAACCCACAGGGTTACAGCAGGCCAGGAAGCACAAGGAGGGATCTCACGTGGGGAATGAGGGTCCCTCCTGCACCTGGGCATTTTAAGGGCAGAGGGAAAGGGAAAGGGAAAGGGAAAGGGAAAGGGAAAGGGAAAGGGAAAGGGAAAGGGAAAGGGAAAGGGAAAGGGAGAGGGAAAGGGAAAGGGAGAGGGAAAGGGAAAGGGAAAGGGAAAGGAAATCCTCCAACAGGTTCTTCTCCTTCTCTCCCCTCAGTTTGCTCCCTGAGAACAAAAAAAAAAAAAAAATGAAATGCTGACTTTGTATTTTGTTGTTTATTGCATGGGGAGTCCAGATTTTCCAAAGCAAACCTGGCTGGCAGAACTTACCACCAGCTCTGGATATCACTCCTTTCTGAGGAGATGCAGAAATGCACCAAAAATGTTATACAAGACTTTCTGAGAAAGGAAAGGAACAGCTCTTACAGTATTGGAACTGCAGAGGCAATTACTCACAAGTAATCTAGCTGGCAAGTGTAAGAAATACTGCAGCTCTTACAAAACCATTATGGGATCCTCTCTGCCCCAGAATGGTTTCAAAGAAGAGTGGCTTTATTGATACTGTGTCTTATCAGGACTTAACTCTTGGCACAGTTAAAAAAAAAAAAAAATTCAGGAGACACAAGTATTTGCAATCTACTCCATAAAATCTCAACTAACATTGCTTAAGTATCTGCGAGCACCCAAATCCCCCAGGTGCCCCTGGGCAGTTGTGCAAATTCCTGCTGTGTCAGGGGAGCTCAGAGCTGGATGTCCCAACAGGGAATGACAAAGTGGGGCTCTCGCTTGGGGTCTGATAGCAGCTGTCCTGGAGACACACAGCACCCAGGACACCAAAGGCTTGCAGGGTTCACAGCCTCCTCTCTCAGCCCCTCTGCCATGGGAAGGTTCTCTGAGCAGAGCAGCCTGAGACTAAATTCAGGTCTCTCAGCCTGTGGAAATGGTCTATAAAACCTTCTCTGTCTGGTCTAGGAAGTGTTTAACACAACCCAAAGCTGTTCCAGGTGTCCCAGGTCTCCCCTCCAGTACAGGGAGCAGCTGCACCGTGCAGTCAGGGTGCTGCATGGCCAGGCAGCACTGAAGCTCCTGGAGAGGACCCTGGGGAGGTGATTTCTGCTGGAGCACCCACCAAGGAGCCCTGCAGGTTTGAACCCTCTGGGTCTTGCTGCTCAGCTTCCCTTGCTTCCTCACAGGGACACAACTGAGTTCTGCTCTGTCTGTGCACATCACAGCCTCTGAGGTGATCACTGCCCCCTTCCACACATAGTGACAACTGGTTCTCACCCTGCCCAAAAGCAGGATCTCCTTTATACAGTGATGCCTCCAGCCCATCACAAGCTGCCAGATCAGGGATTTAGGACTGACTTAGAGGGCAGATGCCACTGACTGACTCACTGAATGGCTTTCTGGGGAGACTCAGGTTTCCTTGGCCTCCCACCCAGCACCAACCAAGCTGAGTTCACGTGCTCTGGTGTTCTTAGGTGAGACACACAACTACAACTAATCCTGACAGTGACAAAAGCAGTGATTCAACATGCCAGCCAACAAATGCAGGAGGTAACACAGCACTGACAACTAAACCATGCCTCCTCCAAGCACAGCTTGCAGTAAAAGCACAAGAAACAAATAACTCTTGAGACTGCTTGGATTTGATCCAGACAGATTAAGGTCTGTTGGACCTGCCAGGGCTGAGCACTGTCACAGGAAATGTATTAACCTCATCTCTGAGACATGCACAGCCCAAACATCTGCCATCCAGCACATAAAAACATCTCATTCACTGGCCTGGAAAAGCCAGGTGAGATGGTTTTAGTGCAAAGAACAGAGGAGGATTTTATTGAGCAGCTGATAGACACAGTGAGTAGCTCACAAACTGTTTAACATGGCTCCGTGCTATTCTGTTCATCACAGATAATGCACACAGAGATGGCCTAACTTACACCTAAATCCTGTTTATTATTGCTTGGCAGGGCATCTGTCTCCAAAGAACAGCATCTCTCTACTCCAGAGAACAGCATCAGAACAGCTTAAGATGTAGGCAAAGTCTCCTTGGTTTTCAAAGCAGAGGCTGTAACACTTCATTAAAGACAACAGCCTAAGAAAATACACCTGCTACCTAAAGATGAATTATTGCAATAAGAATGGCTTTGCTCCTTTAAAAAGGGGGTGGAGCTTAGTACTTCAATCTTTAAAATGTCAGGGATTATATATTCTAGTTTTTCTGATGTGAGAGGGGGATTTATTTTAGACTAATTTTTGCCTATTTTGTTTTTAGTTTTTCATTACAAGATTTCCCAGCCTCTTCTTAGAGGTGCGGGTGAGGTTTTCTTTAAAAAAAAATAGGTTTCCTCACAGGTTTTAATTAAGCTTTTGAACAAATGAGGTAGTAATAAAAAAAATGAAACCCCAGAACATTTTAAAAAATGTGAATATAATCACATTAGCTCTCAGTTTTTATTGATATCAGCTCAAGAATTTGTTCCCATAATCTTTTCAGTCATACTGCTATGGAAAATTTTGGATTTTTATATCTCTAGGTCATCCTAACTACAAAAACAAGAGTTCCCCACATTTCCTTGGAAAATGTTTTTGGACTTTTTCATAAATTAAAAATACATGCAAAAATTTCATGATCTCAGTTTTATATCGATTTGCAGATCACTCATCAAGCAGATCTTCAGGTGATCTTGGCTTTCCACCACATGACACTGTTTTCCTTGACTACTGTCCCTCAAATCCTGCTGGTTAAAGAGCAAACCTTCTCTTGGAAAAGGCTGACAGAGACATATGAGGCATCCCCTCACTTATAGGAAATGCAAACTCTCACAGGCTTGAGAGCCAGCTGATGTGTCAGAGGAGAAGGTCACATACAGTACATTGAGGCCAGGCACTGGGAATGCCATCCCCATGGAGCTGATGGAGAAAAGGGCACTGGGATCTTCGAGGAGAAAGCAAAGAGGGAGGAAGGATTAGAGAAAGAGTCAGTGAGAGGCTCAGGACCCTTGAAAATTGAAAAATTACCCCAACAAAAGCAAAGAAGAAGATTAATTTCTAGTTTTCTGCTTCTACATCAGGGCAAAGCAGGCCTGACTGATGTTTTCTGAGTGATATTTCAGCTGGTAACAGCAAGGCTGAATCAGAGATCAGGCTGTGCCTACACTTTATCCTGGGAATCACAAAGAGTCCTGCACCCCTTTTCTATCAGTATTCACCATTCCTTTAAGCAGCCTGCTCTCATTTTGGGTAGAAGTAACAGGCTTGATACACAAGTCAGTGCTAAGTATACACTGTGTTAAGCAACTAAGTTATAGAATCATAAAATCAGAATGGTTGGAGTTGGAAGGGACCTTTAAAGGTCATCTAGTCCTAGTCCAACTGCCCTGCAATGAACAGGGTTAGCCTAGTGAGTCATACTCTGGCCTTAAATTCTGACTATGAGCTGGCTGGTGTTTATAGGAACCTCATTTTTCTTTGAGTTTTACGTACTTCTAGATTTAAAGTCTCTGGCACTGTGTAAAAAACTGCTGCTCAGATGACCATCATTGGGCTGAAGAGTACAAGCCCTCACCAATTTTAATTACTTTAGGGGCTTTCAGGGTCCCTGTGACCTTCAGGGGCTTCCAGGGTGGGATGCAGCCTTTAGATTTAGACACCTAGATGTGCTCATCTGTACCCTATGTGTCTGAGTAGAGATTCCACCACCAGCCTCAGTGGGGTCTGCAAAGCCATTCAGCTCAAAGGTAGATGTCTGTGTTCACTGCACATACAGAGTTCCATTGATTATTTCAGCATTTAGCATTGGATTCACTTGTCTGGACACAGATGTCCAGTGTTAGGTTCTGCAGGGACACCTGATGATAGAGTTTTGTCAAAGAAAACATTTCTCCTTTTTCCTAGTAAAATAAAATCTCCACACTCCCTCAAACTCAGCCTCCTACTGAAAGACAGACATCAATAAAGTGCAGTTGGGTGACAGCTTCAGGTCCAAATTACTTTGACAGCTCCTTACATGTATCTGTCTCTACATATATTAGTCAGGTTGGAGTCTGTACTATGATACCCAGTTATCCTGGATTGGATCCATCTTGGGCTGGTGGGACAGCCCCTCCAAGCAGCTCCCAGCAGTGGAGGAGGTAACCAGCAGTGATAACAGCCCTGACTTTCTGGGTAAGTACAGGAATGGCATTTGCCTGGCAGCTTGTCAAAGCTCCCACTTGTAACTTGTTACTGACTTTAAACTTGACCATTGGGTTATTGGCCAGGTAAATTGTGACTGATATCCCAGTCTGGTTTCTATTTCAAGCTGTGCTCTAGAGAGCACCATGGTGTTGTATCTCTGCAGAGCTACCCCTACTAATCTCAGAAAGACCTTTGCTTCACCTGCACATCCTTTGCAGCCATACAGAAGATCACTTTGTGGCCTCTGTACCACAACTGCTTTCCATACACCTTTCAACAGCCAAATCAGGGGAAGGATTTCAAGGTTTCAATACCCACACACTGGGATATTATATTTGGGAATAGGCTGCCCAAAGGACTGAGTTCTTCAAAGGACTCCAAAGTAGAGACCAGCTCTGCACTCTAGAGCATCTGTGTGGTCTTTATGCACAAAGAAAGCTGAGATCTCTGGATAATTTGGTCACATATTTGGTAGGGCCTGAGCCAAAAACTTAAACCCAGCAATCATTCAAATTTGAGTCCTTTTTCCATAGGACATATACACAGTGCTTTCAGCAAGGCATGGCTGATACTGAGTTGAATTAGGATGAGGGACTCTGGATTTTGGATTTCCCTGTGCAGGCTGAAACCCTTTTTTAATAGTGTAGACTCAACAGCAATTTTAGGACCTATACACCTGTGTTTGTGAGCAAGGAAAAGAACATGCCTCTTCACTGGGATCTTCATCCATGCAGAGGCAACAGCAGCTCTTACAGGGTAAAACCAGCTACCATGGTCAGGTGTGGATTTATTCTTGCAGGAATAAAGAATATGAGGATGCAGGCAACCTTCTTTGACATCAATCAATTCAATGGAGTTTGATGCAACTGAATACCCTGGGACAGCAACAGAAGGTACTTTTAAAACCAAAGCCCTGTGTGTGTAAGAAAAGCATCAGGGTACTTTCCACAAGAAAAATGTGTGTTTCCATTGTATCTCACACCCAGGCTATATCCTGCCAAGCTCTAATCAACAAGCATTTTAGAAATTTTAGGACTCTGTTTCACCACTGACCCACGTTCAGTGCTTTGAGATGAAATGTGTCACAGGAGGGTAAGAATCCATTGTTATTGCACAAGAGTTGCAGAGATGGGCTGTGTTTACCTTGACTTCTTGCTGCTCAACCTCTGGACCTGCCCTCTGGGAGCTGAACAAGCCCAGCTTGGGGAGGAAGGGAGGGAAGCAGGGACACTCATCTCTCCCCATCTGAGGTTTTCTGTTGGTCCAGACACAGCCTGCAGTCTAAGAGCTGATGCAGTGATAGCTCCTGCCCTTGTCTCACAGTACACAAGTGACATTTGAAAATGCAGCAAAGTTGCAGCTCTCTCTGTTGCATGGTGCAACTTTTCACATAGACAAAAAAATATTTTTAACCCACCATCGAAAGTCAAAACGTTATCAGTGGTTTTTAAAAAAAGAAGTCTTTTTAATAAGGCCTACAAGAGAAATAATTGTCCATAGGCACTTCTGAAGCAAATCACCTCAAAATTCCAGGCAGTGACACAAATGATCCTGAAGCACTAACTGAAGAGCTAAAAGGACACATCAAGGAGAAATGATTTTGTCACCAACTCCTGTAATTGAGCTCAGGGTTAAGACTTCAAGAACTCAACATTATATAGTGAAAAATGACATTTTTAATATAAGCTCTTGCAATGACATATTAAAATAAAAACTAAAGGTGTCATTCCTGCTATGGCAAAGATTCATATTCATATTCACCCACTGACAGTTAAAGGACAAAGAAACAGTGAATGAAAGGCGTACAAAAAACTTATTTCTTCCTCTGCCCATTTAATATCCAATTCTCTGCTACTGCCAGATCACACAGGGGCCCTCATCAGCTCCAGCTATGAGATGACCAGGGTTAACACAGCAGCACAACCTCTGCTTGTGCCCCAGACTTCATTAGCAGAGCTGAATTAATCAGACAAAACTCAGCTAAGCAGAATTGCTCACAGCCCTGTTTAGTGTGCAGGGCATTTACTGAACTGGCTGTTCAGGGTAAAAAACTCAGTCTCACGAGTCTCCATGATGCCCTTGAAGAACACTCAAAACTTTCTTAAACTCAGAATTAAACCTTCAGCTGCCACCTAAGTCCTCAGTTTAAAAATTTGGGCCACATTGTGTCCTCAGTTAGCATTTTATGAGGCTGAAGACATTTCATTTGTGTCAGAGGTTTTAATTTAGATTTAGCCCAATGGAGATCAACATAGAAATCTGTTCTTTGCATCTTTTCTCTTTCAGGTTAAATGAATTCTCCACTGATTCAAAGGGCAGAAGTGAGCACCCACCAGCCACACTAGCAGCACAGGTTGAGTGAATGTTGTGATTAAAACAAGCAGCAGAAAAGAAAAATATCCTTGCACCAGAAGCCTGGCTACATCAGTGTGAACATAAATTTAAAACCAGTCTCATGAAAGAGCAAAAGCAGACGTTTGTCTCCAGTTAGCTCAGCCAGCTGTAAATATTAAATCTCTTTAACAGAAACAGTGTCACTTGCTGATCCCCACCAGCTCCTCGCTCGGGGCAGCGGGTGATGAAGCTGCAAGGGCAGCTGGGGAGCAGAGCACATGTCAGCAGAGCACGATAGAGCTCACTTTTATCATGCATTACCCATCAGAGACTTCAGCAAAGTCAGCCTGAGATTGCTGAATTACCCTAACTCCTGGTCAGGTTCTCTGCAGTGTAGCATGGGGCTGGTTTTGTAAGGCATTGAATCTGCAACTTTCACTGCTTTTCTGAAAGGTTACAACACCAAGCACCTTGCAAGGTCACATCCTGGAAACAAACTGCACCATCCTGGAAACAAACTGCACCGTACTGAAAGTGAAAAAGCTGATCTGAGCCCTGGGAAGGACATTCACTACAACCTGTGAATGTGTCTTTCCACAAGTGCTCCAATCCCTTCTCTGCTGTCATCCAGACACCTCCAAACTTTCATACAGCCATCCCAATGAAATTTTGCAGCGAGATTACTTTTGGTCTGAGTTTCACAAATGCTTTTCTCTTACCTGTCAAAAACCACGGCTGCGTAGGCTGGCTCAGCAAAGATGACATCCCCAGGCAAGAATTCCTTCTGGGCTTTCAAACCCCTGCCTTTGCCTTCAGCTGTGAACACTTCCACTGACTCCATTCCTCCTTTGGTCATCCCAGGGACCCCAAGGATAGGGAGGTATCTCGGAGCAAGCCAAGCCTCCTGTCACTCCTGTCAGCTTGGATGTGCTGAGGCAAGGCTTATAAAAGTCTGCCCCCAGCCCTGGCCACATGGATTTCCATAGGAGGGACAGGGGGTGGGAGCAGGAGAGGCAGGAGCTGGAGATCCTCTCACAATATTGCCCAAACTACTCAGGGACAGGACAGGGCTGGGCTTTCTGCTTCATTAGGAAAACCCTCTCCAAAAGTGACGCTGGGAAATGTTTCTCCCAACCACAAGAAGTTGTATATATTACAAATCAGTTTAATTTATACTCTCCCACTGGAGAGGGAATGTATTCTCTCTGCAGCGTATTTTTAGCCACCACATGCTTCTGTCTCTCAGGAAGCAACAGCTGAGACACTGGGATGGGGAGGGCTGGGATGCCTATTTCTGACCCCTGCACTGTCTGGCTTTTTCTAGAATTCAAACAAAGCTGCTTTATTTTTACCCTCAAAGAGATGGACAGTGTGTTTGAAGGCAGGGGATAACAGAGAAACATGTGCCTTGACATTCTCAGCATCCTGTCACCACCAGGAAAAGAGGAATTCACTTCCCAAATGCCAGTGGCAGCATGTGCAGAGCAGTGTGGAAGGAGCTGGAAGGACACCAGCAGTTCAGCACAGACTGTGGCAGCAAGCAGGACATCCCAGACACTCTCACCATCCTGGATGCACTAAACCTCTTTGAACCAGCACCTGAGAGCTGTCCCCACCTCCAGTGCTCAGCTGTGGAAGAGGATCTGAGCCACCTGAGTGGCAAAGGAGGGTCCAACACAGAGACTGAACTCAGGAGCAGCGAGGTCCTGGCTTTACCCCTGCACCAGTGCAAGCTCAGGGAGACACAAGGAGAGGCATTCGTGTGTGAGAGAGAACCTCACTGTGAACACTGAACCCAGCCCACACTGCCCTTCAGCACTTTCTTATCATTTAATAGCACTTCACAGGCCTGGCTCCTGCTAATCTCACCCTCCACCCCAGGAAACCTGCTGCTGTTTCCCCCTCCATCTCTAAGCACTGTGCAGATAACAGTGATTGCAAACCTCTTCCCACTTCTCTGTGCTGCACAGAAAAATCTGCCTGGTTAGCAGGGAAAGTGAGGTGCAGAGAAATAAAGAGGTTAAAACTTGTGCATCCTGTGGCAGTAAAATAAATCCTTTACATCTCCAAGGCAGTGAGAAGTATCCCTGGGCTCTTTGAGACAGAACTGCTCAGCACCTTCTGCTGAAAGCCTCTGGCAGTGTTCCTTGCCTGCAAATGAAGGCTGGTATCATAACAAATCCCTGTCTTATAGCCTGCCCGTGTGTGCCAAGCACAAACAGTATCAATCCACAGCTCCATAAATTCAGGGTGATCTGGCTGCTCATGTGGTTATGAGCAGTAATTCCATAACAACCAGACACCTCCACTGCTCCTGAGGAGGTCCAGAGGTGTCCCAGAGCCATGAGCACAAACCTCCCAGTTCATCCTGTGCAGCCCAGAAAAGTCACTGCAGGCAATTAACTCCTACAAGCAATTACAATTTTAGCTGCAGTGCTCTACCTGTGTGACAGGTGATGTCAGAATGCTCTGGTCTCATCTGTTATTCAGAGGTTATTCCCTTGGCTCTGGGCATCTTTTAGAAAGGACCAGAAGGACTTTAACACCTCAAAATCAGTGCTGATTGGTTTTTTTCCTCCCAAACTCTCACAACTTGGAGTGTGGCTACATTGAACACAGCCATCAATCCACATTAAGCACTGTTTCTGGTTGCCAGATAACTAATAGGATAGAATAGGATAGGATAGGATAGGATAGGATAGAATAGAATAGAATAGAATAGAATAGAATAGAATAGAATAGAATAGAATAGAATAGAATAGAATAGAATAACAGAAATAATACAATTACAACAAAGAATCTATCTTTTCTAAGTAGATGCTGGATATCAGGGATTCCTTCTTTTTGATCTGTATTTAGAGCAGTGAACAACCTACTTTGAGCCCCTTGAAAAAACATTGGATTTCAGAGCCAGCTGGAGAAGAACACCAATTTTGGAGCATGGAGCAAAGCACCCCTCAGTAGGAGATTGTTCTGTGCTTTGGGTCTGTCTGGATTCTGGGCTGGAGGGGTGAGTGGTCCCATCCTCCCAACAGGAGACCTAACAGCACCCTCTGCTGCCCTCTAAAAATTATCCAAAGCACGATTTTATCAAATTTAATGGCAGCAGCTTTGAGCTCAGACAAGTCATGAATTATGAGAGAGTAAAAGGAAAAAGCAGGAGGAAAAAAATCCCTGTGCCAAGCAGGAGCTCCCCAGACTCATCCTGCCACTGCACTCCAGCTTTAACCATCCAAAGTGACACCTCACAGGGTGTTCTGGATGAAGCCCCTTTTTGGGGCAACAGCAGGGAAAACTGGGGAGAAATTACTCTGCTCCTTCTCCTTGGGGTGGAAACAATGGGGGCTGAGGGGAATTCAGCCCTGAAGAGGGATGGGTCAGTGGGGCCATGAAGGGAAGGGCTGGTATTATCTAGTATTAACTAGGCAGTTACATGGCAGTTACTAGTAATTATTAGGAAGCTATTAAGTAGCTATTAGGAGCTGTTAGGCAGACACTAGGCAGTAACTATCATTTACTAGGCATTTACAAGGCAGTAATTAGCAATTTAGTGATTGTTAGGCAGATATTAGATAGCTACAAAGTCATTACTAGCAGTTGTTAGGCACTAAGATGTTGCCAGCAGTTACCAAGCAGTTATTGCAATGTTGCTAGACTCTTCCTAGTAGTTACTGAGAGACTCATTGCAGTTACTGAGCAGTTACTAGGCACTTACTAGCTCTAGTAGTTACTGGGAATTACTAGACAGGTGCTACTAGCTCTGAGGCAATTACAAGCCTCAGTAACTAATTACTAATTACTAGCAGTCATTAAATGGCTTTGGTCAGTGGTTTATAAGCATTGACTGATAGATTGTATAATGAAAATCAAGTTAAAAAACTAAAAAAACCCCCCACACTTAGGAACCCATAAATGTGGGCTTTATTTAAAATATGTGAGACATCCACAGCAGCTTTCCCCATTGTCAGTTAAATTTAATAGTACTCTTGGAGGCAGAAATAACTCCAGTGGAATTAATCACTCCCTTTAGAAAGCTGGCAGCTATTTTAAGCAGTCAGCTTTCTGGGGGAAAGAATGCAAGCTCTTCAAAGGAATACGCTTGGGGAAAGTTGAAATATGGTCTTGCTATGTTTAGATTTAAATTCCAATTTTCACACATATTTCCTAAATTGAATTGTCATGTTTCTGAACTCCAAAATCTGCTTTGGTACATTAACAGCTTCAGAAGCACTTAGACCTCCTGGAAATTTCAAGGGGTTTTAAGAGTCTGAGGGTCGTGATTTTTAAATCCTCAGTGGTTTAGAGATAGCTCACAACCTTATTTTTAGTGCAGAGCTGGAAAGACTCAATGGCACAATTCTTTATAATTTTATCACACAGCTCACACATGCCCCATTTGTGTTTTTTGTTTGTTTGTTAGTTTGTTTTGTTTTATTGTAAGGAGTTTCTTTTGACTCGGTGGTAACAAGCTAAAACCCCTTGGTACTTATAGGAATTGAGCCAATCTGTAGTTAAAGTCATGCATCCTTTTTCAAGACTCAATAAATAGATCTCATATGTTATAAATTTCTTATTTCCCCCTCTCCCTTCTTCAGCACATCTTATTCACTTACTGTAGAGGAGAAAGAGTTTGGGTACCAATTTATTGATCATGTTTCTCACCCAGTATTCCACAAACCCATCTTAAATAGTACTGAGAGTAAGCTGGGAAATAACATGGTACAAACTGCTCTCTTACAATCATACAGGAGCATTTTCATGTCAGAAAAGAGCTGGGCAGAAGGACAAGCACCTTGTCTTAACCTGCCCCAGAGAGTCTGCAAAGTGAGGACTGGGAGGTGCATTTCTTACTGTGTTCTTCAGGCACAAGGAGGACTAAAACATGTCAGTGTGAAAAGGGAAAACTGTATATTATCCTAAGGATTCTTCTTGGGAAGGAATCAACTACTCAGCATAGACTTAATCAGCTTTCTACTGCACCTTAGTCAAGTTCTGGTGGTGTGTTTCAAGAAGTAAAGCACAGCTGGATCAAACCATGCTTACAGATACTGAAACAAAAAATCAAATACTTGTTTTCTGAAATCCTGAGCTGTTTGTTGCAGTATAAATTATTTGCACTTTTAAAAAGTGCAGCTTTTTTATTTTTTTCTGATAAAAGCAGAATAGCTGATTTCAGTCTGCTGCAGCACTGACAGTCTGGCAGATCATGGGTGTGATAGGAAGGAGGAAGCCAAGGACAGGCTTAGTCATGTGTTGTAGCCAAATTAATGCTAATTCAGTGTTCAAGGATGAATATGAAACCTCGTAAGTTAACTCTTGTTACAGTATTCTGTGGGGGAAAATTCTTAGGGTTTGAGTGGTGGAACTAGATTATGGAAACATGCAGTGCCAGCATTAACAGCGTTCATTTCCAAGCAGAAACCAGTTTGGTGTTTCACTTTTTTACATTCCCATGAGCTTTGAAAACAAAACAAGAATCACTCAAAATATTTTCAGTGAGTAAACTCACTGAGAAAATGAAAATTTAATGCTACTACAATATTGTTTCCATGGAGAAAAGTCTTTCACCTAGCTGCAGAAATGGAAATCTCACTGGTTGAGCCTCTCTTCCTCACTTGGAATACAGTGCTGTAACACCAGTCCAGCGTATTTGATAGGGGATTTAAAGTCTGTTTGTTACCTTTGCCTGCCCTTTCTAAGTTGAATTTCTGTGGATGTCTGAGTGTATTCCTAGGTTTGCTGTCTGACTCCTCCTGTGCACTGACCATGCTTCCTGCTGCCCCTCAGCCAAAAGGGATTGGATTCCAGTGCTGCTCTTTGCCTGCACTTTGAGACACCTGATACTCTCAGCATCCAAGTTCTTGTTCATCTTTCCTCCCTTTATGGAGCAGGAATGTGATGTCCTGATCACAAGCAATAGAGTTTTAACATCATGTTGAGCTGCAAGCAGTCAGCTGAGACAATGCCAGCATGCAGGCTCCTGCCTTTGCTGCTTGCAGAGTGGAACAAATGAAGGTGGATTAATGAGGGGCGCGTGATGCAAATGAACCTGTGCTGCTGTGCTGCTGGGCAGGCTGGAGCATGCAGAGTTACAGAGGGGCTGGCAGGTGGTCCTGTGAGCTGTGCAACCCCATGGCTCGTGGGGATGTGCCTGGGGAAGGGCTCATAAACTGAGCAAAGGTGTGAGTCAGTATTTGCTCTTGAGGAACTGCAGTTGTTGTACCTGATTTAATTCATCTATCTCCACCTACTTCTCATTAAAATGCCGTGTTTGCTGTTGGCATTTGAAGGTACAATTTGGCCGTGTCATTTTGTGGGTTTAGTACCTTGAACTTGAAACTTTATGCCTTTGCCTTAAGGGGTTTGTCTAGCCTAGACATTTTCTTTATTCCATTATTCTGCTTTCTGTCTTCTTTGCCCTGAAGAATTGGGAAAGAAAAGTTAATAATAGGCTAAAGCTGGGAGCATTTCCTTTTTAATCAAGTGGTAAAAAATCCTGGGGTGAACAGATTTTTTTAAATTACCTGGTTTCTGATATTTTAATTTATGTTACTATTTTTCCTACCACGTTTATATTGCCCCCAGGGAACACTTTTCCTTGCCTTTCCTACATGGGATTCTACAAAGATTCCTCTACAGTTAATGCAACGAGAGTAAGAAAAAAGCAAAGGTTTAAAGTTGGAAAGACATTCTCAAACTTCTGTCAAGAGGTAAAATATGCAAGTATAATAATGTTAGAATGTTCTTAAGCATTCTTACATCAGGGTTTTAGTGGCTTTATGGAATGCTGTGACAATGAGGGAAAAAACTTTTAAAAAGCTGGGAGTGATTCTAAGATCACAATGGAGAATAGAGAAACAGTAAGCAAACTATTATCTTTCAATTCACACTTAAGGAGTCTGATTTATTTTTATTAGGCAACTTGTTTGGTTTCAAGTTTTCAAAATCCACCTCAGTTATTTACATTCTTTAATTTATTTAAAAGGCTTCAGGTTTTTGGTTAAGAGGGCCTGAAGAGTCCCTTGCCTTCTCAATATCCATAATTTCTGTCTGAAATTGAAACAATGAAGTTGTTCTCTGCCTTCACTGTTATTCACTGTTATCTTAGACTGCTTTTAATTTCACTTTATCTGATATATTAGGTGCTGTGTCTTCTCTCAGAATGCACAAGTCAGAAAATTACACCAATAAAGCATATGTTTATTGTCATTATTTATTCTGCTTTAATAACAGTTTCCTTCTATTTATTCATGCCAGTCTTAATCCACATTGGAGATAAGAACGAGGAGTCACTTTTATGAGGGTAAAAGTGGATGTTTAGGAAACTTTCATGCACCAGCCTTCATAAAGTTTGAGTGGCTTTTGGTAATTAATAAATTTTCAGTGATCTACGGCTTGTCTTATGCTGGAGAACTTGTGAGACTGAGACTAACTCACTAAAACATTACTTTGGAATCAAATTATTGCCTTACAAACCTCTATCTCAAAATGGTAAAAAGTAAAATTATGAGGCAGAATTCCAAGTGCAGCTTAAGGTGAACATTGACTCAGAGGGAACAGTGATGCAGCAAATACTGAGTTTGGTCGAAAGAGTCAAGCACTTGGTTTGAAACACCTGTTTTCTGATAAAACCAATGAATTCAAACAAAGGTTGTTCATCTTAACTGAAAACAGACATTTTAAGTGATGCTGTTTATGCCAGTTCTGCTGTTCAGGGTAATACTAAAAGGTCCATCAAAGTTACATTCATAAGAACTAACTCATCCCTTTGCAGTAACTCTTTTCTCCTGTGCTACCTTTGCAGGATTCAGAGATGCACAGAAGCAAAAATGAGATTTCAAACTTAAAGCCTAAGTACTGAAGTACCCACAGGTGAGAATGTATATTTAAGGGTGTTGACCAAGTCTTGTTCCCTGTCTCTGTGCAGAGGCATAAACCAACTTTTTAGCCTTTTTCTTTCTCACCTGCCACCTCTGTGTCTCTTCTCTGTTAGGGCTCCATAGCCTCTGGAGCACATTTGGAATATAAGTCTGATTGTAAAGCAGCCCTTTATTAAAATGCCCTAGTATCTCAAATGACTATATAAATGAATCATGTTACACACCCATGAAGGAATACAGATTGACTTTTGTGTGTATGTGTTTTGTTTTTTTATCATTTTGCAGGCATTTTGATAGATAAAATCTTTTGGGCACCAATTCTCTGTCCTAGACTTTAAATTCTCTACTCATCACAAGAGCTAATGTAACCACAATAAATCCTGTAGGGCTGCTGAGACTTTTAGTGAGAAGAATCATGTCACAATGGGTAGCAATAGTCTCCAGGGTCTGCTTTCTTTAGCCTTGATAGTCCAACAACAGTAATATTTTGTTTCTCTTGGCCCAAATATCTGCTGTTTAAATAACAGCTTTTAGAT
This sequence comes from Muscicapa striata striata, assembly GCA_030060385.1. NCBI lineage: Eukaryota > Metazoa > Chordata > Aves > Passeriformes > Muscicapidae > Muscicapa > Muscicapa striata. Next base: position 482,108 of record JAREIS010000045.1, on the reverse strand, counting down.
AATACATTCATGGAAGTCTAGGCTGTATTTCACATTTACTTTCTAGGCACAGAAGTGAAGTATGACAGAACAGGAAAATGTTGCCAGTTTTATTGCTGGATTTTCCTTTTATGCCTGGATGGTGCCTGAACACTCATTTCCCATTCTGTCTAATCAACTTTGACAGGTACTTTTTGCAGCCCAGTTCTCTCTGAAAAGTATTTCTGTAGTGCTTGGGAAGGATGAAGGGGCAAAGCAAATGGTACAGGTGAGGCAGATGGTGAGTTGTGAAACTGAAAACGAGGCCATAACTGCAGAGGTACCAATCTGTTCAGTGGGATTTCTCACCCCAAAAACCAGAAGGAATTGTTACTGTGCTCCACAATTCCCATGAATGTGGAATTAAATCTTTGAGGATCTTTGCAATTCTTTTCATGGGATTTTGTGAGTATCTAAGGCTACATATCTTGTGCTAAAATCACTTGCCAAGCTCTTCTTAGCATTTCAGTAGGATCAGATTTATAATTTGTTTTCCAGAAACTCCTTATGTTTGCTGTTTCACTTGTGCATCTTTTTAGATACTTTAGCTATGGTATGTCAGTGGACTTCACAAGCCATGAACTCTCACAGCATGTCTGTGGCACTGCCAAGTGCCATAAATTCCAAAATACAGCTGAGGATCCTGTGGCAAGGACAGACCACAAGAACTGCTAAGAATCACATGAGAAAATATTGTCATTGACTTCTGGTAAATAGGAGGTGTGGGCTGGATTCACGTCTCCAGTCCAGAAATCTAATTTCCCCTCTGATGTTTCGATGTTGACAAACAAATTGTTCAGACTAAAAATAAAGGGAACACAACACTGAAAATTATTGGTTGACTTCATCATGTGTTACAAATGCTTGTATCTTTTATTTAAAAAAATATATAACTAAAATCTCATATTTCTTTAACATTTTATCAGTATCTTTTTATTAAAGAGCTGCACCTTTGTGACAACCAGTAGTTGGTCTGGTCTGCAGTGCATCATTTCTTAATGTCGGAAATTTGATCCACTCCAAATTCACACCACCAGCACCATTAAGTATTTTGGAGGCAAATAATGGCAGTGTCAGTCTGTCAGTTCTGCAGAGCCACAGCTTTTGATTGATTCTCTCAAAAATTTCTGATGGCATGGTTAAAACTGTCAAGTAACCTTTTAAAGGAGTCGTTCTTAGTTGCCAGGAAAGATGTCTTGTGACTCTCAAAGCTAAAAACCTCAAGTTAGTCTTAATATCTATAGAACTGGTTACACACAGGCAGTGGGAACATAGATCTCCCCATGCTCTCTCAATTTTGTGTGTAGCAAATGGCCTTGAGACAGAGTTAGAAGGAGAAAGGGCAGACTTGTTCCTGACTTCTCTCTGGGGCTGAGCAGGGATGTGTCATTTGGAGGCTGTGGATGTGTGTGGTGGCCTTGACAAGGAGCCTGAAATGTCCCAGACCAAACTCAAAGCCATTTACAGCTGTCTGCCTTGTTGGGATTTAAGTGAGAGACATCAGTTTATTCCTGAGCTTGTCTTTGTGCAGTTTGTCAGAACACCATGTATAAAACACTGCCCAGCATATATATATATATATATATATATATATACACATACAAACATATATTTGCCTAAAAATCTGGTAACTACACAGAAAATAAAAAGAAAAATGATATGCATGTTTGTACATTTTTTTCCATGTGGTTTGAAGCTGAAATTACACCAGTTCAGGGTTTTTAAAAGTGGTTACCCAGCACTTCTGAAGTTGCTGTGCTTCCAGCTGTGCTCAGCAGCAGCTGCTGTCCCCGTTTGTGGATCAGGGTGCCCTGGCCTTGTTTGGGCTGGGGGAAGCAGGTGGGGCTGTGCTATGCTTGGCTGTGTGACACTGGCAAAGCTGGAGCTGAGCTCCTGTGCCATTTGCTAATGGAACAGCAGGGCAGTGCCAGGAGCTGCATCAAAACCTTCCCCAGCCAAGTTACTGCTTGGGAACCCTGCCTGTTTTATGTCAAATACCTTCATCATCATCCTGTGACCATGCAGAGAACCTGAGCAGAGTGAATCTTTAAGGGTCAGAAATGGAAACAAATGTTTTGAATCCTATGCCTTTATTTTTGAGGTTTTTCATCTCTTGGGATAAATGAATTATTTGGTTTAACAGCACTACAAGTTTTAAACTGAGGTGAGAGGTTATTGTAGCTCTGCATCCATCACTGCTGACTCAGCTATACCAGCATAATTCTATATTTACAAAGATTGAGCCCAAACAGAGGAACTGCAGCATTAAGAGGTGGGAAATTGGCTTAATGAGCAAGAGAGAAGACAATAGTATGATAAGAGAACTATGATGTGATGAATTTACAAAGAATCTTAAGTCCTTTCAGGCTTTTTACAAAATCAAGGAATGAAAATTGATCTTGTAATAACAAAGAAGAGTAATATTTGAAGCTGTTCCTACAATATATTTCCATGCAATTCATCAGCTACTGTAAAATACTGAGGACAAGGACACAGCAGGGTTCAGGATGGCTTCAGGTGGCACAATAGATTTTACTTGGCCAACCAGACTTTTACTCTCTGCAATCCAATCTTTTCACTACAGTAGCCAGCAAGAAAAAGGTGAACTAAACCTCATTTTAAATTTTATATTATAAAGATTTTAGGGTTTTTTTGTAGTGTGCACTTGGTTGGGTTATGTCTGCCAAGAAGGCTGTACAGTTCACTGCTAATTCAAGGAACATATACATAAAGTGCTGTCTTTAATTCACATAAGAAGTCTTTGAAACAAATACATGTTTTCCAGTGAGAAGTTATGCAAATTGAAGTAGAGTGCATACTGCCCATGACAGTAACATTTCATGGACTTGTGCCTAGCTGTAATTGGCATTTTTTTAACTGAGTGGGAGGTATTTTAATGAAGAATATTGTTCCATCTACCTTTCTCTAGGTAGCTGTTTTTACAGTTCAGTACACTTGAGCAAACTGCAATTTTCCTCTGTAAATGCCTTTTCTGATACAAACACTGGCAATTCATGTACTTTGGGTGCAAGAAGGGCTTTCACCTAATGGTCAGAACTTAGTCACTGGATTTTCTTGTGTGAATCAATTCAAATTATTGTGTCCATCTTACACTCCTCTGCTTGAAGGGGTTAATCTGCATGAATCAGTAACAGTAGAATACTGAACTTTGTTGGATGGCTTACACCACAGCATACAGAATCTCTAAAAGATGAGCCACCAGGCCCATTTTATGTCATAAAAAGGAAGTTTTTATTTGAAAATTAATTCCTATACTGGAAACTAATGGCACTCCATGCCAATCAGCAGCATTTTGATACCTAGTTTGGCATTCCTTGTTGTGGCCACACTCCTGTGGTGATACTGCCTCACATAATGTTTAAAATTACCTTATTTTAATTAAATCTGGACTGACTAGATTGGTATGCACTGGTGCTTGCTTTATGATACTATTTAATTTTTTAATTAAAAAATAAATAAATAATTTCTATAACACTATTTAATTTTTCAGAATGGTTTATTCTCATCAGCACTTGACAACTTTTGCTGGAATTATCTTGCATCATTTCAGAGATCAGAAATACTCTTTGTTAATGTTTAAGCCATGTTTACACTGCAACTGAACACCTTACCAGCTCCCTTTATAAAACACTAGTGTAAAATCCATAATTTCTAGTGTAAAACTGCAGCAGAGACTGTATTATTTATAAATACTGTTTATGTCATTGTGTCAGGACTCTTGCATGGCATGGGATCATGCTGTGCTTTAAGTTTTGCCCCTCTTTTGCAGACTCTAACATACAAGTTCCTTTTTTTCAGCAGTTGGGTCTGGTTGTAACTTGTGCCCTGTCTGTAAAATCACACTTCCATAGTATCCATTCCATAACTCCATTCTCACATGGAACAAAAAAAAAAAAACCCAAGATTAAGTAGGTCAGTAAGTCTTCTGTTACTATTTCTCTGTAGTTTGCACTTCCAAACTTTTCATGAGCCCTGTTGTCTGCTGTTAACTGACTTTAATAAGTTGGTGGGGATTTTTTTGTTTTGGTTTTGGATTGGGTTTTTTATGGTTTGTTTTGATGGTTTTAAGAAGCACTGCCTACTGAAACTGAGATTCAGTCCTAGACTTCTCATAGACCAGGGAAGTTCCTTCAACCTTTGCAGTATTCCCACTGATTTGCTCTCTGGGGGTAGCAGCACCTATTTTGGCACAGCATCTGCAGTGCTCGGTCTAGAAGGAACTGGTCTGAACTTAAAAATTCCCTTTGACAAGGCAAAGGCGACCTTAATCCTGAAAAGTGCCAAGTCTGCATCAATTGTGTTGCTTTCAGGACTCATCTTACTTTTGGCATAAGATATTTATGGGATGGATGGAAGCTCTTGTACTTTCCCTTTTACCCAGGAGAGGGCTGCTGACTGTTAACTGCAGAATGGATTTTGTGGTGATTTCAGATGCACTTCTTAGAGAGTGCTGTACAATTAGACTAAATATCAAAATTGCTTACGTATTAAACATTTTGATAAAACATTTTATAGAGTTGTTCAGGTTGGAAAAGACTTCTAAGATCATCAAGTCTGTCCATTAAAAAATTATAAGTGAATAATAATAATAAAACCACAAAACACTGATATAGAACCAGTGTGATTTTAAATATTTGTTTAGAACAGAATTAGAATCCCCCAAAACAGGAGTGTAGGAAACTGCTATAGGCCTATCTACAGTTTAACAAAATTATTCCAGATGTTGTTTGCTATTGGGGTTTCAGTTTGCTTTGCTTTTTTGGTTACCAGTTCTAAGTGAAAAATGAGTCCATTAAACATGGAAATTGTTGTGATGTACACATCATCTAGGAGATTTTGCTCACATATTCCTGACTTTCAAGGAATGAGAGCAGCCCTGCTGAGAAGCACTTGGAGATACTGGTGGATGAGAGGCTGGGCATGACCTGGCCATTTGCAGCCCAGAAAGTCAAACCTGTCCTGGGCAGGGTGGGCAGGGTGAGGGAGGGGATTCTGCCTCTGCTCTGTTCTGGGGAGACCCCACCTCAAATACTGCTCCAGCTCTGTGGTTCCCAACATAAGAAGCACATGGATCTGCTGGAGCAAGTCCAGAGGAGGCCACAGAGATGCTCAGAGGGCTGGAGCCCCTCTGCTGTGGAGACAGGCTGGGAGAGATGGGGGTGTTCAGCCTGGAGAGGAGAAGCTCCAGGAGATCTTCTAGAACCTTCCAGTGTCTCTACAAGAGAGCTGGAGATAGACTTTGGACAAGGGCATGGAGTGACAGGACAAGAGGGAATGGCTTTAAACAAGAGGGCAAGTTTAGATTGGGCATTAGGAAGAAACTGTTCTCTGTTGGATGGTGAGGTCCTGGCACAGGCTGCCCAAAGAAGCCATGGATGCTCCATCCCTGGAAGTGCTCAAGACCATATTGGATTTGGGCTTTCAGCAACCTGATCTAGGGCAGGGGGTTGGACTAGAAGATCTATAAATGTCCCTTCCAACCCAAACTATTCTATGATTTTATAATTCCATAATATGTTCAAGCTCTTGTGCTGCTCCCAGGACTCATGAGTGAGACCTTCAGTGAGCCCAGACACTGGAAACATCAGCTTCTGCAGGGGCTGGGGTAGGCAGGGAGAGGCAAGAGAAAGAGGGGAATTGCACAGTCTGCCTGCAGTGTTCAGGGCAGGGCTGGTGCAGAGGACCTGTGTGACATCATACTGAAAGCTGCTGGACTGAGTAAATACAATGAAGTTCTGAAAACTGATCATTTAAAAGCAGTTTCATGAGAGGCTGTGGAGTGTCTCGTTGTTTTTAGGTCACAGGAAAGCTTCTGTAAGCCTTGATGTGGGACTGAAAGCCATCATATTTGGTTTGCAGCACTCTGTGCTTCCCCCAGGGTGAGTCTGTTTGAAGAGCCACCTGTGCTGAGCTGCTGTGCTCAGTAAACTTGCCCAACTGAAGCTTTCTCTTGTGGGCTGTTGTTCTGTAGGATACAGTAGAAACCAGGGCCCTCAACACCTTGATTTCTGTCTGATTTCTCTTACTTTTAGTTTTGTAAGTATAGGAGGAAGGTTGAAAAGCCCTGAAAAATAATGTAGTCTCCTTTTTCTTTCTGGATTCTTTTTGAATTTGTATTTTGTAGTTGATTGCAGTCTTGGCTCTAGATTTTTCCTGCTACTGCTAAGTGATAAATCTGGGTCGTGATAACCTGAGCTGTCAAGTAGTTTAGTTCATCCTGTGACAGACAAACTTAACTAAACAAAGCTGAGCAGGGACATGTAACAATTCATTGGTCAGAAGTCCCAGGACCCTCAACCCAAGATCCATGAGGATTCAGTTTTAAATTCAAAGTGTACATGGGGTTCTTGTTTCAGTGCCCTTTCCTAAACTCTTCCAGTCTTTATTTGAGACTGATAATGCCTCTGCTTTATTCAGTGGCTCTCTTTTCTCACTCATATCTGGCTTTTCCTCTGGGTTTCTGCCACTCTGTCACAGAGGGCTGTGCAAATTTGGCTAGTGTCATTTATTACTAGGGTACCCTTGCTCCTTATGCTCACATAGATCTCCTTTTCTTAGGAAGTCAGTCTAAAAACACTTAGAAAACTTCCTAACAGATGGAATGGCCATGATACAGTACTCGTACACCATGAACACACTAACTGAAGGGGAATAAGTGCCAATTGACTCAATTTTGAAACAAGAGTTGCACATATGGAAGTCAGGAGGAGGAGATTAACATCTCTGAAAATATTGAAATGGCACAATTTGGCAGAACAAGAAAATGGTTTTGGTTTGTTCAGTGATCATTCCCAAACGTGTACATGCTCACACATCCACTGGAAAGTGGTTACAGAAACTGTTCTAAACTAAGGTTCTTGGTGTCAAACATGAAAGATAAAATTCCAAATGAAGTGTTCTTGTCACATTTCCATCAAAAAATGATGCATCTATAATATAAATGCTGCAAATGAGACATAGCAGATTCTCATCTAGCAGAGGTGACTTATAGCTTTAGTTTAGGTAAGCAACAACCAATTTACTACAGTCATAAATAATGGTTATTGTTCATGTGTTTCTTGGTCTCCTTGTTCCTGGCCTTTCACATTTGTGCCAGTAGTTCTTTACATTTAAAGTACTAAGCACAGACATTGATTATGTTATTTATTCTTTACTTAAATACATATTTTTTCACTTCTTAGAGAAAAATGTCAGTTAAAAAAAAAAAAAAATCTAATTCTGCTTATCTCTTCCTCCCATTAAAGCCACCAGGGCATTACAATTCTGATTTGAGAAACAAATGGAGCCACAAATCTTTGTCACATCTGAGCAGAAAATCTTTCAGATCTTCCTGGACACTCCTTGGAGAGCACAGTGTCCAGGGCAGGTGAGAACATTCCTCTCTGCAGGCCCAACAGAACTAAATTAGATCTGTTCCATGTCTGGAAAACTTGTGTGCTGCTTGGCTTGTGAAAGAACTGCTCTTTTCATAAAGGACAAGGTAAAACTGTGCACATGTAGAGCACAAAACCAAGGTTAGAGCTGCTGTTTAAAAATGAGCTTGAATGGAAGAGTCTTGCATTTCAATTTTGGCTCTGTCCCTGGTTCACCAGTTCACCTGGATTAAGTAGCTCTTCCAAGGCCTCTTGTTTCAGCTACAAATGGTGCTGAAAGGGATTCTGGCAAATTGTCCTGTCCATGCTGAGCCCTGAAGCAGATTGCTGCTGCCACTTCCCTTCCTTTCTCCTGAAGGTTACCATTCCTTGGACATCCTTGTGTCCCCGTGTCTGCTGCTCTCCCCCACGGGCAAAGAGATCTGCTGAAACTCTGCATAAAGGGCAGCCAAATTTAGGGGAAGGTAAGAACACCCTTCTGAGGGAGCAGGAATAAAAGGAAATGCCTGCAAGCAGTGGAATTGCATGTTCAATGAACACAGTGGAGCCCAGATACTCATCTCTGAACACAGCTATCACACTCACTGCCCTGTGAAGGGTGCCATGAATGTGCAAAATAGTGCCACTATTTCATAGTTCATTTTCCCCTTTATGACTTTTTATACATTGGTTTCATGACTGGCTGCAGTATGTGAATAATTTGTGGCAAGATCCTAGTTCACAGTCTGCCTGAAAAAGTCCACAACTGAAACAGAACAGCTCAGAGTGCTGTGAGCAAAAAGTTGTTTCCATGGTGGGAGGTTCTCACCAAAGGAAGGGAGAACCATTGAATCACCTCATGTGCCCTGAGCTCAGGCTGTGGTTTCAGGGAGCACACAGGGAGCACCAACACCTGCCAAGTTAACCCCACTGCTGGCCTGAAAACTTCTCCAAGCAAGTTTCCTTAAAGACTGAGAGGCACTCAACCAAAATCACTACAAATCACCCCAATACAATGCCTTGTGCTGCATTTCAAATGTGCCATTTCTCTGTGGAACCAGATCACAGTGTGAAACAGTTTTTTGAGCATGTCAGAGAACTATTACAGCTTAATTAAATTAAATTAAGGGCTTTTTTTCAGCACGGAGCTCCTGGCCAGCACTGCCATCCCACACCATAGAAGCTGACAGTGCTTGGTGGCTGTGTTTATCTACCAAGAGGAAAGCACCAGGGTGAGGACTGGCAGATTTGTATTCTCTTCCCACAAGCTTCTCCTGTGATTTACAACTTACCATGAGCGTGGTGCCAGATGAGCTCTTCCAGCTGCAGCCTTTTCTAACCATAACATCTTGTAGCTGCTGGTTCTTCTGGACATCTGGGTGGAAATGGCCTGAGGGAGGAGGTCAGAGCCCTGCCAGATCTGCTGGTGTCCCTCCAGCTGTTCCTGTTCCCCATCCTGCTTCTGTTCTCAGAGCAATGTGTTGAGCAGCCAAACATGGTATCTTTTTAACCCTGACCAGCTGATTATACCCTAAAACAGGTGTCACAAAACAGTCACAAAAACCCCCAATGAACAGGAAACTATAAATAAGTGCAGTGCCATAGATCTGTGGGACAGCCTTGGAAAAGGAGCACCAGGTGTCCTTCATCTCCCTTTCAGCTCCCAATTTACAGCTGAAAGCAATTAAGTACTATTTCAACTAGGTTGGAGTTTTTTGTTTGTTTTTCTGGCAAAATGAAGGTTTAGGCATTGATTCCTATTGAATTTAGGAAAGCCCTGCTTTGATTTCAGAGAGCTGCAGAAAACTGCTTGCCCAGATTTGCTCCTAGGAGTGTGCTGTCAGTCACTCCTGCTCCAGGGTGGAACAATGAGTGTGGGCATAAATCCTAAATCAAAGTTTCCACAGGTGACCGACAAATCCACAAGTCCTGAACACCTGTGGGAGCCCACCTTGCACAATGTGCTGGTGTCCCTTGTCACACAGTTGGGCTTCATTGCAGAATTGGTACTTAACAACCCCTGGCAAAACCACAGGTCACAGACCATTTCTTGCTGCATTGACAGGCTCAGGTCCTTGCTGTTTCTGTTCTTGAGATATGAAAGTTTGAAATAAAACTAGATTCTCAGTGGGGGGATTGTGAAAGAAGTAGTACATTGTGGGTTTTCTTCTCTATGAGAGCTGTGGAGAAAACTGAAAATATGTTTGTGTGGGAGAGGGGAGACTTAAAAGACACCTTTAAAGTGAAGTTGGATTCCTTAGAATTAAGGATGAAACAGGTCCCAGTGGTGTTCTGAGCACTGACCTAACAAACAGTCGAAATGAAGTTGTTTTCCCCAAGGCTAAGTACTAGATGTTTCCAAACCATCTGCCTTATAAATTCAAGCTCCACAAACTGAACCACAGTTATCAATAATATCATGATGTGTGAGAAATATATTGGCTGTGATAGCTCTTGCATTTAGTTTAGCTTTCTCCCTCAAAATGTTTCTTTTGGGACTGTATTATATCAGTCTATATATGTAGCTTCTTTAGGTGATGGAAGGTGCTAGAAGGTCTCCCTGGAGCCTTCTCCAAGCTGAGCATCCACAGCTCTCTCCTCATATCTCCATAGCAGAGGTGCTGCAGCCCTCTGAGCATCTTCATGGCCATCCATTCACCAGATCCTCATCCTTCTTGTGCTGGGGGCATGGCCAACTGCTGTGCTTTAAAAAAATACAACAAATCACTCTGCCTTGCTCAGCTTCACCCCAGTACTGCTCCCTCTCTTGCTTTGCACTCCCCATGCTGCTGCAACACCAGGAAACTGCATTTCTGTCTGGACAAATGAGTCAGTCTGGGAAAAGTGGTGTGACCACTGAAACATGAGACTTCTGAACTTGCAAGATCTGGGTCTTTTCCCCACTTCTTAGGGGCCAACAGAAGTTTTGGTGCTGCAGTTTCCTGCAGGTCCAGCTCAGGGCACCATGGGCTCAGCTCTTGTGGGTTTCTCTCAGGCAGCACCTGGGCTCACCTTCAGGAGCAGCATCTGTGCATGCACAGAGCTCCCTGGGCCCAGTAGCTCCTGTCAGTGCTGCTCAGGATGCAGAGACCTCAGAAAGGCACTTTTTTCACCTATATTGTGTGTAGTGTTCAAATCTGAGTTTCTTCACACATAGGCTCCATCCCTGCTCTATGCTGTCATGCTCAGCATGGAGAAGGATAACTGGGAAGCTGATGTGAAATCAACACCGTGATAGTAGAGTGGTATCCTGCAGAACAGCATCAGATCCCATCAGATTTATATAAAGTCTGTGTTTTGGACCACCTCTGAATGGCCAGCAGCTGGCATTGGTGGCATTTGTGTCTGTTCAAGCACTCAGAGTTCTGTGAATTTTTTTGAAAACTCTTGGGATGCATCTCTTCCCTGCTCAGTTATTCCATGTCACTCTCTGAGGATATCACAGCCTAAAGAAGGAGATGGACTCATTTCCTTGGAATTGCCCTTCAAATGCAGGGATTTTATGGAAGTGGCTTTGCTTTCAGAAAAATCCCTCTCAAACCAGATGGGGAAGGTGATGCCAGCTGCTCACTGCCTGCCTTCTGGCTTGTTTACATCTCTTTTTAGTATCTTTTTTTTTTCCTCCTTAGCTCAACAAGCGAAGAAATCCAACCACAGGCATTCAGGGGTGCTGGGTGCCGACCCCAGCGCTGTGTCTGTGGTGGAGGTGTTGTCAGCAGCCTGAGCAGAGCCAGCCCTGCAGCTGTGAGCAGGAGATGCACACCCAGGCACAGCTGCCTTGCATCTCTCACTGTGCTCAAAGCAGAGAGAAGCACCAGCTGGGGAAGGGAAGGAGGCTGAGACAGCCCCCCCAAGCTGGTGTCCATCTCTGCCTCACCTTATCCACTCCCCAACACTCATCTCACAGCTGCACCACCTTCCCTCATGATTCTACTGTTCTGGCAGCTAGCTGGGCTATGATTACTGTGATGAGGTTTGGAGGAAGTCAGGACACACCACTGCTGTTTTGGTGGTGCTTTCTCATTCATTGGTGGGCATGCTGTTAAAACCTTTGTTTCTTTCTGGTTTTTTTAGCAATTTTTAACAGACTTTCTGATGCCTTTTGCTTAGGCAAACATAGGCAAGCAGGCATCTTTGTTGCCTTAGTGCAGCATTTGCTTATGGAGAGCAAGGATAGCTTAAGGGTTTTTAAGGCAGATATTTTATCCCCATATCTTTTAGCCTGCACTATTTCAAGTAACTTCATGTTTTTCTATTCTCTTTCCAGATACCTGTGACTCCTATCCACTGGTGAAGATGCTGAGAGCAGCTGGAGGAACAAGGGTATTTTGATTGTCCCATGCTGTTGAAGACCTAATTCTTACCATTAATGACATTACAATTAATTACTTAATTACAGCCTTTTGTTAGCCTTGCCAAATTCAACAGTCACATTAACAATAGTTATCTCTCAAAACTGGAATGTGTTTCAATTGTGTTTTATTTTTAAGAAGATGAGTGAACCCACAAGAATTCCCTCTGCAGAACACATCTTCAGTCATTTCACCACTCCTAAGAGTAAACTAACACCCTGCTGAGTTATTCATGACCCTTTCAGCCAGGCTGATGTAGATCTGATCACTTCCTGAGGCTGTTGTGAGGAATAAATCAAGCATCTGCTTCATGCTGAGTGCTGGGACATCACAGAATGTGTCTGAGACTCTATGAAAGAGAAAAAAATCAGCACAAACCATAATCTGTTCCATATCCCAGATGAGCTACCCAACATTTCAGCTCTCAAATCAATTCTCCTTATTGTGTCTCTAAGTCCTCATGCTCTTCCTTATTCCTCTGCCTAAAGCTCATTTTTTCCATCATGCCCATATGTAACAAATTGTGTTCAGCCAGGTTATATCACTGTATTTTATCACTGTCTCTGGGGCTTTCTCCCTCCTGAAGGATGATCTGGAGTGACAGTCACACTTGAGAAGCAAGAAAAGTGATGTTAAGGAAAGTGGAAAGCAGCTGGTGCAGGAAGGGGTAAAATTTGGAGGTGTGAAAGAAGGAAGAGAGAGAAGGAAAGACTAGACAAAAAGCTGTGGCCAAGCCTTAAGTCTGAAAAGCAAAGTTTACACCAGAGAGTGACTGTGGTTAAAATGATGATGATGGGTTTGAGAGGCAGCTCTGACAGAGAAATCTGCCCAGCTGGCCCTGCCCAAGGAGGTATGAAACAAACCTTGATGGTCTTTAGGGTTTCAGAGGCAGAACCTCCCCAAAAAAGCTCCAAGCTTTGTTGAACGTTTTTCTGAAAATACAAGATTTGGGGACGGGAAATCAAAGTCTGAGCTTTTTCCCAAGGCTAACAGGGAAAAACCCAGGTAAAAATTCCTTCTGCATCTGATCTGAGCCTGTGTGGGATGTTTAGGTTCAGGGTAGCTCTTGGGTCCTTACCCCAGGGCTGGCTCTGGAGATGTGTCCATGCAGCCATGATCAGATATCTCCACACTGCCACTCCCCTGTGCTTTGCAGGAGATGGAGACTGTGTCTGCTCAAATGGAGTGGCTGCTCTGGTGCCTCTGTGGGGCTGCAGGCCACCTTCCAAAACCACCAGGATCCTCTGCTGCAGCAGGAAATGTCCATCATGCCAGGTACACAAGAGAATTAAGAGAAGTACCTCTGCAGTCTCATGAGATATATCCAGAGATTAGCATTTACCTTGTCTTAAATTACACGTTTGGTACATTTCTGTCCCATATGGGCATTTTTTTAGACTCTTAGGAAGACCCCAGCAGGTCTGAGGTTCCACCAAGTCTTCTTTTTACATCACTTTGTTTGGGTTGAGTCAAAACTGCTTCTCAGTAGCACCTTAACCCCTGATTTTCAGAATTTTATCTGAATTACTGCCATGGGGCCAGGTCCATGGGGCTGTTGACCTGCTCACAGCCTGACACAAAAGCAGCCAGGCTGGGCTAGAGCTGAAAACTACCTCTGATCTGCCTAACTGGAGCTGAGGGAAGCCAGAGCATGATGGAAGGATGGATGGATGGATGGATGGATGGATGGATGGATGGATGGATGGATGGATGGAAGGAGGGCTTCCACAGGCTCACTGTACTGCACAGAGCCCACTCTGTCCCAAAGCACAGAGGATGGGGACAAAAAGACCAGGGAATAAATCCAATTGTGTTACCTATTTGTCTCAGAAAAGCAGACAGGTTTGGGTAGAATATTCTCTGGGATCTACTGAAACTGCTGGAAAAGCAGACAAACCCTGAATTCCTGCCCCCAGGCTGCAGCCCCAAGTGTGTCACAGCCACAGCAATTGTGCTCCTACTGTGAAAACAGCCCTCCTTGGTTTGTGGTGATAAACAAATGACATTAGAGGGGGGAAACTTCATAGTTCTCTAAACTTTCCCAGCCCACGTGCACACATGAGCTGGCTGTGCAGAGGGGGCAGCTCAGTGCAGCTGCAGAGGATGCACGTGCAGGGCTCTGTGCTCAGCTGAAACCTGTGTGTAGGTGCAGGAACCCCTTTCCCTATGGCTATACCATCACCCCAGGGCCACTCCTGCTGGGCCACACTCACAGTGCATCTTTGGGATGGAAGAGTGGATAATGGGAATTTTCTAACAGGTTTAAAGGGTAAGGGCTGTGTATAAAAGGGTAATTATTCACTGGGAAATTAGTTCTCATGAAACATGTGAGGTGTTAGCAAATAAGAAAGGTGCTTTAACAAAAATAACCATGTGTTTTCTGTGAGGCTTTGTGATGGGGAAACTGAAGGGAGCAGTAAAGAGTAGAGGGGACCAGGTAATGGCCCTTTCCCAACCAGGTGGGAGGGGGTAAAGAGAGTTCAACCTCCCATCCCAAGGCTGAAGGGGATGTATTTGTGGTTCTTGGAGAGGAAAAAATGGATTTCTGTGGGTTTAGAGCATGATTTTTTTTTTTTTTTTTTTAAATGAGTTCAGTTGTAAAGTATATTTCTAAGGGGAAATGTCTTTATGAAAGTCTTGCATTTCTTTAAAACACCTATGCTGCAGCAGCACAATTATTCCTTAGCACTTCTTAGCCTGGTGATTGTGAAAAGAAAAAATTGTGAAAATTAAACTAATGTCTCACTTTTCACTTGGTTTCTGCTGGGTTAAATGACTTTATCTATTTATTTCCACCTGAATTGCAAAGTGGTTTTTTGTCTGTCTAACCCCCCACACCCTACCCCATTCTCAGAGAGTGCAGCACCTCTGAGATTAAATTGAACATGGGCTGGAAATAAGCTGGTTAATTTAATTTTTGAAATTGCCCATGTTTTAAAATTGTTTGAGACCCCCTATATGTATTTTGGGGCTCTTTCTGTATTCAGAGGCAGGGAAGAGATGCAGGTGATGAGAGGCAGTGTGAGAGAGGGGAGTGAGTTTGTGAGAATCAGCTCAGAGCCCCATTCTGCAGCCCAAGGCAGAAATCTTTGTGTTTGGGTGAATATTGTGCAGACAAAAAGCAAGTGAGAGATCCAGGCTTAGAAAAAAACCCACATTTTTTCTTTTTACCAGAATTTCTCTTTCTCAGTGTAGCCAAAGGTAGAAGCCTGGGTAGTGAGTGAGAGGGAGTGATTGAACAGACAGCCCATTCTCTAACAGAAAGATTTATTGAGTATGTGCATAACTAAGGAAAACAAAGCAAAGCAGTGATGTCCAGGCTCCAAAAACAAGATCTCACCAATCCGCTGGCCAGACGTGCAGGGAGTCTTGGGAACCTGGAGGTGGTGCTGCAAAGGTCCATGTGGATTCAGCTCCTTAAAGTCCATGGTGGTTACAGAGTCTTCTGTTCTGCTCATCTTTTACCATCTTTCCAAGTCTTTGAGGCTGTTCACACCCCTGCTGTCTTCAATGGGTGCTTTTCCAAGCTCAGGTGTTGCATTTCCTTCTCTTTCCTTCCAAAGACAGTGTCCTTGGTTTCCTTACCCCCATCTCCCTGGTTAAATGATGCCTTGAGCTTTAGCTTTCATATTTTTTAGATTCTGTACTGCCTTATTTTGTGACTCTGAACTGCTGGAACCCTGGAAACTGGGAGTTTTGAACTTTCTGTGCTGTCAGGCACTGACCCCCAAAAGAGCACTACTTTTGACCTGAGGCTTGGAGAAGGCTTCCAAAATTGAATGTCAGAACTAAAATCACTGGTATGTAGTTTGAATAGAAGTGTGATATCACATGGTGAAAAATTTAGAATTTAGGGCTTTAGAATATAGCGATATATAAAGGGCAAGATGGAGGTTTTAGGGTGGAGGTTTCTTTTCTTCTTCATGAATCTAGGTGGGATCTTGTTTAATTGAATAGAAAATACCACACTGCGGGTCACCCAAACAGGTGTTTGGTCATTGGGTCAAAAGTAAAAATAATCTAGGTGTTAGTTTTTAATTGGACATTTAAGCCTTAAAAGACCTTGTAATGAGAGAGATACATCGCCATTTCTTAATTTTTAGCTTGCTAGCTGGAAGTGCTGTAGCACTTACTGTAACATAGATAAGAATTCCCTCTACCCTCTAAAGCCCTTTTAATAAATCCCTACTTTATTCCTTTAACTCTGTCTAGCCTCTGTTCCAGGTAGCATCTCACAGGCATTGTAAGGACTCTTAAATCACACAAGAGCAGCTTCTTAACATTAGTATTTGGGGATGGGAAGCTCAAAAACAAATTACTTATGCTAACTTTTTGCTTCTTTACTATGAGGGTAATCAAACAATGAAACAGGTTTGCCCGGAGAGGTTGTGGAGTCTCCATCTGTGGAGATGGTCAAAGCCCAGCTGAACATAGTCCTGGGCAATCTGCTTTAGGTGACCTTGCTTGAGCAGGTGGGTTCAGACTAAATGAAACCTCTGAAGAGGTCCCTTCCAGCCTCAACCATTCTGTGGCTCATGCCATCTGCAGGCTGCTTGGCCTGTCCTTCCCTCCTGGATGGCCCTCTGCTAACAGAGAGGCCATCCTCTCATCAAGGTCTGGCATGGCATGTGTCCCCACCGCTCAACGCCTACTGGGTTGCAGCCAACAGCGGAGCCAAAAGATCTTCTTGGTGGCAAACACAGAGGCCAACCCAGTCTTGCCCTTGACTACTTCATGAGGGTCTTGGCCAGCCCTGCTCCTTTCACCTGGTTGTCAAAGCAGAGTTTCACCTGCCTCATCCGGTAACAAGTGGCTACCATGGCAAAGCACACACAGATTTGCATTAGCAGTATAACTACAACGGGGTGCAGCAGCGCGTTGAAAATGCCAGTGGCCGTGGGGGACCAGCCGAAAAAAACTTCCCACCAGTGGTGTTCTCCCGCCCTCCTAATTCGTTCCATTACCTGTTTTATAACTTTACCATCATGGTGAACCGTTATTAGGATCTTTTTAGCTTCGGCCTTGGCATTTTCTAGCAGCTGCTGCAAATTTGCATGCTCTAACATTTCTTTTACAAGTGATAAATCCATACCGATGGGGGTCGGGGTTATACTACGATACAAGGTATAGTTTCTGATTAGCAGCTGGCTAGTAAACACAGGTGGTTTATACACAAAATCACAGCCTCTAATAGTAGCTACATTGCAAGCACACATATTTGAGTCGCTAAAGACAGTCTGGTTATAAGCTTCATTAATTTGCACGTATTTACACATCGTTCTGAAGCACACACAGCCTTTCCCTACGTACACTAACACGGTTTTGTTACTGCTCTGCGGGTTGATCTCAAAGTGGCACACCCCTTCTTTGGTGTCAAAGCACACGTCACTCGCCTTAAGGGCATCATCTTCGCATATGAATCCCAGCCCCCTCTCCAAAATGCAGGCTTCCAAATCCACCGTCTCCCACCTCCCATCAGACACCCTGGCCCACATGCGGTGCTCCAGGGGGTAGAGCACAGACCCGTTGGTGTTCATCCCCAGGGCCACGATGGGATAGACCTTTTCAATGCGAGCCTCTGCCACGGTGAGGACGTGGGCAATGACAGCGTTGAGGGCCTGGTCGTGGGTGAAGTTGACGAGCCTCCACCAGGCCTGGAGCTGCCGCTCCTTCTCTGTGGCCGCGTCCCACACGATCTTTCGGATCTCAGTGGGCAGGACGCCGTTGTCACCGTCTCGCAGGATGCCTGCAACGACACTCTGCACCCACATCTGGGCCTGGATGCAGCTGAGAGCAAGAGACACATTACTTTGTTCGATGCCCAGGGCTCGCAACAGCACCTGATGGTCTTTCTCACTTATTTGTTCCCAGGTGGGCAGCACCTCTGACACAAGCCACTGCCCCATCCCAAGGCTGGACAGGGATGAATTCAGGGGCTTGAGGAGGTTCTGCACGCCCGAGGTGACAGTCTCCAGCTTGTTTGCCAAGACCTCGGAATTCATGCTGTTGAGGACTCCCAGGCCAGCACCTCCTCCTCCCAGCACTGTGGCCAGCAGGTCTCTCCTGGCCCTGGCCTGGAGGGAGCGGCTGTGGAGCCATGCTAGCCAGCCAGTGTGCAGAGTAGCCAGGAAGGGGGCACAGTGTGGTCTGACAGAGGAAATATTAACAGTGGACAGAGACAGCACCACTTTCTTTAGTGATCGGACAGGCCCTGTCAACAGCTCCTGGATGTGGTTTTTCTTCACTACATAAGGACCTATTTTGGAAACAAGAGGGGGCAAGACAGCAGTGATGGAAAATTCTTTTTTAAATCCTTCAGGGCCTCCTATCCACCACTTTCCTCCAAGTCCAGGGGACATTTCTACACTCAGGTTTCCTCGACACCACACCTGCAGGGTTATGATCAGGTGTGGGCAGCGTCCATAATCCTGATTATACCATGAAGCCTCTGCATCTAGTTCAGATCTATCTAGAGTTTTGTTCTCACAGAGGCAGGTCAATGGAATGATCCACTTGCGGCCGTTGGGGGCTGTGACAGTCACGGTGGTGCCATTAATTTGTGTTGGGTCAGCTACACTTTCTTGGGAGTATTTAATTTCCAGTTTTACCTTGTTGCCAATTTCAACATAAGGGGCTGCACGCCATGCCAAGAAATGACACTTTGAGATCTTAATGGCAGCAAAGGAGGGTGCTGTGGTGCTGATCTTAAATTTAAAGGATAGCCCCACGCTGTTGTGTGCCCAGAGGCAAACCACAAAGACTGGCTGGACCAAAGTAAAATTGTACCAGCAGTCCAGTTTATCCACAGCACAGATTTTTTTCTGATTCTTCATAGTTTTTACTTCAGTGACAGAGATTTGAGTTACTCTCTGGTGAGTGGATCCATTAATTACCCTGCATCCCACCTTTATTTGCTGTCCCACCTTCCCCAGCAGCTGTGGAAGCCTGTTTGTGCTATCCCAGCCCCACTCATTTTCCAGGTACACCTCTGTCCCATGCATAACCACTGTTGACAAATTCAAGCCTTTGTTAGAATTCAATCCCATGATTCCTGTATGCTTTATGTAAGCTTGGGACCAGGGCCAATCAGTCCCAATTTTTGTGTGCCTCCTAACCCTGTGCTGGGCTGTGGCCTGTGTGTTAGAGTGCCTTTCTAAGTGAGAATGAATGACATTTTGTCCAAGGTGCTGATGGGTTGGTTGGACACATTGCGTGCTCAGCACTATGCACATACCAGAAAGCAAAGAAAATCCTGCAATCACAAATTTGAAAGCATTTTCCCCGCAGCACAAACAGGGCTGGTGATGCCACGAAGTTCGCCCTTCCCGCTGGTCACAATCGCCTTCCATTTTCCTTTATCTGCAAAACACAAGCAAGGCGGGCTCTCCAGCCCCGTTAGTTTCCCTTCCATGCTTTTAATTGTGAAGAATGGAACCATTTCTCCAGCCTTTTTGCCCCTTTTCTGATTTCTACCTGGTACACAGAGGGGCTGGCCTTGTTCACAACCCTAACAGGCCCTATCCATTGGGGTTCCAGCACCTGGTTCTTCTCCCTAACCACTCTGTATTTCACCAGGTCCCCTGTGTTCCACTCCACGGGGCGCAGTAGCACTCCCAGCTGTTTATCCATCTTAGGGATGATGGTCTCCTGTGCTGAGGCGAGCTGGTGGTAGGTGGCTGACACCGTCCTCAGCATGTCCTGGACCCACCTGTCCATCAGCACACGGGGCTGCATTTCATCTGGGGGCTCCCCTCCTTGCCACCAGTGCTCCAGAGACTTCAGGTCTCTTAAGGGAGGAAATTTTGGGGGAGAAAGTGTTTGAGATGCCAGAGACCCCCTCAGTGCCAGCAAGGTCAGCGGGAGCTTATGATCCCAGTCTTTCCTTTGCTGGCTCACGAGCTTCCTCAGTGCTGCCTGCAGTGGTTGTGTGTGCCCCTCTGCTGAGATTGGCTTCTGGAAATGCCCTGTGATGTGAAGCTTTTGTTTGATTCCCAGGGCCTCGCACACCCCTTTAGTGACTTCCCCAATGAAGCGCTGGCCGTGGTCTGAGTGGATCTGCTTTGGGATGCCCCACTGCGGAAGGATGTGCTCTACCAGGATCTTGGCAGCTGCACTGGCTGAGTTGTTTCGAGCTGGGAATGCTTCCACCCACTTAGTGAAGACATCACTGACCACTAGGCAGTACTTATTGCCTTGGGCTGTCTGGGGCAGAGGGCCAATAAACTCCATCTGCCATTTGCTCCATGGCCCAGAAACCCTCTGGTGGCCCAGGATGGCCTTGGCTGTTTTGGCATCGGGATTGTTGGCTGCACATGTCAGGCAGTTGCTGACATATCTCTCCACGTCCTCTCTCATATCAGGCCACCACCCAGCACCCTGCAGCCTCACCATGGTCTTGTCTATCCCCAGATGTCCCTGCTCATGAGCCAGGGCCACCAGCTCTGTCCGGACCAGTTCAGGCACCACCCAGATTGGGAAATCTGCCCCCTCCCTCCGTGCCAGGACCAGCCCTGAGACATCTTTCCATACCTTGCACCCTTTGTACTCCCTGCCCTGCGCTAACTCCCAGAGTCTGGGGTCCTGTGCCTGCAAGCCCACCAGATCCACGCTCACCCAGTGCCTGCTGGGAGCCACTGACACTGGGAAACTCTCTGATATCTTGCTGGCCTTCCACATCATCCCTTCCTTGGCACCTTGCTTGGCTCTGGCGTCTGCCTCCTTGTTCCACTTGGCTTCCTCTGTTCCCTTCTTGTGGGCCTTGACCTTAATGATCTGTGCCGGGTACACCCTCTGCTCTGCCAGCCTTGCGAGGTACAGCAGCTTTTTGGCATAGGTGACAGGCTTGCCATCAGCAGACTGCATGTCCTTCTCCCTCCAGAGGGGCAGCCACTTCAGGGCCACACGCACCACCCAGCCCGAGTCTGAGAAGATGGCCAGCGGCTGCTCTGCCGGCGTGTTTTCCAGGGCGGCCATCACGGCCACCAGCTCTGCGGCCTGGATGGAGTGCGGCAGGCACTTCCCCTTCACCACCTCCCCACTGCCCCGGTTGACAGCAGCATAGCCTGTGTAGGGCACCCCTTCCTCGTGGTAGTTGCACCCATCTACAAACCACACAGCGTAGCCTCTCTCCTTGGCCTCCTCCAGGCTGAGGCTGCTCTCAAAGAGGGGTGCCCGCCGCGGCTTGGGGTCAGTAAGGGAGACTCCTGACTCCTGCCCATCCCTCTCTGCACTGATCACCACCCTGTAGGTACCAGGTGAGAGATCTCTGGGGTCCTCCTTGTTGGTCAGCGCCAGCGCCCAGTTGGCCATCCTGGGGTGGCACAGGGGACCTTCATCCCCCTTTCCCAACAAGAGGTACCTCACTGGGGTGCAGCCGGTCCTCAGCAGCACTGGGGCCGACCCCACCAGGTACTCCCAGTGCTGCAGGGCCCAGGTTAGGGTTAAAACCTCCCTCTCATAGTCACTGAACTCCTGCTCGAGTGGCGTCAGGAGACGCGAGGCGTGGGCAACAGGCAGCAGGTTGGCACTGTGTTGCTGGCCCAGGGTGGCCTGCAGCCCCCTCCCCGTGCTGGCCAGCTGCAGGACATAGGGTCTGTCCCCCCGAGGATGTGCCAGCATGGGGGCTTGTGCCACACTCTCCTTTAAGGTCTTCACTGCCTCGTCCTGCTCTGGCCCCCATTCCCAGGGGATGTTCTTTTTCAGGAGGTGGCAAAGGGGGGCTGTTTTCTCTGCATAGCCCTCAATGAACTCACGGCACAACCTCAGGAGAGCCAGGAAGGACCTCAGGGTGGTGACATCAGACGGTGCTGACATCTTCTGTATTAGCTCAACCCTCTGCTTTTCCAGTGAGCACCCTTCCTCCCCCAGGGTCACCCCCAGAAAGGACACCTCCTTCCAGCACAGCTGGGCCTTTGTGGGGCTGATCCTGAAGCCTGTCTTCTGGACAGCCCCCAACACCTCTGCCAGCACCTCCAGGTTCCTCTCCTTTGTCTGGGTGTGGATGAGGATATCGCCAGCACAGGACAGCACGCTCTCCCGGTGGCTGACCTCCTCCCACATCCTCACCACGTGGGCATGGCAGATGGCAGGGGCATTGTGGAAACCTGGAGGGACTCTGGTGAAAGCAAATTGCCGTCCCCGAATCGTGAAGGCAAACTTGTGCCAGGACTCGGGGTGCAAGGGGATGGCAAATGATGGGCTGGTCAGGCTGAGCACCGAGAACCACTCGGACCCCTGGGAGATGGCTGCCAGGATGTTGGGGCACCTGACCACCATGGAGGTCTGAATTGGGGTGACTTGGTTCAGGGTGCTGAAATCAACTGTCAGCTTCCAGGTTTTCCCATCAGCTTTCCTCAGGGGCCACACTGGGGCATTGCTGGAGCTCTGCTGCTCCACCAGGACGCCCTGGTCCAGCAAGGCTTTGACCGTGTCCCATAGGCTGTCCTCAGCCTCAGCTGGGTACCAGGGCTGAGGCTGAGGAGGTGGATCTGGCCCTTTGATTGACACAGTGGCATCAATCTGCCCACAGTCCAGCTTGCTCCTTGCCCAGACCTGGGGGAACTGCTGTGTGACCTGTTTCACCCGCGGCTCCCACTCAGGGGGGACCAGGATCTCAGGGGCTTTCACTGACATCACCCTGTGGCTTGCCGGGATAATGGGCAAATCAATTTGTTGGCAATGCAGCAATGCTTGGTTTGCCAGGTCCACAACCACCCCCATCTGTGTCAGTGAAGAGATGGCTAAAATTCCTGGCTTTCCTTTCATTTCAATTTTCCCAAATTTTTCAGACCCTTTGGCAGCCCCAATTTCAAAGGGTATGGGCCCTGTGAAGGGCACTGAGGATTTCTGGCCGTTCGGCCCTGTCAGTTCAACAATTTCAGAGGTTTGGAAGATCCCAGCTCTGCTGGGAGCCATATTCAAAATTGAATAAGAGGCACCAATATCAATTAACATCACTTGTCCAAGCACCCCCCCTCCAATAGTTGTATCAACTATCAGGCGCCCCCACAAATCGATCTTAAGCGGTGCCACAAAAAGGGGCGATGTGGGTGCCTGGCAGCCCTATTGCTGAGCCTTAGACCCCGGGTCGATCGGGTGGGAGCTGCTGTGCTTTTTGGCCTCATGCAGGGCCAGTTTTTGGAAGAGCTCCGCATCCGGCAAACCATCAATGTCCTCCTGTTTCTCATATTTTATCAAGCGCTTCCTCAGCTCAGCCCGCCAAGGGTTAGACTTCTGAAACCTCAGCCCTTGCTGGTTCTCCTTCCCAAACCCCCCCTTGCCATCAAGATCTTTTCGGTTGTCTCCTTGCATTTTTCTCATCCCTGCATTTTGGAAAGGCATGGCCAAGGGTTTCCCTTTCTTCCCCCCCAACATGTACCCTGGGAATGCCTGCTTTTGCAGCTCAAAATTCTGGTTCAGGATCTGCTCCAGCTCTGACAGAGGCTTTTTTGCTGCATCCCCACCAGCAATCACCCGCAGTGGGGGTGTCAGCCCCATCACCAATGGCTCCTTGAATTCAGGCCTGTCAAAATTGAGGGGGGACTCCTTTGAGCCAGGCAGCCCGGCCATCTGGTAGAGCATCTTTTTACGGTTAACATAGGCATCGGGCCTCTCGTCAGGGTTTTGCTTCTCCTGGTGGAAAAGCACTAAGGGGTTGACCTCTGGGAAGAACACCTTCAGCACGGCCAGCTGGACATCCCCAATGTCCTGAACATTGCCCATCTGCACATCCCCCGGCAGGGCTGTAAAATCATCTGGCCTCATGCACTTCCTCACAATGTCTATCAGGTCACTCACAAAGTTGCCACTCTGGCACTTGGGCAGACGCTGCAGCCTGGACAGCCAGTTAATCGCTGTCTCCTTTGTCAGTGGCCCCAGCATCTTCCCCACTGTCTTAAGCTGCTCAGGGGTAAACCAGAGCACAGCCCTGTTGGTGTCTATGGGCTGGAGTGGGGCATGGCTGACTGGCTCATCGTGGGGGACCTTTTTATCTTTGGAAGCCTCTACCTCCCCTGCTTGCAGCTGGCACACCTCCTCCCGCAGAGGAGCATAGGGGGACGGCCTGGTGGGGCCATTAGCACCCCACACATCATCCTCATAATCATAGTGGGGTGGGTGCAGGTCTGGGCAGTCCTCCCCCTCCCCATTCCCAGCTGGGGCCCTCTTGCCTTTAATGGCAGCCACAATGCCCCTCGACACCCCCAGCTCTGCCTCCAGCTCCTGGATCTTGGCATGGCACACCTTGTGATCGGGGCCGGTGCCCCGGTCGCGCTGGGCGTCCTGCAGGACTGCCCGCACCGCGCTCTGCGCATCGTGGGTCTCCCCGATCCACTTGCCAACCTCCTTCTTCAGCTCCTCTGTTTTCATCTTCTCATAGCCCAGCTTGCTTTCCAGCCGGGAGATCTCCACCGCGCTCCGCAGAGAGTCCCCGCACAAACCCTGCACGTCCGCCCGCAGGTTGTCCACCTGGACTTTGAGCTCCTCCTTGGCCTGCTCCAAGGACTGCACATTCTCAAGAGCCTCCTTCAACAATTTGGACAACTCCCTGGCTACCATCAGCAAACCCTGCAAAGCCGCTCGCTTCTTACACTTGTTAGTGGGTTTGGGCTTTTTGTTCTCCTCCGACCAGCTCTCCCACTGCTGGCACAGCTGCTGGTACGCATCTGGGCCCTGGAAAGACCCTGCTGACCAAATCGGGGGGAGACACTTCTGGAGCACAAACTGCTCCAGCTTCCAACTGCTAACGATGTCGCTCATCATAGTGAAGGGGACAAAATCTGAGACAGCTCTGTCTCAGCGCAAAACTACCACGACACACCAGCACTGACAGCCCCTTCAACCCCTCCACAGAGAAAGGCTGCAACCCTACAACCCTGCAACCCTACAACCCGGCAACCTGCCCCTCTGAAAAGCCCCCAGGGGCACACCGAGCCTGGGCACAAGGGAGGGGGAAGGTGGGAACAGGGGGCCACGGCCGAGCCGGCAGCTGGCACCGGCCACCGGCTCCCGGGGAGGGAACGGGGAAGGGATGCGGGAGTGGGTGAAGCAAAGGAGACACCGAGCAGGACCCCAATAATAAGATCTCACCAATCCTCGGCTGAATGTTCCGGCAGTCCCAGGAGCTTGGAGAAGATCCCTGCAGAGGTCCAGCAGATCCGGCACCTTTAGGGCAAAGGTGGTCACGAAGTCTCAGCCTGATGATTTTTATAGCCATGGCAGGTCGTTGTTTGGGGCTGGTGACACCTGTGTTTACTTCCTTGGTGGCTTTTCCTCCTCCATGTGCTGCCTTCCCAAGGACATTTTCGTTGTCTTTCCTTATCCTCTTCAACACTGATTAGGGAAGCTGAGATCACACGGCAGAACCTGCACTGCCCCTTATCTGTTTGGGGAGGTCCAGGATTAGTCATGGCTCACACTAAACTTCTGCTTGCATGAAATGTCCTGAAGAGGGAGAGCTGGAGCCTGTCCTCTGATCGTCCATCCTTCCAAATTCCCCCATGGCCCCCTCATTTACTGCACACCCCATTAGCACCTGAGGTTTGTGGGGAGATCACATGTGAAGCTCACACCTGTAACAAACACAGTCCTGCCAAACCAACCCCCAAGCACAGATCTATTTGCCAGGGAGGGATGAAATGACAGGAAAATCCACACAAGTCATCATTTAGATCTATTTGGGCATCTGGTCTTTAAAAGCAGCATTTTTCCATGCCACAGCCCAGCTCATCATACACTGCATGGACCTTGGGGTTGCCCTGTGAGATGTCAGGAGCCTCCACTGTGATATTGCATCAGCTGAATTGCAGCTGTAAATCTGCACCTGCAAAAGCAGATGGACCCCCCAACCTCACCAGACAAACCACATCTCAGCTTGGAGAATTTTAGAAAATTTGACCCATTTGTTTTTGTTTGTTTTTTTTCTGCTATTACACTCAGAAAAGGTACCAATCATCTGTGTCAGTGAAAATGCTATCATTTTCATTACTGCTTTTTACCTCTAATGACATACTCCAGAAGCTAAACCCTCCACTAGAATAAAACCATTTTAAAAATATTTTTAAAGGAAAAAAATGCTCACTCATGGTTGCTGGAGCCCCGTAGAGCTTCAATCCTGCATCCCTTCTCCCCCAGAGCAGCCCTTATTTCTACATACAACAGTACTGACTTGTGTTGGACTGGCCTGGAGGCTGAGCAGCCTTCCCTGATGCCCCAAAATCAGTCCCTTAAATCTAAAAAGCACAGAGAGAATGTTATTTTCTCTATTTTTATGTAAGCTATTTTCTCTAGCCTGGAATTTACAGCCCAGCTGCAATTAACCCCCTCTGCAGCATGGGAGTTTACAGAGATTAAACCCCAGCCAGGTCCTGCTTCTTGGCTCTAAACCCAGTTCTACACCAATGCTTTGCTCCAGCCCCCAAAACAAACACTTTATTGTAGGAAACTCATAAAAGGGGGAAAAAAAGAATAAAAAATGCAAAAAAGCTGGTGAAAGCACCAGAAATTAACTGCAGAGTTGTGAGGTGGGCAGGATACAGGCTGAAAAAAAGGAAGAGGGGCTGTTTCCCACTAAGATGGGTTCACAGGGAGCTGGCTGGGCTGGGGACAGGGATGATTGTCTTTAATTTCAGAAAAATAATAAAATTCCCCTAAAAATTGTGCACCTAGCTAGTACAAATGCACCAAAATTCAATGATTCCCCCCCAGCATGGCCCAGCCATGAGCCAAACACTGATGATTAGGAGCTGCTATTCCTCAGCAAGGTCACCAACAAATCTTGCTTGTGAGAACAGATAAGATCAGCTTACACCCTTTCTTTCCTCCCATTTTCTTCCCAGAACAGCAGCCCCAAACAATGTGGGGATGTTATAAACAACAGCTGTCTCCTGCACGTTCACACAGTGCTTTGATTTTTGTCGGTGATATGCTGCCAGACAAAGGTGTCCCCCCTCCAAAATGTTTTCTTGTAGGAGCAACAGCCAGTCCTGAGAACAGCCTGGCCACTGGTAAACAGCTCCACTGCGTATAAACACCAGTTTTTAAAAAATTACATTTAATCCATGTTGCAGTACATTATGCTTTTATATTTCATGTGTTCCTTTTTCTTTCCCTAAAGCTGCTATCATGTCCTGGGGAATCACCCCAGTGTAACACCTCCATATCCAAGGTTGTAATGATGGCAAAAGCCACCTTTGGGAAAAATTCTTGTCCTGGCCAGGAAGCCAGAAGTTGCTCCAGGTGACAGCAGCAGTGGGAAAAGTGGGACAAAACCATTGCAGCAGCTGGGGATTTTGGGATCAGCTCACAGGGATGAAGGGAAAATTCATTTGCAGTGGCATTTCTAATAAGCACTTCCTGACCCCCCATACCTCAACAAAAAAAGTGTTTCACCTCATTCCAGGGAGAGCCCAATCTCAGTGTGATGTGAAACAAAAGGGGACAGATGAGCAGAAGATGAGGACAGCAGAGGCAAATGTTGCTGCAACCCACATCAAAGGCTCAGCTCTCCAAACGAGACCTTAAAAGCATCGAAATGGGTTTGGAAACACCAGAATTGCCTTCTCCTGCCAGGAAAGAGTTAAGGAGCAACTCAGCCCACCCTAAAGTTTAGCAGATGAGTCTTTGTGGCAAAGGTTTTGCAGCTAGCAACCCGCTTTGAGCAGGAAATTAATTTAAACAGAAATGGGGAGAGGATGTGTTACAGCAGCACGGAAAAATCTGGTACAAAATGGACCAAAAACTTGATGTACAAGATGCAATATTGTTTTTCCTATTCATCTGCCAGCTCAGCCCTGGGGGAGATTTCTCAGTGCCCCCATGTGAGATTCCCTTTTCTGGATAGATGCTGGGGCATTGTAAGGAACACAAGCATCTGCATGAGGGGGACATAAAAGAAAACTGAATCTCACTTGGCAGCCAAGAGGGCAGTAAATAAATAAAAATAATAAATAATTTCTATTTCTTTCCCAAACATGAAAATATTGAAGTCTGCTGACACCAGTTCATCTCTGTAATTTCACCTCATGTACTTGTCTTTGAATCCTAAACCCCAAGTGCTTCAAACCTCTTCCTCAGAGACATTTCTAAGTCATTCTGATATTTTATCATTGAAATATTTCTGCCTATGAGCCACATGCTGTCACAGCTACCAAAGCAGCACATGCTGTGAGGTGGGGAGCCCCAGCAGAATTTCCTCATTTTTGTGGTTTTTCAGCCACAAATTTGTTTGAGGTTTCTTGCTCTTGATTTCAAAGCTTTCTGTGATGCCTCACATCTCTGCTTTATGCTGGGTTTGTCTGGTGTTAAGCATTTTCCAGAGAAAAACCTCCTGCTATAAATTCTGCTGAAGAAAACAACACCACAGATCAAATTGCATCTTTCCCTTGTTTGGAAAGGTTTTTTATTTCAAGAGGGAAAAAACAGTCAAAATTCATGCTTTCCTGCTTTAATCCTTAGGCCATGATCCTACATTTGTAACTTTTTGATAGGATAGAAGTAGATTAAAAGAAGAAGGAATAACTAGGCAGTGAACTAAGAAGAAATCATGATTAAAAACCAGTGAGTTTTCTTGGTTTTACTTTTCTAAAGGGTATTTAAGGGTAGCCTGTGAAGTGCTGGAGGAGAGCACAGGGCTGCTGCCCTGACACACTGGTGGGTTTGGGGTCGGAGCAGAAAAAGCTGCGGGGCTGAGGCTCCAGGTGCTGCTCTGGCAGAGGCTCTTTGGCAGCTGCTGGTGAGAGATCTGTGCAGAGAGGGGCAAGGACTTCCTGAGGTGAAGCCAGCCCTGCCACCAAGAGGTGACAGTGAGTGGAGAGGGGGAGCTGGCACAAAACCCCTCCGTCACCGAGTCCGTCACCATGGCCCGGCCGTGGCTCCATCTCTGCATCTGCCTCCAGATCCCAGGTAAGGACACGTCTCTTAAGGGATGAGGGCATCTAAAATCATGCTGGGGCCTCTCTTCCACCACACCCCAGCAGCTGGAAGATGGGAGATTAAATATACCATCACAGTATAGATCTACAGGATGTTATTACCTATTTCCAATAATTTTGGATTGTGCTGTTAATAACGCTTTAGGTTTTGGTCAGCCCTGAACTGGCCAGGAATGGGACCAGTTGATTGCTGTGGGTTCCTTCCAACTGAAATGGTCTATTCTGTTCTATTCTATTCTATTCTATTCTATTCTATTCTATTCTATTCTATATTCTATTCATATTTCAGTGCATGATGGTAGACACCAGAGAGTTTTTACTGCACCCTCAGTGCAGATGGACTGTAGGAAGCTGCTAATGGAGAAGTTAAAATAGTTCCTCTCTCTACTGCCTGTGTAACATGAAGATGATGAACGTGCCATCAAATTTTCTAAATCACTCAAAGACTGAGTACTTCCCAAAGGCCACAGCTGGAATTAGTGTGTTATAAAACCATTCTGCCTTACAGGTTCTGATATCCTATAGATCTGTGATCTGAGGTGGGGAGCCCACTGAGAAAACATCAATAAATGAGAGTTTGCTTTACCCATGCAAAAGGAAAAGGGACCATTTCTAAGGTGTGCAGGCTGGCTGGCCAAGCACTGTGATTCCCCATGGACACCCTGAATATACACCAGGAAAGGGAACAGGGAGGCTTTGGGGTTGAAGGTATGATGGAGCATGAGTTTTCTGCTCTGTCTTCATCCCAGCTCACTCCTGGCTTGACCACTGGCACTGAGCTGAGATTTTCCAGAATCTCTCCTTATCTTTTCTCACTTATATAACAGTGTCTCCAACAGGTCACGGGTAAGTAGGATAAGTTTTTCATGGAGAATTATATTTCCTATGCCCAGCAGAGCCAGACCTCAGGACTCTAAAGGTGACCCTGAAGCCCTTATATGCCATGGCCACACGCATTTCATCCCCTAAAAAACCACACAGTGTTTGCCAGGACAAAATTAGAGAGAATTACACTCTAAAACTTAAAATTATGTGTTTTAATAATATGCAGACATTAATGTTGTCACAGAGCCAGAGAACGTGGTAAAATGCTACAGCTGCTGTGCAAAACTTGAAATTTGGCATTGCAATGTTAGTGTTCTTCACTGGCAGCAATGGGGTCATTGGTGTGGGGACAGAGGAAGGCTCTGGACCCCTGTCAGTCACCTCTCCTCTGCCTGTCCCATTGGTCAGGAGGCATCAGGACCTTGTGCCACATTAAAGGCTTTAGATGTTCTTGGGTCGTGCCAACCCGTCCCCACACCTCTGGGTTAACAGGGCTGCATGAGACTGAAAAAACTGCTGTAAGCAACTTCAGGATTTTGGAGAAAAAGGAACATTTTAAAATAAAATAAAGAGACAATAAATATGTATTATTGAGCTTTTTGCACAGCTTTAAACACGCCTGGGAAAGAGACGGGGGAAGTAGGAGTACCCTTATCTTCAGAGGGCTGTTTTTCACTCAGAGTATCTGCAGCTTCGCAGGACTGTTTGCTGAACAGCAAGGATCACAAGTTACCTGTTTTCCCTTCCACAAGGACACATTCTTGCTCACACAGACACCCCTCACACCTGCCTGGGACAAACAAGACTTAGATAATTTCCACAGAAGCTGCGAAGCCCAAACAGGGCTCTGATGATGCCAAACCAAAGCTTTGAACCCCACCGCTGCCCCTCACTCCCTCTCCTTCCCCACATCTCAAAATCCCTTTGAAAAATATTATTGTCTGAAAACTAATATCAAATTGGCTCATTCTGAGATGTTTTGCACATTTTTTGGTCTCTTTTTCTGCCCCAAGATGTTTATTAGTGTTGCATCTGTTAGAAAAAAAACCCGGCAAACCAGTTAAGAGGCACAAAAAAATTGTTGAAAAAGGGGTGAAATGTCTGAAAAATGAGAAAGGTAAGGAGGGCAGGAGAGGGGCATCCATAGGAGCAGGCAGGGATGTTCTTCCCAAGGAAGAGCCCCAAGGACACCCTCAAAGCCATCCCTCCATCCCTCTCCCTGCCAGTGAACCTCCTCCCTAGATGAGTGTTTACAGAGAAAAGTCTGCCTGTATAATTTGGCTTGGCTAAAACAATAGCTGGGGAACCCAAAAAGTCCTCTGAGGGAATATGGGAGCATCCTGATAAAAATACTCCTGTTTTTCACTCGTGTGACCCCTATGGTCTGTGTGTCTATTAAGCCCATAAAGAAAATCTGGACTTTGTATGAAAGAAAAATAATGAAATTAAAACAACAACTGTATATTTCTCTTTTTCCTTAGGTTTGTATACAACTCTACTTTTAACCCAGAATCCAGAGCATATCCTAACCCAAACTAACAACCAAACAGAAATCCTCTGTGAGCTGAAGCAGCGTACCAGCGTGTACTGGTACCGCTGGAGCCAGGAGAGGCAACATTTCGAGTTCTTGGTATTTTCCAACACACTTGGCAAAGCCACCTATGGCACAGATGTGAGCCAGGAGAAGTTCAGTGTCCGTGAGGCGAGGTCCCACAGCTCCTACAGCCTGCACATCAGCCACCTGCAGCCCTCAGACAGCGGCACCTACTACTGCTCCATCTCCCAGTCCTCCCAGCTCCTCCTGGGCACTGGGACACAGCTCACAGTGGGTAAGCAGCATCCTTGGTGTTCCAAAATGTGCCACCACTAAGCTGTGGTGAGGCCCCCTGGGAAAGGAGGGATTGGTTTTGGTTAATTCTTCCCAATTTTGAGTTGCAAGGTTGGGGCTCTGGGGTTTTTCTGAATAGATTTATGAGATGGGATAAAGCAGAAAACACAGAAAATAGCTAAAATTTAGGTCAGCTTCATGTGATAATCCCTTTGCCATCAGCAGTTGTTCTGCTGTGGGCATGCATTGAGCACAGTATTGGAGCTGTGCTAAAAGCACAGCTTTTAGGAGCTTTTAGGAGCTTTTAGGAGCTTTAAGGAGCTGTGTCCTAAAGCACTGTGCTTTAGGATTTCCAGGGTAAGACATGATATTGCCATGCCCTGTGTTTTTCTCATTCCCTGCTGTACTTTGGATGAGAGGCTGGATTTGTGCCCTGCTCAGCTCACAGGTCCTTCCATGCCATAATTCTTCCTCACCTTCACTCCAAGTGACAAGAGCAGCCTCGAGGCCAGAGAGCATCACCCCTCACATCTCTGGGGTGGATCTGAGGCAGCTCTCAAGACCACCCTTCACAAAAGATACTGAAATGGGATTTATTCCTCAAAGCTCACAACCCACTATCCATGGAGAGATCCAAACAGAAATAACAGTTTTCTGCAGGTGTCACAGGGGCAGAGAGGCTTTACAGACATCTGGGTCATACAGAAACTCTTCTCAGCCCATTTTCCTTTTGACCACAGAGCAGTAGCTGATGCAGAAAAACTAATGTATTTGAAGTGGGATTCAGCCTCTATTTTTGCAGACTTTTAGGGAGACAATTAACTTATTTAACTAAGATACAAATAAGTTATTTAACAGAAATGCTGCTACAGCTTCTGACTCTAAAGCAGACGGAGTGTCCCAGTTTTTCAGGGTTTTTTTTGCAAATATACTCTGTACCTTGAACTGGATGAGAAATCTCTTTTGGATTCCTGCAGGCTTGGAGAAAAGCTGGTTTAAGATAAAGGAGAATTGTTTTTTAACAGCTGGGGATATCTCTCAGTGCTAAGCATGAAAAACAGGCTTGAAATGCAGCTTGATCAAGGACACCAATTAAAAAGCAAACAGCAGCAGGTGCTCTGGGAGGACTCAGGCTTTGCTGGATATTTTCTTCTTTTCCTTTTAGTTCTCATGATAAAACAAAATATCTTTAAGTTTTTTTTTTTCCCTAAGTCTGTTATAATGTAAGGAAAAAGTTGTCCAGATAAATCCCTGAGCCCTGATGTCTCATCTTTTCATGTAAAAGAATGGTAGATTCTGTAGGAATTTACACCCTGGATAGAAACAGAAAAAAATTAGTTTTCAATCACCTAAAATTTTGAATAAATATGAGCAGTCAGACATGCAGCTATTTAATGACATTACTGGCATATTTTCCTGGCCAACTTTATTCAGAAAAGGATATGTTCCATCTTAATTCGGATACACCATAATAAAACCTGCCCTCATTTTATCAGAAAAAAAAATCAAACGTTGAGCAAAGATTAGAGCAATGTGAATAAGGAAAAGATCCAGGGATCCCTTAAAACATTCCAGTGCTATTGAAATCTCCTGCTACCCATGATTTTGTGCAATGCTGGTGAGATGATGCTTGGCAGTAAACATCTCTCAGGAAAGTTTAGGGGTTTTTTCCCTGCATTAGCTTTCTCCCTTCTTTACCTGGTGCATTGTTTTATTAACACTTTTTAAAGCTCTTGGTAATTTCTGTGACCCCCAAGAGGCTCAGGTCAAGCTCACCCCTCTGAGTGACACAGGGGGTCACTGGATGGGGCTTGTTCCAAGTGCCAAACTTCCCAGCCCCTCTTGCCTGCTGCTGGAGATCTCTGCTGCACTCAGTGCCACACTGACCACCCTCTTTTTCTCCTTTTCCCCCAGTTGATGTTTTGCCTGTGCCTCCAAAGATCACACAGACACCACAGTCCAAAAAGCCCGTGTTGTGGATAACCAAAAGCAAAGCTGCCAGCAGGAAAGGTATGGATGGCACTGTCCCAGCTCTTCCCAGGCTGCCTGGAAAAGGGGGTTTGCTGAGCTCTTGGGCTCCTCAGGGCTCAGCTGGAGCTTGTCCTGGGGTGGGAGCCACCACAATGTCACCCTGCAGGAATGAGTGTCTGGGTCCAAATAGACCCACTGCTCTGGATAGAGCTGACTTCTGCCTGTAGGAAGGGATTCCCTGGGATATCCAGAGGTTTAGGGGCCAGGATGCATTTCAGTTTAGGTTATCATGACCTCAGAGCTAAGTTCCCTGCAATGCCTTTTTTACTGTGAGAGGCACTGAGCACCAGGACAGGTTGCCTGGAGAGGTTGTGGAGTCTCTCTTTTGTAAAAATATTCAAAAGCCATCTGGACACAGTCCTGTGCCATGTGCTCTGGGATGATCCTTGAGCAGGGAAGTTGGACCAGGTGACCCACTGTGGTCTCTTCCAGCTTTACCCATTTGTGATTCTGTGATTGTGCAGTGCATCTTTCAAAGGATACCCCAGGGTGATGGTCACATCCTCCACCTCTCCTCTGAGGACCTACCTTGCTTTTCTCCCTTCCCAACCCACACTCCATCCCCCAAAGCTGCTGGGGCAGGGTGGTGCCAGGTGCTGAGTCCTCTCCTCTCTCCAGGTCCCTGCAGTCCCCTGGTCTGGATCCCCCTGGCTGCTTGTGCCCTGCTCCTCCTGCTGGGGCTGGTCCCCGCTGCCCACCGCCTCTACCGTGAGTATCCTGCCAGCATCCCGAGGGGGGACAGCCCTGGGGGAGGCCAGGAGCATCCTGAGGGGGGACAGCCCTGGGGGAGGCCAGGAGCATCCTGAGGGGGGACAGCCCTGGGGGAGGCCAGGAGCATCCTGAGGGGGGACAGCCCTGGGGGAGCATCCTGAGACAGCCAGGAGCATCCTGAGGGGTGCCAGGCACTGGGAAAGCCCAGGAGCATCCTGAGGGGGGACAGGCATTGGGACAGCACAGGAGCATCCTGAGGGGTGCCAGGCATTGGGACAGCCCTGGGACAGCCCAGCAGCATCCTAAAGGGTGCCAGCCCTGGCACAGCCCAGGAGCAGGATGGGGAGCTCAGGGAGGCTTCTGGCACTGATGGATGCTGTCTCTTCCCAGGTCTGCGACGGAGGCTGTGGCTTCGCATCCACAGGCAGTAAATCCCAGCAAATCCCAGCCAATCCCAGCCAATCCCAGCAAATCCCAGTAAATCCCAGTGCCTCGGGCAGGCAGGGAGAGTCCACGGAGCCTCCCCTGCACGAGGCTGAGCACTGCCCGGACATGACCCAGGAAGGCCCTGGCAGGGCACAGATGTGGGCTTGTAGCACAAAACAAACATTTATTTCCTGCAAAAGACCATGACTTCAACATTTTCCTTGACACAACAGCTGACAAAAGGACCAAGCTGGATTCTGCAGCATCCTGAGCACTTCTCAAAGGCCACTGAGCAGGGAGAATGCCACAGCTGGCTCTGCACAGGGGAAGGAGCTGGTGTACCAAAGGGATTCAGATGGGCTGGAGCTCTGTGAGCTCCTTGGCTCTCCTCTGTTCATCTGTAGGACAGCACAAAAGTGATTTTTTTGCTCCTGTTAATACCGGTTGATAAAAATTTGGTACTGAGCACTCTGAAAGCAATTAGCAGGGATGAGGCAGAGGCAACTTGTAAAGACCCTGTGCAGGTTTATTCAATACCAAAAGTAAATATATCACTCAGTTTTTTTGTTCTGCAGGCTGGTGTCTTTTGGTCCCACTTGGTGAGCCCCATGGCCTCCAACCAAGAAAGAGTTAAAGCAGAACAAAAGCTCCAGGGGTGAGCAGATCTGGGAGGGTGTCCTCTCCCATGGGAGACTGCAAACAGCCAGGAGTGGGAGAGGAAAAGCAGACAAAGCCATGCACACAAGGCCAAACACCTGGCACAGCCTGAAGGTCAGCACCACCTCTGAGAGCAAACAGGGGCCCCCAGGGGCTGGCCCTGAGCCCAGGAGCACAGCATGGCCAGTGGGAACTGCCCCGAGTGGTGCCTGGCTGTCCTGAGCCCCAGTGACACCCCTGTTTGCTGAGCCCCCAGTGACACCTGTGCCCTGAGCCCTGTGTGACATCCCTGCATGAGTGATGCCAGAAGCAGGGACAGTCTCCCCAGGGATGGTAACAAGGCTGAGCTGCTGCCCGGGGTTGGAGATTTGGCATCCTGCTGAGCACAGGCAGCGAGCACTCGCTCTCAGGTGCAGCCCCAGCCCCACATCTGCTCACACACAGGCACCAGCACCGTGTCAGCCACAGTGAGGGCAAGGGGAAGGTGGTCCAGAGTCCCCAGGGCTGGGGCTAGCACAGTGTTGGGATGAGCTTGTGGGTGCAGAGCATCACATTGGCAGAGCAGCAGCACTTTGGTCTTCCCCTCCCTCCCCTCCCAGCTGCAGGGTGCTGCTGCTGCTTTCACTTGAATACTGATTTTTCTGCAGAGCTTGGTCTCAAGCCCAGCTGTTGGTGCTTCCCCCAGGTGATGCAGTGATAAAGCTGGCAGTGGATCATGCTGAGCCAGCTTTCCCAGCCTGTGACACTCACCCAAGCTCTCAGGCCACCCAGCTGATGACAGTGGGGACACCAGCACGAGAGCCCATCCCCCACAGGTGCAGCAGGGAGGGGACTCTGAGCATCTCTGATTCCCACACACCACAATTTATCCTCTGTGAGAGCTCACATTAACTAAAACCAGCATTTTCCTACCCTGCAAGAAGCAGATGGTTTTTATGACGTACATTTTTCAGGGCAGCTGTAAGAAAACCCCTTTGAAACTTCCCATGGGCAAAGGTTTATTCTTTAAACAAAATAAAAGGTTTATTCTTCCCTTGCTCTGCAGCTGCTTTTGAAATCCCAGCTCCCTTTCTCACATTTGAGGTGTCCTGACCTCAATCCTCAATGCCCACACCTTGTTCAGCTCTGCCAGCTCAGCCAGCACAGGAGATGAGCTGCCAGGGCTGATCAGACAGGGTTGGGGCTGGGCAGCAAACACAGCAAAGAATAGTCTTCACTTTTTCTTTGTATATTAAAAAAACCAAACCAAACCAAACCAAAACAAAAAAACAAAAAAAACAAAAAAAAACAAAAAAAAAAAAAAACCAAAAAAAAAAAAAAAAAAAAAAAAAAAAACCAAAAAAAACCAGCAGAACCAAAATCCACTCAGACTCTCCATCACCTGTGTGCAGTGAAAACAGAGAGGGCAGCAGCAGCCAAAGATGTTGTCTGGCTTGTTGAAACACAGGCTTGGGCAGCTTACCAGTAGAAATTATGAAAAAATTATAGTAATTTCTATAATCATCAATAGAGTGTTTTAGTAAAACTGGGAGAGATTTTGGCAGCGGGTTTCAAAATTGTGAGAGCTGATGGAAAAAAATAGATTTCCATTTCATAGACTTTTTTTCCACAGAGCATAAATAAGCACAAAACAGAAACATTAATGAGAAGATGCTGAGAAAATTATCCAGTTCCCTGATATTTGCAACTTCTTTGCTGAGAGCACAATGCTGATGCCAGCCAAGGGTCAGGGATGCCATGTTCTGTCGTGGCATGTTGATTCCAACTTGAATTTTAATGGGAAAGTGTTTCTGTGTATCTCTGCTAATAGCATGATCCATGGAGAGAGAGAAAGATAAAGGTAGGTGCCAGCAGTGTCCATCACAGTGTCACTTCTGCCACCATGTTCTGGCACATGAGGGTCCCTAATTTATTCCTTGATTCCTTCCAATGATGAAACTCCAGTCTCCCACTGCCACCATCCTTCCTGCAGCAAGGAACAGCCATACCTAGAAGGAAAAATAATGAGATTTTATATATATATAACCCAAATGCCTTGCTTCAAATGTAAATAAACTATTTCTTTTTAAATGACTAAAGGAGACACCACAAAATTTGGACAAAGACAAAAGGACAAAGAGGGTTCTGCAGATGTATGGGTTCAAGTGCAAAACTTCACCTATGTTGTGCTCATCCCCACAAATCATTGGGCAAGGAATTGTAAGAGAGATCAAAAATTACATGTTGCAATAGTCTGGGTTATTATTACTATACTTCTTTTATATTTTACAGTATACATATATGTATATATATTTGATATAGAACATGTTCTAGAACAGATATTATATATTGAATATATACTATATAAACTATATACAAAGAATATATACAACACATATTCTATATTATAAAAATATAATGCAGTTATTGTCTCAATGAACAGTGCAGATCTTGAAAGCATTAAAATATTCAAAGGACACAGATACTGAGCAGAAACACAGATACTTCAGGCATTGCAGTAAATAATCTTTATGGTTTTGTTACAGTTTTTTAAATGCATTTTTTAAAAATTGCAATTTAAAAAATATCCCAGGTATTAATCTAGTATTGGAAGTGCTCAATCTTTCTTTAGTCTTTTAAACTGCTCAGTCGTTTTTATGTGAAGGGTCTGTGTTTTTATGATACAAAAAAAAGTAAATCAAATCAGGTGCAGTTGAAAACATTCAACTGAAAGCAAATTATTGACATGAGAGTAAAGTTATCTTTAGTTTAGTAGTTTAAAGCTCCTAATACATAAAAAATTTTCCAGTCATAAACTGCTGAGTAAGGCATAATAACAGAGAAAGGCTGAATAACACCTCTATTAAATGATTCAGTTTGAAATCTGTGCAAAAAGAAAGGAGATACATTATCCATGGGTGCTGTTTAAATTTCTTCAGGTTATCCTTGCCCAGAACAGCTCTGTGCACTGTAGCTGTTAATTAAATATGTTGTCCTGGCAGGAGAAATGGATTTAGAGCAGGACTTCTAAGTATTCAAATCAAATGTGTTAAATGGGAATTTCTAAACGTCTTTTTCTGTCACTGCATAAAATCAGATGTCCCAGAAATTGCAAGGAAATCCCCAAAAAGCCCTCTAGAAATAAAAAAACTACCTCCAGGTAGTATCAGTACTTTTTGCTCCTATTTTTCTAGACTTTAATCAGCCAAAAATAGCAATTTTGTTAAATTTCTAGTTTATATAAATAAGAAAATGGGTTTTAAAATATATTATTCTAATTATTGTTTAATATAATTTCTAGATATTACAGTATGTATTATTTGCTGAAGTAACAAGTACTTGTGTATATCAATATACCTATAATGAGTGCACTCAGGGTGAGAGCTGCAGCTTCTGGGGGATTATAAACAACTATTTGTTATTCCAGTATTCATTTAAGTGGAACACATACTGGACAAAGTCAAAAATAAATTTGTATATAAAAATGTATGCAAATGTAAATAAAAATAAATGTACTTTGCTCCTCTACTACCTTGCTATGAGAGAGGCTAATTTGAGTTCATACACCAGTGGTTCTTTCACAGGAAGCAAAACTCACCCAAGCTTTAAATGTTTGCAAGATGTCAGGAGCCTTAACATTCCTGCCTTAGGCATTTGTATTTTTCTACTAAAGTTCAGCTTCTCACTTAGCCTTTAAAATACACATGTATGAAAGAGCACTGCATCACACTTTTGAGAGAGAGAATATCATTATTGTTATTTACACATTCTGATCTAGTTAATAAATAAAAACCAGATGTGAAACACTCCAAAAAAAATCCCAGTGACAACATCAGCTCAGGATCTTTTCTCTGCCAGGTACAACATATCTAAGTGCTGCTGCAACAGGGATCTCACACAGCAAAATTATTTAATTCATTTACTATAAAGCCCCCAAACCCCTAAGATGAATCACTCAGCTGGAAGTAAATAAGCAAAGGAAACCTGTTCAGATGGCAAAGCCCCCTCCATCCTCTCCCAAAAGCTCCTTGCATTGGAGGGAACTCTCAGGCAGCCAGGTTGACACAGGCATTTCTGAATCTGTCTCCTTGCCTTTTTTTGGCCCTAGCAATGAGTTTTTTCTTGCCCTGGACTGAGCCTCTGCATCAGGCAGCAAAAAATTTGATCCTGGAGAAATTTGGAGAAATTTTGCAATATTTTCAAGGGCTTGAGCTTTGCTGAGAAAAAAAATTTGGAATTCCCTCCACAGAGCATTGGGAGCAATGGGTGCCTCCAAAGAAAAGTCAGGACAAGAGGAAACGGCCTGAAGTTGTGCCAGGGGAGTTTTAGATCAGATATTAGGAAAATTCCTTCACTGAAAGGGCTGTCAGGCACAGGCCATCCAGGGAAGTGGTGGAGTCCCCATCCCTGGAGGGTTTCAAAGACACGAGCATGTGCCACTTGGGGACACACTTTAGTGGCCTTGGCAGTGCTGGGTGGAGGGTTTGACTCCATGATCTTGAAGTTCTCCTCCACCCTAACCAGCTCTGTGACTCTGTGCTGAACCCACAGGCTGGTGCCAGCCACCACAGCACCTGTTTGTCCCATCCCACCCCTTCCTCCACAGAGCTCCAGGAGCCAGCCTTACCCTGCCCCAGCTGCAAGCCACGCTGGGGGCTCTGCTCCTCTTCTCTCTCGTGGTTAAAACATCCAGCCAGGAGGTCAGACACCCAAATCTGGGGTGCAAACACCCTCCCTCCCCACAGGGCTCGGCAGGGAGGAGGGCTGTGGCTTAAGAGACATCGCTGTCCCCAGAGCTGTGTGTGGGATCTCACCCACCACACATCCTGCTGAGCCCTGCCAGCACAGAGAGCAGGGCTGGGGCTGTGCAGGCAGCAGGAAAGGCAGCACAGGACCACCCTGCTGGGCACAGAACCATCCTGCTGGGCACAGAATAATCCCTGCTGGGCACAGAACCATCCTGCTGGGCACAGAGCCATCCTGCTGGGCACAAAACCAACCCTGCTGGGCACAGAACAATCCCTGCTGGGCACAGAACAATCCTTGCTGGGCACAGAACCATTCCTGCTGGGCACAAAACCAACCCTGCTGGGCACAGAACAATCCCTGCTGGGCACAAAACCATCCCTGCTGGGCACAGAATTGTCTCTGCTGGGCACAGAGCCATCCTGCTGGGCACAGAACAATCCCTGCTGGGCACAAAACCATCCCTGCTGGGCACAGAACCATCCCTGCTGGGCACAGAACCATCCCTGCTGGGCACAGAACTGTCCCTGCTGGGCACAGAACTGTCCCTGCTGGGCACAAAACCAACCCTGCTGGGCACAGAACCATCCCTGCTGGGCACAGAACCGTCCCTGCTGGGCACAGAACTGTCCCTGCTGGGCACAGAACAATCCCTGCTGGGCACAGAACTGTCCCTGCTGGGCACAGAACAATCCCTGCTGGGCACAGAACAATCCCTGCTGGGCACAGAACTGTCCCTGCTGGGCACAGAACAATCCCTGCTGGGCACAGAGCCATCCTGCTGGGCACAGAACTGTCCCTGCTGGGCACAGAACCATCCCTGCCTCTGGGGACAGGCACAGCATTCTCAGAGGAGCTGGGTGCACACTGCTCTTCCACATGGCAGCACCACAGCTCAGTGCCACCATAGCAGAGAACCAGAGAATCATTTAGGTTGGAAATTATCTGCAAGATCATCAAGTCCAACCTTTGACCTAATACCTCAATGCCAAAGTGCAATGTCTGCTTGTTTTGGAGCACTCCCATTGATGGTGACTCCATCACTGCCCTGGGCAGCCTATTCCCATTCTTAGCCACTCCTTCAGTGAAGAAGTTTTTTCTATTATCCAACTGAATCTCCCTTGACTCAACCTGAGGCCATTTCCTCCATCCTATCAATACCTGACAGCTCTTCACACAGGCACAGCAGGGATGAGATGCTGAGCTCTGGGGGCTCCTGGCTCACAGGCAGGGTCACAGGAAGAACTGCTGCCATTCTTCAACAAAGTCCAAATGCAACCATCCAGCACAAGCACGAAGTAAATTCACTGACTGATGTCTTAGGGAGAGGTGCTGGGCTGCACTGATGCCCAGCTATGGGATTCTAAACATTATGCCCTAACATCAACTCTGAATGCAAAATTCAAGTAAGGATATTCCCTATCAGTCACTTTAAAAAAATTGACACAGAATATTCCTGGGGGTTGGGATTGTATATTCCTGTCCTGAGAAATGAGCTGCAAATTACATTCTTGTTATTAAAATGCACGTCTC
Organism: Muscicapa striata striata; assembly: GCA_030060385.1. NCBI lineage: Eukaryota > Metazoa > Chordata > Aves > Passeriformes > Muscicapidae > Muscicapa > Muscicapa striata. Next base: position 440,701 of record JAREIS010000045.1, on the reverse strand, counting down.
AAGTCATCTGGATGCAGGAGGAAATGAGTCAGAGCAGTGGTGGGACAGCCATTACTAAAATAGATGCCTTTCCTCAGGTCCTTTCATTTCAGTCTCACACCCATCACTGCCATAGCCAGGATAATTCTGATACAATTGAAAACATGGGTGACATCCTGCTGTGCAGAGCCCAAGGTGACATCCCCGAGGAGATGCCAGGGGAGAGCAGCTGCCTCTGTGCAAATTCTCCTGATCCCCAAACCTGGGTCACTCCTTGCTTTCCTAAAGCTGGAACACAAACTGAGGTAGTTGCCCAGGGTCAAATGCTTCCTGGCCATTATCCCTTCTCCAAGAGGGATAAATGTTCCTCTGTGAAAAACCACAGGATCTGTTGTTGGGATAAATGTCCTTGTGCAGGGTGAACAGCTAAGGAAGATTAAAGTGTCCAGCATTAAAGAATGAGATAATTGGAAAATTAATAGTGTTTCAGAGGAAATGGATGTGGAGTTTTGTAACAAATGGCTTCCTTAAAATGACAGATCATAATGAGATCTCACATTTAAGAATATAAAAATTACTGGTTTGGTTCAAAGCAAAGGTTCATCCAGACAACCATCCTGTCTCCATCACTGGCTGTGAGCAGATGGCTAAGTAATAATGACAAGAAAATCATATATGACATTCTCCATTAATATTCAGTCTATTTTTAACTGAATAGATCTCCTGAGCCTGTTGCTGTCTATTGAGTAACCCACAATGAACCTCTCTTCCAAGCATTTGTCCAGGCTCTGCATCCACAGTGTCCTTTGTCAGGGACATCCCACGGTGGAGGATTTTTTTTGCTTTCACCTTCCCCACCATCATCTGCTGCCCTTTACTTTCTCTACTGGAAAAGGCAGGGAATAATCATCTCTCTCCACTCCTTTCCAGCCACTCCTTACCCTGGAGACCTTTAGTGTAAATCCATTTAAATCATGTTCTCAGGGTAAAGAGTCCTAGCCACACAAAATCCATCCCAGGCCTCTGATCCTGATTTTGTCCTGCTCTGAACCTTTTCTTGCTCCACTGCTTCTTCTTTGAGTCCCCTCTGTGAGACGAGGGGTGAGACCAACACCCAGCATTCAGGATTTATGCAGTGCACTGGACCATGCCTTGGCTAGGGATGGACCATTGCACCATACAATGGCAAAGCTGTGTTCTCTGTTTTATACCCAATTTCCTTCCTACCTGCTGACATCCAATTTGCTTTTCCTGCTGGGCAAAGAGTTGATGTTCCCATGGTAGTACCTGTCTTAACCCAAATTTTATAGGCAAGTCAGGATTGTTTTTCCTTTCACACAATATTTCACAATCACCTACCCTTTCCCTGTATTCCCCAGTCTCTATAAAATCATTCTGCAGTTCTGTATTTACAACACATACATGCAAAGAAATTAATGCATATAAAAATAAAGTTTTCAGGATTTGTTTTAGATGTGATCTGCCATTTTACCTCTGAGTCCAGCACTCACAAACAGGGAGTGCAGAAGATGGGAACAGTATTCACACATTTCTCTTTGCAGTGCTGGTGGGGATCAGGCTATTAAAAGTGAAACTCAATACCAAATCTAGTTTGTTTTTTGATGGCAGGAGAGCATTAAACCAGGTGCTATTTTTTGATGCCACCATCCCTCCCACCCTGTCCCTTTAGATCAGGATATTGTGGCTTAGGGTTGCATCTTACAGGTTTAATTGAACAAAGGGGGTTGGGGTTTTTTCAAATAAATGCAAAACTGAGAAGAAATAAGCTGTATAAGCCAGCAAATACTATTAGTAGGACAACAAATGGATGAAGAAAGTTGTCTCCAGCAAGCCATGGCTTTCCATTCTGCCAGCTCTGTCAGCAGGAAGATGGAGAGCAGAAATGGGAACACTTCCTCCATTCCATTAGCTGTCACCTGCTGTGGAAATTGGATCCCTCTCAAAGATTTTATGAGTAAAGATGCACAGCAATACCCTGCTTCAGAGAAGTCCTCCTGCACCACACAGATGGAGAAGGAGACCAGACATGGCAAGGTCTGGATTGGTGGTGACAGAAGACATCAGCCATGGGGATTGCACCAAGGCTATGAGACCCTGGAAGGGAGCTGAACTCAGGGGACAACAATCAAACAGTGCCTTGAACCCAACAGAAATCTGATTGTGAGAATTGGAAATGAGATAACGAGACCAGTTCACCTCCTAGTTCAGACCAAAAAAAATATATGTTGGAGCCAAGCAGAAAATTTACCTTTTCTTAAGTCTATATAGAGATAGAAAAATATTAGTGGGGTTTTTTGTTTGTTTTTGGTTTTTTTGGTTTGTTTGTTTGTTTTTGCTGGTTTTTTTTTTTTTTTTAATTCTAATCTGGATCTGTGGTACTTAGATTAGAGAGGCAGAAAACCAGCCTAACTGCACTGGGGCACTGGCAGAGTACATTGTCACCAGTTCCCAAAAGATATCATCAAAAATTGCTGATTTACTGAATGCCAGCACAAAGGAGCTCTGCAGCATCAAGAGAGGAAACTTCCCTTAAGGAAAACTCTTCACACATCCAGGTCTCCTATCAAACTTTCAGCTGAGGTGCCAAGAAGCCTGGAGATTATGGGGATTTTCAGCCCTGTGGTCAGTTTAAGGGCTGCACTGAGGAGAGGTGAGAGCACAGCAGTGTTGTGGTCTGCATTCTGGATTTTGAGGTATGTGACGTGCACACAGAGTACCCAGAAGAGTGGGCAGTGTTGGCCACGGAGCTGGAAACATGTGGCTACAGTGGAAAAACAGTGTGAGTACCTGGTGGGTGACTCTTGCACATGACATTCTGCAAACCCCTTTAAGTGCTGCAGCTTTGCAAAGAAAAGGGGGGAAGCAAAGGCTCGTAAACCACAGCTTCACACCGGAAAAGCTGCCTGCTAGAGGCTCAACCTGCTGTTTTCCCCTCTGTTCAAAAAACAATGCTGGTAATTTGCAACTCAATTTTGAAATCTTCATTGAAAGTTTCCATTCCTCGTTATGGAAGTGGAATGGAAAATTTTAATGCAATGTTTCAAGGGTTAAGAACAGAAGAGTCAGCAGTGCTGTGGCAAAGAGTGCAGTGTGACCCCCCCAGTTACCATCACTGACCCCTCACAGGGGTCCAACAGCACCTGCTCATCCTCAGGAATGTGGCACCACTGCTTGGCAATGGGATGTCCTTGTGGAGCACTGGGGGACACCATGGGCAGCAGAACAATGGACCTGTGAGAGCACAGTTATTTTGGTGCTCCTTTTGTGTTCAGTGACCATGGCAGTGTGACTCCCATGTCCCCAGAGCCTCTGTGGGACATCCAGGCAATGTCTGCTATGACAAACACTGAGAAACTGAAGAGGTTCTTACCCCATGAAAAAGTCCCTGAGAGCTTTCCACAAAATGACTGAGATATCAAACATATCCAAAACTCAGCTCTGCTGCCTCAGCTCCCTCTCATTTCCCATTCCTTCTTTGTCAAATGGATATGAGCAAGCAGAGCAAATAAATCCTAAATTCACTTCCTGCTAAGTCCTGGTCAAAAACAGGTGAATCCTTGTTACTCTGCCTCATCCCTGCATGATTTTGTCTCTTGTCTCCTTGCTCCTATCTTCTACTAATCATTTGACATTAATTAAATACAGACCTAGGCTGGTCCTAATATATAAACAGTCATAAGCAACTTAGGCTGGAGTTCAACAGCAATCAGAGTCCTGTAACCTTAGCTGTGAGTAAAAACTTATATGTAGGTTTTGGAGAAAAAAGAAATTACTTCTACTTTCTAATCAACCTGTCTGGTCTCCTGACTTCTCTTATATGATGCTCTGCAGAAGTAACTGGTTGTCTGAGTATTTTTTCTTCTTTAGTCATATCATATCAGTGACACTACAACAGAAATTATAAATAAATTACTAATAAAACATGTTATTAATGCTAGTGTTCATTGATTTGGCTTAGGTCCTCAGTCAAACAATAACAACTTATTCTAAAATACTGTATAGAGGACAAACAGGTAAACCAGAACATATGAAAACCAAGGAGATTCCTTAATTAATCTGATTACCCACCTTCACCCCCCAGTTTTCAAGTTGGTCACCAGTATTAAACGTAAAATTATTTATACTAGTGTTGATTTTAGATCAGAGACTTTTTTCCTGGAGGTCCTGCTTGTGTTCTGGAGCTTTTCCTAATCAAATAATTGCCACCGCAACTTTATTTTTTCTTCTTTGTTGCCATGCAAAATAGAAACAGCTTTGTACCACACAACTCCTTATCACAGAAGTCAGTAAAAGAGCAATGTGTGACAGCCCTCCTGCAGCTATATTTCCCAGCTGACAATAGGCTTTTGCCTTGCCTTTGAATGATATATTCATTAGCAGAGGAAAAGGTGGCATTACCTGAAAATCAGCTCAATCTGTGAGCAAAGAGGGCCAAGATCAAGGACACCTCTACACAGAGGAGAGAAATATCTGGGCACCAGTTTGGTAACCTGGACTGATTCATACAAAATTTACTATTTGTCAGAGACAAGAAAGAAATTAGATATCCCTATTAAGAAAGGCAGTAGCCCTTCCTGAATGATCCCATAACTGTACAGGTTCTCCAGCACATCCACTACCACGTTTCTGAGACATGCCCGGCATGCTCACTCTACAGAATGAGAACTAGAATTGATGATTTTTTTGTCCCATCGTAATTGGCCAACACATTCATTTCCATTTCACTGTTATTTGCTTTATGTAAGGTAGACATCACAAGTCTAGCCAGCCTAACAAAAGCATGAATTTCAGGTATCTCAGCAGACCTAACACAAGTTTTCTTCACTCACCAACATGCATTGAAGCCCAGAGAAATAAACCCAGCTCCTAAATCATTTTCAGCGATTCAGCTCTGAGCCCCAACAGAAAGAGCATCAAACCCAGCAGTACCTTCTTTCTGACAGATCCAGGGAAAAGGGGCTTTCTTTGCAGAGGGGTAATGGAAAAAAAAATTTAAAAATCAACAGGAAAGCCAGGAAGAAAGAAAGAAATCAGACACCAGCCCAGCACCTCATGGGCTGGTGAAACTCTTGTTACTGTGTGTTTAAAGCTCCAGGAAGCATCACCCATGCCCACATGCAAGTGGTCACCTGGAGGCAGCAGCAAGGGCCTCTCCATTGAGGCCCACAAGGGTTTGTCTTTTTTTTTGGCAGAGAGGAAGTACCTGTGGTGAGAGAAGAGAGCCATGAGTTGTTAAACAAAAAGCGAACCACACGCTGGACATTGGGCACTCACGTGAAGGTTCTGCTCACAGACCACATGCCCTGCACAAAGAGAGCTGCAATTGCAAAGAAGAATGAAACAAGGAAGAATTGCAAAGAGAACAATCAAGCACCTGAAGAAGCCAGCTGTGTGCCAGCAGCACGTGTGCTTGGAGATAAATGGTATGTATAGCTATGAAACACCTGCGTCTCACATGCTGGGTAACAAAATAGTCTGGGCTCTGCCATCCACAGGAGACCCCTTGAGTGTGCTGAGGAGAAGAGGCAGGATCCCTGCCAAGAAAAGCAAAGTGTGCAAAGTGTGGCATCAAAACCATGGGACTCATCCATAACTTCTACAGAGCTGGAACTGCTGTGGATCCCCAGCTGGCTGTGGTGGCTGATCCTACCTCAGCCAAGAGCAGCATCACTCTGGATCTTTAGGGAAGTCATCCAGGAAAAAGCTTTGAGGCACCATTAAGAACTGATAAGGATATATTAGCCCAAGCTGTGGACAAAAAGCAGATTTCTTCGGGAATCTTTATTTTCTCATTACGGCACAGACACTGAGCATCACCTCCGTACCCAAGAGGGTCCTGATGACATCACATCCTCCCCAAAGAGCAACACAGCCTCCCAAGAGAAGGGACACAGATCATCTCAGCTTGCTGCAGGCACAGACACCCCAGCAGAAGATGGACACGTCTCCTGCCCTGCTCCTGCTGCTCACCCTGGGATTCTGTGAGTACGGACAGGGCTGTGCAGCCCTTCACTGGGAGGGGCAAGCAAAACCCTTCCACTGAATCCAATACATTGGGTTAAATGATTGAAAGAGTAAAAACAAAGCAAAAAGGCTGACTTTGAGGTGTGCTCAGTAAGTTTGGAAGGAAAGGAGGCATCACCTCAGCCAGCAAAGGGCAGCTGGAGGGGTGGCTGCAGCACCTGCACTGGGAAGGGAGATTGGGCAGATGGGTGGCTCTGGAGGGGAGGGAGAAGGGTGGAAGAAAGGGGCTTGGCAGGACGTGCAAAGGGAGTCACTTGAGAGAAGCTGGGAAGCTGGAATGTCCCTGAGAAGGCACTGGAAGGGCAGCACCATCTTTAAAGCCTGGGTGGCTGATTGCTGAGCACCCTCCATGCACCATCCCAGCAAGGACTCCATGGAAACCTTCACATCATCCTGACAGCGAGGCCCTCCCTTTCCATTTGTGCTTCCAGCCCATGGACAGGGAGGGAGGGTTCCTCAGAGAGCCCTTTGGCTCTTTCCAAGTGGGTCCAGCAAGGATTTCTCTCCTGCAGGCTGCCCTGGGATTTATGGCCAGTCACTTCAGATAAAAGTCAGGTCTCCCAGGGACATCAGCCAGCTCCAGGTGGGACAGAGGCTGGAGCTGGAATGTCACACTGACAGGGACAGCGGCGCATCCTGGATCCGCCGGGACAAGAGTGGAACCCTTCACTTCATTGTCTTCATCAGCTCCACGTCCAGGATCACATTTAGGAATCAGGAAACAGACAAACGCTTTGAGGCAAGCAAATACCACACAACCTATAATTTGGCAGTGAAATCTTTCACACCACAGGATGAGGGGAACTATTTCTGTGTGATGAATTACAACCAAATGCTGTACTTCAGCCCTGGCCAGCCTGCCTTCTTACCAGGTCAGTAACACCTCCACCCATCCTCACTCAGCCCTGCCAAAACACCCAGCACCTCCTGCCTGCGCCCTTTGTAACCATCCCTTTTTAGCCATCACCCCCACAAACCCCATTGCCCTGCCTGCTTGCCCAAGGCACCCTGTGACCAACCCACTGCTCCTCCTGCCAGAGCCTCCCTGCTTCCCACCTCTCCTCCTGGGACTGCTCCTGCCCAAAGGCAAACACGACTGGGCAGACCCAGCATCATCTTCCCATCCCCACTCCCCCACCCATGGCTCTGAAGGGAGAAGATTAAAGCACAATCCACCACCACCCCCTCCCTCCTCAGCACACACAGCTCCCAAAAGTACAACCAAGCTCAGGGGGCTCAGGTTTTTTGGGATGGTGTCAGAGTGTGAGAAATCAGGAGGCTGCAGCTCCCTCTTGGCTCTTGGGACACCCTCCTTGGGGGAGTCCCATGAAGTTCTCCTGGAGCTGAACTCAGGAGCAGCTGTGCCCTGGCAGGGTAAGAGAGAAGAATGGCAGGAGAGATTTCTGTTACTGTATTTCCCTGCATGCTGAATTCATCCATTTCACTTACAGCCACCACAGTGGCACCCACCACGTGTCAGCCCACTACCAAGGGTGGTACTACTGAGGACTCCAGCCTCAAGACTCCAGATCCAGGTAACCTGAATGGAGGGAGGGAGGGGGAAGGGGTGGACTCTGGTCCACTGATACCAAGGGGAATCCTGCAGAGATTTTGGGATCAGGAGGAAGAGAGAAGATACACAGAGCTTCTTTATCACAGATAGGATTAAATTCCAATATTTCATTCAACCTAAGGAAGGCTAAATATGTAAATATAAAAATATGTAAATATGTAAATATGTAAATATGATGTAAAAAGCATGAGCATGCCTGGGCACACCAGGAACATGGGGAGGGAGGGTCCTTGGGGGCTGGGGCTGCTTTTAGAAAACTTCTGCCCACATTTCCTCCCTCGAGTCCCCAGGAAAATGGTTACAGCAGAACTGTCTGCAACACCAGCTGGGAGCACCTGGTGGACATTCCATCTTCTCTATTCCTGCAGAGAGAAGAGTGCAGGAAGATCTGAATTTCTTCTGTCACATCTTCATCTGGGTCCCCTTGGCAGGTGCCTGTGTCCTGCTCCTCATGGCCCTGGTGATCACCCTCGTGCTGTGCCGACGTAAGGCTCCCCACAAACCCTCCAGCTGCCCCTGTGCCCTGAGACACAGCCCTGCCCTCGGGGAGATGCTCTGGGGACCTTGGGATAATCAGAACACAGCCAGTGCAAGACAAGGACACTCTCAAAATCAGTGTCTGTATTTTAATCCTCCCCAGTAGGATTAGGATGAGGAAGACTTATCAATCTAGAATCACACAGTCAGAAAATTATTTATGTTGGAAAAGACTTTCAAAGAAGAAAAGTAGATTAGAAAGAGACAGTACTTACTCTGTCAATTGTCTTGGTTCATAAATGGGTGTGTCAGAGGTTAAAGTCCCAGAGCCTGAAACATTCTGACAAACTAACAGAGTAAATATGCTCCAGCAAATGCTGAGTCCCAGTAGCACCTTGAGATGGAACCAGATGAGAAACTTCATTACATTATGATCAGTGAAAAACCCTCAGCTGCAGGTAATTTCTGCAGCAATTTCCAAGCCCTTCAGGATTGATTTTTACCTTAGTCTAAAATTAACAGCTGAGCATTTTATTTTGCTGAATCTACCCCAAAGTACTGGCTAAAATGGAGAAGAGCATTGTTACCTTGGGTGCATGAGATGTGGCATCACTGCCACTCACCTGCTGCAGAAATAATTGCTGCTGAGGGATTTTCAGCAACATGCCAAAGTCACTGGAGACAGCAAATAGAAATAATTCACCCTCAGCGTTCCCAGGCTGACCCTGCTGCTGCTACTCACCTTAAAGATTAACTCATAAAAATATTTAAGTGGATTACAGGAGTAACATGAGCTGCAGCAGCACTCTCTGGCATGGATTTCCTCAAAAATAGGCTTGGTTTTTCCATTATTAAAGATATCAGCTGCAGGGGACCACCAGCCCTGCCTCACTGGAGTGTTTCTTTCCTGAGCTGTCACTTGGTACCTTTGGACTAAAACATTTTCTCTCTTTTCTTAGAAACCAGAAGACGAAGATGCAGGTGTAAGAGGTGAGTGACAGGCTTTGGCATTTTTCTCTTCAACTTGGCAACATCTCACCCTCAAGAGATAAAGGAGGCAGGTGCCAAAACACAACCTAAAAATTCTTCATCTGACAGAAGATGGTTGGGAGGAGCCTGAGCAATGACTTAAGGGCTAAAACAGAACAGAAGGTTCTCCTGTCCTCTATTTTTGGTTTTGTTTGGGGCTTTTTGTCTCTTGGCGCTTTTTGTTTGGTTTTTCAGCTATTAAGTCATTGAGCTCTGACCCTGCAGCAGATACAAAACAGAAAGATGGGAGGTGTTTGTGGCAGCCCAAAAACTTTGTGCATCACCCAGTGCTCCTAACTAACCACATTTCTGTGCTTCCAATGCACCATTCCCAGCTTGAGCTTGGGGATGACCACATTTCATCTCCTCTGCTCCCCAAACCATTCATTAGATTTTATTCCTGCATATTCAGATGTCCCCATGGATTACATGTAAGTTCTGCATCCCAAATCCCCCTCTGCAGCATTTTGGACCAGCAGCACCAGGCTCCCTGCCTCCTTTCCCCAAAGGCACTGAGGAACATTGGCAGTGAGGCTGCTGCAGCCTCACATGACTCTCCTGAGAAACATCAGTGCAGATGGGAATAGATTGAGGGGTAGCCCAGTTTCCAGGGCACACAGGAACCTTTTCTTTATGCTTTCCCTCCTGCCACCCCTCACCCTGAGTCACCAGGAAAGCACAACCAGACTGAGAATTGCAATTTCCTGGTTTGGAAGAGAAAATGCTTTTTGCCCACCCATGTTTTACTTCTGCAAATCAACCTCCCTGCAGCTTCTTTGCTCACCTCTCCTGCTCTGCAGGAAACCACTTCTGCACTGCTGCAAGCCTTGTGCACCCTGGGGCTTGTGGCAAGAGAGACACCAAGAAGTCCCCACTACTGCTCAAGGGCAACCAGGGCTGGGCTAGTGCTTGGAACAGCTGGGCTGCCCAGAAACTTTGAAACAGCATGTTCACACCTCTGGAGCCTCATTCATTGCCAATCAAAGCATCTTTTAAATCAGATGAATTCCTGTTCCTTGTTATACATTTATGGGCTTTTTAGTACAAGAGGTAATTGCCATTTAGTTGTCCAAATTAATACAGTCTCTCCCCAACAGCAGTAGGAAATGGATCCCTACAAATTTATTTTCCTTAAAAAGGCAGGTTGCATTTTTTTTAAACTGTCTGTAAAATGGAACAGACTGTCATTTTCACAGGGGATATTTATTACATCCAGCACTTTCATCTGCCTTTCCAGGGGAGAAATGATAAGGAAGAGCTCTTTGTGCAGCCTTGCTTAGGAGAATGTTTGCATTTTTCACTTATCTCAACCCCTGTTGCCAGCTCTGTGCAAAGCTGTTCTGTCTCTGTGAGGATGAAAACACCCTGCAGAGCTCTCCCACTCTGCCCTGATGCAGTGGTTGTCATACAGAGGTCTCAGGAAATCACCTCCTCAAGGATGCCTCTCCTTCAGCAGCCCTAAACTCAACAGAGCTCTGGCTTTAGCTGTTGTACCATATTCCAGTTTTGATTTAGAGAGGAAATTCCTGCTGCTCTGAGCAGCTCCTGCTTGGTGAAAGGAAGCTCTTTGGAAGCTGACAGTGCAATTTACTCCCTTAAAAAGCACCCCAGGATCTGGCCTGCAATCCTTGCTGGCAGCAGGATTCGTTTTCCACTACAAACTGATATTCCCTGAAAAGGGGTGCCAAATCCTCAACTCATTAGATCAGCATAAAACTCTCAATTGATGGAGACCAGTCATTTCTATCATTTTGGGTGCACCTTGGCTGTCTGGAAAACCAATCCTTTCAAACTTCTCTGCAGGCAACACATTCCAACAGGAAAAAATCTCTCTGAAATTACAACACGCTGTCTAACTCAAAAAACCCCACAAACCCTGAGCTCTTCCATCTTCATTCTTTTCTGAATGTAGAGAAAAGCTTAATGAGATGACAGGAGTCAGAGGTAAATTTTAAAAGCCCACTTTTTTCTTTAATTAGTATTAGATTGAGCCATCAGTGTATCTTGAGATAAAACCTTCTGCTGCCTGTCACTACTCGAAATGGTGGCAGATCTTTCACTGGCACAAACAGGATTTAGGAACACTTTGCAGCCTCCTCTGGGGGGTCCCTGCCTGCAGCCCAAGGCTAAAGGAGCCTTGATTTCCTTCTTGCTCCTCTCCCCTCTGAGTAACCCAAACCCTCTTCTCTCTGCAGACCTGCAAACGGGAAACCCCCCACAAAACCCAGGACACCAAACTAACACAGACCAGCATCTGCTCCTTCTGCCCTCTGGATCTTCTCCTGGGAGCTGTCAGCACAGAAATCCATCTCCTACATTATCCACAATGCCACAGCACCTCACCCCCTCTGCCCTGGTGGGTTTGAGGGGACAGAGGGAGCACAGACACACAGACAAGAGCACTTCCCTGTGAGCTGCAGGGTAAAGCACAGCTCCTTCCAAACCCTGTTCACTGTTCCTCTCACACTTGTTCTGCTGCTACCTCTGATCCACCTATTTCTGCAGGAGTTTGGCCTGAGCAAGGAAAGTGGAATTTGCTTTCTTTCTGAGTGATTTAAAAAAAAAAAAAAAAAAACCTTTGTCACTTGTTTTGGTTAAGCAAGACAAGGTTTAATATGTTGATATTTTGGGGACATATTATAGACTACTGTAAATTCTGTTTTTTCAGATCTGTCTTTCATGTAAATATTTCCTTAGTATACTTGCAATTTAAGACCTGAGACATAAAATAAAGTTATTCTAGTAAGATTCATGACTGTTATTTCTTTCTTTCTTAAGTTTCTAGTCTCAGAAAAGCTAAAATCCTTCAGGAAGATAATAAACAAGGGGTTGAAAAAGTCTTGGCTAAAGGAAAAGCCAGAAATTTATACATCATCCTGAGCTTTAGGGTGCAGACTTCAGCTTCCAGCTTACCAAAGCCTAAAATCATCTAAAGGCACCTTCCCAGGCATTTGCTCATGGGCCCACTAACACTCCCACATCCCAGGAAACTGCCAAGAAAGTTCCTGAGATAAAGAGTCTGCGGGTACTCTGGAATTCTTGTCACAGGGCTGATAAAAACCTGACAAAAAAAAAGAGTAGAAGAAACTCTTTGATAGTCTCCTCTGTAAACAAGATGGGAGGGAGAGAAAAATCAGAGAAAAACAAAAGTTCTTCCAAACTTACTTGTTTGCAAGGATTAAAAACGAACCACAAAAAAATGCAGGACTAGATAAGTGTATCTAAACAATAGCAGGCAAATACTGAATGACAACTCCACAGAACTACACACGTTATGAAGCAAAAACAAAAATGTCCCAACACTGAGGCTTTGAGATCAATTTAAGTATTAGGTGGTCTCTTACTGAATTAGCGTGAGCTAAAAATTTTCACTGAAAAAGCCATAACTCAGAGTGTTTCTGCCAAATGCTGTAGGTCCTTGCTCATATTCTCATATCCACTTTTCACATTTCACATCACACCACGTTCCTGTAGCCTGCAGTGTGCTCCTGATCTGGTACTGACCCCCACACCCAAACACTCTTCCAACAGATGCAGAAATAGAAGCAGGATCTGTTGGCTTTGGGAATTTTTATTTGTTTCAGAGGGGTTCTTTGTTGTCTGTTATTTCAGAATACACCTGATCACTTTTAAACCCAGTGCCAAACTCGGGAGGCTCTGGGATGGCTCCTGCCTCCCTCAACACATCCTCACACTGATCCTCCAAGCCAAACTGCAGGGCACAGCTCACACAGCACCAGTGACTCTCACACATCTCAGCACCCCAGCAGCAGCTTTCCCCACTCACCAGCACTCCTTGATGCCCAGTGATATAAACACAGTTCCTAAATAATTTTCCATAACTCAACTGTCAGTAGCAGCAAAAAGAGCAGCACCTGTATTCTGACAGACCCAGGAATCAAGAGGCTTCTTAAAGAAATTAAACTAAAAACCTTACACAGAAAGATAATCATCAGGAAAGCCTGTGTGTGCAAAATTCCAGGAAATGTCACTCATCCCCCTGTGCCAGTGGTCACAGAGGCAGCAGCAAGGGCCTCTGCACTGGAGCACACAACAAGGTTTGGGGCAGGACAGAGGGAATCTGTGGTGAGACAAAAGAACCACAAGTAGATAAAACAAAGAATAAGCAGATCATAAATTCTGGACTAGAAACTAATTTCTTCCAAAATTGTTTTTTTCCTCAATGTCTTGCCACTGCATTTGCCAAGCATTGTCACTTTACCCAACACAGTCCTGACCCCCCAAAGAGTGGCAAGGCCTCCCAAGCCAAGTGACAAAGATCATCTCAGCTGTGCTGCACTGTCCCCAGGGACATCCAGGAGAAGATGGCTGGGTCATCTCAGGCTCTGAATAGCAGCCCTGATAGCAATTGAATCAAACTCAGCAGCACCTGGTTTCTGACAGACCAGGGAAGAAAAGGAGCTTCTTTGCAAAGGTATAACAACAAAAACCCTCACACAGAAAAGCAATCAACAGCAAAGTCAAGAAGAAAGACATCAATCAAACACCAGCCCAGTCCCTTGCACTCTGGTGAAATGCTTCTTGCATGCAAAGGTCCAGGAAGCACCACCCATCCCCATGTGCTAGTGGTCACCTGGAGGCAGCAGCAAGGGCCCTCTCTGGTGAGGCATAAAAGGGTTTTTTGAAGAGCAGAAGCCACTGTGGTTAAAGAAGAGAACCACGAGATCTAAAACAAAGAAAGGGCAAAACACTCACTTGTGCAAGGGGCAGTTCTCAACAGGTTTCAGTTCCTAGACCAACTACTTGGCATGAAAAGGCTTTTGCTGAACAATAGCAATGAAGAACCCAACAAAGAAGCAGTGCAATGAGAACAACGGAGAAGAAGCCATCTGTGTGCCAGAAACCTGTGCTTGCTGATAAACAATACATGTGGATCTTCACCATGAGCCCCTGTGTCACTGTGGGCTCTGCCATGCACATGGCACTCCATGAATGTGCTCAAGAGGAAGAGGCAGAATCCCTGCCAAGAAAAGCAAAGTGTGCAAAGTGTGGCATCAAAACCATGGGACTCATCCATAACTTCTACAGAGCTGGAACTGCTGTGGATCCCCAGCTGGCTGTGGTGGCTGATCCTACCTCAGCCAAGAGCAGCATCACTCTGGATCTTTAGGGAAGTCATCCAGGAGAAAGCTTTGAGGCACCATTAAGAACTGATAAGGATATATTAGCCCAAGCTGTGGACAAAAAGCAGATTTCTTTGGGAATCTTTATTTTCTCATTACGGCACAGACACTGAGCATCACCTCTGTACCCAAGAGGGTCCTGATGACATCACATCCTCCCCAAAAAGCGACACAGCCTCCCAAGAGAAGGGACACAGATCATCTCAGCTTGCTGCAGGCACAGACACCCCAGCAGAAGATGGACACGTCTCCTGCCCTGCTCCTGCTGCTCACCCTGGGATTCTGTGAGTACGGACAGGGCTGTGCAGCCCTTCACTGGGAGGGGCAAGCAAAACCCTTCCACTGAATCCAATCCTTGGACTAACTAGTTAAAGAGGAGCAAAAAAATCAAACTAAAACTGCTGACATTGAGGTGTGCTCAGTAAGTTTGGAAGGAAAGGTGGCATCACCTCAGCCAGCAAAGGGCAGCTGGAGGGGTGGCTGCAGCACCTGCACTGGGAAGGGAGATTGCTCTGATGGGTGGTTCTGGAGGGGAGGGAGAAGGGTGGAAGAAAGGGGCTTGGCAGGACGTGCAAAGGGAGTCACTTGAGAGAAGCTGGGAAGCTGGAATGTCCCTGAGAAGGCACTGGAAGGGCAGCACCATCTTTAAAGCCTGGGTGGCTGATTGCTGAGCACCCTCCATGCACCATCCCAGCAAGGACTCCATGGAAACCTTCACATCATCCTGACAGCAAGGCCCTCCCTCTCCATTTGTACTTCCAGCCCATGGACAGGGAGGGAGGGTTCCTCAGAGAGCCCTTTGGCTCTTCCCAAGTGGGTCCAGCAAGGATTTCTCTCCTGCAGGCTGCCCTGGGATTTATGGCCAGTCACTTCAGATAAAGGTCAGGTCTCCCAAGGACATCTGCCAGCTCCAGGTGGGACAGAAGTTGGAGCTGGAATGTCACACTGACAGGGACAGCGGCGCATCCTGGATCCGCCGGGACAAGAGTGGAACCCTTCACTTCATTGTCTTCATCAGCTCCACGTCCAGGATCACATTTAGGAATCAGGAAACAGCCAAACGCTTTGAGGCAAGCAAATACCACACAACCTATAATTTGGCAGTGAAATCTTTCACACCACAGGACGAGGGCAACTATTTCTGTGTGATGAATTACAACCAAATGCTGTACTTCAGCCCTGGCCAGCCTGCCTTCTTACCAGGTCAGTAACACCTCCACCCATCCTCACTCAGCCCTGCCAAAACACCCAGCACCTCCTGCCTGCGCCCTTTGTAACCATCCCTTTTTAGCCATCACCCCCACAAACCCCATTGCCCTGCCTGCTTGCCCAAGGCACCCTGTGACCAACCCACTGCTCCTCCTGCCAGAGCCTCCCTGCTTCCCACATCTCCTCCTGGGACTGCTCCTGCCCAAAGGCAAACACGACTGGGCAGACCCAGCATCATCTTCCCATCCCCACTCCCCCACCCATGGCTCTGAAGGGAGAAGATTAAAGCACAATCCACCACCACCCCCTCCCTCCTCAGCACACACAGCTCCCAAAAGTACAACCAAGCTCAGGGGGCTCAGGTTTTGTGGGGATGGTGTCAGAGTGTGAGAAATCAGGAGGCTGCAGCTCCCTCTTGGCTCTTGGGACACCCTCCTTGGGGGAGTCCCATGAAGTTCTCCTGGAGCTGAACTCAGGAGCAGCTGTGCCCTGGCAGGGTAAGAGAGAAGAATGGCAGGAGAGATTTCTGTTGTTGTATTTCCCTGCATGCTGAATTCATCCATTTCACTTACAGCCACCACAGTGGCACCCACCACGTGTGAGCCCACTACCAAGCATGGTACTACTGAGGACTCCAGCCTCAAGACTCCAGATCCAGGTAACCTGAATGGAGGGAGGGAGGGGGGAAGGGCTGGACTCTGGTCCACTGATACCAAGGGACATCCTGCAGAGATTTTGGGATGGGGCAAGAGTGATAATCCATATAGCTTTAGCAGAGGGCTTGAAGGATTAAATTTCATCATTTCATCCCCCATAGGAAAGGCTAAGGATGATGTAAAAAGCATAAGCCTATCCCATGTGCCTGGCATGCCAGGAACAGAGGGAGGGAAGGTACAGCCTCAGGGCCCAGGTCTGCTTTCAGCCTCATCAGAGGACACAGGAAAACTTTCAGCCCATGTCCTCTCTCCAGTTGCCAGGAAAATGCTGACAGCAGTAGAACATCACTGCAGGCCCAGGGGAAGCTCTCTGCCTCAGGCACACCAGGCAGGGCAAGGGAAGCTCCCTTGGCCCTGAACTGGCTGTAACACCAGCTCTGAGCACATGGTGGACCTTTTCTCTATCCCTGCAGGCAGCAGAATGCAGGAAAACCTGGAACACTTCTGCCTTGTCTTCCTCTGGATGCCCCTGGCAGGCCTCTGTCTCCTGCTCCTCCAGCTCCTGGCCACCACCCTGGTGCTGCGCCGGCGCCAGGCTCACCACGACCCCCTCTAGGTGCTCCTCTGGCCTGAGCTCACCACCCTGCCCCTCGGGGAGAGGGGTGTTCTGGCTGCTTTGAGATAACCAGGACACAGGGCAAGAGAAGGATCCCTGTTACAGACACTGCCTGGATATCTTCCAACAAAACATCTTCACAGTTTCAGAGTGACCCTCCCCTCCCACTCCAGCACTTTCCAATGATTTTGTACAGAGAAGGTGCAGTGATCCAATTGCAGCATCAGGAGTTCTTTCCCAACAAAAGGCCATGTGCTATGCATGGGAAGCACTGCCTTGAAAATGTATCTTCTCTATTCCATGTCATTGAATGTGGCATGTGACACACACCAAAATTAAATGTATGAACATTGAACAGAAAGCTGTTCAGAAAACGGAGCAAAAACATTCTTCTGTACTGCAATTCCCATAAGCTTTGTTATTCTTCCAAATTAAACTACTATGTCCTGACCCAGAGATTATTTATTTATTTGCTGTTCTGCTGCTGGGGAGCCTACAGAGGACAACCCTGTGTGGAGAAACAGGACATGGCTATTTAAATTCAAAAATGCATTTCAATGAGATTAACACATGTACAACAAAGTCCTCACTACTGTATGAAATCCTAATGTAGGATAAACAGAGAAAAATAAAATCCCAAACAATAAAAAAGACATATATTTGGGCATTATTACCTGACATTACTAATAGTGATGCTCCACTGTGCAGTGCTGCACTAAGACCCCAGTCCTGAAGCAATATTGATCCAGACAAGATTGATGCAGTGAAGAACTGGGAGTAGGAAATCTTTGGGTTTGGGTTTTTTCGTCATTTTGTCAGGTTTGCTTGTTGGTGCTTTTTCTGCAGTCTTTCATTTGCACAGGAAATCAAAAGAATTCTAAAAACGAATTACAACACTGACAGTGGTAACTACCCCCTGAACACAGCTCCAAATCTACTGCACAATGGAATCTTCCCATTTTTAACCTCTAGTACCACTGTAACAGGTATCATGAGTTAGCATAAGCCTATAAGCAAAGGGAGTTGAAATGCAAATCCAGCTTTCCACCTGTGGATTGTCTGTGAGATCCTACATGTTTGTGGACTGCTGTCCATTCCAAGATACCTGGGAGGTAAAACTTGTCCTTCTGTCTCTTCTTACACAAGGTTTTCTGTCCCTGAGCTCCTTAAATTTTAGTATGTTTTACAAATACACCCAATCCACTGCACTGAACAGCTCTGATTCCACCTTTGCCGCAAAAGCAGCACAATGCTCTCTGCAGCAGGTCAGAAGGCTGAGAGAACCAGAACAGCTTGGGGTGAGCACCAAAACAAACCCTTTTGTAGTCACTGCCCCAGTTTCACACTGAATACCCCAAAAATGACCGACTTCACCACAGAACCCTCCAGCAGAGGCAGTGACCCAGCACAGCTCCCCAAAGCAACAATGACTTTTCTTTACCAGCTCTTCCCTCCACACAGCCCTTTGATCAGTCTGTTCCAGCCCAGATCAGCTGCACCCAGCTCTGCACCTTAGATTTAAACCTATGGCTCAAAAGAATCTGTAAAGTTTTCCACCAACAGGTAGAGCTGAGGAACAATATTCTTTACATTCCACTTACAATCTGGATTTTCTTTAGAAAACCTTTGCACCCCTACTAATAAGGTACCAGTAGAAGGCAAAACCAAAAACACATCTTTTGCACTAAAATGTGAAGAAGCAATTGCAAATATCAGTGCAGCAGTGAAAAGTGCCAAGAGCAACTCCTGTAAGCCCTGCACGCTTACACCTCTAGCAAATCACTTAAGTTCAGGGCAAACTGGCTGGGTTTGTGGTCGAGTGGCAATGTCTGGGCAAGGAGCCTGCAGTGCTGCTTACACTAATAAAAAGAGGAGGAGGAGCTGAGCTGGAGTGCAGAGAAGCAGCTCAAGGGTGCTCGTTTGTGCAAGCAGGAAGCTGTTGCTGGACAGGCCCTACAGATGTGACAGGTTTTGGTTACAGCACATGGAAGAGCTTCTAGCCCCACAGTGAGCTGACTGAGCAGGGTGCACAGGCAAAGGCTGGAAGCTGTTACAGGCTGACACAGGGCAAACGAGCCTGGCACAGAGAATGACTTCCAAAGAGGAGAAGAAGGAATGAATTTGTTCAGAGGGCGATTGTCACCTAATTGCACACTTGCTCTAAGATAATAATGGAATAGCTGGTAACTGCTACAATCTGCTAAGTAACAGTTGGCTTTCACTGTTTTGTATTTGCTTTTACCAATTATAATAAACTGTAACTTCTGTAGATACAGTGCAAAGTCTAATTGCTTTTGTGGACAGTATAACTAAAATTGTGCAAGAAGCAAGGTTACCACAAGATGTAAAACATATATCACAAGATAGGACTGCTCTTGCAAAATGCATAACCAAGACAGCACAGGCAGAGAACACAGTAACATAAAAGGAGAATACCAAGTCTGAGGAGGAATCAGAAGAGCACCCTGGACTGCCTCCCTGACACACCCTCCGAGACTGCAGCTCTGGACTGAGGCAATGCTCTGGCAACCTGAGGCAGAATTGTGGTAAACAGGCTCCAAAAATGTGCAGCCATTAGGGAAAGTAATGCAACTGCAACAGTATGAAGGACTGCTTGCTAAAGAATTGGGTGTGCCTCTGGCTGTTGCCAACCTCCAGCACTGTCAGTTTTGCTTTGTTGATCAGTCCCTTATTACCCCTTATAAAACTCCTTAAATTTTGAGGAGTGGGCTTTGTTTCTCACACTGGTGTGATCCAAAACACCAGTTCCTAAATACAGGCCCAGTAGGACTCAGTAAGAGCTTACAGGAGGCTGTAAACAACTCCAGCTCCTGTACTTCTCTACAGGACTGCTAACTTAATGCAAACTTGAAGTCATAAAGAAAGAAAGTCACTCTCGTTTCACACATGTACATTTTTGCAAACAACTCTTCCTTTTTACATATTTAGAGACCTGAAATAAATTCACAGCAGTGATGTAACACCACATTACAGCTTTACTCACTATAAATCATTGCTGACAGACTTTTTTTCAATCTCCTGTTCCAAAAGCTTCTCTCCCTACACTTCAGTCTCCCACTCACAAAAGGAAAGGAGCAAGGGTTGGGATGGATTAAGGACCATGTTATCCCTCCCTGCCGAAGAGACAAATCAACCTTTGAAGTGATAAGCACAGAAAGAAAAACTGTATCTTGCAGTGGGCAAACAAACCTCACAAGGAAAATCTAACCCAAACTTACTGCCTTTAACTTGGCAAGTTGGCTCTGAGTGATAAATAACTTCAACCTTGAATTTTAGCAGCAGCCATCCTGTAAAGTGTCAAGAAGAATGATTCAAAGCAACAAGATGGAGACAGGTCTAAGCTAACAGAGATCAGAAGCTCTGACTCATTACTGGTAACACACAGATCCACTTCAGCTTCTCCACACATTAATTAACGTCACAGAGAGGAGACTGAAATCAACAGTGCTTCCATAGAGGAACACTGCTTTTAGGAGGGAAGATTGTAAATTCACCCATGCCTAGTTGCAATGTGCAGTGCTGAGGTCACAGCAGGAAAATACGTAATATACGTAATTTAAAAATACTTCAGAGAGTAGACAAACCTCCAGAGTACTAACAGGAGGTGAGGACTGGAACTTTGTGTAAATGACAACCAAAAATGAACAATTCCTTTGAAGTTTAAAAAGGCTATATGCTACTTTCCTACTCTTTTGAAGTTTTGATCATGCTTTATAACACAAGTCAGACCTGAAACACCACAAGAACACATTGCAATACATTTCCTATTTAAGGCATTTACAAAAATTTAAGTTCAACTCTATTAATAGATGTTGAACTGACACTATGAACAAGCTGCTGCTATGAAAATCAAGTTTATAAACATCCATTACTTTCAGAGCATCCATAAGTTAAACATGGTTAAAAAATTCTTGACTTGATGCCCATCCACAGCACTAATAGGTGCACTTGCTCAGAGCTACTGCTCAGACAGTTTGCAAAGAGAAGCACCAGTTGCAGGCCCAGCACAGTCCAAGGAGTGACAGGGTGATCTGGATACAGATGCAAGCACACTGTCTTTACTCCCACCATGCAGCTCTAAAAGGCACTTGGGACACACAGGGAGACTCCAGGGAGTAATTTAAGCCTTCACAATCTAGTCCAAAAGTGTAATGGAAACACAGCTCAGATATCACTCAGATACTTCAAAATCAAATACTTTTTTTACAGTGGATATTCCCAGCCCGTCAGGGACAATGCACACATAGCAGATGCCAACTATACTTAAAAGTATGGAAACCACAGTTTCATTCACTTTTCTCCTGCAAGCATGTTCTCCAGTTACCAGAAGCATAGCAGGCAGTATCAGGACAGAACACCCATCACTTCACTGGGGAAACTGGATTATTTGTGCCACCCAAACTGCAGAACTGCTCCCCAAACGGCCACCACAGCCTCCCGTTCTGGTGAGCACGCATGCTCCCAGTACTGAACCGTGAGCATCATCTGGTGGTGGCGCTGCACAACTGCAAGGATTTTTAATTCAATGTACAGGCAGATAGGGAAAGAATGGCAATGATCTAGTGAAAACCGTTTTTGAATTAGCTATGGATCCATAACATGCACTAGTTGATATTTACTTGATATTCAATAACCAAGGTGAATTTGTACCCTATTTCCATTTAATAACTGTTCCATCCCTGGGCTTTAAGCTATGAACATTTACTGGTGTTCACACCAGTGCTAAAATACCATCAGTGTAACAGAGAAAGATGCAGCACTCGTACTCCAGGCTGGTTGTGTGGGGGTTTGTTATTATTGGTTGGGTTCGTGGGGTTTAATTACTTCATATGCCATTTCATATAGATCCAAAGCATTAAGCAGTTCCAGTCAAAAGAAAATATTAAAAGCAATTTCAGCAAGACTAGGAAACCTACATGGAAAATAATATCCTCACCCGTTTATTGTTGATTTTACCACTTGGTAACGCGGCTGTTTGGAACTCAGTGTGAATACAATGTAAGTTTTGCAGAAAATCACACACCTGTATTTTTTCACATGTATCAAACACATCTGAAGTTTAAAATTTGTGTGCCTTGACTCGCTCCTCATTTATAATGTCTCTGTAGGTTTGTCCATTGTCACTGATCCCATAAGAGTCCGACTCAGTCTCTCCAGTCAGGTGACAGACAAATTCAAAAGGTGTAGATTTCCCAAAGACGGTCTTCTCTGTAGTGCATTGTGCTAGTGCATTCAACCAGTGTGTCAGTGTTCAACCAGACAAGCTTGGGGTTGGTTGGTTGTTTTTTTTTTAACTACACAATACAGAAATATAATTTTACATGTAGCTTTGCATGCCTTATGGCTGCTTGCCCTACTATAGGACAGTGCAATAAATACAAATATATGCACACTAAAAAAGATTTAACTGCCGTGATCTACGTCTCCTTTATGAGTACAAATTTACCTAGTCAACAATATGACAAATTTAGCAGAGAAAGTGGCAATGGCAGTAATATTCTACTACAAAAACAAGGCTAGAAGCAAAGTGTTCTCAAGCTACAGAAAACTTGCTACCTCCTAATATATGATGTAGGGCCCAGTTCTGCCAAGTGCAGTCATGATCAGTAGATTGCATCAGAACATGCTTTTCCCCCATTTAACAATGAATACTTCTACAATTTATTTGGTTTTGATAACTGTTTATAAATAGCACACTATAATGACTATTAAACTATACAGCAACATGACATTTATAGCCTAATCCTGAATACAAAGTTCAAAGAACATGACTACAAAGGCCAGAGAGCAAATGTCATCGACTAAAAGCATTTCCACTTCAGAATTTATTGAATGTCCTCTTACACAAACACTTCTCGATCGTGAATCCAGAGGAACAGGATTTCCTATTCCCTCTCTGCCCCAGTAGTAGTTTAGCCACACATCACCCTTACAAATTAGTGATGGATTTCAACAGGTAGCCCCTTGGGGCTATATATTTTATATACTTTATATATATGCACATTTACTTTGAATTCTATGTAAAAGTTGAAAAAATGTTTGAAAGAAAAACTCAGAATATATCACAGCATTTTCAGCGAAAAAAATACAAATTAGTTTTATAACGACTATTCAATTTATCAAACTTTTTTTTCTGAAGTATTTACCTTTAATTATGTACACATTACAGGAAATAAAACTTTGTCCACAAACATTCTCTAAGATGACAGTTATCAATAAAATGATAGAATAATAGCAGGAAGAATATTAAACAAATGGGGGTGATCAATTTCTGCTTTTAAAAAGTAAAAAGTCACCATATAATTAAGTACAAAAACCTGCATTGAATGACAACTGCTGGTGTAGTAACTTGATCAGGTATGGAGACCAAGAGTATAGTAAAGCCCTATGGTAATAGTATTTCTGTAGCATTTCCACTTGGTATGTATATACTAAATGTTGGCAAAGTTTCTGTAGCATTAGCTTATACAAACATAGGAGTCCTCAGTCTGCTGCATAAAAGGGAACAAGAGTGTTTTAATTCTCCTGAAATGCACCTGAAATCCAGAGTGTCACTTACAAACTGCATAATGAAACTTTTCTTCAGAAAAATATCTGTTTGGCATCTCCAGGGCTCTGTTCCATTGGACAATAGGGGCATTTTAATCTGGGGACAAAGACAATGTGTTAGAACTGGGGCAATGTGTCACAACAGAGCATTAGAGGTACTGAGTTTTCCCCCTATAGTAGGAAACAGCTGCACTTTTAAACCCCAACACTTTACTTGACTCCACTAAAAGTCACCTCTAACTGAGAGAGAACTTACCATGCTTTTCCTTCTAGTTATAGTCTCACCTTTCATCCACAAGCCCCTGAATTACTAGATTATCATAAAGAGTAATTTCGCTGTAGTTATTACTTCTACTTCTGGATTTGCTTATTGCATTTTAGAATCACAGAATAGTTTGGGTTGGAAGGGACCTTAAGGACCATCTCATTCCAACCCTGCTTCCATGGGCAGGGACATTTTCCACCAGACCAGGGTGCCTGGAGCCCCATGCAGCCTGGCCTTGCAGTAATTTTAAATCAGCTGGTAGCTTTCACTGTAGCTTTCTCAATATCCAGTTCATTTTAGTGTCTGGTTCCCAAAATACTCTGATTTTCCAATCCACTTAGATCAGCTCCTGCAGGCTATGACCAAAAGGTCAGCCTGGTCTCCACTCATACAATCTCACCTACCTACAATATTTCTTCTTTTTGAAAAAATCGATTCTTTTTAGAAGCATTGACCCCTTTTGCCCCCATCTCCTATGTTTGGGCATTTTACCTTCTTCCCCCACCCACCCCTCCAGAGTTGATATTGTCAGAGCTGTGCTGTCAGTCAAACTGATCAATGAAAGCACCAGGAATGAGTGAACATGGACAGGAATGATATAGCAGCAAGTTTACTGCTTAAAATGGCTAAAGTCACCCACAAAGGCATCCCTTAAGGCTTTTCTAACAGGGAACAGAATGCAAACATCACTTGACATTTCCATTCATAGCCTCACTTATTTTCACACTGGATTTCCCAGAATGACTTACAGCTCTAAATTAAGCTGACAGCCTCCACAGAAGCTGTATATATTCAATCCAAATAACCACTGTTCTTCCTCAAGAAAATCTGTATAGATTTCTCTCTCCCATTTCCTGCTTCCCAAAAGCCTGAAGCACCCACAGATATCTAAGGAGATAGATATCTATCCACAGTTATAATTCCTCTCCTTGCTCAATTACTAAGCCATATTTCCCCCAGAGGTTTTATTTTGTTTTTAAAGAGATTTTTCATGCTTTACTAACCTTGCTCCCAAGGAAAAACTGTGTGTGTAAAGCCTTCCAGTTTGAATTTAAGACAACACAATGGTGGTTACAATGTGAAAAATTACTCTGCTCACTGCATTCCTTCATGCAAGCTCACTTCCAGCAACATCAGAGGGTTTATTATGCTTCTCTCCAGTGCATCAACCCAGCTTATCTAGTTTTCAAGCCATTCTCCAAGATTAACAAGCTTCCACCTATCACATAATTATGTCCTCAGTTTTCCCAAAATACATTATTCTAGTCTTAAGATGTGTCCTTGTCTGTACATTGTTTGAAATAAAAGAATGGTACTTACTTGCTGCCATTAAACATTTTATTCAAAGCATCTCTGGATATAATATGACCACAGACTAATTTCATAGGTGGATTATTATCTGTTGTTTGCTGACGAAGAATGGGACAGGCAAATATTGAATGATACCAGCACTTTTTACCGAGGTCCACTTCAATCTGTGAAAGAAAGTAACACAAAAATTTATCTTGGGAAATTACATTTCCAGATAATTATCCCCTCAGGTCATGGCCCTTACTTAACAGATTTCACAAAATTCAGCTGTGAAAGCAATAAAATCCATCGTGTGGATGCCTGACAATTCCCCAGCCAAAAATTGTCATTTTAAAATAGTGATTTATGTTGGGGAATAATAACAAAACAGCATATTCTTCCAAGGTACAAGTGCAAATTTTGTTGCAGATCTATGCCCTGGCAGGAAAACTGTACTGGTGACCCAACAACATTTTCTGGAAACCATTGGCTAGAAATAAAAAGTAGTTTATAGATGTCATTTTACAGGGAAATTAAAAAAGAAAAAACCCTTGGATTGACTATATTCATGTTTTACAGCTTCTTGAAAGGCTCTGCCAACAGCTTCATGTCATGTGAATAATGAAGTAT
Source organism: Muscicapa striata striata (assembly GCA_030060385.1). Lineage (NCBI taxonomy): Eukaryota > Metazoa > Chordata > Aves > Passeriformes > Muscicapidae > Muscicapa > Muscicapa striata. The sequence goes on along the minus strand of JAREIS010000045.1, from coordinate 415,218 downwards.
ATCACAATCACTAATTTTCAGTACAAACACAGAAAATACTTGTGCAGCACAACTCTTGCCATGAGGACAAAATTATTTCAGAAAGGGACGTATAACAGAGAGTAACAGGTTTGTGACTTCAGTAATTAACTGACAACTACAAAAACCACACCGTGTGTACCTAAAGCACCTGCTCTGACCAGTCCTCTGTTCCAAACGTTTGACCTTCAACAAAACCTGACAATGTGACCTTTTCATGCTACTTAATCTGCCTTTGCACAATGAATATAAGGTTTCCACCCCCACAATGCCTTAGTAGAACACTAGAGACCCTTCAGTTTAGAAAATGCAAGGAAGACACACGTGTATTATTAACCAATTTGCCTCAGACAGCAATCTTTTTCCAAATGCTCCCTAGCTATTCATTCCTGGCTGGACAGCAAGGCAGGAATCTGTCTCACTCTGAGGTTACACTCTCAGAAAACACAGCTGGGAGAAAACTCAGCACTCATCCAGACTCTATAAATGAATCTCTTCCAGCTGCAGTCGAAGAGGCTAACTCAGTTCACGCCCAGTTTGCACTAAATAAGTTTCCTTTCCAAATCAGGAGCAGGTCACTGGAGAGCTGCACACGCTTGGTAAGAGCTATAAAGGGAAACTGGGGTTTCATAACAACTGAACTTCATTTCAACTGATATAAATGAGATGTGCTGGAAGCATAATGCACTGGGCCCCAATTCCCGTGTCCCCAGATGCAGCACTATTCTTTCATCTCCTGTCTGCTTGATAAAGAGCCACTGCAAAGCAAGCCCTGGACTGAGCTCAAGCCTAGCTAGGGGAAGTTAATGTTTCTCTGTGGAATCCATTTTCTTTCCAGTTATAGAGAGACATTTCTGGGTAAGTGGGAAGTGAGAGCATCAGTTTCTTTAAGGTCATTTATCAAAGACCTTTTCAATACAAAAGGGGGTAACAAATGAAAGGGGTAGCAACAAGCAAAACCTTGGACAAAAAGAATGGAGATAATAACAAGAAACAGCCTTGACAGATCATCAAGAAACTGCAACCAAACCTGGACTTTGCAACAGACAAATCTAAACCTGAGGGTCTCTGAGGAAAAGGGGATCAGTAGAACTGTATAAACTGTAGGAGGAAAGACACTGCTGTGGAACAGCTGGAAAAGGGTGTAAAAGGGGCTAGGAGGGCCATGCTGAATTGAGGATCCACAAGCATCTGTCTGCCTGTGAATCTGGGTGATTCACCACTGCCTTCACTGGTGAATGTCAAATCACTTCAAGCCAAGGGATTTTGGCTGTCTGTACTTGTGTTTTAGGTGAGTCCTGTATGGGAGTTGCTGAGGGCAGTGCTGTGTCTGGGGCAGCCTGTGTGGCTGGCTGGGTCAGTGTCTGGGTGTGTGGGGCTGTCTGTGAGCCCCAGGGCCCTGTGCAGCAGAGAGCCCCAAGCCTCAGAGCTGCTGGAGGCGGTGGCCATGTAAAACATCCCATAACATGTGGCACAAAAGAAACCTGAAAACAGTATTTGGTATTAGAAATCTGCCCCAGGGGCAGCTCAGCACCCACTCACCGGGAGTTCATCCTTCTGGTTCCAAACCCCTGTGCACTGCCTTTGCTCAATAACTGCCTTGATATTGATTAGAGCTGGTAGTGCTACACAACCTGCTGAAAAACTGCAGAAAAAGGACATGTTAATATAAGGTGCATGTTAGGAAACCAACACTTTTCACACTTCTATTTTAAAGGTTAACTAGGACATAAGGTTTTTGTATTTTTTCATTTACATCTTGTTACACTTGGAAGGAGCTTAAAAGTACAGACAAGCAAGAGTTTGGGGGCAGGTTATCAGTTATCCATGTATTTTAGGCTGAGGCCCTCAGATACTACATTTTGGACAGAAAACAACAGTTAATCCCTCCTCTGAGATTCATAATTAATTGATTTCTTCTACCACCTACTTTGATTTTGAGTGGTACAGGAGGAAGACATCACATTAGTTTATACAGGAGGTTGCTCTCAGCTATGGTGGAGTACGTGCAACCTAAGAGTTTCCATGTAATCCACAAGAACACACAACCCATAATCCTTTAATAACACATAATTACCATGTAAAGAAACATGTCTTTCCACCTTCATCTTAAACCAAGAAAAGAAATGCAGAAAAAGCAGATAGGTAAGGAAAGGAAGGAAACCAGGGCCTGTGACAAGAACGGCAGTAAAAACTGCCCAAAGTCTCTGTCTCAACAAACAGTTCAGCCTCCTCTGGGATTTACCCACTAGCAGAACTTAGCACATTATTTGGAAATATTTCAGTATTTTACAAAAGAAAGCATGACACAGTTTTCACAAATTATCAGATGATTTGATGGATTTAAGTCTAATGACAGTACTGAAGTCACCAGCAACAGAAACAGGATTTGAACTTTCTACCAGTCTGCTCTGTTTGTTTGGCAGATTATTTTACTATTTATGCAAGTTTTATTGTCTACATAAGTCATGCCCTTCCTCTACATGAAACCTGTGGATACTTTGCCTAAGCTAAATGTGTGTGTATATATATATATACACACACAAATTGTATCTCTCCCCTCCAACTGGCCATTTTAACCCTTACACTTTGCTTTTTTGTTAATTCAGCCCTGAGTGTAACATGGAACTTGTGTTAATCCTGTGAAAAGTCTAACAAATAGTATTCATGTGAAAACATCTCTGAAGAGCCCTTTCAGAATAAAAAACCCAAGTAAATAGTAAATTCAAATTCCTGTAGTCCTTCAAGACCCCTATCCACAACCTCCACAACACGAAAGTTTTTCCACTGTCCCAACATAATAACTCAGGCCATGAGGCCTGTACAGGATTAGATAAATATTGGAGAAGCCAATCAGCATTAAAAAGTGCCTGCTACTCATGTTCCAGAAAGCAAAATATTTTACAGCAGGATTTCCCTTCAAGCTTGTTTAATTCCGGAAGGATCTGCAGCACTCCCAAGGTCACACCAGTTTAGAACAGTCTTATTATGACAAAAGCATCGATACCACCTTACAGTAAACACATTTCAGCACAATCAATTCCACAACAGGAGCAGAGCAAATGTCCAACCAGACCAAACATCAGTAACAGGGATTTTCCACTTCACCAAAAAATCTCTTGGCCATTTGATCTGAAAACTGCATTGCAGCATCAGTGCATGAGCAATGGAAATCTAAAGGACTGCTATTTATTTGAATTAAACAAGAGGAAGATAAAAGCCAAAACCCAGAGATTTAAGCTCTAAATACCTATAAAACACACCAAATAGAACTTGAAAGTTTATTGTCTGAAGTGCTCCCTTTGTTGTTTCTGTTGTATTTTCTGACTGAGGTACAAACAGGAAAAGTAGAAGGCTTGACAATGTGAGAGCTCCAAATCAAGCATAGAGGTCTAACAATAGTGAATGGAAACAGTAAAAAGAAAAATAAAGCCAAAACAAACAAACCAAAAAAAGAGGAAGTGAAGCTTCTGTTAAGTACCAAATCCAGCCTAGAAAGACACATATAATTTATTTTCCATTTAACATTTTAAATTAAAATTAAAACATCAGGGGAGTGTACTAGGGGAATTGACATGCAAAGGCTAAATAGCAGCTAATCTGTTTTATCTTCAAAGAAACTAGAAGGAGATTAGGTTGGGTTTTCTTCATATTTCCAACAGCCTCCTACAGAATTGCATTTTGTCAGATTAGCTACTGAGCTTAAAAGTGCCTCCTTCTTTGCAAATGAGGCCCAGCAGACAATTTGGAAATCTTAGCAACTGAAACCGCAACATAACTGTTAAGCATTCTTCTAAGAAGACCACCAGTAATGTGTGGATTAAAAACCAAAATAATCAAATGCTGATGGAATTATGGCCACATTTTCAGGGTTATTTTTCAGCTGAACAGCAGGGACAGTTGTCACACATTTCCTGTGGGAATAACTGGCCGATTGCCATCCTCACCTTTCACAGTTATGTCTAAACTGTAGAAGATAAATTTCATCCAGGAATGCTTCCTCTTGAGCTGCAGTGGTGCAGGGTAAAGCCCAGCACACAGGAACCTGTTTTTAATCTCGGCAGATCTTGTTAATTATAACTATACTCTGTATTTAATGCAAGCTAGATGAAACTATTCAAAAGTAATTTCTTTTGTCCTCGACACAAAACAGGAACCAAAAAAAAGGTCTCAAAAAAGCAAGAGAAAAGCAGCATACCTAACACTGAGAGGAGATTCAACTGAGAGGCCCAGGAGAGCACAGGCATCCCTTGTGAAGATGTCACAGATGTCAGCCCACTGGTTTGCATCCAACAGGTGAACGTACGGGGAGTTCTCAATGCCTTGCCGCAGGTACACCAGGCTGCCCATCAGAACTTGGATATCTGGGAGGGACCAGGAACACCAGAGTTTGTACAACAAACCAAACACTGTGTCTCCAGCCGGAGCTTTTACATGGAAAAACATCCTCACCTCCACAAAAATCAATTACAGCCATGACAGCCAGGAGAGCTCCACTCCTGCTACTTTTTTGGCTGGGGAGCTGCCAGGGTGTTCTGCCTGGGAATTTGCTTCTAGCAGTTTTACTTTTTTTTTTTAAGCTTTGTGGCACACACAATACCCTAAAAAATAGGCTTTGTTCAATTCAGCTTGAGATGGTTCATTTAACTCACATGTTCTCCATTTTTCAAAAGTTTAATTTCTCTTTGTATTACCCCACGCAGCAGAAAATAGCAGATGACTATTCCAGGAACATTCCTCTGCATTTTTAGCACTTTACTCTGGCAGCAGGCCTATTCTAGATGCAATCTACATTTTATTTAAAGAGTCAAAACCCCTAAATTTAAGCAAATGTGCAAACATCTAGATATTCTTTTTAAGCCCTCTTACAAAAGAAAAAATAAGGTAATTCTGATTGTAAGTATTTTTGTTTTACATGATAAATCCAAAAAGCAGCAGCTTTTAACAAACAGAAAATAACAGAGCAAAACACGTTTGGAACATGATTTATGTTTTATTACAAGGTGCCATATCCCAATGCTTTAAACCCCCTTAATGTGACCAGAAGTTTACCTTTCTGATGATTTAGGGCAAATGGCTGGAAGTTTTTTGCATACTGAAGTGCTTCTCTTTGATTTGCTGTTCCACCCATCAATAAACTAATGAAATATAATCTGTGCAGTTTAAATTCCAATGAACTGTTCTGTGCCATGAGCATCTCTCTGTTGGATACAGCCCACCTGCAAGAGAGGAGGTACAATGGGACGTGACATGGGAGTAATTAAGTGTCAGCCCACACCACATGAAATCATTGCAATTATCTATTATCTACCATCTATTTCAAGGAAAGTGTGACTGTTCCCTGAACTTCTGAGAGCCTCTACAGAGCACAGAAAATGGCAAGGCCCTTCACAAGTAATGGAGCTGCACAGGGTGCATAAAATGTGGATGATGTTAATTCTGGAGCTGATGTAAAGGTTAAGCACTGCAAAATTCAACATTCACTGGCTCAAAGACAAGACTAAATTAGGCACAATATAAGGCAGAAATAGCTCAAGTCTATTGTATTTCAATTAATAGCACTCTGAATCTTAACAATTACTGACAGTTCTTCAGCTGCATGTCAAGAAGTTTGACCAAGAACATTTCCCAACATCCTCATTCACCAAACATGTTGTTCAAGCCACTGTTTGTGTGTGGATCTGTTGCCCTGGAGAGGGGAATTGCATCTATGGGACCTCAAAGACAGAGATTATCAAGATCTCACAGTGGGGGAAGGGAAATCAGTTAAATATCATACTTTACCCTGCTTAAACTTTGCTTTCTGTGTTATTTTCAACTTGGACAATAAAAATATTTCTCATTTTCTGTGTCTCATTCACCATGACAACACTAATGTTTGGCTCCTAAATAACATGAAAGAATTCTTAAACATACATAGAGTAAAATGAACTGAAATTTTCAAAGCATTTTATATAAGTTTTTCTTTATTATTTAGAATTTATTCATCCCTTTCTTGTTTGTTTTGGAAGGTTTTTTTGGTGCTGGTCTTTTCTTTTTAATTCTGTTTAGTCAGGTCTAAATCAATCCAATCTTTCTCTTAAGAACCTCAAGTTTCAATGTTCTCCAGTACATCTGTTTCTCATTAGTGTTAATTAGTTCTACTATTTTCACTGTGAGGGCCCTATTAAGAAAAAAGCTTTTCACTTTTTAGCAAGGAAGTGAGGAAGTCTGTGTTCCTTAAAAAAAACAGGGTATGTGAGGCTTCTTTTCAATCAATACTAAAATGACAAAATTAAGCATTCTTACTGTATTGGGAAGGCTTTCAAACCAAGTCAGCCTTCTGCATTAGGATGTAGCATTAATGAGCAAGTATCCACTTTCAATTTGTTGTGGTGGAAGTATCAGGAGTCTGACTTCACTGGGAAGGCTTTGTAAAAACACAGTAACCTTTCAGTAGGAAACAGTGAAAAATGGAGCCTTTGAACTAAGAACAAGCCCTACTGTCCCCAGTTTCAGATTTTCCTGTATCTCCACCAGGAAGGAGTGAAGAGCACACTCACTAACCATGGGTCTTGGGTGGGTTTTGGGGTGGTTTCATAAGTTGGGGGGTTAATTGTACTTTTATGATCAGTGCACAGTTTAAACAAGATATTATGGCAGTAAAGTTCAATTCCAGCTACAAAAACAAGAGTGTGAAGTTAACAACTATAGACTAATAAGCAGATGAAGAGCAAAAAATTATTATAAATAAACACTAAGACTAGTCCACAGTGCCATCAATGAGATATTAATCTCTATTGCATCAAAAGAGCCTCCATCCTCTCCCTGCCAATATTTGCACCCACATGACAGAGCACTTCAACTTGCTGAGGTCGAGTCTATTTTTCCAAATTAGCTTTTAGGCAGGCTTTCCATTTTTAGGTCCTTGAGTGGCAGCACAGATTTGTATCAAAAGAAAGCAAGTACAGAAGCAAGGCCTGAGGTGCTCAGTCTGGGACATGCTGTTCCTATTTCCAAGAGAAAAACAAAAAACCAGCAAGGGAGGTTTAAAACACTCAACGTGCATATTCTCTACAATTGTCCAAAATTATAAGTAATCACCTGTCTTCCTACCCCTTCTCAAAATGACACTCAGTGTTTTCATTTCTGAGACTCAAATCCATTTGAATTTTTTTTAAAGTTTACACTATACTTTGCAAACCACAGGTACACAGGACTCTCTTGGGATCCCACATGGGATTTAAACATTAAAATTAATTTAACAAACCCTATTAAAGATTAAATTAAGTTTAAATCATACCCCAAGGATCCAGCAAATATCAGGACCTGTGCATCTTGCTGTTTGAGAAGAGAGCACCTCTTTTCCAAATTACAGCCAAAGCTTTGAATCTCCAAGTCCTTTCCACCAAGACCTCACATGGGGCCCAACCTGGGCTCTGAAGGGCTAGAATACATGCTGAAGAATAACTGGATTTCCCTTCCCCATCACCAAACTAGTGAGTAAAGTCACTGAAAATTAATGGGATGATGCAGGCATACAGAGATTATACAGCTCAGACGGCAAGGCCAGACTAGGCCTCTACAAAAGAGAACTTCCACATCCTACAAGAAAAAACAAAGTTATGGCCAGTCACATTCTATTCAAACCTGAAAGGTCGTGTTTTTAAGCATTGAAATTTGTATTAGAAAGAAAACCTGGATCATAAATATGGTTAGGATGTATTTTTTTTTTTGAGACACAAATACAAATTTCCATCACCTCAGCAGGGCTTTGAAAGTCTTTGAAAAGTCATTAATCTGACAACTCCCTTCCCATGGCAGTGACCAGGAGCCACCTGTGTTTGTTTTGTTTCCAGCACCAAGTGAAGTTGAGCACAAGCAGAGAGTGCTGGCAGAGCCAGAGAGACTGGTTGTCTTTTAATCCCAGCTTTTCACAATTTTGCATGGATAAAACCTGCTATACTCCACTTCCTGGTTCAGGAGACTGTAATTAATCATCCTTGTGTGACACTTTGCTTCAACACCACTGTCAGCAGCCTGACCCTGCAATGGCCAGTCTGGCTGGGGCTGCTTGATGCTGAAGCTTTATTCACTGGCGCCAATTTTAGCCCAAGGAGCACAATGCCACTTTCTGTCATATGGAGGCCATTCACACAGCAGTGGTTTCTTATCCCTCCTCCTGAACACTTGTGTCTGCCAGGAAATAAAAGGGAAATACCTTCACAAGCATCAGCAGTTCTCTGGGATAACTGGGCAGTTAATGCACTGGTTTCCTCCTCAACCAGAGAGTTCACACCATGGCATTTTGTCACATGTTGATCATCCTCCCCAAGAGCCATGGTTTTTACATCAGCAGCACCACTACAAATAAGGCCCCTCTGTGCCCAGCAGCAGCCAAAAGAGGCAGACAGCTTTTGCACTGTCCAGTTTAAACAGAATAAACATTATACACAGAAATAAGACAGGGAGGGGGGAGACCAACACACAAACTGTGCTGACAATACACCATATTGTCTGCCTGTTCAGCTGGAAAATAAAAATTCCTCTGAGGGACAACCATGCCTTCTCCTTTGTTTGAAAAATATTTAACACATTGCAGAAACTACATGATACAACTCAGCAGCAATGAGTAAGGCCTAAAGCACTGCAAACTGGAGCTGAAATGAATTTAGAGATTTCAAGGGAACAGTCATAACAGCAAGTTACTGTTCCTCAGGGATTATCCTTCACAACAGCTCTGTTATTATTTGAACTACAAGATATATGTGATGTAGCTGACAGTAAATCTTGTTTCAGTTGTAATATCAGTGTTGCTTCCCTTCAATTAGCCAATTCAACAGCAATAAACCACCCCAGCTTTCCACCTGTGTAATTAGATTCAAAGACCAACTATTTAGGTCAAACTTTGCATGACCCAGAGGCATTACCCAGGATTTAGTCAATGAACATCAGGGTTTGAATATCAGAGTGTCCCTGCAGCTAGTTTAGATGCCAGTAGGTGCTCAACTGACACACCTATGTTGGTTCATGTAAATGGGAAAAGAAAATGCTGTTAATATGAAAATGTATTTAACTGAATAATGCAAAAACTTCTATCTCAAGTATATGATTTATGCTCTGGAATGAAAGACAAATTTTGAGTTTGTTTTGGTTTCACTGTTTTTATTTTTAAAAGGTCACTTTAAAGTTTATTAGGCTGTTTTGTTTGGTTGGGGTTTTTTGTGTTTTGATTTTTTTTTTTTTTACTTTTGAGACCAACCTAAGCTTAGAAAAGTTTAAAAAAAACCAAAAAAAAAAAAAAAAACAAAAACAAAAAACAAAAAAAAACAAAACAACAAGCAAACAGGATTGGGGGGCGGTTCAGGACAGTTTCTCATTATTTTGTTCAGGAGGAATCTCATTAACAACTGCCACTGTCAGCCCCAGGCTCTTCCACCCTCTGGTCCCTTGTCTGGAAAGGGAGGGTGACTGGAGGACGAGTGAGAACTTTGATCCCAAGTCAAGTTCTGCTCACCCCAAAAGCTTCATTGTACCAAACACCTTTAATAAGTCCTGGTATCCTTCACAATGTAACCTCTTAAAATAAGGTTCACTAATGATCCAGTAGAAGGTCAAGCACGATCACTAGCTAACAACACTTCCTTCAAGTGATGTTTCTTCCTTAAAGCAGTACCACAAGTGATTAAAGTGAATCCTTAATCTAAGAAAGAGAATCTTAGTTAATCACTTCCCATGGGGAGTGACATGGGATGGAAAAGGAAAGATCCACTCAGTAACTGCCCCTCTCAAGGACAAGCAGGGACATATCAGAATATACCAAAGAGAGTACTGAAAGTGAAAACACTAAAAAGCTTTTAAAAGCATTTTTTAAAAAAGTGAGGAAAAGAAATGAGTAGACTCACTCTAGTGCAGGTCTCAAAACTCTAACTTTTAATGCTTCCAATATTCGATTTAACTCCACAAATGGTTCTTTTTGACTCTGATCTATTGATAGACCAGATTCCTGAAAAGAAAAAAAAAAAGGCACTTCTTAGTTAAAGCGTGAAAAACAATGGGTTATCTGATAGTTTAAATATTCACCTGAAACACTCAAATGAGGAAGCTGACAAAGCTTCACTTTCCTCAGTGGATAACCTTCAACATCCACACTTGTTATTACCTGACAAAGTTCCTCGGCTACATCCAGCATTCCCTGCCTGAAGAAGTGCTCCACCATCACCTCATTGAGGATCCTCTGGCTGTCAGCCTGCCAGCACCCATCTATCCCCACGCTGCTGATGTCCGAGTCAAAATTCTGAAACACACAAATTAACAGTTAATAGGCTGGAATAAATCACCCCGTGTCATTTTTCTTTAATTATGCAGGACACCTGTGGCTCCACCCTGATGCCTCTGCTATTACTCAGTTGGCCCTCAATTATCTCCAGAGTGAAATAAATATATGTCAGCTTCCTTCATTATCTCCTGTGTAGGAAGAAGAAAAAATCTTTTAGCTTGCTTATTTCAAGTCTGGATATTATTCATTACAAGGAATTACAATGACAAATTACAAGTCTAGTTAGAAAGTCTGAAATCTAGTTAACTAATAAAGGGGTTTCCAGCCCATGATGCATTTCTGAAGAAAGTGTCTGCAAAAATGGCTTTTTCCATATGTGAAAGCTGAAAATGTTTAGAGAACAGAAAACAAAATTACCTACACTAGAATCAAGAGAGAGTCATCAATGCATCTCTGTCAGTACAGTATACCAAATTGAAAGCAAAAGCTTTAACTCAAGGATTTTTTATAAATCTGGGGTGTAAGCAATTCTGAAAAAGCAAAAAGTCACTTCTCCCCACATCCAAACAATGAAATTCAAATCTCTGTTGACACCAACATCCCAACAACAGGATGAACTCTGAAGACCCAAGAGATCTTTTGCAGATCTAACCCAGATGATCCCAGTGCCATGTATTTTTAGGCCAGTGGCCTACGGACATATTCCAGGAATAACTGAAGAGATTGTCACACTGACTCCTCAGTAACACTTGGCACTGCTTGGCACTTTGCCTCTTGGCAGCAGGAGAGCAACATTTATTCTAATCCAAGATATAAACCAGGATTTTGAACTGCTAGCATGTTTTATGATCAGGGCAAGCAGGTTAATTTTAATAAAAATCCTCACTCCCTGCTTAAAACAAGCCTCGTGCAAAATAAAGAGTCTAGAAGTCAGTGCATTGCTTGCTGACCTCAGCTCTCTCCCAAGAAGGAGCTTCAGAAATCAGAAGTTCAGTGAAAACAGCAGTGCTTCAGCTGTGGCTCTGTGGGGATCCACAGCCCTGCACAACATGGGAACACCAGCCTCACACAAACACAGGCTTCTGTCACAGCAGGCAGGGCAGATAACACCCAGCTGGTACCAGCTATCTCCCCAGCTTCACACTGCACCTTCCTGTTACTCACCACTTACTAATTTCCTTCATCAGCACCTCCACATCCCCTTTGATGCTGCTCTATGTCATCATGAAAAAGAGGCAGCCTTTTCATCCCAGAACACACAGCTCCAAAGCCACTGCTTCCCTCAGGGCTCTCAGCAAACTTTCAGTAAAACATTAACCTTAGTCTAGCAAACTGACTTTTCCACCTTTCTGAGACGGTGGAGTGAGGTGAGTATTTAAATTATTGCCATTGATTCATGTCTCACATTTAATAACATTTTCACTTGGGTGTCTTAACCTGTAAGCTCCCTGTCATGCTGTTCACCTCTAAGGCGTATCTTGAAAAACTTAAGCATCCTGAAGACTAAATAATACTGTTCTTATTTGTGCCAGCCATTCAAGTCCTTAAAGATTCACCTGCTGACTCTGGTCTCAGTGTCCAACTACCAGCAGTAGGTAACACAAATCCATTAAGCACTAAAGGCTATGAGACAGGATTCAGAATGCACAACCTTGTTTCTGTTACCTAGCTTCCAGGGTAGAGATCGTCATTGATCTAAAAATAATTGAATATAACTTATTCTTCATGCAATTTCAAGTCCCAGCAATGATACAACCCCCTAAGTAGAAACTGTATCTTCTGGACAGATACCAACAGTAAAGCTGCACCTTGAGGGCAGAGATGGTGGAACTAATTAGCTCAGTGCTCTCACAAAATGCTCATTTTCTTCTGAAACAGCAAACCTACCAGCCTTGTGAACCTTCACAAAACCCCACCATTATATCTTTTCAAGTCACACAATTTATCAAGTTCCATCACTCAACCTGGGGACCTGAGCCATTCTCTGACCAACTCAGTTTTGGTTCTCATTCCAAAAAAATTTTTTTTTAGTTTGTTTTAAAATATTCTGAGGTCTGTATTATATATGATTCTACAGCTCCGCTTCCTCTAGGTCCCAAGGAGCTTCAGGAACTGACTGCACAGATTAGAGTGAGTGACTGCCACATGTCAAAAAAAATTATCACTTGCCTTTGGCTTATATATTTCACAACTGTCATGCATACAGGATCTGCTGGTGACTGCAACCCTCAGTTTTGTTTTGTAAATGCTAACAGTATGCTAACTGACAGCATGTGGGGTTTAATAAGATTTCAAAAGTTAAAAGAATTTCTGTAAGTTAAAAACTCCAGAAAGCTTAAAACCCAAAAAACACAAAACAATCGATGTGCCAGTTAATATTCCTAAGGAACACATCTTTTTCAAAAGCTTAATTAGCAAGTCTAGGGCCAAAATGTACAGTATTATGTGCTAAATACACCAATGATACAATGTACAGCACATCACCAACAATTGCTAGAACATGATCACTTCAAGATGCTCACAAACACAAGATGGACCTTTTTAACCAACATATAACCCTCCATGTTACTGATAACAACAGGATATGAAGAAGGATGATGATTAAGGACAGTTTTATTCCTTGGTTACTCAGCTGAGATTACTTCGTGCGTTCCTCCCTTCTGAATTCTTACCCAAAATACAAATAAAACAATTGTTTATCTTCTCTGTTCAATCTGTTTACACATAAAGCTCAACTTGTGAAGGCCTTGTATTTATGTAGCCCCATTCTTCACAGCAACAATTAAATGATGCACAGTAAAGGTTTTTAGTGTGTTCAAATACAAGTTTTTACACGAAACAAACACTAAGGCAAAAGTTTGCTTTCCCAAAACAAAGACTGGATTAAAATGTTGGCTATATAACAGATAAAAATTCTGAGGGAAAATGGAAGGAACTACCCTTTATTCCACTTACTTTCCTAAATGAAGGCATTTAACCACTACTCGGACAGATTGCTCCTAGAGAGAAAACATTTACCAGCCCATCAAACATGCTTTGAGACGACTTCCAATCATTCCAGAAGAGTGATTGATTTACAGGGACAAGCTACCTGATAACAACTTGCTGAACAACGGCGACATGATAAGTTCTGGAAGCAGAGTAATTGCCAGTACAATACAGAAAAAACTGGATGCAAACGTTTCCTTTCTAAGGAGAAAATGTTCTTTGGAAGAAAGGGCAGCCTTTCGTGGATCAGCATGCAATCCACATAAGACTGCCATGAAAAAAGGTTTAGCTTACTAGATAAACTTTCCAAGCAATACACAAAGCTCTGGCATTTCAGACTTTTAAGTATTTGATGCCAAATTTGAACTTTATTTTGCTCTAAGGGTTTCTGTTTTCAGAGTGAACTCTGCAGGCAGACAAGTCTAGGGCCCACCCATACAATAACTTAAAAACTGACCAGAGAACTTTTTATATAAGTATAGGCCTGTCCCAATACGGGGAAAAAAAGAAATTTAACCTGAAGTTGCCACTGGCAGAAAATACAGCAAGTTCTTTCACAATCCAAACTTGCTAAATAGGAAGTGTATTGATTCTTCATGCAACAGCAGCTACCATTTGGCTGCGTCACATGAAATGGGGACCAGTATTAGCATGTTTCCCAATCTCAAACCAGGCCATTTATCTGTGCCTGAGCAGACACAGTTACTAAGATCATAAGCAGCGTTTTGGAAATGTTAATCTATCTGTAAAATAAGTGAGGACTTACATGTGACAAGAAACAAAACTCCAGTCTCACGAATCAAGGCAAGGACTGTGTGCGCTTTCTTAAATTCCAATGACTGTTTTATTTGGGAAGCAGCAGTATTTTGACCAGAATGTGTTGAGAATCAATTCACTACATCAATTACACCTAATTACTTCTACTGGTTTAAGCTTAAGTATGTTATGGTGAAGGGACTGAAGAGGGCAATTCCAGTTTGGGACTCCGGTGCCAACAAGGATTTTGCTGGCAGGTTCCAAGCATATTTTGCAGCAGCACAGGCGAAACTGCATTAGGTACATGTGGAAGATTTGCTTCAAATGTTACAGCTCAGGGAAATGCTGAATTTCACACATATTCATCTGACAAAAAGGCCTAGACTTTGGGGTATATTTTAAAGTAGGCCCCTTAAGATACTACAGTTGGGGAAAACTAATCAAAAAAAATCCACCAAGAACATATTTAAGGAGACAATCCTAACTTGTGCTCTGAACTTCATGGAACAACATTCTTTGTTACAAGCAGAAGTGGGGATTTGTGCAGTTCCCACTGTTTTTAATTTTTTAACGCAAACACCACAGACAATAAGTGAGATTGAAAACCCAGAGGAACAAGACACTGCACACAGCCAGTTGAGTTCACTTCTGAAGAACTCACTGAAAAAGCCCTTCTGACACTCAACAGGAACAGAGCAGGTTAATGGCATCCTTTCTACTATTTTACCAAGCAACATATTTGAAATTTTAAAATTTTATTTATTTACATCTATTATTTTTCAAATAAAAACACTACATAAACTTAAAACAGCAGGGCAGAACACTGGGAAAACTATTCCCATGACAACTGTAACAGCAATTTGAAGATTAGACTCAAACCTAAGCTTCATTATGGTTGCAAGCATTTTCTTTGGCTTGTAAGAAATGCCATCACTAATTTCCAATGAACACCTACACCCTCTCCATAAAACCTGGGGCTGTTCTACCTCAAAGGATTTAAATGAAGAAAGTATGGCTAAACTTGGAAGTGTTTTTGTACAAAGTCCACTTGCTAAAGCAGAATTGGAAAGTTTAAAAACTTAGGACAAGATTACACAGATTTATTTCAGGCTTCAAGCTGGTAATAGGGATGGAATTTTACTCTAGTTAATTGGTTTAGATACAGCAGCAAGGATTTGAGACAGATGCATCCTTAAGCTTTGGATAACAGTGACGTGTGGATTAAAGCTATTAGTAAAAAGTTTGAACTCTCCATAATGGTCAGTCAGATATAAACAAAAAATGTAAGTTTCATGGACATTCTGCCTAATAATGCAGCATTATGTACTTTGTTTCTTCATCACATTATTGTTACATTATGTTTTAGCAGATTATCATTACTACCAAAGTTTAAATGAGATTCCCAAAGGACAAATCAGTGCTGTGTACTGAACAAATGTTTGGACATTGTCAGAGTCACGTTCTGATGCAAAGCTATCACAAAATGTCCACAAGAGCAAGTAACAGACTCCTTGCAAACAGAACTACCTTTATATAAGAGGAGGGGGAGAAAAGCATGGCCTGAAAGTATATATGTAGCACCATTTCAGCATAGTTTCAAAGAATTGTTAATATTTACCTACAAAAATAGGTACAAAAATATTCATATCCCAGTTATTGCTGAACCTGAAATTCAGATGTCTCATATGTAAAGCATCAAAGGTAAGCTGCCTTATCTTATTATTTAGAGACTGTGAGATGCTGAATCTCCTCTTATTGCTCATTAAGAGCATTGCTATAAAATTAAGCTCCCAAATCCAGTAACATCCCTGAAAGAGGGACAAAATGCCTTTCTTAAAAAATTCTCTGGTCTTACAGAATCACAGAATGTTTTAGGTTGGACCTTAAAGGTACCTTGTTCCAATCCCCTGCCACAGGCAGGGTCTTCCCATGGGACCAGATTGTTCAAAGTCACCTTGAACACTTCCAGGGATGGGGCAGCCACTGACATTGCAAAATGGCACTTTAGAGTTATCTGCTACTGATAATTAACCAGAAATATATATATATATATAAACCAACAGTATTTCTTACTGAGACAGACATCAAAGAAAACATTTTGCTAAACTGATAAAACATAAAATATTTCTACATCCTGTAGTATCTATAGGGTATGCTCTGTAAGAAATTAGGAGATTTGAGCTGTCCCAGAAGGAAAAGGCTGTCTGCAGTGAGATCTGAAAGCAAGTACTGTGCTGCCCACTGGCTTGCCTTTGCTTCTTCAGTTGACAAAATATTTAGTTCAGATTAATTCAAATTTTAAGAAGCAGAGCACACACCACACTTGTGCTATAATGTGATAATGCAGTCAAAGCACAAAATAAATACCTTATCAATGGCTTTTCCAACTCGGGATACGCTGCTGTGAATGTCTTTGTGATCTGAGGCCAGTTTTTGGACTGTGTCTTTTATTCTTTTACAACACTGTGTCATAACAAGTGAAATCGTCCCCGACAAGTCCCCATCTTGATCTAGACAAAAGAGAGGAAAATTACCAACTTTTTTACAAACAAATGGTAATGTTTAATCTCTTAATATGCAACAACATAAACATACAAAGTGGAATCAAAGAAATGCAATCTAGAGAGTATTTCCAAAGCAAGATCAGCTTAACTGAAGGCAGGAATTCACCTGTATGAAAACTCTCCTGTGGAATTAGGAATCCAGTGGGGTGCACAGTAACACTGAACAAGTGCAACAGTTTAAAAATTTAATGTAAAGGTCTCATGTGTCTCAGTCACAGCAGATAAATAAACATCTCAAAGTAACACTCAGTTCACAAATCTCTTAGGACATAACAGAAGGATACTGAAGCTACTACAGGATCAGTTTTCTTTTAGACAGCCCCTAAAGGTACATGAGAACAGCACATTTAACTTCAACAGGATGCAAGCAAAAAAAGGGTGCAAGCAAAATGTAGATTAAGATGGCTCAATTAATTCTTGCCCCACAAGCCACCCACTGCTATTGGACTGTTTGAGCTGTATGAAACTTCAGCTCCCTGACTCATGGCAGTAGCTCTGAACAGTCTCCAATTCCCCTCAATGGATGAGAAGCAGCCCATGGGGGATCTGTGGACCTTGTTACGAGATTTATTCTCTAGAAATGGTGCAATTTCTTAGCTGATGTCCAGCAGGTTCACTGCTGTATGACCCATTCTGTGAAGAAAATAATAAACAGGACAGGCTTACAGGCCCCTGACTACATCACCACAGCACTTCACAGCTTACACCCTTTGTGCCTTGATTCAAACATCACTCAGAAGCTTGAGTCAGGAAAAAAAAAATACATTTTTTGGTGCTTTACTCCAGTTCTTTCTTCCCGCTTTTGATTTAAAAATACAAGAAAAATCTCCCTTCCAGTCTTACCTCTGAAGGTCTCTCTTTTCTCAAAGTTCATTCTACATGAAGAATTTTTCCTTTAGGGACACAGACTTAGCAGCCCTCCACTGCATGGGAAGGCTAATTTAAGTGGAGAGCAGCTCAGAAATATCCCCTTAATATTCCAGACCCAAAACCTCCATGTGAAAAAACAAAATCACCAAAATATCTGTTCAGAAGAAGGATTTTATGGAAAACACGTTTGCTTTTTAAGTTTGTTCCTTCTTGATTTCCTATTTTAACACATCTCTGCTTTCAGCAACGTGTTAAGAGCCCAGTTTCTGGAGAGAGCAAAGGGAATCTAGAAAAAACCTACAATCATAGGAAGTAGATAATAATTTTACAGTCACTTTTTCTAGTCACCTTCCTTCTTGCACCTTCTGAACGCTGCTGCTGACACTGTAACACTGAGCCACCTCCCTTCTGACCAGCAAACAGCTCCTGTCCAGCCCCACAAACCCCAGCTGGGGAAGTTTCAACAGCAGTTTTCCAACAGCCATGGATTTTAAGAACAAAAATAAGCTTTACCATTGTTTTTCCTCCCTCCAGTCCCACAAAACCAAGGATCACCTCTTGGGCAAAAGGCTAATGGGGATCTGTGTTTTTTTCTAGAAATGAGTGAGGAGTAATAGGACTGAAACAGTCACTTCAGTGGTTCTATGCATCCCCAATTAAAATAAAAAATTCCACTCAGCTATTCCAAAAAGTTCATCTCCCAAAATTATTTCAAGGATAATCATTATTTCTTAGTTGCTATTTCATTTTTATGACAAACACTTAAAATAACATGAAGGATCTTTAACTGTCTCATTAATTTTGCCATGGCAAAATGACCAGCCAGAGATTATGCAACAAGCAAATGGAAACACTTCCAACAAACAGGCTAAAATGCACTTTCTGAAAGCCATTAAGCTAAAACCCAAACAACCCACACAGGTGCCTGCTTTTACCCCAAGCAAAGAAGTGAATTATTGGTACCTGACATTGTAGCAGAAACCCAGGATAGCAGGAAAGCAATGAAAATGTCTACAGAGGAAAAGCCATGAGAGTTGTAGATTTCCCCTCTGCACCCCTTTCTTTCAGCTCCAATCAATCTATTAACTACTTGCACTAACTCAGCAGGAAAAAGCCTGCAGCCATCCCTGCTGGTAAGTCAGGATTCACAGAACAGAGAGACAGCTTCTCTCCGTAATGTGTGTGGTCAATTTTCAAAAAAAAAAAAAAAATATTGGCCCACAAACACTGGGCACAGAGCAGAGTCCAACGCCAAGTTTACTCAGCCAGACACACTTATACCATCCAAGAATATGCAATCCTTGGCTACTCCAGAAAGACAGATTTATTAAGGGAACAGAGAAGAAAAACAAACTTTGTCTTCCCATTCACAGGCCTGAGCATAGGGCTGGTCTGCCCTTAGGCTTCAACATGAAATCAGCTCAAGACATTTTAATTCACTGTGGTGGGGGGGAGAAGGAAACCAGTTTAGAGGTTAAAGCAGTTTTTAATAGTTTCTTTTTCTCCACCCACTTCCTTTTTATCCACTGCCTATTTAAGGTCTTTTCATACATCTTTGCTCTCAGATCTTGTCCTAACTTCTTCTTCAGCAGTGAGAGCTTTCATTTCTCTTTCTTTTTTCCTTTGAAATTACATCCAGGAGCCTATTTCTGCAGTTCATAGCCCTGAATTAGACTTCCACATTAAAATGTCTGGCTGCTTTCAATTCTATCCATTTTCAAAAATCCTCAAGATAGCATACAAAAGATGAAAAAACCTGTTCTTTTTATAAAGTTACAAATAACATGTTAAAGAAAAAAAGAAAATAGTAAGAATTTTGGCCCCTATGAATCCAGCTCACCCTCAGATACCAAATTTGAAAGGTCTCTAGATGTCTGAGGGTGCTCTAACAATGTACTGGCTTCATTCTAGAGTGCTTACTAAAAGAAAGCTCAATTTAGGATGTGCTCTCTGGGACAGCACCACTTGGTAAGTGCTGAAATTATGTCCAAGGCCTTCACTGGACAGTGCCAAAAACTGCTAATCCAAGCTCGGATGGAAAACCCAACGAGGATCCTGAAGGAATCATACGCTAGAATCTTCTAAATTCATTACAAAGAGAGTAAAAGTACTGGAGCTGCAACAGGAATGTCACAGTCAAACCTTTACAGCCCAACAAAGATCAACACAAGCACGAGGGCACACACAGCTCTCCAGGCAAGGTCAGCACCTCTGTTTGTGAAGACACATGTTTTAGGGACTGTCCTCAATGCCCAAGCCCAGACAAACAGCACAAATAACAGCTACTGAAACACACTTCAAAACAATGCCAAAACTACCGAGCCTTATCTCATCCCAAATAAATGCCTCACAACTGGAATTCCATGTTTGCTCTCTACAGAAACTCCCGGGTATACACAGAGCAGCTCCAGCACATTCATTCTTGTGTTCCTGCAACTATCCACACTCTTGAGTAAGCTTTGCACCTGTATTTACACAGGACAACAGCGAACACTTTTCCGCCAACCAAACAAAAACAAAAGCAGAGCAGCAGCACAGTTGCTCTCAAGTTTGGTCTCAGGAGCCTGCAAGCTCCTATTTTTAATCCTCGACCCATCACTTGCTTCCTACATGGCCTTGGGTAAATCACTTCAGCTGCCTCTCCACTCCCTCCCACTCAATAAACACGGCACTACCTCCATCTCCGGGATTTCGCAAGGTTTCAGCGCGCTGTGTTTACAGCCCTCGCAAGTGCCCAGCATCAGCTGTGACACAGCCAAGGCTTGTTTACGTCCTGCTGAGCGCGGCTTTACCTTGAACACCGCCAAACCCAGCCACAGCAGAGGAACACACAACTCAGGGACACAGGAAAAGAGAGACAAAAAAAGAAAAGAAAAGAAATGGGGGCGGGGAGTGGAGTGGGGAAAGGAAACAGGTCAGCTCTGCCGTATTTCCTCCGTATTTCCCCTGGGGTGACCAACCCCTTTGTAACCCAACATAAAGGGTCATGAACACACTGAGCAGGGTCACGCCAGACCTGCTGACCAGGAACAAACAAACCTCTCCTGCAGCACACACGGGGCAGGAGAGGCCCGGGAGGGCCGAGAGCGATCACAGAATCACGGAATATGCTGAGTTGGAAGGGACCCACCAGAACCATCGAGTCCGGCTCCTGTCCTTGCCCAGGACAGCCCCAACAATCCCACCATGGGCCTGAGAACATTGTCCCAACACTCACTGAACTCTGTCAGGCTGGTGCCGTGACCACTTCCCTGGGAGCCTGTTCCAATGCCCAGCCACCCTCTGGGTGAAAAACCTTTTTCTGGTACCCCACCTAACCTCCCCTGCTCCCACCTTTTAAATGTTCCCTGTAAACAACGCCCCGAAATCTCCGGGGCTAAGAGTAAGACCGCCGGCTCAATCCCCAGCACAAAACCCTCGGGGTGGGGGGAGATCCCTGGAGCAAGTGCCCTCCTTAGGGGGGTTCCCAGCCCACAAAGCCCGAAGTTTTGAGGGGTGTCCAGCCCACAACGCCCCAAATTTTGGGCATCCCCTCCCCGGAGGGAGGAGCGGGACTGCGTCCCCTCAGCAGAGGGGGGCGCGGGGGGGTCTCCACGTACTCTCGGTCTGCAGGATCTCCCTGCGCAGCCCTCCCGCGTACTGGATCAGCTCCTCCAGGCTGCGCTCGCAGAGCTGCCCGTATCCCGAGAACTTCTGCAGCACCTTCTCCAGCTCCCGCTCCACCGTCACGCACTGGTCCATCGCGCCCGGGCCGCGCTGCTCCTCCTCCTCTTCGTCCTGCTCCTCCTGCTGCCCCGCGGCCGGGCCCCCTGCGCCGCCCGGGCCGCCGCCAGCCCCGGCCCTCGGGCGGCCCCGGCCCCGCTCCCGCGCGGCACCGTCGCCTCGGGCCGCCGCACTTCCGCGCAGGCAGCGCCGCGGACACACGGGGACCTCACGACGCAGCGCGCAGGCAAGCGCCGAGGACGCCTCAGCGAGGGGCCTTCACGCAATGCAGGGCGGAGCGGCGATTTTCAGTCAGGCGGCGCGACGGGCAGCCCTGTCCCGCCGCGGGCGGGGGTGGGCGGATCGTTTTTTCCGGTGTCGCGGTGGGATCAGGAAGCGCTTCCCGGTCAGGCGGCGCGTGGGAGTCAGCCTGCGGAACGGGTATTCTGGGGCTGTTGCGGATCAGGCAGGGAGATGGGCAGCTAAACGCGGGGGCCTGAGGGCGCTGTTGCCATGGTGACGCCGAGGCCTGAGGGGCGCCGGGCCCGGGAGGCCTCGGGGGGCCGGGACTGCTCCTCCGGATCTTGGCCCTTTGCGCCGGGGAGCGGTTAAGGGCTGTGGCGTGGGTGTGGTGTCACTGCTGGGTGTCCCCGGGTGGTACCCGCGGCACAAGGGGCTCTCTCCCAACCAGCCTGCGGGCAGTGCGTCCCGCAGCTGCCCCAAACACCGCACAAGCCAAGCTGAGCAGCGCCAGGGCTGAGTTAAGGAACCAGGCAAGCCGGAAACGCATTTAACCTGGCGTTGGGTTGGTAATTGGTCGGTAAACTTCCTGCTGGGTGCTGTGTTCGCCAACAGGCTGAAGTGCATTGGACTGGCAGCGACTTATAAAAACGTGTTCAAAGAGATGCCTCAGATCGAATTCCACTTGGTTAACACCAGCTCCAGGCAAATTCAGAGGAGACCATCAAGTTGATGAGAGAAATGAAGCACTTCACCTGTGGGGAAAGGCTGAGGAAATTGGCATTGTTCAGCCTGGAAGAGAGAAGGCTTTGAGTGACCTAACTGTGACCTTTCAGTACCTAAAGGGAGCTTTGAGAAAAGATGGGGCAAGACTTGACAAGGGCATGTAGTGACAGGACGAGGGGGAATGGGAAGCAGAAAAGTGAAAGGGAGCAGGTTTAGATTGGATATTAGGAAAAAATTCTTTACTGTGGAGGTGGGGAGGCTCTGGCACAGGCTGCCCAAGGAAGCTGTGGATGTCCCATCCCTGGAAGTGCTCAAGGCCAGGCTGGATGGGGCACTGAGTAACCTGGACTAGTGGAAGATGTCCCTGCACATGGCAGGGGCGTTGGAACTAAATGGTCTTTAAGGTCTCTTCCAACCCAAACCATTCTGTGAATTTATGATGGCTCTATGAGCTTTGGCATTTGGAGCAGTAGACCAGGACACACAGGACTCTGTGTTTTGTGTAGCACAGTACAAAGCTCCTAATAAATTTGGACAAAGTTAACTGAAAAACCAGCATTTGGTCTGAGTCGGGGGTAGTGTTGTTTCATCTGTGTCCACAGTGCTGGGCAGGATGGGAAAATCAAGAATTCTGTATTCTCACAAGAACACAGGACTTGTGTGATGTGTACTGTCAGTAATTGGTCGGATTTTGGCCCAAATTGCTGCTTTTCTCTGTTTTTGCTCTTTATTTGATCATAAATTATGTTTAAACACAAACAGTATCTTCTGGTTTCCTAGGTCATCAGCACAGGGGTTTAATTTGTGAAATTCTCCACTGCTGTGGGTTCCTTGGTCATCTCAGCACACTCAAGCAAGGACTCCTTATTTATTTATTTTGAACGTTAAACAGAGCTGGTCTTCCCCAAAGGGGCAACAAATAGCTTTTCACTGGTACAAAAACAGAAAATGCAAACTGCCTAGGAAAAAAAAGTCTTTATCTGAAGCTTTAATTATTTTATGCTGCTCCTGTAAGTTGGTTTGCCCTGACTGATGTGCGTTTTTGTGCCGTTAATCACTGTGTGTTTATAGCAGATCAAATTCCCGCAGGGGGTGACCATCAGATCCAGTTGCGGCTGCAGAAAGCCCTGGTCACCTGCCCGGGTGTCACAGCTGACCCTGAGCACGGGGTTGGGCTTCAGAGCCTCCCGGCGTCCTGTCCTACCTGAATTCCTGTGTGAATCACCACCAGATCACCGCGACTGCCTCACCCGAATGGCAGGGGGTGGAACTGGATGGTCTCTGAGGTCCCTCCCAACCCAAACCATGCCAGGATTCCATGGTTAAACATCCAGGGCTTTAGCTGAGCTGTCAGTACTGGTCACTGTGTTACAGATTCACACCTCTGTTAAATCTGCTTCCCGTTGGCCACTTGTACAAAGCAGGAAACATCTTCTGATTTAAAATTCCTCTGCCTACAACACAATAATGTCTGGGCTGCTGCCATCTTGGAGACTCTCACAGAAGCTTCTTTGTTCTATTTAATATCAATTACAAGGAGGCACTGTTTCATATCACACCTAAAACATGTCGAGATGCACCCATGTTGATAAAGAAGCACATCAAGAATTTCTGTGTTAGTGAATTCCCAGAAATTCACAGAATCATAGAATATCCTGAGTTGCAAAGGACCCACAAGGATCATTGAACTCCAGTTCCTGTCATCAAAATTAGTTCTATTTGCAGGGTTGGCTCTTGGGAAAACTGCCAGGTTGTTTGAATATTAGTTTGCTGAACTGTTATCTTGATAAACTCATAAAAAATGATGTGGTGTTATTTTGACATGGTAAAGGATTAAGATGGTTAATCCTCTGTTTTACTGATTCCAAAATGACAATACTTTTCTTATGTTCCCCACAGAGGTCTGGAAAGTGGGTTATTGTCCCTGTTCCCAGGCTGCACAGTCAGCAACTGCTCCTAGGAGAGGGTGGGGGAGGAGAGGGAATCCTTGCCATTTACCAAGGGGCAGCAGATAAAAAGACTGCAGGTTTGGCTGTCTGACAAGGAAAGGTGGCTGGCCCAGTTCTTGGGATTTGGGCTCACTAGCTCCTAAATTATAGTAAAATTTTTTTGCTGCCAGAATTATTTAATAGCAGGTCCTTGCTTTGGGCTTTTATTTAAAGGTGGAATTTATATTCTCCATTCTCTTCACATTTGTAATATTTGCTCTGTGAGCACAGGACTGACTGACTGATGACTGTTTAATGGTGTTAATTAAGTAGTGTTAACCCTGGGGTCTTTAAAAATGCCAGCATGTGTCATCTTTGTGTTCAGCCCCAATGAATTTCAATTTGCCTTTAAGATATTTAGATTTTCCAGATAATTAAAACTCCCTGAAAGATTGTTTGCAGGTGACATGTCAAAGGCATTCTGAGTTACAACTGGAAACCAAATGACAGCTACATCTAGAAAATGGAACATTTTCTGGTAGGGTCAGCACAGTGCATCAGGGATGCAGAGGTGGGGAAGGAAGAGAGGACCAGAGAGCCTGGGAGAGGCGCTGGATCCATTTAGGTTTGCTTTGCCAGACCTTTGTTTAACTCATCACCTGCAGTTCTTGGTTGTACCCGTCCCCCATCTGGGTGCTTCAGTGTTGGCAGCTTCTTTGTTTTGGGTTGTTTTGGGGAGTTTTGAATACTGGCTTGAAATACCATTTGTACTTTCCTGAAACGACTCCGGGGCTTTGAGTTCTGGCAGATGATTGGCTTTGTCTCTGCAGGGGCCTCATTTAGCTCAGCCCATGAGCACTCGGAAATGACACGCTGGTGACAGCCTCCCCAGCAGTTGGTGTTGCAAATAGTTCAGCTGTGAGCGTAGAGGAGTAATTGTTGTGAGGTGCCTTCCTGCCGGGAGAAGTGAGGGCACCCCGAAGAAATTACAGGGGAGAATCAAAGGAATCTACTGGAGTAGGGTCTGAGCTGCTCATGTAAAACAAACAACCCAAAACCAACAGAACCCAAAACAAACAAAAAACCCCAACCCAACAATGTTTTGTAACTAAAATTAAACATATAAAGTCCTTCTTCAGACTCCCACCCATTACTTCACACGGGTGGGAGTTACTTCACACTCACTTGAAACAAAAGGTAGAGAAATCAAGCAACTTCTTGTGACAAAATAAACGGGACTTCACAAAGCTTCTGCAAAAGTTCTTGGAGCACTTCAGAGCTCAGAGCCTGCCTGAGGCTCTCTGACAGGTGATGGGAAATGTGTGTTTTACTGACTATCCCCTTGCTGCACCAGCTGCAGGGACAAAGCCACTCCCCCGGTTTTTGCCCAGGGCAAAGGATTCATCTAACCGATGCTTTGCCACCTGCTCATTAGGGAGATGGGCCCCGGCTTAGGCAGCGGAAGTTTCCCAGGCTGCAGTGTTTGGGAAGGAGAGAAGAGCACTTGGCCCAGCTCTGTGAGCCCCTCCACCGGGCTGTGCCTCCGGGACCTTCGGTCCCACCTGGCCCTGCCACCCGAGGCTTGCTGCAAACCCAGTGGAGGTGCTGAAATCCCTTTGTATTTAACAGAGCATCACCAGCAGATAAAAGGTGTGCAGTCCACTTTTATCTTTTAGAGATAAAAATGTTGAAGAATAAAGTTGTATATGACAGGTGGAAGGGCACAACATTTATCAGCCTATAAAGTCTTTGAGAGTAGCACCATCATCAATCCCTCCACTCTTCCCCTTTCAAAACCAAAATGAGCCCATTCCTGAAGAACAGTGTCATGATTTTTCTTCTGGAAGAGGCTGTGTTGGCCGTGTCACACTAAACTGAACCTGGGTTGCTGAGTTTTTTTCCTTTTAAAATCATATCAGCACATTGAGAAACCTGTAAATGTGTTTTAAAGGCTCTGAGGAGTACAGTGATTTAAATGCTTTCTTCTAGATCAATATTATTGTGCCTTTTTGAAAATTGATAGTACAGAATTACAGCGTGTACACTCTGGGGGGTTCTCAGTGTTTTTAAAATTAAGCTGTGCTATTTTTGTGGTCATCTCTGTGAGCTGCCAATTTTCATGCAAATTATGGATTCTTAAAATAACTGAATATACAGAAGCACTGTTGAGTTTCCTTCAGAGGAGAGCCTTCATCTCAAAGCAGTAGCTTGATTTTAGTACGTTTTTAGTAGGCTAAATTGTATCTTTGCAGGCCAACGCTTCTTGTACAGCTTGGGATGGTTCTTCGAGGATCCACTTCAGCGGGGATCCAAAATGCTTCCAGTGTGAGCACAGACCCAACTTAACCCCTTTTCCGAAGTCGGGGTGCAGCTCCCGCTTGGCTTTGGCTGTCGCTTTGGGACAACCTCTCAGCGCTCGAGTGCCGAGGCAAAGCTGCAGAGCCCGACCCGTGCAGATGAACCGCACTGTGGAATTTGCTTTCGCGCCAGCCAAGGGCTGGGAGCAGGGCTGGCGTGCGGGAATGAGGAGCGGAGGGATCATCGCTACACCCAGCAGCCCGAATTCAAACAAACTGTGTCCACTAAGCTGCCCTGAAACTGCCCGAACAGATCGGCCCTGCAAATACCGGCCCCCAGTTCTGGCTCTGTAAATATTTTTCTTTTCATGAAAAGCGTCGGCCGAGTCGGATTCTGCCCTCTCCCTCCCCTATATCCGAGGTATTTATATATTATTTTTCTCGCAGCAAGCGCAGCCGCAGGGTCCAAAGTTGCAGCCGGGAGCAGGGACGCGACCGCCCCCGAGCCCGGTGATGCGGGGTCGGGCCGCAGTGCTGAATCACAGCGGGGGGGAAGGAGAAGGGGGAGACGGGGCAGGGGAAAAGGGGAAGGGGGAAAAGGGGAAAAAGGGGCAGGGGGGCGGTGCCGGCTGCTCACGTCACTGTTATGTCTCCGCGGCTCCGCCGGGGCGGGGACAGCGACAGCGGCGGGCGGGAGGCGGGGGGGCCGCGGCCCCGCTCCCCTGACAGCCCCCGCTCCCCTCCCTCGTTGCCCAGCCCGGCCTCCGGCTCGGCGCTCCCGGGAAGATGTGGGTGAAGCTGTGCTGTTTGCTGCTCTACTTCCTGGCGCTCTTCGTGCTGGCCCGGGTGTTCGAGGCCGTGGCGTGGTACGAGAGCGGCTTCCTCGCCACGCAGCTGGTGGACCCGGTGGCGCTGAGCTTCAGGAAACTGCGGACCATCCTGGAGTGCCGCGGGCTCGGGCACTCGGGGCTGCCCGAGAAGAAGGATGTGCGGGAGCTGGTGGAGAAGTCAGGTACGCGGAGCTTTCCCGTGACCCGGGGGGACGGACGGAGGTCGGTGCGCGGCCATCCCCGCCGGGGCTCCGGCCGCCCTTGGATGGAGGCGCGGGCGCTGCTTCCCTTGGCGGGGCGGGTTTGGGGAGCGAGCTGGCTCCCCCAGCAAGGGCGGCCATGGAGGGGGGCCTGGGACCTCGGGGGGTGACGGTCAGAGCCCGGCGGCGTTGTGAGCCCGAGCGGGCTGCGCCGACTGAAAGGCCTGCGCTGGACGGGGCACCAGCAGCGGCCCTTCCCTTCCCTTCCCTTCCCTTCCCTTCCCTTCCCTTCCCTTCCCTTCCCTTCCCTTCCCTTCCCTTCCCTTCCCTTCCCTCCCCCGGCCCGGGAGTTCCGCTGCGGGCGGTCGGGTCAGTGCGGGTGGCACAGATGGGACCGAATGTCGTCTGCCGTGAAAAGCGAGGAGGAGAGACTCCAAATAGCTGCAGTGGGCTACTGTTTGCAGCTGGGGTCAGCTTGTTCCCGTGCAGTCCCACCCGTTTGCTGGGATTTTTACAGGTATGATTATCAAGATGGGCCCCAAGGAAAGCGATGATTTCATAGCTGAGGAGCAGAAGGGATGGGTATTTAGGGTTGAGATGGTTTTTATACAAGGGAACTAGTTCCTGCATACAGAAAAACAGCTTGGAAAAGGCAGGGGGGCATTTTGGAAGTAAGGGGAACCAGGTGAAGGAGATGGAGACTTCTTGGGGCTGATGAACAGAGAGGGGGGAAGAGCAGTGGAGATGTAAGAATGGCAGAAGTGTCCTGGAAGTGAGGATGCTGCCTGGAGCAGCCGGAGGGAGCTGGCCCCAAGGACTGGGAGATGGGGCTGATGTAATATCTGTAGTGCCAGCCAAGCAGGAAAATGTGAGTAGCTGCTTTTAAATCAGTGATGGAAGGGCTGGTGATCCAGGAGAGAGAGAGAAATCCCAGCAATAGGGTTAGGTAGTGAGAGTCTCATGTCTGGACAGGAGGGAGAAGGATGTAGTGCTTGCCATATAATCTTAAAAATGCCGGTTTAAATAATTGATATTAATCCTGGGCATCTAAACCTAATTTGCTGTTACTGTTCATTGTTTATTTATGTTTTTATGTTGTTTATTGGCTTTGCTGCTCCAGCAGTAAAAAGCATTAGGCACTTTCACTTTTGTTTCCAATCACTTCCACTCCTTGGCTGTCAGGTACTTTCATGATGTCATGATGTTTGGGTTGCATATGCTTCAGGGAAGTGTTTAACTCCAAACAAACTGTATTAACAACTTCTTCAAATGTCATGGAAACACTTCTCATACCAACAGGCTTTGCAGCATTTTTCTGTGGTTGCATTCTGTTGGTTTTTTTCCCCTAAATTTTATGAATATTTTTGCAAACCCCTCAAGGGTTTTAGCTGTTGCACTTATTTTTATATTTTTAAGGAAACTGGTTTTGGACAAGACTTCATTTCTTAAAGCTTAGTAGATTACTTGCTAGAATGCAGGTTGTCATTAACAGTGTTTGTAATGATTGTGAAACAACACACAAGAAGGAAATGAGATTACGAAGGAAACATAATCAGATGATTTTACTGTGAGCCCTTTACGTCGCTGCATTTGGAGTTCATGGGAACTTTTCCCAACTGTGCAAACAAAAGCCAACAGCCAAATTATTCTGCCCAAGATTTTTACTAGCAACAGGACCACAAACACTGGGTTTTGGTCGAGAATTAATGGTTGAAATTTGGAAGTCTGTTTGAATTATCAGTGTTAAGAAATTGCTTGCTGCAAAATTGCAATCCTGTGAAACGAAAGCAAAGACGTATCGACTAAAATTGCTCTCAGCCACTGAATGTTGTTATTTGCAGAGAGGGAGCCTTAGAAGATGTTATTTTATTCCTTTGTGTGCTCGTGCATGTATGGTGCATCTGTGTAATCAGAAACAGAGCATTCATGTCTTCTGTGGTCTGACTGAAGTCAAATTGTTCATAGTCACATCACCAGAGATAGAATTATAGTAACAACTTAAAGTTTAGCCACCTTTGTACTGAAAAGGTTCTCCGAGCAACCATGCAAATATGGTTGATTAAACTGTTACTAGAATTCCTGAAGTAATCTTTCTCCAGTACCATTTAAATTGAATTTCTCCAATTGTCTCTTTTTCAGGAGACCTCATGGAAGGAGAGCTTTATTCAGCTCTCAAGGAGGAAGAGGCCTCTGAATCAATTTCCAGTACAAACTTCAGTGGTGAAATGCACTTCTATGAGCTTGTAGAAGACACAAAAGATGGGATCTGGCTGGTACAGGTATATAAATTTGACTGTTTTTTTAAAATATATTTATCACACCCAAAATGTCTTTCAAAGGAGGAGTTTATGAGGGTAGTTAACTGGTTGTAAGAATGTATAACAGAGAGATGGTGATAAACTTCACCTGGGAGATGAGGAATAGAGGAATAAAACGGGAAAGGCTGGAAGTGCCAGAGTTCCTATACAGACAGGAAGGAAAAAACCCTTGTTATTCTTTGGATTGCTTTTTGAAAAGCAGGCATTTTAGAACCAGAAATCAAGGCAGAGCAGCACATACTGAAATACACAGAGTATGCAAGTCCTTGGTCCTGGATTTGTAAGAGCTTTGTAATGTGTGAAGTAGGTGCATTAGTACAGATTCTCCCAGCTGGCACAGGCTCCTGGTGCTGCTCTTCCTTTTGGTTGCATTACATGCTCAGACCCAAACAGTTTTAAGTTTCTGCTTGTCTAAGGGGCTTAGAGCACTTGTAAAATCTCTGTTGGCTCTTCACAAAGGCAGGAAGGATCTCAGTCTGCCAATTTCCTGGGTTAGCAGGCTGCTTCTACAACATATTCCAGTGGCTCAGAGTTAACATTCTCCCAAACCTTTTGTGGCCAGCAATTTTACAGTGTTTTCCCAGGGCTGCATGAGAACAAGAGATTATTTAGGAAAAAGGCAGACTTTTCACAATAAGATTCTGAAGCAATTAATCATCCTTCCTGAGAACATAAGTAACCTAGACCAAAATGTAGAAATTATTTTCTGTGTCAACTTCTCTGTTGATAAGAGGGTATTTTTAAAGGCATAAGTTTCCTCCTAACAGCCACATCAGGTGAATTCCCCACCAGGCAATTAATTGTCCCATTGACAGCTCCAACCTGGTTTGTCTGGTCTCACTTCATGTTTTCTATTTAAAAGGAAGTCATTAAATCTTCATAATCTGTTTATTAGACCTACACTGTCACCAATCAGATCTCATCCCAAAATAGACAAGAGGACAGATACCTTCAGACTCAGAATGGCATTTGTGTTTTGGAAAAGATATATTTGGAGTTTATTGAATCCAAGTTTGAGGTTTAAATCATACAGGAAGGCATTCTTCAAGCAGAGAGAGAGTGTTGAAAGGCAGTTTACATGTCCCCAAGCTAGTTGACAAATATAAGCATGAATATGCTGTGAAAAACCTTCCCTCCTTCCTGTGCAGCTCAAAAGGGTGAAATATGATAGTTCTCTGTTGTCTCTTGCTTGCAGAATTTTACTTGTAATGTATTTTCCAGTAGCATCCTAATAGCAGGTCAGGCTGTGTTTTGATATCTCCAGTGCAATGAATGTTGTCATCATTCTGGGAATATTTGCACAGCTATTCAGCTGGTCACAATAGCTGTGGAAAAAAAAAATTAGTGGAATTTACTGAATAATTTACTTGCTGAACACTATTTGTCTGTTTCTCTACAATAAAAACCACAAG
The DNA here is from genome assembly GCA_030060385.1 of Muscicapa striata striata. NCBI lineage: Eukaryota > Metazoa > Chordata > Aves > Passeriformes > Muscicapidae > Muscicapa > Muscicapa striata. Next base: position 384,111 of record JAREIS010000045.1, on the reverse strand, counting down.
AGATGTCGAATTTCTATTTTTCATTCTTGCTTTTTGGGTTTTCATCACTTTGAGTTTTCATTTGCTCCATTCCCCAGCACAACTCCTGTCTGGATAACTCCTATGCTGGATTCTTCATGTCCTTTCACAGGTTTTCCCACACTCTTTTCTTAGACCTTATCCCTGCAGAGCTGGTTTTTACCATCACTTCCCAGTTCTAACTCTTGATTCTCTCCCTTGCTCATCCTCCTGTGCCGTTAGGAACCCTGTGGAAACTTTCCAGCTAATTAACCAGCTCAATGCTCATGCAGGGGAACGAGGATGCCTCATGGGTGGGTTTGGTGACCATGGGCAAGGTCAGAGATTCCCCTGCCCTGTTGCTGCTGGCTGGGAAGCAGAAAGGATCTCCAGATCTTTTTCAGTATCCTGAGCCCTGAATCCCTGTTCTTTGGGGGCTGCTGCAAAGAGCAGAGGGAGAGGAACATTTTTGCCTCAGCTGGCACTGTGCTGTCGCTTGAGTTGGTTTGAACACTTCATGATGTGTGAGAGGACTGAGACTTTGAAGATAATTTTTATTTTCCAGTGCATATAAATGAAACTTCTGGTGTTGCATAGGCTGGGAATCTGATAGCCATCACTGTCTGCAGAGAATCAAAGGAAAAAAGTGGAAACAATTACTATTTCTTGATATGTTTGACAAAAATTGAGGTGTGAATTTATCATTTAAAATCAGCAAGATGAATTCCTTGAGGGAAGTCAAAGTCAATACACAAGGACTGTTTTGTGGCTTTGTTTCTTTATTTTCTGGAAATCCACATGCAAAGCATCCAGGTTCAGTGGTAATTTGTTTACCAGTGTAGCTGTTCACAGCTCCTGTGCGGCGCTTCCATAGAGCCGCAAACAGCAGCATGTTCTTTCTCCTATTAGCTCATGATCTCATCACCTTTCCTTTTATGCCATTCTTCTTGCTTGCCAGCTGCTGCTGTGCACTTCTTTGGCTGGCAAGGAGGGTGACTGGTAGTTTCTGGAGCTGCTTCTCTGGTTGGTTAGGGGAGTTATATGTAATGTTCTTACTTTTCCAGGCTCTGGTTAGTCTCTAGAAGCCTGTCACATCCAACAGTATTGTGGTCATTATGGCTTTTGAAAATGATCTACAGATAAAAATCCTCTTTGAAAGAAGTTAAGATCTAAATGAATGTATTATTTTATTTTGAAAAGTCTCTACTACAACATAGTGGCAGGGAGAAGTAAAGGGAACTTCTTGGCATTGAAGTATGAGGACAGACATTTTGATTGTGTCTGATAGAGCTGCAAAGGCCATAATTATGGATATAAAATACTGCAGTCTATTCTGCATCTCAGTTTCTAGTTCAAGTGGTGTAGTCACAGGGCAGGGGATGTGCCTACAGCATTTTGGTAGTGATAGTTTGTTTGTTCTTCCTTTTGCTTGCATGTAGGATGAGTGATTTTCATATTTATTTGCCTTCTGAATTTTGCCAGGTGATCAGCTGTTCTTGCTAAAAAAAAACAAACAATTCTTTCAAAATACATAATTCAGTATTTGTGTCTTTTCCAATAGCCCTTCAGGATCATTTACCACAGGATACATGATTTTGTTTCAGTTTTCTTCTTGAGAGGTTTCATATCCAGTCAAGGGTGCAGAATACCTTTAGCTGGAATGTAATAGTCCCTGTATTGCCTGTGTATCTGTGCTAAGTCATTGCAGAAGCTCATTTATTCTCAATGTCCGACTTAACTGACAGTGTAACTGACTGTCCAGATCAGTGCATAGGTCACCTCCCCTCCCTGGAGAAACTGCAAGTAATTTTGAGGTGGTTAATTTTTGCATGCTGTGATGGATATAGTCTTTGCCTATTTTGATGTGATTTCTCACAATCTTTCTCAGAAAATAAGGCAAAAAAAACTCCAGATATCTTCAGCCCATATGGGTGGATTCTGAATGAGTTGTGAATTCTTAGGAAAGCGAGTCTAAGTGGAAATTCAGTTCCATTAACACATTGTCAAGTAATAAACAGAAAGTGAGAGGTCTCAAAGCTAATAGAAGTGCAGACATTAATGTAGAAACTTATTGACATTATCTGGAATAAGTGAGCTTTTTTCCAAGCTTCTAATAAGTAAATTACCAGTCCATTTATAATTTATTTTATTTTTACTTCTGTTTTATATATAGAAGCAGAGTTTACAGCATAGTTTTTGATTAAAAAGGATTCTAAGACTAGAGTTTTTTGAACCGTTTTGTCTTTGTGGACCCCTAAAAATCTTTCAGGGCATGCAGGGAATCTTTGCAGTAATATTGAGTTTCCTCTGCTCATTTACCCTCTGCAGGCACTGTGGGAGTTCATGGGTGTCTCGAACTGGAAACCGCTGAACCAAACAGACAATTCTCACATTCATACAACCTTACCAGTTCATGAAATGAGTTAGAAATCAGTTTTGCCTTTGGCAAAACTACACAGTTTTTTTCCAATTCAAATGTCTGTATTCTTTATGTGGAGTGACTTGCTGAGGCTGCATGAGGACTGATTGCTCCTGGGAGAGCTGCCTGGATGTGTGTGTGTGTGTGTGTGTGTGTGTGTGTGCAGCAGGGAAAGGTGTCACTTAATGGGTTTTGTTCTTCCTGGTGGTGTGAAGTCTGTCGCAGTGCCTTAGTGCCCAGAGCTGAGGAGCACTTGGAGTCATCTTTGTGGCTGAAACCCAGTTGTGACTATTACTGTGTGTTTGAAATTGTATGCTGTTGGTATGAGCAGGTGTGCCTGACACTTGCTGTCCCAGCTAGAATTGGTTAAAATAATGAGAGCTGGAGCACATGAGGTGTTTGTTCTGCTTTTGCCCCTCTCTGACTCATTGTCATGCCTTGTGATATTCGAATGCTTTTAGTTGCGAGCGAGCTTCAAAACCTCCTGAGAACAAATCTCGTTCCTGTGACCTGCTTTGAGATCTCTGTGTACCTGTCTGAAAGAAATTGAGCAAAATCTGATTTAAATGTACAGAAAACAGGATAATGCTCAAGTGAGGTCATTATCATATCATGCTCAAGTACTCCAGTAGTACCAGAAGAGGAGTCTGTCTTTGCATATTGCAGCAAACTCTTAACATCAGCTGTGCTTTCTCAAGCCTCTTCAATTTCAGTCATATTTTTACTTGTATTTTAAGAATCTATGTTTCATAAAATAATCTTTAAAAATGCTTAATGATACTTGGAAATTAAGGAGCAGCTGGATCTGTGATGGTTATAAAGTAGCTATTGCAATATTGATGCACTTACCCAATACACTTTGGGCTTAGTCCTATTTTTCCAAGTGTATGTATCTTTCTGGTTCTGGGATATTTGCTCTAAAAGTCTGTTCTTTAATATCATGACTATGACTACTTTAACATATAGATCAAAAATAATTATATTTTTCTAATTTACTGATTTCTCTAATTGCTTTCTTGATTGAACTCTTTGGGGGTAATTCCGTGTAATTCAATGTCATGAGGACTCTTCCAGTGCAAAAGCTCCCTATTGTCTTTTGAAATCATCTGGATCTCAGCATTTTCAGTATTACAGAGATGGTAATTCAGACTGCAGTCAGAGCCAATCCTCTGGCTGGGGTTAGGTGTGGGTTAGGGAGCAGATCCATTCTGTGATGTGAAGTTGTTAAATAGCAGGGTTACTGTGATCCTATTGGATTCCCTTAGCCCATAAAGACGATTAATGGATTAGTGGAGTTACCCTCATTGTCTTACTTGTCACTCTGACATGTGATATGTCACAAATTGTGAACATAACTAATAATAAACAAAGCTGAGAGGGTTTGTGCTTCTCCAGACATGATGTTTGTTTCCTGTCTGTGTTAGCTGATCTCCTAAAAGGTGAAATCACCTATGAGTGAAATCTCCTATGAGCTTGGGTTTTATTTCTGTAACATTAAACAGAGTACATGATTGAAAGAGACCTTTTGATGAGCTAGTTCAGCTTTCTGCTAGACTGTAGAACATGTGTTTAGAAAGTATTTTGCTGTCTCTCTTACACTGTAAGTTGTTCAAATAATCCTGTTGACTATTTTCTTCTTGGAAATGTGTGTCTGACTTCTGCCTTGGGTGTATTCAGGGCTAATTTGTTCCTATTGGGCATAAATTGACATTGCCCTTTAGTTTCACTGAGTCCTGATGTCAGCCACACTCCTCCCAGTAAGTGAGGTCAATCAACCAGTTTGTTTTGTCAGGTCTGATATATCCTGGGCTTTGCTTGTTTTGTAGCCAGTTAATATTGATGGCTCATGTTTTCTTGTGGAGCAGCTGATAGCCCCAAGCGTTTGCTCCCATTGCTGTTTCTAACTGATGAACTCCCCAAGTGTTCTGTTCATTACTGGATTCAATTTCATGTGTGACACTCTGCATTACAAGATTTGTGCAGCTCTTCCTGCATGGCTTTATAATCCTCTTTCCCACATAGATGTGCTTCCCAGTTTTATGTCTTCTACAAATGGCTTTGGGAGACTTCAAGTTCCCATAGGGAGGGCTTTAATGGGAATATATGCTGAACTGAGCTCTAAGGTAAATCTATTAAGAAGTCTGTTAGCACCTTTCTGGCATTTTGATGTCTTTTTGCTGTAGCCAATTTCTTGCTCATTTTAAAACTTCCTTTTTTTTTTTCACTCACTATAAAAGCCTATCTGTAGCTCTCATGTAAATTTTCCATATGATACACTACCAAACTACAAACAAGGTGCTACATTCCCTTTTTCTCTTGAAACTTGGTTCTTTTTCTTCAGGGAAAGTTCCTCTCAGTCAGGAATGATACATCTTTAGTAATTGCATGCTGGAAAGAGGCGGAAAATGCAACTGTCTCTGCACCTCTAAAACTTCTTTTACTATTTTGCATCCTATTGATCCTATCCAACTGCTGGGGTGGTTTTTTTTTGTGTTTTTTTCATTTGCTTTTAAATATAGCTACAGACTTGTTACTGTCCTGTCAAAATGGGAATTGGTCTGACGGGGGTTTGCAAGAAATTTTCACAAGTTCACCTGTGATCCTCTGTGCTAGTTCTTGGATGGAGAGATCGTGCTTACTCTCATTTCAGTGCATTAAGTTATTTGAGTTCTGCTTTCACCTTCAGGTGATGTAGTTTCTTCTCATAAATTTGCTAACTGGTCCATGGCCGGCCACCCCCCCCCTTCACTGAAAACTGAGTCACAGTATTAATTTAACTTTTAAAATAAAATTATCTTACATTTCTATCCTATCTTCATTGTTTGGTGATCCTGCTGCTTTTCCCCCTGTTCTATTCTTATTCATATGACTGAAAAACCTTTTGGTACAACTTGTAATAGTCTTTATATGGTCTAACTTGAATAGCTCATTTTTCCATGCTTTTTTTTCCTTGCATATCTTTTTTTGATAGCTCTTCCTTTTGACCTTTTTTTCAACCCTTGTAGATTGTCAAACTATTTCTAACCTCTCTTTGGAAGTGATTGCTAGGAAGAAGTGCAGGACTTGGTAACCTCTTTTTTTCCCTTACTTGAAATATAAAATCCTGATAGCTTTAACACCATGAGCTTGAAGAACTTCCAGGCCTCTTCCACATACAAATTCCCAGTCTCCTTAGTCACACGTTTTTAAGCTAAATTTCTTATCAAAATTCACACTTCTTAAATAAAATGTGTTACAAGTGTTTGCAGGATATTTTTAATTTAAACTGAAGTACATTTTGATTGCTTAACCTGCAGTATTTTCTTGGACTCCCTCATGCACAGAGGTGGTGACTGCTTTCCAAAATACAAAGTCTTGCCTTGGCATGGTGAACTCCCAGTGCTCTGAGTGGGTGTTGTCTGCAAGGAGCAGCTGCAACAAACATGTTTATTTGGATTTTTTTCCATAATGACACAAAAAAGCATGAGCCCAAAATATTTTACAAAGCTTCAGTGTGCAAAACCATAGTGGGGTTCTTCCATGTAGTTACAAAATACTTAGGTCATTGTTCTTAAATGTAAATAACTTACTCCAAGAGGAAAGACTTTTTCATAGGAAGGGAATTAAGCGGGTGTTTAAAATCCCATCAGTGCAGGCAGGTGACAGTAAAATATTATGGTGACTGTATTTGCAACAAATTTTTGTCTTGACACTTAAAATGAATGTTGTGGTGCCAGGCAGAAGAAATGGTGAGCAGGATCTGTCCTGCACACAACGTTAACATCCTCTTGTCACTGTTTCAGAGCATGCACACAGAATTTTGGAAGAAGCCAATCTCTGAGTAGTTGAACCAAAGAAGTAATTCAATCACCAAAGTTTAACTTCCATGCTTACTAACAAAAGGTAGTGGTTCCTTTCCCTGTTGGATGCATTTATCATGCCATAGTAGCTCTGCCGATATTCTGGCTTTAAGGTGTCTTTAGGAATTTGGTCTCCCTTGATTGAAGTGCATGAAAGGAAGAAGTTTAAAATACCCAAAGCTTCAGTCACATTGGGTGATGGGAAGAAGCCTCAGTAATACAGCAGATTTCCCAGCTGTCTCAGTGCCTGATGGTTACATTTTATCTAATCAAAAAGGCTTTTCTATGTGATGTATGTGTGTTTTAAGAATAACTTGAAGAATTCTTACCTAGATTTTCACCTCCAGTGTTATTTAAACACTTTGGGTTTAGAGGAATGGGAATGTAATCTGTGAGTTCAGTTTGTTTTCCTATGTAAAACATTCTGCTTGGTGAATTCTTCTATTTTAGGATTCTGAGAGGCTGCTACTTTCCACAAAGCAGATAATATTTATGAGGCTCAAAGGCTGGACACACTTTCTAGGTTGAATCTCAGCATGTCCACAGAGAACTGTTAATCATGGTGACAGCCCAGCTTCCAGGGACAAGCTGACATTTGAGGTTATTAAGTCAGAAAACGATTGGGATAAGTTTAAAGGCGGGTAAACAAATATCTAACAAATGGAAGTTTCAAGATTTAATTTAAAATATGTATTTTAAGTGGCTGCCAGTAAGCCTGCAGAAGCATGTGAGGTGTTTCTAAAATAGAAAATGTGACGGCTTGTGGAATAGTGCATGATCAGTCATGTCATTCAAAATTACCTGTCAGCTGCAGGCAGGCAGGGTTTTCTTTTCCTTGTGGGCTTTTTTCCCCCTCCCTGTACGGTTATAAGTCAGAGGATGAATGCTGCTTCTTTTTCATCTGTGTCAGCCGAAGCCTACAGTGAGGTAACCTGAAGTACAACTTTAATATACTGGGTTAGAACAAATTAAACCTTGGGATATATCACAGCAAGTGTTCGTCCTGAGATGGCAGATGGGACACTGGAGTTGGTGGAACAGTCACAAAGTTGCAGTGAGTCATGGGCAAAACTGGAAGGAGTCAAAATTCTCAGACATTGTCTGGGAGTTTAATCAGTTGTTTCCACTGCTCAGGAATGGCTGTTGGCAGTTTAATCTGGTACCAGGTACATGCATTCCCACTCATTCTCCTTGCTCTGAGACAGTGTTTCTTTGGTATATTGTAACTTCTGAGGGAGAATTGTCATAAAATTATGGTCCTTTTTTATTGCAAAGAAGAGAAACCTGCTGTACCCCTTTCCTTTCTCCCCTTCTGTGAACTGGTTTTGTTATTTTACCAATGTTTGATTTTAGTATCTTAACATGTACTTAACATGATGATGCACTTCTTTCTCTGCAGAAACCACATTTCTGTCCTAGAGCTTCACTCTCCAAAGACATGACTTCCAGTTGTACATTCATACTCTGTATCTTAAAAGCATGGGAAAGAGTATCAGGCATAACCAGCACTCTTTTTTTTTTTTGAAACTTGCTCTTTATTTCAGGAACCAAACTGACTGTGATACTAAACTGGTATTTCCTTTTGGCAATAGGTCATAGCAAACGGCAGAAACCCACTGGTGGGTAAAGTCCACTGGGAGAAAATGGTGAAGAAAGTCTCAAGATTCGGCATACGTACTGGCACTTTTAACTGTTCCAGTGACCCCAGGTATATCCTTAAAGGATTATCCAAATCCCAAGAATATCTTAAGGCTCAGCTGTGTTCTAGCAGCAGGGCTTGCTGTGTTGTAAAAGTAGCTGTGACAGAAGGTGGCTTTATTCATGTTTTTATCTCTCCTAAAGTCTGCTCAGAATGCTCCATTACATTATTTATCAGCTCTGCAGCTTCCTAAAGCGTCGTGTGGGAAATGCATGATTAGACTGTGGAGAGCATAATACAGCAGTGGAGAGGAATGAATAGAATAGTCTGGCCTTCCAGTCCAGGCATTCAGGGAGAGGAACTGTGCTTGCTTAGGACAAAGCCAAATATATCAGTTTTAGAGTTGTTATACACCATCTGGAAGGGGGAAGCTCAGGTTAGCATGAACCTTGCATACAGTGCTTGCCTCCCAGAATTACTGACAAATCTTGTTCCCTGACAAATGTATGTTTATATATAAACTGGCACACACCCTTGGACAACACACAGTGTGCTGTGCAGGAGTCACTGTGTTTGCATATGATTTCGAACAAGGAAGAAGAGCAGAGCCAAAGAAGCTATTAATAATTCTCTGCTGCTGTAAAAAGAGGCTTTCTTAAAACATTTTGTTGGAGGCGTTTGCTTTACATGACAGGAGACTTTGTCTAGAATTCCAGTGGCATGTATGGATACGCACATCTTATACAGCTTAAGTCCTAAATGTTTACAGAAATCTCAATGTTAATCATAAGAGAAAATTCTTAGGTTTTGTAGTGTTTATGCAAAATAATCTTGTATTTGAACATCTTAAAAATTTGGCAGTGTTTCTCTTTGCATAGCTCCTAAGTAGCCTTAATGTTCTAATCAAATACCGTGTTTTAGAATAATTCATTTTTTAAATACAAAAACCATTTTGTTGAGTAAACCCTTGTGAATAGTTTTCATCAGGTTGCAGCTGAAATTCAGAAGAATACTACATGCTGCAGTAATCAGGATACCTTTATTAGTAGAGTTGTATCTTATGGCTCTTTCTAAAAATGCTACATGGGAAGGGGAGTTGTAGTTATCTAAATACATGTAGACAGACCCAAACCACAGAGGAGCTAGGTAGGATGGCAGGTGAATGAGGCTGATGGTCCCAATGTGCAGGGTTCTCAGAGATTGTCTGCCTGTTGGCTCTGTCGTCTTTTGATTGTTAAAGCATGCCAGATACTTCCTTAAAGGACGACTAGATATATGGGTGTAGTGATGTTGGTAGGAAGGATGCATGAGAGAAGGGATCTTGTGAGTCATCAGATTCATTTCAGAGTTACAGTGCTCTGGACCATGACTCAGGGTTCAGCCATGAAGAGCCCTTCTTTTAGTTATGGATTTGGGGTTTATCCCATTTGCCTGTTATACAGTGTGGGTATTTTTTTTGCCCAAATCATCCAGCACCATGTGTCTGCTTCCTACTCCACTGCTTTTGTGACCAGCTCTCTCACTTCACCCCTTAGGCTGTCTGCTAAAAGGGAAGTAGGAAGTGGACACTTGTCAGCTTCATTAAAGCAACTGCAAACAGACCAGTGACTGCTGAGCTTCACCCCACAGCTGCTTGGCAAAACCAGGATGGAAGGAAGCATTGGGAAAGCTGTGGGATATTGAGTTACACTGGAGTGGTTTTCTTCTTGGCTGGAAGGCCAATGAAAAGTAGCTTCTAATACTAAAGCTTTAAAGCAAAGAGTCAGCTTGTGTATTATTCAAATCCAGTTACAAAGCATAAATGGCTGCATGGCCTTGTTTACTTTAATGACTCGTGAAAATTAACACTATTCCTCTTCCTGTTTTATGAATGCATATCTCTTTACAATACTCCTGTAAGATATAAACATATTGTAAGAATAAATATGCTTTCTCAGAGGATATTGGATGCCCTTATTTCCTGCTATTATATTATAAGGGATCCCAGGTGCTCAGCATGTCTCATTTTTGGGCTTAGAATAGAAATGTAAGGACTCAGTTCTGGGGTTATGAAACTGTAATGTAACCTACCATTTTCTTTGTAGATACTGCAAGAGGAGGGGTTGGCTGAAATCCACCCTCATCATGTCTGTTCCACAAACCAGTACCTCCAAGGGAAAAGTCATGCTTAAGGAATACAGCGGGCGCAAGATTGAAGTGGAGCACATCTTCAAATGGATCACAGCCCACGCTGCCTCTCGCATCAAAACCATCTACAGCTCTGAACATTTGAAAGAAGAATGGAACAAAAGTGACCAGTACCGGTGAAAATATACCTGTTTGCCAACCTCGACCAGCCTCCAGCGTTCTTCTCTGCCCTAAGCGTAAAGTTTACTGGAAGAGTAGAGTTTATTTTTGTGAACGTGGAAAACTGGGACAATAAAAGTTACATGGCAGAAATTGGTATCTACAAGACGCCATCATACATACTTAGGACTCCTGAGGGGATTTACAGGTATGGAAATAACACTGGTGAATTTATATCACTACGTGCCATGGATTCCTTTTTGCGCTCGTTGCAACCAGAAGTTAACGATTTATTTGTTTTAAGTTTAGTTTTGGTTAATCTGATGGCTTGGATGGACCTGTTTATTACACAAGGCGCCACTATAAAACGTTTTGTGGTTCTTATAAGCACTTTAGGGACGTATAATTCACTATTAATTATTTCCTGGCTACCAGTGTTAGGTTTTTTGCAATTGCCCTACTTAGATAGCTTTTATGAGTACAGTTTAAAACTCTTCAGGTACTCTAACACAACTACTTTGGCTTCTTGGGTGAGGGCAGATTGGATGTTCTACTCTTCTCATCCAGCCCTCTTCCTCAGCACATACCTTGGCCATGGTTTACTAATTGATTACTTTGAGAAGAAGCGAAGGCGCAATAACAACACGGATGAAGTAAATGCTAATAACCTGGAGTGGCTGTCGAGCCTGTGGGACTGGTACACCAGCTACCTGTTTCATCCCATTGCTTCTTTTCAACACTTCCCTTTTGACTCAGATTGGGATGAAGACCCAGATTTGTTCTTGGAGCGGTTGGCCTTCCCCGATCTCTGGCTTCACCCCCTGATACCAACTGATTATATAAAAAACTTACCTATATGGAGGTTTCAATGCCTCGGCGCCCATTCTGATGAGGAAATGCTGGAAACCTTTGCAGACAGCGAAAGTGACTCTGACAGTGAAAACAAAGAGGTCTTCAGTAGCGACAGAGAGGTGTCGGAGGACGATGAGCTGAGCACGTTTCACAGGTGCAGCGAAGGAGAGTGTGCGTGTGGTGCTGAGGCCTGTTCCTGTGCCAGCCACTATTGCCACCACGAGCCATGCCAACGCAAAGCCAGGCCCTACAGCTCCTATGGCTCCGCAGGTGACCTGGAGCCAGACTGGTCAGCCTGGCCCTCCGACATGTTGCACTGTACGGAGTGTGTGGTGTGTCTAGAAAATTTTGCAAAGGGCTGCCTGCTGATGGGCTTGCCATGCGGCCACGTGTTCCACCAGAATTGCATCGTCAAGTGGCTGGCGGGCGGGCGACACTGCTGCCCTGTCTGCAGGTGGGCGTCCTACAAAAAAAAGCAGCCATACACACACCCGCAGCCTTTGTCAAGTGAGCCCCCGTCTTAGCTGTGTGCCCATGTCCTTTGTAAGCTTTCAGGATATTACTGCTTGCCTTTTCAATGTTAGTCACTTAAAAGATTATGTGGTTTGAAGTTTTAGTTTAAATGTTAGTGCAGTGAACTAAAATATACATGATGCTAATGTTAATGACAGAATCATTTGGTTGCCTTGTATGTTGAACTGAATGCAAACTTACCATACAAATAACTTGCTCTCTTCAACATCTGGAAACTTGATGCTGTTTTTGTAAGCACAAAAATCAAGCCTACAAGAGAAGCGTATTCCAGCAAACGTTTACAAGTTAGGATGTGGGTGAAATTGAAATTCTAATCGGAGACAATGGCTTAATTTAAGTGTTTCTTATTTTAGAGTCTGTTCTGCACATCTTTGTTGAATAATGTATGTTGTAAGACAGTACCATTTAAAAAGAAATTGGTGAAATAAATTATTTTAAAATGAGATTTGTAATGTTAATTGTTTTGATAAATATTTTGTGTGTATGGTTACAGATGTCTTGCTGGCCTGATTTATCTGTGAAGACAATAAAAATATAACACAACTTCTGTGACTAATAAATCATCTCCTAGGGATGCAGGAATTCAGTGCTCTGACCCACTGGCCAAGCAGAAGGCAGTGGTGTTTCACTGGGAACTGCTTCCTTCATAAGTCTATTGTGTTGAGGTGCTTCTCTGGCTTGATCTGTGGTTTTCCAGTTGATTACAAGCTGCTTTTCCAGATGGAGACCCTCTTCTAGCAGCTGTCTCTCCAGCACCCTCATCTGCAGATATCTAGGAAGACTTTAGGGTAGCTCCCTCTACAGCCTCAAAGTAAACTGTTGAGAAGGAGCAGAATATTGTCATGCAGTGACAAAAGTGGCTTGTAAAGGTAAAAATTGCCAGCTTCCAACTGTGCTGGTATTCTGAAGTGATTTCTGACTTCTTTGATAGTTCTTTGATGCCATAAAGAATTCAGTCTGTTGTTTTCTTTATCTTTCAATATGAAACTCTGATTTTGGTTGTACCTTTCAAAAATCACCTGGCTGAAAATACAGAGGAATGGTTGGTTGGAAAGAAAAAGGGGGAGTAGAGAAAAAGGCTAAACTAGAAAGATATTTTTAATTGTCTTATTTCTTTCCTAAATCTTGTCTATGTGATATGGAAGGAGGATAATGACATAAAGATGATGATAATAGGAAATACAGCTCCCCATTGCAGTTACAAGGCATCTCCCAGTCTCTTATAGGTTGGTGCTCACAGAGCTGCTGGCATTGTTTCATCTGTCCAGGGTACCTGGGCACGCTCTTTTCTATTAACAAATGTTAACAAATATTTCATGGCTCTGTCACCAGGTGTGTTCCCAAGAGAATATTCATGTAATTAGCAGAAGAGCTGTTTTTAATTTACCAAGTCCTTTTTTCTCTCATTTCCTTTTTCCCAGGGCAGTATTGAAGCAGAGAGGTACAAGGGGCACAATATCAGCAACTCTCCCGTGGTCCAGAAAGTAATTTTTATTCCAGTTGAGACCTGCCAGTACATGCCCTGTCTCTGTCATTACAGCCTCGGCAGAGCAGTGGAGAAGCATAATGAGGGCAAAGATCATTTCTGCTTCCAATTTGTGCAGCAGCGTGGCATATGTGCTTGTCATGAGCTTGAAATCCACATTGTTTCAGAATTGTTTTGGAACCTGCACTGAACTGAGGCCTTGCCAAGGGAAAGGAGAAGTTTTGTGCGTATAAATAAGGCTGTAGCTGAGGTGCTGACACACACAAGTGAGGTGCTTTATCACAGCCCCCTGTAGCCTTTTGCTGGTACGTCGGCAATTTGCTGAGTGCTAAGCTGGAGCAATGCTGTGTCCTTGGAGCACTGAGTGCTTGTGGAGTGCAGCTCTGCTGCTGAAGGCTGACCTCCTCACCCTCACACACAGTCTCAGCAGCTCTGCTCCTGTGCACTGGCTCAGCCTTTTCTGCAAACCTTTGTGCACACCTGCTTCAGCTGAAGACTTGTTTTAATGGCCTCAGTTGCTCTACTCATCCGGTTCTTTTGATGGATGACCCAAACTGCTGTTTAATTAGCAGGAGAGCCACGGAGGGCACATCCACAGGAGCAGGTAATTATGACCAGTAGGTAGCTGTGAAGAAAGGTTTAGTCCCCTCGTGTCTGGGTTATATAAATTGTTGTGATGCAGTTCCTGGCAATGCATCTGTTACAGAATCTTGAGCAGCTGGCGTAGTGTATTGAGAGTCCCAGCAGGACAGAAAAAGCAGTTGGATTTGTTTATTTTATGGAATGCTCGTGTCAGTAGCAGCAGAAGCATCCAAGTAACATTGTTTTCGAGGTCTCAGCCCTTCCCTGACTCGATGACAGTTGAACATCGAAGAAGGGAGCAAAGGAGCAACGACTGTGCCTGTAACAAGGTCAGCAGTTTCGCTGCTCGCGTGTTTTGCCTCGCAGGGCTGGGTTGTGCTAGTACTTGTGAAGTGTCTTAACTGAGATGCTAAACATTCCTAAAGTGGTGTTTTTTTCTCTGATGTCTCGTGGCTGGAAGCTGCAGACCAATTGTAAACAGAAAATATCAAACCACTGAGGTTGATATTATTTGTTAGGTTTAATACTTATCACTTATTTTATCACTTATTTGTTAGGTTTAATAAAGGTGATGGATGTTTTGTGCTGCTATTACAAAGGATGGATTTAAATAATCTCTGAAGCTCTTTGCCACTCTGGATTTCATCAGTTATTGTTTTATTAGCACTGGCTTTCCCACTGCTGGTACTTAGTCCAAAATGAGAGCTCTCTTTTCCAAAGCTTGTTTAGAATTTTTTTTTTCATTAGATTCTGGAGGGAAAGTTGACAAAGGTGAAAGTGTACATTTTTGTAACTCATTAAAATGTCTGTCTCCGGTAATTAAATAATGAGGGTAGGTATATTTGTAAGGTATTAAATAGTTAGATTACGTTAATAGCACCTTTTTCTTCCTAAGCTTTTGCACTCTGTGCATCACTGATTTATTTCTAATGCTCTCAGTCTCAGATTGTGCACCGGGGCGTGAAGAGATGGAATGACTGCTGGAGCTCCAGCGAAGCGGCTCCAAGCTGTCCCTGCATTTCAGCCAGGTGACCCTGCGGAGAGGAGGGTGAAGGTGAGCCAGGCCTGGCTGCTGGGATTTCTCCGAAAGAGCCCCGGCAGCTGGGGAAGGGGTGGCCATCGGCTTGTATGAGCTTTGTGTGACCCTCGGGTGTCCTGCGGGCCGTCCCAGGGGAATGACAGGAGTGGGAGCCCTTGCACCAGCAGGTTATGGAGGTGCTGGAGCTCCAGAGAAGGCAGCGGAGGCTGGGAAGGGGCTGGAGCACGGGTGTGACAGGGGGCTGGAGGGGCTCAGCCTGGAGGAGGCTCAAGGGGCACCTGATTGTTCTCCACAACTCCTGACAGGAGGGTTCAGCCCGGTGGGATCAGCCTCTGATCCCGGGGAACCAGCCACAGGACGAGGCCGCAGTCTTAAGGTGGAGCAGTGGAGTTTAGGTTGCGCATTAGGAGGAACTTCTTAACGGGGTGATTGAGCATTGGAATGCGCTGCCAAAGGCGATGGAGTCACTGTCCCTGGAGGTGTTTAAGGGAAGACTGGACATGGCACCCAGTGCCACAGTGGAGCTCCGTCATGGTCGGACTCGATAACCTCAAAAGTCTTCCCCAACCTGACTGACTGCGAATGCGTTACAAACACGCTCAGTGCGCGGGTCCGAGCGCTCCCGCCGCCAGCAGAGCCCTCAGCGCGGGGCGGGGCCGTGCGCAGCGCCACGTGACTGGCGGGAAGCCAGGAGGGGCGGGGCGAGGCCGCTCGGGCACCGCCCTCACGCGGAGAAGGCGGGGTCTGCGGTGCCTGCGGCGCAGGCGCAGGCGCAGTGCGGTCTGCGGCCGGCCCGGCTGTGGGGAACCCGGAAGTGCCGGGCCGTGCGGCCGCCATGGGGCTGTTCGGGAAGACCCCCGAGAAGCCGCCCAAGGAGCTGGTGAGGGGCCGGGGCCGCCGAGGCGGGGCCAGGGGGCGGCGGGGGCCGGGAGCTTGAGGGGGGAGTGGTGGCAGGGCCGTGCGGCGTTGCTATGGCGTCGGGCGGGGAATGCGGAGGGGCCGGGCTCGGCCTGGCCCTGGCGCAGGCTGCACCCAGCCCGGGACCGGGCCGGTGGAGACCTCACAGAACCTTCCAGTATCTGAAGGGGCCTACAGAGAAGCCAGAGAGGGGCTCTTTGTGAGGAACTGGAGTGGCGGGACAAGGGGGAATGGGTGCAAGTTGATAGAGGGGAAATTTCGGTTAGATACTAAGAAGTTATTTCTGTGAGGGTGATGAGACACTGGAACATGTTGCCCATGGAAGCTCTGGCTGCCCCATACCTGGAAATGTTCAAAGCCAAGCTGGATAAGGCCTTGAGCAACCTGGTCTAGTGGAAGGTGTCCCTGTCCATGGCTCTGGAGGTTGGAACTCGTGGTCTTTAAGGCTCCTTCCAACCCCTTAACATTCTGTGATTCTTTGATTCTAGCTCCTCTTGCAGACACAGCCTTAAATATTAGGAAACAGTAGCTGAAATGTTAGGAGTTGTAGGGGGAAGATGAGTCTGTAAACAAACTGTGTGTTTCTCCAAGCAGCTTTCTGATGTCAGTGAAACTAAATATTCAAGATACTGGTGGATTTCACTGTTGCTTTTCATAAGTAGCTACGAATGCGTTAGTGAAAATCTGCTATTTGGTGAGAGAAAGATCAAATACATTAGAGATACCGGAAAAGCAGCAGGGAGAAGGATGACAGGCACACAAGTTGAAGACTTAGACAAGTGTCAGTGTCACAGATGTTCCCTGGTGCTTTGTAGCAGCTGAGTCCCAGGGGAGCAGGTTATGGTTGTTTCTCGCCGAGTGAGAGAATCAGATGAGGAATGTACCTTTGGGAGTGTCCTTTCCCTCCCTCTGTCAGAGCACTGTGTGGGCTGGGTCAGTCTCCTGTGCTCCTAAGTCTGCTACAGGAGACCACAGGGAGAGCTGGGGTTGGGTGCTGCTGCTCTCAGGGCTGGGGTAACACATCAGGCAGCTGTGTAACCCACACACGTGGTGATGCTGCACTGAGGAGTTCTTGCCCCCCGTCTCAGGGCTGCTCTTTTGCCTTCCCTAACTGATGAACTTGCTGTGTTTTCCAGTAGCACAGTTTGTGGGTCATCTTGGAGCTCTTGGAGGATGATGCCATCCACTCTGAAGCTTCTTTTTGGTGGTGCACAGCCACAGGACAAGGAGCAGTGGCCATAAACTAAACCACAATAACTTCAACCTTTACATGAGGAAAAACTTCTTTATGCTGAGGGTGGCAGAGCCTTGGAACAGCTGCCCAGCTGCAGACATTCCAAACACACCTGGACATGTTTCTGTGTCACCTGCCCTCGGTGGCCCTGCCTTGGCAGGGGATTTGGACTGGATGATCTCCAGAAATCCCTTCCTAAGCCAATGACTCTGTGATTCTTTGCAGAAAACCCTGCAAAGGCAGTATGGAACAGGTGTAGGGAGAGGTGACATGAGTCCTCCTGCTGTCATGAGCAGGAGGATGCAGGCTGGCATGGTGACTCCACAGGCCTAACACTGATATTGAGAAACCTGTTAATTGTTAAAAATTCCTTTCCTCCTTACCTAATTGCAGCTTTAGAAGGAAAAAGCAGTAGTTGTTTCTGCATCCTAGCTGATGGGGAAACAGCAGCACTTAGCTCATGTCTGCCAGCAGCTGTGCACAAGATACCGTCCCTGAGCAGGGCTAGAGGGAGCCATCCCAGCACTGCAGGAGGTGCATGATGATGGGGAGGGGTTGAGATTTTTGTGATGGCAATGATTTGCCCTCAGTTCTTTTGTCTGCCCTCTCCTGATGTGAGATAATTTATTTATGATCAATACATGGCAAATATCTTCAGTTCTTGTGAAGAGCTGGTGATGCATTTCAGCCTGTCTAGAGCTGGGGATTTATTATACTTTTAATGTCATGTCTGGATCGTTTGAACTTAAAAAGTGGGTTTTCCTCCAGTGTAGTCTGAGTTGGCTTTTTTACCTTGAGTGCTTTGCTGGCTGACTGGCATAATGCAGTGCTGTGAGAGTGATGTTTTTGTTTAGATCTGGAGTGGAAGCAGAATTGCTTCATCAGCATGGAGTTGTGCTCAGCATTTTTGCTCAGCTGGACCACATACTCCTGTTCCCAGCATTGCTGCCTTGTGCCATGGTTTGTATCCATGTCCCTGTGTCCTGTGTGAGATGGGCAGTGTGGCTTCTTTACAGCTGAACAAATTGCTGTCTCATGTAGCTGGGAGCATGGAGTAGCCTGGATGAGAGTCAGTGGGATTTGCTCCGCCTCTTACACAAAACAGGAGATGAGTTGGGAGCACTAAGGAAGGCACAAGCACCCAGCTTTGCCTTTAGGACAGTCATGTCAAGCAGCTGATTCCTGGCAGTGCTAGAGATGAGCTGTGAAAGAGTTTTCTGCTGTCAGAGTAAGAAGGGATTGATGACAACACACAACCAGGCTTGATTTAATGGTGTCTTTGTGCTGGGCTGTGCATCTCAGAGACAGAAGCTGCAAATCCTACTGTGGTTCATTTGACAGTTGCTGATTGTGCCTGTACATGAAGGCTTGTTGTGTGGATTGTTCTAGAATACAAATCTAGAGCAAATCTCTGGTAGGTGTTATGTTTGAGACAGGACAGTTGGCCAGCCAGAGCTCTCTCATGTTTTCCTTCAGTCTCTTTCCCCTGCTTTTTTCCTCTCGTATAGTCCATACTCAGAAAAGGGTTAGCTTTCTTCAGGGTGAGGAATGACTCTACAGGACATTATTTCCTCTGCTCTGAAGAACAAGAGGGGAGGCTGCAGTCAGTTCTGCAAGGGTTGGGGAGTTTTTGCTTATAAACCCTGGGTTTAACTAAAGATACAGGAGCTTTCTGAAACCTGTTAGAAACTTCTGCACCTATGCAGGGCTTTGGGTTGTTTGTGGGGATTTTTAAGCTAATTTTTTGCTTGGGCACCTCAAATGGTGGCTTTTGTCTGCATTCAGAACATAGTCTTATTCACCATGACCAAGAGAAGAAAGTCTTTTGAGACTGGTGAAAGTCTAAATCTGCTGCTCTGCTGGGCTTGTGCACTGAAGTGAACTTGCTTTACAAGTTTTTATTGCATAAGTTCTCTTCACTCTGCTTCCTTAGAAGGGAAGAGAAGCTCCACTGTCAGGGCAAGTGGAGCTCCCAACCTCCTGGGTGAGCCAGAGGATCTGGAACAGAGAGATCTGGGCAAGTGCCAGGAGGGAGCAGTTGAAGGAGTGGCTGTGTTTGAACCCCACCAAAGGCAGGGGAAGGGAAGCTGGAGGGCAGAGAGACCTGAGCAAGTAGGAGGAACACAGCAGGAGCCTCATGATGCTGAGCAATGCAAGATAGTGCAGGTGGGACAACCATCCCTGCATGCAGAGATGTGCAGCCAGGGGCTGGCTGAGCACCAGCTCTGCAGAAAAGGATCTGGTTTCCCATGGATAATGAACATGAGTTCCCAGTGCACCTTTGCAGCAATGAAGGCAAACGGAGCTGTTAGGAAGCTGTAGTCAGAGTGTTGAGTCACTGTGCCAGTAAGCAGTAAAGAGGCCACACCTGCAGAAGTGTCCCAGTGTGGGCACGCAGTTCTGGAAGGATCTCAGCAAACTGGAAAGTTTGGCAGAGGCCATCAGGATGGAGGAGGGCTGGAACCTGTGATGCAGGAGGAGTGGCTTAGGGAACTGGGTCATTTTGGCTTGGAGAAGGTGAAGGAGCAAGGGTCTGAAGCCTCTGGTGAGGTTATAGTCAAGATAGAGACAGGTACTTTTGAGGTGTGTCCAGTGACAGGAGGGGGGCTGCAGCCACAGCTGGCCAGAAGAGAGTTTTGAATTGTACATGAAAGGCCAGGTTGGATGGAACTCTAAGCAATCTGGTTTGGTAGAAGGTGACCCTGCCAGCAGCAGGGCATTGGAAATAGATGGTCTTTAAGGTCCCTTCCAACCCAAACCATTCCAGGATTCTACAGGGAAATGTCTTCACCATACAGGAGTAACTTAAGTGCATTTGCTTAGAGTGGCTGTGAAGTCTCTGCCCTCAAACAGTATCAAAACTCAATGGATGAGACCCTGAACAACCTGTCTGAAGTCTGAACTTGATCCTGCTTTGAGTAGGGGTTGGCTTGGAGACCTCCTGGGGATCCTCCTGACGGAAATGGGCAGTAGCACTCTTGGGGCTGGCATCCTGTGCCAAAGTCTGCCCCTTCTGCTGAAATCCCCTGTGGCAAGTTCCTTCTGTACAGTGACATGTGATGTGGGAAGTTAGCCAGGCAGTGAGTGTCTGACTCACAAATCACATCATGGAATCATTGAAGAGTTGTGGTTGGATGGGATCTATAAAGGTCTTCCTTAACTCCTTGTCTGAACATTAAGAGCAGTGCAGTAACTGGTGGTATCTCTGCAATGTTGGGGGGTTTTATTATTTGAGTAATGAAATATTTTAACATCACTCATAACTTGAAGCTCATGCATTTTGAAGTGCTGCTTTTGATGCTGAATATTTAACTTACATGAAAATATCAAAGCATAGTTTTAAAGTTGGAATTTCAAGTAACTCTCACTTTCTGTTTTTAAGGTCAATGAATGGTCCTTGAAGATAAGGAAAGAAATGAGAGTGATTGATAGACAGATCAGAGGTTTGTACTTGAGTCTTGTTTTTTGTTTTTACTCTCTTTGTGTGCCTTCAAATTATTTTTGCTTTAATTTAGGCATGCTGTGAAATTTAATAACCTGGGCTAGTCTATCACATCTGGAGTAAAGGAAGATGAATGTGATCCTGGGGCCAGACTTAGTCTATGTTACAAAATACTGTTGCTGTGAAGTTATCCAAGGAAAATTTTCAGAAGAACGTTAATATTTCATGCTCCCACATAATGCTCTTAAATCCCTTTGGATAACATGTATTAGACTTATTATCCAGAATTTCACTCACATTGATTCAATGAGTGGTGTGTTATATAATTCCACATGTAGACAGTTCCACTGGCATGTACTGGTGTGAAGGTGCATGTGCCAAGTAAAAGTAGCTTGCTGTCAGCTTGGAAGTATTGCAAACAGAAGAGACGAAGGGAAAAAAAAAAAGTATTTTCGCAGTGGGTGGGTGTTTTACTATTAAATAATGAACATTACACTGCTGAGTATGTCTTGAAAAGCAGAGGAGTTGTTTAATATTGCACTGCTGTCAGTTCAGAATTTGTTCTACCTGCCTTCTCTGAGCCGGAAAATAGTTTTGTGCCTAGGTTTTGTTTTCCCCTTCTTTGTCTTCTAGCCTGTCCCTGGGATTTGTCCACGGGAGGTGCTGGTGAAGGATATTTTGTGTCAGAATCTGGTTACTAGGCACATGCCTGTTTGGGGTGAGGCCTTGAGGAATACATCTTGCCTTGCTGTTCCCTTCTTCCCCAGCCCTATGCCTCTGGAGTAACCTGGCAGGGTTTGTGTCTTCTCCCTCTTGTAGACTTGTATGAGTTGGTTGGAGAAGGTTCCTTGTGCAGTACAAAGTGTTGTCTTTGTCCTTGTCTGCAGTATGAGGAACAGAGTTTGGCTTTTCTGGGAAAACTGGTATACAAGGATGTGATTATTTTTTTTACTTTCTCCAGGGCACTTTGTGTGGCTGTATCAGGCACAGAGGAACTGCAACTCTGGTCTTACTAGTAAAATAATGTTCTAGAGGTTGCATCTTCCATGGAAGCAAATTACTCACGTGTTCACTACTGATGTTTATTGAAATTTCGGGTTTCTCTTAACTTTTTACATGCCATAATATTTTTAATGGCCTACACAGATACTAGGTTACATAGTAGTGTGATTTTTTTGATGTGGATGCAAATCTAATTGTTTTAGCAGCTTTAAACATGTCTGTGTTTCAGAGTCCTGCATTCAAAGAAGTACAGTTCAGCACTAACCACCAACCATCTGCCATACTGATAATTCCCCTTAAAATAAAGTACAGAATATCTTTGTGCCAGGATTTCACATTCTACCAAGTGTCACCTATGGAAGTCCATGGTTCTGCTGGACACTTCCCAGGCTAGCAGGCTGCTCCTGAAGGATGACAGCCAAGTGCCACTGAAGGTTTCCTCAAAAATTACCCGCTGTAGTTGGATTCTGTCATGCTTTCTTGTTTCAGCTGAGCCTTACACAGGAAATCCCTGCAATCTTTAAGTAAGGATGCTAAGCTGGAACCTTAGTTTCCTTGGGGGAAGCTGTGCTTGATGTGTCTGAACAAGGCAACACTAGATGCACCTGGGATGAACTGAGTGGGCTTGGATCACTGGAACACTTGGCTTACCCAGTCAGCACAGCTACTAAAATAGCAACACACTGAAACCATCTGTGGTTGTACTTTTGCTGCTGTAGTGATTTCTCTTTGTGTTAGGTTGTTTTTCAGGGCTTGGAAGGTTTGGAGAAATGAAGGGTATCCTTGTTACTTCTGAACTAAATATTTTGAGTTGATAGAGTTGGAGTTGTGTTTTGCTGAGCTTGTGAGTCTTGAGTCCCTCTCGCAGATACTTTGGGCTGCTTTGTGCCTCTTGTGCTTGATAATACTGCAGAGGGAAGTGCCTTTGGCTCCCTTGAGGAGTGTAGCTGGCACTGACCTTCAAAGATGGAGTTTTACTGTTGTTGCATACTTGTGTTATTGATCTCAGCAGTTCATGCCAGTGAAAGCATTCACTCGGGTGCAGGCTGCCCTACACTGGCCTGGCTGTAGTAACACAATGCTTGTGGTTGTTTTCAGCCTGACAAAGTGAATGTTGTAATTCCTCAGCACTGCTGGAGTTATTTTGGTGCTTTCTGTTTCCTGCTGGAGCACTTCAGCTCTTTCTTACCTGCTCTGATATGCTGGGACTCAGCTTAGTCCCATGTCTGACATTCAAATGTCTTCAGGTTTGTGGTATTCTGAAAATAATAGTGGGAAAGCAGCAAAGGTATGTTTTTCTGATTATGATCCTGCAGCTTTCTGCCAGTCCTTTAAGGTAAATACCTCAGTGGATGATACTGAGAGAATTACTGGTCTTGAGTACAGGGTTCATTAACTCCCACCTGAGAAGCTATGTTGGAGTCTCCAAGTAGGCCTGTGCCAGAAAGCATGTGGTGATGCCTTTGTTTTTAAAAAAGGGCAGCTTCTGATTCTTCCAACATGTAACTTTGTCTGGCATGAATCAAGAAGACTCAAAGATAAATCTGAACAGAGGCTTTCCTTGAAATAATTTGAAATAATTTCAATCAGCTCTTTGCAGGAAGGGGAGGAACCCTTACTACCTGAATTCTTCATTTACTTTAGGATAATTTTTCTTGTGGACTCTGAGATCCACATTTCATCAGTGGCTAATTTATTGCTGAGTTTGGAAAAGGAGGTTGATATTACTCTTGCATGTTTTACTCTGGGCTTTTTGGAGTACCTGGCTCCTGCTGTTCACAGCAAGTGTTACCTGGCAGGGCAGAACTGTGAACAGTCACATCAGATTTGCTGGAAAAAGCAATGGTGTTTGAGAAGGCCTTTTTACTGTTTAATAGTTCAAATCCAACCAACTCTTTGGTGCTCATGCTAAGTTCAGTACTCCCACTTAAACACACTTAAAAAAAAGCTGTTGAACAAAGCCAGATGCCAGGAGAGTTTGAGCAGGATGTTTTAAGTTAGGTGTATATTTTGTGTATATATTAGTATCAGGCCAGTTTAATAATCAGGAAATTATTTTGAAGTTGTAAGTCAAGTCATTGTCTGAGAGTGCTTTGTTCTTACAAGACTTTTTTTTTTGCTTTATAAGCTCTTAGCTCAGTATCGTGGACTAATATTCTCAGACAGTCCTTTAGAGTACTCTTGTCTGCAAAGGAAATTACAGAGCTGGATGCTCAGTAATGAGAATTTTCCTATTAAGATTTAGCTGAATTAATCAGCTGACATGTAAATCAGCCTGAAACAAGGTCTTTGAGTAACAGAGGGAATCTGAAATCCAGCAGAAACAATTCTTTGTATTGGAAACACACCTCAAAAAACGACTGATTTCTCTTCTATGTCCTTAGGAGTTCAACACTGTTTGCTGTGTTTTTCTGTACTCCAGATATCCAGAGGGAAGAGGAGAAGGTGAAGAGGTCAGTAAAGGATGCTGCCAAGAAGAATCAGAGAGACGTGTGTGTGATCTTGGCGAAGGAGCTGATCCGCTCGCGGAGGGCTGTAAGCAAACTCTATGCATCCAAAGCTCACATGAACTCTGTTCTCATGGGGATGAAGAACCAGCTTGGTAAGAACAAATTCTGGGCCAAGCACAATAGCTGCTCTGATAGTAGAAGTGAGGTCTGAGGTTTCCTTGTCCAAACTAAAATCAAAAGCAGGCAGAGCTTGAATGTGGGAGCATCCATGCTCCTGTAAAAAGCAGCTGATTCCAGTGGGTTTCAGGAGCCTGGGAAGATCCTCCCATCACAGGCCCAGAGCTGTGAGGCTGCTGAAGTTCTACCCTCTAATCCCAGCAGGCACATGCACCCACAATCTCAGAGCAGAGACTTTGCCACCACATAAACACACACAGCTTTCACACATGTATGAAAGCTCCATCCTGCTCTTCCTCTTCAGCTCATGAGGACTGAGGTCTACACAATAGGTTGGTTGCTCCAGGAGCTGCTCTCAGGTGCTCTGCCTAAGCTGGCCAGGTATCCAATAGCTGGCCCCAGATCTCCTGCTCTGCCTGAACTGCTTGTATCTTGTCCTGCAGGCCCCTGAGGTTTGTGTGTTCCCTGATCCACTTCAATCCTTCCCCAAACTACCTTTAGTCATTCTCCTAAGATTCAGTTGTGTTCCTATAATTCCCTTAGAAGAGCCATTGTAAGTTTTCCCCGTGTCCAAACACGCTCTTTTCCCCTACATCCCTGTAAGGAGTCCTGTATCCCTGCAGGCAATAACCTCCCTCAGTCTGCAGGATGTTCTGAGGCTTCTTCTCCAGTGCCCTGTCTGGATGAGTGTCCCACCCTGGGCTCTGAAATAGTCAGGGAGCTCCCAGTTTTAGTTTCTTGGAGTTCCTGCCCCTCATTGTTCCCTACATCCTTGCTGGTTCCCTGTTTCCTGTGATGAGCTGCTCAGCAAATGACTAACACCTCTCCTCAGAGCCTAGGGTTCCAGTGATGTGAGAATCACATGTTCTGAAACTGAACTCACAGCAATTTGGAGCACATTCTTAGTGTGCATTTCTAAACAGTTTCAATGCATTCCTAATATCCCTGTATCCTAGTGGAGCTTGTGTCACTGATTTTGACAGCACCTGTCACAGGAGTCGAATTCATCTTGAATTCATCTTGATTGCTTCCCTAGCAAGAGTCTGGGGGCATTTACCAATGCCTACGTGGGGATGGGAGAACAGTGTTTGATTTCTTAGTGTGGATGAATCCTTTTGCCCCTTGGCTTAAGACCTATGTTCTGTAAACCCTCCTTGGTCCTTTGTGTTCCTCCAGAACCAGCACATTTCCCTCATTCCTTATCCACATCAGAAATCTGTTGTAATACACTTCCTGCAGTGTTTTCCATAGGTGGAAGCAGTCCAGCCTGTAACAAGCAAAGCAGAAAGCTTTAAAGACAGGAGAAGACTTGGTGGAGGTCAACATGCTGCTGAAATGTCAAAGCATTTCTCCCACCCCAGCACCATCCAAATGGCTTTTTGAATGAGTGATAAAACAGGAGGTCACTCTGTGAACCTTGAGTGTAATTTTATGATGGTTCAAATGTGGGTCCCCATGCATCTCACTCAGGAAAGGAAACTAGGACCATCCTTGCACCTTAGGGTGTCCCTTAAAAGGAAAAACTCAAAACAGCCTACTCCTAATTATCACTGCCAGCATCTTTATCTTCCTGAGAATGTTCTGGTACACTTAGATAGGAAATATGAAGGAATCTAGAATGCAGTCTGGAGTCTGTAGTAACTTGAGAAATGACCACTCAAACCAAGGTTTCTGTTAGTTTGTTACAAGTGTGGGGCTCTTAAAAGAAATTATTAAAATGAAAAATAATATGTGCTGTACCTTCATTTTGCTTCGTTAAGGAGTGACCATTTTATATATAAACAGGTAATTTCTCCATGTCCAGGAAGCTGCAGAGTTAGAATGCAGAATTCAGAAAATTTCAAAGTACTCTTAATTACTGCTTTTTGATCTTGATGTATCAATTCATATGAGGAGAGCTTATAAGTTAAAATAGCCTCTGTAAAGAGTATTGTTAAATTCAATTTAAAGCAGCTTATTTTTGGCTTATCTGCTTCAGTTCAATTCAATTTCAAGTACTAATATTATAGCTTACTCTTTGCTGTGAAATCATTGCAGCAGAATTGGTGCCAGGGTTAGTTTCCAGTACCTGGTGTCAGGCAGGAGATCCCTGGTTTCAGCAGTCACTTCAGCTCTGCTGCTGAAACCCTCAGCAACACCTCTGGCTGCTGAGGGGCTGGGCAGGAGCAACTCTCTCCCTGTCTTTAATGAACTGGCTGCAGGTGGGTTGAGATTTCTCTGCAGACCACCTGGGCTCCTCATTGTACAGGGCCAGTAGCTTTGCTATAAATGTGACTTTTCCAGTGTGGGTATAAGTTGGGCTTTTCCAGGAATTTAGTCAAGAATAAAGAAGTGCAGTGCCTGTTTGTTTTTTAAATTGAATTGCCTAAATGTAAACAAGTTTCCATATAGGGAGGATATAATTTCTTTGCTTTCAACAGTGAATGGGTTGTTGAAACTGTTCTGTGCCTCTCCTTCACAGCTGTGCTCAGAGTAGCAGGTTCATTGCAGAAGAGCACAGAAGTCATGAAAGCTATGCAAAATCTAGTCAAAATCCCAGAAATCCAAGCAACTATGAGGGACTTGTCCAAAGAGATGATGAAGGTAAGATCTGGCACATAGATCAGACTTGGGTGAACACAGTGTGGTTTGTTTACTGAGCTGTGCAGTTGTTTGGGGGGCCCCTTTGTCACAGGGCTGATGTGAGCTCAGGACTTCTCTGACTCCATGGCCAGTCTGATACTGGTTGCACATAGAGTTTTAAATCTAACAGCAAAAAGCTGTTAGACCAACATTCCTAATAACAATTTTGAGTCAAAATTGGGAATATATGGGGAATTAATTTGCCACAGACATCTTCAAAGAAACAACGATTTTCAGGCATTTATATACACTAAAATAGCCAAGATGTTTTAAATAGACACTCCTAAAACTCTGCCCAATTTATTTGATTGTAGAGGTGTTTTGTTTGTTTTAATTACTACCAGAACATCTAATCTGTCTTTTTTTTAATGGATAACCTGAGTTTTATCCATCTAACAGTGCTTTATTAAATTTGCTGTCCTGCTTAGACAGTTTCTATTGATTAGGTTTTCTGGGGGGTACAAGCCTGTGAAGTGGCTCCCTTACTACACCTGCAATGTATTAATCAAGTTTTCTGGGATGTATAGGGCTTTGACTCCTTAATTCTCTCAAGATACCATTCTTGTTCTATGACATCTAATTAATCTCTAGTTATATGATAACCATTAAACAAATCTTTATTGAATTTTGTTCTTCAACTGTAGATTCTCTAAGGACTATGAGTCCATGGAATTCCTTTCTGCAGGCACAGTGAAATAATTTCTCAGGGTTTTCTACTGACACTTAACCAATACAGATCTAAACCAAAACCAGCCAAAATAACACAATTGGAATTTCCTTAACTAATTAAATGTAGTTCATTACAAAATTTTTAAAGAATCACAGAACTCTTGGCTAATTCAGATATAACTCACTATTACTGGTTTAAAGCATCTAGCTCAGTGTCTCCATGTGATGGGAGTGCTCTGATTTGAAGGTATACTAAGTCTCTGTTATGACTATTATATTTCAACTACCAAAGTTGTTTTACTTTTTCCCTTCTTACCACTCTAGACTGTTTAGTTCAAAGAAGTTTATTTCTAAATAATTTTACTAAGTGTACCAGCATGGTTTGGCCAGGTTGCATGGCCTGCAAAGGAATGT
Source organism: Muscicapa striata striata (assembly GCA_030060385.1). Taxonomy (NCBI): domain Eukaryota; kingdom Metazoa; phylum Chordata; class Aves; order Passeriformes; family Muscicapidae; genus Muscicapa; species Muscicapa striata. The sequence goes on along the minus strand of JAREIS010000045.1, from coordinate 356,510 downwards.
TTTCAAATGCAGATAGAAAAAAACCAAGCTGTGTCAAAGAGCAGTTTTACAGCGTGCTACACAATTCATGCTGCATGACTGAAATTTACACTTTTATTTCACATGCTTGGAGCAGACTGGGTTCTTGGTTTAGACATGCAACAACAATAAATAACCACAGAATTGTAGAATGGTTTGGGTCAGAAAGGATCTTAAAGGTCATGTAATTCCAGCCCCCCTGCCATGGACAGGGACATCTGCCACTAGACCAGGTTGCTCAAAGCCCCATCCAGCCTGGCTGGGAACACTTCCAGGGCTTGGGCATCCACAGCTTCTCTGGGGAACCTGTTCCAGTGCCTCACCACCCTCACAGGGAAGAACTTCTTCCTAGTATCTAATATAAATCTCTCCTCTTTTAGTTTAAATTACTTGAGGTTTTCAAAGTGAGAACAGGTGTCTTTTATCCTCAGTTTTCTTCCTGCTTTTCCAGTGCACCAATTGTAGAGATGTGTGCTAATGCTGAGGGCAGGTGTGTTAGCCACCCTCCTGCAGCAGCCTCAGTCTGGAACCTCCCTGGAGCAGGGGGTGTTACATGCTTGGATAGGCATAACTTCATCTCCCAAGCAGAAATGTGTCTTCTTACTGTACTGTTTCCAAGAATATCACACACTGCCTTATTTTTTTCTGCTAGGCTGGAATTATAGAGGAAATGCTGGAGGATACCTTTGAAGGCCTGGAGGATCAGGAAGAAATGGAAGAGGAAGCTGAGGCAGAAATTGACAAAATCCTTTTTGAAATTACAGCTGGTGAGTTTGTCGGTGCTGCTGAGAGCCAAGTCCCCGCTCTGTTCAATAAGATGCAGCAACTGAAATCTTTATCTGTTCTGCACTCTCCCAGTGGCATGTCTTCCTTTGGTGAGGGGCAGAGAGCTCTGACAAACTGGTTTCTCAGGGAATACTGGCTGAGAAGGCCAGTGGGGCTCAGCAGGGCAGAACTAATATTCATCAGCTGCTGTCTGTGCAGTTATGTAATTGAGGCTCTAACATATCTGTGTTTGGCTGTGCAGTGAATCTCTTAATAAGGTGAAACTAACATGATTGACTAGGTATTGTTATTAATGAAACCAAGAAACTGCTGCACTGCCTTGAGTCATAGGCTGTGCTGTGAGTCCTGGCAGTAAAATGCTGTGTCTTGTTTGGGGAAAAATAGCCCAAAACACAAAAACTCTCTTAAAACCAAAACCACAATTTGTGCTTTCCAGCTCATGAAGTAATGATTTACTGGTTCAGTTATTTGACTTGGAGAATGCTTAGAATGCTTCTCTCACCTGGATTACTTGTGATGTGGTGTGACAAAAGCACCAGGGCTGCAGTAGCTGTACCACACTGCAAGTGCAGCCCACCCTGGCACAGTGCCCTGATTTGCTTTTTCCATCCCCTTTCCTGGCTGGAACAGCTCCCCTCCTCCCGAGCAGGCAGGGGGAGCTCCCAGGCAAGGAGTAGGGCTTGAGGGGAGCTGGGAGCCTGTTCCCAGCAGGGAAGGAGCACAGAGGCTCAGAGCTGGCAGGTCAGTGCTGCTGGCCAGCCAACAGCCCTGGGCTGGCCCTGTCACAGCTCAGGGGTGTGACCTCCACAAGAAATGACTGGTTGGGTTATTTCAGATGTCCCTGAAAGCCACTAATTATTAAATGAAGACCTGACACTTGCTAACGAGGCTGTTTGTTGTTGCAGGGGCCTTGGGTAAAGCACCCAGTAAAGTGACAGATGCTCTGCCAGAGCCTGAGCCCATGGGAGCAGCTGCTGCTGCTGTGGATGAGGAGGAGGACATCGAAGCCATGCAGTCACGGTTGGCCACCCTGAGGAGCTAGGGACAGGAGAGATGTGTACAGTTGGCTTTATTTTATTCTGTCCTATCTTCAAAATGCAAACCTTAATGTATTCTGACTTATGTAATATATATATTTTTTTTTCTTGAGGATTTTTTTCTCCAAGACACTACTGTAATATACTTCCTGCGGAGTGCAGGCTCTTCCAGTTTTCTGTTCAGCCCATGTTTCCTGTGGTGACATGGCACAGGGTGGTGTAATGTTATGTATTTTTAGACAAAATCCTGAAATATATTCTCATCTTCAAGCAGCATTTCTCCCTAACAGGCACTTTGGTTTAATCTGCTACCAAAAACCTCCAGCACTGTCAGATCTGTGTTTTCCTGAATCAATACAAATTTTATTAAAGCTGCTTCTAACAGTCACTGCCACAGAGTGGTATAGTTTGCATTACTTTGGCCTCTTTCACAAATACCCATTTCTAACACTCCCTCTTCGTTTTTTAACACCTTTTTTTAGCAGATTTAGGGCCTTCACTGTATACTTGAAGAGTAGTTTTCAGTCTGTTTCAGCTCTGTGTACTCACAAGAGAGCCTGGCTTAGCCAAGGCCGTGGCACAGTGAGGGCAGGGCAGCTGGCAGCAGTGGGAGGGGGGCCCTGGCTCACCAGGCTGTTGGCAAAGCTTCCCCAGACCCTGTGGGCATGCCAAGGCCTCTGCTGCTCCAATAGCACATTTCAAGGTCAAAGGAGAGCTGTGTCTGCTCCCAAGGAAAAGCTTCAGGCAAAATGGATGTAATGGCTCACAAAAGGCTGTGCCAAAACCAAAAATCTCAGCCCCAAACCTGTCATTGCCACAGCACCTCCTGGCCAAAGGCCAGAGCTCTTCATTTTAAGGAAGACTTACCCAAAGAAAGCCAAGTCTCTAAATCACTGTATCTCAACAACAAGGGTAGAAAAACACACAAAGCACACAGATAGCTGGATGGAGTCCAACACCCCCATTTTCAGCCCTAAAAGCATGGGGGGAGGGGGGCGCTGAGCACTGTTCACCTTTGTGCTGTGGGAGGCAAAGTATCCCCAGTGCTTCAGGGCTGTGCAATTCCAGTGTTGATCTCCACCCCAAATGTAACAAAAACACATAAGAGGGACAGTTTGTTTCTTGTGGTCTTACAACTCCAGAAAGGAAAAGTGGGTGAGAGCAGCAATAAAACAAGGCTGAACAACAGCACAGTGGTTAGAGCTCGAAATCCAGCTTTAACAATGAGTCTTTTCAGATCTATGTGCACACATGCAGGGTGTGTGAGATCAGTGTGACTCAGCTCTCTGGGAGGTACCTGGACTCCAGCTGCCCCCAAATGCTCTAGCTGGCACCGAGGAAAGCAATTAACCTGCTTTATGTCATCTATTTCAACTAGTGTTGTTTTTAAGCATACTTGACAAGTTCAAGCAGAAGTTCAAGGCACCTGAAGTGACTAGAACAAGTTATTTACTGTCAAGAGGTGTCAGCAAGCAAAGGTGGAGGAAAGCTCTCACTGAATACAGTGAAGGGCTGTTGTGTAGGCAAAACCTTCTGTAAGCCAACTTCACTTAACTCTTGTAAGAGAGAGACCCCTGCTCCCTGCACACCACTGCAGCCTGTCCCCACTCCTGAGAGAGCAATCAGAGGAAGCTTCTCTGAAGAGAATCCTGTCATCCAAGACAGACTCAACAGTTGATGCTGATCACAAACAGCAGGTGAAATACTACAGGGAGGGGAATCTGCAGAGTTCAATTTGTTGCATAAGCTCAGAAAAGTGAGCTTGGAGGTTTCCTCTCCTGCCTGGCTGTTCTCAACAGCCACCCTGCAATTTTCAGTGCTGGGAAGGAAATGAAAGACATGTCATCAAATGAGAGACTCACTTTTCTACTCACAGCCTCCCTGTTTTAAGTTCTATAATATTTTCAGTGTTTCTCCAAATAACTCTGAGTTCTGTGTGTAGCATTTCAGATTGAAGCTGTAAAGCTCATGTGATACAGACCACAGCACTGGCAGCAGTAGTGTCAGCTAAGTTGTGCTTGGGTTAACCAAAAATAACTGTGAACAGGCCTGCTGCTAAATTCCATAACCTAAGCCTTCAAATACTTCAAAAAACAGTATGAACCATTTATGATACACAGTTTTCTTTTGCATTTCAAAATACTGCATTAATTACATTTTTAACAGTCAATTAAAGACAAGCAAGGAACAGTATCTGAAATAGAAGAATTTTTATGTAACCATTCAGTGTTAAAAACAAGAGAATCAAACATCAGTTCAAATTAAAGAGCAGTTTCGAACAGAAGACATTTGATTAAAAGTTTCTTTTAACATTTAGAAATTTAAATACATTTACCTAAAGATGGTTAACTCCCATCTCTATGTTACTATACAATAGCTTAAAGCTACTTTTAAATGCTAGTTCTATGTTAATTTGAAATTCCAGAACTGCATTCTTAACTTTTTATGTAAATTGGCTATTAAACTGAGTGATTCCATACTTCCTCCCACCCCAAAATAAATTTTAAAAATTGAAGCTTTACAATGCCTTGAATAATATTTTTCAAACGAGTAATTTGGAATAGTTCCCAACAGTTCTATAGGAGGTATTTTGTACAGTTTGGAGAGCAACTCCATATAAAGTTCTATTGCAACTGAGCATTCACAGTATGCCACAGTCCATACATATTACTACATATACATATCAGGTTTGTAAACATTGGAAGAATACACAGAACATAGTACCACGATCCTCTGGTACTGCTGAAAGGAAGATGAGGTAACATTCATATAATCTCAAAGTCCACAGAGGTCCTGACTGAGTAGGTAAAACAGCTGCCAACGCTTCTGTTTCATAGTGTGTGGTTAAGGCGCTCTATGTCACGGTCTGCTAAGGCTGGATTCGTTAGCTCTCAGTATCCCAACTGCATCTTTAACAGCGTGGTATATGACATTCTTCACCTGCAGGAGCAAAGGAAAAGGTGCTTGGTTTTACAAGCAAACAGCACAGATAGTTTTCCAGCTTTCCCACTTATTTCCCCTCACCCTGTGCAGGTCAGTTCAGACACGCTCATCTGCCCAACTTTCATGCAAATCACAAATTTGGGAAAACATTTGCTCTGTTTTATTGGGGTTTTTGTAAAGGGTCGAGAGCACTGAGCACTGGGGAGTTACCTGCAATTTATCTTCATGGTTCGTATGCGTATGTGACAGATATCTAAATTCCTGAGTGAGCCAGAAGCAGTGCTTGACATGCTCTGGGGATACAAAGTCTTCTGCAACTTTAATACAACTGTACAAATTATGAACCTAGAGAGAACAAACAAGCATTAGCCACATGCTCAAAGGGCTGCCCAAGCAGTCAGGCCCTGCCATGTCCCTGGTGCTTGCCTGGTGTGGAGCTCCTGCTGGGATGAAAACTACATCTCCTAGAAACTGTACAATAGCCCAGCCTTGAACTCCATACTCCTGGTGAAGGCGCTTCCTCAGCGATCGGTCCAGGTACCAGCTCTGATCATGAATGGGATCGTGATCTACAGGGTTTTCTTGGCCTTGTTCTTCTGCAACCTGGGAAAGTCACAAGACAACAGGCATTTTAATACATCAGTTTGACTGGACAGTCAAGTTGTATCTGTGGTATTCCATAGAAACATATGCCAGAGGGACTTGCACCATGTGTTCAGATAGAGTTACACAATGAAAGTCTGGATCTTTACTCAGACCTTTATCAAGGTTTCAGCATTCCTCAGGTCCCACTGGCTTCACAGACACATTGCTAATGTGGATATGGAAAATGCAAGTAATCCCAACTGACAGTGGCAAGTGAAGCAACTTGTGTTCACACTGAGAACCACTGTCACACATAGAACCAATGTTCTGACACTGCTAAAGGAGAGGGACTGTGGAGAAGGCTGTGAAGTGACAGGACAAGGGGCGGTGGCTTTAAACTGAAGAAGAGTAGGTTTAGATTAGAAGAAATTCTTTCCTGTGAGGGCAGTGAGGCACTGGCACAGGCTGCCCAGAGAAGCTGTGGCTGCCCCATCCTTGTTAGAGTTCCAGGCCATGTTAGAAGGGCTCTCAGCAACCTGAGAGAGTGGAAGGTGTCCCTGCCCATCACAGGGGGTTGGAATGAGATGGTCTTGAAGCTCCCTTCCAACCCCAACCATTCTGAGATCCTCTGACTCTACAGCCTGTGACAGGAGGACACTACCAACTGTGGAATTCAGCAGGTGTCTGCCTTGAGGCCACAATCAGTCAGTGTGTGCTCACTGACCCAGAGGGTACAAACCAGATTTTCAGGAGAAACAAGACTGGGAGGCACAACAAGTACCTCAGGACAGAAATTTGAGTGTTGTGGGGAGAGAAATTTCTGCAAGAAGTTGCTGTATAAACTTGCTGTAGCAGCCATTTACACCCAGGACTGTAGCCCAAAAACTCATTTGGGAGGAGATAAACAGCTTGTTTCTGCTCCACTAAAAGCTGCTGAAAGCCCCACACTTGCCAACAAGTGTGATAGAAGGGACTGAGGTGTGAGACACAGATGTCAAGACTCCAAGTGCTAATGCTTATCAAGCCCAGTGTCATGTTTTATCAACCTTAAGATTTGCTCTTTGTTAATATTAGGTAAGTCTGATGCAGCCTCTCCCAGCTTCCACCAAGAAAGCCAAACTGACCAGGCTAACAGTTGTTCAGATCATCCCATTTATCCTTTCAAATATCAGCATACTGGCTCTTTCCACTTTTAGAGCACCAAACAAATTTTACAATTAAGGCCACAAGGAACTCTGGACCATCTGAGGTAAATTTAAACACTGAAACCCTTTTGGATATGGTAGCAAATGTCTACTAAACCCTTAACTCCCACAAAAATGTGACACAAAACACCTCATGCTTTTCCCTTAATTCAGCCCTAATAAAGGGATGGGGGAAAAGAGGTAGTAAGAGAGAGAACAGTGAAGAGCATTATGTACCATGTATTGCTCTGACATTTCTCAAAAACATCTCACATTCTTCTTACAATGATCAAATTCAACTGCTTCTCCTTAAATCTAAACCAGCTATTTTGTTGTTCACTATGTAACATTACTCATCTATGAGAAGAGTGGGCAGAAAGAATATCTACATACAAGGCAACTTCAAGCTTCAACTCTCCATCCTTTTCAGGCCCTACAAGACTCATGGCACAGGAGAAGATTTTTCTTGATACAACTCAAGTTGTTTCCACAATAACTGGGACACAAAGGAGGATAAAAGCTCAAAAGATAGAGACTTGCAAAACTACACAGCCATAAGATGAGTTTTTAAGATGAACAGCTTACCTTCTTAAGGAACTCCCGGATTTTCTCTGTATCTTTGGCAGCATAAATGTGCCACAGAGCTCCAGGCTTTTCTCGACTTTCAGTAAAACGTTTTATTGTCAGTTCATCAGAGTCACCATCCTGAATGGTCTTAAGCACTTCTGTGGAGAGTCAACATGAGCAGTTACACTAAAGGACTTTCCCTCTGGCCACAGAAATATCCCCCCACCACCACTAAGACTTTACCTTCTTCTTGATCAGCCTGGCCTTTGGGGATCCCCACGTAAACCATGACATTGGCTGCATCAGACACATCCAAGTGGAGGTTTGTTGTGCCGTATTTTCTGTCCTCTGGCGTTATTAAGCCTGGGGGAGCAATCAAAGTGGGGGAAAAGGAGTAACAGATCCATTAGTGACACAAAGAAGCATTACACCACACTAAGCAGCACTTTCTGAAAAGATTAGAGCACTTTTACTTCAACAAACGTTTCCAGAACAGCAATGTGCTTTCTACCCAGGACTTTGCTCCATCTTGTGGCTTCCCAAGTGATCTGCAGACATGATCACTTGATAGCACAGAACAATGTATCTCTATCTACCTATATGATACACAAAAGTCATGTTTAAGTCCTGCTAGAAAAGGGTTTCTACAGCAGTTTAGGATAAAGCATTTTCAGAAACAGTCTCTTTTTCACCCTAAAACAGCAGGTAATACAGCATTTACTCTAACAATCTCACTACTCGCCATGATGCTGCTGCTCCATTTTAAATGTCTTTTGAGTGACAGCAGATGAATCAGACATAGGGAAAAAATTGCTCAAGGAGAGATTAAAAGTTAAATGAAATAAGTAAAAGCTCAAAAAGGAGAACAACAAAAGCAATACAACCAGAAACAGCAAAACAATAAATACATGTTGCCAGCTACAGGAAAGAGAGGCTGTGGAGCAAGTTGATTGGAAGACTGGAAATAACTACTATTGCCTTGAAAACACCTGGACAAAAAGATGTTCAATAAAATAAATCATATCATGCTCTGGACATCATCAATACCTACAGGTGAGCCAAACTCAGGTTTTCTGATCCATGGGATTAATCAAATTGTCTACAACAGCAAGGATTCACATAATCTACAATAATCTCAAGACAAACGTGGTGAATGTGACCTTTAGAGCGAAAAATTCCTTACCATAGGCATTGTACATCTTGGGGCCCAAATCTGGCCGCACAAAATAGTTGGGAAGTCGAGAGGCCAGGTTGAGTTTGCCACCTCTCCTGGTATATTCTGGCAATGGGATATTTTTCATCAGATCATCAAACCTATGGTAATGCAGTAAAATTTAACATTAGGTACTGATAAAACCAAAACCAGACTGAAACAGACTACAACAAAAGCTCTGTCTAGTCAAGGAAGTACACTTCTCCCTCAGGGGGTTTGGCTGGACACCATGAAAAGGAACCAAACAAGGCACAGAAATACAACAAATAGCTTTACTCCAGAGCAATTAAATTTATTTTGTTGTGTAATCATCTCAAGGAGTATCAAACAGTCAAAGTCCAAATACTTAAAAATATTTGGCCAAAAAGTAAGCTTCAACTGAACTTCAGATTTCAAAGATCCAGATTTCAGATCCAGGCTTTTAGGACCAATTTTAGGTGTACACTTTACTTAGCAACAAATACCATCAACTGCACAAAAATTTATCATGAAACTTGTGCAGCATTTCCCTTTATGTCAGGCATCTCTGAGAAACAGAACTGTTCACATGTCACCAACTGCTGCTCAAAGCTGAGGCAGGTATCACACGAGAATATTCCTACAGTCCATTGTTTTGGGGGTGTAGCACAGAAACAGTGAACATTTCTCTGGAAATTCATACCGGAGGGCATCATATCTCTGAAGTCTTCTCCTGGAGGCCAGTCCTTAAGCTTCAATACCATTGGCTCTCCCTCTTCTGTTCTCAGGCGACCTAATTTGAAATATTAGCAAGTCTTAGTTTTTAACAGTTGCACAACTCAGAACACAAAGAATTAAGATAAAGAAATCCTTATCTCAGGTTTAAAATCGTGTTCATTCCACAACTTGTCATGTAGAACTAAAGACATACAAGTTCCTCTGACACCAGACAAACGTGTTACAACAGGAGATGTCAGACAGACAGGAGCCTTCACTGCTTCCCTGCCCAAGCACTTCCAACAACTTTGCTCAGAAACTGGTTTGTGTTTGAGGCCAAAAGTAGCTGATGAAGCCAAACATCTTCAAAGATAAAGTAACAGAAAAGAAAGGTGTGAGTCTTCCATCTCCCACTCTTCTTGCCCTAAGAAACTCCCTAAGCTTACAACTGATTTAAACAGTAAAGCAGATCCTTAGATAAGGATGTGTAACTAATAGATAAAGTAGAACTCTAGATGCAATGGCAAGTGTTAATTCTCCTGGAAAACCTCAAGCTCACCTCCTCTAAATCTCTTTTTATACGAAATAACTTCAGTTCCTCAGGACTAAAAGGTACAAGTGAAAACAGCAGAACCTATTCAACCTGTGACCACCACTCCTACATGTGCTCTTCTGTTTCACTGAACTGGAAGAAAAAGCTGGCAGATGAACCTACTTGCTAGGAAGATCTTAAACTTCCTCAGAATGTTTCCCCAAAAGACTAAAGGCAGCCAAACATACTCCTGGAGGAGAGGACTTCATGAGAATGACAGTTTTTATTCAGTCCACAATCCTACGAGCATAAATGTCTGCAATGAATCCTCACCAAACTGCCCAAGGTGAGGAAAAATCCTTGAACCTTGTACAGTGCTTATTGATGACAAATCTGTGCTATGGCCAAATTATTGCTGCTGAGTGTTTTGCCCACTGGAACAATGATTTAAAGTACTTACTTGAAATATCTTCAAAACCATCCCAGAAATCCCCTACAGTAGCTCCAGTGATGATTTCATTGGTCCTGCAGTTGACCAGATCTACTTCCTGTTGGCCAAATTCCTTCCTAAAGGACTCCGGTCTCCAGAGGTCTGCATTTAACTTGTGGTGCACTCCTGACACCATTACAGGCTAGAAGGTAAAAGAATATATTTTGATGAATTATTAAACACTAAAAATTCTAATTACAATAGGGTAATACATAAAATACATTGAGCATTTCAATGCAGGCATTTCACAAACTAAATGCTCAGTACACCCTACCAGAATTCTGCCTTACCCTGCATCTGAGCATTCTCTGTTCCAAACTGAGGCAGCTATTTATACAGAGCCATAATTTCAGCTCTGTGTTTAGAAATGGATTTAAACAGTAAAACAGATCCTTAGATAAGGCTGTGTAAGTGCTCCTGTCGCACATTTGATGAAGGTTTAACATTGCTTATCACTACAGTGATTGTAGCTGTGCTTCAACTAAAGGACAAAGTACATGAATTGCGAATAGAAAAAGCAGAAAAATGAAAATACCTGTCCCTGCTTCCAGCACTCCCTGAAGACATTCCAATTGCTTTCATTGTTGGGATCCTGAAGACACAGCAGGCGGTTATCACATAACCAGTAGTGGGGCGTGTCAAAGCCCATTATCGTGGGCTTTATGGTCAGTCCTTGAGGTTTCTTAGGCAAGTCTGTAATGGCTCTATTTTGCACCAGGGAAGCAAAAATGTCATCAAGGATTTTGGGTGTACTCTTCAGGCCATTGTCTGTCTGATAAAACACATGAAAAAACAACAACAAAAAATTGGTGCTCTTTTCTGTTGCCTTATCCTGCAGGCTTTAAAGAAAGTATTTGCCACTTCAACATTTTTCACTTGAGATCCAATCATGCAGAGAAACAAACAACTGCAGAACTTTGCTGTCTAAAAATGCACCACCATTCAATGCCAGCGCCATTTCTTACATTTTGTCCACAGAATTCTAGCACAACAATTTCTGCTCTAATTTGCAATCTCAGAACACTGCAGAAACCCAGAACACGCAGCAGGGAACAGGACTTGCTTTATATCAAAGAACAGAAATTCAGTTTTAGCAAAGAACTCTTAAAGCCAGTATTTTTCCTCACCACTTTGAAGTCACACCTGTAAGACCAGACAAAGTCCAGAAACATCTGAAGTGAACCATTCTGCAAATGAGGTACGGGGAAGACACCACAGAAGGTGGTGCAAGTTCATTGGTGCTTTTTTTTGTGTCTAAAAGACATCCCAGTCAATGCAGCTGCCAGACTCCAGCCTAAGGAAGTTAATCTGCTTTATCCCTTAGTTCCCGGTTCCTCACCAAGATTTGCTGGTACCACTATGCTACCACTAACTGAGCACTGCAACACAGAAACTGAATTAGTCCTTTTTCTCAAACGAAGACAGAATTTTACTTACTGCGACAAGAAAGTCAACTGCCTGTGGCAGTTGTTCACAGGTTTAGAACAGAATCTAAGCCTGGGATCAACTCAAACCTGTAGGACAGAATTTTTCCTGTACCTTTCCTGCAGAAGAGTTCAGCAGGTTGCGCAGGAAGCCTGTGTTGTTGTTGCTCACAGGGGTTAATATTGCACTGTTGAATGTCTGCAGGGCTGCAGCTGGCTTGCCTAAGCTAGGGAGTGTCTGGAGAGGTTTATTTTCATTCTTTGAAATTGGTATGAGAAGTTTCTCTGAAATGAAGAAAGGAAAACTGTGAGAATACTTTGAAACTGAAAACACTTTGAATATTTTTTTTTCAAGACAATATCCTCCTACATGTATACATTATGTATGTACATCTACATACATATATATAAATCTCCTTCCAATACATGCAGATAAAATATCTTTCACTTAACTTTCCTCAATAAACCAAAGTTTTTGAAATCCCACATTCTAAAAAAAAGCAAAAACCAAAACCCCAAAAAACCCTTCAAACAACAAGAAAAAAAAAGTATCCTCAAACTGAATTTTCAAGAATACTTGCATCAGTAGGATTTTAATCCAGTTTTTGAAACAGAATATGCTAACCCTGCCAGGCTTTACTCCAAGCCATTGCCATGGCCAGTTCTGCAGCACAAGCACTGAACACTCATCCCAGCAGGCAGATTACATCACCCAGCACAAGGCATTGCTGGGTCTGACCTATATTCTTCTGACAAAGAGCCACAAAGGGTTTACTCTTCACTGGTTCTGCACATACCTTTGTTTTCTTTATTCACATTTCCACTTGTTAGGTTTGAAAACCAATTTAATGAAGGAGAAGTATTCACAGAAGCAGCTTGTTTGCTTCCAAGTGCTGACTTTAAAGGAGGATCATGTGTAGTGACTTGTGGGCTCAGGACAAAACTGTTGTGTTGAAGACCAGGCCTGTCTCCAGATGCCAAGTGCTGAAAAACCAAAGCAATAACTTGTTTAGACACAAACACACTCTACACAAAAGGAACACAAGCAATAACATGTCCAAACTCATCCTTTAAGAGGTAGAATTGTTTGGCCCTTCAAAACATGTCATCTCCACAAGAGGTCAGCATTGCAGCTCAGGATCAGGGGATGACAGTTCAGCAGGATTTGGGATCTCCTGACTTTAAGAACAGTCAGAGTCCATCACCCCTCAAGAAAAGCACAGAGAGCCAAGCTTCCCAGATGCATTTTCTGGGATTGCTTTGGGAACCAAGTGAAGTTTTAACAGCAATTCTCACAGTTTCAGTCATAGCTGATGCTCAGGCCAGGGCTAAGCTGGAACTCCAGTTCAGAGGACTAAAAGAGATAAGGAGCATTCCTAAATTCTTCTCAAGGTGGTAGCAAAAATGCACCCAGCTGCCAGGTCTGAGCTACACCTGCCTGAGTGCAGCACTGGCCTGGCCAACACAATCCAAGCACAGGATTGTCCATCTCCTTTGCAGCTGATTTATCTGGTCACTTGGAGGTTCTAGGAACAGACTAAGCAGAACCACAGCTTTGCCCTGGAATTCCTGTGTGACTGGTAACATTTCCTCTCTCTGCTCAAACAATTTTCAGCTAAGAAATTATTCTGCTCTTTTGTCTGCCTATCATTATGTTCTCTATTTCATCTCTAACTGACTGCTGATGCTTGGCAAGGATTCTAAACATGACATAATACAAAATGCTTCAACCTTTAATGAGCTTATCCTCACACAACCAGGGCAGTAACTGGTTTAATTCTATAAAGATGTGTAGATAAATTTAATGCAGCTCTCTGTCCAGAATCACAGGAAATCTTGATTCAGAAGACTGAAGCCAGGTCAGTTTGTTGCTAACTTTTGATTCATATAACTACCTCCCACGCTTTTAACAAATGAAAGATTTTTTTCTCTTCTGTTCATTACTTTCACCAAAAATCAAGTCCAACCTGCTTCTTACACTTAAGGTAATATTTATTTTCAAAACAAGGCTATGAATAAGCATCTAACAAAATTAAAATCACTTAATTCCCCTATTTCTTAAGAGATACTTCCAAATTAAAACTAAGCTATTAATCTGTGCTGTTTTCGAAAGCAAAAAAATACTACATCAATTTATATTTATAAGTATCTTGTGAGGCTTCCAATTTTTTAATATACAGAGAGCAAATCTACCAGATTGCCAGAGAGATCAGTCGTTCTCCCAGCTCTGAAATTTTTTCGTGTTTAGCTCTTTTATGAATCCCAGTATTCCTCCACCTTACTTTTTTAGATGCTGCATGTATTATATCTCCAGGACCAAAGAACAGCCTACACTTCACAGCCATTCCCTCTTGTCTGTTCTTCATATTCTTCTCTTAAGGGATCTCTCAATCTAATCCCATTTTAGCTCTAAAAATCCTCACTAAGCTTTTTTCAAAGCCAGGTCAACTACTGAGGCCTCAGTGTCAAAAGTTCACAATGAGATTTTCCCCAAAACTTGAAGAGCTGAACCAGAAAGATGAACAGTGAATACAAATTGTCCCAATATGGTGGGGTTATCACAGAGGTCAGGGCTGGCAACCTACAAAGTCAAATTAGCAGTGGCTTCATGAGCATGCAATAGTCTGACACAAACTTAACTGCACAGACAGAGGCAGTAACAATACCTGTTTCGACTCCTCCTTTAGAGCTGGTTTTGATAGTGCTTTGAACTGCTTATTTGCACAAGGACAATTTGCCTTTATTCCCCATTTGGTTCTTACAGAGTGAACAATGTCACCAACATCATAGAGAGCTGAAGGGAGAGAACCATCAGTGAGTTCACATTAATCACAACATCCAGAAGGCACTCAGACTTTTTAAGAAATTGTGTGTGTTGTGCAGATAATATGGGAATACCATTCATCATTAAACAAGAAGTACTGCTACTTCTTTATAAAGGTCAAAGATAATAAGATAGTATTAAACACACATGCTATTTCTGTCTCTGAATAATAAGTTTTAAGCTTTTACTAACTTTACTACTAAAATCAAACCTCACTCAGTAGAGTATCAACAAAACACAAAGGACAGCAAAATCCTACAACATGTTTTTATGCTAATAATATATTTCCAATACCTTTTCCAGGAATAATTTGTGTGGGCATCAGATTCTCCGGTTCATGTGCCTGCCCCTTCACACATTTAAACCAGGAGAAAGTATCAGAGTCATCATCTATAAAACAAAACCATTACATTTTTTTGTTACTGCTCTGGAAAGCCACATTTTACTATTATTGATATATCCAACCAAAGGTCTACAACCCATCCTTTTGGTTGGGATGGCTTTTCTTTGTCTCATTTAAGGTGGTCATTCACTTCCTAGCTCAATACAGAGATTTTATTTCCCCTCTTCCCCTTTTGTTTTAGGTAGCAACAAGCACTCCCACCTTCATGTGAGCTTTTTTTCCTCATCCTGTAGCAATCCACGCACACCCCAAAGCCACACTTGGAGCAGACCCAGTGCAGGTTGAAGATGGTGGTGTCACACACGTCACACATCTCACGGACGCCGCGGACCGCGCGCTTCCAGGCCACCTGTCCTGCAGGCAGACACAGCACAGGCCAAGTGTTAGCGCAAACAAATTCAGGATCTGCAAGTTAACTACAGCCACTTAAAATACAGACATATGACTCAGATTTGGTTTTGCATTGGAACTCCAAAAACTGCTTTTGCTGTTACACAACAGTCCAAGCAATTGAGAGGAGTTTGCTTCCTCCTGTGCAGCACCAACCACTTATTCCTGACATGTGTTTGCCCAAGTCAACAAACACACTGCTGACATTCTCCTAAGTGGAAATACCACAGCTACTCCAGGAAATAAATTCAGGTACTGCTGACAAGCTAAGCTTAATGTGTAGCTTGCCACAACCAGCTTGTCCTTGCTCTCTGTTCTGCAGTATGGTGGGCAAGTAGCTGTCTTCCTTTTGGGAGGTTTTATGTGTTTATCTGACCTTCTCAGAATGGTGAATTTTCTTCTCTGAAGCACTGACTGCTGCTCTTCAGGTTTCCTATACACCCACTCTATTCCCCTTTCCTCATCCCAAGCCACTTCAGTTCACTTAAAACATCCCAAACATTTGCAGCATCTTGCAAAACATTACAAGCCCTTCCAGGGCTGTATTGTTTTTGTGTGAATCTGATTATGCAAGAATTATTTTAGCTTGATCTCCATTTCTTTATGTTGTGAGCTAGAAAACAAGACTAGACAAAAAGCACACACCTGCCTCCTCCTACCACCTTCCACACTTGTAACTTCTCTGAAATTCCTGCCCACAATGTTTCTTAATTTTAAAAGCAAGTTATGAGAGACTATGTCCTAATGCATGCCAAGAAAACCATACCAGGATCCAAGACATCTGTTGCTCTTCTTCTGAATAATGCCCATTGACTATGTATGGAACAACACTGGAATAGCTCAGGACAATTTGTTCTTAAGTAGGAGGTAAAAATTGTTTGACTACTTGCTTCAGAATTCTTCCAAGAGACACAGGTCTAAATATCACCAGCTCCATTCTTCTCTGCCTTTTAAAAACATGCACTATATTTATCATTTTCTAGGTCAACTCTCCAATTTCCCCCAAACAGGATGAAGGTTTTTTCTTATCTTTTGAGTGCCACTTCCTATCTTTTCTGAATCTTCTCCCTTTCTATTCCTCCTACTTTCTTTGCTCCTCTCTGTAGTTTGATCTCATCTCCTTTTGGCACTTGGTGGCCAAGGAACAATGTGACCTAATAAGCTGTTCCTTCTACAGTGGTCAATCTTTTACTTCACAGGGATAATACACCTAAATTTACCATAACTTCAAGTCATGGTGGCAGAAGAATCTCCCTTTTTCCTGCGCTGACTGAGCACTCTCCCACTGAACTGTTCAAAGAACACCACATATTCAGGCTGTAAATTACTTCTTTCCTGCCCGGGGCATTCAAAATAACCTCCATATTAATGAAACTGAGTTCCCTTACTTTCACCAGTCAGGGCAATAAAATCAAAGATGAAATAATGAGATTTTGCTCCTTTCACATCAGTTCCACAACTCACACGTCCCTGTTTTTTAACCAGAGGATGTTTCTGGTAGCTATGCCAACAGATGCATTCTCTGCTATTAAGAAACACCACAGCTCCCCTTTGTTTCATGAATTCACCCAAAGCTTCACCCTCCCAAAAGTGTTTCTCTATTTCAGTCTATATATCTCACTCTGACTACAGATAATTTGGTTCCACAGGCCTGAATATGCTGCAGGTCAAGAGAAGGGCAAAGCTTGCAGATTCCAAGGTAGCCCAAGGTAAGACCTCACAGTGAGTATTTCTGGAATATCTCGAGTCTTCCCCCTGCTTTTGAAGGGCAATCAAGCTTGTTCAGCTTTTTTTCTTCTTCCAGAACAGTGCAGTGACTGCCAAACAGAGGATTTTTATCTGATGTCAACACTCCACAAACACAGCAGGCAATGGCAATCTCCTAAACTGTGCTGTACCCTGGTCATTCACTTAAAATCCAGAAAACAAATACAGTTTTAAGAATCATTCTAATCTGAGAAGTGATTATGCAAGGCTGCAGACTTCCCCATTTGTCTGTCTGTTCACATTTGCTACAGAAATATTTTGATGCGGCCAAACCCCTGTGTTTGGGGGTGATAAGTCTGCCCTGTCTAGACTAATGAACCTCAGTTACCCTAACACCAGCACCTCTCTGATCTGTGCCCAGTAGGGCTGCACACAATCACTTCTAAAAGTGCTACTGGAAACTTGCAGGTGGAGGGTGGGGGGGGGAAAAAAATCTCTTACTGACAGACAACATTAGGTCCATGATGCAGTTACAATAAAATAGGACCAAAGCAATCTAATAGAACCTGTGCAAAGTAACATCTTTATTTAATTTTCATGCCAAGAACAGATTTTGTTGTCAGCTACCTGGTAGTTTACTTTTTTTTTTTTTTTACATTTTGTAACAGGAAAAGTAATTTGATAAATTGAGAAAACTTCTGACAAAGAAGGGTGGAGCTACCCCTCCCTTTCCCCCTCCCTGTGAGGGCTGTTGACACTAGTTCACAGTGGCTCTTAACCATTACCTTCCTGAGAAGAGAGAGACCCTCACATCTTACATGGTATTTCCAAATATACACAATTTTCACACAGAAACTTAAAGCTTCACATAAAGCTGTGAAAACACAGATGATTTCAATACAAGTTGATCTTACTGTGTGGTTCAATTGTTGACATGACCTCCTTCTCAGATATCACCAGCTGGCAGAAGTGGTCTCCAATGTTGGCAAGGATGTACTTTGCTGTGTCCAGATCTAGACCCACAACATTTTTGGATAAAGGTAGCCACAGACTAATAGCCTCAGGGTCGTACTTATTTGGAGTTAAGAAACCTTCCTCACGCAGTATTCCATGCTTATTGAACTGCAGCCTGATGGAAAGGGGGGAAAAGGAGAAAAAGTTCCATCACCTCAAATGCTGTACTGGTTTAAATTCTTTCCAATCAGTCAATGCTTGAGCTGCAAATGTGTGTACTGTATGCCAATGAATTTACTCAAAGGTTACAACATGGGTAAACATACTGGTCAGTGGCATTAAGCATGTCCAATGCACTGCTTGTTTTAAAGAAGACAGAAAACCTCCAGGTATTTTGTTAGGAAATCTACCTTACAACAAGTGGTTCTTTATTCTCACAAAACCGAATTAAGTTCACAATTTTTAAAGTGCGCTGGTATTAAGGTCACATATAGAGATGGCAACAGCAATAATTTTATCTAGGACTACATATAACTCTGAAGAGACATTAGAATGCCTTAAATATAGAATGTATTTCAGTAACAATTCATTTGGAAGCAGTTGTCAAAAAGCACCAAGCAAAAATTGACTAAGATATATTCTTGAGTGATTCTGAGTAGGTGGAAAGAATGAGATCTATATTGTTAGTAGTGTCTTAAATGGAAAACATGAAGAGTTCCGCTCAGGAACCTTTTTACTGAATTCTGTATTGGAAAGGCGACTTCTGATGACAATGTGTGTTCACTGTAGTGTTAAGTGTGCCATGAGAACATGTGCTGGCAGCTGCTGTCATCAGATGAATGCCATCTCCAGATTTGGAAGATTTCACATTCACTAAAAAGGGATGGTTCCATCAGTTTAAGGTTCTAAACCAAAGGATTCATCTGATGAATTTGACTTGTACTGCAAGTCTTACCCTGAGAGAATGAATTAGCATAGTCTGTTGTTACTTTGGTCTCACACATCAGATTATACAAAGATTTACTATAGTAAAACCTCTAATCTGAGGATAAATAACAGATTAGTAGCACATCTGTATTTTTTAAATGTTAGCAACAAATCTGAATTCTAGTGGGTGCACAGATTAAATGTTTCTATGGCAAGCTTAAATGTCTCCAGCCTTCTGAAACTCACAGCCACTTACTGCAACTCTCCACAGCTGTGGGTTCATGGTTAACATTTCAGGTGTCCAACCACTAAACTTTGGGAAACCTGCATGGAATCCACCCTCTCATTAGTGCTTCCAATTCTACTGAGCTGTAGCACTCAAACTCATGTTTATCCTACTGGCACTCAGCCCAGAACAGCAAAATAAAAGAGCTCTAAGTCCTGCCAAAATATTTTTTGCTCAAATGAAGCAGTATCATTTCTGTATCATTTCTGAGGGCTAAAAAACCATAGGCAGCCACTCATTAGTTGAGTATATTGGTCTTATAGTTACTCACCAGCATTAAACAGCTTTGAAACAGAGACCTACACGAGACCATTCTGGCCAAATCAGTTTCTGTAGACTGCTCTTACCTTCTGAAGTGGAAGAAGCGGCAGAAGACGGTGGAGTCCCTCTGCTCCTTGTTCTTGCGGTAGCTGTCCAGGCGGCACTCCCTGCACTTGTGCAGGTGAGGGGCGATGTTATTGCAGGAGCCGTCCTGCACAAACGCCTCCCCGCTCTGCTGCAGCTTCTTCACTTTAGCAGCATCAGACAAAATGGACTTGCGAACAATTACTGTGGGGAACAGAACCAGCATGAGAAAAGCCTCGGTTTTTCACATGGAAATGCCAGCAAATGTATTTTAGTGAAAGATCCACAGCAACTTTTCCTCTAAAGTTTCAGGTTACATTGAAACAAAGTTATGCTAAAAATATTTGCAGTTGGCAGAAACCTCTTCTCCAGTCAGCAGAAACTGTCTCAAGCTGCAGTTCCAGTGGAGTCACACAGTCTATGGACCTGAGTTGGAGCTCCTTTCACTTTTACACAGAGGAGCATTTTGAAAGAAGAACTGTTTTTAAAGGAAGCAGTTCAGCCAAAGTTGGAGCCCTGAGCAGATTAGGGCATGCAGCAACCATATTTCACAACAAACGGGGACAGAGTACAACCTGGCCATTTCTCAGTCCTGTTTTCCCCCTTCATGATGCAACAGCTTTCAGCATCTTACTGCAACAGATGCCAAACACTTCCCTTCCTCCTACACAACCAGTGAGGCCTTGCAGGGGACACAACAGTGACTGCTTGGCTGGCTGTGTATCCATGCTAATTATGGAACAGCACACAGTAATCCAAGACCAAGCAACAGGAGATGGGGGGGAAAAAAAAAGAAAAAAAAAAAAGGTAAGTATGTAGGGGAATTGCCAGAATCCTGAACAATCAGCAACAGCACCTGATCACCTGATGCACAGCAGGGCACACTGGGAATCCAGCTCCTTAAACAATCACAGCCTTTTCCTCCTATCCATGTGAAAACCTGAAGAGCTCACCAAATGGAAAAGAGGAACAAGGTGGGTGGTTTTGGGGCTGAGTGAGTTTTGATTTTTGGTGGTGGTGGATGGGTTTTTGTTTTGCTCTCATGACAGTTTTTAGATGAAAGTCTCTCTTGAACAGAGCTCAGTTGAGGAAAACTTCCATCCCTCACCATGTTTGTAAAATTTAGGACCATTGCTAAAAGATAGTCTCATTATGCCATCAGCATCTGTATTCCAAACAGAACCTTGTTTTTATAACCTCTTTTGCCATTCTGTTCTTGCACATTTTGTAACAATTATTTCTAAAAATTAATAATTAGTCCTTCTCCTTTATCAGGAAAGGGCGTTTCTCCAGTCTATTGCATTCCCATCATAAAAGAACATACAAATAACTCCAATTCCCGATTTACTTAAACAATTTAAAACACTAATTTTGCATATGTAACAGATTATCTACTTCTAAGTAGTTAGTTTCAAATGACAGAAAATTTTAGAAACACTTACTATTATCCTGGACCTTGGCACTTCCAGTCCAAAAGCTTTCACTTTCACTTCTGTCACAAAGAATCTCATTTGAATTTCTTCGAATAAAAAACTCCATGTCTGCAAGTTCATCAATCTTATTTCCTTTGTGGCTGCTGTGGCTGTTGCAGCTGCTTTGTGATTTAACCCCACACTCACTGAAGGACAGAAGATGAGCATCTGAGGTTGAGGGTCTGCAATCCAAAGTTCGCTGCAGTTCAACAGTGCCACTGCCTCTGGGTATTGCTATGGAAGGGTTGGGGTGCTGCAACTGTTTTATGGAAATGCATTCCTTGGGAAAGTTTGTTGTGGCCTTCATAAAAGGTTCATTAGTATTCTTCATGTTGGTTCCCTTTTCATTAGCTGAATCAGCCAAAGATGAAGATCTTGAGGTTTTCAAAGAGGTATATTTACCATTTTGATCACTAGGATTTGGTGTTTGGTCTTTAGACACAAACCCCACTTTAGGAAAGGCTGTCAGATCTTCTGTCAATGGTTTAACTCCAGTATTAAGACAGGAAGGATGAGTTTCTGGTAAGCTTCGTCTACATGTGCTGAAACACAACATGTAATAATTAGGGAAAAAAACCACAAACACATCAAAGAAATCAGAGCATCAACTGTTCAATCTAGCCACACTTAAAGCCTGAAAAAGGAAATCATGTCATTTAATTAAGTGCTTTGAGTTCCAATGTATGACACTTAAATTTTGTGTGAGGCTAAATAGGTTGGTGTCTTTCAGGTATTTTACCTGGGTTTGATTTTTTTTTTTTTCTTTAAGAGTTAGAACAATAAAATTCTTCACCCATGTAGGCACACACGAATTTGGTTATTGGCGCTACTCCACTACCTCCTCTCACAATAAAATAGTTGCTTTCTCCTTTTCTCCATGCAACTGCTGAACAACCAAACAGATTTCATTTGCATGACTGTGGCTAGATTCTCAAGGAACTTCTGACTGGCAGCACAAGTCAATATACTGGAGACTGTAGAACTTCTCTCACAAAAAAACCTTTAAAAAATCATATTTTCCACATTTAGTATGTGATAGAGACAACAGTAGCAGGAAAACCCCTATTAGCACTTCCAGTTTGGGTTTTCCTGCCACTACATCTGTTTTGTGACAGAACTGCAGGTAACAAAAGTTTAAAGGCACTGGTGCTCAACAGAAATATAACTGAGGACCTGTAGTTGACCTGCAAGAAAGCAGACACCTGTCTGAACAAGTTCTGGTTTTCTTGGAGGCAGGAAAGGAATGCCTTTGACAAAGCAGGCACCACACCTGTGTATCCATTTACAGGTGGGTACAATGAAGCAGTGACACTAGCCTAGTGACACTAGGGACTGAAGGGCCACTTCCTTAAATAACAGCATGGCATCAGGAAGTAAATTAAATATCCAGGGCAAGCAAGTCTAACACTTTTCTATGCTGGTATTACAGAAGAGTTTTTACTACAGCTCTTAAAATGACCTCAGTGCTAAGAATCAGAATTGTTGGTGGAGTAAAGAAGTCTGAGTAAATATAAAATTGCTTCCTTACCCCTGAGGAGTTTCTGCACCAAGGTTGGGTGGTGAATTGGCTGGCAGGGCTAGGCCTGGGTGCCTTTGGTCTTTATTTGCAGGAGTACACCCCAGCAGTGCTTCACCCAGCACAGTTGGCACTGACTGCACATGTCCTTGACTGGGAGAAACCTGCAAGGGAGATTTTAACAGTTAGGAAAATTCAGGATAACAAGTTATGGCTTTGCAGGGTTCAACCTGAAAGGAAAAATATATTAATACTCTTCCTACCATGTTTAATAAAGCCAATTAAAGAGTCACTCAGTTCATGAGGTAGAAAGACTTCAAAGTCTCCTTTTAAACTTTACAGGTTCCATGAAGGACTGTTTACACTAATTAATTTTCCCCACAGTTAACAACAAAATTTTGTGGGAAGTGTATTAAGCAAGTGGAAAGAAGAGAGAAAGCTCTGCTCTTTGTAACTGCCAGTGCAATGATGTGTCTAAAGCAATTGTCAGTCAGAAACAGATTTCTGAGGTCAGCTGAAAATCCCAGAGAAAAATCAAAACTGTGAAGTCTGACAGCATTACCAAAGATCTAGATGTGAACTTTCTTGTAGCAAGAAAATCTTTGCACCAGAACTCTAGAAAGTGTTAAGTAAAGAAATCCTACATTGATTAAATCACCATCCTAAGAAATTTGTAATTCATCTAGGAATACAACAGGTCTACCAAATTAGCAAGTGTCTTTAGAACAGTAGCTTTTCTGTGGGGATCCTTCCCCAGCTCCAACATCCATATTTTACTCCCACATGCTCTGCTCACTGCTGGGAAGTTACACTACAGGCTTGTTAGCATCACCTCCAAAATATTTCCTTTTTGCTTTGGTATTACACAGCTGTAGGGCACCAAGTGAAGCTCTCAGAAAAATGATACAGATAATTAACTCCACACAAGAAATCAGTACTATCACATACCTACTAACAAAAAATATGGCTACAGCTAATCACTCCCACATACTCACATCCACCAAAATCAGAGTAACAAATAGTTTCTGGTTTCCTTACACCCACTGTAACCACTCTGAAAAAAATGGTTGCAAGGCATTTCCCAAAGAGCACAAAAATGATAAATGATCCAGTCCTTTGAAGGAAGGCAGACTGGAAACAAGAAGTAAATAACTTCACTACTTTAAGGAAAAACTATGGTAAAACAAGTTATAAATTCAGATAATGGTAATTCTTCAGCAGGGCATTTGGAATGTGAAATACAGACCAGCTTGGCGTGTGTCAAGCAGGCTGCTCAATGGCTGAATTATGCAGAAAATTGAAGAAAGGCAAACTGAGCACCAAAAGCTGCTAAAGGTACCCAAGCACAAGCTGTGGAAATACAAGACTGTAATCCTTTGCTACTCCATGCTGTCCTGCTGCACACTCTTCCTCAGCAGTAAATACAGGATAGGACACTCTTCTTGAGACTCTCATCCTGTGCTTGTTACCTTATGCAGGTTCTTTGTGAGGCTGTTAAAGATATCCATACCATCAGCCAGATCTGCACAACTGACTCTACACAGGACTGACTGCACAGAAGCAACACAGCCCCCTTCCTCCCATTCCAGAGCTTCCTGAAGACTGGCTACTCCTGCCTAAAATGCAGGCTTTGGTCTGAAATACAGGGGCAAAATTACAGGGCAAGATTGAAGTACTGTTCTTCAGCCAAGTCATGATTTTTCACATACATTTCTACACTTAAGTTAGCCAGATTGTCTTTTGACCTTGGAGAATTTATTTATCTCTCAGTTAAACCCAGCAGGTCACTCACAAAATAAATAAAAGTAGACATGGGAGTACTAGAAAAGTCACATCTCCCTTCTGTACTGAAACAGCCTTCAAACTGCTGCTTGTGCAGCTTGAATTCTCAAAGCATCCAAGTGCAGTTGAAGGTTTTGGGTTCAAATACAAAACAGTTAAAGTAAGAATATGAAAAGTAAAGGTTATAAACTTCAAAACTCCTTTTTGTTTTCTTCCACTGCAAGAATATATGACCAGGCAGACCAACTCCTAAGCAGAAGGAAGGGAAAAGAGCACAGTAAAAAAAAACAAACCCAAACAAACAAAAATCAAATAAACAAAAATCCCACCAAACCAACAACATTCAAGGCTTAGTAGCTTTCATTCCAATTATCACAAGGCAAGGTGTTCAACTCATGCCCAGGCAAGTTTCAAAGAACTCAACACACCCTCCAAGAGATTATATATTTATCATTCTACTTCCCAAACTAATCCTTATTTAAAATGTTTTGAGAAGTGACAATCATTATGTAACAGCCATATATAACAGAGCAAGACATTACCTCAGGAGAAGATTTTGTATGTTTAGCATCAACACTTCCACTGCTCTCAGATGACTTCCTTTTCACACCCCCAATTCTTTTTGAATTGTCTGGAAGAGAAGGTGATCAAGATTAGTGTATCACAAATAACCTACTTAGTGTTTGAAGGACAAAAAGTAATAGGCCTTACCACATTTTCCATTGTTGTCATAAATTATTTCAACATGAATTAGTTCTGGATCAAGAGTTTTTAAAGCTGGAATCTTGAAAAAGACAGGAAACAGAAGAAGCCATTTAGAGGTGAAACTCTATTTAAATATATTTCTCTTCGATGTGGTGGTATGGACTAAGCTTAGACACCTAACTTGTAGGTTCTTTGAACACCAAGCTGAATTTAACAACATACCATGTGAGAGTGTCTCTGCATAAAAACACAAACTGGTGCTTGAGATCACTGTCTGCACAGCACAGAGAGCAAAGAAACCAAGATCATGTTTGCTTCACTCTTAGAATAAAAATTCCAGGTCTCCCTCATTTTTCACAGAGGGACGTTTGTTATTTAATCTACCAGCAGCATAAAGAAACACTTTGGGTTACACTGTTCTGCACTACACTGACACACGTTTAAAGACTACAGTAAAGGCAGAAATAAAAATGGTGTTGGTGGAGATATAAATAAAAGTTTGCACTTATTCCCCATATCCATTTGTAAACCATTGCAACCGGTTCCTACCTCCTGACAGTTGACTTCTAGAGTTCTTGTAGCTGGATTACCATTGACAACAACTGCTGTGAACCACTGAGTAGAAGGGTCCAGGCTATAAATCCTAATTTTTGAACCAATGATATTTTTTCCACCTACAAGATCGGGGGGGAAAAAAAATTAAGACAACGGAAGCACGAAGATAACCACAGTTATCAAAATGAGTTTTTCCTGTCCTTACAGTATAGGAAACAAAAACTGTTGTAATATTTACCTTTCCATAAAAGTAATCCCCTGCATGTGCAAGCACATAACTACAAATATGCCAGTATGAAATCAGTAATTAAGATTTTAAAGCTGGCAAACAAAAATAACAATTTTAAATTTGACTAAAAAAGGAAGCTTCTATACAACACCCTAAAGTTTTCATAAACAAGCAACAAACTGGAAAAAAAACACACAAGTTATTTTAAACAAGTAGCAACTCAAAATTTTTGAGAATTTATTCAAGTTTGATCTATTTCACAAGTACCAGACCATCTATATGTGCCTGAATTACACACTCACTCTTACAAAAGAGATACTTGAAACTTAAAGATCTGCAATCCTTCACATTGTGCATTCACTGCTGTGAAAGTAAAATCAGTATTTTTAAAAAGCTTTTATTCCCTAGAAGAGATTACCAATTAATTAAACCAACACTGCAAGGATTTCCCTTTGGACTTGAGCATTTATTGCCAGTTTTCCGCTCCACAGTATGCTTGTACCTTGGACCAAGCGTGTCTCATCAAGGTGTTTCTTAACCAGAGCCTGAATTTCTTCATTTACATTTTGATCATCCTTAAGAGAAAGCCTGGAACTATCCATATCCTATTTCAGGAAAAAAAAAGAACAGAAGTTTACATTCTAGATAACGCTTTTAACAAAATCCCACAATATTTAAGAACAAGGTGGCAGCAATTCATAGAAATCCAATTCTCAATAATCTGTTCCTCATCAGCTCTAGTACGTGGGACTGGAGGAAGATAACAATTTCTTATCACTAATCTGCAACAAGCATAAGTGAGCTCTCCAAACCTACTTTAATATTGTTCTGAAAATAACCCAGCTTTGTTTTACTCCATTGCTAATAAGTTTAAGTGAACCATCTATTCTTAACTTAGGATTTTAAGTTCCCAGAAGCAGCAGCATATTTGTCCTGAGCAGATGCAAATGAAAACAGTTTGTTTCTATTTAAGATAATGCTAGGATCCAGTCTGTCTCAAGACCCCATTATAAAATTTTTACATGAATGAAAACGGAGTCAGCTACATCTAAATTATTCATAATTCTTCAGCATAATATATGTGTATTATTTTTCATCTCAAATTCTTGAATGAGAATTGATTTTGAAATGGAAAGGTCACAGCAAGTTTCCACCCAAGGCTCTAAGAGAAAAGGGTTTGGGGTTGGGTATCATCTTTTTGTCCCAGGCACTGCTCTGATATTTGTAAGAGGCAGAAGACTGAAGAACTAGAAGTCAATAACCTGTTATTCAAGATGCCAGAAAAGCAATCTTTTCTACAGCAGTGCTGAGATAAGACTTCTGCAGAAGGAGATCTTGACCCTGCTGTTGAGCCAACATAAGCAAGACAACCATCTACAACTCAAATTTGGTTTTTAGTGACTCTTGTCAGCTTCTCTAAAGAACTTGTGTATTTGCTGACTGTTAACAAGTCAAAGTAGAACACTAATGATGACACCACTTGCAGTCTCAACATGGGACAACCATTACTACTTTTATTTCAGATTGTTTACAGGTCTTGAGAACAGCTTCCTAAAAAGGCTAAACCCTTTATCTTTAGCAGATACTATTCTTCCAAACATCTGCCCAGGGACAATTGTTTCAACCCATCTGTACCTAATTGTCACTAACAAACTTTCCTCTGGTGCTCAATAAAAGGACTGTAATTCAAGCATCTCATTGACATTCTGCCCAATTCCTCATTTGTTCAGGATTAGCAGTGATGTGCTTCTGTTAAACAGCAAGATTTATGCCAGACATTCCTGCAATTCCTTGCACTGTAATGACAGTCATGTTCAAAAGAAGAAAGGGAAACGATTCCCAAAATCAACATGAAACTGCTGTCACCTGAGCTGAATAACTGTCCTTAGCACACTCCCTCATCCAGCTCTCCTAAGTGACCCTGTCCTGAACCAGTTCCAGAGGGTTTTTAATCAGACACATTACATTCAGAACTAATATTCTGAGTTACAGAAAAAACACCTACTACAAGTTTTTACATATCCAAAGCTTGCATTTCGATTACATTACCCTGATGCATCCTAAATATCAAGAGATTCTTTCATCTTTACAATGCCAATCAAGGTTACCTGGATGGGTGTCAAGAGGTCTTTAGAAAGAAAAACACATTTCTCTTCACCCAGGTAGCGCACTGAAACCAGTGATCCCATTCCAGCCTTGTCCACTAAGGACTTGTAGGTCTAAAAAAAGTGATAAATATGTTCTCAGAAACAGTAAGAAGATTTCATCATACAACATTTGCATTTAAAAAATTACTTTAATTTTGCTTATATTTCTCTGTTAAGTTACCACATCTCCATGCAACTCTTGAAAACAAAGCTAATTTCCAATAAAACTTCTAATACATACCTAATGAAAGTCACTGGACTCCACTTGAAATTATTTTCATATATCAGCATGAATTAGGAATTCAGGTGCAGATGACTATCATTAGCAATTAATCATTCACATCCACATGAGAATTTTATTAATGTAATAAGCCTAATTACAGATATATTAAAAATAAATCTCCTTATGGTAGGCTGGGGAAATAACTAGCAAATCAATGAATGCCTAAAGAATAGCTTACATTAAAGTTCTCAAAACTTGTGCAACACTGATAATACAATAAAACCTTAATTTAGGCACGTGATGATTTGGACAGCCTCAGAGCTGTTATAACACTGAAGTGCAATGATGAAGTTGTGTTCAGGTATACCAAAGGCTTTAAGAAGAGACAAACAAAAATTTCTTTTAAAAGATTCTGAACATTTCCCAATGTGTTCAAAATTAAATTTTGTCTAGTGACAGTAACAGATCTGAGAGGACAGGTACCAGGAGCCTGGAACAACAGAAGTGGCAGGAGTAATTCCTCCCTACCTGAAAAGTGTAATTGTGGCCATTTAAAAAAAGGAAATAATTCTGATAGGAGAAGAAGGCCTTTCTTTGATCAGTCCTTTGAAAACTCAAACAGATACTCTTTCTTGTCTCCACCTGAGTTTGGACAGCACCAGCAAAGGGACAAGGTCCCCACAAGAGGGACAAGAGTCTCTCCAGGACTAACTGGGCATTACAAGATTTCTACAAAGCTACTCCATTTGCCAGAAACACACTCTCCCATATACTTGAACCAGTAGGCTGTGATCAAGTTTCTAATAAATTAATCCACACACCTCTTTTGTGACCCCTCCTCTCCTGCCCTGTATGATGATAAAGGGAGAAAGTCTTTTTTTGCCAAGGCAAGATCCAAGACTGGCCTACATTTGATCCTGCATCTTCCTTTGCACAATGAGCATTGAAACATGTACCCTGCATGAACTAACACATCAAACACTTCAGAAGCAAAACCTTATACCAAAACTGAAGACAAGTAAGAACTATTCACATACCTAGAAATGGACAACAGCTAAGCTTAAATATGAAGGTTTTCAGAACAAGCTGACAGCAAGATCTACCAGAGAAACTGCTGATATTAATACACAGCCCAGGAAATAAAATTAAGGATTTATATTTCCAATTCCTCTCCCATTCTATTGGGTCTTACTTAGAATAAATACTTGCTTAGATTGACTTTACTTAAGAAAGATCATCTAAAAATGCAGCAATATGAATTACAATGCACACTATACCTAACAAAGTTAACAGTTTTAAAACACAGACCACAGCTTCAGTATAATTCATGTTCAGCAAGTTTACATGTTTGCATCTTCACTTATCTCAGTATTTTCTTGAGCAGCAATATCCAAAGTAGTCAAGTACAACTACACTAGCTGAATACATTAAGAAATGTTCCCTGTTCACCTCCCCTGGCTAATTTGCCTATTCAGCCATGCATGGCAGGTACAGAAAGCTTAGTTCTCTCCTTTTACAGTATAGCTCAGCTGCTTGTATGCAGAAAATCTAAATCACACAAATCATTCATGCCAGGAAGGCACCACATAAGAGAAATCTGAATTACTTCTGTCTCAGGATCAAGAATCACTGCAGCATTAACTTGAGGCAGAGTCAAAAACTTAAAATAAAAAAAACACAGGCTATTCTTAAAAACCTGTTATTTACACTTTTCCTCCCTATTCTTAAGACGAATTTCATCGAAGAAGAAACAAAACATGAGACTAGAGGGAGAATTAATTAATGTACAGAACAGTGGTTTGAGAGAGAAGCAAAGTCATAAAAATACATCCTTGTGTCCACCAACTTCAAATGCTGATGAGCTTTGTCAGCTCGAGCTGCACAAAGAGATTTTCTTCCTTCCCAAGACACCCAGGAATGAGGCTGCACTTGAAATTCCCACTGGCAACAACACTGTCCCCAGAAGGTGGAACTGCAGAATCAAAGTGAGTCAAGCCAAGAGTGTACTTGCCATTGCAGGCCACTGGACAGGAGGCATGCACTGGGTTTTTCTTTCAGCCAACACCAGCTTTTGCTCCACCAGGAACGCTATCATCAGCCGGTTGTAGACTTCTATCCATCTTCGCTTTTCCCATGATTCA
Organism: Muscicapa striata striata; assembly: GCA_030060385.1. Taxonomy (NCBI): domain Eukaryota; kingdom Metazoa; phylum Chordata; class Aves; order Passeriformes; family Muscicapidae; genus Muscicapa; species Muscicapa striata. Next base: position 326,450 of record JAREIS010000045.1, on the reverse strand, counting down.
TCATCAAATTCTACACAAATCTACAGAAAAGAAGCAAAGAATGAGTGGCAACCTATAACATTCAGACATATTCAACAAGCAAAAGATAAAGCCATCAATTTACTCAAAAACAAAAAAAAATATCATTAAATGTACTTATAATTCCAGCATGATTATTGCCTGTCACACACAATCAAGAAGTCACTAAATCGTCCAAGGTTGACCCAGTATTTTATTAATTAATTGGTTTATCATCATTACTGTCACATAAAATAATAGTATTTACATTTAACTTTATAACTTCCCATCTCAAAAAGTTTTATGTGGCTCAAGGATAGTTAATTATGTTAACACTGTTACTAGTGCTTACAGGCAGTGAAAAACACATGCACCATCCCCTAGAAAGTCCACTAAAACTAAAGGACTGCCTACAGTAGTGGTACATGGATTTACCATAAACTCTAAAACACTGGAATAAGCAAGCTGTTTTTTTTTCCAGAAATATTTTAAAAATACCAATCCCAAAGAATAATTGCAGCCAATTTATTGAAAGCACAAATGGCAGTAGGACAGTAAAGGTGATCAAATTATGTAATGTGAAGAAGGTCACTTCCTGACTGCTTTTAACTGCTATGTATCCTTTTGAATTTCAGAAACAACTACACCTTTTTCAAAAGGAAAACAATTTCAAAAAAACAATATGATGGCTTGACCAACATCTCTGGGATAGTATTACCCTAATTTCAAAGGCAACATGGGAGATCAGCAAATTATTGGGAAAGACCACAAATACAACTTGGCCTGAATACAGGAATTGGAACATCTTGGTAGAGGACTCTACTCTTGGAAAAATCATTCTCTCTTCCCAAAGAATACAGCAATCCAGCTTTAAAGACATCTAACAAATAGCACAGAAATCTCACTTGAGTGAATCTCAGAAACATTTCCTGGTGTTTTATCGTCCCTCTCAGGGGAAAGGCAAGTGAAAACACGCACACAAACAGCATTACCACAGCCAGGAGTCATAGAACTAATGGGTGCAGAAATGAACTTAGTAATTTTGAGGTGCACAGAAACAATGAAAGAGATAAGCAAATAACAAACAGAACCAGAATAGCTTGTTTCCTCTACTGCATCAACACTGCATACACAAGAAAATACAGCTGAGGGAATATTTCAACAGCAGTTGGCAGTCCTTCTATACAAAATAAAAATCGAAATAAATACTTCTACTCTTTTACAGGAGAAACACTTAATTCTCCCCTCTCAGTCCATTATTATTTTGGCTCTCTCATACTTGCACAGAGATTCGAAGGAAAAGCGATGGGATGCGCTTTGGCACAAAGCTCTTCGCACCTCCATTGTCCACTCTGCAACTTCTTTAACACTTCGACTGGGGAGCACATCAAGTCAATCGCTCCTGGCAGAACCGTAACCAGCTACAAAGCTCACAATAGAGCCCCCATCAGCACCTGCTCCTTCTCCAGCGCACAGAAAGTCCCTGCGAGTTTTCTGCGCCAAGAGTCGCCTCCTCACCACCAGCACGGCACAGGGCGCAGCCCCGCGCCCAAAAATGGACAAAGCTCCACCCCTGCCGCACATTCACAACAACAAGCCGATAACAAAGTTTACGCTTTCAAGAAAGAGTTGGAAACATTCGAAGTTTCGTGTTGTTCGACAAGTAAATGTGTTTCTGTAGTTAATCGGGGGTCACTAAGTTCTCATTACAAAAAAAGAGGAAATAAGAGAGTTAAAATGTAAAGATAGTGTTGTTCTTGCTGTCACAGGACGGCCATCGAAATCCTCCGAAGAAACCAGCCCAATGTTCAAGATGCCGCTGCTACAATGGAGTTTTGTCCTTGGGGAGTAAGCACTCAGCCTATACTCTATTAGGTGTCCAGACATGGCTGAATACTTTTAATGACTACAACTGCCAAATAAAGCCCCTCAACAACTTCACAGCCGAAGTGTAAACATCGCTTGACTTCCACACAAAATATGCAGCTAACCAACTACACCACTCTTGCAATAACTATGTGTTCAAAAGCCCACTTGGTAATCATTAATAAGAAGAGGCCACCATGCAATGAGAGTCCGAGAGACCTCCAACACCAGGCATGAATTTGGTATGACTTTAAAACCTAAGTACTTGTTCATGACCAGAGAGCAGGAAAGAAAAGTCACCAATCCCAACAACACTGGAGGGTTTCGGTTTTAACTCCGTGGGTAAAAACCTGTTCACAACTGGCAAGACCTTAAATTACCTTTAGGAAATAAACCATAGGCACAGAGGGTGCGGTAAAAACCTGCTTGTCAGAATGCCGGTGGAAGAAAGCACATTTATAATTAGCTAGAGATAATTTGCGGCATTAGTACAAGCACATCGGGGACTTGGGCAGGGGTGCACATTTCCAAACGTGTTGGCCGAGACGCCGTCTCCTGTCCCCCCGAGAGCAGCATGTGCACACACGTGTACACACACCCACAGCAACTTCCCCGGTCACACTCTCCATTTAGCAGGTCTCTCTCTAAGTTCCCGGTTACCTTTAGGTCTGGTTTGGATATGTCCGTGTGTGACACAGCCCGGATCCTGCCCGACTTCCAGGGCCATTCCGAGATGAGGCTGGCGTCCCACGTCCTGTCCTCCTCCTCCGACAGGCAGAGGAACCTCTTCCCTACGAGCAGCGACCAGCTCCCCTCGAGCCTCAGCACCATTTTAACTCATCGGGAGGCCTTCAGCGAGGAAAGCGACGGAAGGAGGAGAGAAACACACACGGCAGGGCGGTGAGCGCTTCCTCCTTCCTCTCCCAGCCGCCCCCCCCCGCTTCTCCAAGCGGCTCCAGCCGGACCCTCGGAAACCCACGGGTCGCCCCCAGCCCACGGTCCTGTTAATCACTACTCGGCGGGGGTGCGACACCAGAAGGTATTTCCAGAATGGCTGCAGCGCAGCTCCCGGCCATTCCCACCCCCGCCGCCTCTTTGTTTCCTCCTCTGAGGAGCCAAAGCGCCGGGCGGCAGCTGAAGGGAAGGAGCAGGCGACCAGGCCAAGCTCCTTCCGCTTCACCAACACCCCAGCCGGCCCACCCGGGCAGACCTCCAGCCCTGCCCCTGCCCTCACCTGCTCCCCCCCGGCCCCGCTGCCGGCGCACCCCGCAGTCACACTGGGCACGGGTCCCGCTCCCCTCCACCCCCCCGCCCCGACCGCCGCCGCGGCCAAGCGACACTGTCGGCGCCGCGCCGCGCACACGCCCCCTCACCCGTGCGCGCGCCCCCGTCCCGCTCTCCTATTGGCTGCGCCGCACCAGCGGGGCGGGGCCGGCAGCGAGCCTCCTGCCGCGATTGGCCCGGAGGGGAGGGGCCCGCGCACCGGGCCACACCCCCGAAACCGTTGCTCAGCAGATGGAGGATAAAAAAAATAAAAACGACGTATCCTTCCGCTTGAGCTTCGAAGGAAAGAGTTCCTCGGGGCCGGCCCGCGGAGCGCCCGCAGACGAGCCCCAAGGGAGGCACGGACGCGTTCTGCGCCGCGGCACCTCCCCAGGTCCGTGTTCCCGCCTCGGGAGCGCCGAGCCTCCAGCTGTAGGAGCTGCCTTTAGGGGCGGCGGAGGGATCGAAGCGAGGCCAGAGGGCGTGATAGGAACCCATATACGTGCGGCTCGCGGCGTACTCAGATATAGCACAGGGGGCGGTGGCACCGGCGGGGCGTCTCCGCGCATGCGGACGGGGCGGGACCAGCACCTGCGGGAGCCCCACAGGCCGCCATCTTGTCATGCTGAGGGAAATGGGGGCAGGCGGACCCTGTGGGGCAGGGGACAGGGTACAGTGTGAAATATCACAAAATAACAGTGTGCCCGAGGTTCCTGGGGAGGATGGCAGCCTATGGGGGCCCTCCAGTTCTGGTTGATGGAGGTTGTGTAGTTGCATCTAAAAGCAAATGGCTTCCAGCAGCTCACGCCTTTAACATGAGACCTGTGTGATCTTACAAATAACAAGGCAAGATGACAGAATCATAACTGGTTTGGGTTGGAAGGGTTCTAGTGCTTTGCTGCCCTCACAGGGAAGAATTTCTTCCTTCTATTGAATTTAAACCTATTGACTTTCAGTTTAAAGTCATTCCCAATGAGAACCAAGGAGTTAAACAGAGAATATGACATGATCTGGGGGTCTAGCGGTGACCCAAAAAAGACACACGTACTCTTCTACCATAAGCCTTTCCCACCAGAGCATGTGGGAGGAAAAGACCAAAAGTGCAGAAAGTACCCAAGGCAAAGAAGCTATTGACTCACTGAGTTTACTAAAAGCTCACGGTGCTCAGCTTGTGCTTTTTCCAGGGTTTCTTCCATCAACAGAGGTGTCTGAGCTTCAAAAACCCCCATCAGAGAGCAGTGTGATATTCCTGCCATATTGTGGTGTCATCCTCCATTTTCTCCTAGAATCCATTTCCACACTTAAGTAAATGTATTTTTAAAGCCTTTCCCACGTACTTGCCTCCATTGATCATTTGCCTACTACATTTAAACAAACACATTCATGTATGAAATCAAAAGGCGCAAAAAAATTCCTTACATGATGAGGAAATTGCTGTCTACTCCATGGAAATCAGACAGTCCAATTTCTTTGGCAACTGTAGGGAATCTCCAATGATTTCTATCAATGAGATGAACTTAGTAATTGCTACAATTTTCATCAGGGAGAAACAGAAGAAATAAACGTGAATAGTATAAGGATGGTAGATCAGCAACCATGTGCAGTCTGAAAAGCCACTCATTAGCTGGCACTGAAAGAAAAAACAGGTATGTTTGCTCCTCAGATTTAAGTATTTACTATATAAACCAGACCTGCAAGGTTGAATTTGTGATATCATATAAAGCAAGCTAGATGTGAAACTAACAAATTATTTGTTTCATCGTGTAGACTTTAGGTTCGTGTAGCAGTGGCTGTACAATTGATACATCACACCATGTAGGTTTTGCATAACCTCATTATTTAAAGCCCTTAGATTTTCTGCAGAGAGAACACTTTGCCTCAAAGAGTAGGTGATTAATACATGCAGGAAGAGGGATGTCAGGTTATAATGAAGCAATATTAGTCAATGCAATAGATCAAGCTGTTGGTAACACTCCAGTTGCCTAATAGTATTTTTTTCCCCATTAGCATCAGAATAAAGGGAGGCTTTAAAGAGAAATTTGAACGAAAACAACATGACTAGTGAATGAGCAGCTCCCACATGCAAAGAATGGCATGGAGGTTGGTCAAAGGTGTTTTAAAATTTAATGTTTTGAGTAGGTCCTGGCCTAGAAGACTGAAAGTACAAGGTGACACAGTCCACGAATGCCCTTGAAAATGAACTTATATAGGAAAGGATGCTAAAAGATGATGTGGTCAAAAACAGCATTCTGAATGTACAGAAATAAAATTAATTGACAGAGAACAAAAGAGAGGATGGGGAAGCAGACAGAGCACAAGTTGACAGAAGCCTGGACAAAACTCAATCATCCAGGTATAAACAGACTTTCAAAGTCCTGAAAGAGTAGAGGCATTCAAACCCTAGGGGCCAAGTAGAAGCCACAGAAACTTCAGAAGAAACTGAAGACCTTTTGCTTTTTAGAGAAGGTAGTTAGCTACTTGCTTCCCTTCCCTAGAATTCTTCATTTCTTGTAATTAAATATGGGTCAAATATCTTTCTTAAATTATCTAGCTTCTTTAAAAGTTATAAATTAAAGGTAACCAGTAAAGTCTTGGGTCAAAAAGTGAAATACATAAAATTAAAATTATTACTCTAAACATCACTGAATTTGCTGCATCATTTAAGAACTTGTTTCTCATATTACAACCATAGAATACGGGAAAAAAGTATTGCTGTTTTTCTTAACTGGTTATTTTATCACCACTCGCAATAGTCTCCTAACTAAGGTCTGTTAGAAATATTTTGTGTGTATATGCCCACCTTCAGTGTGTCAAGAGAAACATCAAAATGCTCATAAATAAGTTTCAGGCTAACCCTATGATAATGGCACAGGTGCAACTGTCCCACTCTGGAAAACACATTTTCTGTTAAAGTACCTGGAAAACAAAGCAGTAATAAGCAGAACTGATTAAACCTCCAAACAGTGGGTTTCAGTCTGTTCTTCTGCCTGCAAGAAGTCTTGAGCATAATTTTTTCCAGCTGGCCCTACCTACTGAGTTGAACTGGTAATAGGTAAGCCTTTAGCTCCTACATAAGAAAGGGGTAATCTCTGCAAACAGGAGCTCTTTAAACAGTAACTTCAGAACACACTTGAATAAATTCTTCCTTTCAACCACCATTAAGTAACAGAAAATTTCTCTTGTGCAGGGTGTCACTAGGTAAAAGCAGAAGAGGCTTTGAGGTTTGAATTTAATTATTTGAATTTAACGGTTCAGTTTAAACTGGAATTTTGCAATAAAACTGAATAGCCAATTTTATGCCTAAACAATTGCACATTCAGGCATTTACGCCTACCTCTCTGCATATAAAATCTGGATGTGCTATTCAAATATTTGTGCTTGAAAATTGGCCTCCCACTACCTAGAAGTATTTGATGTCACAGATATTTTACAAGAAAGGGACGTTTCAGTCAGAGAAGGGGCTGTAGGTAACATTAACTGTCCTTGCACTGTGTTCTCCAAAGATGTTTTCCATCTGAGGGAGAAGGTTGTTTTTCAGGGCTCTCCTGCATTTCCAGGTTAAACCTACAAGTGTGTGTGCAGCTACAACAAGCAATGATCAGATAATGTTGTGGACCTGGTTTTAAAAATCTCTGCTGTGGCAACATTTGAGGGTCTCCATTCTCAATCAAAGGCCCTCCAAAAATGGGGCTGTACAAGAGGAACATGGAGAGGAACATATTCTAGTGATTCATGGTGGAGGTGTAAGGACATGTAATTAAAGTTGGAAGTGCTTATGGCCAGGCTATGAAACCACCAGCTGTGCTGATAGCATGGTGCCAATAGCACCAGCGCTGTGGGTTTGATCCCTGTATGGCACATTCACTTAAGGGCTGCACTTAGTGATCCTTGTGGGTCCCTTCCAACCCAGAATATTCTGTGAACTGGAAGCAGAGCTTTGGGAGATAACCCATTGCCACATTTCTCCAGTATGTCTTGAGATGTGGTGCTAAAGAACAAGCAAAAACTACCAGAAACTTTCTTACTCAGTAGCACCGATCTGATGTAAATTACTCCTTAAGTAGCTAATGTATATCAGTCACTGTATCCAGCCTAGCTCTAGTTATAGCAGGAAAAGATAAAAGCCTGTAGGAGCTCCTTACTCAGGTACATCTTCCTTACCTCAGCACTCCTCACCTGGATCAGCTTTGCAAGAGTGGCAGGACTGGTTCCAGGTTCTTTTTTCAGTGATTATCTCTTTACCATAAGTTCAAATAATTAATGTCTTACATTAATTAATATTTTCTCAATGTCTGAACCTGAAGGAAGAACATATCTTGATACAAAATAAATTTTAACTTTATGCAATTAAGTTTACTTGCTGAAGGAAAAACTCCATGAGAAATGCTGACCTGCTCTTTTCCACTCCCATACATATTCTGCAGTGGGGACTGTCTTTTGCTAGTGATGAGTTAGAGGGACTTCAATTTTCTTTCTCAACTGTAGAAACAGGAAATCATAAGAGGACTCTTAGGATGATAAATCAGGATCAATTATTAAATTTTAATTGACTATTAATTTAACATTTATTTAATTGTGTGTTAAGTATTATCTGGGGATTGGAATTAGATATTAAATTTTGCAGCTTAATTCTAAAGTTAAATTAGTATTTATAGATAGAGTGATGCAATAACCTTTACAAAGTAACCATTAACAAACATTAGACATAAAGTGTGGTGAGTAATTCCATGCTGGTTTTGTTTTTCCTTGACTGCTTCAGAGGAAGAAGGCCTGTTGTGGAAGAAGAAAACCCTTCCTCCTCAGGTATTAATACATTATCAGTTAATAATTCAAAGGGTTTGGGGTATCATTCTTTAATAAAAGGATGCAAATCAATATTATCTTCATGGATATATTTGAACCGCCTGGTAGAAACCACCAGCACAGCGGGAATGTCTTGGTGATGTACAAAAAGAGACATTGAAAGGTGGGTAAAGAGATACAATGAACATTAAGCAACATTTTTTAATGATCCGAGGGAAAGTTGTTCTCTGTTAATTAGCCTCACCTCCGGAAGCTTCACACCAAAACTGCAAACAGAACATGTTACTTGTATTTCGCTACTTAATAATGTCCGGGCTCTTCCATCATTGAAACAATATAACCTGGCTTTGGCAAAGACTTTGTGTTGGACTTCACACCATTTCCTACCAGTGCCAGAGAGATCCTTAGACTTACCTCAAGTCCCTCCTGCTCTTTCTTTTAGACAGATGTGTTTTGTGAAAGAGTATCTTCCTTTAGGGGAAAACTTACCTTTCTCCTGTGGATCTGACAGATTTCAGCAGCTTGGGCTGCTGGGCATGTGCAGGTATCAGGTCAATGAGTCCTAGACTGGGGATAGAAATTGTTCTAATTTTGAACTACCCTGCCATGTACTTTTCTAAGAACATTTGAACTAAATTCACACTGCTGCTTTTGATTATTCAAATCCACAACTTGGAAGTTGTCTTTCAGCCTCTGTAATGCAGTTTTTGACAAAATAGAACATTTGAGAAGTAGTGATCCTCGAGTTACAAATATGTGCAGTTTGGACATGAACTTTAACTGTTCTTGAATGTGTGTTCACTTAAAAAGAGGCTCAGCCTTTAGACTGGAGGGAAGACACACTGGAGAGTGATCTCAGTGGGTGGTTGTACCTGCATGAATCTTATTGATGGACTGCAAATCCTTCCACCCCCTGCAGAGAACACCAGCTCTCTTGGCTCTAGTTCTGTTCTGTCACTGACCAGCTCGCCCTTGAACTGGAGCAATGGATATATTGTATGGTTTACCTGATACTACAGTAACAGATTCCAGTGGAAAAATGCAGTAACTTTTCACATCAAGGGTCAACTGAGAAATAATTCCCTCTTTTTTTAATTTTTTTAATTTTTTTATTCTGCATATTGTTCTTATATAATGTTAACAAAGCTAAACTAATGTATCAGTGAAGGTTAAAAAAAAAAAAAAAAAGATACCAGATATTGGTAACTATAGAACTGGGAATATTTAAAAGTTGTATATTGCTAAATGTGACCTAGTTGGTAGAACACTGAACTGGGAGCCAGATCTGGAATCTAACACTAAGTGTGTCATAAGGCAGATCATTTAAATCACCTTATTTATCTGTAAATGGGGATAACAATAATCATTCTTATGAATTGCTTTGTGTTGTGCAGCTGAAAAATGATGAGTATTATAGATACTAATTAAACATTATTTTAGTTTTCAAATTTACTTTTGCTGTTAAACTTTAATAAGTGTTTATGCTCCCTTAATGTCAGAGAAGAAAAAAAGCATGATTGTGAAGCAGCTGCTAAGAATTTCTCCCAGAAGATATTTAATATTAAATTAGGATTGAGTCATCTCTTTTAGATAAAGGGGCAATGCAAGAAATAATATGTGAGAGTTGAAATTTTGAGTAAAATATATTTAAAGCAGAATCAGAGCAGCTGACACCCCGGTTCCATCAAACTGGCTCCCACCCCTCAGTACCCTCCGTCCAGAAATTGGAAATAAACATTGTAATTTCTCTGTAGCTTAGAGCAAATGTAACAGTATTGCTTAAAAATAGTCACAGCTGTAGTTTACAGATTGTTTCTGTTGTTCTCTCAGTGTCAGCTCTCCTGCCATGTGCAGAGGTCCCGGCCCAGGAGGAGGGGGCCCTGGGCAGTTCTGGAACTGGGGTTGCAGTGGATTCCCGGCTGAAGCCTGCAGTGCAGCTGGGCATTGGTAATTGTATCACTCACTGTGTTTGTCATTGTGAACCACTTAGTGATTTTCTACTCCTCTCTGTAAAGTTCTCCAAGTCAACTACATGCCAGTGAAACTTTAGAGTGTCTTTTCCCTGGTCTCTCTTCACAGCTGTCAGAAACTAATGGCTGCTTTCCAAACCCCAGGCTTTGGGTAGAGGTTTGTGCCTAAAATTAAAACAGTCATTCTAAAGCAGATTCCTAACTCCAGTGAAACTAGGAATTTCATACACTGATTTAAGAGATCATATATCAGCCTTGTCTTCTGGTGAGAGGAAGATTGCAATCTGTCCTGTCTCTCATCTCTTCTGAAAAGCATAAGAAGGTAAATTTGAACTTTTCCTGCTTCCCAGTGTCTACTGCCCTAAATAGCATAATTGTGGTTTTCTCAAAAATGGAAATGACATTTTCCAGTTTCCTATGCAGGGGAATTTCTGCTGCAGCATGGATTTCTATTGCTGCTTTTTACTCTTATTTCCTGTGCACAGTTTATCACGTAATAAAATTTACAGCTGCAGTTTTCTAATGAGAATATAAGAAACACAGCAAAGTTACTCCAGGCTATCTCTGTTGTTCAACAAACTTGGACACATAAACAATGAGGAGTAGCTTAAAACCTGTATGTTTACAGGTTGGGGTAGCTGGAGATGGTTTTGTTTCAACAGCAAGTAGGGAAATATTGGAGGCAATTGAAATAATTAGCAAGGCTGAAAATTATTTTATAAATGTGGTATTGGAAAAAAAAATTACGAGATAATTGGAGACTGAATTTTAGCAGGCATGGTTGTATGTCAGGTGTTGGGTTCCCTGACTCACTCCAGGAGATGATTAGCATTGTGCCTCTGGTTGCAGCAGAGGTTGGATGTAACTCATTTTGTATAACATGTAGGTCACAATCCGCCAACACAGAAGATATGCATTTAATGAACTTCATCCACCAGCAGGCATTGTCTAAGCCTACTCTGCAGGGAGTGAAGAGTATCATCTCCAGAAGGAGATTGGTACTAAAATAGATATCTAGAATAAGTGGGACAAATTATCCCTCAGAGATGTCTGATCTTCCTCATCTTCTGTAGAGGTCTCTAATTACTGACTTATGTTCTACCCCTTCTGCTAGAGTAAATGCTGAACTAGATACAAACATGAAGTAGGGTGGTGTCTGTGCTACTCCAGTTTACACATTGTTGCCCAAGTTAGGCAGGCATTGAGTTCTGGGGCTTTTTTCTTTGTCAGAAGCTACTGCAATGAATGCTGGCATGGGGCACTAAGGAGCTAATGAGGAGTACAGTGTATGCTCAGCTCTCACAGGTTTCCTGTGGTACAGGTGACCTTATGATCATTAGAAGAATAATGTCTATAGACAGGAATCACAGGAACTGGTTGTGGTTGTAAAGGATCTTTTAAAGAGGGGGGGAAATGAAAGCTTTCTTCTTCAAGTTCATTATTTTATCAGACTCTTTTAAATACATGTATTGTTTATACATGTATACATGTATACAAAGAATACAAATTAATCACAACCACAAGCTATAAAAGGTACACATAAAAGTTACAGATAGTTGAGAATATTTGCATTTTACTATTCCATAGCAGTGTGTTAGACACACTACAGTGCAAGGAAAGTACTGTGGGCTTTTTTGCTCCCCAAATGTATTTGTGTAAACTTTTTCAAAGTCAGCAAAACATAAGTAGTGAAAATGGAGCTTTAACTGGCCACAGAAATGTTGTTTTATTGGCAGCCTGTTAGCATGGGAGAACAGGATGTGCTGTGATTGTTAAGACTTTATGAACAGGTTGTACCAACCTATGGCTCAAGGAATGCTGTGTTAAAGCATGTCTGGGAATAGTGCTACTGATTCACTGTGTGGAACTGGTGTTTTTACTTAACCTCTTTGCACTTACATTTTCACTTCTGGGATTAACAAATATTTACCCATCTTTAAAGGGTACCTTCTGTTCTTCAGAAAAGTGCTGAATAAATGCAGGGTAGTATTCCCCTCATCAGCAGGTAATCCTGTTAATCTAACATATACTCTCTGTCCACGTTGAATATGTTCCATGCTACTTGATCATTGTAGTTAGATTAACAAAGGATATTACAGGGATTAACTCCTAAGTAGTGGCTGCAGCTGCCCACCATGTGTGTTTACTCTAACCCAAAGCCAAGGTTTGAAATCCTCTTGCCTATAGCAAATAGTAGGAATGCACTTGACTTTTGCAGAACCAATTTTCCACCCAAAAGAACAATGTCTTGACCTAAGAGGTTGTAACACAACCTGTTGCACAGTGTTCTGGTAGCTGCTGTGCTTCTGGCACCAGAGGAGACAGCTCCAGTGCTGACAGCTTCACATCTCTGCCCACTACACCAGTTTTACAGAGTGGTTGTAAGGGTAAAACTGTCTCATTTTTCACCACACTGTTACTGGTACAGGTCACAAATTCACATCTAGACTACTTTATAAAATATTATAAAGTATTAATGGAGATGAGGTCCTCCCCAGTGTAATGCAGGCTCAAAGTTGACCCTGCTTTGAGCTGAAAGTTGGACACAGTGACTGCCATGGACTACTTGTAACTCAATTGTTGTACAAAGTCAGGTGTAGCCTCGGCAACATGGAGCTTGGCATGAGTTAAAAATCATCCCCAGGACTCCTGAGGACATTCCTGTGTAGCTGCTTCAGAGTAAGCTCAGTACAGCAACACCTTTATCAGCAGCACCCTGGCTGGTGTCAGGGTAGTTCTGGGGGACTGTAAGATGTCCTGACACACTTCCCTTGGGATGGAGATACATCTTCACTGCTCTTGGCAGTGCTGTTCACTGGCTGTATTTTGCCCATTTTATTTCAGTGGCACTTGGAGAATCTCTGGGCTCTTAGAGATCTGGAAGGCATTTCCAACAGAAGATGGCTGGGCTGGTGTCTGAGGGAGAAGGGAGCACAGAAAACACTTTATCACCTTGCATGCATTGCAATTATGAATCTCTTACTGAAGTATGGAGGGAAAACATGTATTTGCAAATTCTTTGTTTAGCAGCTTGAGAGGTTGGAACTTGCAGTTTTCTGGCTGGGGACTGATTTGGAAAATGGGGGTCGAGCACAAATGCTATTTTAAAATTATGCCGATTTTTGAAAGCAGTTTTCTGTTATCTTTTTTCCTCTTCATTAGAGTGCATTGTGATATTGAAGTATAGACTGCTAGGAGTCCAAATTTCCATATTCAGGTGTAGCCTTTTCAAACCTTGTGCTAAGCAGATATAGTGGATCACTATTTGTGGGGAAAAACTACTACTGCTTTCCTCAGTCAAGCATGCATGGTTCAAAAATGTGTTGGAATACTTTCAGTAGTCATATAAAGTGTTGGGAGCTCTCCATATGCAATGCTCACAGCACTCACTTTGTCCTCTGTGAGGTGTAAGCAGGTACCAAGTCAAGGAACCACTCTCTGATCTCATTAACAGTGGCATTAAACTGAGATATTGTAAGGCTTTAGAAGGGAGTAAAGTTTATACGGATGGGGGCCTCTACAAATAGCCTGTAGAAGGTAACTTGAAAACTCTTATCACAATAGGTATGATTTTCCTTTGTGTCTTTTTGGTTGTTGTTTTATTTTGTTGTTTGGTTTTTTTGGGGGGGTTGTTTGTTTGTTTGTTTGTTTGTTTGTTTGTTTGTTTGTTTCTGGAGCCTCTAATTGTTTGGTTTGGATCTTGGGGTTTTTTCTGTTTCAGTTTTGGAACATAAGCTTTTTTGTTCCTGGGAAGATGATTAATTCTTGCTCCCGTTGCCACATAATGAGAGGGAGAGAAGCAGGATGATGCTGCAAGTTTTTCCATATATCCTGACTGCAGAGAAAAAATTTCGTTATATAACTTGTCCATGAAAAGAGGCCTCTTTTCCCTATCATCCTTTTTACTTTTTCCAGAATGGAATAAAACTGAAAGTAGATTAGTGTGGTGGAATTTCATGTTCATGAATATACAGTGCATGAGAGTTAGTGTCTTTAATATCCTGGTTTGTGCTGGGATTTAAACTGATCCTGAAGGTCAATAGCAGCTTTTTATTAAAACTTGCCATTAAGTAGTATTTATACAGTTATTAAAACAAGTTTTTACACTGCCATGTTAGCCTAGTACTTGCTTGGGTGATTTCACTCTGTGCAGGATACTGCTGAGCAGAGCAGTGCCTGTGATACCAAATTAGTTGGTTGAAGGTAATTCTCTTACTGCCTTCAATTCTTATATTACAACAGTCTGTGAAGACAGTCTCTAGAAACTGCCAAGACCAGTCTGCAGCATTCTCCTGACATACTTAGGGCTATGGATAGCCTCCTGCACATTCCTTTTCTGTTTCCTTGAAGGAAACCTCTCTTCTGCTCATCAGAGGGGCCCCTTTCATTATTTACAGCTTCTTGTTATCGTTTGCATTCCCGTTTGCATGGTGTGGCGCCTCAGTGAAACCTCAAGGCCATGCACTGACCATATTTCTCTCAATATCTCTCTTGAGCAAACACCATGTTCACACTGGCACTTAATTGCCTGCCTCCTTTCTCTCTGTGTCTGCTTTCAGGTCAAGAACATGGTCATCCTTCAATACATTCACTATTGTTACCATCGTTAAACACTACACAGTAATGAAATTCTGAACAATCCATCCTTCCAGATCAAGAATGTAAGGACTGAATGTAAGGAATGTAAGGATCAAACCAAAACTCTGTACATCTCAGTATCTCCTTCCTGGAGGTAGCTGATTATAAGGACCCAGAGGGACATACACAAGCAAATTTAAAGAGAAACCTTCTCTAGTGCATCATCCACAGAAGCTTGCCATGGCCATTGAATGAGCTTAATATCTGAGATACTGAGTAGCAGTGACTGAGCTCTGTGCTGCAGTTTTGTCTTTGGATAATTGGGGCTAAGCCCTTCCATTGTGGTTACCTAAAGCCAAATGATACACTCAGATATGCTGGTCTCCATGTTTTCCCACAGCTCTGGTATGAGTCACTGAAATTAAGAGTGTTTCTCAGAAATCACAATTCCCAGTGCAGATGCCAGACCACACCACTTTTGAGACAAAATAAGCATTTCTTAATCTCTCTTTGCTAATGGCCATAGCTCTGAAGCAGTTAATTCAATAATAAAGATGGAAATTGCAGCCAGGAAATGCTGAATGTCTCCCCATGCTTTAACAATGGGTAGGATTAACCTTTTCCTGTCCACTCTGTATTTGTTAGTAAAGCTGTCATTTCAGAAATAGGCATTTTTCATTACTGTGTTCAGGAGCTGCGTTCTTCTTGGATTTTTGCTCAAACTGTCCATGTTACCCCATTAGGTTTTAATTTATTTGTTTCTTTTGTTTTGCTTCCCAAGTAGTAGTCAGGAGATAACTGCAAGAAATTACCCATTCTATTCCAGTGGGTGGAACACCAAACATTTCTCTCTCAAAAGACTGAGTATATGTATCTATGTATGTATGTGTGTGCATTCCTTGATGGGATGCAGAATATTTGTTCCTAATCAAACTATCTATCTTCTCCTGATACTTTTTAGATGCTGTAAGAATACTGCATGATATGTGTGTGCACTATGGTTATGTGTAGTTTATTTATTTTTATATTAATTTTTTATTTTGCCACATGAACTTCAGCAGCCAACTATCACAGTTTTTCTGTCTGATATTTTTCTCTATTCCTGAGTACATTTCTTGGCTTGGTTGTCTGCACTTCAGCTGTTCTTAAATGCCTCTGGTGTAGGTTTGATTCATTGGAGGACACAAGAGTTGTCTGCACTTGCTACTTCCTGACCTTTTCTGGATTTGGTAACAGAGTGCCCTGTGCATGTATGTCAGTGACACTTTTGTTCTAAGAAGCCCTGGCTTGGCAGTTGTTGCTCAGCTGTGAGGCAGAGATCCCCTTTCCCTGGCGCAGAGAGGAATGAGTTAGTAGATTATAGTTAGTCTGATTATAGTAAAGCTCTTGGGGGGTCTGACTTTTCCATGGCTATGAACTTCTCCGGAAACGTAGTTGCTAGGAGAAGACTACATAGTATTTAGGGCAAGGGTGGTGGCTCTGCCTTCAGTAACAAAGCTGATTTATTTTATAATTTGGGGAACAGAAATTAGACCATCTAATGGTGCAATCTGCGTAGGATTTTTCACTGCCAAACTTTCTTCTGCTAAAGCAGTTCCAAGATGTTCCACAAGCATTGGATGGCATTTCTGCTGAGCTGGCTGTATAAATTAATTCATATCTGTTCCTACGCTTTAACTCTTCTTTTGTCTCTCTGTTTTTTTGGAGTCTTTTGGTTGGTTCCGTTTGGTTTGGCTTTTTATAGACTGGACGAGGTGGTTTAACAGCAAAGGGAAGGCTTTCTTCAAGCAAAGCTTCTTTCCAGGATGCTTGGGATGTCACATGCAGAGCTCATAAGCACAGAGCTGTGACTTGACTCAGCGCATGAGGAGTAGGTAGGGGAGGTACATTGTCACCCTTCCACTGGTGATTCTGTGGAGCTGAATTTCTCTCCTTTACCCTCTGTTTACCAAAAAGCTCTCTGCATTCAAAGTCAGGCTCCTTAGGTTTGCCATCACCAGACTACCTTGTTAACTATCTGTGTACATTTGAAGCTTAAGATCAGTCATCAGGTGGTGATGGTGACAGTTGAGTACAAACCAGTAGCACGAGAAGGGTTCATGTCCTGCTTACGCCTATCAGAGATCGCTGCCTGCCAGAAGAAAAATCCTCAAAACTTTTTGAGGTTTGCTGCCCAGAAAAGAGCAGTGGGTTCAGCAGTGATGGCAACTGGCAGGAGTTGCAGTGAACATGGTGAGCTAGAAGAGGCTGGAAGGAGGCAACAGTGAAAGGAGTTGATGAGTAGTTAACTCATGTAAGCATGAGTTAACTATTAAGAGTCAACAAATATTAATCACAAGCCTTAGAAGCAGAATTCGCCTTAATCTTGTCAAGATAAGAGAAACAGAATGCCTTGCCGAGATAAGAGAAACAAAACCAATTGTCAGCAGAAAACGCTGAACCAGCTAGTGAAGGACGGCACATGGTTCAGAAAGAAAGGTGAAAAGGGCAGAGTGAGGAAGACTGCCAGCCTTCATCGGAACAATCCCCGAGAAGGACTCGGAGCCTTCCTCAGTGCGACCACCAGAGTACACTGCCTTGCGTGTCACATATGCTAATGCTATTAATGATTTCTGAGGAGTAATTTGTATGACCACTCCTATCCTAAGGGATGTAATGAATGTGCATGAAATCTAACCACAAAATGTGCTGTGTAAAAGTGCTGAATGTACACGTTAGGAGGAGAGATCCCCCAAATACCCCCCTCCCTGAGTCAGTCTCTGAGGTCACTCTTAGCTCAACGTTGGAGCGAATCAAGAGGACATGAGGCTGAGTTATGATTTGAACACTAAAACGTTTTGCTGCAGCTTTGGGTGTTGTTCTCTGTATTATCTGTCTTTATGATCCGATATTTTCTCTTGTTGGTCCAGGAAATATGCAGCAAGTACTATGCTTGAAACATGCAGCAAATACTAAGTGGCAAGTTTTGTGTACTGTGGTGATAACACAAATATTCTTGCAGAGAGATCTGTGCCTTGTACTTGTGCTTGATAATATCCCATCATTAACTGTAACAGTGTTGTGAATTGTCTGCCAACATGCAGTCTAAAAGCTCGCGCTAAATAATCCTGACACAGGGAAAATCTCGGATAACAGATTTCCAAGTACTTATTTGGCTACGATATACAAGTAAGACAGCCACAGGATGATTCACTGCTTTAAGAATTTGGGCTGGGTGACCTAATGACTTCTTTTGGAGAGAAGGCAGTTCTCGCTTAGAGCAAGCATGCCTGGAGAAGACGGCTAATTTACACTTGCTTACTGCAGCGCACCACCCAGCCCTGCACTTGTGGTGCCTGTACAGCAGTCAGTGCCTGCTGGAGCCATGCTGCTGCTCTCGGCTCTCACAGCCCCTGAGGAAAGAGAGTGTGGTGGCCGCATACCTGCAGCTGTGGCTCCCAGCCCGTCTGTACCCCACAATCCCGGCGCTGGGAGAAGAAGCGCTGCCGTAGCGCACGGCGGGTTACAGGGCACAGCGCGGGGTGGAAGTTCCCCCTGCTGGAGGAACAGACCCACTGCGGCCAGCGCAGCACCGCGGACGGGCGCGCCTTCCCCGAAATTTAACTTCTAGGGGTGCTGAACTTTAATTACGTGTTTACCTGCCCTGCAGCTTTGCCTGAAGGCTGTGGGTTGTTGGTCTGTCTGTCCCTAGACGTACTGGTTTTCTGGGGACCAGGTCGTAAGAAAAGGTCTTATGGAGGAGTTAGGAGCTCTGCAGAAGAAAAATGAGGTGTAAGGTCAGGCTGGATGGGGCTCTGAGCAACCTGGTCTATGAGAGGCATTCCTGCCCATAGCAGGGAGTTGGAACAAGGTGATGTTAAAGTTCTCTTTCAACCAAACTTTTCTATGATAAGGGCTGGATACTGTGGACAGGGCTATGAGGATCTCTGTGGGACTAGAGGTGTCTGTGATCATCTCCTAGAACTGCTGCCTCTGGTTTAAAATGTTCAGTCTCTCCTCGCAAGAGTTCTTCCCAGGTTACTCGCAATACATGAGAGATTTTCAGCATCTTTCAGCTATGCTGTCTTGGAATGACGGGGACACTTTGCTGCAGATGAGGAGTCTTCAGAAAGAACGATGTGTGTGGCAGGGAGGTGAGGATCCTGCAGTGTACCCAGGGCCAGGTGTGGCTGCAGCCCTGGACCTAATGCCAGAAACAGGCCAGCTGCTCCACAGACCAACCTCTAAGTAAAGCTTGGGGCTGCTCTGGTGGCAAGCTTGAGATCTCAGGATTACTGCAAGACAAAACCTCATAATTAATTGCCAGTTGGCATGTGTGCTTTCAGTAGAAGGGAAAATCCAAAGCAGGGGAGGTGATTTCAGGTAATCTAAGTACATTTGGCATGTGTCAGTGAAAGAAAGGAAAAGAACCCAAAGGAAACTTAAAGAGAGCAACCTGCATGTCATGTCAACATTGTTTTGTGTGTGGGCAGCTGTTCCTCATGGAAATTGGACTTGACAGCCGTGAGACCCCTTAATGAAAACTGATGTCGAGGAGAAATTGCTACTTGTCATCACTGATGATGATGGGAATCTACCTGGATCGTGTGGCCAACACCCTTGTCCGTTGTGCTGGACACTTTGTGGGGAACGGGGAAATCCTTCTCTTTCCATGGATCGAAGTCACCTCTGACCCCGAACGTGTGTTTGATGTGAACAGTCCGTAGGGTTTCCTTCGTGTCCCGCTCGGCTGCGGTGCTCCAGAAGCTCCCGCGTACCTGCCGGGTGCCGCGGGTGGAGCAGGGACCCCTTCCGCACCCAAAAGCTGCGCGCACTCGCCGGGGTCTCCGCTGGGGAGTCCGGCGGGAGCGGGGAGCGTGGGGGCCTCCTCCTCCTGCTGCTGCTGCCTCGGGGGGCGGCTGCGGGCCCTGCCCAGCGTGGGCGGCCGGGCCCGGCTGCGCGCTGGCTGCGGGCGGCGCCGCCAGTGAGGCTGCGCTGAGCTGCGGGGCCGGATGGCCGAGCCGCCCGCCCCGCGCACTCGGGCGGCGGCCGGCAGCGGGCGAGCACACCGGGCGAGCCCTCCCTGCCGGGAGAGCCAGCCCTGCGGCACACGGCAGCGCCATGGTCTCATGGATCATCTCCAGGCTAGTGGTGTGAGTAGCTGCCGCTCGGCACCTGCAGCGTGTGCCCGGTGTGCCCGCGTGTGTGTTTGTGTGTGTGCGTGTGCGGTGTCCGCGCCGCCGGTCCCGCTCGTCCTTGCTGTGGATACTGGGCTAAATTTAGCAGGTTGTTGTCGGGGTGCCGGCTGCCCGGCGGGTGAGGCAGGAGGTAGGTGGGTCAGGTGGGATTTTCCAGCATGAGAAAATCACCGAGGGGTGGAGGGCATAGCGCTGCCGCGCCCCACAGCGCAAGGTGACAGGGGAGCGACATCGCCCGGCGCTCGGCGATGGACGCGCTCGGGGTCCGGACGGGGAACGGAGCATCCAGGGGTGGGAGAATGGACACGGGTCTGGGCAGCGGCGCTTTGTTACCGGGCTCGGCGCGGCCGGGGGCTCGCGAGGGGGCGTGGGAGAGGCGGCCGCGGGGGCTCCCGGCCGCCGCCACCGCTTTCTTCTGTCTGTTTCGCAAAAGAAATATCAAATATTCCTTTCCTCTTTTGCGACTTGCCGCCCGCCCTCTCAAAAGACGACCTCGCTCTCCCTTTGACCTGTTAGCCTGCGAGAAGAAGCGTGTGGCTCTTTGCACTTGTCCTACAGCTTTTACATGGCTGAAACTGCTCTAGGTGGGAATACATGTAAAAATTCCCTGGAAATTCTTCGCAGGCAACAGGGGAAAACGGAGCAAGCTCGAGGTATATGTTTATCTGCCCCATTTGAGAAGAGGTTTAGTGAGAAAAAGGCA
Source organism: Muscicapa striata striata (assembly GCA_030060385.1). NCBI lineage: Eukaryota > Metazoa > Chordata > Aves > Passeriformes > Muscicapidae > Muscicapa > Muscicapa striata. The sequence continues at coordinate 306,093 of JAREIS010000045.1, read as the reverse complement.
TTTTTGATACCATTTGGAAAATTCTTGGAGGGGAGGAATTACAGGCTTAAGGTGGGGCAGCAGGATGGCTGATCTTCCTTCTGGAAATGTGACTGGGGAAGGCTAATGTATGGCATCAGATTAATAATTTGCCAGTTTTCTCTGTTATGTACATACAGATGCATCTCCTGAGGATTCAGGAGGACATCTGTTGTGCTCATAAGTTATTTTAGAGCTCTGTGAAGGCCTGTCACTTTCTTTGTCTGAAAGAAATGTGCCATGATGTTGCACCATCAGCATGTTTCCAGAAAAGCATTTTCAAGGTCTCTTTTGCTGTATGAGATGAAACATCCAAAGGAAAACTCACCTTCATCTTAGTTATGTCTCTGTATCAGTAAGACATTGAGTGTCAGATATGAAGATTTTAGGGGGCTCTAGAGTTGAATTTAGCCCCTGGAGGTCTGTCATCTGGATTCAGCTGCAGCTAGCCATTATTTGGCTTGCACTTCATTCTGGGAAAAAGTGTTAAATATTTAAAAGATTTTATTTGAACAGTATAACTGTGCAGATATCTCTGCCAGCAATGTGAGATGTAGCATGTATTGTCTAAGGCAGCTTTTCTTTCTTCTCTACTAGACTAATTTCCACTTTGAAAAAACCCACATTCTCATGTAACCCAGCTAATCCTCAACAACAAAGAATGTCTACACAGAGATGGTAGTTTAACTTACTTGTCTGAGCACATGCACATCTACACAGATGATTTCATCTGAGACACATGGACTGAGTAAAAATCTGATAGGGCAGGACCTGGAGCAGTTGACCAGTCAGGTAATTAGCTGAGCACACACATCTTCCTGTTCTCTTCAGTGTTATCTGAATAACATGTCACAGCATGTCTCAGCTGTGCAGAGGGCAGTACCAGTTATTTGTTATGCTGCATTTTCAGTAGCAAATAATGAATATGCAGTGTAAATATTAATTATTTAGTAGTCATAGTAATAAGTAAGAATATTGCAAGGAAACCTAGGGCAAGCCAAGCTTGGTCACTGCTTTCTTTCCACTGCTGAGTGTACATCCATCCTTTAAGAATATTTTGCACCAGGAAGTGCTGGTTTATTATGATCCCAGTAAGAAACTGGGACTCCTTAGAGTATTGCTTAAAACACCATTTTCTAGAGGTAACATTGCAAAAAAAAAAAAAAACAAAACCAAACAATCTTACTTTCCATCAGATCCTGGAAACCCCAAGGTGTCTGACATGGAGGAGCCCTCCAATCTGATGCAGCACGCCATGATGCAGATCTCTCTGTGGAAAGGTTTCCTTACACTTAGATCTTTTCAGTTCTCAGAGCATTTTCTTTTTATTTCTAAAGACATTTCCATTCATCACTCCTACTGCCAGATGAAAAGGATGTTTACAAGAGAGCTCGTTGCTGCACTTAGATGAAGACAAAGATGGGCAGGAGGTTTAATGTCAGGTGATGAGCAAGTTGCTCCTGCATACAGAAGGTTTCTGCATCCCAGCACAGGCCAGACAGCCAGCACAGCACAGACGTGCACACATTCAGAGGAACTGTGACTCGGATCCCTGACTCCTTGGTGTATAGTGCTCTTCAGATTAGGATCATGGCAAATATTTAATCTATATAACCCGGTTTCCCCATCTCATTATGAATCACTAGTTGATCCATCAGTATGGATAGCTGTGCTTTAAGTAGAATGGCCACCTGGTTGGGCTTTTTTTCCCCTCTCCTTGTGTCTGTGTAGTTGTTTTTTCATTAAATCTTATTAACTGATAAGGATTATGAAGAAAGTGGTGTGGTGTGTTTTAGTCACACTGTGAATGTTGATATGTGCTCTTATGACTTCTGCTGATCTCACAGGGCTTATGTCTGATATGACTCAGCTAACAGAAAGGGCTTTAAAACAAAAAGCAAGCCTTTGCTTTCGTTGACGCTTTGCTGCTTCCACTGTCTCTGCTTTGTTGTTACTGGTTTTGTCCTGGCAGTTTCTATTTCTAAAGCATTGCTGAAGGAGAAGAACCTGTGAGCACTTCTCACCTTTTACAGCAGGAAGTCAGGCAGCTCACTGCAAACCTTCTCTTACCTCATTTCACCTCTAGTGTATGGGCTTTGTGTCCAGAGTGCTGACTGGTTCTGTTCTGCCTGCAGACTGTCTGCTGGGAATCCTCGGAAGAGAAATGATACCTTTAGAGCAGCATCTCTGTCATAGCTGTGTGTCAAAGACAAAGATGCTGTGTTCAGGATCTGCCCTAGGTACTGTACAAATGTGAAACAAAAAGATAATCATATGCCTGGATGTATTTTTTCTCTAAGAGCTGATTTCTCATTTTCTCGTGGTAGTTATTTCACTCATTTAGTGAGAACAAAATTGGGATATTTCTTTTCTCATGGCCATGGACTGCAGATTACTTTTCCACCAAGGGATGCCTGTGGTCACTGGAATTGCAATTGTTGCATCTTGAAGTGATTTGTTCCTATGTCTCTCACAATAACAGGAATGGGATAATATCACTATTTGTGGGTTAATTCTAACCTTTTTTTATTCTTCATCTCTGAGTACATCTCAAAGGACATCTTGGAGCACCTGTATCTGAGTTTCCTCATCTGTGAAGTGTAATGAACTGTTGTGAATTTATCTTCCCTGAGGGAGACCAGAAGGGACCATTGGTCTGCCTTACCAACTACAGGTTATTGCTATTCATTTCAAAGGAGATTGAATTTGCTTCAAATGGTAGAGGCCTCTCTAGGAAAAAGACTTGAGATCTGTCTTTGTTACTGCAGACCAGTTCAGCTACAGTGCAGAGCACTGGCAATCCTGGATAGCTACTTTTGGCTGTTGTCTACAAGCACTTTGAAGTTAAAAGTGGTGGATATAAATGCAGCTTGTTGTATTGGCATGGGAATCCTGTCCTTTCTCAGAAACATGAAACTTGGTTTATGTGCTTGGGGTCACGCAGAACAGAAATAAAGGTTTTTGGCTCCCATTCTAAAAGTTAGGCACATCACACTGCCTGTTGAAAAACTCTATCTAGAACACATGGCAGAGGAAGGAAATGTCAGTAGAAACAAGGCTGGGTTAGACAGGTTATCAGTAGATGATATGATGCTGTATGATGACTTAGGCATTTGAATTCCTTTTGTGAGAAGCTTAGAGGTGCATAGCAAATTAATATAACATGATTAAATATGTTCTTCATGGTGAAAATCCACAGCCTTGATTATGCTTTTTTTGCCTGCATTTATTTTCTTTTAAGTCAAAATGTCATTAATGGCCTCTCTGATCTCTTATGTTTTGATGTGAAAGAGAATGGCAGCCTTAGATATGTTTACTGGGAATTCCCATCCCTGTGTGGAAATAATAGGGATTTAGGGATCTGTCAGAGGCACCCTTTCTTCTGGCTGTCCCTGGAAGTAGTTGGATTCTGAAAAAAATCAAAGGGGAACCAAAGAATTCTTTAACCTGATGTGTGAAATTTCCTTCCCCAGGTTTTTTAGCTTTCTCTTTCTTGATTATTGTGATGCTGTTTTAGCAAGGCTATGAGATTGGCCACCCTCATCCTCATCTGGTGTCAATCCATAGTGCTACTGAGTCAGACATTGATTTCATCTTCATGTCTGTAAAGAATTTCCACTTAGCAGATCCTTCCTCCTCCTGCTTTTCATGTGTATGGGAAGCCTGAAGAAATTTATGAATGAAACAAAATCTGAAAAGTCGTATCATGGATATTATCTGAAGGTAGAAAATTATAACTTGTGTCTTCTTTATGAGAGGTAGAGACAGAATCTGCTCAAGCAAGCAAGGACTGCTCTCATAAAAGCAGAGCACAGCTTCAAGCTGTTGGTTGTTGATACATCAGTGTTAGCATTTCAGTTGATGTGTACCACTTGATATATATCATGTGTTGGTTATCAATACCTCTGCATTTGCATTTTAGTTGACATGCATCATGTATGTGAAGGTCCTTCACAGCCTGCTTTATTTACTTGATGTGGCAGGGGACATGAGAGACTCAGCTGTTTGTTGCTCTCTACAGGCCTCACACCAGCAGTGTAAAATTATCTGAAAATACAGCAAAGGACCCAAAGTGCAGCATGAGCTCCCAGCCAAGGCTGTAGGATGAGTTTGCAGTAGATTCTTCTGTGCTCTGGAGCTGGGAAGTTGGAAGGGCAGACCACCTGCCATACTTGCAGAGTTTACTGATAAACTTTACTTCTGTAAAAAATGGTGTAATCCCTCCAAAACAAAGGCTGCAGGCTTGCACTGCTGCTGTCCTTCGTGTGAAGAGCACATGGTCTCTGTGGCTGCCAGCTCAGCTCATGTGCATCCCTGCTGCAGCCTTTGGCTCTGCTGAGGGGGCAGAACCTGTTGGTGACAGTAAGTGACAGAGGAGCAGCGGGCGCAGGTGCGACATATGCCATGCCCTTGATGTGAAATGTGACCATGTGACCACGCTGCAGGGGACAGCACTGCCTGCTGCTCTGGCAGCCTGACCCAGATTCTCCTGCCCAAGCACAGATGTGCTGGAAATGCTCCTGGCCCCAACGGGAAGGTTTTCTGGTGTGCACATCACAGATCTTACTGGTTCTGCTGTGGTGAGCAGGGATGTTTTGCCAGCCTGCCAGCTATGAAATATAGCCAGAGGGCTTGGCCTTTGCAGCTGCCTTTGTTCAGTATTTTGCCTTTGTGAGACCCTTTCCATTCACTGTATTAATGTTCTTTGAAGCATTAATTTAGTGTTGTGTCATTAGAGGAATTTTTACTTCCATTGTACAGGTAAGGGCACCAAGACACACAGAGATCAAGTGATGTATCCAGTATTCCACACAGTAACAGGTAACATTATTCCTTCAGGCTCTTTGCTCAATAAATTAATAAAAGGGAGCCTGATAAAGGGAATTGGGAAATGTATGTGGGGCTTTTGTATGGATTTTTGATGATGTGTGAGAGAGAGAGAGCAAAACTACAGACTAAATAAATGCTACTGAAGCAATCAAACAACCAGAGAGCTGAAGTATTTTGAATCATGACCTATTCCCTTTCAGATCCTCAGTGCTGTCCTTACTGTCAGAGTCAGCAGAAAGCAAGAGCCCGACTGCTTAATACAGGCTACTAAGTCAGGCACTACACTGCCTAAAATTGGTTTCCTAGTCACAGGAGGGAGATTTAGATCCAAGGTGCTTGAGCTGTGGTCCACAGATGGCTGGATGTCCACAAAACATCAGTCAGCCAGTCAATGTTTCAGCTCTAAACCAGAAACCCTCATACAGGCAGTTATGTACTAGCTGATTTAGATACAAGAGACCTTTTTTTTTTTTTTTTTTTTTTAATTACAAGTTTTGTACCTATTGAATTACAGTTTTGTAAAGTATTAACATTTCAACATTTTGCCAACTCCATGTAACTTATTATTTGTCATCTATCCTTAAGCAACAGTGGGATATAAAATGAGCTGTGTGTTTCTTTCAAAGATTTGGATGGTCCAGTGATTAGGAAAGGTAGATGAACACTCTTATGTGCTCTTACTGCAGCTAACAGAGTGAGACAGGCATCTCTAAGGAGCTTCCATCAGAGGTTGTGTTGCATGGAGAGCTGTTGGGTCAAGGGGAAGAACTTGGTGCAAATTGGATGAAGGAGATAACATACAATGATACCTCCTACTTCTTGGGCAGTTGCTTCTGAATACTGAGCACTGCATTTGTCTATCTGCTTCTGTGTCTCAGCAGACAGAGCTGATATCTTGGGAACTTTCAGGCTAACCAGGCTAAAGGTGGATGAAGACCTGAGTGCTGCAGAAGTATTGGCCAGTTTGGATTGCTGCAGAATGTTTGTATGACAAAATTTCTTCTATGTCTTCATTAGGCAGCAAGGATCTGAGTCTAGATTTCCCTTTGTTGGCTTGTCCACTTGGCTGGATTGAGGCCACTCAGATTTCAGGTAGGTCTTGTGAGGCCTAATGGCCTAATGAAGGGATGCATCCATGTAATCAGGCTCTTTGCAGGCAAAACACTCAAATGGTAAAATCTCACTTAGATCACCTGTATGGTTGAAGTTAATCACGTGCTGCTTTTTGCAGGGAAGATCTCACATGCTTTTGTTATCACTGGTATGCTACTTAGATTGTAAAGTCTTTTGGGCAGCAAGTTAATTTAGTATCTTTAAATGAGCAAGCCAATCTAGTATTTTCTATCTTGCAATATCTAGACAGGTTAGTCTCTAGCTGGTTCTTCTAAGTTCTGTAGTAATAAAAAAATAAATAAGGTATGAATACATGCAATTCTACATTCTAGATTAATCATTCTTGAGACTGATCCTGTGCTCCTCAGTAATTTCTCTGTGACACTTGCTGATACAGTGTTCATGCTCTGATCTGGCATTTCACATGCATGTAGTAAGACAGAATTTAAACTGGTAAAACACAAGCAAAACAGATGGTGAGCAAAGTGGTGAGAAAGAGCTAGAAGAAGTGACAAAGTGAAGACTGTGTTTTATCTTTCCATGACTCGTGTACATTTGGAGAGAATAAGGTAACAGGATACACCTGCTCATTCCACAGGTAGGACTTGGGAAGGCACCCTGGACCTGGAACACCATGCCAGAGCTAGAAACATGGGTAGTACTTTCCCAAGATTTGTACACAGAACCACTCCATCTTTTGCTGTGAGCCTCCAAACAGGCATAACTCCTTAGCAGAGTACCCTGCTATTTGTTTCTTGCAGACACATTTTTCAAGGGAAGGGGAGGGGAAGGGATTTTAATTTGCTTTGGGTGGTAAAGCAGTGATCTGCAGGCTGGTAAAAGTGATCACAGCCAGAAGCAGGGTGGGGATGACATCAAAGGACAGAAGCTGGTTGTACAGTAAGTAGAAATGAAGAGCAAGGATTATGTTTCAGAAGGGACACACATTTATTTGGAGGATTGGGTGTCAAGTTGGAGATTTACTCTTGACAGTGACAGGGGAGCAGCTGGTGTCACATGTAGGAAAGGCTTGTTTCTTCAAATGCTGCTTGCTGCATCCCTTGCTGCTCATGCACTAATTGCTACTAAATAAACATCTAGTTTCAAAGAAGGAATCAATCTATCGGTCAGTAAAGCTGCAGTCTCTCTTTCCCCTTTCTCTCTCATGGAGCCAACAGTAATAGTTTGCTTTCCAAAAATGGCAGATATTACAGGAGAGCAAAATCAACATTGAAGACCCTACTTGTGAGGAGCTATAAAGAATTCTCCTCATGTCTGCAGTGTTACACCTTTTTGGGCAGATCCCAGGGATACCAGGACCATGTGTGTACCTGTCTGTGAATTTACCAGACAGTCCAATGCTATCAACATTAATGAACAGTTGCAGCTCCTGCAGAAGAAACACTTCTGTTGAGTTCATACTGCTGCTTCCTTTCATTCAGCTCATTTATTCTATTTGTTGTTCCCAGCCTATAAATAAATGTTTACACAAAAAGCAAAAAACTGACAGACATTTCTTGCCTCAACTTTTGAGGAAGACTTATAACTAATAACTAGTGTCATATAAGGAAAGGGCTTGTGCTGCAGATTTTATATGAGAATACCAAGAACCTGGATTCAGTGCAGTGCTGTAAATTCCTTGTGGGAAGAGGGGAAATTATTTATTCTTTCCTGATTTAGTGACTTTAAATAGTTTTAGTGATAATCTGTCCTTGTAAACTACTAGCTCTATTTTACACAGTGAAGAGCCTGATATGAACATGCGTTCCAACCCCACTGAAACAGAATTTGAGGGGAGAGGTAAATATTAATTTTGGGCTGAAATGTCCAAGCCAATGGTCAGAAGTCATGGGGTGCTCTAGGATTTCTACATAGACAAGCTTTTTCTGTGGCAGAGCTTTCCTGGCTGTCAATCCCTGAGAAGCCCTCATGGAGAAGTGAAACCAGGAATCTTGTATGGCACTTCAGGAAGAAAATCTTTGCTGGGAAGACAGATGGGAAACACCTGGTGATGGTAAAAAGCAGAGCAATCACAGGAAGATGACCTTCTCCATTCACACAATATTTCATGATCACCTTTGTCTTGATATCTTCAGCACAAATACTCTGACACTTGCTGTGAGCATGTGAGGAGTGCTGCTCTCTCCAGCTATAGGTCACATCAAGCAGCCCTTGTGATGAGGTGGTTATTCTAGATTGGGCAGTTCCCACAGGACTGCTCTGGGTCATGCTCTGCCTTAGGACCTTTTCTGGATGAGCAGTTTGAGGCTCTTGAGCCTCATTCTGCTCATGGAAGGGTTCTGCTTGTCCTGCTGCCTCTTCTGCTGTGGACTGGGGAGGACATAGTCTGTGCATATCTAAACTTAGACCTATGAGCCACTCAGATTATGTGACCCACAAGAAACTATCCCTGGTGTTAGATCAGGCTCAATAACACCATCTGGCTCCTAAATCTACCTGCAGAATTCAAGGTGACATGTTGAAGAGAGAGATGGATGCTGGAGCTGCCCTGGGGCTTAAGGCTTTGACTTTAGTCATGTATTTCATGGAAAAAGATTGAGTGGTTTCACTTGAGAATGACTGCAAGACAGGTGGTTATGTGAAAATTAATTTATAGTCATTGTTTAGATTCCACTGAGCATGTCTCTCTGCAAAAAAGCCCACTATCCTAGCTGGTATTTTTTTCTGGAAATGACAGCAGAGAGGCCAGGGGCATTATGGACACAAGCACTGAACGAGACTTTCCCTCTTCCAAACAATTTGTCTAGGTCTGATTTAAAGCACATTGTCAGGGCAGCCTGGAGGCTGTTTGCATTTTCCCTGGCTTAATTGTACCTGTTTTGTAGCTGAACAAAGGACTCTGCTTTCCAGGTTTACTGTTTTCATCCTGCTTATAAGGATTTTGGTCAAAACAGAAAGATGTTGCTGTTTAGAAAGAACATTAATAATTAAATTGAGATACTCTGGGGAATATACCCCATGAATTTGTTGAATTCAAGTAGATCATAATAGTTTCCATGGCAACACACTCTGCTGTCCTATATAGAGAAAGGGTATTTCTCATAGGATCAAATGCAGAGAGGAAGCTGCTATTTTAAAATATACCTTAAAAACACAAACACTGAACTAAGAGTAAATGGTTTCCTGCATAAATGTTGTAGGGATTTTCTCATGCTTGTTATACTGTGCTCACCTCTTTTCATAGCTGTCAGAGTGCAATCAGTCAAACCAATCTCCTGCTGCCCCTAATGATTTATGGAAAACCTGAGGTCTAATGATGCTTTCTCAGGATATAATCTGTCTCATAGATACATCCATACCTGGATGTTTATAAAGCTGTAACTGTCATGAGCCTGCAATGGAGACTTCTGTGGTCCTTTTTAACAGGTCTGCAAAAATCTTTGTGTTTTACTGCCTGTCCTGGTGTCTGCTTGTGGTCTCCCATCTCGCTGTGCTCAGTAAAGCTGGTTTCATCAGCATTTGGACAGAATTGTGAGATTGAGATCCTTGTGTATGGTGTGTTCTGTTACAACTGATTACAGCTGACTCTAAGATGGGAATTCGTAGTGATGGCTTAGCACCCATACACTTAGAGATAATTGAGGAACCACACTTTCACTTAGAAGATTTGGGGGTTCTTCAACCCATCAGGAATTACAGAAACTCTTTTCCTCTAATCTAGCAATCAAGTAAGTGTATCATTTTATGTGCTAAAAAAGCCTTACAGCCATGTGATCAGTTACAAAATCTGTGTGAAGTGTGATCATCCAAACAAAAAAGATGGAATTTAGTAGAAAGCTTCTGAATGTAACTTTCTAAGAAAGAAGTCACAGTACATGAGGGGAGAAGAAAAGTTTGTATCTGGAATAATTACAGCTTCTCTGTTTTGCCCTTATAAGTAGGCTAAGGGGTGCATTGCCAAATTTTATCAAGAAGCACCACAAAAAATCCCAGTCCTGGCTTGTGGTAAATCTGAAGAATCAAGACTGAATTTTCTGCAGACAAACTAAATAAATAGCTGAAAAATGTTGTTTCAATGCAGACCTCAATAATTTTCTCATCCCTAGGGCAATAGCAGAGCTTCAAGTTGTATCAACTGGTGCTACTTTGCTGAGATCAGTGAGTGGTGTAAATCTACCCAGGTGGGAGACCTAAGGTTGTGTTTGTAGCTCAGAATGGTGAGGGCCTTGAGGGTGCCAGCTGCATCCTAGAAAATTGAGTATTATGGGACAGAAGTTGGCCAATTCAATGGAGGACTTGTGTTCCTTATGAGTTAAACTGCCCTTTGAGTGGTAATACATCAAGGACAGAGGGCTCCTAAAAGCATCATTCTGTCATGAGCCTTTCATTTTAGTATTGGGAATTTCATCACTAAATAGGAATATGGCTTTAGCTGCACTTCAGCAAACAAAGCCAGTTGAATGGGCCATCTCATAGCCTATAATCAAGACACCTCTGGAGCTCTGATGAGCTTCACTATCAAGCTTTTCTCTAAGAAGTGGTAATGCCCACTGAAAGCTGAGGATGAAGAGCATAACCACCTTCACTTTAGATTCAATCTAAAGAATCCAAATGCCTTATTGCACCCTAGCAATATATTTTTAAAGCTACTTTAATCACATCAGACAAACTGAAACTCTGTAATGTCTCCTGCTTCATGCCTGTACCCCTGTGTGAAGCTTTGTTACAGAGAATGCTGGCTAACCATGGCTGCTGCCATTGGCTCTGAGCTCATCCCTGATCCTGGCTACCTTAAACCAGCTCTGCTTTGCAGACTTTCCAGAGCTGGACATCCCAGCAGCTCACTGACAGCCATTTCTAGGGCCTGAGGGGGTGTGACATATGTGATGGATGATACACACCATGATTGATGATACACACCCTCTGCCTGTTTCTGTATATTGTTCCTAGATCCCTGAAAAATCAGCAGAGCTGCTTGAGAGACTGCAGACAGCCACTGAAGGAGTCTTGCCTGCTGTCCATGAAGCAGAACATGCATTTTAAGTTTATAAATACTATGCCTGCTTTTGCATGGTACTTGAAAGTGAACCAGTCTGATTTCCACGTAGTTTGTGGCAATTCATACTTAATCACATGTAAACCCATTCTGTAAAATCATAGCCCCCACCCCCAAAGATTTACTTATAGATGAGATTTTTTCACCTCTTTGGTATAGTGTGTCTAAGGTTTCTGCACTCAGATGTGCTATACAGCCACTGGAATAGCTCAGCATTCTTTTTCAATTATTATTCTGCTGAGGTTTGCAGATACTTGGCTGTAACAAATCAGGTCTCTATTCAAACACTCTTATGATTTATGTATATTCTTGAAACCAGGAAACCTCACTCAGGGCAATCAGGCCATAAATGGCTGAAGTCTGTGTAAATTCAATTCTCCAGACACATTTTATATAGCTACATGTGTTTGAAACAGTTTTACCATTTCGCTTGAAAATAATGCTTTGTTTAGAGTGGGTCTTGCAACACTGTCATTCTGTGTGAATCCCCTTGCCTGAGAAGGAGGACGAATACTGGACTGTGACATTTAAACCAGCATTATTAACAAATAAGAAAAGATGGAAAAACATACATAAGATAGCATGCCGTGTGGGTGTTGCCACAAAAAGTACAAGCTGCCTTCTCAAGCAGCTGCTTATTTAGAAATCTCTGAAAGGGTCCTTGGAGAATTGGCTCTCTTCCCCTTTGCTTTCCTCTCAAGTTATCTCTGTGAAGTCCCCATCTGCCTCCTAAGCCTCAGTTTGTATTTTGCTTTATATTTTGGGTAGCTGCCAGCTGAAAGGTATATGTGTGAGAGGGAAGGTGAGAATGGGAAGGAGGTGAAGTCACTAAGCCAAAAGAAGGAAGAGAGGCAAAGCCTTTTCTGCTCAGAATTGTGCAGTGCTCTGGCTCCTTACCCAGGCCTGAGACAAAGTGATATTCCTCACGGTGTAGGAATGAGCTGTGCCTGTGTCACAGGCTTTGATCTGAACACATCTGTGTTTGGGGAAATGCAGAGTAGAAGGGAGCAGCATGAGTTATCCCTTTTACTCTCTAAGACTCTCAGCTAAAGCCTGAAATTCAGAGACATATGAGAAGTCTGTGAGAGATTGAAATTTAATGCAAATGGGAACACGACATCTTCTGTCAGAAGGAGGATTGAGTATCTGGATAGCGATACTGCTGTCTTGAGGCATTAAAAAACCTGATGTCTTCATCAAATTGTGAAACTGGATTTTAAATCCTGACTTCTACAATATGTGCATATATTGAATATATCTGTGGGCATCAGCTATTTTGATTTGTACTCTGAACCTGCAAGGCTGTGTGCATGCTCCTTTCTGAGAAACTTTATTTTGAATGGAAATGTTCCTGTAATTGCTTCCAAGAAACCACCTCACGAGAATAAATGAGCAAATGTGGGAATTGCTAAGATGTGCTCACAGTGAGATTGTCTCACTCTGTAATGATGGGGGTGGCACAGAAGCTGTGCCTGGAAACTGCGGCTTCTCTTTCTAGATCTCACTCTGCCTGGGCTGTGACCAAGCTGCTGATTTCCAGTGGTGAAAGCCATTTATTTTCCTGCATGGTCAATGAAACTTGTGGATATTCATCATCTCAGCCTTTTCTGAATGTTTTTATCCTAGACATCTATTTGTCCAAAATCTCAAATTGTCAGGTGTCATTGTAAAGCTCTCAATATGAGCTGGTGTGCCATGAAATGCTTCACTGCCCTCACTAGTGAGTCTTGCCTGCACTTTAGGTAATAGGTGGTTGTTAAAAAAAATGTAGTGTAGGTGAATAGTAGTTGTGCTGTAAAAATTGTGTGAGTAAAAAGAAACCCCTTTCTCTCTCTTACCTTTAGTTAAAGACCCAAACTTCACTTACTAGAATATTACAGGGATTGAAATCTAGTCTTTGGTGTAACAGCAAAGTGTTTAACCTGTTAAGCTTCAGATTGAAAAATATCAGAAATTAAAAAATAAACTGAGTATTAGTCAAGAGATTTCAAAGATCAGAAGAAAAGCCTTGCATTTTAAGAAACATCCCAGAGTGGCTAAGGAAATGTGTCCAAGTTTCAGTTTTCTGTCTTAATGCACTCATACATATATACTCTTTGCTGAGCAAAACCAAAGATATTTTGAAATGCTCTGTCAAATTGCCTGAGTTATATCTGTCCCATGCATCTGCAAAGTGGATTGCAAGTCAGAAATATTTAACTTCAGCTGCAATTCTGGGCAGTATGCAAGTGGTACTGAGGGGATGGGCATGAATTTTGGAGGCTGGGCAACTGAATCTCCCCCTGGGGTATCTTAGGCCACCCACACTGTGTATGCTCTGAGCCAGAAGCAGTGACATTATGCTGCCCAACCCACACAAGTTAAAGGCACAACAGATGCAGATTTTGTGTATCAACACTACATGATGGATGTCCAATCAGGGGGAATGCTCAGCTGGGCTGATGTGGAACCAAATTATACAAAGGGGATCTGGGAACTCAGCCATTTCCCAAAGACTTGGAGAGAACTAACTGAAGATGGTAAAGACTTACAGAGATGCTGATATTTCTGTGCCTAGAGTACTGCTGTGTCCTCAGGTACAGTCCTGAAAAAAGCCTTTTAGAATTATTAGATCAGAAATATTAAAGATTCCTGGACCCTGGAGTATATATTTGTCCTGTTACTAACATAGGTCAACCCTTCAACAGTGCTGAATATAACTGTTCTTAGGATCAGTTTCATTTAATCTTTCTTGATTTAACCTGAAAATACAGTTCTCCAACTTCTAAAGGGTGAATTTAGGGGCTCTGGAGGAGATTGTAATTTAAGAAAGCCCTTTAAATCAATTTTAGCTTGATCAAGGCTTTGCAGCCCCTGATCCTTTTAAAAATTATCATAGCGTGACTATTAGCTATGTATGGGTAATTTACTTTCCCTGTGAGGTTCCCAGGGTTCCCAGCTCTGGCAGAAGAAAGGATGTGTCATTTTATCTCTAGATATGTACTGTGGGGTAAATAAGCTGATAATGGCCTCTCTACTCACAGCTCTGTGTAAGACTAGATCATGCAACAACATTACCATAAAACCATTATAGTAAACTGCACAGTTAATTACACAAAGCCTTGTATGTGAGTATGTGGCTGTAGAGATAAAGGAAATCTAGCTGTTCCTCTAGCTCACTAAAAATAACTAAGAGATTTAGAGCACTGTTTGTAAATATTCATTTCATCTCCCTACCCCTCTTTTTGAAGCTCCACTAACAGGACCCATTCTGTAAATCCCAGAGTTAAGAGGGTGTGGTGCTATTCTTCACATGCTTCCCTTGGCAGTCAGGTAGGTATTCCCCAGCTTAGCTCCTTGGGGACAGCACCAGTTGCACAGGAAAGGGTGTGATGGGGCTGAGGAAGAAGGTTCTCTGACCAGCAAGGAAGAGCCTCCTCATTGTTCAGGGAGTGGATGCCTGGCACTGCTGTACCTCTGATCATAGCAGTGATGTAGTGCTGTTCTCTTCCAGGTCTTAACACAGGGCTGGGTTAGCAAGAGGATTATCCAGCAGGTTGAAGAAAGTGATTGTTCTCTATTTCTCAGCTGCGAGGGGATGTCACAGTTGCTGGCTGGAGTAGAATATCCCATTTGAGTTCTGCTGGTAGAAGGAGGGCCCTGGCAGCAATGAGTCAGCCCAGTGCAAGAGGGTTAGAGTGCATGGTGCACCAGGGCAAATGAGTGGGATGTTTGTTCAGCCTTAGTAAGAAATGGTGAAGGGGAGATGTCATTGCTGTCTTCAATTGCTCTCCATTGCTGTGGAGGATTGTTACAGAGAAGACTTTTTGTGGAGGCACAGCAAATGGAGGAGAGGCAATGGAAACAAGTTACAGCAAAGGAAATTCTGATTATATATAAAGAAAATAATTATTCAAAGCAAGGATAAGCAAACATGAACAGGAGTTCAGAGATAAAGATACTGAAAATTTGACTGGATGGGGCCTGGGGCTCATGATTTATCTCTGGCAGGGGATTGGCGCTGTTCTTTTATTCCTGAGTGAGTTTGGTTCCTCCAGATTCAACCCTGGAGGAAGTGCTCTTGCTCTGCAGTGAGCATTATCCACGGAAGCTCAGAAGCCAAAGTGCTGGGTGCTGGCTCTCCCCTATATTCTCCAGGAGAACTTCAGAGGTTCACCACTGTGAACCATACGTGACCACTGTGGGCAAGTATGTGAAGGAGATGTGAAATAAGAGGTGCCACTGTACTGTCATTTTGGTGTGCTTTTCATTCCGTGTGTGAGCCCAAGTCCACTGTCTGCCCATGCATCCCATAATGAGTCTCATACCCCTGTAGGTACTAACCACCTCCAGTCTGTGAAGGGCCCTGGGGAGCCTCTCCCATTAATGTGTCACAATGGGTGTCACCCTGTGGGGCTGATGCTGCCCTGGGACAGCCCTGAGAGGTGCAGGGCCAGATTATTATTTAGGCTCTCCCAACTGCTGTTTTGTATCACTTAACACCATGATTTAGGATTAGCCACTAAATGGTCATTTTTCTTCTAATTTATTTTAATTAGAGGCAATGAGTTGTCCTGGTAGTTGAAACTGAATTCAGAGGTGTAGCCAGCAGGTCTGATTGATTATTCATTAGTGGTCCATGGCTTCAGAACAGAGGCGTGTTTCCTTCTGCTTTCCTCTCCCTAATGTCTGGTTAGACTGGAGGCTGCTCTGTATCAGTTCAGCTCCAGCTGGAGATCTCTGCCTTCATGTTTATCTCAGCTGCACCATGCATTTCATTACAATGCTGTTATTTGTATAAAATGGAGGGATTAAAAAGGATGAATGAAATGAGAAAAGACCCTGGAGGAAAGAACTCTATTAAATTCACACTAGAAACCCTAGTCAAATACCTGTGAGAAAAGACTAGAAGTCTCTCTTTTTCAAGCTGTATGACAGTTTCTTGTTTTCCTTTGTTTTAAAATAAAAATAATGTGGGTCCTAGTAAAAAAGCAGGTGCCCAGCCACTCCCTAAAATGTTAATAGTACTCAGAAGAAATGCCAATCTGTGTATGTGGGCCAGAAAGAGAAACTTGGTCTGCATGGCCTGTGAACTCCCCGCAATTTTGCAGCTGTTATATTTAGCATGTGGCATTCTGATACCCATGCTAATGAAAGCATGGAGCTGGGCTGAATATTCTGAAATTACCTGTGGAATCATCTTGCCTTAGCTCTCCTATGCTCTTGCTTTAAAACTGGAGTTGAAGACTGGGCACTGTTCATGTCCTGATATGATTCTTCCTGTATGATTTTAATGCCTCACTTTCTTATAATTTGAAATAGACATAAACCACTAATGAAATATAAATAATCAGAAATCAGTAGTAATGCCACCAGCTTTGATATTTGTGTCAATAACATTTATATTGTACATCGAAGTCCTTCTTTGAAATGTGTTATCAAAATGAGAAGAAATGTTTTAAAGATGTGTGTGGGGTTTTTGTTTGTTTGTTTACATAACTAGTAGATAGATACTGGCTCTGGAACATGGAGGTTACCGGATCCCACTTGTTTTCACTGAGTCTGGTCCCTCAAAATTCTGATTTTTCTGGTTGATGTTCTGAAGTCCTCAGAGTTGTAAGAAAATCAGTTCCTGATGGAAGGAGTTATGCTGTTTACTATTAATTTACCAGCATCCTCCATATCCACTATACTAGTGGAAGGTGGCCCTGCCCACAGCAGGGGCATTGGAATAGTAGTAAGATTTCACCTCAGGCTGTTTTGCACCAAGCTGGCTGTGACTATTCCTGATACCTTTTTCTGTACCAAACTGCTCTCCTTGGCTGGATGAGAGATCTACCCTGGGTTTCTGTCCTCCTCTGAGAGCATCTGGAGAGCTCCAAGACCCAGAGTTACTCACAGCAACCTTGGGACTGCTTGATTTGTTACAGCAGATTGGGTCATTGACAATCCATGGAAAGTCAATATTTTTCATTGCTTTAGCTGAATATTTGGGCCAAAGAGATCTTCTGGTTTAATTTTGGAATTACATTGAGCTGAAATATTCCTTGCATTTAGTTAAGCATTCTAGTAATGTTCTGTCCCTGGGAAGCTGAAGTTACAATACTCTAAGGAGGTTATGTTGCAATTGATTTGGATGTGTTATAGTTTCATTTAATTTTTATTCCTGTTTTCTATCCCATGAGTACACCACAAAAAGTCTAAAGCTGTCTTTCAGTGAGGGATAGCTAATCAGGAGCTTTTGTGTTTCTCGCCACTTCCTCAGACATTGGTAGCACTTATGGTTTGATGGTGGAAGTCTTCCATAACCTGAACTTAGTTTTCAAATACAGATAATGTAGTAGGATTATGGTCTCAATTAGGATTTCTATATGTGGTTACACTTCCTAAAAGGTGATTCACATAGTATCAGTCAAAATAACTCCAAAATAATACTTGCAACATGATGTGGTTTTCTATGGAAATAATGTGGAACTTCTCTGTTAGTAAGCAATCCATATTTTATACCTTTTTTTAGCCTAGAAATTAGTTTGGTTAGGTTATAAGTTTTTCTGTTCCTTTTCATATCATAAGCCTACCATAAATCTGTAGGCTAACTCACAGTGCAGATTTTGGACCATCTGTCATCTCTGGAATATAATATCAGTGCTTCTAAAAAAACTTTTCCCACATAAACATCCCCCTCTCCAGAGTCAGGAAAAGCAGCCCTTCCCATCTAAAACATACCATTTAGTTTTCAAATTGCCATTTATTTGGTTTGGAAAAAACCAAAGCTCTCAAAGCCGGATCAGTGCTGGGTAGGGAAAACATGAGAGCACACAGACCCTGAGCCTTTTCAGAGCAGTGAAGCTGGGTGAAGATCTGACCCACTCACAGAACAGGAATGTTTTCTTCTCGAAAAGGCACAGATTTTATTGCCCTCAGTATCACACTTGGATTAATTACTTCTTCTTCCCCAAAAAGTGATGAGGCCATGGGCTGTGCCAGTGCTGGGAGTAAGCTCGCTGCCGTGGGCTGTTTTCTGCTGCAGTGCTGCTGAGCTGGAGCACAGAGAGAGGAGGAGCAGAGCAGTGAAAATGCCTCTGGCAAGGCCCAGAAACACTATCTGTGACAGGCAGCTGCTCAGAGCCTCCTGGGCTGTGCCAGGCTCACTGTTCTTGTTGACTGCAGTGTCTCACCAGCCCCACACAGACCCCCTTTTAACACTGTCTGGGTGACAACAAATTCCTCTCTCTCACCAGCACTCTGGGCCCTGCAGCTCTGCCCAAGGCAGCGTGAAGTAGAACAGACCAGCTTAGGAAACCTCTACCTGCAAGGAATTTGCTTCCTAAAATAGCTCCAGAGCTGTGAGGTATTTTTATAGCAGCTAGACAGGCATTCTCTGTTCTGAAGGACTGGAAAGAGAACTTTGAAGTGTTGGCTTGAGTGTAAATTGATGGAATTCTGCCTGAGTTTGAAGAGAGTCTGGAACCCTGGGAAGGGTTAAGTGCCTGCCTAATCTTGAATGGACTTTAAATATGATACTCAAGGGTACTCATGTAAACATAACCTTGTGAAGACCCTTCACTGCTGGTAATTTTTCTAGGAATGTCAGACTTCAATAGGCATCACGTGTATTATCATAACAATCCCAATATTTAACAAGGTTTCTCCATCAGTAATAGAGTTATTTTAGCATTTCTATCTTCTTCCTGGAACAGAAAGTGTGGAAAAGGGAACAGTGGGCACAAGTTTATCTTGTTTAGACCAGCCTGAATGTAAGATTTCAATGTGAACAAATGTAATAGCTCACAGAATCAATGAGGTTGAAAGAGACCTTCAAGATTATCCAGTCCAACTGCCAACCCTGCACAACCACAGTCACCCCTAAACCATCTCTTCAAGTGCCACATCCAGACTTATCTTGAACAGTTCCAGAGATGGTGACTCACCACGTTCTTGGACAACTTATTCCAGTGCCTAACCACTCTTCAAGTGAATTAAAAAAAAAAAAATCTAATCTGAACCTCTGAACCACTGGTGCCACTTAAGGCCTTTTCCTGTCATCCTTTCACTATAGACACAGCAGAAGAGACCAACCCCACCTCACTACAACCTCCTGTCAGTTCTAATGAGCAGTGAGGTCTCTTTGGGCCTCCTCTTTCTCCAGACTAAACAACCTGAGCTCCCTAAGCTGCTCCTCATTGGACATGTCTTCTAAGCCCTTCACCAGCTTTGTTGCACTTCTCTGGACATGCTCCAGCACCTCAATGTCCTCTTTGAAGTGATGAGCTCAAAACTGAACACAGCCCTTGAGATGCATCCTCACCAATGCCCAGCACAGGGGGACAATCATTTCCTGGAATTGCTGGCCACACTATTGCTGATACAGGCCAGAATTCCATTTGCCTTCTTGGCACACTGCTGGCTCATTCCCAGCTGGTTGTCAACCAGCACCCCCAGGTCTCTTTCAGCTGAGCAGCCTCTCAAACCACCCTGCCCCAGATGCATGGGGCTGTTGTGATCCAGGTGTAGTTGTGTGACAGTTCCAGGCTGGCCAAGGCTGGTTTCTCCACCCATCCCTGCTGCTGTTTCTTCACCTGTTTGTGCCTGGCCACCTGCCAGCTCCTGTGTGAGGAGTGCCCTGCCTGAGGAAAACAGAAAAGGGTCATGTCAACTGGAGAGGAATATGTGCTGCTTTCAGAAGATGAAGACTGCTTAAATTAGAAACATCAAGGACAGTCCTTGACTTGCTGTTTCTGCTGGAAGGCCAGTCAGTCCCTGTGCCCTGCAGTTACGCTGGGAGGAGCGTTTAGGTTTCAGCAGCCATTAGGTTACATAAACCAAGATGAAGTTTCACTTTGTTCCTGCAGTAACCTGGCTGAGAAGTCAGAGGTGGATCTGGATGGAAAGCAGAGCATTTTCATGTTAGACACAGAGCTCTCCTGGCTCTGCCCTGTGCTTCCTTGTTGTGGATGTGTATGTGCTTTGGAAGTGTGGATGTCAGGACATGGTCTTAGCAGGTCAGAAGAGCTAAGCAGATCAACAAGGAGGTGCAGAGGAATGTCTCCCAAAGCAGAGGGATGTGCTGGGGGGCTGTGCAAGTGGAGCTTTACCTGCAAAGGCAATGCATGACTGGCTGAGTGACATGGGCACACCTGCACATTTGTCCTTGGGCACTGCACCAACTCCATAAGGATGTTTGATTCAAGCTGCAAGTAGAGTTTGAAGTGAGCCTAATCTCTCTCAGGGATATCAGGACCCAGCGCTTTCCCTGAGAGATATTTTTGTCATGAGTATTCTCAGAGTGTATCAGGATGTCAGTCTGACATGCTCAGGTATCCACATCTCTTGGGGCCCAAGGTGGGGATGGTGTCAGCTGTCACCCTGAGGGTGAACAGGCAAGTTCCTGACTTCCCTGAGCCACCATTCTGCTGCACAGTGACTGCAAAGAATTTGCAGGAGCCAACCTCCTAGAGAATATGGCCCAGAACCTCCTCTGCAGCTGGTGCTTCCTCCACCCAACCACTTCTTGAATATCAGGCATTTGGCTTGTCCAGGGATTCAAATTAACCCTTTCCCTGACCTTGTACACTGCTTATTTTCATGTCCCCAACTGCTGGATTTCAACTGGGAACCTTCAGTGCAAAGGCAATGCCATTTATTTTTAATCTGTGGCACTGTGTGAACATTAATTAGGACTGATAATAAGGAACACAAACCTATTGGCACCCTTCTTGGTGGTATCATTAAGGAATGCTGGCATGGTGACAGCTCAGCTTCTGCTCTCTGTGTAAGAAGCACGCACTGAACATGTTGAGAAAATAGAAAATACCTCAATGATTCCTAAATGTGTCCATCCCTGTGGGTAGAAGTTGCCATCTTGGCTGCTGTGCTGATGAAATGGGAACATTAGTTATTTATGAGCAAAATAAAGGCTGTTCTATTTGTGTTGTGGTAGTACAATGTTGTAAGTGTTTGGGTAGCCCAAACATTGCTGGTGGCATGGTAACTAGAGGAGCAAAACTTGGATGGCTTGGGATGTAGACAGCCCATGCTGATATATTTGTAACAACAGGTTACCATGCAGAAAATACCCCTGTCGTTAAAAATGCTCAAGGGAGTGGATGTGCTGGAGGTAACCTGAGTCCTGGCAAGAACTCCTGAGAACCACTAAGAGCCTTTCCATTTATTTCAGGGGCTACTTTATGGACCATGAGAGTTAATTTTGTGGGTAAATGTCTTTTCCATGAGGAAAGCAGCATCACCAAATCAGAATTCAAGATGTCCTGTGGGACCCTCCCAGGTCATGGTAGCAGCTCTGAGGCTGTTCCCCAGGCTGTAGCCTAGATTCTATCACATCTGGGATAGTCTGTGCTCTTTGATAGTCAGATCACTGCTCCAGCAGATCCAGAGAAGGAACAGAAGGACATAATAGCTAGGTCTGACTGTGGCTGTCCTCGTAAGTGGAGACAGAGGGAGTTTTGGTGATAATGCAGGTGCTCCCCTGGAATATGGCAGGGTTTGCTAAAGAGGAGCCAACAGTTCAATTGCTTTACTATTCCCCTGACAACCAGGAAACCCCACAGTATAGGAAGCTCCATCCTTTCCTGTGTCATTTAATGGTAAACTTGAACAGTGAAACCCAAACCCCAAATCCTACCTAATGTGATTGTATTAATAAATACAGTTCATCAATTCCACATAATATCTCCTGGTGACAAAGGGGATTTCTTCTCTCCTTTTGCCTTTGTTCTTTTTATTGAGTTTAGCATCCCTGTACACGGCATCAGGAGAAGTAAATAACTTCAGTTGTTTGTCTTTGTTACAAAAGAAATAATTACAGCCTTTACAGTCCCTCTTATGGATCCTCCCCAATGCACTTCCACTTTGCCTGTCTTTTCTTTCTCCTCCTGCCTTTGTGTCTCTCTTCTGACAAAGGATGACCAGAAGCACATGTAATGATCCAGACTGGGGATTGCTGCTGCTGAGGTGCCTAATAGGATTATAGGATTTTCAGCATTAATCCTTATCCTATTCTTTAGGCAGACTAACCTTTTACTTAGATTTTTGCCTCCTGTTGCACAATTATTCGACTCTTCAGTGATTTCTTTACAGCTGCTGTTTTGTCCTTTTTCAAGGTGACTGTAATTGGTATAGACCTCTAGCACAGGACAGTGTAAGAGCTGTCAGGCTGTTGTGGTTATTTGTTTAGTGCTGCAAGTGAGCTTTTCCTAACTCACTGATGGATGTCACCACTTCCTTGCATCTCTCTATACCCTGAGGGTGTGTGCTTGCTTTAGCCCAGATTACAGAACATATCTGTAGCTTTAAATGTTGCAACTACTCTACATCAAGCTCTGGGAAGTTTGATGATCAGGATATCTGCTTCTGCACAGAAGGTAAAAGGGCCAAGGCTTTCCTGGGTACACAGCTCATTCAAAGGAGCTTTGAAAAATGGAAATGGGTGGGGAGTGGGAAACTCTGGTTTCCTAAGGAAATGAGAGTTAAGTTGTCTGTTTTTCCACTGCTGCAAAACTTTTGGATCTGCAGAGTGATTGTGGTCGAAATAGATGGGTCAGAGGGGTCTCAAATATAAATTTCCTAATTTATTCCTAATAAATTCCTAAGAATTAGCTGCTGGATAGGAGATTGTTTTATAGCACTGTCTGCCAGGAGGTAAAAGCTGCAGTGCTGACTCCATAGGTAGGTAATTAATTTGGCTGGTTAGCACCAGGCAGACAGACAGTGCCTGTAACACAGAAGAAGTCACAGCACATCTGAGTCCCAGGCCAGCTGGCAGATGTGGGAGGGGCAGTCCTGTGATTTTGGGGAAGTGGGAAGAAAGCTGAAGGTCCTGTGATCTGGTTCAGAGAACATTAGGAGTGTTGCAGAAAAAGAATATAGAGATGATGAGGACTGGGGAATGTTATGGTTGGAATTGGTGTGGCTGGGGCTGCTATCTCTCAAAGGGGGCTGTCAGGATGACTGCCAAGGAACAGCATTTTGGAGGCAATGGAATGATGTGCAGTAGGGGAGCAAGGAGCTCCAGGGTGTAGGAGAATACTTGCAGGGAACAGCAGAGGAAGAGGGCGGTGGCACTGCAGTCATTAAGGGAGGGAAGGGACCAAGGTAGGATGTGATAAGAGAGCAAACCAACAGTGGATAGGAGCAACGTTTTTCAGGCATGGAAAGCAAAGATAAGTTACTTCAGCTTTTTAGGCTGGGAGTGGGGGTGACAGGAACAGGGGAGAGAGGTTTAAACACTGGTGCATCCAGATGGGGTAGGGACCACACCAAGGTGGAAAGGAGACTTGGACAAGTAAAGACTTTATGGCTTTCAAGGCACAAAGAAGGGACAAAGGATCAGCCTCAGGTTTGTGTATAGCGTGCAGAAGGAGTGATTTGGCAACAGTCTGAGCATGGAGATTAAGGAAGGCAGGAATCAACAATAACTTTAATTACACAGGAAGCTTGGATGAAGGGGAAGTGAGAATTATTGTCTTCAGCAGAGCAGAGGAACTGAGGAAAGAGATGGAGGATTGATGTGTGTGTTTGAATTAAATCAATTGCACTCAACCCTGATCCAAAGCCAAGTGAAGACAGTAACTTCAAGAGACTTTTCGGAATATCCCTATATGCAAATATTTGTCTTAAAAGCCCTGAATATGCTTTACAGAAATGCCCAAACATCTTTAGTCTGCCATTTGTAGAGTGTGCCCAGAGCTTAAGTGACCCCAAGCCACTTAGTAAGCCACAGCAGTGACAAGACTGGCTTCCAACATTCCTTAAAACAGTTTTCAGCCTGGTAAACAACAGCAGTAATAAATGTCCATATATGCACACAACACACTGCAAGGCAAATCAGTGAAACTCTCAATCCCCAATTTAGGGAGATCACATCACCTTGTCAACTGTCCCTTGCTCTGCACATGCAAAATTATTGCAATTTCTTTCCGTCATAGGATTTTTTTTTCTGAAGTATTTCTTTTCTGCAACAAATTATTTTCTGGTATTCTATAAACCACTTGCTTCTTCAGGATCCAGTGACTTTCTGTTACCAGCACAAACTGAGGAAATGAATATCAATCATTCAGTGATTATTTGCAGGAAATAAAAGTGTGAGATAGCAGCCAGCCTAGGCCAAGAAGGAAGAACAGCATTGCAGTGCTTTTTATAAGGAGAGCCAAAAATATTTTTCATGTGCTCAGCTGTTATTTTCTGAATATTGTAGTTTTCTTCCTTTTGTGAACTCTACCTTCTTTGGATTAGCTCCTGCTACCACTGAACTCAGAATAATTGTTATTTGCCTCAGTGAGAGCAGGATCAAGCCATTGTCTGTGTGTTTGTCCTTGCCTTAACCCATGTTGCTGTTTGGTGGGATTCTGCAAGAGACAAAACCACTTCTGGTTTCCCAGAATCTGAGTGTTTGTATATGATCCTTGCAGATAGCATAAGTCCCTTGGAGCGAAATCGGTTTGGAGCTGACTGTTTCCAGAAAAGCTTTTTGAAACCAGTGTGAAGCCTCTGTAAAATGCTGAATCTCCTCACTCAGTGGCTGCTTTTCTGAAGTCTGCATTGTGCTTCAGGTTCTGCTAAGCCATGCTACAGTGAGCATGATGAATAACAGGCAAATTGCCTTCGATCACTGCTTTGGAAATGAAGATGTGTGCTGGCTCACCCCATTCTTTCATAAATACCTTCCTGAGCTCCGGAAAGTATGATGGTGCACCATATCCCAGAGTGTTAATTTTTAATGTCTTAAGCACGTAATGGACTTGACTGTAATTATGAGTCCCATGGCACATAGTCACTGCTGGCAGGGCGGAAAAAAATGACTGCAGGTCCGTGTGGCTCCACAATTAGGGATTGAAACATTGATCATTTTCACTCCCTGGAGCAGAGGAAACAGTTGTATGAATTTAAAGCAAAAGCTTCAATGGAAAGATGAGTAGTTGCAAACCAATAAGCATTACCCTGCAATCTATTAAATTTAGACTTTGCAGCATCATCTTCCTGCATTGAATAAAACTGACTGAAACCTGGGCAGGGCAAAGTGGTTTTGACAAGCCTATGCTTACGTCCAGAATAATCCAAGTGAATAAGCGTGTAGGCAGTGATGCAGAGAGAACCCAGTATAAAAAATTCTCCACTTTTTTTTCTCAGTAGTGCTATTTTTAACTTACAGATCCTTGTTTCTTTCTTACATGAAATCTTGAAGCTGACAGCATCCCTTTCAGACTTGAAAATGAAAGGAAGCTGTCTGAAAGAACAGCAGAGCTGGGATTTTCAGGCCTGTATGTTAGTATATCTTGATGGGCAGATTCTTCCTCCTTTTATGAACCCAAGTTGACTTTACTAAATAAACAGTGCAGGGTTCTTCCATTTACCAGGTTTAATGTAGGATAAGGCACCCAAACCCTTGCCCCAGTAGAACTTGGATCCTGCTTTATCATCTGCCAGCTTTTCAGAGTACTGAATAGAGGTGGAAGGGATTTTAGACAAATAATTCTCTCTCTGAAAGCAGTACTCCCATATTCCTGGTGTTGCAGTAGATTGTTTCAAGATCAGATTTTAATTTCCTTTTGAAAGTGTGGTGGTGGCCTTTTTTGTTTGGTTTGGTTATTTTGTTTTGTGTGTAACTCATAAGATACAGCTTTGGAAACAATTGCAAAAGGAGAATCAGCCTGAATCTCTGCTCTTCATTCACGTCACTGGCAATAGCTGTTCTGAATTCAGTGATGCAAAATCACTCCTGTACTATACTTAGTGCACTCAAGCTTAAATCAAATCCTAACACTTTCTACCAGTGCGAAAACCACATTTAAAACACAGGGGGAAAAAAAAAATCTTTCTCTGTGACAGGAAATCAATTTAATCCGTTTATTGTTTGTTTGTTTTTTTTTTTCCAGGCTTATATTTGGCACACTTTACCCCGCATATTATTCTTACAAAGCCGTGAAATCAAAGGACATCAAAGAATATGTGAGTAATGAGGTTTGTGGCTGTGCTGGGGGGTTGTTTTCTAAGATTGCTCCTCACCACATTGAAAAGGTGTTGCCTGTATTCTGGGAAAGCTCATAAAGCAGTGCAAGGGGCAGACTGGCCTCAAGGACTGCACTGGCTGATTGCTGGACACAAATGAGACTTGGGTTTGTGCTTCTGGCTCCAGTGCAGAGCTGATGTGCTCCTCCTGACAAATGTGTGCTGTTCCTCTGGTGGTGAGATATACAGTCGACTTAAAAGGCATTTGGCATCCAGAGCTTTGTGTGCTCCTCTTTGTTTCTGAAGAGCAGCATAAATCAAAGCCTTTTCAAAAAGCCTTGAAGCTTTAACTGCTCATTCAAAACAAGGATAAGAGGAGGCAGCTCGAAGTACATATGACTGAATCCTCAGACAGAAACATCCTTCCTTGCAGGGCGACCTATTTACAGGCAGGTCTGGCAGCTGGGTGTGCTCTCTTTTTTCTTTTTGCTGAAAAATCTTCCCCAGGCCCTGGTTTCTAAAGGCATATGGGGCCATCAGGGAAAGTGAAATGAGGGAGAATCAAAAGCACTTGAATGCTGTTGGGGTCCTGTAGGATTTGTAGTGCCCTTCACAACCTGAGCTCTTTCAATTTCATTGAACCCAGCTCAGCCTCCAGATCTTGACTCTTCAATCCTCTCAAGATCCCAGGGATAACAAGCCCATTTTCTTATCTGGATAACAGCATAGATGTCTATCCCATTAAATCTTTAGTGGGACTCACTGTGGCTGCTAAGAGTTTTGTTTATAATTTTCCTCTGTCAAAAAATGGTTTGGGGTATTTTGAGAAACATAAGTGTTACAGAACACAGCAGATACTTAAGGCAAAATGTCTCTGCAGTCCTTTCACAGCTGTGCTTCTCAGGGCCTCTTTGCTTGAAAATGCTGAGGATGTGCACAAGCATCTCCAAGCAGTGTCTGCCACTGATACTTAACATTTCCATAGTCCCTTTCTGGAAGGTATTTTGTTGAAGGGTCCAATTCCTGTTGGAAATTTAATTGTAAAACAGGAACTCACATCAGACACTTGTGGTTGTGACGCAAATGTGAGAACAGCTGATCTAAGACCTGGTCTGCCCTTATCATTGATTTTATAGCAGTTCTGGCAATGTATCCATTAAGGCCTGATTTAAAAAAAAAAAAAGAAAAAAAGGTAATAATTTACACTGACACAGGAGGAACCTTCACTTATTAATCAAAACTTATATCACTCTAAAGTAATTTTATTCTGCTTGGTAATAGTAATTTTGATGAATGTTTTAGGCTGATCCAAACCCATCCACCCCAGGTCTTGGTTTGTGTTTAAAAGTTTTGCTGGCAGTAATGTCTAACTGAGAGAGCCATGTTGGCACTGAGGCTGTGAGGAGTCACAGTTACATAAAAAGTCTGGCAGAAGCTGTGCTGGGAAGATGATGCTCTCAGGCATTTGGCAGTGCCATTATTGCTGTAACACTATATATAGGTATAAATATGCACATAAATATAAATCCCAGGAGAGCAGTTATGTAGCAGAGTGACAGGTGCTCAGGGAACAATTCCAATACCTACAGGGAGATGGAGACTATCATTACTGTCCCACTGTATTGGGGAGAAGATGGGGATAGCTTTACCAAGCTGGTGAGATCAAGAGTTATTGATGCCTCCATCTTCCATTCCCCAGAGCAGTGCCTGGTGTAGGTATCCCTCTTGTACTGTCTTCCCTCCAACCTTTCCTTAGTCTATTGCAATTGTACCAGCCTTAGCTAACACAGTCCAATTCTCTAATTCATGGATTTTCATGGGTTTTACTTCCTTAAGCTTTTTGACAATCCAGCAAAGCTGCTTAGAGATCTCCATTTTCAAATACACCTAATTAAACAACAGTTGTCAGTTAAATTAACAAGCTTTGTCTCACCATCTTTTTCCATCCTAAGAAGAACCAATACTACATACTTTAGAGTAGTTGAGCTGTGCTTTTAGATGCCATTTAGTGTTCAGTGACAAGAATTTCCAAATTCCTGAATTACTTGAGGTACTCCAGTTTATCTGACCAAGTCACCATCCCCAAAGACTCTCTTGTTGTCACCCCAAAGGAAACCATCATCCATGACAGTGGAGTTTCCCCAGTTGAACAGAGACAGCACAGCACATACTCTCACTACTGGTGGGAGGTAAAACACTCCCCTTTAAGCCCCAGGCAAGAGATTTAAATTATTGCCCTTGCCCTTGTCACTGCACTGGGTGTGGGTGGGAGCAGGCACAGCCACTCCAGGGCTGCCCACTGACTCAGTAAGTTGTGGTGAGTTGATTGTGCTCCTGAACCCTGGATTACAGGGAAGTTACCTCTTTATCTTTTCCTGGCTGTAGGTATTGTGTAAGTAATTACATTTTGTCTTAACTGGAGTTTGACCAACAACCTTATTTTAACATTTGCTATTAACACAAGCCAAATGAGATTTTTAATGCCCTGTGATAGGGCTGTCATGCTCTAGTGGCCATGACTTACTAGACTCTAGTGGAGTTTCTGTAAGGACAGAGTCAGGCTGCTCTTCTTTTCCTGAGACCAGTCCTAAAGGCCACAGTCACCTTCCCAAGGGCTGTGTAAATCTGACATGTTATGCACTGGAGTGGGGCAAACTGGCACCTTCAAGTCCACAGTAATTGCTAAATACACAGTGGGGAGGGTGAGGAGGTAAGAATTTCCTTTCCTGTGAGAGTTTTTCTGTGCACTTGTGCCTGTAAGAGATAGTTTGAGACTGTTTTTGTTTACCAGGTCAAATGGATGATGTACTGGATCATATTCGCGCTCTTCACGACAGCAGAGACATTCACGGATATCTTTCTTTGCTGGTAAGCACCAGAGGGCAGAGGCTCTTTGGCATGAGATGAAAAGGAAATGGAAATGTTTACAAGGGGAAAAAAGGCACACAAAGGTGCACTGACACCTGCACAAGGGGTTCAGCAGCCTCAAGTGCATAGAGGGTTTTTGTCTGCAGGAGACATGCTTCCTTTCTCAGTGCTGTCACAGGAAAAACAAGAAAGAAATGGAAAGGCTCAGTGGTATCTCATTAGTGGGAAATCATTACTGGGCTCTCAGGCCCTGCCTGTCAGAGAGGCACAGCTGACTGCCCAGTTGGATGCTTGCAGAGGTCATCACATAAATAACAGTTGATTTAGCTACAGGCAGAGTTTTAGACATGCCTGGCTGTATCCTACAGTAAATACACAGACTGTGGATCAGGTACAAGCAGCCCTGCAGCACAAGACTTTGTAGGTTGCTGTGTGGTTGTGATTGTTCCTTGGTTGTTTGCCTGACATATTCCTGGTTTAGGCTGGATTTCTGGTTTGATGGAAGACAGTGACAGTCCACACTGTTGTGGCTCTCTGGTGCCAGTGGAAGGATTCCTGGTGACCTTTGTCAGAATGAGAGTGCATAAATGGCCATTTATCATATTCAGTTATTTTTGAATGCCGAGGTTTGAAAGTGCTTGTTGCTTGGTTGCCCTTTATAATAAGGTCTTTCTACCAGAAACCAGTGAGATCAGTAGACTTTAGGATGAAAATTTAGTTGTAGTGCATGGCCCTTACAGCCTATTCCTGCATAGCCCTGCATGCCTTGAGTGAATCCTCCAGACAAAGGAAATCAGGAGAACCTGGCAACATGTCAGATCTGTTGAAAAGGAGATAAAGTACATTATTGTCTATCTAATTTGCATGCAGGTCTACCTCTCCTGTGTTCATCTGGAGCTTTGGTTTTTTTTGGAGGATGAATTCTGTGGGTCTGTCAGGAGAAGGGCTTATCCAGCCTGTGAAATCAAATGTGCTGTAGAGATTCTCAGTGAGGTGGGAGATCAATCTGGCACATCCATGCTCAGAGTAAAGCATTGCAGAGG
Organism: Muscicapa striata striata; assembly: GCA_030060385.1. Classification (NCBI taxonomy): domain Eukaryota; kingdom Metazoa; phylum Chordata; class Aves; order Passeriformes; family Muscicapidae; genus Muscicapa; species Muscicapa striata. The sequence goes on along the minus strand of JAREIS010000045.1, from coordinate 276,261 downwards.
CCTGTTTTGTCAGCTCTGGGTGCTGCTGGCCCAGCTGGCTCAGTGACATCCCTGTGTGGCACAGCAGGAGCCTGTCTGGGTCCAGCTGGGCTGGTCCACAGCCTTCACAGGTCTCTGCACTGCTCTTGCTTGCAAAGGGCAACAACTGTTCATCACACAGTTGTGGCAGCAACATGCCTGCCCACATGAAGATGCTGCTGGGTGGCCAGTCTTGAGCTCTGGGCTTTGTCCTCCAGAAAAGGGTCTAGATAATTTAATCTTAGGATGTCCCTGGCTGCTTGCTACAGCTAAAGCATATCCTGTTGTTTATGTCCTCTTTATTTTGCAGCCCTACCTGAAAGTCAGTGTGGATCTGCACCTTTATGTTGCTTGGGCAGCAAAGGTTCTTGTGTTTCAGTTTCAGTCATATAAGTGTTAGCTTAAAAGCTGAGAGGCAGAGAGATGGAGAGGTGGAAAGTGCATAAATATATCAAGGAAATATTGGTTTGCTGGTTTGGTCTTTGCTTTCTTACAATGGCTGGGGATACTGTGAAGGCAGCACCTGTGATCTTTGCATATAGAAAGCTCCTCTTATCACACATCAGAGTCTCTTCCAGACCATTAAATAATGGTCCTGATAACCAAGTAAAGATTCACCTATATGCCTCACTGAGATGTGTACAAAACTGAGTCAATACACTTTAATCTTTAGACTTTTTGGTAAGTAAAAGCTGCCTTAAGCTAGGCTGTGCTGGGCATCTCTAATTAAGGGCAGTGGTTAAATTGGGAGCAGACAGTAACCTTCTTTTTCTTCTAGGTTTCCATTCTACTATGAACTCAAAATAGCTTTTGTAGCTTGGCTGTTGTCTCCATACACAAAAGGCTCCAGCCTCCTGTACAGGAAATTTGTCCATCCAACACTGTCTTCAAAAGAAAAGGTAATCACATGCCTGGACCCCCTCTGGGTAGAACAGAACTGTGGTGTGTTTATTCCAGTCCCTGTATCATTCATTTTCATGGAAGGGTTGGGAGTTGCTGATTCTGTTCCTCTATCATTTGATCCCCTCCTTTTGGTTGGTGTTTTTGTACTTTGTAGTTGTTGTGTTTTTCAATACTGGCATCTGTTCAGTGCACTCACACTTATTAACTCATTTTTGTGCAGTTGAGAAGCTGGGAGGGGAGGGGGATAAAAATACCTTCTGAGCTGCTTTGCATGTACTGGGTGATTATAGCTGGAATGCTCTGTTGTGGCTGGATATAACAAATAAGAGAAACTTGGTCTGGCAGCCAGGACTCCTCAACTTTGTTCCCAGCTCTGCCTAAAACATTGTACAGCAATGAGACAAACATCCCAGGCAGTCTAAAATGGGCTTAGCAAATACATGCCTGGCTGTGAAGTGTGGTGAAAAAAGACATGTAGCATGTTGAGGTCTTAGGTTAAAAAATGTCTTGCTCAAATTAAAGATGCTAATTTTGGGAGGGAGACATTACGGTTTGGATCATTTGCCTGCCTGGGAGATTCCTGTGGCTGTGAATGGGACACTGTCAGGCAGATCCATTTGGTTCCTGTGAATAAACAGGCCAAGAACAGCTATTGTCACAGACCAACATGAAAACTGCTGAGTGAGTAACTGTTTCCTGCACTGACAACTTGGAAATGAAAGCTCTCAATTTAGCCACAGGCAGTGAAGGAGCAGTTGGATCTCAGTCCTGTCCAAATGGGAATCAGTCCCCTGTCTCTGCTTCCCTCTGCTTGTGCTTCTCCCAAGTAGGGCTCATGCATTTTGAGTTGCCACCTCTTACCTATGGGGAATAGGGAGAGCAGCCAGCAGCTCCTCACAGCCTCCAGTCCCTGCTAACCCAGCATATCCACCAGCTGAATACTGGGTCATTGCTATCATTATCATCCAGGCCCAGTGTCCTGAGGGAGGGACAATAAGGGCAGGAACCTCCTGAACTGTTTCAGTGTATCCTGAGCAGCATCAAAGTCCAGAAGCTCTGGGCCTTCCAATTCCATGGGCATCTAAAGCTGGGCACCGCCTTGATCTGCAGAAATATCTCAGATATTCCTGAGGCCACCTGTCCTGGACACAGGGTAGTGCAGCTTCAGCTGCCCAGTGTCAGAATATGGTTATTTTTAACTATGAGGCAATTCCATTTGTCTTTAGAGTGCATGGTTTGCAAATGACTATCAGTCCATGCTGCTCAGGCAGATTTCTCTTGCTTCCAGGACCCCAGCTTTGGGTCCCAATCTTCCACTTGTAGAATAAAGAGTTCCCAAACTCTGCAGTGGAGGTTATTGCTCCCCAGCAAACTTTTCCTCTTTGCAAATATTGACAGTGAGCTTCTTTCCAGCCACAGTGGAGGAAATGGAGGACATCTACCTCTACAAAGTATGACCTCACTCTGCCAAGAGTTTGAAGCTGGGAGCATAAGCCTGAACTTGTCCTTCTTGTGCTTTGTTTAAACTGTTTGTTTTGTTTTCTGCTCTGACAGGAGATCGATGACTGCCTCATCCAGGCGAAGGACCGGAGCTACGATGCCCTTGTGCACTTTGGGAAGCGGGGGCTGAACGTTGCAGCCACGGCAGCTGTCATGGCAGCTTCAAAGGTAAAGGTGCAGGTCAGGATGTGACTCATTAACATCTTATCTGCATCCATTGCCAGCAGCAGCCACACTGTGGAGGGGGAAAGGTGGTGGGGGTAGGCATTCTCTCATTATATTGACCTATAGTTTTGTGTAGTGACTGGAAAGAAGTTGTTCACGAAGGCTAAAAGTTGTTCTTCTGCAAGGCATACACATAACATAACTGATGTATAATTCTCTGCAAAGATGTTATATAAGAGTGAATGGGAAGTGCCATTAGTTTCTTTTGGAGGACAAGCAGATATTGGATGAAGGGTCTCATCTGAAGGGGTGTGTTCTATACTCTCTTCAAGGCAGAGCCAAACCAGAAAAGAGCTGTTATCTGTTGTTCTTTTTCTTGCATAAAAGCTGCAAGGACTTGATAACTGCATTTTGGGGTCCTGCCCTCTGGCCATGGGCTATCATAGCTTAGAGTCGATGTGTGCAGTGTGTTTTGGGGGTGAAACTTGGCTCCCACACCTCTTGCAAAAGGATATTTAGAAACATATGGACAAGGAGGGTACTGGTAGTAGGAGCAACATGAGAATGGGAGTTGAAGGAAGTTATTTTCCTCTGCCAAATGCTTTTCCTATGACCTCAGGCACATCACTTTAGTATGTCTTGGCCTTAAAAAATGCTAATGCATCCTTGAGGGACCAAATACCATAAAGTCTATAAAACCCGTTGAATGCAAGGTATTACAGAAGGGGGAAGCCCAAAGGGTGTGCCATTCTCGTGGGATCACAAAGATATGCTGAACTAAAAATTGCCTCCCTTTTCTCTGCCTAGCATTATGCAGACTATATTGTTGGGCCTGTCTTCTCCTGAACTGTTGTTCTTCAGTGGGGAGACTCTTCTAACCCAGAGACTGTGAGATAAACCAATTCTGGACTGCAACCTGGGATAAACGTGGAGCTAGGGCAGTGCTGTGCATGGTATGCCCAATGAAATAACATTTTTGTGGTGCTTCCAGGACACCTAACACTTTTGCTGCTACCATGCAAGCCTGAAGAAGTCACACTGGGGACATAAATAGGCTCTAGGAATGCCAGTTTTGCCAGCACTGCCTTTGCTCTGAGCCCTTCCTACCGTCTGTGCTGCAGACTGTCTGTGCTAGAGCTGTTTTTAGGACGCAGTGAGAAACTATGTGTGAATCCCAAAGGAATTCTGGCTCCTGTCTAGGTAGCTCCTGAATATGAGAAGCTCAACAGTAACCTAAACCCACGGTGCCAACCTGTTCCTCCATCAGGCTGCAACAGTGTCTGCATCAGCTGTTCAAGTGGAATGAACAGTCAGCACCACAGCTCTCCTTCCCACTGTTCCACTTTTCTGGTGTTTTTCTTAAGAATCTCTCTGCCTTGAAATGGGCTCCAGTGGCAATGGGGAAAAGAGGGAAGAGTCTCCACAGTACAAGGAAGCTGTTGTTTTTCATAGTTGATGAAACTTCTCATTCAGTGGTGGAAAAAACAACTTTGTGACCTGTGTGGTATTATTGTACTGCACATCTGCCAACACAACTTGAGGGAAAACTGATAAGATATTGCAACCAGTAAATGGGCCTGAAGAGTCTTTCCTGGACACTATTTTGGGGAGGGGAAAATGATTTGTTAATAAGATTAAGAGGTTGTTATTGAATAGATTGATAGATTTTTGCAACAAAGCAAGATGTGTTCAAGTATTTTCTTCAGCCTTGACATTTAAATCACTGAATGTATGAGGGAAAAATAGGACCCCTGGCTTCCTTCACTGCTTTGGCCTGCTTCAATTGCTCCAGCAAGTTGCTTGTTTCTGTGGGCCTCAGGGTGGAGATCCAACAGACTGTGGGCTGATCTGACAGCTCTCCTCCTCCAAAATGAGGTAGCTCTCCAGCTCCCAGTGTGCACCAGCATTTTGGACCTCCTCAGGTTATCTCTAATTTATAAGAAAGTTATCCCTGAAAGAAAAAGAAAGGGGTATGTTCTTTTGAGCCCACAAATGTATCTTGAGTGCCTGAACCAACATAAGAACAGGGATCAAACTGCACTGTGAGGAGCATGGCCAGAGGAAAGAAAAGAAAGATCATCCTTTCCTGGTCTTGGGAAGCAGACAGATTAGCTGTACTGTTCATGGAACTACACCCCAAGCCGTTCCCAGTGTAATATCCAGGAATGGTTAAAGCAGCCTCTGTCCCTTGTCCTTCAGAGACGGAATGTGCCGCTGTTCTGGCAGGGAGAGCTGCCTGGTGTGAGTTACAGCCTGGTGTGTGGCAGGGCACAAGCACTGGGCTGGGCTTCCTCAGGCATCCAGGATGTGGCTGGGTGGGTGTGGACCTGTCTCCACCTGGCTGTCCCTGCTGCTGTGGATGGAGCTCTTTCCCAGAGAGGAGTGATACAACAGGCAGGGGTGGGAGCTGTTTCTGCTGCCCTGGTTTTCAGCTGCTGTCTACTACATGTCAACACCTTTACTTGTTCACTCAAGAAGGTATAACTGAGCCAGGTTATCCTGTGTGAGAGATGTTTAAATGACTAATTATCTGGAAAACACTTGGAGCAGACAGATGCCAGACCAGACTGCAGTGCTGTCCTTTGGGGGAAGTTTCCAGGGAAGGAGGAAAGAGAATACTATTTCTAAAGCTTATCTTGGCTTTCCCAATGCCAAGATTTAAGGGTATCCAGCTAGTCTGTGATAAGCGTTGAGTGTAGATGGGGAAGTGAGCTGTTCATTTGGTTTCAGCCTTTAAAGGATTGTGTTAAAATTGGAACCTATGGAGTTGATGATTTATTCAGAGGCACTGGGCTCCTGCAGCTCCATGGAAAACATGGCTTTTACCAGCAAGTGAATGTGAGGATTATTTACTGCTTCACCTCACTAGGTGAGGAAAAGAAGCTTTTGTCTGCAGAAATGGATCCTCAGGCTTTGCAAATCAACTTCATGTAGTGGCAATACACAGTGAGCTGCTGGGCTGAAAAGGGACTCTGTACTGTTTTCAGTAAATTAGTTGAAACCTAAAGGCTTCTATACCTGGAGAATATGTCTCATGCTGTGCTTAGCCCTGTCCTCTCTGTCTGAGCTATGATCCATCATGGTCTTTTGTCTTTTATGATAAGATCTTTGGACAAGGCCCATCTTTTAATTCCTTTCATCCATCATATTTTTTTAATCCATTATTTTTGTCCATCATATTTTTTTATCCATCATCTTTTTATTTGTGCAGCACAATGTGTCTGGCTCTCTGATTACCATGTGTATGTGACAGGCTGCTGCTTATATATTTACTGCAGGCTAAAATGCTGCAAGCTGTGCACATCCACACCTTCATCATTTCTGATCCCCTGTCCCTTTCCCTTTTTTATCTTAAATATCCTATGGTTTCAGTTAGCCAGAGGCTTGTCCTTCCCCCTCCCCCTCCTCCTGCTCCCTGCCCCTGCTCTGTTTTGTTTTGAAGCCACAGTTGTGCTAATGCTGGCACAAACCTGTACCAGTTCATTTTACAGGCTGAGGAGCTGTCAGTGTCCCAAGCACCCCGGGTCTGCCCAGCTGGCTCACTTGGGTGTTTTCTCTCTCTCCAGAGAGTCTATTTTTGATGCTCACTAGGCAAACAGAATGTTGGATATCTGGTTTATTGCCCCTGCTAGGTGCTCAACACAGATCTTTTCCCTGCCCCCAGCAGCTCACATCCCCACTAGGGAGCATAATCTCATTTGGGGCTCTAATCCTGTCCTCATCACTTGGTGATTCTGTCGCATGTGGTGACTTCAAGTGGGTCAGTCCTAAGTGGTAGGATTAAATGACCAGGCAGTAAATCCTGCTGTTCTTTGTGTGTTTTCAATTAGTTCCAGCTAATTCAGCCATTTCCATTCCTGAAGAGCCCTGGGCATTGACCACCACCATCTTTCCAGCTCACATTGATGGAGTGAAAACAAGTGGAAAAGGATCTTGCTTTTGGGTCACAGCAGGAGGGAGCAGCAGCAGCAGGGCTGTTACAGCCCCAGTCAGGGGCTGCTGCAAGGCCTTGGCCAGGCAGTGCATCCATCAGATGGATCCTGGGCATGAGTGGGCTTTTCATTGCCACAGTCAGGCTTCAGTGTAAGCAGCTGGGACACACATGGCTGCAGCAAGGAGAGGCTCCAGTGGCTTGGAAGCAGCACCTGCCTTTTCCAGCACACTTGTGTGTACTCCCTTGCTGTCACCACACTCCCAGCACTTATCTTCCACCTTTTAACCTGAGCCTCTTACCCTCTGCTGCTTTGCCATGTCCCCACTCCCCAACTCTTCTACCCCTGCTTGGTTTCCCTGAAGCCTGCCCAGCCCTGCCATTGCCTCCTGTCTTTCTACAACCCACACATCACCAGTTTTACACTCTCCCCCAGGTCTCTCACTCTCTCTTTCAAGCTGCTGGGTTTCCCAGATCCTGTTTGGATGCATCATTATTCCCCACCCTGAACAAACCACTTCTGCCAAACAGACCCATATCTTTCCCCACCTGAAGAAAAATCCTGCTCCCAGCCACTTAACCATCCCCAAGTTGCAGCCTCAACTCTGCTTTTCAAAGGAGATTTGGAGAAAACATCCCACTGCCAACAGATCAGTGTACTCCAGAGGTTTCTGATGATGTACCTTCCCCTGCCTTTCTCCTGCCCTTCTGTAGGTAAGGTGGCAGAGCAGCTGGTGCTGTGGCCCATTGCGTGCCTGCTTTTATGCAGGGGAGTGATGCTGGCAGTGGGCACAGAGCCTTGGCAGGAGAAGATAAATGAGGTGGAGGGAGCAGGCACACATGATTGGTGTCAGTGAAAAGCCCATTTGTGCCTAATAAGTCTGAGAAACAGGCCAGGAGCCTTTCATGCGTGGGGAAATGGGAGGCAGCAGTCACTGCGCGTATCGTTCAAAGGAGCAGGCACGCAGACAGGCAGCAGGGTTCTCAGGGTGTGCATCCACCTGCTTAAATAATGCTCAGGAGTGCAGCCTCAGCAATTCCCAAACACCTGTCTGGGCTGGCATTTCTATTCTATTCATTTCTATTTCCACCTTTGGGCTCACCTTCCCCTGGAGGGTTATTGCTTCATCACCTTAGGGCCCCTTAGCCCAAGAAATTTATCAGGAAGTTTTTCAGTACATTTGCTATTTTTTAAACCAGAACACTGGGAGGGAAATGCTGGTGATGATTTAGGCTTTATCCTCTTTAGACAAACAGCACCTTTTAATTAATTTCTAGTATCCAGCTGGTGTAGCCAGTGCAATTGCCTGAAAATCAATATTTAGATCCCTAATTTACCATGCGATTTTAAAACTACTTACTGTGGAAACTGGGAGAAAAATACTTGTGTGGGAGAGACATGCTGCCTTTCATGGCATAACAGTGGAGAACTGCACTTCTTCTTGAGTTGGGAGAGGGAGGCAGGGGATGGGGAGCATCCTTTCCCTTAAGATGCTTGATAAAGCCTCTTAGTAATGATTAGATCCTGCTGCTCAGAGGGAGAGTGCTCCTTTGCTGAACAAACATATGGGAGCACAGTTCTGGCCAATCTGCTTAGCACCATATCTGTGATGGCCACATCATGTGCCCTCATCAGTAACATGGCCTAGAGCTGCAGAGGTCAGGAGTGATTTAGAGTTCACAGCTTGAGAAGCCTTTGGGGACACTTCACTGTTTTCTCAGATGGGCTGATCTTGTTGCTTTTGAAAATAGCTTCTTTTAAAGGATCTCCATTTGGGATCCAAAATCCAAGATGTTGGAGCTATTTTGTGTCAATAAAGAGGAACAACAAATTACTTTCTTAAAACATATGGTAGCATGCCAGTGATTGCAGTACTTTGTGAAGTATTCTTGTCACGTGTGATGCATCTTTTATTCAGAAGCCTTTAAGAATCTGTTTTTCACAAATCTATAGAATCCCAATGCTGTTTGAGTTATAATCCAGTAACTCTTTCCAGTTTCTCTTTCATGTTGGCTTTTTGGTAGGTGTCTCTGACAAGCAGACAACATTCACTGAATGCACAGGACAGCAGAACAATAAAATAAATTTATACAGAGAGAGACTAGTGTGGGAAAAACAATAACAAATAGTTCTCTGGAGAGGAAATTAACTGCACAAACAAAAAGGGTGGATGAAATTACGTTTCCACCATCAACAATAATGTCAGCTGGTTTCCCTTTCAGTCTTTATTACTGTCTGACATTTCCAAACAGGTAGCTCTTCCAGACTAGGCATGGCACGCAAGCCCTGGTCATAAATAAGGATATTGCTTGTAGGATATTTGTGTTCATATGGTGGCAGAAACAATTTACTCCTTCACTCATGCCTGTGCTCAGACCATAAAGCTGATGGTTTTGCTCAGGGCCTGCCTGCAGCCAGACATGAGGAAGCTTCTGTGTGTAAACTCCTGCTCACTGCTGTGAGCAATTTCCCACTGTCACCCTACTGCTCAGGAGAACTGTCAGTCCCCAGGACTAAAATGACTGCCACGTGTCCCTCACATAATCCTGTGCCTAAATTAGTCATTAGGCCTGACACTGGGGATTTCTCCAGTGACAAGCATCAATCAAGTGCAAGGAGTGGAGTAGCAAGCTCATTGTGTTTATAATTTGCTTTACTCTTCAAAAAGACATATTAGGTGACACCTTGTCAGCTGGGGTTATGGAGTGGTTTCTCCATCTCTCTGGGGAAGCTGAGGAAGGGAGAACCTATGTTCAGAGGTGTAGTCCACAGGTGGGTGTCCCTGCTTTTTCTGTGTACATGAGTCCCTGCACATGGTGCCCAGTGTCATGCTCATGTTTCACCTCCATTACTTATGCTTCAAATAGATCTTATTCTCAAAGCTTTTATGTGTGTTGCCACAATGGCTCTCTTTTTTCCCTTTGCTAGGTATCTCAGCTACTCCATTTACACTTGTATTTGGACCAGAAAAAAGGGCAGGTAATCTGCTGAGTGCTTTTACTAACCCCTAACTAATGTTTGCTCCCTGTTAGACTAGTTGTTAGAGTAGTTTGAGCTGTTTTCAGCTGAGATTGGTCTGTGGCCAAATGCTGTCTGCTCTGCTTCCAGTGGGTAGATGCTGCGTGCTGAGCTTTAAAAGCCTGTCCTTGATCTCATCAGCAAATTGCCTTCCAAGTCCTCTGCTGGCAGCTGAAGAGACTCCAGCTCCAGGCAGGGAGCTTTGTACGTGGAGCACTCCTTTAACTGGGCTGATTGCTGCTTCATTGGCCAAGCTGCTGTGTTTGCTGTTGTGTTCTCACTAATGGATGAAGGGAGCCTCTCTCCCTCTACTGTGATCCCTGTGAGGATGGTTGGGGTTGCAGTGGAGCTTTTGAGGGATCTCTGGCAGGTGTGGCTGGGGCAGTCCTGCTGACACCATAGCCATAAGTGACATCCTGGGAACGTGCACTACTCCTTGTAGTGGGCACTGGAAAGGTGGAGGCTGCAAAGTGCATGCAGATATCTGTGGAGAAGAACTACTAACCACAGTTCCAGAAAAGAGAGCAGAACATTAACAGATTGAGTATTGTGCTGGAAGTGTGCTGAGTGTGACTTAGTGTTCCCTAGCTTGTCCATTAACTGCTGATCCTAAGAGGCAAAAGGCCAGGAGGTGCCATCCTGCATTAACACTGATTGTATTAAAAGCTTCTCTTTTGTGACTTGGCAGTTTTGGTTTCCTGATTTGTCATGCTGTGTCATAGTTTCCACAGCTGCAATATGGAACTTGTAGGTATTAGAGGTGTTTTGAAGCCTAAATAATGTTTACAGAATTCTTTTGTATTTTCAGACTGAAGGAAGGATAAAATCTAGACACTGTTATTTGTTTATATTTAGATCATATTCAATGGGACTGTTATATAAATTGCAGATTTTTAGATTTTATGCTTAATTTTATTTACTTTAGCTTTAGCTACCTATGTATGTGAAGTATTTATAATGAATAATTCCATTGAATGTAAACCCAGTTTTCCCAGACTCCTAAATGCATCTCCCTCTAAAAAGTTTTAGCTCAAATGGGAATGCAGGGACTGATTATAAAGTGGTAAAAGAAATTAAGACAGTTCCAGCTCTTTCTGATAGGGTGCCTTTTACAGTGCTTGTCACAATGCAGATTTCAGTTTTTTGAAAGTATTTTTGATCCTTCCAGGCAAATAGTGATTGCTTCAGTGTTTGTGCTCTGGACCCAGAGAGGGTGATGTTTGTTTCTAGAGATGATGATGGTGATGTCTGCAACATGAAGAGGAAGGCAATGTGCAGGTTGCTGGTTCTGAAAGTTCAGTGTTTTAGTACAGTTTTGTCATACTCTTTAAAGCAAAAAGGAGGGAATGTGCTAGATGTGGGTGAGGAAGGAATGTCTATACTATAGCTGTCATTTTGACCAAATCAGGCAGATATACTTAAATTAGTTTTAGGTTAATTACTATGCCACATGGATGGGAGCTTTAATTTCACTTAGAATCACAAATGAACTTCTGCAGCTTGTCCTGATGGCCAGTGCCCTCATACTGTTGGTGCAGTCATGAATCTAAATAAGGTTGATACCAAGTGATAGCAGTCACTGGGCAGTGATATTACCATGTCCTTTTCAGTAGCTGTCTTTTATCCTATTCAGTAGCACTGAGCCCTGGCTCTTCCCTGTAAAAAGAGAACTCGTGAGGCTGGTAGGTCCTGGGGGAAGAAGAGGCAAAGGGAGCCTGAAGAGCTCCACTTTCAGTTTGTGCTGTACCTTCACCTATCAGATGAATTAGGAGGCTGATGCACTGTAGGGATCAGGGAATAGAGAGACATCTGTTGCCACCTGTGGCTCCCAAAACCTCACTGTCTAGCAAGCTCACTCTCTGTAAAATCCCAAGTGCCATACCCACAGGGATGGTCTATGTCTTAAGAGAAGCTGGATGACAAGCTGAGTCCAGGCAGGGAGTCTTGTGCAGAGGGAAATAAGGCTCAATTTTCCAGCACCATTTAATGCTTGTATCCTCTGAAGTCCCTAGAACACAGGTCCCACACTGCCAGAACAATCATCCTGGCAATTGCTGGTGTTCAGTGAGGAGGAGAGAGAGGTGGTGTCATCCTTAGTCCCACAGCCCTCCCAGTCACAATTTTCAGAAGGCTGTGTAATAACATCGAGCTGTTTCTCTGTTGACACAGTGAAATGGTGTTACTACAGTTACTGTCATGATGTTACTGCTGTCACACTCTCTAGGATAAAACTCACCCAGATCTGTGTGGATGTGCTGCAAACATGCCTCTGGCCTGCAGTGCAGGCATAGCTTCAGGACCTGGATCCTCTCTCTGTGCTGAAATTCCTGGGATATCTCTCATGTCTATAGCAGTTGGAAGAGCATCTGCATGATCATGGCCACAACAGTAAACAAAGTTCCCCCAAACAGCTGCTCTTCATCTTCCACATGATTGTTTTAACAAAACAAAGCCCAAAACATGTGCTGTGCTAAATCTGTTCTGTTGAGAAAAAAAAAAAAACTATTAACTTGTTATTTTCTTTTGCTTATAAATGATAAGGCTTTTTGTGGAATAATAAGCATTACATCTGGATAAAATATTTCTAAAACATAGCTTTGCAAACCCTCACCGTGCTGGCTTTTCAAATGTTTGTGATTTCATATACACCAGCTGCTTATGTGACTGGGAAATAAAGGTTGGTAAACAATATTTTCTGATTTGCTCTGAAACCATCCCCATTCTGTGGTAATTTCTGTCGCATTTCTATTTGGGGTCAAGTAAAAATGTGGTAACTGGGAAAGAACAGTGAGTGTTACACTGTATTCTAGGAGCAAGTGAATCATGTCTATCCCTACAAAGGCCAAAGGTGCAGAAATTGGAAAGAAAAGAAATGGAACTCTGCAGGTTTTCACAGGTGTTCAGTGCCTTCACTCAGGCCTTTGCTGTTCTTGCCATTTTTGATATTTGGAAAAATTGTTTCATAGAATGGTAGGAACAGTAACAGTAATATTTTGCTATTGCCTGTTTTATAAACAATCTTTATTTTTTGCTGTTAGAAACTCAAGTTAAATTAAAGCATAAATTAAGAAAAGGCATTTTTAGTTCTTTTTTTCCTGGAGAAAATCAAGTTGTTTAGCTCAGCTGTTTCAGTCTGTGCTCAAGGCTCTGTATTATACGCTGATGTAACAGACTCACAGATGACAGGCACATATCAAGTCCCTGTTTCAAAGTTCTCTCTGAGGCTTTTGATCACTCTATACTGCTATATCACAAGGTGCAGTGCAAGAATATTAACACATCTTCTTCATTTTCAATGTGTTGGTGTCATCTTCCCTGCCAGGTTGGTCTGACACATTAATTTCATCTCTAATCTGACTCATGTCCACATGCATAAATTGCTGGCTGGAATGAAATGGAATTTGGGTTAGCTGGCTGAGCAGAGCAGCTGGGGGGAGGTTAAAAGCCTGAGCCCTGCTGCCACTTGAGCTGGGTGTGAGGGAGGAATACAGCACTCAAGTTACAGTTCATCAGTTGCCAACCCTCTGGCTTTGCTGGCCCAGTCATCCTGCAACAGCAACATATTATTTAATGGTCATCTTGCTCTCACTGGAGATCTGTCTGCTGTAATCAGGCTGCAGGGTAGGATATCTTGTGTTGGCTTTGAATCAGTCACTGAGAATAGGGTGTATGTGCAGGAATTCAGTGCAAGTTCCAAAACCCATCCAGAACTGCACTGAGCTCTGGGCAGCTGAGGTCTCACCCAGCTGACCATCCATGCAAGGCAACTACAGTTACCAGCCCAGTAACATTTGCAGAGTAAATGTAGCTTCCACTGGTCCAAAAGGATTAACTGGAGATGCCTCTTGGAGTGAGAACATACCCCAAGAGTGGCTCAGCCACTGGCGGGAGTAGCCAAAATTCAGGCACCAACTCTTACACCAGGCCTGGAGAATATGAGAGCAGAGGTGAGAGTTTAGCAAAATATAAGTTCTAAAGACTCCACTCCACTGCCATGCATATAAATTCAGCAACATAATATGTCTTTGTATAGAAGCAAAGAAATCCCATTGATTTAAAATACTTTCAAAAGTAGAATAGGCTAGTGGGAAAGAGCGAAGTAAGTCTGCTGCTTCTCTGTAATAGTCTGCAGCAAAGCTAAATGTGGAGTTGAGAAGGAAGTTTGAACTCATTTTTCTTGTACAAAAAGCTTCAGGCTGAAAAGTTGGAGGTTACTGGTCTGTCACTTCTTGAATGTAAAAAGTGCAGACTGTCACAGTGGCTGTAGGTATAAGCACCTGATGCCCTCTCTACTTACACACCCTAAAAGTAAGATGCTGAGAAATTTGTAATGAAGTAGAGGCACTGATTTTCCTTTACTGTGCATGCAAAATTTCTGAAGTGATGTTGATAAATCAGTAGGTAAATTATTGCTTTGCCTTCCCAATGGATCTATGCCAGTGCATGGGGGACAGGGGTGTGCCTAACAGCTTTAGCAAGGAATGTGGCCAGTCTTGCCTTCGATTGTAGCTGTTCAGGATAAGTCCTTTCTCCCTGCCAGGCCAGCACCAGGTGAGCTCTCCACTGGCCTTGAGCTGCACCCTGGGTCAGGATACTCAAAACTGCAGCCCAGAGGGGAGCAGTGACATATTCTGGTCCAGCCCAGCCTAATCCTCTGGCAGCAGCCAGGCTGTGCTGCTTGGACAAACACAAGTCTAGATGAAAGTGGTGGATGAATTGCTACAGGTTGTCTTATCTTTTTGTTAAACAGGACAATATTTACTGTCTGTTATTTGCCTTCTTTCTGATTTCATCTCAGTCAAAGCATCTGTTGAGTTTTTCCTAATTTACAGTTGCAGAAAGAATGTTAGAATCAGGCTCTATGTGTTTACTTCAGTATTTTTTTCGAGACTATGTGCTATGAAGTATCTTTCAAATCCTCGCCTCTCAATAAAATGTTAAAACATGAATGTAATTTTTATCAGTTATGCAACTTATATTCTGAATGTATTTAATGAAGCTTAAAGTCAGAATGCCATTAATGTAGCATAATTCTATGATTCTGTATGGATTTATTTTTCTTGTGTTCCTACTTTATGGCTGTGGTGTAGTATGAGGGTTACAGAATACTTACAGTCAAGCTTTTGATGGGATGCAGTTTTAATGGAAAGTGCCATTTAACCAACACATCCTTTACAGTTACATTCCTTTCACCAAGGAATATCTTTGTTGTCAGGTTAAGAATTAGTGTAAAAAAAGAAAGAAAAATATGAGTTTATTTTTTCCTTAAGCTGCGTGAAAAAAAAGCATTGTTGTATTTCTTGGAATTTAATAATATAGTTTTATTACTTTAAAATTTCAAATTTTCTGTGCTATGGAAATGTTGTGTATTGCTGAGAATGGCTGGGTGAGTATCATCATAGATAACTAACTTTAAAAGGGAGCTATTTTGATGCAGGCCATTTAACTGTGATTCTGAAGCCAAGCATCTGACTCATTCCTAGTGAAGAAAAGTACCTACTAGAAAGATACAAAAACATCCTGCTCCTTTACATGTGGCCAAGGCTGCTCAGATCACTGCAATGAAGAATCAGAGATGTTTGAATCAGATCACAGAACCACTCCAGAAGAAAGAGCCAAGAGAAGGAAGGATGTTTTTAGCAAAACATTTTTGTCATCTCTAGGTTACTGGACCATACAGTTTTTTTCTATTCTTATTGTTGTGGTGGATTTCAATGAGCAAGAGAGAAAAAAGCCTCAAAATGTTGGATCTAACTTTGTGTTATTTACTCACTTGTTTAATTAGGGACAGGGAGCCCTGTCAGAGAGACTACGGAGCTTCAGCATGCAGGATCTCTCGACGATTCGTGGAGACAGCAGCAGCACTGTTCCTCCTTCGGTCACTGTACGAACAAGTAGCAAACAGAGCCACCCAAAACCATCCAGAAGTGCATCAGAAGGCACTGGCAGCTCAGGTAAGTGCCAGTGTTATTTTCAGTGTTGTGTTGTCTGGAATATCACACTGTTCAATGAAGTCATGCCCTTGGCAGGAACAGAGAGAAACAGACACTGCAGGCAGCACATACCAGAATTCCCAGGACACTGACATGCTGTTGAGTCCCTTGGCACTCAGGGGAAAAAAACAGTGTCATCATTTGATGGTTACTATTCCTGGCTGGTACCAAGGATGGGACTTGAGTGTGCAGAGAAGCCAGGCTCATTCTCTGCAACCTGAGCTGGAAAGTTGGGCTGGGGGCTGCAAGCCATCCTGAAAAAGCTATGTCTAAGGACAATGATTTGTTTTCTAATTCTGAAAGAGCAAAGGGAAGAAATATCATGCTGTAAATAAGATCCATTCCTGAGGATTCAGTTAAAAAATTTATTTCAGGCTTGGTTAAAATCTTTTTGAATCCAAATCCAAAACATTTCATTGGAGATAGCTTTGCAGATTAGATCTCAAAAATTGAGACATGGAGGGTTATCCCAAGCAGGTGGCTCCAGATGGCTTCTAGGATTCCCACACATCACCAAAGATCACTCAACCTCAGTGCTGTGAAGAGAAGCCACAGAAAGTTGCAGGCGTGTTGCACTTGGTAGCTTGTGAAACATATGCTGGCGAGTCAGAAATTCAGCAGTTTCAACTTGTGTGTGTTGAGGTCTGTGCAAACACTTGCAGTGTTTCAAGCCTGGGTAGTTGCTACCCCTTCTAATTCGCTTTAGTTTTGGAGTGATATTGGAAATGTCTCATCTCATCCTTCCTAAAGATTATCCTTCTGAATCAGACTTCCCCTTTTTTTTAACATTATCTGTTGAATACATTTTCTTTATGGGTAAACTGAAATGTTGGTGCACAGTGGTTTTATTCTCAACTTTATATAAGGTCTTGTGTACACATCTCTTGAAGTAATCAATCTGAAAATAAAGCCACATATTTTGACCAAAATAAATAATTCCATAAATAAACTGTAATTTGGTTATCTTAATTCCACGTTGAGTAGAACAGGCTTTGTAGTTTTGCTCTTGAGACAGTGAAGTCAGCCCACCTGGCCACAAGCCCCTGTCTCAAGACACAAGAATTTTTTATTTTGGTCTGGTTTTGTATCCATAGTGTACAAGGATCTCTCAGAATGAATCTCTGAAATATTGTTCATAAACTTTATGAACTCAGTCTAAGTGTTTAACGTAAATTTTTGAGCTCAAGTAATTTGAGATTGTGGGTTTATTTTTTTTTTTAATGGAAACTACACAAATTTTCAAAATATTCCAAGACCTCTATATGTCCCATCTCACTTGGTGATTTCATTGAGGTCCCTAATTCTCCACCTGCAGAGAATACAAACAAACTCCTCCAGCTCTGAGCTTTGCTCTCACTTTTAATCACATTAAGTGAAAGGTACAGTTCTGGTCTCTCCAGACCTTGTGCTGTTTCATGTGGGCACCATTTTGTATGTAGTCAGAATGTCTGGAGGGGAGAATTGGTCAGAGTCAGGTGAGGTGTAGGGTGTGTGTGTATGTGTGTGTGTGTTTCTGTAAGACTGTGATGTGTCAGCCAGACTGTGTCACATCCTGAGGGCCATATTCTGGTGAGATGACACTGCCCTAGGCACACCAAGCCCAGACACAGTTCCATCATTCCACCTTTCATATTCATTTAGTTGGAGAGCTGGACATAAGGGATAGACTGAATTTGCCTCTGCCCATTAGTGTGCTATATATACATGTAATATATGCATATGTGGGAATGTGCATGAGCAGCCACTACAGAACAGCTGACACACAGCCCTTTCTCCTGTCTCAAAGCTCTCAGATAACACAAATGTCCCTCTCAGATGTCCCCACTGCCTCACAGTAACATTGAACTCCTCTATTTTTTCCCTGCTTTAGAGATAGTAGGTCATAGTCAGTGCGACATCAAATGGAGTCAGCAAAAATGACCCAAGCAATGAGTTTGGCATGAAGCTGTTCACATTTTAAATAGCCAACTTTTCTTAAGAATTACAGAACCTGCTTCTATTTTTCTGATGCTCTATCACCTCTTATATCAGCGACTTGTCCCCCAAAGCAGACTTAAAATAAATATCTTTGTTTAGATTTTTTTTTTTTTTGCTGTTTAGAGGTGTTTCCTTCTCTTTTTTCCTTCCACCCAGTCCCACTGCCAGTCCACGAATTATGTTAGCAATATTAAAAAAGGAACTAGCAAAAAAGGAAACATCTTACCCTTTCCTTTGGCAAATGTTTTATTTCTGGTGTTTTAAGTGAAACCCTAAGATAGGAGTATAATAATTCCCAAAACAAAATCTAAGGTTTTATATAATTCAAAGAAGTCTTATGTTGATTGTCCTTGACTGCTGCCAGCTAGAATTGTGCCTGCTCCTTGATCTCTTTGTGGCCACACTAATTAAGGGAATTAGCTGAGGGCTGGGCTTAAAGGTTATGCTCACAGCGAAGAACACAGAGCCATGTTCTTACCTGGTGTGTTTTCTTTGACTGATAAGACAGCAGAGTTCAGTTTCTGAGGGGTGATAGCCTCACTATTAAAGAATTTTAGATTATGCACTCAAGAAAGAAAAGCACACCCAGAGCACCGTCGCTTTTTGATGAGAGCTCTGACACTCATATGGTTAGAATTAAGGTATAGATGGAACAATGATGTCTGAACATAAAAATGCATGTTAATTAAATTATCCAATGAAAGCTAAACCCCTGTTATCACACAGGACCTGCCATGGAGGATGCTGGCCCCACTTGGATCTGTAAATACCTAGCTGTAAATACCAGCTAGAAGTGGTGGCTTTGCACTATGGTGGCCCCTTCCTCAGGCACTGATCTTTGCTCTTCTATGCTGAAGAGAGTTTCTTTGGGTTTTATATTACTATTGTTATTTTCATTATCATTATGTTATCAGGGGAACTTTGCTTGCAGCTGATGCCTAGTATCCCTGGAGGTGTCCAAAGCCAGGCTGGATGAGGCTTAGAGGGACCTGGTCTAGTGGAAGGTGCCCCTGCCCATGGCAGTGGGGATGGAATGAGATGATCTTTAAGGTCCCTTCCAACCCACACCATGCTGTGATTCTATTAGCCCATACAGCTTGTGATCTGTTTTGGTGATAAAGTGATGGAACAGCCCAGGTCTGGCTACTCAAGCTGTCTGGTAGAAGGGAGCTGTGAGCTCAGAGGAAGAAATCCTGATTTTGATGTATTCAAAAAATACTTTCTTGTAGTATTTTTGAGGGATTCTTTTTAGTTTGAGCCAAGGTACCAATCTGCCTTATCAGAAGCCTCCAAGATCTCTGTTTTGGGAGGCTTTCAGGGAGATAGGAGATCAAGAGGCCAGGAACTGGAAGCCAGCTTTGCTGCAGAGCAAATGGTGTGTGGAAGCACACTCTGACCTAGAGCAGTGAGGCAAAGAGAAGACAGGGCTCTTTAGGTTGAGCTTAGAGTTGTTTATATGGATCCCATTCCCTAAACAATGGGAACACAGCCAGACCTGGTGTGGAACTTAGTGTTGCTGGTTTCAATGCTGTTGTGTGACCATGCTTAAGAGCAGATGTGATATCTGAAAGAAAATGATGATGAGGCCAAGAGAAGAAGAGAGGTCTGTTGTCTTTCGTGCATGGAAGGGAGTGCTAAAATTCAGTTTTGCTGGTATTAAACCCCCCAGCCCTCCTGTGAGCACCAGCAGTGGTTCAGGTTCTGGTTTCACAACTCTTGGGCATGTTTCCAAGCCCACTGAAGCATGTGAAAAGGCTCTCCTGACACCAGTGGGCTGTAGGACCAGGCCACACAAACACCCAGCCTGATTTGTTTCCACTGTTATTATTTTTGTAATATGAATGGTGCTGCTTAGATGGATTTGTGATTCTTTGAATCCCCTCTTGACACAAAATACTGTGTGAAGAACTTGGCATTTTGTGATGATCTCATGCAGATACAACAAAGGTTGTTTTTTTTTTTTTTTTTTTTTTTTTGCCTGCTGAAGAGTGTCTTATGAGGCCAAAAAATAGAATAAGCAGGAGTTGCTTTTGAGACAGGGGGAATTGCTCCTTTTCCTCTACTTTTTTCTCCCCTCTACCATTTGCTGTCTTTGCTGCCTTTCAGTGGTGCCTGTGCATTGTGCAGTTCTGCTGTGAGGATTGTCCTTCTGCAGGAGTGGGACTGCTCAGCACACAGTGGGCTCTAGGTGTGTTCACACTCATGCCACACAAAGACCCTTCTCCTCCTCCTCACACCCAGTCAAAAACCACACCCAGGTGCCATGAAGAGGCAGAGGCTGCTTTTGCCATGATTTGTGGGTGGCTGCTGGCCCCACAAACAGCACATCCTGTGGGGCACCAGCTCCAGGGAGATGTGCACACCTTCCTTTGATGGGCACCAAGGACACACAGTGATCCCCTTCCTCCACGCAGGCCCACCACCTCTTCATCTGATTTTTCACTTTACTCTGGCTTCAGCACTTCTCAGTTTATTGTCCTTGGCACCCAGATGATGGACTGTGACATTTTACTTCGATTCCCATTCCAACCTGTGTTTTCTCCACAGGCAGAACTGCCTCTTTCCTTTGGGAACTGTAAATGTCATGTGGCTATGCATTGTTATGGAAAACTGTAAATTCCAGAACAGTATCTCCAAATATTTTTCAAGAGAATCCTGTTGTTCTGGCAGCTGTCTAGTAACAATCCACATACAGACTTGTCTTTATTAACAGGAGCTTTTGCACTTCTTAACCTTATAGTATTGCCTTAATTTGTGTTGCATCACAGGACAGTTGGTGTCCAGAGCTGAAGCTGCCTGGGGCAGAGGAGCACAAACAATGGAGCCACCCTCTGTATTGCCCAAACCCAGTTCTTTCTGCTTAAGCTTGTCCCAGGCTAAGATCATTCTTATCTGGAATGATTTCAAAGCAGAAATGGACAGTGTGCTTTCTGATATTCTCCATTCCTTGGAGCAGGAGAGAATCAAAGCTGGTTTTTTGGTCTTGTGCTGAAGGACCAAAGGCTTTGCAGTACAGAATGAAGGCAGGGGAACATCAGCAGTCAGGATGTGTTTGGGTATCCAGATATATGTTGTCTGAACTCCCAGAGATAAAACTGTGATCAGCTTCCTTCTGTGTAAAATCAGAGGCTGAACCCACAGCAGATCTCTTGAAGAAGCCCATAGTTTCAGAGCAGCATCCAGTCAATATGAGGCAGCACTCCCACTCAGAGGGTATAACCCAGCTGCTTGCCTCTGGCCCACCTGTTTTTTCCTTTGGATACATTTAAATCTTATTTTTACATGACCCCAGTCAAGGAACTGGTTCAAGTTAAATGCTATCCCTTGGTTCCAGGTTGCTCTTGATCCTCAAGTCAATAGAGAGCTGCAGCACAGCCATCAGCAGTGGGTCAAGGAAGGTGGAGGCCAGAGAGCAAGGGACAGTGGGACATCTGCTTTAAATAGAGCTGCTTTAAAATGACTGTGAAACTATGGAAGAATTTCCAATGTCTCCAGTGCAGGATAATCATAACTAAAAATATCACACAAAGATCAAGCCTTTTTCTTCTTCAAAAACTTTCTTTAATGTGGAGTCATTGATGCCACTGTGAGTGTTGAATTGAAAGGCTCATACTGGAAATTTAGGCTGTTTCCTGGAAAACAAGCTGTGCTCAAGATGAAACTGTAAACTTCACACATTCATGAACAGTTATGCATCACCTGCTTTTACTGAAGAGTGCAAAGCAATTCCCTTGGTTGCTTTCATTCTTATGGCAATTCCATCAGGATATGAATTCCTGAAGGACCCTTCTGGTTTGGGAAGATCAGGGATGTGTGGATAGTTTTCTTTAGAAGCTCTATGAGTGGTTGCAGCAGCCAGACTTCTCCCACAAGAATTCTAAATCTACTGAAAAAATCCAGGCACATAGCCTTACAAATTTCACCCTGCATTTGTTATCATACAGCCTTTTGCACTGGATTATGAATCCATGCTCCCATTGCTTATCCACACTCCCAGGTCCCTCCAGTTAGGAGTTACTGCTGTTCAGTGGTCCAAGAACAGCACCAGGGAGCTGTACCTAACCCCATCCTTAACACCCATATGGACACAGCCTGGGATGAGGCACATTCCTGAGTCTGTGCTCCATGCTGCCCAGTGGAGACACTCATCTCCCTGTGCACACAAGGGCCTTGAAGTCCACTTCAAAATGGTTCCAAGTGTTTTCCAAGAGTGAGTGGCTTCACCTGATGAGTTCCTAATGCTCAGCTCCTCTTTCAGTGTGCACGTGTTGCTCGGTATGCCGACTCCTCAGAGGTGAGTGCTGGATCTCCTGTGTCCTGGTATCCATGCATCCCTTTTGGGCATGGCTGCATTCCCCAGCCTGGCTTGCTCCTGATGCTCTTGCTCACTGGGTTTCCTAACACCAGGGGAACAAAGCAGGGGAAGGCCAGGCTGTGGGTGGGTTTGGGAGCTGTGTGTGTGCTGGTGGCAAGAATGGCAGTGCTTCTCACCCTACTGACCTGTGTTACCAAAGGATGGGGACTTTTTCCCTGGAGAAGAATTTCATTCTTTTCTCTTCTAGAGGATGTGCCATGTCCCTGCAGTGCAGTGTAACTCCTCTGCTCTATGTCCCCCAGTGTTGGTGTAAATCCACTGGGAATGCAGCAAGAGCAAAACCTCATCAGTCCCAGCCCTGTTTTGCTGTGTTCCCTAAGGATTGGCACGTTTCTCCATTGGTGGAGAGGACATTTGTGTTTGAGGTGAACAGGGTATGTAGCAAAGCCCAGCAGCAGACCCTAGTATAACAAAATAGGCTTGAACTGACTGTCCCTGATTCAGTCTCTGTCAGAAGCATTTTTGAAAAATGTCCCCACTGTCCCCAGCATTTATTGTGCTTACAAATGTCGGAGTGCAGTGAATGGTTTAGTTGCTGGTGGTCTTCTCAGTGCTGTGCCAGTTAGCCTGGTTGCTAAGAGCCCAGACATGCCACTTCTGCATTTTTTTCCCAGTGACAGATGAAAGGAGTGGGAGAACTCCAATTTGGGCATACCAGAGGATGGGACTGCCAAGCAGCTTGTCTGGGGAGAAAAAAAGAAATACAGACTGGCAGTGTCTCATGTTGGTGGAAGCAAAAGACCTTTGTAACTCCTTTTCTTCTCATCTCATATGCTTTGTGTTTATTTTGCACACGAATCAACCTGGAGACAGCAGCAGAAGGACTAAAGGATCACAGAGTTGCCACCATGCTGCAGCCACCTGTGCCTTCCCACAGCCCTGCACATGGTGCCAGAGCCCTGTGCAGTGCTGGTGCTTGGGGGCTGATGGCTGCAGCCTGACACACCCCCCTGCACCCTGTGTGTGGGTGGCAAACCCACCCTCACATCTGATTTGTTACACTTCCTTTTCTGGGTGAGTGTGCCATTGTGCAGGACAAGGAAGCATGTTTAAGGTGGTATCTGTTGAAACAACCATGAAACACTTGGCTGTTTCAACAGATACCAGGGCATTTTTTTAGAACTCTTCTAATTTTAGCCTAAACCTATTTTATGGATTTGACTTCAAAGTGTTATTTATAAAAAGAATCACTGAATCCTTATGGGCTTAACAGTCATGAGGTAATCTTAGAAGAGTCATTTAGTGATGCTGAAGCAGCAATCATGCACATGTTTATGAATTGGGCCCAAAGTAATTTTGAACTTGTTGAAATTGCATACTCTTTCACATTGGCTAGTTTTACTATTCCTGCCTCCTCTCCAACATAATCCAGTCCCTTAGTCTGTGTCAATAGGGACGTGCCGAGGCTCTGTGTCATAGAGGGTTCATTCTGCTTCCACAGGCTGCCCTTTCTCTGTCTCCAAGGCAATAGATGCATTAATGCACTCTCAGACAGTGGCCTGCCATTAAAATGCTCCTTTGTAAGTGCATCTTTGGTAGCTTGGAGAGCTGACTATGTCATGTGAACATTTTTCAGTGCCACAAAAAGCTGGGGGAAGAAAGAATCTAATTTTGTTTAGCTAGGACTAAGTTGCCTTGAGCTATTGGCACTCATCTTTTCTTAGTGCAAACTTCAGTGTAGCAAATTTCAGAGTCCCATCATTAACAGTACTTATTTCCAAGGAGTTTATAATGTAAATGGGGAGATAGTCAATCTTTCCTCAAGCAGGGATTTTAAAGGCTGCTTTAGAGCCTTGGTGCAGTCTTTTTAGCAGGAGCAGTTGCCTTAATGCTCTTGCAGGTCAAACACAATTATTTCCCTGTCTGACTCACAGAAACCTCCACAGCTCTTAGGAGAGCACAGGCTGGTGGAGCAAAAGTCCAAGCACAGTGCTCCCCAGATGATATCCTGAGAGAAGGTGTCAAGAGGATGAGGGCTGCAGGTGCCATGGAGTGTGCATTTCTGCAGAGCCTGAAGGCCAGGCTGAGCACTGCCTGAGCCCCCTGTGCTGGAGCTGTCCCTGCCAGCAGTGGTGGAGGGCTGGGTGCTGATGGTTCCTGTGCTCTGGAGCAGGACTGTCCCTGTCAGCAGTGCTGGGCTGGGTGCTGATGGTTCCTGTGCTCTGGAGCAGGACTGTGCTGTCAGCAGTGCTGGGCTGGGTGCTGATGGTTCCTGTGCTCTGGAGCAGGACTGTCCCTGTCAGCAGTGCTGGGCTGGGTGCTGATGGTTCCTGTGTTCTGGAGCAGGACTGTGTCAGCAGTCAGCAGTGCTGGGCTGGGTCTGGATGGTTCCTGTGCAGCAGTGCTGGGCTGGGTGGACTGTGCTCTGGAGCAGGACTGTCCCTGTCAGCAGTGCTGGGCTGGGTGCTGATGGTTCCTGTGTTCTGGAGCAGGACTGTGCTGTCAGCAGTGCTGGGCTGGGTGCTGATGGTTCCTGTGCTCTGGAGCAGGACTGTGCTGTCAGCAGTGCTGGGCTGGGTGCTGATGGTTCCTGTGCTCTGGAGCAGGACTGTGCCTGTCAGCAGTGCAGCTGGGCTGCTGCTGAGTTCCTGCTGGGCAGGACTGTCCCTGTCAGCAGTGCTGGGCTGGGTGCTGATGGTTCCTGTGCTCTGGAGCAGGACTGTCCCTGTCAGCAGTGCTGGGCTGGGTGCTGATGGGTTCCTGTGTTCTGGAGCAGGACTGTGCTGTCAGCAGTGCTGGGCTGGGTGCTGATGGTTCCTGTGCTCTGGAGCAGGACTGTGCTGTCAGCAGTGCTGGGCTGGGTGCTGATGGGTTCCTGTGCTCTGGAGCAGGACTGTGCTGTCAGCAGTGCTGGGCTGGGTGCTGATGGTTCCTGTGCTCTGGAGCAGGACTGTCCCTGTCAGCAGTGCTGGGCTGGGTGCTGATGGTTCCTGTGCTCTGGAGCAGGACTGTGCTGTCAGCAGTGCTGGGCTGGGTGCTGATGGTTCCTGTGCTCTGGAGCAGGACTGTGCTGTCAGCAGTGGTGGGTTTCTCTGTGCTGAAGCTGTTGGCTCCACAGGAAAGCCTTTTCCTGCCAGTTGGATCACTCCCACTGGCCTCACGGTCTGCACATGACAAAGCATTGATGCAATTCAGGACATTCATCCTGCTCTGCTCTGGGCAGCTTCACTAAAATACCAGCCTGTTTGACAGATGTACTCCAGCACATCTTTTTGACAGCTCCTATGCCAGCTCCTCTTGCTTTTGTTCAGGGCCAGGCCTTTGCTGGTGGAACTGCTTTCAGGTCTTTACCCGAGTTTCTTATTTATCTCCTTTGTGTTCGGTGGAAAGTCAGGCTGCAGCATTCAGGAGCAATGGTACAATTATGTAAGAGCTCTTTTTCCCTTTCAGAGAGGACAGAGTGAAAATCTCCAGGGATATCTGTTTGTCTTTTGGCAGTGCCTGGCAAATGCTTAAACGCTGTTCGATATTAAACAATCTTGCTTGGGACTGGCATTTAAGAAGTAACAAAATTATGTTTGGTGGTGTTTTCTCAACCAATGTCTCTTAGGTTCTGTTGCAAAGACCTGGGGCATGATTGAGAGGGAGAAACCATTTTAATTCTTGTGGAGAATAAATATATCTATCATGAATTGAAGGATCAGCTGTATATCAGAATTGTTGGGACTGCAAGTATTTGAGGGGGCATTTAACACCAAAATGCTGATCAGAAGCCTTAGGCAGTGTAAGAAATGTGCAGGGACATTAGTGATGAATGGGTCTGGTTTTGGTGTGCACTGCAGGGTTGTGCTTCACGAGGTGACAGATGACACACAACCAGCAGTGCAGCTCACCAAGGACCTCGATGGGACATCCACTTAATTGTGCTTTAAACAAATCACCTTTTCTGTTAGCTGAATCCAACCCCTTCTTTGTGGTATGCTAAAAAATGCACGAGTTATTACAGTGGAAAGTGCTTTAAAAACACAAATTGACTTTGTGTCAAGGGGGCTGATTGCACATCTCTGAACCCATTCAATTAAATGGTATAGGTGGTTTTATTTTGGTTCTTGGCCAGATTTGTTTCCAGCTCTCATTTGGGGGATTATTTTTTAACCTTATTGAGCTTAAAGAACAAACAATTTTCTGTTGCTATAGGCATTTTGTTCCTTAAAATTTCCCATTACTAAATACTGAAACAAATTTTTACAGGGCTGGTTTGCATTACTTTGCACTGGTATTTCTGAATACAAATTTGTGATTTTCTTTTTGAGATTTAAAATTAGTTTAATTTATTTTGATTATTTCAGGGAAGAAAAAAAAATCACAGAAAATCAGTAGTTTTTAAGTACATTTGCATTTTTCCAGCAGAAAGTTAAAACATTAATTTTTGTTTAATATATTCCAGCTGAATTACAGATATGATAAAAGCAAAGATGAATGTGTCTGTGTTCTGAAACAATGTTACTTCCCCCTCTGCACCCAAATGTTTTCTCCTAACAGTTTATTCTTTCTTTTTCTCTATGTAAATATTATGGAACTCTGATGTAAGTGTTACAGATTGCATGAATTTTCCTCTGAGGTGTTTGGAATAGACTAGCACTTAACAACTCATGCATTTGTGGGATGTGTTTTCATTAACGGATGACTTTGTTGATGTGATTAGGCTTATTTGCTTTGGTTGCATTTGACTCCAGCTTTGGAAAGGATGTCTGACTCTGTTTGGTGGCTCCTGGGCAGTGTGTGCTGTTGTAGTTGGCTGCTCCTAACTCCTTGGTTTGGCAATGAAAGCTGCTGGGGAAGTACAGGACTTGGGTCAATGTCTTTTGGAAATGATGGTGAATTTATCTTTGTTGCAGGGGAAAGAAGCTGATGGCCATCGTATAATAAATATCTCTTCTCCTGTGCTTATTAAGTGGTGTTCAAAGCTCTTTATATGAATGATTCCCTGGAAAGGCTTAACTTTGGAGTGACTTTACCTTCCATTACAATAATACAATACCTCTCTCTTGGTTTGTGTAGTCTGTGACTGTGGTTTTCTCCATTGCTCCCACGGAATTAAAGTGATGGGAGAAAGAAGTATTGTGCCCAGCAAAATAAGGGCATGTCCAACATCAAAGCTGCCTGATTCCCACTGTAACTGTACTCAAGTGTCCAGATTTTTCAGAGGATCTAGGTCAAAGTAATTTGTTCTCTTACACTTAGGGTGGGCCAGGTCCTGACTTCTGTTGTACTCATGAAAATCCACAGGATTTACATGGCAGCATGGACTAGAGTCTGAACTAAAGTGATTGCTGAAAAAAACAGCACACTGAATCCCAGATATTGCTGGAGAAAGAGTTTTGCAAGTGAAATTTCTTAGCCTTGTTGAATCACAGAGATCAAAGATTGCAATGATCTGGCCCTACATTTCCTGGTCCATGCTGGGTTGTTCACTGAGGTGGATTAACAGCTCAGATCTGAACTCTGCAGAGCATTCAAATGTCTACTTTAATTTGAAATGTGTCCATTTTCAAGGCTTCCCACACAATGTGTTGGCTGTATCAGTTCCCTTGGGAGGAATCATGATGGAATGATAGGAACTGGAATTAAGGGGTCCATTTCCTTAGATTGTTTACAGTCAGATTCTGTCTTGCTTTAGTGCAAAGAGGAGTGTAACTGGTGTGTGCACTGAAAAGGTGTTTGCAAGAGGCAGCAGCAGCTTTAGTGCTGGAGTACCAGCCTGCTTCCCACTTCTGCAGCAATTCAGCCCCTTCACATAAAGATGTGGAGCCATAAATAAATGTAACAGGTGAAGATACCTGAAACACAGCCTGCCCTGGGATGGGGACTGAGAGTCTCCCAAACAGAGTGAGAGCAAAGGTCTGGTGTACAATCCATGTTTTTACACAGCCACCCCGTGGCTGTGACAGTCCCTGGGGCTGTTGGCTGCTTTCCTGGAGCAGCACACACTGCTGACTCTGCTACTTTGGGGACATCTGATAGTGACTGAGGCCCTGCTGCCTCAGATCATAAAGATGGCTCTTAGAAACACACAGGAGATCACCCAAGGACAAGTGCTGTCCTCAAAACACACGCTCCAGCCCTGACAATGTGTTTTGCTCCTCCATCTTTACCTTTTCTGGTAACAAACCTTGGTGTCCCAGAACCCTTTGACTTCACCTTAAACCTCCATCTCCTTTCTCACCAGTTCCTTACAGGTGTGTTTGTACTTCTGGTTAACCCCCTGCTTTACATTGTTATTCACTCTTTTGGTGTCAGAAAATCAGTTTTTATCATGTCATCACTACATTCACAAAAAATAACAATTTGAGAGCTGGGGTTCACACAGCAGCTGCTCTTCCCAAGGTGGGATAGGCAGGGAATCCTCCCTTCTTGTTCCAGGTCTTAAGGAAAGTGCCATGTGTGTTCAAGATCTGTTCTCATCAGTGGCCAGAAAAGTAGTGGAAGAGCCTGGGATAGCCCATCTTCTTCCTTTTTCCAGTTCAGTGAGGCTGAAGCAAAACTGGTTCCCATTTGGCTGGTTTTCAGTGTCCCATTCACAATGATGTGGAGCAGGGAAGAAGAGGGCATCAGCCCAACTTCCAGTGACCTCTCAGCTGCAGGGATCAAAGCAGTATGTGCCAGCTTGGAGGCTGAGCTCTCCTCTTGATCTTCATGGAAGCAGCTTCAGGGCATGGATGTGCTGCTTGGACTGGTGGGGAGAGTGGAAAAGCCTGCAGGAGACTGTGCCTGCTGTGGAGGTGACATGGGTGGCAGAGCTCCCTGGGTATCTTTTTTGCCCAGCACCTTATTTAAGAGAGAGAACAGTACTGAAGAAAACAATGTATGCTGCAAAACCATGGGATTCACAGAAGCATTATCAGGCTGACAGTTCCTCCTGTCTCCTTTTCCAGTGGAGTGGCTGGTTGCAGAATGGGAGCAGGGCACATTTTCATGATTTTATCCACTCAGCCTCAGCAGCCAGTGTCTCCTCACTCTGGTCACTGAACTCTCTAACTCTGGTTCTTCAACACCCCTCCATCCTGTCCCCTTCTTCCCTGGTGAAAGCCCCTGTCTGCTCTCAGTGGCACATGGCTGGAAATGTGTTGTTAGGCCACTGTGCAAACCTCAGTGAGACCACTGAAAGAGGTCCTGACCTCTTTTACTTCTACTAAACTTGACTAAATTTTGACTTGGCTTAGGCAGGCAGCAAAGAACAGCTTCCATATCCAAGAGGATCTAAGCTAGGCTGCTCCTGGGTAGATCACTTCCCAAATGGAGGGATAAAATAGTGAACCAAAACATTCCTGTACTGTTTTGCCATGTGGTCTAGAGCACATTCCATTCTCCCCAGAGTGCAGTTTTCACACTACAGTCCTACATAGAAGAAATTTCAAGCATTAACCCAGGCCTATCTGCAATGTGCCTTTCAACATCTTCAGCACAGCTGGAGTAAAAGTCAATTTCCAGCTCTTCCTGAAAACCTGCAGTGGTGGCTTCCAGCCTGCCCATGTGAGTGGTGATAAAGGGGTAGAAACAGGGGGTCAATGGGCAGAGGATGGTGTGCACAGGCTGCTGTCTCCAGCAGCAGCTGCATCCTGTGGGCTGAGAGCAATTAGCTGCTGACTTTAATTTGGCACTGGAGAGAGCCCCAGTGACCTGCTCATGACTTGTGGTGTTACTGTAGCCAAATCATTTCCCCTCTGTCTGTTACTCAATTGAAAGAGCTATGGAAGAATTCAGTTCTTTTTGGCTTTAAAAATCAAAAGGCATTAGTCAGTCTTTGGGGTTTAGTCTTTGTTCCATCAGACTCTTACAGTCAGGCTGAGACAAGAAGCACAGATCATTATTTCTATGTATGTTCATGCAACAAAATATAGACCCAGTAATTCTGATTAGTGATGCCTAAACAGCAAATAGTTCCACTCCTGCCATATTTCAGAACCAAAAAAGCCTTCTCAATTAAGCAGAGGAACCTCCAGCCCTGCTGGTAAGAAACTGGAGAGCAGGGAACTTGGTCATGTTGAGTTTCCTCTTCTGTGTCTCTTGCTTTGGACTGGTCATTAAAAATACTCATTTTTATGTCTCATTTACTGTCTGTATTTAGGCAGCATGTGGACTGTGTTGTGTAACACCACCAGTTCCACAAAGATCATGCCATAAATTACAAGGGTAAGAACCACAAAGTGTTTGTGGTCTGTAGTTATAGGGCAATAAACTGCCTTCAGGTTCATCAGCAGAGCTAATGCTCCACCACATTTACTCCAGAGGGACAAGAGAGACTTTTCCCTGCACTGGTTTTCCAGCAACACACCAACTTGCTGGGGGTCCATTCAATACCTGGTGAAGCTTTTTGTGAACTTCAGTGGGTCTCAGACTGAGTGCTTGCCTTGACCACTCTCGGTTTCAAATCTGTAAGTGATGCTGTGTTTCCTATTTCTGCATCCCAGGCAGGTCTCTCTGTGCTTGCCAGAGGACTTCAACACTCATTTGGAGTCTTCTAGAGGAAGCAGTAGATGCAGAAGCTATGGAAGGAAGCAGCAATTCAAGGAATCAGTTATTTTGTTTATCCTTGAGCAAACAAACAAACAAAAAGTATCTTTCTAGAGTAAACCTCCCAGACATCAGAGGCTGTGAATTTAGTCTCAATTCCATGTAAAATAATAAAAATAGACTTTATAATGGCTTTGTGAACAAGAGCCTTTTGATTTCTAACCCCACAGCTGCTATTTTTAGAGTGTGATGTGTGACCCTACTGTCTATTAATCCCTGGAAGATGCATGGCTTTGCAGTGAGTGATGTTTGTGTGAATCAAACCACCACTGATTTCCTCATCCCATGTCTTTACATTTAGGCTGAAAATGGCTGTGTTAAATAGGTGAAATAAGTGTGGACATTAGGTATGAGAAGCCACCTGAGACAAACTGTGAAACAAAAGGCTCAGTGTTCTCAGATGATGAAGAGAATGATTGTGCATCCATGAACAAAAGGCCCAAAAAGAAGGATCAACCCCTTGAGGTACTTCCATACTGTCAAGGCTCCTCCTGTGACATTCCTTGAACAAACCTCTCTTTGGTCTAAACTCACTAAATACACTTTAAGTTGCTTCATGGAAACAAAATAACTAAAGGGAATGCAGATCTCACTCTGTGATTTGCCAAAATTTCACAACGTTTTGTTATGGAGGAAATAAAACCTCAGTGAAAGATGCTGTAGGCAAAGAGTCCTTGCAGATCTGGGCAGGGTGGATGGAGCCACAGCCAGCAGCTGAGATCTCCACCTGTGGGAGGCTGAGTTTGTTCCCTCCTTCCCTTGGCTCAGTGTGAGGCAGCAGAGCAGTGTGGTTTGGTCAGCAGGTGCAATTCCTCCTGCTGGGTTCTCCTACCTGTGGGGGCTTTCACCAAAGTCTGTTGTGCTGTTGGGGATTCACCGTGGATTCCTGGGGTAAGATTTCAGGCTTGGAAGATGGGGTAAGTGTTGGATTAATCCCATCTCTGTGAGAAACTACTTTGGTTTATGGTCAAGCTAGAAAAAATGGAGATTTAGGTGAAGTCTAAACAAAACCTCACCATACCACAGTCCCTTGTCTGTATGAATATTTATACCTTGCTGCATCATGGGAATGCAGAAACATGGCACAGTCTTGGGTTTGAAAGTCTTGTAAAACAGAAAATTGCAAAGTCCTCATTTTGGTGCCATCAAGCTCTTACAGGTAAATATAGGTAAATGTTTATAATAAAACAAGGATATTTATGGATATATTATTGGATATTTATGTAAATAGAGTAGCAGATTCTACCACACCTTGCAGTGTTACTTGATGCAGTGACAGGGCTCCACACTGAGAATCCATGCTCTGTTACATCTGATAACCATTTCTTGTGAAGCTCATGAGACACAATGCCACACCAGGACTCTTCTGAGAGAGGTAGGCACTGCAGATTAGGGCTTTTTCTTTCATTAATTTGCTAGTCTAAGTAATGTCTGTCTGAGTCTGGAGAGCAGGGTTAACCACAGGAAACCAAATTCATGGGGCTGGTCTGCCTCCTCCTGGGCAGTCAGGGCTTCTTCTAAAAGCTCTGCACCAGCAGACTACAAGGCAGAAAATTCCAATAGCTGGTTTCTAAAATTACAACAGATTTTGTCTGGCCTCTTTCCCAAGCAAGAGGGTGATTGTAAAGAGTTCTACCTCATGAGAATTACAGGCCTGGTGTTTCACCTTGGGGACCCCTTCAGCTTTGTAATGCCATGAGCTGTACCCTCAGAGGAGCTGTGGATGGGTTGGACAGGGCAGGATGGGCTGGGAGACACCAGACCTGGCTCCCTGCCACCAGTTTGATCTCTAGACCCATGAGTTGATGTAAATGGCACCAGTTTGACCTGGCTCTTTCAACTGTTGAGTTATTAGCAATCTTTAGCCACACCTTTAACCAAGAGGGGAAGGGGTTGATGTAACCTGGGTACACAACAGGTTTCTTAAAGAGATCAGTCCTCTGCTGGTCATTCACTACTGATCTTCAGGGCCAAAACTTCTGCATTGCTTCATGTGTAGAATGGGATTCTTGTCACAGAGGTCCCACAAAGATGGGTGAGTTGTAAGGAAAAAAAAAAAAAAGATGTTTTCAATTTTCTATTATGCCTCTGAAGTTTTGCCTTGCTTTTCTGCAGGCACCGCCTAGGACCCTTAGACCTCGCTTCAGGAAGAAAAGTACCTCGTCCTCTGCCACTGAAACAATGTGAGTGCAATGAGCCAATAGCACCAAGATCCACAGAATGTCTCTCTTCTGCCTTAAAGAGCTACTCGTTCATGACGTAGGAAACAGCAGTGGGATGGATGTGCTTTGATGTGCAGCACTGTAGACATGGCCTTTCTCCCTCCTCTCCCACCCTTCTGTGACTCGCTGCTGCCCTTTGTCCCTGGCGTGGGTAGGACAGTCTGGCAGACACCTGCAGGTGAGGGGTTTGGTTTGCAGAGTGTGCACCCACCCACAGTGTACATTTACAGTTTCATTTGTATCTGCATAGCTCTTGCCCTGTGAATGCCCAGAGGAAACAACAATAATCAGTTACTCATGATGCTACATTGACAGTGTATTTATTTATGGCTTTATCATGGATGAAGTGGATTTGCAGAACCCATGGATTTCTCTTTCCTCCCTTCCTCCTCAAGACTGTGAATGATGTAACAAATGTCAAAAGTACTTTGACTGTACAAAATGTCCAAGATTTGTTAGCTAACACTGAGCTGCAACTGCGTTTTTCTGCAAGTAATTCACACATTCTGAGAAAATCATTGTGCTAAATCCACTGAGACAGAACCACTTACAGAGGATGAGGAAGTGATGTGCAAGAGAAAAAATGGTTTCAATGATGTAATGAAGGGGGAGTCCTAATTCTGATAAGCCTGAGCCAGGAGAGTATTTTGTGGAAAATGATGTGTAGAAGAACTAAATCCCACCATTTGTGGCCAATGTTCTACTGCCAGTTTTAAAGTGTGAGCAAGCCAGGCTTGAGCAAGCTGCAGCAACAGAAATTAGAATCACTTTAGTGATGCATTTCCAGGGGAAAACACACCTTTCTCCCCTGCTGCAACAGTACCAGTCCCAGCACTCTGCTCTGCTGCTGAGGGGCTGCTGTTCTGCTTGCATGAGCAGAGGATCTGAGCTGCTTTTTGAAGCCTGGAGTTTCTCCTGTAGCATGGAGGTTTGGATGGAACCACAAGAACCAGATGGAGTGGTGTATTTGTATCCATATATAAATGAGAAATATAAAAGAAGAGGAAGACACGGTAGGGTTTGTGTATTTGTGCTTCAAGTTGGTGTCTCTTGTAAGTGTTGAGCATGTGAGATTCACACATAAGTTAATTACGTGACCCTTTGTGTTTGCTCTTGGACCTGTCACTAGACTAGAAAAGCATTTAGCATTATGTAGGATGTGCCATCACCAATGGATCAGCACAGGGGCTCCATGGTGCCACTGTCATCTGGCCCAGGGTGCCAACAGCCAGCTGGAGTGTGCCAGGCTTGGAGATAACCCTGAAGTGGCCTTGAAATCATTTCTCTGCCGGGTGTGCATCCATATCCCAGCTGCCCATCTGGTGGATCCCTGAGGTCACCCCCACATATGTGGGAAGAAAGAAATAAATTATGCGCACACAGAAATGTTTATCTGACCTGGCTAGGGAATGGAAAAAGCAAGCAGGTATTTCCTGTGTCTGCCACAGTATTTGGCCTCATTACCTGAGAATTTTATTTCCTTTGCATGTGCTGATTCCGTCATATTTTGCAAATTTTGAAAAATTCTTCAGAAAGTAAATTTAAAAAAAACCCAAACAAACCTGTCTAAAGAGCAGTTGCAGAAGAGTTGGTCCCTGGAAGATACTCAGCAAAAGCTTTGAGAAGCTAAGCTTATGTATTTTACTTCTAAGCAGCTTTAGAGTTTATTTGATTTTTTTTTTTTTGCTAACATTAAAAAGAAATAAGAAAACTGCCTGCACTGTTAGCAGAAAATAGAATCCTGTTGCAAGCAAGCCATGTTTCCCTGCTATGCAATGGGCTGCTGTAAGATAAAGAAGCTGACAAGTTTGCACTCAATTATGCCAAATAACCCCAACAACATAGAGCTGCATAACATTCTGACAAGTTCTAATCTCAGACACGCTGTATTAACATTGATTATCACTGAAACTATTTAATGTGCGTCTAATCTGCTGTTTTACTGTAAACTTGACTGTTTAGCATTTCTTAAGTGCTGAGGTGAAATGTTGACAAGGGAGTTGCCTTATATCTCTCAAAACATTCACTGTATAAATGAGAAAAATAAACCTTTTCATATCTCTGGAAAAGAAAAAAAATGTATTATCAACGGAGCTGTATATTTGTGTATAGATAGACAGACATGTGAATGCCTGACCTCGTGCACTTGTGCTCGTTGTGCTCCAGTGTTCTGTACAGATGAGAACGGCCACTCGCTTTGATTCCTCACCCTCCTCGCACGGGTTGTTTACAGGGGCTACCCCCAGTCTGTCAGTTCAGTGCTGCGTGTGTTCATTCCGGATAAACTCCTCCCCCGAAGGCTTTTGTTCCAGCTTTTCACTGCAGCCTCTGCCAAGGAGCCAGCCCGGCTCGGGGGAGTCGCTTCCTGCGCTGCTGCTGACCCCTCCTGGCAAAGCAGGGTGTGCAGGAGAGGAGGCAGGGAGGAATGGATGGATGGATGGACGGACGGACGGACGGACGGACGGACGGATGGATGGACGGATGGATGGATGGATGGATGGATGGATGGATGGATGGATGGATGGATGGATGGAAGAATGGATGGATGGATGGATGGATGGATGGATGGATGGATGGATGGATGGATGGATGGATGGAAGAATGGATGGATGGATGGATGGATGGATGGATGGATGGATGGATGGATGGATGGATGGATGGATGGATGGAAGAATGGATGGATGGATGGATGGATGGATGGATGGATGGATGGATGGATGGATGGATGATGGATGGATGGATGGATGGATGGATGGATGGATGGATGGATGGATGGAAGAATAGATGGATGGAAGAATGGATGGATGGATGGATGGATGGATGGATGGATGGATGGATGGATGGATGGATGAAAGGATGAATGCTTTCTAGGTATGTGTTGGAAAGGAGCAGTTATCAGGTGCCTTCCCATTCCAGCTCTGAGTGTGCAGGCTGGCTGAGCACTTCCAGATCTCCCCTCCTAAAATCAAGCAATCTTTCAGCTGATGGTTTAAAATAGCAGCAGATCTGGCTTAGTTAAAAATGCCCAGTTTTGGAGCCTTTCAGGCAGCTAGCCCCTTCCATCTGTCCTGTAGGGAAGGCAGGCACCTCCTGGTGTCTCAGAGAAGGCTGGGAGAGTGGAACTCTGAAGACAACAGGCCAGCCCTAGGAAATGGCCTTTACCCAGCTCAAGGCTCCAGTGAAATGTGCATTATTTTAAGCACATACAATTGAGGCTGAGGGGAAGGAAACTGCAGCTGGAGATGGTCTATGGTAAACAGGCCTGTGAATTACCTCCCCAGTTTACCATAGATTCACACAGTTATGAACAAATAAGCCTGGAGCAGCCCAGTGCAGCCCTCTGTGCCTCCTCTCCTACCATAAGGGTCAGCATCAGTGCAGCTCCTGTGGTCACCAACTGCTGAATCAGGATCCCATCAAAACAAGACAAACTTCACGTGTGTCCCTGTCACCCTGGAATGAATCAACACAAAAACCTTGCGGAAGTGCAAACCCAGCACAGAAGGAAAGAGAATCTGGCAATTTATTCCTGCTAGGAGGGAGAAAGCTGCTTGGAGAGAGACACTGCTCCTCCTGTAAACAACCTGCTGCCTCTGGCTGCTGGCGAGTCCTTGTGTCGTGGTGAACCTTGTGCTCCTCACCCACAGTCTCCCTTTTGCTGTTAGTTTCAGGTACCTGTTTTGCATCCAGCACATTTGAACTAGCAGAGAACACGTTGGGATTTGCATTTAGACAAACTGTTTAAGGCTCATAATTGTGCACTTGGTGTGATTTCTTTCCTGTGATGGGTAGAAAAGGTCTGTGATACAATGGTACACTTGGATGCCTCACAAGGATGGCCATTACAACAGTATTCCAAAGGTTGATGTTTTGCTGGTTTTGTTATACTGCTTGATATACATCTTGAATAAAGTCTTAATCTTTTCTTTATTAAAAAAACCAAACAAAACCAAACATCTTTAGTCTGTTCAATGTATCTGGCAGGCCAGAATAATCACTTTGATTGCTGTATTATTTTTATCTGAATTCTGGCTGACTGTATATAGATGTATTCACTAAGTGCTGCATGTCCTTCAAAACTTTCTGTATCATGAACTGGAAAAAGAACAAAATACAGCTACTGAACACTCTGAGTAACTAGTGAATTCATTGCAATGCTACAGCCTTGTACAACAAACCACCTGTGCTACACAGGCAGCTCTGGGGCTGATAACCAGGGACTGTCTGCTCAAAAATGGGTTATCAGGGAACACTTTAAGGCACTGCTTTCATAAACTTTCTGGAGTATCAGCTTTGTAGAGAAAACATCTGATCCAACCCTTAGCAAAACCAGGGTCTAGCTGATCTGCTCACTCCAAACAGACCCCATGATAAACCCTTAGGTTTGTTCCATGTGACCTGGAATGGGAAGTGTGATGTGTAGTTTAGGCTTAAAGGAAAAATTTAAAAAAATTTATTCTGACTTGTCTACTTCAGGATATCATGCAAGACAATAGATTCTACTACTCAAAAACCAATAGAGGAGACAACATGTGAGTCTGGTAGTGAAAGCTGGTGGTCAATAAATTTTAAAATCAGCTTTAAAACCAGCATGTAGCTTTGAAACTCTGGTTTGTGTTTTTTTTTTCCTACACTTTCTACCATGGACACAAGGCAACTGTTTGTTATTGTCACAGGCAACAATGCTGAGATGGACCCTGCTCTCCTTTTTCCTCTTCCCCAGAAGACTCCATTCATTGAGCTACCAATACACAAAAATAGATTCTGGGGTTATTTAAACATATTTATTTTAAAAAATAAGATTAAATATGTTGAATTATTCACTTTTAGTGCTGTTTAGAGTATTCCTCCATATTAAGACAATCATAGGAAACCACCAGACATCAGAATGTGTAGGCAACCAGCCTGACCTCTGCTAAGTAAAACACAAACTGCAGAGGAAGATAATCATGAGTATTCCTTTATTTTGGGCATTGATTCCCATAATTCTGCTCAGATGATATGCACATATTTATTTTAAAAAAGTACAGGCATTGCAGATTTATGTTCCAAAATCCAGACCATGCCACATGATCACTCCCCCTTCCTAGAGATGTGCAAACCCAAGATTCCTACACACGAAGATTCGTGCGGTCGTGGTACTTCTGGTAGGGGTCATCAACGTACCAGTTCCTCCTTTTCCAGAAGGAAGTGGTCATTTTATCCAGGAGTTTACACTGTGTCCTTGTGCACAACACAAACTCCCTCAAACGCTTCCTCTTGGCAGCTGACTTCTTCCACAGCTTCTTCTTATAACCAGCCTGTCAGGAGAAAACACACACAAACCCCCCCCTGCTTTTAGTAGGTCACAGCAAATACACAAACACAGACCCACTGCTCAGCAAACCTGGATAAATCCCTCACTTTCAGGAAAACGAGTCTCTCTACAGAGCTTTTTTTAACTTCCACACGAGCCACTGCCTTCCAAGGGAAGGAAAACAATTACACTTTACCCTGACTGTGAAGAACAGGCTCTCATTATCCAAAAAATCTCACCTTTCTCCTAACCCAGAGGCCATTGTGCAGCCGGAGGAACCTTTTCACCACAGATTTCACACTTTTCCTCTTTCCCTTCCGTAAGCTGCAGTAGGTGAGGGTCCTCGCTGGCTGCTGGAGTAAACTTGGAAGTAGAGGTGTGACACTAAAAAAAAACCAGACCAACCCCAAAACAGGGAGGAAAACAGAACAGGAATGAAACATCTTTTTCTAAAAGTAATCATTGCCTTTATCCCACACAGAGAGATCAGAAGGGCTGTGGCTTGTTTGAAAGGTAACAAGGACCCCTCTAATATTACAGCACAGCACCTAATGGGTGTAGAAAGAATACCAACAACAGGGCTGGACTCTTGTCAAAATTCAGCTCAAAGTTATTCCACACAGAGCACCTTTTTTTAAAATCTACTAAAAGCAGTCAAACACTCAGAAACAAACATTCAGCTTTATTTGGATTCAGAAATCACTTCTAGAATATGAATCAGACTCAGAACAGTTTGGGTTGGAAGAGACCACTGGAAATCATCAACACTTAGCAGCAGCAAGAAAAAAAGCAGTGATTACAAGAAGACCAGTAGTAAAATACGGCTGCAAAGAATGTCCTAATTTACCTCCTGCTTCAAGCATGAATGGTGACTGAAGTGGGAGGCTTGCAGTGGTGGAGTCACCATCCCTGAAGGGATGTAAAATCTGTGCAGATGTGGCACTTGGGGACATGGCTTAGTGCTGGCCTTAGCAGGGCTGGGTTAAGGGTTGGACTTGATGATCTTAGAGGTCTTTTCCAACCTATGATTCTATAATATTCATATATATATGGAGGAGTTTCTACATATATACTACCCATATTTTATATATTATATAATACTACATATTATGTTATTAAATATAACACAGGCTATATTAACAATTTAATATCAATACATATGATGATAAATTATATACATTACAGGATACATAATAAATTCACAGTACATTATGTAGTATGTAATGCATATGTAGTGGAATAAAATATATATTCCTAAACATATTTATGTATCAATATATTTTAAAATAATATAAATGTATAAAAATAATATAAATGTATTTCAAATTATTTATATTTACATGAAACAATTATACATATAAAACATATAAGGTGTACAAATAACAATATCTATTAAGTACATATATATAAAATATATAGAAACTTCTCCATGTATATCTGAAACCCCTTTTAAGGGTTTTTGGCAGGAGGGAGAAGCCGCGGAACCGCACCTGCTGAGCACCGAGGGGGTTCCTGCCCGGGGCCGGTTGTCGCCGAGCAGCCGCGGGGTCCAGAGCGGGGCCGGGGCCGGGGCCAGGGCCGGGACCGGTCCGTGCCCGCCGCACCGGGCGGAGGGGCCGCAGAGCGGGAGGGCGCGGGGGCCCAGCGCCGCAGGATCCCTGCGGGGACACGAGAGAAACTCAGCACAAACGTCCCAGCCAGACACCCCCAGCCCCGACACCGCCCCGGTACCGACCCGCCAGGGCCCCGCGCGCCACCGCCGCCGCCATGGCCACGCTGCGCCGGGCGGGGCCGCGCCGGGGCCCGCCCACGGGGAATGCGGCTGCACCGGGCCCGGGAACCCGCACGGCCCCGGGTCCTGCACGGTCCTGGGATCTTGCACTGCTTAGTGATCCCTCACGGCCCCGGGTCCGTCACGGTCTCGGGATCCCGCATAGCCTCGGGTCCCGCACAGCCCCGGGTCCCTCACGGTCCCGGGATCCCTCACGGCCCCGGGTCCCGCACAGCTCCGGGATCCCTCAGGCCCGGGTCCCAGACTGCTCCGGGATCCAGCATGGCCTCAGGTCCCGCACTGCTCCAGGATCCCTCACGGCCCCGGGTCCCTCACGGTCCCAGAGTCCTCCTCGCCCGCCCCGTGCTCGGAACCGGCCCAGTCCCGCTCCCGCTCCTTCCCCCCGCGCACTCGTCACCTTTAGTGACCCGCGCACACCGACTCTCCGCCCCAGGGCTTACTAAAGTCTCATAAAATCCTCATCAAGTGGATTTAACTCATTATTTGTGAACATTACTGGTGTATTCTGTTTTGGTTTTTTTTCCTCTCTTCAGAAGTCTGGTCGGACTGGTTGAAGGATGAGATAAACATGGCTTCTGAGAGCTCTGAGCGGGAGAAGGTTTATGAGCGAGCTGTGAAAGGTTATGCCTGTAAATTGTAGATAAATGCTATAAAATGTGCTGTGTTACATTCAGACTGGGGGACTGGAGCATCTCTCTCCTGAGAAAAGGCTGAGGGGAGCTGGGACGAAACACCTGAGAGAGGCCCTGTTCAATGTCCGTCAGCATCTGAATTTATTTCTATACTGTCAGTGCTCGGAGCAGGGACCCGCAATGGGATAAGAGGGAATGAGCAGAAGCTGATCCCAGGAAGTTTCCCCTGAACATGCGGAAGAACATCACAGTGCAGTGACCGAGCACTGGCGCGGATTGCCCAGCGAGGGTGCGGAGTCTCCTCACTGGAGATATTCGGGAGCTGTCTGGTTGCAATCCTGTGCCTTGTGCTCTGGGGTGACCCTGCTTAAGAGGGAGGTTGGATCAGAAGACCAACTGTGATCCCTTCCACCCGGATGCGTTCCGTGACTTTTATTTTTGTTTTGTTTTATCCTATTCCGTCCCGGCAGTGCGCGCGCCCCCGCCTCCGCGCCCGCGCCCCGGCACCACCCCGCTCTGCCGGCGTCGCGCGTCCCGTGCCCGCCCTCCCATTGGCCACGCGAGACCCGTCACGCGCGGCCGCCCCCTGGCGGGGCGAAAGCGCCCGCGCAGGCGCAGTGCCCGCTGAAGAATGACTCCGCACGCGCGGGCCGCGATTGGCTGGGCAGCCTGTGACGGCCTTTAGCAGAATGTGTCTGGAATGACTGTACAGCTCCAGAAGAGCCAGGGTGGTGCTTTGCAGCTGGAAGTTGGTCATCAGGCTATAAATATTTGGTGGAAGAGTCACAGAGTGGTTTGGGTTGGAAAGGACCTTAAGATTTTCTCATTGCAAACCCCCTGCCTGGGCAGGGACACCTTCCACTATCCCAGCTTGCTCCCAGCCCTGTCCAGCTTGGACTTCCAGGGATGGGAGATCCCCGGTTTCTGTGGGCAGCCACCATACCACCCTCACAGGGGAGAATTTATCCCTAAGAACTGTGCAAACACAGAGATGCCACAGCCAGCACTCTCTGAAGTTTGTTATCTGTACCAGAGGGCTCGTGGTGGAGACTGGGAGAAACTTTATTTATTCTTTCCTACTGTGAGCTCTCTGTGTGGAGCACCACTAAACTTGTAACAAGTAAACTGAAGTGGCTTTAAGAGAAGGGGATCTTCATCACTCAGAAATGTTTTCTGCTGCATGTGCAGTGCTGCAGAGAGAATTTTCTCTTACTTGAAGTATTTTTTAAGTTTTCTGACAAAAGAAACAGGGCATTTACTAAAAATGAGTGATACTTGGCAGAAGTCTTGAATGATGGGAAATCAAAGTTCTGTGGTCTGATGTCCTTGTACCTGATCTCTGTCTTAATGAAGAAAAACCTCTGAGTTTCTGGTTTAGTCTTTCTGTTTAAGTGCACAAATCCCATGTTACAGAAATTCTGGATCAGGGTGTTGGTGCCTAAGGGAGGTTGAATGAGCAGAGGATGGTGTGTCCTGGCCATGGTTATTTGAGGTTACACATAAAGTATAAACCTGCAAGGCAAATTTAATGTGTTTAATGATGCTCTGCCATGCTGTTCTTGCTCTGAGCACTGAGCCAGAATGCGCTCACATGGATATTCTTAAATGTTTTTAAATCACTGGGTCTCATAATATTAACCATAGTGGAGGTGTGATGTGCCCTAGTAGATAATGAATATAAAATAAGAAGCATTTAAGAAATTGAGTGAAATGAATATCATGTAGAATTGCTGCAGGAGGAGGAAGAAATAGAAACAGCTGCCCTGCAGTGCCCTTGCTGTGGGCATCCTGGCTGTCTGTGCTGCCTCATCCAAAGAATTTTCTGTCTTCTGCAGGAGAGAAAGTGATTTATTTCTGCCTTTTGCAGGGCACAGCAAAGCAAGCACATGTGATGTATTTCTCCAGAATTCTTTGAGGCATTATTAAAATAAATTACAGAGGTTTAAAAAGTTACAAACTCCTGGAAATTATGCAAAGGGGAGATTAGAAACTACTATTGCAAGTTTCCAAATTATGGTGGTACAGCATATACAAGCAATATTATTATAGTGGCCAAAAGAGAGCAATGCTTCTTTAAAAATTGGTTTTTGAAAAATCAGTGATTTTTGGAGGTGTGAGGGAGGAAAAATTGAACCTGGGCTTCTGTTCATAAAACATGGGTACCGACAGATTTTCATTTGCTGTTCCACTGGCCAGCTGTGGAAATTTGTTGCAGTGTCTTGAAAGATGGAGTTGGTGAGGGTTTGTTTTCGATTTTATTACTTACTGTTCCCATTGCTGCATGTGTGAGAGTTCCAAAGGCAGAGATGGAAAGCCTGTGTTTTCATTCCTCTCATCTTGATGAAAAATAAATAGAAATGAGGATTTGGCTAATTCTAGAACAGTCCAGCTTGGAAGAGATCTCAAAAGATCATCTGGTCCAAAGGGCGTCTGGACTAAAATCAATAATCCCTCCAAAAAACTCCTCCTGGTGCATAAAGCATAAATGCTGAGCTAAGAGAAGCAGGTGTTTTGTGCCAGGGTGGCTCGCTGAGCACAGCCTGATTCTGAGGGCAGGAGCTGATGTTTGCTGAAGGTGTAGAGACAGATGGGTCCAGTGTTGTTTGCCATGACCAGGTGTGAGTAGGGGTTTAGCCAGCAGGGACAGGGCTGAGCTGGCCCAGAGGGCAAGTCCAGCCTGAGCAAGGGTGTGGGAGTGACAGTGGTGCAGGGTGGGATAACCTCCAGAATGCCTGGCCAGGAGTGCAGGAGTGATGGCTTGGGAGCACCAGGCCAAAAAACATAATCCCAAAGTGTAGGAAAGGACTGGAAATTCAGTCTGAACTGATGAACAGAAAATGAGAGTTTTTTCCCTTCTTGTTTTATTGGATTGAGCTGTATGTATAATGTTGGTTTATTTTGCCACTCCTGTGCTTCATGGTGTAACAGGAACATGCTGAGAGTCAGGAGCACTTTCAGAAGTTGATAACAAAATTATTTGCAAGGCATTTATTAATGAAATTCCCCTTGAAAGGACCAGTGAAGCCCCAGGAAGTGCTCCTGGGGTAGTCAAGTCAGAAAATCAAAAACATCACAGAATATATTTATTATTTAGTTGCCCTTTCTACCCATCACTGTCCAGAAAACTAACCACAGAGCACAGTGAGGGCTTCTGGAGGTCTCGGGCAAGAAGAATATGCTTCCTCTTGCTGTACATGTGCTCCTGCTACTAATGAAAAATGTTTTGGCTGCCTTTGTGGAAGGAATGGGAATGCAGTCTTCCTGCCTTTTCCTGTCTGTGCTGTTGGACAGGGATAGGACCTAAACCACGGGAGTTGTGCACGTTATTGCCATGTGCAAAAGGAAGTAGAGCAACTTGTCTTCTGGGGTTATGTTGTGGTGGAGCATCTCCCAGTTTTTTCTTTTTTAAAGAGAAAATTTCCCTGTTGGGCAAAATACCTCAACTGTGGGAAAAGTTCTTTTTGTGCCTTGTACTTTGGATTCTCATGAGTCCTGTATTTCCCTGTTAGTAATTCCCATGTGGGGAAAAAACTTCTGAGGCCAGCAGTGTGTTTTCTTCTATAGGCTTAGAGTAGCTTAACCAGTCCTTCAGAGGAGATAAAAATCTTGATAATGTGGATTTTGTTAGGTAGAATATAATAAAATATCACTCTTCATGTACTAATTTAATTTATATTATAATCTGATGTCTGTCTGGAAGGTGTACATGTTATTAATTCTTTTAAAGAAGAGGTCTTGGTTTGGAAGCTCAAGGAGAATTGCTTGTATATCTTAAGAATTAAAAATAGTTCTAAGCATTTAAACAGCTGTTGTTGTGTGCTGCCCTGCTCACACTGAGCCGTTCTAGTGTGTGAGATTGAAGTGCATCTGAAACTAACCCAGCTGTACTGCCCAGAACATAAATCAGCTAAATTAATGCAGAAAGAAGCTGGGGTAGGGGTTTGTTCCTTCTCATTTTTCAAGTTTTCAGATCATTTTTCTAAGAATTGAATGACTTAGGAAGCCCTTAACCCAGAAGCTGCACATGGGAAGGCTCTCCGTGTGTTTACAGAAGAGTCCAACGTCACTGTTGTGGTGCTGGTCTGAGAGACACGTTGGGGTTGTGGCAGTGGAGCACATCAGCCCAGTGCTGGTGTTGAGGGGGAGATCTCAGTGTGCTCAGTGCTGACCCTGCCTCTCCCCACAGCACAGTCGGTGTGTGAGAGCCTCACTCCGTCCATCGCGGCTGCACCGCGGATATGCCACCCACTCCGGGGAGTCCGGGTACGTAGCGGGGCTGCAGCTGAGCTGCTGCTGCTGGGGCAAGGAGGGACCAAGGG
This sequence comes from Muscicapa striata striata, assembly GCA_030060385.1. Taxonomy (NCBI): domain Eukaryota; kingdom Metazoa; phylum Chordata; class Aves; order Passeriformes; family Muscicapidae; genus Muscicapa; species Muscicapa striata. The sequence goes on along the minus strand of JAREIS010000045.1, from coordinate 231,605 downwards.
GGAATCTGCTCCTTGGTGTCACACCAGGGCAGACTGCTGCCAGCGGGGTTTTTGTGTGGAGTAACTCCTGTTCTCATGGGGTGTGTTCCTTGCTTGGTTCAGTCAGATTTAGATGAAGAAAATTAAGATAATCAATATTTATCATGGAAGTTGTGGGCTACCATCTTACCTTTGGGTTAGTCACTAACCAGTGTTGTACTGGGGTGGATGTTATTTATAGCAGGTTCTGGGTTTGTTAACAGAGTGGTGGTCCCCAGCTGTGAGCTGAAGACTCACAAACTGTTTGATGTTTGCCATATAATGTAATTTACATCCTTTCACTCTTCTTTCCTCCTCAGCGTTTCTGTGGGCAAAGTCATTGGTGCTGGTCTCCTGTTTGTGGGTGGAGGGATAGGTGGAACCGTCCTGTATGCCAGCTATGACAAACAGTTCCGGGAGAGTGTGGAGAAGGCCATTCCCTATTCTGACAAACTCTTTGAGATGGCACTTGGCCCTGCACCTTCTAGCACACCAATGCCAAAGAAACCAGTAAGTGTTTCCCATCCATCCCCATGCATTCACTTCTCTGGTTTTTAAAGAGAGTGTAGGCACTTAGGTTTCAAATTGTGATTAATTTTGCTTTGTGCTAAGTATTAAAAAAGTTTAAGAATTAAGATTCCTTAAGTTAAGGTTTAAGAATTACAAACTCAGCTCCTACTTGGTGCTGCAAAAGTGATGCTTGTACATGTCCCATTACCATCTCATGATTGTGGTGTGTGGGTTGTCAAACTTATTAGATTATTTTACTGTAAATAAAATAAAATCTGAATAGCTGCTCTGCTTATACTCAGAAATAAAATGGGGATAGAGAGAGGCAGGTGATAGGCTGGAATTTAACTGCTTTACTAGAGGCTTAGTGTAGTTAGTCATGTAGCAGAATTACAAAACTTACTCTAAATGAACGTAAATTTTAAAAAGGACTGAAAACATTCTTGAGTGAGTAAAGACTTGAATGGTACAGGGCCAGGCATAAACATCATACTTCGAAATCTTAGTGGCACTACCCTGGAGAAAGGAAAATCTGATACTGCCTTTGGCACAACTCTGGAAATTGAAACCTGGAAGTTTCTCTGCTCCTGCATGTGAAAGGAAACACTTCCCAGTAATCAAGAATACTGAAAATCTGCTCTGGCCATGGTTTTTTTTTTTTTTTTTTTGAGCTTTCCGAAGCCATTTAGCCTTTAGGAAACTCAAAATATTTTTAATTTAATTTTAAGAAAGCTGTTCTTAATGAGTGAGGAAATATCAGTCAACAAAATTTTCTCTATTCTCGCTTTAGCTACGTTCTGTGTGTTCATCCAGGTTCTTGGTGCCTCCCAGGGAGGGACCAAGGGAATTTTGCAAACCAGATTGATCAGCAGAATTATCACCTCCCCAGGCATGGCTCTAATTCAGATGGTTTTACTTTTACCTTGTGGCTTTCCACAATGGATATTTAAGGATTAGTATAATAAAATGTCACAATACTTTGTGTTTGGGTGTTTATTTATCCCAACCACCAGCATCTGAAGCCTTTCAAAAGGAAATCAATGAAGCCAAACTTAGGGTTTCTGCATTCAACACACTAAGAAGTGTTTGGAATATTTGGGGCATGAAACTATTTGTTTATAGTGAAAACCACCACAATTCTACCTGCATTTTTGGAGAGGTGAAAATTGTAAAAATTCCTTCTGAATTGAAAACCAAGTCAAGACATTAGATGGCTGTTTTCATTTGTACTTTGAAGCTCAGATTTATGGTGCAGACACCTGGACATGGAAAAGTTCTTTTCCATTTCACTGGAATCAGTGAAATCCAAGCTGTTTGAAAAACTGATTGTATTTCTTATTTCTGACTTTTCAAGACACATCAAGGTCCACTGAAGATCTCATCTGTAGCAGAAGTAATGAAAGAGTCTAAACAGCCTGTTCCCAAATCCCAGACAGTCAAACCAGAAGCTGCTGCTCCTACAGAGGAAAAAGGAGGTAAATTTATAGAATGTCATATATAAAGAAGCAAATCACCTAATGATCTTCTGTATCATATATGTTAGAGTAGATTAAAATTGTCCTCTGAATGGCTGAAGGTAAATGTAATTTCTTAGAATTAATGTTTTCTCTTTCCAAGTCATAATATTTGCCTAAAATGGCTTTAGCTTTTTTTTTTTTTTCTGTATTTTTTAAAGAAATGTATTTTATTTAGAGGATACTTGGAATCTAAGATAAATAATTACTAACCTGCATAGTTTAGATGTGAGACTCAGCAGGAAGAGAACTTCAGGTGCTGGACTCTGAGGCTCTTGCAAGCACAAGACATTTCATTTTGGATAATTACTGGGCTACAGTAAAGCCAGATCAAATGGAACTCGTTTAGAGAGGAGCACTTGTGATGTCTTTTTACGTTTATCGCTAATGGCTATATATGTGTAACTAATATCTTGTTGCTGTTTATCCAGGAAATCATCTTCTTCTGGAAATAATAACATCCATATCCAATTAATATTTTTCTACAGAAGAAAAAATTAAATCTCATATCCCTGTTATTACATTATAGCACTTAGCATGGGAGCTTAAAAATTATCTCATTTCAACCCCCTGCCAAGGGCAAGGACACCTTCCTCTAGAGCCAAAAGGCCCATCCAGCCCAGTCTTTGGCACTTCCAGGGATGGGGCAGCCACAACTTCTTTGGGCAATCTGGTATAGGGCCTCACCACCCTTACAATAAAGAATTTCTTCCTAACATCTAATCTAACCCTGCCCTCTGTCAGTGTGAAGCCCTTCCCCCTTGTCCTGTCACTCCATGCCCTTGTCAGAAGACCATCTCCAGCTCTTATGTAACCCTTTGTTGGTAGTGGAACATATTAGGAAGTTTCCCTGGAGTCTTCTCTTCAGGCTGAACACACCCCATTCTCCCAGCCTGTCTCCACAACAGAGATACTCTGAGCATATTTGTGGCCTCCTCCTGACTTGCTCCAACAGGTCCATGTCCTCCTTATGTTGGGGATCCAGAGGTGGATGCAGCTCTGCAGGTGGGGCCTCACCAGAGCAGAGCAGAGAGGCAGAATCACCTCCCTTGCCCTGCCTGCACTGCTGGGGATCCAGCCAGGACACAGGTGGTTTCTGGACTGCCTGTGCACATGACAAGGTCACGTTGGACCTTTCATCCACCAGGACCCCAAAGTCCTTCTACTGGGGGCTGTTCTTGATCCATTCTCCCCCAGTGTTTGTGCTTGGGCTTGTCCCGACCCAGGTGCAGGATGTTTTACTTGGTCTCATCCCACTTCTTGAGCCTGTCCAGGTCCTTATGGATAAGCATCCCTTCCCTCCAGCATGGGACTGCACAGCTCAGCTGCATGTCATCAGCAAACCTGTTGAGGGTGCATCAGTCCCACTGCCCAGGTCACTAACAAAGATGTTAAACAGTCCTCGGCCCAGCAGTGACCTTGAGGAACACACTTATCACTGGTGTCCACTTGGACATGGAGCCATTGTCCACAGCTCTTTGAGTGCAGCCACCCAGCCAGTGCCTTATCTATGGAGTGGTTCATCCATCAGTTCCATGTCTCTCCAGTTTAGAGATCAGGATGTCATGCAGGACAGTGGTAAATGCTTTCAGGCATCCAGGGAGATGATGTCACTTGTTCTCCCCTTATTCAGCAGTGCTGCTCCCTCAGTGGAGTGCCTCATCTACTCAGTCATCCTGCTTAGGCAGCCTGTAGCAGATCCCCAGTGTAATGTCACCTGTCCCTGCCCTCCCTTTAATCCTGACCCTTAAACTCTTGGTTGGCTCCTCATCCATCCCCAGGCAGAGCTCCATGCACTCCAGCTGGCCATTGCCAAAGAGGGTGATTGCACTCCTTGTCTCCCCTGCCAGGCCTTCCTAAAGAGCCTTCATCCTTCCATTCCAGTCACAGTAGCCATCCCACCATGTCTCCATGAAGTGAGGTTCCCTTTTCCTGGGTCCCCTCTCCCAGCAGCTTTGGTTTAAGGTCCTCCTCACCACTCAGCAGGCCCCTGGCTGAAGATGCTCTGGCCTATCCTTCTCTGGAGATGGAGCCCGTCTCCCCAGCTGTACTAACTGGTGTGTTCTGCAACTGTTTAACAGCAGGCAAGGCTGCAGCACAGATCATCTCTGCAACAGGGGTAGCCATGTCGGTGCCAGCTCCGGGGATACAGACTGAAGAAGGTGAAAAAAATCATGTGAATACAATGAAGAAAGCCCAAATGCTCTAGTTCCATGTGCATGCATTCTTGCTTCTATGTTGGTATTTGTCAGTGTTGAAAGGTGTGAATTTCTGTGGCTTGTGCAGAAAACTTCCATCATCTGTTAATCGATTTTTAACACAGTGAGAGCTGTGACTGATGCCTGGGACAGGTATAGGTGTGAACACAAGAGCAAAGCTTGCCTTTGGGCTGAACAAACATTCCAATTTGCCTCTGCTCTTGGTAGCTTTGTGATTGCTTATTCAGAAGGGCAGCTCTGCCCAGGGACAAGTGAAGAAACTGTGTTTATTGTTAAACTCAACAAGACACCAGCCTCAAGATGATAGTCTCATCCAGATGAGATTAGATTGTATTAATTCTTTTAGTTTTGAACACATTTCATAGGAAGCATGCTGGGGTAAGTACATGCTGCAGGGTGACATCAGCATTATTCAGAGGTGACCTGATGGGTTTTATTACAGCTTGAGGCTGAGAGCTCTGGGCTCTCTCCTCAGTTCAGAGGCAACTTGCTGTTGATCTTGAGAGCATTGATTATGTCAATTGTCACTCTTAAAGGCATTTAAAGTGGCTGTAGGCAAGGGAATAGAGTATAATTGTGATCCACCATAGCCTGCTCACTCATCTATCTTTGTTTTGGTTGGGCTCTGTAAGCATGCCAGGAGAACTGAAAAAAAGCAAGAGCAGAGATTCACTTGAAATTTAAACTTGGCTCTGTGTTTCTCACTTCTTGCTTTGCCTTTGACTTCTGAGTCTTGTGTAATTTTATAACTAGTCAGTGGAAAATCTCCAAATGCATGTGAGATTCCGTGCTCTTGTCTTTAAGTTGTAAGACTGGTCTTTGTAATTATAAAGATTCTTCCAGTAGTTCCAGTATGGCTTTGAGCAGAAGTCAGATCTACAAAGTGATACCAACTATACAAATCAGTTTTGATAAAGTTACTTCCCTACAAGGAATCTCTGTACACTAATTTGGACTCTCCAGTTAAGCAGTTTGACTCTTTTTTTACTTCTGAACAGGAAAACAACAGGAAGGTTCCTGTGCTGTAAAAGAACGGCCACCAGAAGAAGTTGCAGCCCGGCTTGCCCAGCAAGAAAAAGAGGAGCAACAGAAGGTAGCAGGTGAGTCTGCACTCTCACTGTTCCTGTGTGTGCTGCATGGGACAGAAGTGTGGAATTGCATTGGCTTTACAGTTCTAGGCTCCTTACACACCTCTTGGCTGTTGTCCCTGTTTTGAATTGGCAGAGGGAGTGGTGGTGAAGCTTCTTCCATCCACTCAGAAGTAACTGAGAATTGAAGAATAATGGAAAAAATGGTTGGAATAGACTTCAAGGTTCAAGGAAGAGATGAAAATTTGTTTTCAGAACCATTAGAACAAGTGAACATGGAATATACCTGCACCTCCCTGCAGTCCCATGGGAGAGGTCTTCCACTGAGTGTTGTTTTGCTGTAGGTGCAGAATTGCACCTCCTACCCCTGCTCTAAATGAGGAGAGCATTTGGTGATCTTCAGTTCCCAAACTGACCAGCCCTCTTAGGTCATAGAAAATAATATAAGAGATGTAGAGGCTGTAACATGTTATTTTACTAATTACAAAGTTCTTTATTGTTTAATTGACTTAATTTTTTTACAGCCCTTGCAGCAGCTCTAGAAGGAGCCTTAAACACAACTGCTCGTGTAACCCTTCAGGCTATCACTGCTCAGGAGTCAGCTGTGCAAGCAGTGAATGCCCATTCCCAAATACTGAAGGAAGCCATGGATTCTGAGGTAAATTGGACAAATGGGGACAATTTTTTCTTTTTCATTGTGTTCAGAGAAACTTTAATCTCAATTAAAAATAAACTTAAAATATTTTCTTGCAATGCCTTACATTTATCATAGTTTTAACTTACCTTTTCACTTGTGAAATGTGGTATAGTCAAATAATGCAGAGGTTTTGATTTTGAATTTTTATTGTTTGTTTTTTTTCCCCAACTCCTGTTTTATTTTTGCAAGAAAATCCAAGTTAAGACATTAACAGTTTTCACACAGTATTTTAGTTAGTTTTATTTTAATTGCCAAGACCTTTTTTTACCTAGTTAAGATCATGCTGTTCACCCCAATAATTCCATTGAACTTCTCCCCTTTGCCAACATCCCCTTGCTGGATTGTTTGTTTCTTGTCAGGAAATAGGAAAGGGATGTGTAGTGTGCTCATGCTGGGGTTTGTGTGGATCTGCCCCTGCCCATTCAGTTCTGGAGCAGAGATAAAATTCAGTTGTTAATCAATTAGCAGGGACATGGGCAACCAACCAAACACTCAAGACTTAATCTAGTTGTTAGTAAAATAACTGCCTTAAGAGATTGCTTTTAGGCTTAATTACTAAGCCTAATTTAAAATCAACCAACTTTAAAGTATTATGCTACTTTAAGTATTAAGCTTAAAAGCAATTTTAAAGTATTAACATACTTTAATGCGTGAGGAGATTTCCCCACAATACATTGTGCACCATACAGTGATCTTCATGTAAGCCCTTCCCTGTGGCTCAGGAAAAAAACTAATATTAAGAATTAAACAAAACCAAACCAAAATGTTGGAACAGAAACATCACTTGTAATGTTTCCAGCTGTGCTGTTGAAAAACACAAGAATGGTGCTCAGTTTGAGGGAAATATTCAGCGACGTGAATCTCTGCAGGCTTCCACTCCATGGTAACTCTCTTGTTCAGTGATTGCAATGACCCTAATGAGGAATCTGTGCTTGCCAGGATGCTGGGGGGAAGAAATCCTCCCAGTGGCGCACGCTGGAGGAGGCGCTGAAGGACCGGAGGAGAGCAGTAGATGAAGCTACTGACACCCTTCTGAAAGCCAAGTGAGTTGCTTGATTTAAGTCTTGGAGTAATAACTTACATTGCTCATGTAAGCATTGCTCAGTGCTTACATTGCTGGCAAACACCAGATGAGTTTCTAGAAAGTATGGAGTCAATATGTGTTCATATTGAATGGTCTGTTTGTGCCAAATCATTAGTATGAGCATTTTAATTTAACATGCAAACTTTGGGTCCTGTGCACAAAGTCCTCCCTGTACCAGAGAGTCTGAAACAGTCCTGTTCTTTTTAAGAACATGTTTATCTCCTTAGTACTAATATAAAGCGCTGATAAGTTCAAGTAATATGAAGAAAAAAATAAATCCACAGTTCTTTTAGTATTATTGTTGAATAATTTTGTTAATAATAAACCTATTGTAAGGACCTGGAGAAGAGAAGGCTCTGGGGAGACCTTCAAGCACCCCAGCACTGAAAGGGGCTACAAGAGATCTGGGAAGGGATTTGTTACAAGGGCAGAACAAGGGGAATGGCTTCAACTGACAGAGGGTAGATTTAGATTGGATACTAGGAGGAAATTCTTCCCTGTAAGGGTGGTGAGTTGGCTCAGAGAAATTTGCTGAGAGAAGCTGTGGCTGCCCCATCCCTGGAAGTGTTCCAGGCCAGGTTGGATGGGGCTCTGAGTGACCTGTTCCACTGGAAGGTGTCCCTGTCCATGGCAGGGGGTGGAATGATAGGATCTTTGAAGTCCCTTCCAACCCAAACTGTTTGAGGATGACTCCATGACTGCACTCTGTGTATTGAGTCAGTTACATCACCAGCTTCTTTTAGTTGTAATGAAAAAACTAAACCTTACAGCATCCTTTGGCAGTTCCTGTATCCACAGAATTGCTTTTAAACAATTAGATTTTTACTGATCTGAAGAAAAACTCGAATTCTGAACAGCAACACTGCTCGCATCCAGGGGTCTGCATGACCTGTGCTGATGTTCCCTGAGTATGGTCTGTGGGCACTGAAGGAGCAGAAATAAAATTACAAACAGTATCTCCAAGATGCCCTTGTTATGAGGTTAAAAATAAATTTGGAAACCCTTTGATGCTTCTAACGCTGAGAGGGTAACATCATCCCTGAAGCTGCATGGTTGCTATCACATTATAAACTTCCCTTATCTTTGATGTTGCTGTGCTGACTAAAATTAGTGGGAGGTGTAATTGAGGTTTCATTGTTAAAACAAAGCTAATGCAAGCCCCACATGCACCAGCTTTCATTCTCTATTGCTCTACTGGATATCTTTGCTTTTATTTATTTTCTTAATTTACTTATTTTAAACTTGTTTCTTATTCTAATGAGGTTATTGGAAACCTCCATTAGTTTAAATAGATTTGGAAAAGGAACATTTTTTCACTTTTTCCTTGACTTCCAATTGTGCTAGAGGAAAGCATTTCTTCCCTAATTACAAAAACCCATAATCTGTCTTTACAGAGCCCTATACATTCTCTCCCATCCTCATTAATCTCCACCAGTCACCATGTCCAAAACACTTCTGCAAGCGTAAGCCATCTGTATTAAAAATGTTTCCTTGCTGGAAATGTCTGCTGTCTAATTCTAACCTAGTTTTACTAATACTAACTCTATTCAGTGAACTTCCATCTTCCCTCCAGCTAAATCCTGAGTACTAATTGCAGTATAAATAATTATCATTTTACATGGAATAGCCACACTGCCATCTTTAGGTTTCAGGCTGTGGGAAAAAAGTAATCCTTAGTCAAAGCATTTTAGAGTTGGTAGATAGGAAGCACCAGTAGAGTTACCCAGTAGTTCTTCCTGTGAATACCAACAGCATAAAGTAAATTTTCTTTGGGGTGATGAGCCCTGTATGTGTAACACTTAGTAGCTGCTTCTCTTTTCAGAGAGGAGTTAGAGAACATGAAGGGTGTCATTGAGAGGGCCAAGAAGTCTCAGCTGGCAGGAGCCAAACCTCATATTGTGGCTGCAGAAGATAATCTCCATCATATGATTGTGGACTTGGACAATGTGGTGAAAAAGGTAAGGCTTTCTCAGGGTGTTTATAATTGCCTCTAGAGCAGGGACTCCTTGGCAGCTTGTGCAGACACCCATTCCACAAATCCTCTGCAGGGGGTGAGATACTTCACAGAATCACAGAATATGCTGAGTTGGAAGAGACACATCAGGATCATTGAGTCCAACTCCTGGTCCTGCACAGAACACCCCAAGAATCCCATCCTGTGCCTGAGAGTGTTGTCCAAACACTTTTGAGCTCAGACAGGCTCAGTGTTGTGACCACTTGCAGTGCACTGTGAATTGTAAATCCATCCTCTTGTACTCAGGCTTTGAGTTGGTTATATTGCCAGTAATCAGACATGGCAAGATCTTCATGAGAGCTTGAACTCTGTCTTGAAAGAGTCTCCACATGGCTTGATGATGTCAGTCCATTCTATTGGCAACTTCTAATTCTTCCCACTTGATTCCAAGGTAATTTGCCACAAGGTTAGGGAGGAGGTTAGTTCAATGTGTGCTAGTGACTTGGTGGTAAATCACTTTGCAGTTCAGAAGACTGGGAAAGAAATGTAAAGCTGAAGTTTGTCTCCCTTTGCAGGACAGCTTCATCAGGCGTGTTTGGAGTGAATATAGCCTGATAGTGGGAACATCAGAACTCACTGAGGATGGCAGCAATCACAGGCATCTCTTACTAGGCCTGTATGATGGCTGGGAGCAGAGAAAAGGAACTGGAGATGTTTTAAGATATAAACTGAATTCAAGATATTCTTGGTCCTGCCCAGGCTGCAGACTCGCTGTGTTAAAGTGGGCGTGTGAGGCAAAATGGATTAGTGATAGCTCCAGCAAAAAATTATTGTTTATGAGAGATTTAATACCACAGGGTGGGTTTTTATGCTCTCCCAAGTGAGTTTGCCTGCTTGGGCTGGGGAGTGATATGTGCTAGTATCCCAGGGCTTGGCTTTAAATTATATGTGCCTTCAATTTCAATCCTTGCCTTGAAAAACAAACTAATCTCATCCTTGTTTGTTCCAGGTTCAGGCAGCACAATCTGAAGCCAAGATTGTGGCTCAGTACCATGAGCTGGTGGCTAAAGCCAGAGAGGAGTTCCAGCGGGAGCTCGACAGCATCACCCCTGACGTGAAGCCTGGCTGGAAGGGGATGAGTAAGTCTCCCACTGTGGTGTGACCTTGTGCTCCTTGCACTGTGGTTTGTAGTGCATGACCACTCAATGTCCAGCATCCCAGTTTTCAAATTTTCACACTATTTGGTTGGTCTGGAGTGAAAATTATTTCACAACTAAATTAAATAATTTAAAGCAGGTGTTATGAAGATAATTAGTTCTATCTGTGCAGTATGGGAAGTATCACAAAACGTAGCTCTTGTGTGATAAATACCATATTGGTTGTATGAACATCTCTCCTCTCCCTGGTATTTCAGGAGAGGAGCCAGGTCATTCCAGATTTCAATCAAATCTCTGTTAATCAGTAATCAAATACTTGGTGGACTCTGTGATTAGAGGTATTATAAAACACCGTTATACTGTGACAAAGAACTCCCTGAATTTTTCTACATCATCACTGAAACAGAGAGGTTTCATTGTTCATACCCTGCCAGCCCCAGTGCATTTTATTTCTGAGCTAAACTGACACAGTAACACAGTTTAACATAAATGTACTAAGTGATCTCAGACTTTTCTATCTGATGTGTTCAGAGGCAGCTGTTAAGGCTTTATTTCCAAGTTACAGATTTTTTAATAGATGTAATAACTGCCATTTGAAAAAAAAATGTGGTGTCAGTATTGCCTTACTATTTTTCTTGAAGCACACAATGCAGAATTACAACAGATTTTCTTAATGCTACTTTATGCTTTAGGAACATGGACTTCAGTCCACAAAATAATTTTCCTGGCTAAATGAATACACCAAACCTTTGGAATGGTTCTCATTTTTAAAACAGCCAACCCCACACTCAGTATATGTGGGGAAAACATTTGAAATTAACAATTGTGCAGGTTGCTTTTGGGGGATTATTAGTTCTGATGAAAAAACCTTATTTAGGCTTCCTGGGAATGGAGCTTCCTTTCCTTGCACAGGACAAAATCTGGGTTTTGTGATCACTGCCCTTCTGTGGGAGGAAAGGGAAGCTCATGGTAGCTTCCAGGTGCCCCATTTCTTGCTGGTGTCCCTGCTGAAGCACATGGGACAGACTTGCTGGGGTCCCTGACTCTCACCAGCACTGAGGAATTTGTTTCTTGACAACTGCTTCTGTTTGTAAGAACCTGGAAATTTCAGACTAAAATTTCCAGTGTCCTGTTGCATTTTCTTACTTCCAACTTCTGTTCCTTGCTTTGGCTGAAGTCAAGTGTCCATCTTTGGGTTTCCAAGGGTGATTTTAGTGGTTGGGGTGTCTTGGGCTACATTTTGCTTGTAATACAGAGACTTTTGTACTCCACATTCTGTTCTTCCCGAATTCCTAAGGACTTGGTCTCATGTTTAAGTCACTGTAGATAAACTCCTAGTTTTCTATTTTACTTTTGCATCACTGCCTTGCTGTAGTGAATGTGCACTAACTTTCCCAACTTCTTTCTGTTGCAGAGATAACTGACTTAGGTGAGTTACTGTCACTTGTTCGGGTCCCTTGAAAGTTATCTCTTCTCTTTGTCCTTCTTTGTGTGGGGCGTGGCTTTAAGTTACAATTATCAACAAAGGGTGAAATGTGGCATTCCTAGAACATTTCAGACTCAGGTATGCCTTGGGATCCTTTCCAGTCCTTTTCCACATTTGACTTAAACCACAAACTGATCTTTTTGTAACACTGTTAATCCAACAGCTGAGCTTGGTGCTGCTGGTCAGCTTTCCCACTGGACAATGAGCACCACTGCTCCACGTCCTCCTGTACCAGTCTTTTGTCCAGCACTCAACACCAGGGTGATTGGACTGTGAAATCTTGCTTGCTTTAGACCCTGCAGGAATGCTTTCCATGTAGTCCTTTCCATACAGATGGTTTAGCTGGCAGCCAGTGCAAAATGAGCTGCAGCATTTTATAAAGCCCTTCTCAGGTCACCAAGTGCTGCAGGGCTAGCTTGGGTCCTCTCCTAGGTACAATGTGGTTGTGAACTGTGCTGCCCTCTGAGTAGCAAAACCTGAAAGGCACTGCCTGGGATAAGGAATCTGATTAGGAGCAGTTGATCTGGAGGACTGTTGAAGAGAAAATGTAATTCTGTCTGTCCCTCACAGTGACATTCCCTGCTGCTCTGTGTGCTGGCAGAGGGGAAGATATATGGTGGTTTAAAAACCACGACAGAGCTGTTGACAGTCTCTTGAGTGTGACATGGCTATGAAAGTAATAATATAGTAAAATAATTCAGAAGAAACAAAGATAATTTCTCTCCTGGAATGAAGATACAGTTCAGAAAGTGGTCTCGGGTGGGCATTAGCACAGGTCAAGAGCTTGAAGTGCTCAGAGACCTTCCCTAGAACAAGCTCACTGTCAGTGACCCCTTGGAGCCCCAGAGTGCTTGAGTGGGAGGCAGGGGGGCTCTGCAGCAGTGTCCCTGTGGTTTGCATTCCCTCCTCACAGCCTGTGTTTCCTTTAGCTGGGCAGTTGTCCACAGATGACCTGAACTCCCTGATCGCGCACGCCCACCGGCGCATCGACCAGCTCAACAAGGAGCTGGCGGAGCAGCGCGTCCGCGAGCAGCAGCACATCGAGTCTGCCCTGGAGAAGCAGAAACTTGAAGATAGCAAAGTATTTGAGGCAGCTGTGGCCAAAGCACTGGAGCGTCACAAAAATGAGATTGAACTAGAACAGGAGAAAAAGGTAAAGTGGCCTAAAGCACCTGGTTAAATCTTTGGCTCAGTAAGAAGGTAGAAGAGTTAATGGAAATGTCCAGAGGGACAACTGGGATGTTGTGGATAGTGGGAGACTTCACATGGGTGATCCCCAGGCTAAATATCAAAAGCAGATATTGATCAACAGAACTGCTGCAAAGCTAGAATGGTAAAATCATACAGGGAAGGACTTTGTGAAGTTACTTGCCTCCTGTTGGAGATAGGATTACTGGGTCAGAATGAATCCTACAATGATTTGGGTTAGAAGGGATCCCTCAGATCACCTTGTTCCAATGTCCTGCCATGGGCAGGGACACCTTCCACTAGACCAGGCTGCTCCAAGCCCCACCCAACACGATCTTGGGAAGGGGTTGAGGCAGCCACTGCTTCTCTGGGCAGTCTGTGCCAGTGCCTCACCACCCACACTGTGAAGAATTTCAGCGTTGGGTCTGACCTTGCGTGGCCATTATAGGGCTACGCAGGGAAAAGGTAAACTCTCTTTGGTTTGGAACCTCATTTATAAACCAGCTTCCAAAAGTGTTTGAGTGTTTGATTTGACATTTTAGTGCAGCTATCAAAATAAAAATACAGTAAGAGCCTACTGAGTAACCAGCAGTTACTCACATGGTGAACCACAAATCTGTTCCTTAACGTCTTTGAGAAAAGGCTCAGCTGTAAAACTGGATCTCAGCAGGTCTTTAAGATGAAAGCCAGGCTCTGTCAGTGCCCCTGCTCTGACATGTACCCTCAGTAGTCACTGATGTGATACTGGGAGTGTGACAAGCAGCTGAGCAGCAGTGGTGCATTAACCCCTCCTGTGTCCAGGTAGAAGAGGTGCGAGAGGTGATGGAGAATGAAATGCGGACCCAGCTCCGGCGCCAGGCTGCTGCCCACACTGAGCACCTCAGAGACGTCCTGAAGATCCAGGAGCAGGATCTGAAGGTGGAATTTGAGCAGGTAAGGGAGAGGAGTCCCCAGTGGAATTAAAGGGATAATTAAACCCTTGCAAAGCACACGTTTCAAATGACAAGAGTTCTGAACCATGTTCCAGGGGATGGAAATGTGGGCTGGGGAGGGAAGCAAGCTTACCTTGAGGTGATAAGCGAGTGCTTCACTGTGTAGGTTTTATTCAGACTGGTCTGAAAAGCTTTTCCTATATGTGTCAGATTTCTGACATAAGTAACTGTTAAATTCACTCTAATAAGGTTTCTTACTGGTATATTGTATTTACTATATGCATTGACCCTAACAAGGACAACAGATTTATAGAACTGTGTCTTAAAAATAAGGTAAGTATTATTAACCAGCTGTTTCTGTTACTTGTATTGCACTGTTTCAGAACCTATCAGAGAAGCTCAGTGAACAGGAGATGCAGTTCAGACGCCTTTCTCAGGAACAGCTTGACAACTTCACCTTGGACATAAACACTGCCTACGCCAGGCTGAAGGGAATTGAGCAAGCAGTCGAGAGTGAGCACTGAATTCCTCCTTCTTAAGTACTAAAACTGTTCCCCAAAGGCCCCTTGCCCAAACTTGGGTGTCTAAACCCAGGCTTAGTAGCTCACACAGCTGAGCACCCAGCAAATCCCAGATGAGCAAGTCCAGGGTGGTTCTTCCAAAAGTTGTCTTGTTCTGGCTCTGACCTGTGGGACAGACTTGCTTTAGAGCACGTGCTGCTCTGGAAAGCAGAGGGTGGAGAGGGATGGCTGTTGGTGCTTGTTCTCAAAGCCGCGTGTGCCCAACTGAGAGCCCCTTCTTGGCTTCCCTTGCAGGTCACGCAATAGCAGAGGAGGAGGCCAGGAAGGCCCATCAGCTGTGGCTTTCCGTGGAAGCGCTCAAATACTGCATGAGATCAGGCACAGGGGAGAGTCCCACGGAGCCCCTGGGGAGCGCGGTGCAGGCCATCAGGGCCAGCTGTGCTGACAACGCCTTCACGGAAGCCTTAACGGCCGCTCTGCCGCAGGAGTCGCTGACGCGCGGCGTGTACAGCGAGGAGGCCCTCAGAGCGCGCTTCCACACGGTCCAAAAACTGGCAAAGCGAGTGGCCATGATCGACGAGACCAGGAACAGCTTGTACCAGTACTTCCTGTCCTACCTGCAGTCCATGCTGCTCTTCCACCCTCAGCAGCTGAAGCCACCGGCTGAGCTCAGCCCCGATGACCTCGACACGTTTAAGTTACTGTCTTACGCCTCCTACTGCATCGAGCACGGAGATCTGGAGCTGGCGGCCAAATTTGTCAACCAGTTACGGGAGAGCCCAGGAGGGTGGCACACGACTGGCTCACGGAGGCGCGCATGACCCTGGAAACCAAACAGATTGTGGATATCTTGACAGCGTACGCCAGTGCGGTGGGGGTGGGAACAACTCAAGTGCAGTGAGCTAGGATTGGAGCTTTGGAGGCAGTTCAGCTGTTCTGTGCCGGAGAGCAATCCCATCATCTCCTGAGGGTTCAAACAGAGCTGTTGGCAGGGGCTGGAAGCGGTAAATCAAAGCACGGGTACCGTCTTGTTTCCTTGCACTGTATTTAATTTCACCACCTGTTGTATTTTTATTGGTTTTGAGTTGTCATGACAACCAACTTCAGGAAGCTTCCCTACAATTTGTGTAAGAATTAATGTTTCCCCATCTTGCCAAGTGGGCTTGTGATCCAACCAAAATAATGTTTGTAACCTGCCATTAATCATTTGCCACTTTGTCAGCTGAATAAAACAAGACTTTCAACCACTTGCTCCTGCTGTCTAAGTCTCCTGTTTAAACATCAACTACAGCTGGGCAGTACAAAGCTCAGTCTTTTTCCATGACCCAAAGAGTTAAAACTAATTTACCTCTTTCAAGGAGCAAGACAGCAAGAATTCACTGATGTGATTTATTAACTTGTACAGCATTAAAATAAATTAACGCATTTTTGAGTACAGGATATGTACAAAACTGGTGTCAGAGCACATCCTGGATTTCTGCCCTGGTAGGTTTCTTGTCAGAGCTACTCTGCTGTAGTTCTAGAACACCAGATATTTCGACCAGAAAGGCAAACAGTTTTTGCTCAAGGATTATCAGTATACAGCCAGCTTTAATGTCAGCCATTTATTAGAGACAGTCTCCACCTGTACAAAGTGTAATATAACATCTACACTCAACACCTGTCCCAAAACACCAAAAGGATGAGGAATAACACCACAGGTGCTGAGTATTGCATTAGTTCAGTGTTCACATTCAGAGTAAACTCAGTATTTAAGTAGTTCAGCAAAGTTAGATGGAAAGGAATTACATCTGGTGCAGGGTCGAGTAACCAGAGGCCCACGAGAAGTCTTGCTCAAGCTGTAGAATTCTTGTGCCTGCCTGAGCAGCCTCCAGGATGCACAGCACTCCTCTCCCTGCAGCCCTCCACCCTCAGTGATGCTGTTTATCAGGAGCCAGCTCTTGCAGGGGTGCTGGGGTAGCCCAGGCTGTGTTCCACATCACCAAGAAGATTTAACAGCTTCCAGCTGGCACATGAGGACAGTGTCAGAACACTCCGAGCGTTCATCAGTGCTGCAGCCCCTCTCAGAAGCCATTCCTTCAGTACTTCCACTGCTCCCAAAGCCTCCTGGTACCATGGCAATGGTTGCTCCCAGTTATCCCAGGAGGAAGGCAAGAAGGACAGCTACTCACGGTCACTGTCACTGCTGTCACTGTCACTATCGCTGCTGTCCCCATCGCACTTGATACTCTCCAGCACCCTCCTGTGTGTCAGACAGATCAGTCATCACTCACCTGCTGTGCCTTCTGCTTCAAAAGAGAGATCCCCAAACAGAAGGCAAACAGAGAACATTATGGGCTATCTAATGCCTACTGTCCTCAAAGGACAAGTGCACCCAGCATTTGGTGGAAGCACATCCTCTTGGCAAAGCCAACTCCTTTGGTTCCCCTCAAAGTGGTGAGGCAGCTGCCAGGGGTGCTGGGCTTGGATTTATTCCCTTGGAGCACACCTGGCTCCAAGCTGCATCCTTCAAGCCCTGATCACAATCTGGGCTTGGCTGCAGCACTGCACTGAGTGGTGACTACAAGCCTCAGAACCTGGCAGCCACATGCAGGCCCATCCTGTACCATCCTCCTGCTTTTACTGGGCTGCAGCAGAGTTTTCACAGGCAGCCAGACCCAGCTAGGAACAGATTCCAGGAAAGAAAGGCAATAGCAGGACTGAGCAGTGGATAAGGCCAACCTTACAGTGGAAAATCCCCTTCCCTCCTAGGTGGGATGGATACAGCACAGAATTAGAAACTGAGTAGCCATTTCAGTCCTGGAGTCAACACAGCAGCACATCCTTCCGAAGCCAGTTGTCTCCTCCCTTGTCAGAGAAGCCTTTCCAAAGGCATTGCCCCTCCAAGACCCTGTCTACTGTACCCCTTCAGCAGTAACATTAAATATTCCAACTTACTTCTGTGTTTCAGAGAGTTCAAATTCCTCCTCCGTTCTGCTCTTCAGCCTTTGAGATGACAACAGCCCAAGGGATGCTGCCAGCTTCACCATCTTAATTGCCTCATCTGGGGAATTGGTTTGCTTAGCACAGTTCAAGAACTCATCCATCACCTTGTCACTGCAAAGGCAAAGGGTGACTGTTCTCAGAGTCACAGGAGAGGTGCCCATTAACTTACAGCCCATGCTTTAGAGAGAGGGAGGAGGTGACATTTTCAGATCAACCAGTCCATCTCTGCTCCTGCCAGGACCTCCCCCTCTGGTACAGAGAGAAGGCTGTGTGTAAGTTTGGGAGCTCCTGTCCCAGCAGAGGAGAGCAGGCACAGAGTGCCACTAGGTGTGCAGCCTTTGGTACCACACACCCTCATGGTGTTCACTGGGGCAAGCTCCAACTTTATTTAAAAAAAAAAAAAACACACACCAAAACCCATTGCTATTCCTTACAAGTTGTATACTACTTCAAACAATTCCCCCCTCCAGAATCCTGAGACAAGCAAGCTGGTATAGCCTAACAGGGAACCACCTAAGATTTAGACTTGATAAACTTGTCTTCAGAAATCCAGGCACCTCTGGAACACCTGTGCTTGGTTAAGAGCATACTGGAATATTTCTGAGCACGTGGGAAGCCAGATGTTTGGGAGTCCTGCTCAGACTGACTTGCACTGCTGAGTTCATCAGTGGTACTGTTCTCCATGGCCCAGAGCTTCAGAGACCAACCACTTCCCTCCCACAGAAAGCTCTTGGAATATTTCCCTGGATAAATGAACAGCCATGCTCACAGGGACAGACACACATTCATGTTCTGGAAGTAAATGGACCACTACTATCACTTACAACTGGAGATGGGACTACCTGACCTTCAAAAAAGTCCCTTCAATCCCAAACTATTCCTTCATCCTGTAACAGAAATTCAGGATCTCAGCCAAAAGGGAGACTCAGTAACTGAAGAACCTAAAAATACTTACGTGGGAATCCTATTGATTTTCTGGAAATGTTCCATCATATTCCTGTTCAAAAGAAAACAAATTAGTAATTTTAAAAGCCCAGATAACAGGAACAGACAGATATTCAACCTCTTGGATGAGCCTCCACGGAAACAGATAAGCTCAAATTCATGAAACAATCTTCCCTATGGATCCCATGCTGTATCCTTGCAAATGCAATCTGTACCAGCTAACTTCACTCGTCAGTTTAACACAAAGTATCTTAAATTCTGCAGAAACGCTAAGTGTAGCTGGTGGCAATCTTCTATACTCCTTTGTTGCTACTTCTTTGTTTCAAATGAATCACTATACATGGAACATTTGTATTTAACAGAAAATAGCTCAGAACCTTAAATTGAAGGCTAGATATATTAACCTGTATTACAAGTTCAGAGCATGTAGGACAGTAAATTCTAGCTATTAGAGCTCTAAAAAAAGCCTATTTAGAGTTTTAATTAGGGCTGCTGCTAATTAAAAATTATCTGTTTGAATTCCAAAGAGTTCTAAAAATCAAAAAATGGCAAGTTGTGGACACTCAGCAGGGCTCAGGGAAGTGCTCACACCTTGCCATAAGTAGCTGCACAAAGCTCTACACCAGATACTACATTAGTTTCTAAACCATTTTTGAGACAACTGTCACTTTGTGTCAAGAAGGAACAATAACAAAGAAAAAACCCATCACATTCCCTGCAGGCTTTATCCCCTCCCTTTGTCTGCACTGGCATTCCAAGGAATCAGTCATTAGCTTTTGCTTTTTGTGACTAAGCCTTGAGTTGCAGTGTCAGCAAGCCCAGAGCCCACACGTACCAGGCATCCTGGGTCCTCCCAGCCCTGGCAAACAGCACCACGACATGGCCCAGAGCACTCCCTGTCCACTCCAATGGGACCTGCCCCAGCCCTGCAGGCTCATGGACAGCTTTGATTTCTTCAGCACACTTGGCAAACGCCAGCTGAGTCTGTGAAAACATTGTGCTATGAAGAACAAAACCTCTGACATTAACATGAGCTTTTCAGTGCTATTTCTCCTGCAGTTCCTATAGGTTTGTTCTGTCTGTGACTTACATTTGTGAATTAACAGTCACTACCCCTGGGAGACAAATCTGTCACTTCTGTCAGGACAACTGTCCCCACTAGGCAAGCTCCAAGGTGGCTTTGCAGGGACAGCTGTACCTGCCTTCAACACCTTTCACCTTGAAAAGTAATTTCTGCAATGAAATCCTTGGCAAAAATCCCCTAATTCTGCCATGTGCTTCCCCAGAGATATGGCTGGTTGGGCTGCATTACTTCCCCAATCCCTGGCAAGAAGGGATCCTTCTTTGTTAATTTGAGGTTTCTTTATAGGTTGAAGACAATCCAAAGGGTTTAGCAGGCCTGGATAAGCTCACATGGATCTGAAAGTCTGCAGTAGCAGATGCACTGGAACTGGATCTCTAGGAATGACCAAGGTTACAGCATTTACCTACAGTTTGGGGAGACACCACTCACTACTCTTTACTGAGCTTCTGTGCTGATTTTGGCTGGGATAGAGTGAAATTTCTTCATAGTTTCTTCTTTCTTACTATGGGCCTGTGTTTTATATTTAAGATGGAAAGTATGTTGATAACACAAGGATATTTTTGTTATTGCTGGGCAGTACTTAAAGAGCATCAAGGCTCCCCCACCAGTGAGTGGGCTGGGTGTGCACAAGGTATGTGGTACAAGAAGGAGTTCAGAGGGGACATCTCTGGGACAGCTGACCCTAAATGACCCAAGGGATATTTCAGACCATAGGATGCCATGCTCAGCAGATAAAGCTGGGGAAAGGAGGAATGGGGGATACATTTGCAGTGACAGTGTTTGACTTCCCAAGTAACTGTTATACAGGAGCTTTCCAGGAGCCTGGCTTTCCTAGGGATGGCTGAACACCTGCCTGTGATGGGAGATGGTAACTAAGCTTGAGTTTTGCCCTTTTACTGTCCCAGTTCCCTCCCCATCCCACAGGGAGGAGCGAGCAAGTGGCTGTGTGGGGGCTCAGCTGTTGAGGGGCATTATCACCTTCCTTACCTCACTGGGGTGCTGGTCCCTGCTCATCAGAGACAAGAACTCTTCCAACAGGTCTTGTCTCCTGCTAAACCCCAGCTGTTTCACATCTGTTTAGAGAGAGGCAGTAGTTGGTAGGTTGACCAGTACCGCTGTTCCCAAAACCTGGCAATACGATCAGCACAATTTAACAAGGCAGAGCCATTCTCTGTGACTTCAGCAGGTTCCACTTAGTTCCCTTTCTTTCCCTCATCATCAGATCCTGTGCACCAAATACATGAATTAATCTGATTTCTGCTTCCCTTCCCTGCTGGTCTTGAGATTTCTGGGTGACTCTACTCTTTCTGGTCCCAAATACTCCCCTTGATAATGGCCTTTAAGGTCCCCAGCACTGACCAACGTGGTGGTGGTGATGACCCTGTCACAGAACAGGGAGGGAACAACAGACAGAGCACTGTCTATAACAGCAATTACCAGTCCTCAGAGGGAACATGGGCCTGACCTGCTGCTGGACAGTGAGGCCCACAATCCCCCATAGCCAGAACCCTCCACCACTGTCTGCTGAGGACTAAAAGTGACTTGTATTCTTTTTATTTTTGGGGTGGCCAGATTAAATCTTAACCAAGGATTTGCAGAGGGTCCAGGTAATTTGATACCACAGGTAAGCACTGCACCTTATCATGGCTACTCCAAGCAATGGGAAGTTCCCAAACTAGCCCCAACTTAGCACTGCTCCTGACACTTGTCAGACAAACTGCCTATGAAGCCATGTGGCCATCACTGACCTTCCCAGACTGAAGGGATCACTTCCAGCTGGTTGGCTGCATCCAGTGCTTGAAGGAGGTCCAATATATTCTTAGGACTTGGATAGAAGAGCTGATGAAGGAAGAGAATAATTTCAGTCACCTGTGACTGCTCCATTTCTCCATGCACAAGCTCTGCAGCTCTTACCCTGGCACACACTTACTGAAGATGACATTTCTTTGTACCACTTCAACACCACCTCAGTTTGTTCCATCATGCACAACAACGAAAAGAATTTTGACCTAGAGAGAAAAAAAGTCCTAATTCAGTGATGATTAGATCAAGCAAACCATACAGAAGTACCAGCAAATGATGGTGTGCTGATCAGATTTATATTGCAGATCAAGGACATTACATTTCACTGACTGCAACACTCCCTGCAATCAGAAAAGCAGCAGTATTTCTTACAACAGCTTAATGCTGACACTAGATTATTGGCAGAACTCACTAGACCACTGTGTTTTAAAATATATAAAAAAAGCAATCTTCCTGCCTGGTGCCAGTTTTAAGGTACCTGAATCTGTCTCAAATGTCACTTTTGGATATAAGAACTGAGCTAAATTAACCTTGTTACTGGTGCAAATTCACAAGACAAGCCTGAGTTCTTGATCCAGTGGACTGGACTAGGAAAACATCCCTATACCAAGAAATTATGCTGTTTTGGTGTTACCTCCAAAGCTGCCATCCAGGGCACACAACAGAATGGCAGAACCCACAACTGGCTGTTCTAGTTGTTGGAGGGTGTTGAGATAAAATGATTCTCTAAGACACTGGATTTCAGTTCAAAGGCCACAAACTGAAAATAAATCCTAAGCAATCACTACTCTTATGAAGGATCTAATTCCCAAACTGGACATATAATAACCACCTGGTGCTCAATGTCTGAATCCTAGTTTGTATTGAAGCTGACAACAACAAACAAGATGCTGAATATAACCTCCATTTCACTCACCAATAGCCATTTAACCGATCCACATCCAAGAATTTCCAGTTGTCTCCATTCTCCAGTGCCTTATTTAACTGATAGGCAAGCTTGATATCCTTAAGATCACAGCACTGCAATAAACCAGTCAGATTTGAAAGCTGCTATCAAATGTACGTGCACATATCATGGGCATGCAAATTACCGATTAGGAAGCAAAGAACTGCAGAATTATGGCAGAAAGTTACAGGAGGTGATGAGCACAGATGAAAATGGGAGATATTGAAAGCTAAACCTTGTATGGCAGGATGTAAACTCACAGGCAGTTCTCCAACAGCTGGAGG
Organism: Muscicapa striata striata; assembly: GCA_030060385.1. NCBI lineage: Eukaryota > Metazoa > Chordata > Aves > Passeriformes > Muscicapidae > Muscicapa > Muscicapa striata. Next base: position 209,190 of record JAREIS010000045.1, on the reverse strand, counting down.
GGCTCAAAGGAATTCTGGCAGGGAAGAGGCACTTACCACTTGCATGGCGGTGGTAAAGAAGTTGGCTGAAAGGGAGCAAACAAGAGACTGTTAACTTCAAGCTTCCATGGAGACATAAAACAGCTCATTCACCCACCCTCCCAGAGGATGGATGAAGTGTGTTCAATTAGAAACTCAATCTGTAGCTCAGTTTGACAATACAGTAGAGCTCTTCCTTTTCTTGGTAGTCTCTTTCATGGCATGAGTTGGATTGGGCTTTTTTACACACTTCTAGCAACAACTTAAGAGCACAGAAACACTTTAACACACCTAAGAGGACAGAAGCAAAGGAAGGAGAGGTACAACATTCTGACTATTCCCAGGAATCCTTCCAAAGACAAAAAAGAAAGCTGATAATGAGTGGCTTTCAACACTTCATTAACACCATGTTGCCTACAGACCTTTCTTTGCCAAACCTATCTTCAGGTGGAAGCTGCATCTGCTTCCAAACTTAAGAAAGGCACGTGAACTTCCTAGGGCAAAGCTGTGTACATACACATGGCAGAAGGAGCCAGTAGCACATGGGATGTTCAGGATATACTCCTCCTACAGACCTACACTCCAGTTTCCCATGAAGCTTCATTTAATGAAATTTTCTGAACAGGATTAGGAAGAACTAAAATAGGAAAACTCACACCACACCTACAACAAAAAACCTGCCATTCACCTGATGTGCATCATTTCATGAAACTACTCCTCCTTAAACTGATCCTGTAAATAACCCTATGATTTTTTATCACATGGACTTAAAACACTCATTCACACAAACTACACACCCACTTCCACACAGAAGCCAGTATAGCAATGCACAGCACAAATACCAGCACTGGAATCTGCCCTTTGTTTCCAGAAATATCAGAAGGGACTGAAAGAAGCAAGCTGCATGCATTTATCCTGGCCAATTAAAACTACCTGACATTCACAGGTACCTTTTCACCCAAGCCTGAATTCCTTACCATCATCAGGGTCCTGGGCAGTGAAACTTCGCTTTTCAACCTCATTTAGCACCTCAGAAATGATGTCTGATGACTGAGCATCAACTGTAGGACAAAGAGACAAACAACATCACATCTCAGTTGTACCAAGCACTTCCTTAGCGAAGGGCAACAGTCTACAAACACAATATGGAATTGGGAACAAGCAACATCATTTTAAACAAATGTGATTTTTGTGGTGGTCCACACCAGCTGCAATTTAATTTGCTCTAAAATTTGCCCTGCTATTGCCAGATTTCCACAGCACAGCAGGGCAGCTTCAGAAAGACCAAAGTGCTTTCTAGCAAAGAATCAAACAGACAGGCACTGGAAAAACAAAGTATTTCATACACAAACAAAAAAAAATTTAAAAGGGGGAAAAGCAAAACCTAACAAAAACAAACCCCCAAACACCAGAACTAAACCTAGAGAGACTCCAGAGCAATTCTTTTACAATTCTTGAAACACAAAGACTGCAGTTAGGGCTACCCTGCCTATTCTCTTCCTACAGCCAAAAGTCTGTGGGCATGGGATCTTAAACAGTTGGGTTCCTGACTTTTAACACAGCTGTTTTTCATGACAGCTCTAATGCAGAGAACTGTTGCAGGAAAACAAACTCCCTGTGCAATTTCACCCTGTGAATGGCACAATAAAAAAATCACACACACTATGGTCAGTTCAGCCTCCACAGTGACTGAGTAGCATTTGCTCCCTGTATGAGGTTATTCTTTTTTTTTTCACCCAAGCAGAATCAGGCAGCACAGGGAACACTAAGATCACACCCATTAAAGATTGTTTTTCAATCCATAAGTGAACTGCCTTCACCCATCCCATGTGAAAAGCAAAGCAGCTGCTACACAGGGCACATTCATGTCCAAGCTGCTAGTGCACGTACCGCCTTTGTAAAACACAGACAGGAGATGATCATAGGATGCAAGGCTGGGCTCTGGAAAGCAAAAACATTGGTTACTGCAGCATTCCTGGCTGAGCTCTAATTCAGTCAGCTCCTCCAGTAAGGCAGCATGCACAAATTTTACTCTAATATCTTTCCCTGCCCACCCTAATGCTGGGCCAGACCTCACATACACAGACCTGGGAGAGGTGATATCCAACACTGGGCCACCAGTCAGAGCATCCTATTTCTATGGGGGTGCAGCCAAGCTTCTCTGCTCTAAATTAAAATCAATAATACTTCACGGCCAGTTTCCCTTCTGCTCATGAATATAATCTTTAGCTTATCAACAAGCATGTTACTGGGACAAAGCACAGCCCACAGGACATCAAATCAATTCCGCATATATTCTCTGTTTCTGCAATACTTATTTGGAAGAAAAAAAAAATCATCATCCATATCAAAAGCTTTTTTTCCTGCAGAGATGCAAGACCTGAACTGGCTTAGGTAGCCTGTGAAGTACATCTCCCCTGGAAAGAGGGAATCACCACCGTGTTACGTGGTGCTAAATGCCTAAGTCAATTATTCTGTTCTGGAGGTGGCACTGGAATATCATAGCCATATAACAGCGCATATAATAAATACTCTGGTTCTCTTACCTATATCAAGTGCTTCCATTTCCTTAAATACCAATAAAGACATAGTTCTGCCCACACCACCACATCTTCTCAGACTCTTCAGTACAGAATTAAAAGTTAGCAGATTTGGCTGCACTTTCTGTTGAGCCATGTGAGTCAGGAATTCCTTAAAACAAAACCGCCAGATCCTTAGTGCTTCATGTTATGGATCACAGTTCAGCTTTTAGGTGGGTTATACATGCATTTCCTCAACCTAATCCTTCTCATCCCCTTCAAGTGAACAACTCTGCTTTAACTGATTATTTATTAAAGGACTACTGTTAAATTTTTAATGACCAAAACTCAAGGCTACATTACATCAAAATAAATCTTGGACAATTATATCTAGAGCAAAATTGAAAAATTTTATAGTTACATAATGTTTTTCCTTACTGATGTGTCATTAAAACCCAAATACCATTTCTGTCGTAACACCAAGAATTAAAATGCAAGGAGTTTTATCTAAAATTGTGCATTTATTTTATCCTCCAGCAGTAATTTCCCCAATTACTTTCTGTCCAGGCAGTTCCTGGATCAGGTATGTTCTCACAAGGCAAATCACTCTGCAAAGGCAAGGTTGGATTTTTCACATTTGCCACTCCTCCACAGTTACCTTTTCTGTTTAAACTACTGTACTTCCTTTACAGCAGGGATTAGTATCTGGGGACAAAGTTCTGGCTTTTGGTCTTCCAACAACTGCAAAATTTTACTAATAAGGCAGACCCTTATTAGTAGAGGAGCCTACATTCTTACCACTTCCCCACCTCTTTTGCTCTACCCTCCTTACCTTGGCTAATTCCCATCTTTCTGTGAACCTCTCCTTTAGATATGGGACTGCTCTGATCAGCGCATTGAAGGTGTGCACATCAGCTGGAAAATGTAAGATAATCCATTTTAAATAGCAATTTATAGCCTACAGGAAACAGTTTGTTCTAGCATGGCTCAGTTTCTGGCAAAGTCTCATGCAAACCTGTTTCCAGTGAGCCAGCCACATGCCAGCTGCACTGGAATTACCAGTCTGCATTCAGCTCCCATGATCCAGCTGAGGTCCGTACCCCTGCGCCAATCATCACTGCCATGAACAAACCTGTGCCCAACAGGGCTTTCTGTACCCAGGAGACCACAAAGTACAACCAGGACACACTCACCCTTGAGCCTTTCATTCAGCAAGTCTATGTACATGTCATAAGCTTTAGAATAAGCCCCATGCTGCAGAAAAAAAAATAAACAATCTCTGACTATGTGAGATCTCACAAGCTGAAAAAATTCCCCAGCACTAAAGAGTAACTTTACCTTCTCCATCCCACGGATCATGGTGCAGTAGGAGTGTGCATTCCTCTCTGGCATTATCTTAAATATCCTTTCAGCATGGTTGTTCTCTCTAAAATCAATGAACAAGATAAATGTTAACCACATAAAAGGTATCCTTAGGAGAAGGATTCAACACACAGAACAAAATAAGGGCTGTACCCCCAAAGAATGACATTCACATTTCACATTTGTGATACTTGAAACTAGTCTACAATCACCCACCAGATTTCCATGAACACTTTTAAAAGATCAGCAAACATAGGTTTATTTAACAAGTAAGACCTGTGAATGTGGGCTGCTAGAAGATTTAGGTCTGTGCTATAACAACAACACAAACACAAAACCCATGGAATATGGGAATACAGGCAACATTTTCTATACCTCCATCTGGGGCCAGATGACTGTGAACCTCTTTGGAATTGTCTCTTTGGAGCTTTCTGTTCTGAAGCATTCACCTGGAGAGATTTTTGCAAAAATAAGTTCCTCAGAGTTAACTTATGATTTGACATCAAATGACATGATTTGCTAACAAAACTGAAGGCCAGCAGCATGGTCCAAAGGTGTTTTTTAATGGGTTATATTAGAATAATTTCTATCAAAACATTCAGGAAGCAATAAACAGATTGAGAAGAATGTTTGTGTTATTAAACATATTAACAACTTCACACAAACTACTGTTGCTACTACATCAGTCATGGGTTTTTATAACAAAAATATCTCCTGGGAATGTTGTCTGCATATGATCCACCTCATGGCATCTCCCATGCAGACAGTACAAAAATCTTGATGTCACCTTGATATACTCTCATTATGTATGAAATAAATAAATAAAGATCAACAAGTTTCCCATACCTCTGGTTCTTCCTCTTTTTCTTCCTGCTCTTTTTCAGGAGTAGGTTCACCATCTCCATAGAAGCATAACAAATCTAAAAGGCTGTTTGTGGTCTCCAGAGATACAGGGGTACCTGAAGAAAATGAGAATTTATGACAGAGAAAGTGAAGAGCTCACCACTCTACAGCCATTTCAGAAAACCTCAGAACACTGAGGTTTGTTCTCTTCCAACACAAAGACATTCTCTAGCAAGTCCCTAAACCTGCATGTGACACCAGTACTGCCACAAACCCACTCATCACAGGAGACAATTTTAGCACTGAACTAGAGTATGTTTAGATACTGAAGCCACTGAAAGGGCAGTTTTCCTGATCAAGCAGGAGAAGGAAGTGGCAGCTGACAGCCAGAACTGTAAAGCAGCACAAAGCCAACACAGCATCTGAAATTTCTAGTTCTTTTCATAACTCTTCCTAGGATACACCCTGCTGTGAAGAACACTTTGCATGTTGCACTTTCTATGAAATATTCAAAATCAACAGAAGTATTTAATCTGCTTCAAGAAGTCATTTGTTCTCCTTATCACCAAAGTGACTTCACCAGACCAGAGTCAGTTGTGAAAGAAGCAAGAGAGTCACAAAATTGTCTCCATAGCCTATGCCAGCTACTGAAGTATTTTTGGCACAATTTAAGCAGAGCTCCACCACAGAACCTGGCAGGTGACCACATACCTGCCTGCAGAAGCTGATCGAACATGTCCACAGACTCTTTCACCATCCTGAGGTGGATGCGCTCCCTCAGAGCTTCCTCACTCACTCCTTCAGTCTGAGGTGTGAGACTCTCGGGCATCAGGCACTAAAAGCAAACAGTGGAAGTTGGCCATGAGCTCAAACCTCCTCCAAATGTTCTACTCTTCACCTAATACACTGCTTGCAGCCCAACACCACCAGTCCTTTGGTGATGAAAGACCACACACATGCTCATCCCTCACTTCTGTGCCAGGAAGCAACATCTAAACAGCACTGCTTCTCTTATCTCAAGAACCTGATATGATACTGAACTCCCAAGGAAAAACGTCCACTACAAAAATATAATGGGAACACAGTACTGCATTCACACTGTCTGCAAAACAGTTTAAAAGTTTTCCTTCTATCTTAGTTTTGGACCAGTCTGACAGTTGATTTCACTGACAAAGCACAAATACAATGAAAAGAAAAGGCAGAAAGCTTACTGGTACGTTGGGCTCTGCAAAAGTCTTGTCAAAATACTGAGGAAAGTTCTTTATGATGTATTTTGCAGCATTTCTCCCAGACTCCTTTGACAACGAATACAGACGCTGCATAGAAATGAAAGAGAACAAGATGAAGAAATACACAAATTACAAGGCTGAGAGTGGAGAAAAAACATTTTCTTTACAATGATAGGATCAAATTAAACTCGTGCATAATTTTGAACTTAGTAAAATCACAGGCATGAGACAAAATCCCAGGTAAACATTCTGGTATTTGTGCCAGTATAACAATCCCTATTCTTTAAATGCTATTGTATTCTACTTTCTTGTTACTTAGTCAAAGGACACAGTTCAGACATCTGAAATACTGCACTACTACCTCAAGCTAAAAAACATCACATTTTAGAGAGAAAATTCTGAAAGCCATCTGATACTCCATTTTCTTTTGTAATCAAAACCAGGCTTCAATTAGGTAAGAGTATTCACAGCTTAGACAAAGGTAGGAGGGAAGCCATCAAGGATGTGAAAGGAAATACTTACAGCACTAGCTGCATTTCTTGGCATCAGGAAAGGGTCATCCTGGAACATGTAATGAGCAGCAGTAGGATCCTGTAGAAAGAAGAGCCCATAATTGAAAAGTTTATAATTATGTGCACAGGCACAACACACTGGCTCATGGAAGGCACAATGAATTCTTCCATAACCACCCCCAATGCACATTTTACAGAAGCTCCTATAGCTCAAAAAGGCTTAGCCTGTTTGGAGAAAGTTTAAAAAATATTTTCGTTTTTACACAGTTTCAGGCTAACATGGTGACAAAAAAGGCTCCTTCCTGTAATATATCAAGCAGTAAGTGCCCTGCAAAGCAAGTAGGACCCCAAATGAAACAGTCTTGGGAAGCTGATGGGACTTGACAGGTTTTGATTCAATTCCCAGAATTTAAGACAGATAGGATTTAAGAACAGCATCACAACATTTCCAGGTTTTGCCCAGCAAGAGGAGACACTCATTGTACTTTTTAAAGCCTTTCTAGACCGAGATTGGGAAGGACATTCTGAATTGGGAAGCTGAACTGGTGAAGGAACTTGCTCCCTATGTTAGTGAAAGCCTTACCAAAGCACTGCAGCTTTCTTTGGTAACTGCAGCTCTCCCTTAGCACATGAATGAGGCTTTAAGGACACAGCAAAACTGAGCCAAAGGGAAAACTCTGATGTGGACGTCCCACCTTTCATTTATGGCCAAAGAAGAAATTAAAGGACTCCTGAGCACAAGGGTATAGCACAAAATGGACAACCTGACCCATGACCCACAGAACCACTCACCCTCTTCACAGTAGAAGCCAAGGTCTGCAGCACTGCGAGCTTATCCCTAAACACAAAGGAGTTTGATTAATATTCAGCTGCAGACTTTGAATGTTGTTTGTTTGGAGAACAAGCCCAGGATTATCCTGACTCAAAATGATTTTTAATTCTAGGAAATAATGCTTTTGCTGCACTTATAAAATAGCACTTTTCACACAGAAGGGGAAAATGCAAAAATGGTGTCGGTTCTTTACAACTCCAGGAAAAAAATTCTTTTGAGAAAAACCAGAAGAGCATTTGTGTTTACAGCTATTACTCCTGCTCTTAATAATACATTATCAAAGAAAGATCATAGGGAAGAGACACAGAAACAATTCCTTGGAATGCTGCTTCTAGAGCATCTCTGAGGGATAAATACATTAAGTCCCTATCCAAGACATAATTTTTCAAGAAAAAACAAACCAAAGCAAAACCAGTTATCTCAGGACTCCTGCACCCGTGGATCTTCAAGACTTTGGATGTTTCAATCAAACAAGGAAAGGCCAGTGAAAGTGCTTAGGTGAAGGTAGCCTTACTTCAGGTTTACATGCAGACATCATTTGACCATAAACTTAATTTCTGCTGTAAAGTCATGCAATTCTATCTTAACAAAATAGCTTTTGTTCAGTTGTGTGATTTCTAAGCAAGATTTATTCAGTCAGCTATCAACAATCTAGTTTTATTTTGCTGGAAGAAACATATTCATATGTAAACATCCAAATGAACTTGGTTTTACAGATCTTTAGCAAATATGATCTTTTACAAGAAAATAAAATTATGCTTAAAAATGCAGTTGTTGTGTTTTCAAAAGAAATGTCAGGAATGCAGTGTATTCACAGAGCTCCAAATCAGCAGAAAAACCACTAGTGGGACATTGCATCAGGGGATAGAGGAACCTCAGCTTTCTTTTTCAAATCTGGTGGTTAGACTACATTCAGCTGTCTAATACTGATTTTCTACCTAGCCAAGATTCCAAAAGTAAACACTCACCATGTTTTTCTTCGGGGAAGCACAATTTCTTCTTGAGTTACTGTGAGAAACAATATTAAAATGGTCATTAGAAACAGATGCCCAAAGAAAACAGGTGTAGCAAGGTGGGGTCAACTCTTCTCCCAAGTAGCAAGTGACAGAACAAGAGCAAATGGCCTCAAGTTGCACCAGGTGAAGTTCAGGTTGGATATTAGGAAAAAATTTATTCACTGAAAGGTTTGTCAAGCACTGGAACAGGGGAATGGTGGAGTCACCAACCCTGGAGGGATCTAAGACATGGCAATGTGGCACTCAGGGATGTGCTTCAGAGGTGCCTTGGCAGTGCTGGGTTAAGGGCTGACTCCACTAACTCAGAGGTCTTTTTCAATCCAAGCAATTCTATGATTCTACAAAAATCAATGAGTTAAGCTGTTCCAGCTCAAAGTACTAAAACAAGGATTTTAAAACCACAGTCTAACGTAGGCTCATGGAGCTGCACTGACTCAGTTCAGCTGATTGCTGATGAGGTAAGGAATCAAGTTAATCCAGGAAATTTCTGCACAATGAAGACAGGGAGAAAGAAAATTTAAGGAGGAGAAAGAGGGTGTTTATATCATTTTAATCTCCGTAGATTAAAAAACATATGCAAGGAACCACTAATGAAGATATCTTACCTTGTGAATTGTCCACAATCTTCCCAAGAGCACTGCTACTCGAAGAGCTCCTACAGAACAACCAGGGGTTTGAATTTATGGCAGTCACATTAATACAGCAAAAGTAGAAGAGTGAAATTCTATACTACAGGTCAGAATTAACTAAAACATTAGGGGGAACTAGAGTGCATTGAGTAACTGGCAATGTTGAACTGTTACTAACTCCAAATTATTACCATGAAACTTATATTTGATGCTTCTCTCAAGGCTGTCATTTCAAGAGACAAGAAGCTATATGCAAAAAATTACAGTACAAAAAAAATCTGTGATTACTTAATATTGGGATATAACATCACTATAATAGTTTTCATGAACTAGTGCATCTTAGAAAGAAAATCACAGAAATAAATCAGAAAAGACACTTCATGCTTTAGAGACAGGATCATGCTGAAAACAGCATTTTAAAAAAATACTTTAGACATGAGCAGTGTTCACAGAAGGAGAAAACCCAGAGTAATGGTGCAGGTGAATCAGCCCTGGTGAGATCCAGATGTCCCTACAGAGTTGCAGGAGCTCCTCACAAAGCCACAGCTGTACACACAGACACATGGACTGATTCTGCTGAGCACTGCAAACCAGCTGCTTTGTGCTCACTCACGACACTGCTTCAAGTCTTTCTCACCACTGTTCACATTTTACTGCTTTTTACACAAACTTAGGATTACATTAAAATACTTTTACTCATTTTGCTCATGAAGCAACCTAGCAGTAAACCTTTACTGCAACTCTGGCCTTCAGTGACTCCACAGTGACCTTGAGCCTGAGGGAGAGGCTGCTCAGGTGCAGTCACAGCTCTGTGCTTTACCGTGGCACTGTACAGTTCTAGCTCATCCTGGGAAGTCTCATCAACTGAACGAGTAGGATTTTGCCATCCCAAAAATGAGTAAGTGGGAATTTTCATTTGAAAACCATTGTATAGAATCATGGAATGTTAAGGTGTTGGAAGGGACCTTTTTAAGGTCTTGTTGCACCTCTGCTGCCGTGGGCAGGGACATGTTCCACTAGACCAAATTGCTCCAAGCCCCATCCAATCTGCCCTTGAACACTTCGCTGAGTAACCTGTGACAGTCTCACCACCCCTCCAATAAAAAAAAATTCTTCCCAATATCTAATCTAAACTTCTCCTTTTTCGCTCTGTATTCGCTATTCCTCGTTACTCCTATCACCACCAAAGGTTCCTCTCTGGCTTTTCGGTAGGCCCCTATCAGATACTGGAAGATGTTATGAGGTCTCCATGCAAAATTCCCTCTCCAGGCTGAACAGCCCCAGCTTCCTCAGCCTTCGCAGCGGAAATGCTCATCGAAGGAAATGCTCATCTGCCTTTCCGTGAGACTCAGCTCCAGGGATCGCTAAAACGCTCAAACACCCTCCCGGGGAGGCTCTGAGCCGCCCAAACCAGGGAAGATCTCACGGAAAGGCGTCCAAAAGCGGGTAAGAGCTCCAGAAATAGAGCACCCTCGGGCCACGCTGCCCCGACCACGCCGAGCTGCCGCACACCGCACCGCGCCTGCGCAGCCTTTCCCGCCTCCCTCCCCACACACCCAGCACTGCCCGCCCGTCCATTCCTGCCGCTGCCGCCGCCACGCGGCCCTTCTCTCCCGCAGACCCTCACCGGCAGCTCTCCCGCCCGCCTGGGAGGCGGCACCGCCTGCCCAGCCACAGCGTCCGCTGCCAGCAGCCACCCACGACCCGCCGCGCCGCCATGCTGAGCCGCGCGCTGTCCTCTGGGAAGGCGGACGGCACCACTCCTCCAGCGGGGGGAGCCCGGTACCGCCCCTCCGCGGCGGTGGTACCGTCCGGCCCCGCCCCCCCCCGCAGCCCGGACCGCGTGGTGCTGGCCGTGGCGCGGCGCTTCCAGCAGCAGAGCGGGACCAGCTGTCGGCCGGGAAAGAGTTGCTCGTTCGCCATGAGGCCGCCCAAAGTGGTGCCGTGGCGGCGGCTGGTTGGGGTGACCTTCGGGATGTACACGGCCGAGGAGATCAGGTGAGGCTCCATGTGTGCGCGTCCCGAGCTGGGTGGGTGCTGCTGGGCACTACGAGTCCCAGCGTGCCCCGCGGCAGGGCGCCGGGGAGCTGCGGCGGGCTGTGGCGCGCGGCATGCTGGGACATGTGGTCCGACTGGGCCGTGGCCCAGCCGCCGGGATGGCGGCAGCCGAGTTTTGTACAAAATCTCGCACCGCTCGAGGGAGCACACTGTCAGAATGATGTGATTTCTTAGTAGGGTGGCTAGAGATGTAAAATAAATATTTGCTGCGATATGAATGATTTTGCTCATTGCATCATGAAATCAGTGATACACAAATTCCCATTGTATTTGCAAAATGCTCTCAGAAAGATGTTTTCATCAACTGAGAATATCACATAGATACTAAATGCCCATGCTAGTTGTACCATTCAAATGTGTATCGTGTCACTGTTTACTGCTGTTGATTTTTTACTCTTTTCTTTCAACTTCAGGAAATTGAGTGTAAAACCCATAACAAACCCTCAGTTCCTGGATAATGTGGGGAATCCGGCTGTAAATGGTCTGTACGACTTGGCCTTGGGACCCCCGGACTCCAAAGAAGTGTGTGCGACTTGCATGCAGAACTTCAGCAACTGCCCCGGACACTTTGGCCATATAGAACTGCCTCTGCCTGTCTACAACCCCCTGTTCTTTGATGTATGTACATTTAATTTCTGCTGGTGAAAGGGGTCATGGTGCCCAAGTTGTCATGTAGTTGCAGTCCTTGAAATTAGTAAAAGTGCCAAGATCTGTTTTCTCCTTTAGGTGTAATAACAACAAATGTAGTAGGAGAGCTTTGTTGTGTCATGATAGTTCAATACAAATAGAGCTTTTGAAGAATATGCACTTTGTTGTAACTATTGTTTTCCTCAATATTAACAGGCAGGTGAGGGGGGAATATTCATCCTAAAGTATGTGACTGACTGTAGGGTGTCATAAGCTTTCATGGATGATGTGGGCTTTAATTAAATGAAAGGCACAGTAAAAATTATCATTTCCTTTAAACAACTACTGCATATGAACAACTCTCTACTTTTCCAGTTTTTCACAAACCTGAGCTGGGATGAATTTTCCTCTTGAGGTGTTGATCTCACCGTTTCAGTAGCTGCTTTTTGCACAGGCTGCTAATTGAGAGTCAAAACCTCACTTTCAAGTAACCAAAGTTGGATGAGGTACCAATTTGTAGCCTTGTTTCAGCTTTAAGTCAAGTAACTGTGCTGACCAAGGATTAAAACCCTGCAGCAGTAATTCCCAGCCTTCAGGCCATGGGGGCTGCATGCAGCTGGAGTGAGAGAATTCTGTTAATAATAACACAGAGCTGTGTTAAATAATAAAACCCACTGATAATTTCCCAGACCTTGAGGAGAGTGTGATTATGTAAAGGATCTTGTAGGACTGAGACCAGAATGTTTCATTTTACTAGCGTGGGGGTTTGGGTTCCACGTGGTCCTCTGTGGGGTGAGCTGTTGGGAGCTGTAGTCACGGTGCTGTGTAAGAGCAGCCTTGGTCCCAGAGCTGATACCACAAGTGTTTCATGTATCTGTTATGTAGACAGTCTGCAGAGAGTTTATGTACAGATCATGTTTTGCATATGAGCTTGGTTGAAGTAAATTTTTTTTAAGCTAATTCTTTATGATTAAAATTAACCATTAGTCTGATTATCCAATTTCATATACATATATGTGTATATATATGTGTATATGGATATATGTATATATGTATGTATGTATATACGTATATAGTATTATGTATATTATATATATATAGTTCCTTAATTATAGTAGCACTTTTTTAAAGTCCAAACAGTTGTATTTACTTGCTGACTCTGCAAGTTAGTACATCTGCCAGGAAGACCTTTTCTTCCCCATTTCTTTCCAGAAATTATACCTTCTAATCCGAGGTTCTTGTTTGAACTGCCACATGCTGACATGTCCTCGAGCCGTGGTTCACTTGCTGCTGAGTCAGCTGAAGGTGCTGGAGAAGGGGTTACTTCATGCTGTCCATGACCTTGAAATCATTCTGAACAGGGCAAGTACTGTGTAATGCTCCATCCCATTTGGAGTTCATGGTCTCATAACTATAAAGCTCTCTGCCAATTTCTCTCCTTCTGTTCCTTGTAGTTTGTAGAGCAATGTGCAGATGCGACAGGCTCAGAAATTGAGGAAGAGTTAAATCGCCATGTTCAGGAAATGTTACAAAGCTCTCAAATACAAGATCGGTGTTCAAATGTAAGTACAGGCAGTGCTTCTTCTGATTCCTTGGGCTTTATCCTCTTAAAATAGCAATGTGCAGAACAAACCCTGTCTTGGACTCTGCAGGTGCTGGATTTTGTCCAGTTCTGAACTGTGTTATTGGACTTTTTGAGGGAAATGTCTGAAATTAAACTTAAAAAGGATTTTATTTCCTGTTAGTACAACTGTTGAGTTTCTGGAAGATAGTGTCTGTGTAGGGCAGTGTTTTGAAGGTGTAAATACCATATTAAAACCTGATACTGCTGTCAGTGTAGAACCTAGAGATGTTGATACTTCTCTGTATGATGCTCTGGCTGCTTTGAGCTACAGAACACATTTTGAGAGCTCATGCATCCACCAAACTTGCAGAACTAGTTTGTGTGATATTTTTAGGAAGACTTGTGTAATTGGATTCTGGTTTCCATTTAAATGTAGTTTAATGTACATGGTTAGTAGAGGCAAATGAGTTTAGAAATCTAAGATCATTGAGCAGATTTGTTCATAAGCCAAGTTTAATTTCTCGATCACTTATTTAAAAACTAAGCTTAAGCACTCTGTAAATCATGCATTCATGAGCAGTCAAAATAAGTGATTTTTATCACTTTTCTACCTTGTTCAGTCATCATTTGTGAAAAGCTTTGAATTCCAGTAGTGCCTTGAAAAATAAAGACTTTATGGAATAAATTGAAAAAGGAGGGTGGAGAGCACTGAGGGATGTATGTCTCCAGCAAATGGGAAAATGATGAAAGAATGCTACAGATCAAGACATTAATTAATGAGTTCATAGATGTGTGTGCATTGATACTAATAGTGTTTATGCTGATAGTTAAAGTTAATTGTATAATATTTATTGAGTTTTTCATATAGGTTGTCTTATTTTATTTTTGTTACATTCATTATTTTTAAGTTTTTTTTTTTTTTTTTCTTTACCAGGTCAAAAATGTGTGTGAGTGTAGAAATAATCTGGTATCACAGTTCTGGAAAGCACACATGGGTTCAAAGAAATGCCCAAACTGCAAGTAAGTTAAACTGCATGAGCAAGCTGGTTTCTGGTTAAATGCTGTATTTATATTAACCCTTATCTGCCTGTCCTGTTTGTTTTTTTTCCTTTAAGATCCAGGAGATCACTGGTGCGAAAGGAGCACAACAGCAAGCTGACAGTAACCTATCCTTCTACAGTGTACCATAAGTCAGGAGGAGAAGGCATTCTGGATGAGACAGCAGGTGAAATACTTGGAGTATTTGAAATATTCCACTCAAACATGTTTGCACTTTTTCCCTACATTAAAAGAGCACAGATTTTTAGCAATGGCTGTGCACTTGGAACTCACTTATAAAAAAATACTGATTATAACTAAACCAGTAAGCTCAGGAGCCAGAGAGAACCCAGTTCCATTAAATTTTTGTTGGAGAGTCTGTTGTGCTTTTGCAGCTTCAGGTGTCTCTGTGTCAGGAAAAGAAGTACATCAGCATCATCTTTGTCAACTTTAGGGTGGTTTTGGGGCACTTCATTTTTGGCAGGCAGTTGATTTTCTGCTGGATTTTTTTAACTGAGCAACTACAGATAAGATTAATTAGGAGGAAGATGACCTGCTTCTGAAAGAAAATCACATAATCCTAACTCTTATGAATGAATTTCCTCTTAAAGAGTAAAAGACAGAAAGGAAAGTAGGTATCACTTTCCATGATTAATTAACTTATTGTTTGAGTCAATTTAAAACTTTTCCTTCTCGTATCCTTGATCCTTTACACAATGAGACAACATTGAAGCAGACATTTACGTGTGTTATTTAGCCCTTAGGAAAGGTTTCCATACAGAGTTTATTTTGTTTTCTACTCTTTGATTTAAATACTAGATTAAATCTTTAGAGCTGTGTCTGAAAAGACAAAATGGGAAAAATTCTCTTTTCTGAATTGGGGTGTATCACACAGTTAGATACATTATGCATAGCCTGTGCATGGTTAGGTCTTGAAGGGAGTACCTTTAACCTTGGGATTGGGACACCTCTGTTTAAGGAGTGGAAAGGTTTTTTAGGTGAATGGAGAATTGGACTTTCAGTGTGCAAAAATCTGCATTTCTGGATCTAAGCCAAGAGAAGAATAGGAAACTGAGATCATGGGAGAAAGGCTTTTCACTGAGTTGTGAAAACTGAGATCTAAAATCTCTGGCTTAGTTTTGAAAATACTTGGTCTTTTTGCTTTTCAGTAGCAAAACCATGTATTTTCCTTCCTCTCCAAAGCAGAGGTAGCCCAGACTCCCACCTGTAATATGGATGGATTGCTGGCTGGTGCCATTGTCTCCTTCAGTTGGTTATTTCATGGGGACCTTGATACCTCACTGGTGGTACCTGAACCCCACTGAAAGGTTCCCCAGCAGCAGGCTGACTCTTGATTTGTGTTTTGGTCAGGGAATGAGGTCATTTGAAAGAAGGTTCCAGCCCACTGTAAGTCAAAAAAAGCATAAACTTTAGATGTTAGAGTGGAGTCTTACTTCTGTTACTTATATTCAGACTCACTAGTCACAGAAATTATTTATTTTTTACTTAATTTCATATTCCCGAGGTAAACATTTAAATGATAATTTTGATGTAGATGTCAGTCAGTATATTTTGTATGTATTTCCATTCCTTCTCTGAGCTGGAAGCACCAAAACCCAAACTTTCATAGTAATGTCTTGAGATTTTTTTAAATTTTTTTTTAAATTTTTTTTTTCAGGTATTGATGAAAGCCAGTTAGGGAAGAGAGGATACCTGACACCAATGACTGCCAAGGAGTACATCCAGGCTCTGTGGAAGAATGAAGGTAATGGTTGTGAAGAGCAACATTACTTTTTTTTCTGTATCATTTAGTGGACAAATCTGCAAATCTTCCAGTATGAACTCCTTGTCAGATCTTTAACTTTTGCCTTAAGGGCTCCTGGCTGCAAAATAGGTTTTGTGGCAGGAGGACTGGCAGCCAGTGAATGCAGAGACCTGAGTTAAATTAATACTTTAATCAGTTATTCTCAAATTGTGGCTCCCCACAAATCACAACTGTTGTTTGCATAGAGTGATTTTCTTATGGTGCTGTGCCCCACAGTTAGACTGATTAAAGACTGAGAATGCATTTATCAGCCTCTTTTTCGACTTGTCTGTACTCTGAATCTGTCTGCACTTGCCAGGAGAAACCAAAGCAGTCCTGTCAATCAGTCCCAGTCACTAGCTGGAAACTTTCTTCCTCTTGTTGTGCTTTCTCCTTTTGCTATAATGTATATTTCTGTCCAGAGTTGTTTCTGAAATACCACATGTGTGACCAAAAAAAAGTGTCAATTCTTTCTAACCTGTGTCTGAATGGTTTTACTTTAAACAAGCTCAGTAGTGTTAATTTAGCTGATTCTTTTGACTTGATTGACCAAGTGCATCATCTGGGGTTTGGATTCCCAAACAAGAGCAATGAGAATGAGTTTATATTTCTTTTGTATCTTTTTAGGTTTCTTTCTGCGTTATCTCTTCCCTGGGATGAATCCCCATGACAGTTCAGGATTCAGTCCAGACATGTTTTTTTTAGACCTACTTGTGGTTCCACCTTCAAGGTAAAATTTATCCCCCTAAAATTTTGTAGAAATCACAGGGTTTAGTGCAGGTTTTGCAGGAGTTGGAGGTCTAAACTCCTGTAGTACAGACACTGGTCTGTTTAAATGTCAGTGGAGTGTTTAAATAATAAAAAACACACTAGTAATTGATGATAAGTTGTATTGTAATTTCAAGTGAGTTTGTTAGAAGACTGAAATACTAATTATGAAAAAATATATTTTAGTGTTAGTATTTAAAATTATTATAGAACATTATAACTGCACAGTACTAACAGGATTTCTTGTTAAGCATCATTCCTCTTTTATAACTGTCCTAGCAGAACATATGAATTTTTCAATGCCTGCTGTTAGTTTAGATTATTTTCCATGCACTGAAGATTTAGTTTAGGATGTTTGAGGTTGACCATGCTGCTTTTGAGTGGCTTTAATCTTCTGAGGCAGTTTTGATTTGCTGTAGGTATCGTCCTGTGAATCGCGTTGGCGATCGCCTGTTCACAAACGGGCAGACCGTGAACTTGCAGGCTGTGATGAAAGATGCCCAACTGATTCGGAAGCTCTTGGTTTTCATGGCCAAAGAACAGTGCCAGCCAATAAAAATCACAGAAGAAATTCAAACTGTAAGAGTTGCTGGTTATCTTATTCCTTGCTGTTTTGGATGTGTGGGTGGAGTTCAGGAAGGCTTCTGTTTAAGCTGTTTCTGTAACAGTTTTTGCCTGAGCTGTTGGAATATCTGCTGATGGAGATGTTCCATACCTTGTTTGGTTTTTCCTCTCTGCTCTTTTCTACCTGGTGCAAAGGGAAAAAAACATCTTGCTCAGATTTTTTTAGCCATGGACTTTTGGTGTTAGATTACTGCATGTGAAACATAACAGGCTCCTGTTGGTGGAGAATGAAATATGTACAGCACAAACAGTTCACAATGAAACTTTGCCAGCATCTCATCACATGAAAAAAGCCACTTTAGCTTCTAAGTCTATTGGAGCCAGTTGTGATTGTGTTTATTTTTTGGCAGTTGATGTCTAAGTAGGACCCAAAATTTCATAAATAATATAAGTAATAACAGTACTTGTCTGCTTCTGACAGTTCACATAGTTGCATGGTGTAAATAATAATATATGTCAGCTGCCTTATTCCATATTTGTTCATCAGTTGTATCATTGAGTGGTCTTTGACATTGGACTCAATTTTAGGTGAGCTTGATTTACATCTGCAGTGTAAAACATTTTGGAAATGTTAGTTACTCAGAATGTAGCCACTAGGTGGAGATCTGTTCTTAAAACATTTGACAGGAGGTCAATGAGTTTTGGATGAGGCTGGTTTAGTGGCCTTTAGACTGAAAACAAAGTGATGTAGGTGATAAAAACTTTTGGACTTACATTATTTTTATCTAAGAATAGGATTCTCTAGTTACAGTGATTCCAAACATGGACTGACTGCCAGTCCAAAATAATGGTGAATGTTTCTTTTCCTGTATTTAATACTGTAATTAATACTATAACTTCAGCCTAGTAAGTAGAAGATACTTTTTGTTGTGTCCAAGTTTCTAATTTCTGTTTCTGTAGGAGACAGGAGGGGATAGTGAACCTCTGGACCGTTCTGTGCTGGCAACGATTCCAGGACAGAGCATTGCAGATAAGCTGTACAATGCTTGGATACGTCTCCAGAGCCATGTCAACATTGTGTTTGACAGTGACATGGACAAGCTGATAACAGACAAATACCCTGGCATTCGTCAGGTGGGTAGCATTAAAATTAGAATTAAAGAGAAGCTGATGGAGTAAGAAAAAAGCAAACTATTTGTTGTTAGTATGTGGTCATTTTCATGCCCCTCATCATTGCCAGGATCCATCTGGTTGTCCATACTCCCAGGTTTTAATTGTTACCTTCTGTTTCCAAAGCTGCTGGAGAAGAAGGAGGGGCTGTTCCGCAAGCACATGATGGGGAAGCGCGTGGATTTCGCTGCTCGCTCCGTCATCTGCCCCGACATGTACATTGGGACCAACGAGATTGGCATCCCTATGGTGAGCATAGATAAAGGACTTCTGTGTCTTTCTGCTGCTGTTCAGGGCTGAACTGCACTGGTGGCACCTCACTAGCAGTTTAAAATCTAGAGGCTTTCCTGCCCAGTGTTAATAAGGAATGAGCACTGAAGAGCAGGAAATTCTTGCTGTTACAAAGTGAGAACAGCACATCTAAGAAAGAGGATTTAAAAAAAAAAAAAAAAAAAAGAAGCTGAACTTGCTTCATGGGATTAGGAATTGCTGCAGACTTTAAAAGTAGATCCTGTTCCTCATATGGTCTTTGCACAAGGTATTTTTGAGGTATTACAGCCTTAAGAGAAGGCCATGATACTGTCACCAACTTTGTTCATCCTTAAGGATTTTGAACTTCATAGGGATGACACCAAGCCTGAATTGGAGCTGTTTTTTGTATTATCTTTGCAGAAATAGTGAACCTGATGATAATGTGTTGGCTGATTTGCAGAAGCTAAACCCATGCTTGCTTACTTTAATTGCTGATTGAGTTTTACACTGCAGTAGAAACTATTAAAAGGATAATTGACAGAGGATTTTAAAACAGGAATGTATTTATCTGACATTAGAATAGGCTGAGGAGGAGATGCATTCAAGAGCTTGAAGTAATTTATGCTTGCATTATATTTCTTAATTTTTGACGCTGTTTTATCAGTCGCTTGTTCAAAATTGAACAACATGTTTTTTTCTCTCCTCTTTTCCCTCCTGTCTAGGTATTTGCCACCAAACTGACTTACCCCCAGCCAGTCACTCCCTGGAATGTTAAAGAGCTGAGGCAGGCTGTCATCAATGGCCCCAAGGTGCACCCTGGTGCCTCCATGGTCATTAACGAGGACGGGTCCCGCACGGTGCTGAGCGCCACCAGCCTGACCCAGCGCGAGGCCATCGCCAAGCAGCTCCTCACCCCCTCCTCAGGGGCACCCCAGACTGGGCTCAAGATTGTGAGTATGGGCAGTGTCCCTGTCGAGGGGTCTCCTGAGCCTGAGATCCCCTCAACGGGACATGTAGGGGGTTTAAAGTTCAAGTTTTCCCAGCTGGTCACCAGAAGGAGAGTCAGGAGGCCGTTTTCTGAGGTTTCCAAGATTGTTTATTCTTTCTTATCTAAGAAGTTCTTCCTCTAGCTAACAGCAGTCTGTTCAACTTGAATCCAGGGCATACTGTCCTGCCCTTGGGGCAGGACTTATCTTTTATACTATAAATCACATACCTAATATTTACAATTACTTTCCAATACATGACAATTTTATTACACTGTCCAACTCTGTCTCAGACCAATCCAAGAATGCCAGCCTGGCACTTAACATGGGTGGCATGAAGAGGAAGAAAGAAAAGACATACCACGCCCAAAATCCTCCATATTAGCTTCAGACCCCCAATATAAACATTTCTAGAAATCTACTTTTCTACCTTCTAACAATCTAATTTATACTCTACTTGTTTTTTGTGACTTGTAATTCTTCCTGCAATGTTGGTAGTTTTTTCTGGGGGCTGAGATCCAGTCCCCAGGAGTCCTGGGTATCATGCCAGGGCCTCTGAGACCCTTGCCAGGGGGGTCTCAAGGCATCCAGGGAAGCCAGGGGAACACCCTGCACTCCCACAGGGCAGAGCTCTCCTCCACCTCTGGTTGAGGGGACAAAAACATGATACCTTTTCAAATTCTAAACCCCATTTTCCCATCCTTTACTTTCTTCTAATACGCAGTGTGTGGCATTCATGCAGAATATTCTTAGTGGTGGTCTCAGCAGTGCTGGCTTAGCAGTTGGGCCCCATGATCTGAGAGGTCTTTTCCAACCTAATTAATTCCGTGTCAGTTGTTTCTCCTCTGTGTTACAGTTTAATCAACCTTCGAAATTTCTTAGCTGCATCTCTATCCCTTGCAAGAATTGAAAATGTACTATTTGGCTACTAGGGAAAAAGTTTTGGTGTTTAGTAGTTTTCACATTGTTATATATTACCCTGTCTCTCATAAAGGCTTAGCAGAGATTTGAAATTTATGTCTGAGTATTTCTGTGATGTCAGTTCTTTCAAAACCTGTCACAGAGTTAAACATAACAGTATTTAGATTGTACAAACAACTCACCATACTCTTGTTAATAATAAATAGATATTTGGATGTTACTAACAGAAAAATTAAAATGAGGCTGTTCTGAGAGACTCTGTTCTAGATAAGGTTATATTGTATTGTACTCATAGCTGAAATTAAGGGATTTCTGGCTTCTGCTTCAGCTACTGGGTCATAAAACTACCTTAGGGTGTATTGTGGCAGGTATCAATTCAGCCCAGTGGGCTTTGGATGAAGAGCCGATTGATTTAATCACTGTGATTTGGGGGAGTTAATGGGGAATAACTGCAGAGAGATGTTCAGGGGCAACCAAGCAGTCTTGAGTTTTGCATAGAATACAAATACCAGAAAGAAAATGTTTTGGATGTGTGTTCATTTAGAGATAAATTAGCCCTTTCTGAGGCAGGCACAGCAACCCAATGTGTGTGGCAGGTGTGTCGGCACATCAAGAACGGGGACGTGCTGCTGCTGAACCGGCAGCCCACGCTGCACAGACCGTCCATCCAGGCTCACCGGGCGCGGATCCTGCCCGGGGAGAAGGTGCTGAGGCTGCACTACGCCAACTGCAAGGCGTACAACGCCGACTTCGACGGCGACGAGATGAACGCGCACTTCCCGCAGAGCGAGCTGGGCAGGGCAGAGGCATACACCCTGGCCATCACTGATAAACAGTACCTGGTGCCAAAGGCAAGTCAAACTGGCACACACATTCCTTTCCAGATGCAGTCACTTTTGTTTGTTTTCTCTACTGATAAATGAGATAATTTTTTTAAAATCAATTTACTTATTTCTGGGGTTTATTTCTATGTTCTTTCTCCACTTGTGGTTCTGTTTCTCTAAAGAAGGCCCAGCACATCCAAACAATCTTGTTCCTTTAAATTCCAGTGTCCAGAGAAGACTCAGTAGAGAGTTATGCTGTAATGAGTTCTTTACAAATTACTTGAGTGTTTTTATCCAGGGCTAATAATTTTGGGAGCTGGAGGCACACAAATTATTAACCCCACCACCACTTTTTTCTTGTTACCCCTTTAGGATGGGAAGCCACTTCCTGGCTTGATCCAGGATCACATGATTTCTGGAGTCAGCATGACAATCCGGGGCTGCTTTTTCACCAGAGAGCAGTACATGGAGCTTGTGTACCGAGGGCTGACAGACAAAAAAGGGAAAATTAAAGTCTTTCCTCCAGCCATTATGAAGCCACAGCGATTATGGACAGGAAAGCAGGTAGTTTATCATTTACTGGGTTAAAGAATGCTGGTGGTTTCAAAGTGAGCAGAATGCTAGTGCTAAAACCAGTGCTGCTAAGGGCATTTGGAAGGCCAGATCCCATCAACACTGTGTAGGTTTTGCTGTGTGTTTCTGAGCTGTAAAACCCCACAGACAGCTTTTAAAAAAATAATTTAAATATATCTAATTATTGGAAAAACCTTTGCTGTTTTATATATCTGAATAATTATGTCTCACTCACTGATCCTTCAGAGGGTAGAATAGCAGGAAGATATTCCTGCCTTGTCAGATTTCCAAGCTTTCCAAACTTTGCTGTCAGTGGAAAGAATACATGCAGGACATTGCTTTTCTTATTTGTGCCAGATTTTTTTAATGTTGAGAAGTGATTATGCAAAAAAAAAAAAATTCCTGTAACTCATCCTGCTTCTTTATAGGTTGTTTCTACGCTGTTAATAAACATTATTCCAGACAACTATGCTCCACTGAATTTGACTGGGAAAGCAAAAATTGGTGGGAAAGCCTGGGTAAAGGGCCCTGCAAAAGGATCTCTAAATCTTGATTCAATGTGTGAATCTCAGGTATGCAACAACTCTGGGGGTTGGCTGGGCTGTGTTGTATTAAAACTGTGTGTACAGTAGAGATGTGGGAAGGGAACAAGACAATTGACAAAGTTAGAAGCAGATTTTTGGCAGCAGTTATTGCCAAAATAACTAAGGATAGGCCTGGGAATCAGGAAAAATTCTCTGTGGTCCTGACTTAGGTAGATTCTATCTGTTTTTGTTAGACTATGTGTCTTCATTGTCAGACTTCATAGGTGGAAAAATGCAGGTGGTGCTATAAGTTTAATTTCTGCTATAAATTCTGAAAGTGTAGATAATCTGACCACATTTAACCATTCACCAATGTGTTAGCTTTTTAAACTTAAACCAGTTTTCATATAGATTACACGGAAAAAGCCTGTAGAGGTCATAATAAGATTAAAATTTCTGTTTTCCTGATTCAAAGCTGTGTTTTATTTTTCAGGTTATAATCAGAGATGGGGAATTACTGTGTGGAGTCTTGGACAAAGCTCACTTTGGCAGCTCTGCCTATGGGCTGGTCCACTGCTGCTATGAGATCTATGGGGGTGAAACCAGTGGGAAAGTGCTGTCGTGTCTGGGGCGCCTCTTCACTGCTTACCTGCAGCTGTACAGGGGATTTACCATGGGTGAGTACCTGCAGCAGTGCAGCCCCTCCTGAGCTATAAACCAGACATGGTTGGGCAATAAATACATGCTAATTCTGTTAATGAAGTTCTGCAAGACTGGGGTAGCTGCCTGCCAGCCCTTTTTGATCTTGGTTTTTGTCACTGCATAGCTGGCCTTCTAAGCATAAAGAGAAGGTGCAGTCTTGAGTATGACCAACAATTTCTCCTTTCTGTCCTGCCTAGCCAAAGTGTCCACTGTTAATGTGCCTTCTGTGGAAGTTTTGTTTAGATCAAAACCTCATGTTTTGCTTCTGTGAAAAGTATTTATTGCATAGAAAGCAGAACAGCTGACAAGCAAAATGAAAGAACTTTAAGGGCTTGGTGATCAAGTCTTGCACATCACATTTTACTGTAAAACTTTTGGTAAATCAGTTTGGAAAGCTTTCATTGCAGGTTTTCAAACTCATTCAAGGCTTATAGAGACAGTCAACTGTTAGCAGTAGTGAGGGACCAAGACACTGCTGTGAGCCAGGGAAAAGGGAGGGGTGTCTTTTGGAGTGAAGAAGGTGTCTGATTAACTGTAAGACACAGGACTCCTGAGAGTCAGGGTCCAGAAACTAGTTAGGAAAAGATAACAAGCCTGGGACCCCTAGGGACCATCAGAAGAGAAGTGAGACTGGACAGGAGTTTGGGATTTGGTGTTTTGACACAGCCATTTTGGTGACCATTTTAGTGTCTGTGGCAGGACTCCTTACAAATAGCTCACAGGAGTTCAGGTTCCCGTGTTTAATCCGTTCCCTGGTCCTGTCATCTCAAGAATCTGTATTTTTAATTTATCTTTTGAAAAAAAAAGCTACAAAATGTCAGATTGTGAAAAGTTCAGCTAATAGGAAGTTTGATGTGGATGGAAGAAATAAGTTTGATGTGGCTGGTCCATAAAGCATTAGTTTGCTCAAGGGCACCAATGAAGATTTTTTAGAGACTGTTGAAGTTAAGACTTCTTAAATTAGGGAGTTGATTTTGCACTCTTACTGCTTAGCTGATGTTGCTTTTTTTTTAATGGCTTACAACTTCTCCATCCAAAAGCTACACAGATTTATTTTTTTCTTCTTGTCACACTGCAGGACCTGAGTCTAACCATCATTATAACTTTAATGGTGACTTTCTTTCCCAGCTCTTCACTCAAAATCCCTGACACCAAAGGTTCCTTCCTTGATTTTTTTTTCAGTTTAGACCATTGTGTTTGTCTCTCTTTAACAGGGATTGAAGATATTTTGGTTAAACGTGAAGCAGATCACAAAAGAAAAAAAATCATTGAAAGGTCAAGGCAGAGTGGTATTGAAGTAAGTCTGTTTTGCAGACTTTTTTTTCCATAATGCAAAATTTTTGAAATACTGCCTTGTTTAACCATGCCTGCTTAACACCTAAAACTTCCTATATTTTACTTTCAGGCTGTTAGAGCTGCTCTTAATTTGCCAGAAACAGCATCATGTGAGGAGGTCCGAGGGAAGTGGCAGGATGCCCATCTTTGCAAAGACCAGAGGGATTTTAACATGGTTGATATGAAATTCAAAGAGGAAGTAAACAATTACAACAATGAAGTCAACAAGGTTGGCATTGAGGCATCTGTGCATACTAATCTTGTTTAACTTTCTAATTAAGTTAAGTAATGTGGATGAGCAGTGGCTGACTCTCCTGGAGGCTGAAGCTTTCCATCTGTCCCCAGCATGAGGCTCCACTTGCTGCCTCTCCTCCTCAGCCTTGTTCTCCCTGAGTGAGGAGATGGCTTACTATTCAAGATGCTTTTGAAATGATGAATATTTGTGATTCCTCATTCTTCCACTTTGTTAAAGCCTTCCACAGGAATTTCTTGTGTTTATTATTTTATTAATAACGTTTGGTTTTGTTCTTCGCTCCCCCACAACTCCGTAGGTTTGCATGCCCCTTGGTCTCCATAGGAGCTTTCCAGAGAACAATTTGCAGTTGATGGTACAGTCAGGAGCCAAAGGATCCACTGTAAACACAATGCAGGTAATGACAGCCAGAATATGCTCAGCAGCTGCGTGTGCTGATGTGATGTGTCCTGGAATAAGCCATTGGGAGCTCTTGTGGGGATATCTGATACCAGAGCAAGGTTTTCATTCTGGACTTTGGCATGGAAAAATGCTGAAAGAATGTAATAAAGACCTCAGTGGGTGATGGAAGAGAGTCAGTGTTTATTATAACCTATTTTTGAATCCTCAGGACATGAGGATTTATTGAAATAGCAGAACTGCTTTTGAGAAGAAATGCTGCAGTTTATACAAACAAACCTACTGTAGGAGAAAAAACTGGCCTCTGTTGGAGACTGACCTTCTCCTCCTTCAGATTCTGAATAGGAGCAGCATTATTTTTGGTTTTGGTAGAAGTGGCAAGAATACATTTTAATTTTACCATTTGCAACACAGGCTCCAAGCAAGAGACACTATAAAAATGCCATCTAAAATGGAGAGAATGACCACAGCTCAAAAGAGAGAGCATTTTGGGTTGAGGTTTTTGTTCTGTTTTTAGTACACTGCTGAGAGGTGGTGAGGGTAATGTAGGGACATAAAAAATATTTACAGCATTTTTAGTTTCACATCTCTGTGTTAAAATAAGTATACAGAACGAGATGTTGAGGTAGTGTTGAGGATGAGTCAGGGTACTGGAAGAACTTTAAAAACCAGGTGAGATCTCCATGCCTTTTCTGCCTCTCAATACCTAGAACATTTCATGAACAAATCCACATTGAGCTACAGAGCATTTACTGAACATTTGACCTTTTTTTGCAGTATTTTTCCAGAAAGATTACTAAGCTTATGTTAACAAAAGTTGGATGGAAAAGTGATGTTTCCTTTTTTCCTGTCCACATTTAGATTTCTTGTTTGCTGGGCCAGATTGAGCTGGAAGGCCGAAGACCCCCACTGATGGCATCTGGCAAATCTCTGCCATGTTTCCAGCCTTATGATTTTTCCCCTAGTTCAGGAGGATTTGTGACTGGCAGATTTCTCACTGGGATCAGACCTGCTGTAAGTTTAAGACTGCTTGTTTTGATACTGAAGTTTAAGTCTTGATATTTTAATAGAGAATATCTGCAATTATAGGTAAATGGACTTTTTTTTCACCCTGGTTTCATATGAAGCTTTGAGAAAGAACATAAATTGCCAGATTTGATGCACTTTTTAGCAGAATGCTGATGGTATTGTGCTTGTGTTTAGGAATTCTTCTTTCACTGCATGGCTGGCAGGGAAGGTCTTGTGGATACTGCTGTCAAAACCAGCCGTTCTGGGTACCTGCAAAGGTAAGAGGCCTGGTTTAGAATTGGAGCCTTTAAAAGGTCCTTTTGTTGGTTGCTTGATTTTTATCTTTTTCTGAGAGCATTCTATAGACTGTAAGTGCCTCTATTGCTTAGATTAACTTCACTGTATTTGATTTTTACAAAATAGTCTGAATGCTTGTTCTAAGGAAATTTTCTAGAGATCTAGATCCACTGGAACATTGTCATTTCAAATTTACCTCTGGCACATAACAGCAGCAGCTTCTCCTTTTGCAGAAATCTTTTTTTCTGGTACAAACACAGATAGATGTAAGAGTTTCAGGCAACTCTAGTTTTTCTTGGCCACATTGAGTGGCTTTTTTCTTTACTCAAGCAACACCTCCAGTATATATAGAAGAAAATGGAACTTTTTGTTTCAGAGGGTAGTGATGAGTTCTAAAGGAGGGATGTCCCTTTCTTTCAGCAAACTATTAAAGCATGATAGTAGAAATGAAGAGTAATGTCCTGCTTCATTTTAAGTCAGATTAGTCCAAGGAAGCTAGAGGGAGCAACATGCTGAGGGCTTTGCAAATTAAGCATTTCACAGGAGTGTTGTGTCTATAGGATTTTGGCTTCCAGAATTCCTGATCAGCCCTTAAGTACACTTAAGATGTTGGTGAAAACAGTGGTTTTTGTGTTAGAGTAGTATAATTCTTGTTAGAGTAGTATAATTCTTGTTGCTTTGTAGCCTCTTAACAGCATTTTTCTTCTCTTTTTTCCACCCCCAATTTTTAATTTCCCCTCTGGATAGGTGTATCATCAAACATTTGGAAGGACTGGTAGTTCAGTATGACCTGACTGTACGAGACAGTGATGGCAGCGTGGTGCAGTTTCTGTATGGAGAAGATGGGCTTGATATCCCTAAAACTCAGTTCTTACAACCTGAGCAGTTTCCTTTCATTGCAGAAAACTATGAGGTAGAACACCTAAATCTTAAGTATTTATGGGGGGTGAAGGGGAGACTGAAACACATGGTTAACATCTGGCATATCTGTCAGGGATCCAGTGGCAACACTTTTTTGTCTCAGTTACATTCAGACTAATGTACAATTTTATTTGCCATTGTATTCAAAATATGGAAGCAATCTGAAGTCTGCAGTGTGATTTAAGCAGTCTCAATTTCAGCACAGCACCAAGCACTGTCTGTCCTAACTCTGCACTTGAATTCAACAAAGATGACTTCACTTTTCAGTCTGTCAAGTTTGATTAACTTCCTTTTACCAGTATCACCACTGCTTATTATTGAGTGGTGATAATAACATAAAGTTGTAAGGAGTTTTGTCTCAGTTGGGTTGGAAACCAAATTTGTTTTACAGCAGTGACAGATGACCTTTTCAGTTTGCTTTGCCTTTTCTGGTACAGTGAGGACAGACAGAAGAATAATCACACAAATGACTTTCTTACAGGTAATCCAGAAGGCAGACCATCTGGATGAAGCTTTAGCAAGGATGGAGTCTCACCAAGCTAACCAGCAGTTCAAAGCCATCAAGAAGTGGCGAGCCAGACACCAAAACTCTGTGCAAAGAGAAGGAGGCTTTCTGTTGTTTTCCCAAAAGAAATTGGCAAGTTTGAAAGCACAGCTTCCAGGAGGTGAAATGAAGAATGGAAGAGATCCTGCTACTTTACAGGTAACAGAGAAGAAGTTGAACTGACCAAACCTTCAAAAGAAGTTACAGAATTCAGTATATTTTCTTTAATTGCTCTGTATATCCCAAAGTGTTTCACAGTCTTAACTAAACAAGTTGCCTTTTAAAGGAATCATGTCAACTAGGTGGGTGATAAGCAGAGGTTTTTTTAAGGTCTGTGGGCCCTAGTGCTAGGAAAGGGGCCAAAAACCAAGATAAACATGCTGTTAGAAAACAGGTCATGTTTGTGAATGGTTTGGGGAGGTTGTTTCTGTTTATCAGTGGGTTATTTGGTTTTTCTCATGTACACAAAGTAAGTCTCCCTTGCATGGACAGCTGTCTGCTAGCTGGATGAGAGCCTGTTTGAATACGAAAGATTAGAGGGCTGATCCAGCCCTGCCTAGTTTTGTCAAAAAATACTCTTGCTTAAGCCTCTTGTCCATCACAGCACTGGTCTCTGTGACATGGCTTGTAATGAAGATGGTGTATATGGACACAAAATGAAGACAGGTCCTGCTTCACAGCCTTGCTGTCACAAGGGATTTATCCTGGTGGAACTTGGGCAGGTAGCATGAAATTCCAGGTTGAAGGTGTTGAGAGAGGACTGTGTGTGCTTGTCTGCAAAAGCTGTTCTTCCAAATCAGAGGCTCATTTATTGAGCTATGCTGAATTTGTGTTGCTCTTGACACTTTTAATAATAAGCTCCTTTTTTGTGCCAGCTTTGGACAGGTAATGTGAGAGTCAGCTACAAGGAAAGGTTTAAATGTATTGAGGATGTTCACTCCCAGTTAAAATCATTCTTTGAGGCCATATATTTCACTTATTTCTGGAGTAGTTACTATGGATACATAAGTTTGGGTGTTTTTAGGCAGGTAAAGAATCTTGAAAACATTTGGCTTCAAAAGTGTTAAATATCAGAAAAAGGGGAACACCATATTTGTAGCTGAGCTGTTTGCTCTGTGGTGTACACCCTTACATTCTTCACAGGTTATCTTATCCTCTTTCACTGCTGCTTGATTGCTTGTGGTCTTACTGTTGATAAACCAGCCAGCTTAAAAACCTCCTTTTATTTTCAGTTGTTGAAGATGTGGTATGAGCTTGATGAGAAGAAACAAAGGAAGTATCTGAAGAAAACAAATAAGTGTCCTGACCCATGTCTTGGGGTTTGGCGTCCAGATACTTATTTTGCATCTGTTTCAGAAACATTTGAAAATGGAGTTGAAGGTTATATCAATAAATGGGAATCTGAGAACAGCCGGAGTTACATGTGCCCAGCACTTTGTTCTGATAGGTAAAAACCTCTGAGTCTCTTCTTCTTTGCACTGAGCCAAAACCCAAAATACCTTTTGAAGTGAGTTTGCCAAAAGTCTTTTTTTGTGTTTGTTTCTGTTTTGGCCTTTGTGAAACTAAGCAGTGAGTTTCAGAATGGTTCTTGAAAGGCAAACATGCTTAGTGTGCAGTGAAGAGGCTCTGCTTAACTGTTACTTCCAAACCTGAGTTTTCCATGCTGCTGAGGGCTTTAGCAAAGCCTCTCTGGAACAGCAATGTATGTTTTGCTGTCCTCATACATATAAAATAATACTTTATGGTAATCTTGAAAAACAAAGTATGCTCTTGATGCACCTTGGAGTTAGCAAGGCAGTTAGAAAGTGCAAGTGGGAGTAAATGAACTCTCTTTTGACATTCTGGGAATTGGCAGCAGAAATAAAATACAGTTTGGCCAAGGCCCCAGTTCTGTGTTAATGGGCTGTGTTTGTCTGACAAACACTTTCAGATGGGGATAGACAATTTTGCAGTTTCTGGAGCATATTTATTGGTAAGCTACCAGAAGAAATTGTCTTAAAGATATAACTTTATTGAACTGAACGATGATTCATTCTTTTCTGAGATTTTATTTTGTATGTTGATCTAAACCTCTCATTTCCTGTCTCCAGATTAAAGGATCTGCTGTATTTAAAGTGGCAGCGTTCTCTTTGTGACCCAGGAGAAGCTGTGGGGCTTCTTGCTGCTCAGAGTATTGGGGAGCCTTCAACACAGATGACTCTGAACACCTTTCACTTTGCTGGCAGAGGTGAAATGAATGTCACATTGGGTATTCCAAGGTGAGAAAGCTGTCCTCAATGGGCCCTTTATTTTAGATATATAACTGTGCTAGGTACACTAGCAGGTATATGTGTGAATATTGAGGGTGAACAGTCCTTCAGTGTACTTGTAAATTTTGCCTGTTCAGAACTATTTTAATATTACACAATTTTCCAGTTATTTTGGTTCATTTTCCAGATACTAAATATGATGTGAAGGCCCCTTTCTCTAATCTGATATACAGCAAATCATCAGTTTATTTGGAATAATGTGGGTCCTGACCTGGCCTCATGTGAGAGTGTGGGATGCCTTAGGAGGAGGGGATTGTGTTGCTTCAGAGAAATGGAAGGGGAAGAACATACAAGGAAGCATCCATCATGCATCTGTAGGAAACAGACCTCATTAGTCATTCTGTTCTTGGAACAATTTATTATCATCTGTTCTCTTCTCATAACTGGGGGAGTAATGCAGTTGAGGCAGTGGGGCTGCTATTGTGCTGTGCCTGGTGGGGAATCAGGACAGAAAAAGGGAACTGTGCAGTGTAAACACAGCTCTTGGTGCACATGGCTTTGGTGGAACTGCTAGTTGCTGCATTCTGCCTAATGAAATTACCTAGATAATTACTTGATTTGCATAGTGCTTTTATGGCTTAATTTGGATGATTATTCTTTGTTTAAAGGTTGCGAGAAATACTGATGGTGGCCAGTGCAAACATTAAAACACCAATGATGAGTGTTCCTGTGTTCAATACTAAGAAAGCTCTCAAGAAGGTGAAACAGCTTAAGAAACAGCTCACAAGAGTGTGCTTAGCTGAGGTGAGCCTCCTATTCAGTGCATCCTTTGAGAGTCAGTAGAACATCTCTCATCTGAGCTCATCAGTAGTTTGCTGTGCCACAGTCTTTGGCTTTTTCTCAAGCTCATTTTCCTCAGTCTGTAGAACTGGAGGGATTCTGTTTTGTCTTTGAGACAGGCTAATATGGCTGTGAGTGACATAGAGCTCAGATAGAGCTGTTGGCCCCCTGAGGGAGGGTAATCTTTTGTGAAGGAGCTGGGTGGGAAGCAAGGCTGTTCTTCCAGTATTGTGTGAGTTAATTGTTGGGAAGAGTTCAAGCCAAAAAGTGCAGTAGGTTACAGTCCTTTTGCCCAGGAGCAAAGCCTCCAGAAAAGTTTGCCAGTTAGCCTTGTGTAATTCTGGTTTTCTGTGGAAAGCACTGGAACTGCAGGAAATAAATGAAATGTTTGCATCAAAGGAGTAACATCCCTACTTGGGAATGTTCTGTAGGTCTTGCAGAAGGTGGACATTGAGGAATCCCTGCATGTGAAGCACAAGCTGAACAAGCATCGCCTCTACAAAATCAAATTCCATTTCTTGCCCCATGAATATTACCAAGAGGAGAAGTGTGTGAAGCCCAGGCAGATCTTGCACTTCATGGAAACAAGGTGAGTTTGCTTTCAGATACTTTAATATTTGTTCTTCTTTTGTTTTATGGGCTTTGCATGTGGTTGATTACAGCTGGTGTGGCTTTTAGAGCAATAGTTCCAGCAGATGAGCAGAAAAAATTTGCACAGTTGCTTTTATGTCTTGAATAAAATTGGCAATTTTATTATTTAAGTCCAGTAATGAACCATCTCTTCTGGAGGTCAATTTGATATGCAGATTTTATACCCAGATGAGTGTATAATTTTATGCTTTGGATGCATGGCTACATCTGTAACAGTAACAGAGCATATACCAACCTTTTGATTCCTAAATGAATGAGAAAGGGCTGAGAAAAAATATTTGCTTTATCCTAGAAGTACTTTTGCATCCAGCAGGGAATAATGTCCTGCTATGAATTGACTGGCTTGTTAACCAAAATAAATAAATTTTTTTCATAACTTCAGATTTTCTGTTGCATTACTGAGCTTTGACATTCTGAGTTGCTTCTTCTGTCAGGTTCTTTAAAGTTCTTCTGGAAGCAATTAAAAGGAAGACTGCAAAGATGGCATCTTTTAATGAAGTCAGCACTCGGAAGACAACTCGGAAGGATTTAGATGATGACCAAGATAAGGTACAAAAAAGCATCACCTGAAAAACACCTCACTTCTTTCACTGTTGTTGAGAATCAGAATTGGAAAAGTGTAGCCTGTTTCAGTGACACAAAACGTGTGAATACTAAATTACTACTTAAAACTGTCTTTACATTCTCATAAAATTAACAAGGAAATTAAAGTTTTGTGTATTAGATCCTGATTTGCTGACGACTGTACTCTGAAAATGCCTGTTCATTTTAGCTTCTTTGAGATAAAAGCATATCACTCTTCTTGCTCCCAGATCAGTGTCCTGTTGGAGCAGTGGTTGTCAGAACTTTGGGGAAGGTCCTTTGT
Organism: Muscicapa striata striata; assembly: GCA_030060385.1. Lineage (NCBI taxonomy): Eukaryota > Metazoa > Chordata > Aves > Passeriformes > Muscicapidae > Muscicapa > Muscicapa striata. The sequence goes on along the minus strand of JAREIS010000045.1, from coordinate 176,493 downwards.
TCATTGAAATGTTTTTGCATGTTCCTTCTGCCACTCCTCTCCCATCAAGGGCTCTCCAAGCAGACAGACACCTTATCCATCTTGTAGGCATTCATCTTGTTAAATGTTGAAGTTATCAGGAGTATAAGTTCATTTCTTTATAGCAGTGGACATACAGAAATGAATTTGTCTGTAAAGGTAGAACACTGAACAAGATGTTGTTAAATTCCAGATGTTTGGCTGAAGCTTTTTGATGCTATTGATGCTTCCTAGCAGTCAGCCTGATTTGCTGTCTGTCATAAAATTTTAGACACTGAATGGTCTGGAAGCTGCAGCAGAGGAAGAAGAGAACATTGTTGATGCAGAAGCTGATGAAGGGGATGGTGATGCTACAGAAAGAAAACGGAGGAAAAACCAGGAAGAAGAGGTAATGACTTTATAGGTGCTCAGCACTGCTCTTTAATTCCCTATTTCTTCTGTGTTTGACTTGGAAAAGAAAACTTCCACTGAAATAAAATGCTGAAAAAACCAAACCCCACTTGAGAGGAGATAGGAAAGTGTCAGCTTTGGGCTGCAGAGTTTTCATTTGGCTCTTCTCTGAAGCCTTTTTCTTTAGGCATTTGGGTGGATGTGTCTGGCAGTCAGTCTGTCTATGTGAAGTTCACCTTAATTTTACAATTTGCTAATTTCATGCCATTAATTGTTTTTAAAACTTCACTGTGGTTCTTAAAAAATAGTCTCCCTGCATGTTTCTCTGTGTTCAGTACTTTGTAATTAGATCTTAAAAGTTGGAGTGCTGTGATTTCAGCAAGAGGGTGAGGTAATTGAAAATTCTGAGGGAATCCCATCATTAGAGTTGGATTGTGGGAAAAAATTTGACTTTCTCAGGGAGAGCAAACTGAACTTTCTTATAGTCTCAACGTCCTGTAGTATCCTGGACTGTGCTGAGAAAAAATGGTAAGATTATAGAGAAATGAAGACTGAACTGAATCTGTTGTATTATTTTCTTTACACAAAATAGCATTTTCTGTGTACTGTTGGGGCAAGATCCTTGCAATTCAGCAGTGAAGAACATTCCAGAATGAAAGTGTTCATGGTGTGCTGTGTCTCTGTACAGGTTCTGGCTCAGATAAACATGATGTTATTTCTTTGCAGGTTGATTATGAGAGTGAAGAAGAGAATGGGGAAGAAAATGCTAATGAGAATCTGGAAGATGAAGGGGCTGAATCTGAGAAAGAAGGGGAAATTCCTGGTGGTGAAGAGGATCAGAACAGAGCAGAGGGTGAAGATTCTCAGCATCTTCCCTTTGTGTCTCAGACTAAAAAAGGGAAAGATCGATTGCTGCAGTCAGCAGAGGTGCGAGTGAGCGCTGTTGTGGAGAGCCACCCATCCATACAGGATTACACATTTGACACCAAAAATGAGCTCTGGTGTGAGGTAAGGTGCAACATCTGTGGGTGGTTGCACAGTAATTGCATATAGCTCCCATAAAAAATGGATCTTCTTAGTGCAGGGCTGCTGTTTTGTCTCAGCAATACCATATGAATACAGAAAGTGGCACTACAAATGTATTTTTTAATGTAATTTTTAGTAATTTCTCATTTTCAGAGCACCTCATGTAACTTTTTCTAAAAACAGCTCTTTCACAGGTATATTGTGTTTTCCTCTTTCAGCATATGATGGTCTGCTATGTAGCCCTTGATGAATAAAAGCGATGGCTGGACTATTGAAAAAAAACCTAAAAAACAAAGGAAAACCTCAACAAACGTATACCAGTCCCACTCCAAAAAAAAAAAAAAAAAAAAAAAAAAAAAAGAAAGCCATCCCAAAAAAGCTGTCCTTGTAAATTCAGAAACCTCAAAAGCAATCCATCATTCAGCTCTAATTCCAGTCAGACATTTATGTTCCTTAACACACAACGAGGGTAATGCCATTTGTCTGCTTTTTGCCTGAAAAGAAGTGTGCAGGTTACTGAGCCTGGTGTTCAAGCCTCCTTACACTCTGTTGCTTTTTTTTTTTGTTTTTTTCCCATTAGGTTTCCTTGGCATTGCCACTGACCAAGGTGTACTTTGACCTCTCCTCCCTGCTGGCGTCCCTGGCGCGCAGCACGGTGATCCACGAGGTGAAGGGCATCACTCGCTGCCTGCTGAATGAAAGCACCAACAGGCAGGGACAGCAGGAATTTGTCCTCCAGACAGAAGGGATAAACCTGGCAGAGCTCTTCAAATACTCTGATGTGTGTAATCTATTTCTAATCCCAGATTTCAATGATCTTGTGTGTTCTGGGGGAGATGGTGGATGATGGATGTCTATTCAGTTTCTCAGGGGTGATGTGTAGCCTTTTCAGCTCTTGAACTGTCTTCCTCCTCTTTTTATCCCCAGATGTGTTCAGAGCTCAGCAGAGCCTTTTCTCAAGGGCAGCTTGCAAATCAGTATTTGTGCAGCAGCCAGGGCCTAATGACAGATGATTTCACACCATTCTTCTCTCTCATGTCTCTAAATGTTACTTGAGGGAGTTCTTCCATCTCAATGAATTGCAGAGATTGGAGATGAATAGTTCTGTTATCCCATCTAGCCCATAGCTCTCCAAATACAGGATTGTTTTAAGCTGTATCTTCTCTTTTGCTAAAAGTTCTGGCTGTCTGAGACACACTGGGCATTGCATTGTGTTGTTTGGAAGACTGTAACATGTTTTGCTAGTGTATTTTGCTAGCTTGCTTTTTGTGATTTCAGTTGATTTTCTCCTGTGTGAATTTTAATTCTAATGCTCCTATTTATGTATTTAATGCAGCTTAACTCAAATCCTCAGAATCACTTTTGTCTGTGTGTGACTGAGCTACTGCCTTCCTGTTCTGTAACTGTTGGTGCTGCTAGAGCTCATGAAAAATGGAGGAAAAAAATATATATCTTAAGTTATTTAGAAATACAGACCACCTATTGTCCTGACTTGTATCTCTGTTTTTTCTGCTTTCAGATTTTGGACCTGAACAGACTTTATTGCAATGATATCCATGCCATGGCTAAGAATTACGGAATTGAATCAGCCCTGAGGGTGATTATAAAGGAAATAAAAGATGTATTTGCTGTATATGGTAGGATTTATTTGTATTTTTATAGTCTTTAATACTATTAAAATAGGAAGATGCAGCCACATGCTTTCAGTTACAGTTTTGCATGATCTTTTCATTTATGGGCCTATTTTTAGGTTGCAGGTTTTCATTGTTTTAATGATTTTAGACTCTTCTGTGAAGACCTTATTAGTTAATTATTAGGTTTCTTTTAATCAGTAGAAAATAGGTGAGGTTGAATTTATTCCCCCTTCACAGAGTTCTTCCATTCTGGTATATTTTTTGCAAGCTTCAAGTTTCAGACCAATTAATTATTAATCTCTGAGGAAGCCAACTGTTAGACTTGTACAGTGGCCTGAGAATAGGATCAATCTTGCTTCACTTTGCCTCTAGGCTCCTGAGTTTTTATATCTTTCCTAAAATAGCTGCACTGCATTGTCTGAATGTTCTTCTCTCAGAGAGATGATTCAGAGAGCCCAGCCTGGGGAGGCTGCGTGGCTTCATAGGCACTCACTCACTGGAGTGGAGTCTTGCTATGAAATAAACTATTGAAAATAGGGAAGAGTAATACAGTGGGAATTTTAGCAAGCAGTTAGATCAAACAGAATTGCCAGCTGGCAGCCCAGAATGGTCTGACCTTCAGGTTGTTCAAGAACTGCTCAGTAAATGTTGACAGAGCTGTTAATGATCCCCATTACACTGAGTCCACAAGTATTACTTAGGAATAAGTGCTCTTTTTTTTTTTTTTTTTTTTTTTTTTTTTTTTTTAGCCTAAGCTGGGTTTTCTGTAAATGCCTGATGTCATGCACAGAGGATATCAGAACCTTTCTGACTCTGGGGCCCAGCTAATCCAGGCCACCAGGTGAGGGGCAAGAGCTCTGTCCCTCCCAGATGGATGGATGGATGGATGTGTGGTCCCCTTCTGTGGAAACAAGGATGGTGCAGACATTTGCTGATTTTATGTAGAGAAACTCTGCTGCCTTAGAGCATTCCTGACATTTCAGTATCCCATTCTTTTCTTTTCAATGTGGAGAGATACTGTTTTGTATTAGAGTGAGGTCTGGCTCTCTTGGATATTTGAGGGGAGCAGTTAAGCCAGAGAGAGACACAGCCAGAAGAATGTAATAGAGATGTTCTCCAAGCTAGTTGGCTTCAGGGGGTTTGTTTTAGACCTGATTTGATTAAAAAGCCCCCCAGACAGCCCTTGAATGCTCTGATGATTGGTCTTCCTTGTGTTTTAAGGAATTGTGGTAGACCCTCGACACCTTTCACTTGTGGCAGATTACATGTGCTTTGAAGGAATTTATAAACCACTGAATCGCATTGGAATTCAGTCCAACTCCTCCCCTCTGCAACAGATGACGTTTGAAACCAGCTACAAATTCTTGAAGGAAGCAACAATGATGGGTAAATGGTTTAGTTTGAGATCTCTTGCTGCAGCATTTTACATATGCTTGGGTTTTGTCGTAACTTTCCAGTATTTTGAGAAATGCATAATTAGAAAAAATGCCAGAGGTAGAAATTTTAATTAAGCCCTTGCCTAGGAAAATGTTCCAGATGTGTTTAGTAAAATTCTGTCAGCTTAAATAAAGCCAGCTCCCACATGTAGTTTGTGGGGTCTGTGACTACTTCCTGTAAGAATTAGATGGGCATTTTTACAACAAACCTTAAGGCTGTTAAGATTTGTTATATCTAAGCTTTATAACAGACTAGGAAATCTGCCTTTTTCTGTCTTTGCTATTAAAATTATCTTCTCTGCTTTTATGCTTATGTTATAAATTCTATATCTTTTCCAGCCTTGCTATCCAGCATTTTATTTTGAGAACAGACCTGCTGGCTGTTACTTTGACTTAGCACTTTGTGTTTGAGGGAAAAAAGCACAGATAAAGTCAGACTCATTTGTCTAATGGGAGGTTTCTGGTGCTGTTTGAGATTCCCAAGAGTATCCTTCTGCCCTCTGGAAGGTGTAGAGATCACATGGCTGTGTGGATCATTTAGGACATTTGGAGCAGCACTAGCCATCTACATTTAAGGCCTTCTATCAAAAAAAAACCCTTGTGCTTTAAGTCTGTCCTTTGACTGTTTCTGTGATCTTAGCCTTTTGATACTAATTACATCTCCTTTTAGCAAATAAACCTGGTCTCTGTCACTTGCCAGTCAGATGCTGCTGTGCTGTGTCCTTCCAGTTACAAATGGGGAGAGCTCACAACATGATCTCTTCAACTCCTTAAACTGCCTTACACTGACATCAGAAATACTTCTGTCACTGAATTCCTTTTTGCTGATGCTGTTTTATACCCTTTCTGAGAAGAAAGATTGGGTTTTAATTAATAGCATTGGCTACAATTGACATAATTAATCTAAAAATCATGAAGGAAAATTGTAAATCCAGGGTGAAATTAAAGAGAAGAGGATGTTTCTCGCTCAGTTTCACGCTCTGGATTTGTGTTGTATTGCATACTGACTTAGAAACGAAATCAGAGGAGGTTTTTGCCAAGGGAAATGTAATGTATGGATAATATTATGAATAAAGACATTCAGTGCATGCTGACAGGGTGGCTTGGCAGGAGCTGCACTGATTACAAGCAGAGGGAGTTAAATGATTTCACCACACTGGAAATCAAAGTCTTACTGGGGATTGCAGCAGCCTGGATCTAATTTGCTTTAATGTAACTGATAACTTGACTGTACAGTTCAGGACACTCTGAGGGAGCCTGGGGCTGATGCCCTGAGCAGTAGGAAGGACAGGGGGAGGTTTGAGGACGTGGCCAGCTGAGCTGAGCGGGGCTGTTGGAGCTCAGGCTGCTCAGCAGGGCTCCTTGTGCAGGGAGCAAACTGCATCAGCAGTGAGATCCCCTGGGCTGTTTGCTCAGAGAATGACTCTTTGTTAACATCACATGAGCAAACAGGGCAGCACTACTGTCCTGTTTAACCATCTGACAAAGGGGCTTTTTTTTTTCTTCAGCTGACACACATTTAGGAGCAGCTATTTATTTAATTATCCAGCTGTGGCTGAGGTCAGAGCAGTGAGCACATGACATACACAGTGCTCTGTATGCTCATGCCCCCACCCTCTGCATGACAGAAAGTTGAGTACATTTTGCTCAGTGGAATGAAGATAACCAATCTTAGCAGCAGTTTAACAATTTTATTTCCAATTCCCTACTGCTCCAATGATAAACTTTCAGCTTGCTGTAGTTAGGATGAATGAAAAACAGCCTGAATGCTTACAAAAAACAGTGGAAGCAAAACAATCCCAGCCAGACATGTTATCTGGAGTGCTTCCAAATTTCTGTGACGCTATTTCGCTACAGTGAGTAACCACAAAATCAGAGGAATTCATGGAATGTCTCTCTACTAAAAAGTTCTCTTCATATCTAGCCAGAAGGATTTAAAATACACATCAAAAGGATTCATGCTAACAAAGGAAAAGGGCAGCAATGACAAGGGAATCTTTCTGGTTTTACCTCACATGTATTTTTTAGTCATCTATATAGCCATCAGGCTGTGTTCAGTGGAAGGTTAAATCTGTGTTCCCTTAGAATTCAGACTGTTTTGTCTTTCCATGTGGAATCAGGAGATTTTAGTAATGTGTGGCCTAATTATTTGCTTGGACCAAAGATGGGGATGAGATAATTGTTGTAGTAGGAGGGATAGGAAGAGTTCTGGACTCTTAACTCCCAGAAATCCCAATTTAGTGTGAACAGCAGGTGGCAGAACCTTTCTGAACCTGAGGGTGCTGAACTGGATGGCTTCTTGCACATAAACCAAAATGGTTTCTTTCCAGCACTGACCTTTGGGAACCTCCTGATTTGTTTGAACTCTGTTGCAGGTGCCCACGATGAGCTGCGATCCCCCTCGGCCTGCCTGGTGGTTGGAAAAGTTGTCAAAGGAGGGACTGGCTTGTTTGACCTCAAGCAGCCCCTGAGATAGTGTTTGGTGGTACCTGAAGGATCTGATTGAAATGTTCATCTGAGAGCTGCATGTGCTCTACTGCTGCACAGTGAGGGCACCTGCTGTGCCTCCAGACATCTTCCCTGTGCCAATAGGTTTCTTTATCTGTATACGCCATGAGCCTTACCTATTTAATGACTGTAGGAGCTATCTTTTGATCCAAAGAAACACTTACTTACTGTTCATCAATGTAAAAAATGAGGTTATTTTTTTACATAGAAAAGAATAAAATGCAGGAGTCGGTCTGGGTCTCAGGCTGTGCAGCAGCTCTGGCAGGCAGAAGTGAAAGCAGAATCTGTTTATGCTGTTTAATCTGTTTATGACTTTTGTGGGGCAAGAATCCTATCAGGGTGTGGGTAGTGCCAGTTTCCATGTGGTCATTAACATGACAAATTTCCAGTACTGGAAATAGCATTCCAAACTGGCAGGTGTAGCTGGGCACTGCTGTGCTGAACCTCAGCACTGCATTGGAGCATCTGTGCTCGGGGCATTTTCTCTTCTTTTGCTGCACGTGGGTGCACTGACATGAACCTGTATAAACTTTAGAGGATGCATTTTCCTTTTCTGCTGCTTCATTTATTAAGAAGAATGTGTCTGTGACACAGTTAAATTTCTTTTAGTTGAAGAGTGGAATTCAGAGTTTTCACAGTTTCTACAGGCATTTTCCAATGCCTCTTTTAACTTCTTCGGGTAGAACAGTGAGAGACTCAGCTTTTGCTAAAGATTTATTCCTTAAATGCCAGCTTGAGCTGCTGTAGGAGCAACTGTGTGAAAGACTCCTGTAACAATTAGCAAAACAGAGATTGTAAACTATTTTTGCTTAAATATTCTGTCTCAAAGAGGATATTTAATAAAATAAATTGCAAAGATATATTCTGAATGCCCTACTGTGTGGTTGTGTTACCAAGGGGAGTTCACTTTTGACTCTGGTGTTAAAATCATGTGGCCCAGGGCTGTTTGCCACTCCTCAGAAATCAGACTAATTTATATATTCTATTTTAATCAGGATGCATTGCACACAAGTAGTTAAAGTTCTTTGGAGTTTGCTCACAGCCATCTAGGCAAGTTTTCTAGCAGATCTCAGTGCCTGGTTATTCTCCCTGGTACCTCTGCACCCGTGGGAGTGCCAGAGCAGAGGAGAGCCACTTGCAGTGGGGCTGCACTGAGGGGATCAGATCAGATAAAGGGAGATGTTGATTAGGGTTGTGAAAGAGCCTCTGTGGAGTCCCTTGATTGACTCTGTTCTGCCTCAGCCCCTTAGAACTGTGTCACATGTCCTGCCAATTGCACTGAAGCTTAACAAATGTGTTAACCCAGCAGGTGTCCAGTTTCACTTCAGAAATCTCTGTAAAAGATTTCCTTGTGTCTTTCTCCAGTCTTAGCACCTGCTTTGTAGTTGTCAAAAACGTCATTCAGCAAAGAATCATGAGAGATTCAGTTGGGTACAGTTTAGCAAAGAGATGGGAAAGAACAAATATTGTACAAGAAGGCTTTTACTTCCAGGTTACATCTGTACTGGTACAGACTGTTTGTTGAGGGATCCCCAAGGTGTGTTCACAGTCCTGCAGTGAAGTGTCTGTGCTGCACTTCCTGTCTGAAGATCTGGCATCCTTTGGTGCTCAAAACAGTTAGATCTAAATAACTTATTCATGTGAAGTGGTTAGTCAGTGCTGCTCCCAGTAACACTGATGGTTCTTTAGCTAGAGCCATTTGGAAAATGGGCTCAGGCTGTGGCAGGATGATCTAACTTTCCCTTTCAATGTTGAGTTGCCTTTAAAATATTGGCATAGACCAGGATCCAAAGCCTGTTTCTGATTGTACTGAAAGAATTGGCTCTTTAGGAAAGTCTCAAACACAGTGTCTTAGATAGAAGAAGGAAGTAGGTGACTGTACCTGTTCATGGACAAAAATGATAGGGGAGAAACATGACCTCAAATGAGAGGCCATATCTCAAGGCTGAAGAAAGGTACATATTTTGGCATATAAATGGGTTATTTTATACTGTGAAGGAGAGGCAGCTGAGGTAGCAATTGCTCTTAATCCCTGGTGTAAGCAGGTTGGCTTGGGGATCATCTAAACTGCCCTTTCTGAGAAGTGAATTTCAGTTTGCTTAGAATTCATGGGTGTGTAGAAAATAGCTAGAAAAAGTCCTGCTTCATGTGGTTAGAAAACTTTACCTTCTTTTCACATCCCATGAGCCTCTCTGCATCTAGATACTTATCTAGATACTTTCTTTTAAAGTGTCTGTTTTCCTCCTTGCACTCATTGCTCTCACTGTACAAAAAGGACGAAAAAAGAAGTATAAAAAGTACTTTTTGAGGAAGTGTGAGCTGCCTACCTCCAAACAAAAAGGCTGCAGTAATGGGTGGGGCTCTTGTTGCTTTGTGATTATTTGCAACAGACAAATAAGAGTTGCTTTTGGTATAAAGAGCCCCAAAGAGTGAGCAGTAGATGTGATTTTGTAGAGAGGAGGAGATGATAATTGAAAGGCTGGAGGAAGGAAGCCATCTCCTCTCTTAGCTGTTTGCTGCACTTCAGGGTGCCAGGATATCCCAATGCTGTGAAAACACGGGAGGAACGAGAGAAGAAAAAGTAACTTCCAAAATTTCTCCCTTTCTTTATGTCCATTAATAATAGTGATCAATCTGTTTGGAAAACTAAAGGGTATAAGTTTCACTGAATGTGCACTCCAGGGATGGGCTGGTGAGTGTATGAAGATAGGAAAGCTGGGGAAGAGGATTTTGGAAAGCTGTAATTAGGAGAACTTGGAGTTAGCCAGAAAGAGGGAGCAGTGATCCTCATCTGGTCCCATGTGCCTTGGCAAGCAGGGCATAATCTGTGGGTTCTGTCCTGCTTGTACAGATGTTCTCGTGTGTCCTATAAAGACAGGCTGAGAGAGCTGGGGCTGCCAGTCTGTAGAGCTTTGGGGAGACCTTGTAGCAGCCTTCCAGTAACTAACAGAGGGTATAAATAAGGGAGAATGATGTTTTACATGGGCAAATAGAGATGGGATAAGAGGGTACAGTTTTAAACTAAGAGATTTACATTAAATGTAAGGGAGAAATTCCCTGTGAAGGTGGTGAGACACTGGACCAGGCTGTCCAGAGAAGCTGTGGCTGCCCCATCCCTGGAAATGCTCAAGGCCAGGCTGGATGGGGCTCTGAGCAACCTGGTCTAGTGGAAGGTGTCCCTGCCCATGGCAAAGGGTTCGGGTGACATTTTAAGGTTCCTTCCAACCCAAACAATTCTGTGGTTCACACCCACTTGCTGATGCAGATTTGTTACCTTTAAGAGAGAGATAACAGATGTTTTCAGTGTGTTGGTAACAGTGAATCAGCTTCTATTTGCTCAGGAGTTGGAATGCAAGCCATGTTCAAGTCCAATAAATCATAATAAAAGGCTTGTTTTTCTCAGTAAATGATAAAAAATCCTAGATTGGGCAATGAGAATGGATACAAATAGAAATAAGTTCTTCTTTCATCTAAATAGCAAAGCTAAATATTAAAAGGCAGGGAGCAGAAAAGTTTGTTTTCCCAGGTCACTGGTTCCCATGTTGCTCTGCTTGTGTAGGCCAGTAACCAGGCAGTGGCCACAACACAGCTCCCAGAGATCTTTAATCACTCTGAGCCTTTCTGGACAAACCACTTGAAGCTTGCCAGTAAGTGCTGAAATCTGGAAGCCACCTCCTGTGCTGAGGAATTTGGCAAGTGGGAGAGCATGTAGCACCTCAGGGGACATTTCCCAAAGGTCAGACTGTGGTGGCCAGGCTGTGCTCCAGGACGTGGCTGGCTGCAGGAGGAGGAATCCAGAACAAAAATCTTTCTCTGGAATTAGGTCAGATGGGAAAACTCGTGAGGACTGCCCCTAAGGGCTGAGATCCACCAAGTGTTTGGAAGGTTTTGGTGGTGAATGTGGCAGTCTTGATCTTTGGGGTGGGTGTGGAGGTGTGAGGATGACCTCTGTGGGGTGGGGAGCATGAGCTCTGCTTCCCACAGCCTCCTGTATGGCAGCCAGAGGGGAACAGCAGTGTGACTCCTCACTCCCTGCTTTGCTGATTCACATAGCATGGATGATGCTTCAACTTGAACACCCCTGACTTTTGCTTTGTTTTGTGAGTCATACACTAAAAGAGAGCAAAGGTGAGTTCTTGGACAGTGTATCCAGGGAAGAGGCAGTGCCCTGTGTGGCTGTGCCCCTAAGCCCAGGCAGTCACTGACACAGGAATCCTGCCCTGGCTCTCTGCAGTGCCCTGTGTGGCTGTGCCCCTGAGCCCAGGCAGACACTGACACAGGAGCCCTGCCCTGGGCTCTCTGCAGTGCCCTGTGTGGCTGTGCCCCTGAGCCCAGGCAGTCACTGACACAGGAATCCTGCCCTGGGCTCTCTGCAGTGTGTGTGGCTGTGCCCCTGAGCCCAGGCAGTCACTGACACAGGAGCCCTGCCCTGGCTCTCTGCAGTGTGTGTGGCTGTGCCCCTGAGCCCAGGCAGTCACTGACACAGGAATCCTGCCCTGGGCTCTCTGCAGTGCCCTGTGTGGCTGTGCCCCTGAGCCCAGGCAGTCACTGACACAGGAATCCTGCCCTGGGCTCTCTGCAGTGCCCTGTGTGGCTGTGCCCCTGAGCCCAGGCGGTCACTGACACAGGAATCCTGCCCTGGCTCTCTGCAGTGCCCTGAGCAGCTTCAAACCTCCCTCCCGAGTGCACTTAGCCACCAGCACAGGAAATTTTCAATTTTCTTGCTCTAAAACTCCTTGCTGCTGCTGGAAATAACACACTGTTCACAGGGACAAGGGCAGAAGGAGGTCAGCTCCATTCCCAGAGGGAGAGAGGGGAAGCTAGCGCTTTCTTGGAAGACCAGAGAAACCTTTCTCCTTGTGTTTGTGCAGCCTCATCCAGAAGGGTGGAGAGAAATCCTGCCTCAGAAGAGTATTGCAATTAAGTCTTTTTCAGAATTTAAGGTATTTTCCTGTGATGAGAAAGACAGGGTTTGTAAGTCCTCAGGGAAAAGAGGGTTATGAAGCCCTGTGAGCACTGTAACTCACCTGTGAGGCAACCCCCCAGCTCCTTCAGCATTGCCTTTCTATATTAATTCTGATTTACAGTGCAATACAGGTTTGATGAGGCCTGAAGATGCTCCCAGTGGGAATTGAACACCAGTTCTGCAATACCCAATCCTGGATGCTGAGCTGGAGATCCACGGGTGCAGTGGGGTGCTCAGAGGGCTGTAGGGTGGGAAATGAAGGTACCTACAGAGCCCCATGAGCTGCAAGGTCAAAGGGCAGCTAGGCAGCATTTTTCAGGATGCAAAATTGATCAGGGAGGCAGCATTAGAGCATCCTCCTGGAGGCCTGCACTGCTGAGCTGAGCTGTTAGCCAGAGCCATCCCACAGTCTGTTCCTGCTCCTGTTACAGTGGGTGCCACACAGCCAGGATTAAGCAAGCTGCTCATTAATGATGTTTTACAGTTTCCTGGCTTAGATCCCTCTGCAGAGCTGACTGTCCAAACTGCCCTGGAAAAGTTCTAGGTCTGATCACAGAGATGGAGAGGATGTAGAGCTGTTCCTGTTTTCCCAGTGCAGCCTGCCCTGCCAGAGTTGGGAAGATAAATGACCCCCCTTGGTGGAGCTGCTTTGGGTCTGGTGGGGCTTGTGGCTTGGTCTGTAGTAACACTGCTGCCATTGTTTGGGTTTTGGAGCCCTGCCTGGCACTACAGACAGAATAACGAGGGATCAAGAAGTAGCAGTGGAACAGTAATGCAAACTGCAATAAATACAGAGATGCATTATTAATGGGACATTAAAACCAAAAGGGCAAGCAGAGCAAATCGTATGCTGGCAAGCACAGCAGCTCTGCAGAAAAATTCCAGGGCTGTCCCTTGAAAAAAAACAAATCAATGCTCTGTGCAACATTTCTATACAGGGTTCTTCTGCTTTCTGTTTGGCTGTATTTGTTCTGCCTGGGAGCCTGGGTTATTTCTGGAAGATGCAGAATCTGAGATGCATTTTAGCCCCAGTAGCCTCCTGAGTGTAAATAAAGCTACAGACCAGAGCAGTGCCCTCAGCCTGCCACAGAAGTCAGCTGTGGTTTAATGGATCTTTAATTTTGGGTTAAGCTACAGAACTGGATTTTACAGCAGTGGAAAGACAGCAGAGTCTGAATGACTGCTTTTGCAAAGGTCAGGCAGGAGTTGGAGGCGGGACCCAGACTGGTACCAAGAGGGGCAGCAGCAGGAAGGGCCCATTTCATCCCCTCTTTGCATAAACACCAGCACTGGGGACAAATTCATGCAATTTTACAGTAACTGAAGCTCAGGCAGAAGCTTTTGCCTTTGCCTCATGTTTTGGGGCTGGTCCAGAGCTCTGGGGAGGAAAGAGCTGCTGAAACAGCTCTTTTAAGGTGCTGATGCTTCTACACCTCCACCCACCATGCTGCAGATCTGCTCAGTTACCTCTGGTACAGCCAGATCACAACAAACTCATCTTTGTCCATCAGAGACGGAGATCATGCCCATGGATGTGCTCCAGCTGAACAGGCCAGCAGCAGCTGGTGACAGAAAGCACGTGGTGGGAGCAGGATCTCCCCCTTCACCTTCACCACAGGGCTCTCACTGATCCAACTCCTGGCCACCAAGTGGCTTCAGGTCTCTTTGTTGGCCCCCTGAAACCAAGTCCTCCCAAGGCAGTGCTTCACAGCCTTTCTCTCAGCATAACCTTTCACTTACAGACATTTCATAGGTGTGGCTTTGTCTTGCACAAACAGTTCTTGAAGCTCAATCTCCAGCCAGGTCAAACTTAACTGTGTCCAGCTTAGCTGCTGTGTTCCTGGCACCCCAGTTTCCCCAGAGCCTCACCCTTGCCTGGTGGGGATGATCCTTTCCAGAAGGCCAAGACAGAGTTTCCTCTCTGGTTCATGCTGGCCTGTCCAGGTTCTGCTGGGGCTGCCCTGGCCAGGGGATGTTGTGCCCTGTGCCAGGGAGGCCGGGGATGGGCATGGTCACTGCTGCCTTCCCCTTGTGCTGCCCATAAACTTCCCCCTCTCTTATCAGTGCTGAAACCTGTTCCTCCCTTCCTTTGTGTCAAATTCAAGGAACTGAAATTAATTTGGCTTGTTTGGTTTTCTTTGTTTTTTTTCTCTTTCCTGCCAACATCTGTCATACCCAACTGCTTTCACACTGAGCTATTTACAAGAATGAGTCTGCTTATTCATTTTGGGGATGAAATGGGAGACCTGCATGGAGAGTGAATGACTGATGGATGGCACATGCACCTGGTCTGGAGTTTAAAGCCAGGCTGGGATTAATCCATTGCAGCTAATCCCAATTTACAACCACAGGGGTCTGTGTTTCCCAGGGCCCCTCTGACTGTGACTCTAAGTTGGCAGCTGGGCTTAATTCCACACAGTCCTACAAAGCCATGTGAGGCAAATATTTTATCCTCCTGGGATTCATGGGTATTCTTTTAAAGGAAATGTTTAAAATTAATCATAAAATCATTTAGGTTGGAAAAGACCTCCAAGCTCGAGTGCAACCCTTGACCTTCTGTATTTTTTCTCAGCTTAAACTGATGACTCCTGTGATGGTAACAGTCATGAATTTATGTCATGTGGTGTTGGGGGAATTCTGTCAGAGTTTTAATTCCTTGAAAGTGTTTTTTTTTTTAAAGAAGTTTTGTACTGTGATGGTTACCATTAAAGACTTGAGCATAAAAACTCAGATCATTAAAGGCAGAAAACAAAGTAAACTCAAAAGATGTTACCTTAAAGAAATATTATGGTATCAGGTAGCCTCAGAATCTGGGATCATTAATAATAAAAAGAAGCAAATACCTCATTTAATTAGTAGTAAAGACCTTGGAAGATTGAAAAGGACACAGGTGAATGACCAGAAGAACTAATGATCTGAGTTTCTGATAAGCAAATCAGGAATCCTCTTTCAAATGGAAAGATGGAAATCCAGATTCCATAGGCTTTCAAAACACAAAAGATCAAACCACCAAGTGGGTTTGTAGCCTTGAGTATATCAAAGGTAGACTGTGTCCTGAGTCACTTTTGTGGCAAACAACCTCCTGCTGACACTTTTGACAAAGAGGTTTTGCCACCCATTGCCTTCCTAAGCTACCACACCCTCTCCACCACTCTCCTGGTTGGGGGGAAGCTGCCAGGAAGGTGCCTTTCCCAAGTAAGGATTACCTTTTTTCCTGCTTGGAAAATGTGCTGCTAAAGATCTGAACGGCACCTGCTGGCCCATCGTGGTGAGGAAGGGCCATGTCCACCCTCCCAAAACTCCCCTGCACTTGCTGGCTGGGTCTGGCTCCACCCAGCCCTCAAAAAGTGGCCAGGCCTTTGTACCCAGTGCGAGGTGAGAGACTTAATTATTATTTTCTAGAACAAAATGTGAGACCTAGAGGTAATGTTTTGCTGTCTGGGATAAATCAATACATGGAATTTACTTTGGTAGCATCAGAGAGGGCTGGTAGTCAGCACAGCTCTCCACAGCATTGGCCAGAGAGGGGACAGCAAAGGCTGGAGGACCCCAGCTGAGATGTCCTGAATTCCCAATGACCTCAGTCCTGCTACCTCGGCACCTTCTTTAGAGTTCCCCTTGAAACAGTTCTGGCTGCATCCCCATCATTCCCACTACCTCTCAGCACGTTACCCATGACTCAGGCATCACCCTCAGTGGTGCCTGTCTCCCTTTTCTGGGCTGAGAGTCAACAACAGGATATCACAGATGTGCAGCTGATTCACCTGCTGTTGATTTGGCCCTCACTGCTTTTCATTAATTAAACCCCAAAACCTCCACTCCTTTGTCAGAGCTGTCTGAAATCATCTCCTAGGCCTAAAATATGCCAGGACTGCGGATAGGACAGGGCTTGAAGAGGCTGTTTTTGAGGACAAATCAAGCTTAAAAAAAACATTAAAAAGGAAAGATGTAATGAGGATTTGATACTGGCTTAACCCAGGGCTTAAGAGCCAGTGCTGAGTTAGGGCACAGCATGGGTGGTGCTCAGCAGGGAGGAGGGAGAAGCTGAAGGGCAGGAGAGTATCTTTACAAAGTGCTTTCTGCTCTCACTTCCTCACTGCTGGTCTGAATCCTGATACAAGCAGCTGTGTTAACCTTTGTACTTATAAAATATATATTAGTTATTTATACATACATGTATATTATTCAAAAATATTCCTTCAGTTGTTCCTTAGGCAGGATTTCACCCTGCTTAGACCCAGCTGCAGTGAGCAGGGGTTGATCAGAGCCAGCCCAAACCCACGAGATGTCCCCATGTGTGGCAGGCTTCCTTGGAGATGGGCTCCACAGTTTTCAATAAAACCTACACCCTCCCAGCACAGCTCATGAAAAAGAATCTGGAATCATGGAAAAGTTTGGGTTGGAAGGGACTGTGAAAGGTTACCTAGTGCAAACCCCACAAGAAGCAGGGACCTTCTCAACCAGATCAGGTTGCTCAGAGCCCTGTCCCACCTGGCATTGAATGTTTCTGAGGATAGAGCATCCACCACCTTTCTTGGCAACCTGTGCCAGGGTTTTACCACTTTCATTGTAAAAAAACTTCTTCCTTATATCTAATGCAAATTGACCCTCTTTTAGTTTAAAGTGATTACCATCACTCCTTGTCCTATCAATGGGGACACTGCCAGTAGCTGACATTCAGTTAAATAATGTATGCAAAGCTGACAACAGATTACAAATGAGCAGGCAGAATTTGGAGCTCCTCTCAGGAACAGTCTTAATTGTACAGAGCTAGCACTTTGCTTCCCCTTCCTATTCCAACCTGTTTATTTGCTTTACATCATGCTATGCTCCCATGTTTTGCTCCAGGCAGCAGGTAGGAGGGATAGGAAGGAACTGAGAATTTCTCCAGGGACACCTTATGGTTGGATTCTGCCAGGTGCCAGCTCTGAAACATCAGGCATTTGCACTCAGGCTTAGGAATATAGTGAGGACAATGATGGGCTATTTGTACTGCACCGTGCTATTTTTAAGAGCCCTGCCCCTAAGCTGAGACACAAACCCTTCATTATGGCTCTTACAAGAGACACACACTGTCTCATGGATCCTTCCTCTTTTTAAAATTAGTTATTTTTAAATTCTCAATGTGGTCCCTTTCTTGTTAGCAAAAGCATAACAGGTTATCTCCAAACTATGGTCTAAGTGTATTTATGTGTGTACATACATACACATCAATATACATATTTTTTGATGCATCACTTCAACTTTTCATGAAAGATTGAGATGCAAATACTATTCCTGAAGAAATCAGAATAGAATTATTGGACTCAGCAATCCAGCTTTAAACAAACTGTGCAGCTCTGAGCATGCATACAATTATCCACATACATACAAATAAATGTCTTCCCAATAATGAAGAAGTTAATCACAGTGATTTCTTTGTATGCAAATAATCTTGAAATCTGGCTGAACACCTGTCAGCTCAATTGTTTTGACACTGTGTGCAACAAGGCAGTTTATTCATGGTGCCTTTGCAAGGCTGGGAGTGAGCAGTTGTGAAGCACCTGAGACTGATGTCCTCATGGTACTGCACATGTGGATACCTTTAAATCCAGTTTGACTAAGGGGCAAAGGAGGAATTTCCTTGGAGAGACTTATGCTGTGGCTTTTCTGGCTCTGCTAAGGATGGAAAAACAGAGATTTGCATTGGAAAAGACACATCTGAGTGATGGAAAACTGTGGAAAATGTGATTTATGATTAGCTTTAAATGTTGCAGCTGGTTGGGGGTGGAGAACAAATTGATCCAACCACCAAGAAAGGAGAGATAAAAATCACCCAGAGTATTTTTCCCAAACACTAATTTGGCTGAGAATTTAAAATTGCCAGTTCTGGGTTAATGTTTAATTATTGACTATCTGTAAGGAAAGACTCCTTCTCTGGTGTATCTGCATTCAATGGAGAAACACACACCTGAAAAATCATGCAAAGTTTGACCTGGAATATTCTGGCTTCCCTCCCCAATTCCAGATTTGATATGAAATGCCCAGCCCAGGCAGATGGGTGCACCATCATGCAGATGGGGGAGCAACCTCTCACTTCCCCTGCAGCTCATTCATACTTTGGCCCAAGTGTCAGGTGAATGATTTTCCAAATTCCCATTCCTTTCCCACACAGCCTTTTTAACAGCTGCTGAGCACATGGAACTTGATCCTTGCCATTTGAGCATCCTCCACCCCAGCAGCAGCACCAGGGCTCTCACACAGACTCTCCAGGCTTTGCCTTTGGAAGACATTTGCAAGAAACAGCTTTAACCACATAAAAGGAAACCATTTCACACTCAGCAACCATTAAACCAAATAAATCCTTGCCACAAGATCTGTCAGTGATGAAAATTCTGAAAGAGTTTGGAAAGAGATTAGGGCAGTTCATAGAGGGCAGGGCCCTCAGGAGCTCTGGGGCTCACATGCTTGGTCACCTCAGCCTCTGCTTCCTTCCATCACTTCTGGCCAAGGTCTGTGAAAATAATAACACCCTGTTTTTTCCCTGTTGGAAAGTTATACTGAGCTATGGACATTTTTGACCAGACCCAGTGTAGATATTTTTCTGGTATATTTTCTGAAACCCTGTGCCTGAGCTGGTTGTGTGTGGCTGTTTGAAGCTGTGGTGAGGAGATACCAGGCCGATTTTATGGTGGCATTTTAAAATTGTTTGATACTGGCACAGTTAACTGGTTCAGAACAGTATCATTTCACCCAATACACACCAACAAGAGTCTCCATTTTATAACACTGCTCATCTGCACAACAGATGAGTGTTGTCTGGTGTCAGGAAGCTGCTCCTCCCACACCCTAACCAAGCCAAATGCACCTGTGCCTTGCACCACCACAAAAATCCCAAATTTTTAAGTCAAGAAGTTGTTTCAATTTTTTCTTTTCTTTTTTTCAGTTGTTGGCCATTGATGCTGACAGTGTTAAAACACAAAGAACTGTGTCTTTGCTCAGTGGTTTTGCTCCCCAAATTGCTACAGCTCTGGGGGGAGATGAGCTTTCAGAAGGATGTCTCTGTGCCATGATGTGCTGCCTTGGTCTCTGTTTCTGTTTCTGGGGAACATGACCATGCTACAGACCCTTGTAGCCAGCCACGGGGTTTTCCTGGTTTTCTGCCCCTTGATGACCACTCTGATTTTGCCTTGCCCCAGGGCTCAGTGCAGCCTGTTATTTCATTCACTTCTTTGTCCAGACTGCTGGGTTGGGAGATAAGATCCCCAGAGTTTCTGCCCAGTGGTCCTCACAGCTTCTCTTTTCCATCATCTTCATCCCCTTTCTGGCAGGTTTAGCTACTCAGAAATGCCATTGCCATAGTTAGCCCTAGCTTGAGGCAGGAGGTGGAACAAATTTCCCTTTCTTTCAGTCTGAACTATTATCCTTCCTGTTTAGGTTTTGTGGCTGAGGTGCTGGGTTATCCCTTGCAGTGGAGAGCTGAATTTAGAGTAAGCACTATGTGATGGTCCTTCCTGCCTCTGGATCCACCAGCATCCAGTGCAGTGCAGGTGATTCTGGAAGTGCTTTTCTCTACATGCCCTTCTTAAAGGCCATAGAGCTGCTTTAGGCTTCAGGTCTGACCCTCATTAACCAACTGTGCCATCAGGCTGTTGGCAGTGTACAAAGCAGGGTGGTTCTTGCTTCAAAAAGGGTCCTGGTGGAGCCAGGTGAGGGCTGTGCAGGGTTACAGGCTGGTGCTAAGGCTGCTGGCAACACCTCTAGCAAGCCTCCCTCCAGAAAAAATGAGACCAAACCCAGCCAGGCTGGAGTCTAAGGCAACATGGTGGAAAAAGCTGTGTTCAAATTCAGCTCATTAAATTCTCAGCACACATGTATGCTCCAGCACAGCTGGACTTAACAAAACCATAAATTTAGACCATCTGATATCTGGCCATAAAAAATGATCAATTGATGACTGACTGAATTATTTTGCTCTTTCATTCTATCTAGACTCTGATCTACATTAACTAAACCAGTCAGTGCAACTTTTCTAAATTGATTTTAAATTGACCTAATTAAAGCAGTAAGAGTACATAATGGAGATGTACTTAACCAAATCTAACCCTTCCTTAAATCAATTACACTAGAATTCAGTAATTTGCAGGCAGAAGCTAAAACAATTTAAGTGAGAGTTGAAACAGGTTAAGAACCCTTGTAGTGCAGCTACACTTAAAACCTCAGAGGAATAGGGAACATGCTGGTGCAAATTACCCATGGCTGTAGCTGCAAATATCATCTGAGCTTCCCATCTGAGTTAGTCCAGATTCAGCTCAACCCATTTCTTCTGCTGCTCTTTCTTTATCATTAAAGTGGTCTTTAGCACTTTAATGAAGGGCTTGCTTTTCTCTTTTTCCTGAAAAGAGAGAAGGAGTGAAGGTACATATCTTCACTTTTATAAACTTTTTGATAACATAAACATACCTTTTTCAATCAGCTTCAACTTTTTTATCATTTTAAGCAATGCTGCAATCCCTGACTAGTAATTGGTGTTGTTAAAGATAATCAGTAAAGTCAAAATTATCATTACATGGCAGTGAGTGGGCTGGATGGGAGAGGGCCCTCCAAACCACCAAGATGTCATTAATTAGGGTTTCATAAGTACATTTAGTTACAGAAGATTAGGTTGAAGGGATTGGGAAATCCTTGTTGTGTTGCTCTACCCCTCTGGAATTGGCAACTCTGCCACTCATTGCCTCCTCATTCCTTTGATGAACTGAATTCTTCTCCAACTAGTCCCTAAAGGCGCCACCTCCAGTTCCCTCCTGGCCTCTTTCCAGACAAGTATCAACTCTCTCCTCCAGAAATCAGGAAGCTAGACATAAACCCAAATGAGAGAGAGAAGCAGAAAATCAAGCGAGCATGTGGAGATAAAGCCCTAGGAGAAATAGAAGCAGGCAATGAGTGAGGAGGAGATGGGAACAGCCACCGGGCCACTCCATATGGACACCAAACAGACAAGTATTTGCTGCTGCTCTGGGCAGGAAAGCTCCTGGGTAGAAACCTCAGGCAGAACAAGCCTGCAGACCATGCCCGTGGTGATGAACCAGTGATACCGCAGGCAGGTGCAGAGAGGAAACCTCATCCTTGTGAAATGTGGGAAGAGGTCACCTGGGAGACACCATTAAGGGAGGATAAGAGTCAGCAGAGCCTTTTACAGACTCGGCTCTGTCAGGGACATGAGGGTGTGTGTCTGCTCATGCTGTTACCAGAAGCACTGCCAGGTCACTGTGCAGTCAGCTGAATAAGGTCCTGTTACAGAGAAAACAGATTCTGATGCAGAATTTTTTGTTCATGAACAAAAGGAACTGAGGGATGAGAAGGTGGCAGTCACTGCTGCTGTCAAAGTCCCAGAAATGCTGCCTGGGAAAGGGGGATTTAAGGAGCAAGGTGGTCACTGCAAGTCTGGTTGCTCAATACACCTGAATGACAGCCAAACCTGGAAGAAGAGAGTAAACACTTTCTGCTTCACCTGTGTGCTGCCTCCATTGTACAGTGTGACACAGCAAGCAGGCTGAAGGCCAACAGAAAGCAGCTGGAAGCAGGGCCAGGCACACACAGGAGTCTGAGCAGAGCCAGGTGCGCTGTGCAGGCTGGGAAGCAGTGTCATTAATGCAGGAGGCACTCACATGGCAGTCATACCAAAGGGATGCTGCCAAGCTGTGAGGAGAAAGTAAATCACATCAGGAAGGTGAGATTTTTTGTTCCAGTTGTATACTGAAGTCTTCTCATACATTCTTCCAGTGCCTGCAGAGACAAAAAGTAGCTGTAGCTGAGCCAAAATTCAACATCAGAAAACTGCATGAGCCCTACCTGACAGGTCTGAACAAAGTAAATTATCCTTAAAGATCAGGTTTATTTCTGAACTATTTTTATTACCATAGAAGCCACAATAGCTATTGGGGAACCACTGCATTTCACAAGGACCACCACGGATCTCTAGGGATACCACATCTTGCCCTCAAAACGGGGAACAGAGAAGGACCTGGCTGCCTGTATGCAGAGCATCAGGTTAAGTGTAAAACAATGACATGATTGTTGGTATTAGATGACAAACCTGTGTCCCAGCTAAGTCTTGTTGTTGCAGATATTTTTGGCAGTGTCATTTTAACCAGACAGCCAGAGGAGCAAGGTGCTGTTTTGTCTCAATATGCTACAGGATGGCTGGAGAAACGTCAGTTAAAGGTATATGTGCAGTACCATTTTTAGTGTGTTACTGATGATAAAGGGTCATAAAATTTTTAAGCTTTTTTTTTTTTTTCTTAGATGACCTTTGTTTAATGAAAACCAGTGGCAGATTTACTGCAAAACAAAATTGTAGTCATTAGAAGTTAAAAAGAAAATGGAGTTGTTGCTTTCAGGTGCTAAAACAAGACCTATAGCAACAGCCATTGTCTTTACCCGGCCCTTCTGTGGGGTTTTGAAGCTGGTGGTGAGAAGTTTTCCTGGTCTGAGACTTCTGGGACTTTAATGAAAGTTCTCTTTGTCCCAGCTTCATTGCCAGTGAAGGATGGCATGACACAAGCAATGTCAAACTGTCTCACTTGCAAGGACAGGAAGCACAAAGGTACTTACATTGAATTAGATTGTATCTTCACCAGACCTTTTATAAGAGTTTCTGCTGTATTAAAACTCCACTTTTTTTTTTTGGTAGGGATAAGTAAAGGTGGCTGGTAAGTAAACTGAGCTCTGCCTTCTTACTGCTAATTAAATAGTAGCAATATTGATTGAAGGAAAGCCAAACACTTCATTTTCTGATAGAGTTATCCGCCTTACTTTTCATATCTTTCACCAGAAGCAAGAAACACCTTCCCCAAAACAGGGTAAGTGATCAGCAGTACATCAATATGAACATAATTACTAAAGAATACATTACTTTATCAGCAACATTTATAACTCTAATCCAATTTAAATCGCTGTATTCCCTGGCTTTTCCATGTGGTTTGCAAACCAGTGACTCCCTATGAGCTTGGATTAATTTTTACATCTCTGCTTGCTGCTGCTGTTGAAGAAAAGCTGTGGTGAGGTGACTCACTGCCCACAGTCATGCATGAGCCATCACATGAAACACCACATTTTTCATCTCCAGTCCTGCAGATCCTTGTTCCTGTAATGACTGATTAAATGAGCTTTCCCCCCGCCCCCCAGTTTTCTTTTCCATTCTGGTCTTTTAATTCTATTCAACCTTGCTCAAGACTTAAGACAAAGTCTGTGTATCTGCTTGCCTGACCTTGTTTATCTGAAATTTGATGCTGGTGTCTCTTGAGGTTTATCTGACTCAGCCTCCAGGCCTCCCACAGTGAAGTGGGTATTTGAGCCAGGCGTTCTGGGCTTCCTTTGACAGCAGCCAAGAGAAAAAGGCATGTTTAAGGTGGGATTGACTCTCCTTCATGTAGCAAGGTCTGCAGCAGGGTGATAAGACCCCACAATCATATGTGTTGCATCAAACATCTCCTAAAATCAAGGGGGACATTTGCAATGAATTTTATAATTTCTTTTCATTACTGGCTGTGGTAGACATGTTTGTCAACATAACCACAGTGAGTGCAGTCTGCTGGGGGACAGCAATTACTCTGGGAGCGTGTCCCACCAATATTTCACTCAAAATAAGTCACAGAAATCATCTTTTCATTTAAAGACTGAGCCTGGCCCCTATGGCCACAGTGGTGGTGAATGTCTTTAGTGCTTGTTGTTCGTTATGGAACAGAAAATAAGGATAAAAAGCAATTCTGGATTTCCCCTGAAGCCACTTCACCCTCGTGCTAGTCAATGCATTGCTTTCTCTCTAATGCTTTTAAACTAAGTAAACTTCAGAACAGTAAGGATTTAATAGCGACATAAATGCACTTCCGTTTGGGAAGGGAAATAAACTACAATGATGTCAGGATGTTTATACTAAAATATTTGTGGCTTTTCCTGGGAGGATGCCTCTGCAAAAGAAAACCTCATGCAAACAGAAAAATTCATACCCCTAATTAAAGCAATAATAATCTTTACAAGGGATTATTAACACCAAGGGCCAGGCTGACATCCCTGAAGTCCTACTGACAAAGCTTGCTGCCTGTTGCCTTGCTTTCAGCTGTGCCAGAAAACCTCCTGACAAGTGAACTGGAAGCACTTGCAGAGGCACAACCGCAGTGTCATTGAGCTGCCTGCTGCCCTGCCAAGCCTTAGCTCTGCTCTGCTTGAAGTGTTAAACACCACCCTAGGCCTACAAAACAAATTCTTTATAAAAACTAACTTTAGGGCTAAGAAAGAGATCTCTGGTCTCTAATCAGAGGAAGGAAAAAAAGTCTGTAGAGATGCATTTTACAACCAGTATCTCTTCCAAATTAATATTTCCCACACATTTTGGAAAGACTTCTCCTTTTGCTACTATTCTCAGCAAACAGATTCCTGGCCAGTTAAAGTCTCAGTTCAAAATAAAAAAGGCTTGGATTAACCTCGGATTGCATCCCAGAGAAGGAAATTTCTTGGCTCAGCTCAGGTTGCCACAGAAGGAAGCACTGCAGGCACTGTCAGAGAGATGGGAATTGCTGTTCGGATAGAAGGGATAATGGGCAAAAAGGGAATATAGCAGGGAAACAGCAATGCTGGTGGAGGGGATGATACTGCTGCACTGCTGGGGGGAAAGGAAAAGCCAGGAAAAGCCCTGGTCCCTCTCTCACATTTGGTGCTGTGGTGCAGGGCAGGGATGGGCAGTGCTTGGGATACATCACAAGAGACTGTGACATCCTTCTGTGTCTGCAAGGCAGAGAGCTCTCAGCAAAGCAAGGCAATGTGAACTGCTGCCACATTCACCTGCTCCAGAGCACATCAGTCCCTCCTAAGTATGTCCCTGTAGAACTGGTGTCCTGTAGTTGTCAGCCCATGGAGATCACATGTGCTACTATGCAAGGCTTAAAAACAATATTTGAGAAAGGTGAATAACAGCTTTTTTTCTGATAACAAACAATGCAAAACCAACAAAATGTGTTTCTGCTTGTATTTTAAAACACAGCACACTTCCCACAAATTATTTTGATGGCTTCTCATTCAGCCCACCCTCAAAAGCAAGGACTAAACTTGCAGTATTTCCTCTTGGTTTGGCCACAGAGCTCTATTTGTATTGCTGCTTCACTGAGGCAGCATCTAAATGCCCAGGACCTTTAGCCACAATCTTTCAGCAACAAACCTTGCAGCAGAGTATTCAAAACCAACACACATTCCAAAGAAGCCTTTTTTTTTTTTTTTTAAACAGAAATAAAAACAAAAGGGAACCAAAAATAGAAAGAATAGACAATGCAAATTTAGTCAAAGTTAAAACATACAGATGGAACATACAAAGCATGGAGAAGGTCCAAAGATGCCTTCAAGAAATCCTGCAACTGGGTTTTCAGGTTACATGCTTTTGCAGGGAGAAATTTTCATAAATCTATTACAGCACCAAAACCACATAAGTCTTCTTCTCCATCTGAAATGCCACATCTTAAGCAAGTCATTTGGCAGCAGTGGGAAGGGTAAAACTGGCATGTGTTGGCTCAAGGCACTTGGTTTTGAACCAGCCTAGCTGGCAACCAACACTCCTCTCAGCTTTCAGGGATGATTTATCCTGGCACAGGCACAACTCTGGCACAATTTCAGTGTCATTAGTGAGCCAGCAGCGTGATTTAATATTTGTACATTTCTAGGAGGAGCAGTTTCATTTCTGCTCTCAGGATATCTTCCACGTGCAGGAAGTGTTGGTGGTTTTACTGCAGCAGAGAGGATGGCAGGTGAGTCCACTCTCCAAAGGGGGATCCTAGAACTGCTGAGCTCCCAATGCCAAACACATACCTTGCCTCCTACCTCTGTATTTTTAGGGCAAGACATGGGCACCCACTGGTCCGTGCTATAACACCTCTCCAGATTTACAGAGAAAAAGTGGATGGACATTCTTTTCCCCAGAAGTGTTGAACCAAAATAATCTGATTCAACAATGACTTGGAGTGGCCTGTCTTGATAAATACTGCTCAAAAGCAAACCTGAGCCTGAGAATGGGAGAAAAGAAAGAAATAATGAAGATGGTTTGGACCTGTGCAGAAGATGCTCTGGTCATGCGTGATCTACACATCTGACCATATGATGGCAGACAGGTGGATCCCAGACCACGCTGCCCTTGCTGGGCTTGGCACAGCTGGGGGAATGGAGACATTTGCTGGGGCAAGTCTTTGAGGAAAACAGCCTTGTTTCTGGAGAAGAGGGATCACTTAAGGGATTTCTATGGCTGGTTATATGAGAAGTGCCCAGTGCAGCACCAATAACTGCATGCTCTCAGAGCTTGTGTCCTTCTTCTCTGGACACCAGACAGCAGCCTCACATCTCCACAGTATGAACAGGACTGTTCTGATTTGTCCCTCACACAGTCTCCATTTTGCCTGTTCTTTTTCAAGTCTTTTAATTGTTTTGTCCTGCTCTGATTCCTATTATGGCACAGTAAAACTGTGTGCTGTGCAGAGCATGCTTTATTTAATTTGTTATGCAGTTCAGAGAAGTAAAAGAAACTCTTCAATAACAGATCCTCAGCAGATCCTGAAAATCCTGCATAAACTCTTGACACAGCCAGGCACTATTTATTCACAACATAAAACAAAGCAGGACCCTGTCTGCCTGTGGCACATTGTCAAAATACGCTCTTCACGCTTTCTGCAGCTGAGAAAAGCCTTGATGGGTTCTGGTAATTGCTCTTGCATCTGTCAGGCAATGCTAAATCAGCTCTTTCCTCCTCCTCATTACTGCTTTGGTGGAAGAGCTGGACGGAGAGATGGAGACTTCAGCCAGTTCTCAAGATGCTGTTTATTGCACAGACGAGGTTACACTAGTTGTGGGTCGTGGGTGGGCCTACAGCTGCTGGCTATAGACAAGCTGTGTATCCTGAAGCTCTGTTCTATTCATGCTACAAAGCATTATATTTCTTTCTCTGTTGTGGATCTTATTACATAACAACCAATCAATACCTTTACAATTACCTAGAGCCTATCCTAACTACTAACATTACCAAATTCATGTTACTATTTTCCAATCACCAAAAGTTAGTATGTTACAGTTTAAGCTAGAAGTTGTTTTTCCATTTTCTTGCAGTGGAAAATTCTGACATCTTTTCTCTACTTGTAACATGGTATTTTTGTTTGTGAAAATCCTTCTGCTTGGCAAAAACATCATTTGTTTGAGGTGGATTTATCCTTTGCTCAGAGTCATAAAAGCCCCTTCCAACCCACTTGCTCTTTGCCTTCTTAATCACCCAGTAATACCTACTCAGCAATTATTTTCTTCTATGTCAAAATTTGCTTTCATTTCTATACCTTCCTCAGATTCTATATTCAAAGATCTTTCTGTTGTACATACATACATATCTGTGAGACCCTTATCCTTCCCAACACTTTGGGTTTACAGAAAGCAGAGAAAATGCAATACATGTAAACAGAAACAGACATGCTTGGATGTGTTCAGTTGGTTGGAGGTCAATGGTTACCCTTCAGTGTCTGACATAAGCAAAAATTCCCCTCTTCCCAAAGCAAAGACACAGACTTTGATCTCAGGACATTTCCTGTGACCTGCCCTGTAGAGGTACCTGCAGTTCAGCAGTTTGCTGCCCAGTTATGCATTATATGTTATGCTCAGACAGAGTTCACTTAGACTTTATATTAGGTAAAAAAACTTTTTAGAGAGCATACGCTAACGCAATCAATCAACAGCTTGCTCATCTGCTCAGTTTTCTGTGGGAGGATAGGTTGTAAGCATAGTGCAGTGGCAATCTTCCCCAATGAATTGCAGCTGTACTGATGACCAAGGAGTAGAAACAGCCTTGCCTGCTCAATGAGGATGGGTGTTACAGAAGAGTGGACTAGGTGGCTACAACTTGCAGTTGGAGCTTGAGGCTCAGAGTCTGCTGCAGTTTGGGATGGAGTCTTCTGGCTGTGCTATGAGGAGGTAAGGGACAGACAAGGTAAGAAGATGCCATGTGGGGGACAGACAGGGTTAGGTGGCCGGGTAAGGGACAGCTTGGGGTTTAGCTAGTCATGCAGAAGGAAGAAAGAAACTTGCAGAGAGGAGAGGAGTCAATGCTGTGTGGAGCTGCCTGTGAGGAAAGGAGTCAGAGTTGCCTGAGAGAAGTTCACTGAAAGAAGGCATGAAAAGTTTTTAATAAAGGACTGGTGATGCTGCCAGTCATGTCCATCTCAACAAAATTACTACAATTTTCCAGATCTTACCACTGTCCGAAAAGAAGCCCTTTTGCCCTAAAGGTAATAAAGCATTTTCCTCTTCTACAGCAGTTTTATGTCCACGTCAGCATGACAGTGTTTGTGCAGGGCAGCTGTAGCCTCAGTGCAATTCTCTATTTTATCCATTCACTGTCTGTGGCAGCTCAGCTGTACTCACAGCAAGTTGCCATTCTGTTCCTCACACTAAAGAAGTATCTTTTGTCTCTGGCTCATCTGGAACATCAGCAGTGCTCTTGGAGGCTGCCAAGCAGAAGGGACAGGAGGTTTCCTTCAATCACAGCTTTGTTAGACTCTCCCTTTTCTCTGTTCCAATCACTGCAGATCTGGTTTACCTCAAGCAAAGCTGCTATGAAGAGTAGAGTGATGGTTTTCCTACCAGGGCTTTTCAGCTGTTCACACCAGGCTGAATCAGTGGAGACACTGGTTCTGCCTTGTGAAGTTGGTACCCCAGATAGGCTGTGTTTTGTGTGTCTGAGTATGGGCATGAATTAATGCAGGCTTGCCACAACTTAGCTGCAAGATTCTAACCTATAACATTTAAATGTACACAGGAAAGGATGAAGGTAAAAGTAAGGGATTGCTTGAGAGATCTGATTGCAGCCCTCCTGTGAGGAGGTCATTAAAAAGAAGATCCATGGTGGGAGGATGAAGAAACAATGTCTGACGAGATTTTAGGAAAAGCTTTTTTTACTGTGTCAACAGCCAAGCAGTGAGGCAGCTTGCCCAGGGAGGTTGTGTAAGCTCCATCCTTGGATATTTTCAAGTCCTAGCTGGATAAGATGTTGAGTAACTTGGTCTGACCTCAGAGCCAACCCTGCTTTAAGGAGGTTGGAGAAGAGACCTCCTGAAATCCGTTCTAACTCAAATTACCATCTGTTTCTAATGTGTGTGATTTCTTTACAGAGTAGCTTATCTACAAAGTGGTAGACAATGTGCCATGAAAGTTTGTTTAGCTGATAAAGAATGGAACAAAACAGAGTGTGTTGTGTGGTGTGTACATACTTCCTATCCAACAATTCTTTTCTTAGGTCCCTGCTTCATATATACCAAAGGTTACAGGGGATGTACTAAGCAAACAGGGTGATCAAAACCACAGTGTTGAAATTTAAACCAGCAGGCGATAAGTGCTTGCACTTTACTCTGAAGAAATCTACTCATTTGTCTAAACCAAATTCAGGAACAAGCTGATGAACTGTATCAGGGATTTTTATTGCGTTTTAAAGATAATTGCTACAGAAACTGCACAGGAATTAGTAATGTTCTAGAACAATAAAGCTTGCTAAACAAATCTACAGACTGTTTCTTTTGCTTGATGTTTTAGATTGATTCAGTTTTCTATTTTAATGTGGACATTTCCAGGAAGGGTTGGGGGAAGGGAGAAAAAAGGAGAAGAAGCTAGAAAAGTCTCTTTGGCTCAGCCTGCTATGATTGTATTTAGTATTTCTGGAAGTGGCAGACCACAGAGAGTCTTGTGGCCAAGGTACGATCCCTGGCCGGCTAAGCCGCAGAGGAGGAGCTGTGACAGCCTCCCAAAGCTGTTTGTCACAGGGCTGGGTGCTTCTCTCCTGACAGACTGCTTCACTCCATGTGCTCCTCTCTAAGATTTCTTAGAAAAACTCTTAGACATCTGCAGTATCATAAAACAATTTAAGGTTATACTTGCTCTCTGTTACTAATGCTTTGTGGCCTTAGGTAATTGCTTAATTGAGCATTTAGAAAAGCATAAATATATTTTTCTCTGCAAATGCATTATTAATATATACATTACAATCTCTGCTGTTAAGACTTTGTATGATTATTAATAGACTTAAAACGCTGAACTGCATGAAAATATTTTCTGCTAGGAAAAAGAAACTCAAAAGGACACAAATCATACCTGGTCTACCATCATTATAAATTAAGTATTTGTATTGCTACTTCTACACTCCAACAGTCCTAAGCTTGTCTACACCAGATCAGACGGGAAGTATGAATATTTATATTGTGTTTCACATTAATTCACAAAGCCAGCTTAGATGGTTGAATAATAACAACTGCTTTACATCCACCCCTTTGGACCTCTGGCTTCTCCACCATACCATGTCTTGTTTTTCTCCAGAGCAGCACACTACCTCTAACATCATTCCTTCCATGTAGGTTGTATTTAGTATTGCGCTGACAACTTGCATTCTCCCAGAAATAAGAAAGGCACTACACCTGCAAGGGATAATTTGGTTTTAATGCTTCTGGGAAGAACACTTTAAAGATTTTAATGAGGTTTTTTGTTTAGGATTTTTTTTTTTTCCAAAACAGCAGGCAGTGCCAAAAATCCCTGTGGGCTTAAATATAGTACTAAAAACAATGAATACAGTGAAAGGCAGTGCAAAAACCCTACACAATTACTTAATGACCAGAAGTACTTTGGGGAGATTATAACAGCAAGATGATCTGGGGTTGGGAGGTAAAAAATAATCCTAAATCTATAAAAACTGATATTTGGTTGGCTGAAAGCTCTAGTCACCCCAGCACTTTCAGACACAGATGGATAAGATGTGAGTAGGAAGGCAGAAAGAACTGGGAAAACACGTTCTGTACTTCCTCAAAATGTCTTTCCAGCTCCAGCAAGTTACAGGTCAAGAACTTGTTGAGTTAGATCAAGAGTCTTTGATGATTTTCCAGTTGCTTTTTAAGCCCATGCAAAGTTTTGGTACCCACTATATCCTGAAGCAAAGACTTCTGGCTTAACTATAGACTGAATGAAGCACTATCTCCTCTTGTTTGTTTGAACTTTCCAAGTTGTCCTTTCATTTGCCATAACTCAGTGCTTGTGTCTGATAAGGCAGTGAACAGTCTGGGTTCCTGGTTCTTATTTGGATCTCTAAAGATTTTATGTAGACTTTGATATTATCTCCCCTTCCCTGCAGACTGAAGAAACCCAGCTGAGTCAACCGTGAACCCTTTCTAATCCCTCCTACTATTTCTGATGATTTTATTGATTTTTATTTAATCTATTCCAGTTCTACCATCCTATTTGTGAACTTGAACTGCACAGGTAATTAAAGATGCAGGTGCAAATACAATTGATACAATGGCACTTTTTTCCTCTATTTCTCTCTTAATAAATTTTAACAATAATCTTAACAGTTCTCAATTTCTGTTTTGATCACTGCTAAGCCCTGAGTTCATTTTCTCACAGAACCACCTTTTACAACTTCAAGGCCTTTTTTACACTGGTAAAAACTCAAAGTTCCTCAGTATATATGTGAAATTCAGAAAAGTTTTTTGTTTGTTTTTTTTCTCATATGTCAGCCTTTCATACTTATCAGATTTAATTTCATCTGCCATTTTGCCACTGACTCTATTAACATAAAGTAGTAACATAAAGTCATTCAGTTTTTCTCAGGTAGCCCTACCCTGAATATCTCATTATAAGCAACACATCTTGTAAATCATTACTGACCTCAATTTCTATCAGTTATTTGTCCAAGTTTCCATTAGCAGCCTTGTGTTTTACTTCCTTTGGGAAGGAATCTTACTGATTGCTTTTGGAAACCATCATAGACAGTCAATTGAATCTTCATAGTCCGTGAGCTTGTTGATTTCTTCAAAGAAATCTTTCCTGAGGCACTAATTTGCTTTAAAAAAGCCATAATAACTTTCCCTAATGTGCCACCTTTTCTGTGTGGTCTCTACATTTTTTTCTGTTCTTCAGCATAACTTCTACTTATTTGTCTATCAAGGAGATTAGGCATCCAGGTCTACAGCTTCCACAATCTTCTCCAAAATCCTTTAAAAAATCCAGCGTCACATGAGCAGCTCTCCAGACCCCTCTGACACCGAGGTAACTTTAAGTGAGAAGCCAGAGACAGCAGTCAGTACCTGAACCACTTTGTCTCTGAGCTGCTTGACAACTCGTGGTTGAACACCATCTGGTCTCAGCAGTTGGCTGCTGCTCACTTGTTAATTTGTTCCTTCATCTTTTATACTTGCATTGTAATCCAAGACATGTTTTCCTAATTATTCCCCTTAAAGAAGCTTCCCATTATTGGAGTTTACCCATGCTCATCTATTCCACTCACAAATGCAAAAATAAAATCAGCTTTTCTTTCATGGCTGTATCTTCTCCAGATGTTTATTCTGTATATGAAACAATCTATTTGCCTTACAGAGCTGTCAAATTCTAGCAGGCTCCCTGATTTGTTCTAGAAAGACTTGCCATTATTTCTTAGAATTTTTGCAAGCTGATCCTGAAACTTCCTTCTGTATCCTTCTCACAATTTTGTACTTAACCTATGAGAGGTTACAAGTCCTTTCTTTTACTTCCTTTTAATGAAAGGTGTGTCTTGTTTTATATTGCTCCTCTGTTTTTGAAAAGAAAGCAGAATACTACTGATTTTCTTTGTCATGGTTCTGCAAGATTGTTGAAAGCAAGGATGCTACAGTTCCTGCTGCAGCATGGGTCTTTGTCAATAATATGACACTCTTTAGGACCAGGGATTGCTTTTCCTCTTCTGGCTTCCCAATGAACAGTCACAGATACTTTCTAAAATATTAGCTCCAGCCCTACCCCCTCTTGTGACATTTATCCAACTTAATTAAAGTTATTGAAGTCATTTATGATTGTGTTTTCTGCCTCTCAGGCTCTGGTCTCCCTGCCTTGTTAGCTGGACTGGTGATACACTCCTAGTACTGCATTTTTCCTATTTATTTCTGGGACTTCAGTCCACTGAGACCTTATCCTATTTATTGACAGAATTAACTGCTAATTGGAGAATCCTCTAAGCTTTCTTTAAAACACAGCATCACTCATTCACTATCATGCTTCGTCCTGCCTCAAAAATACGACACATATTTCAAAACTGATTGTTCACTTTTCCTGTCAGCTTTCAAAACATGACCATAGTGCATCTGTGCTGCAGCTGCTGCAAAGTCTGGTTGTCTCTGGCCAAAGCCCAATGTGACAGGCCTGTGACACCCTTGTGTGTGCCTGGCTGTACAATCAGGGTCTTTATTTATATCTGGCTTAATCTGGGAGTCCAAACTAATGAACAGTTGCTTGCAATTATGGAGGACTAAAGAGCTAATTCTCGATTGTGCCAACAGCTGAAATAACAGAGCAGGGAATGTTTTGTTTCTGATTTGTATATGTTTTTTTTTCTTGAATCGTACCAAAAGTGATCAAGGATCTGCCCTGCCTACAACTCAAACTATCAAACAGCTGACAGAACAGAGAAGCAATATCTCATCCACTGCAGAAAGCAAGAGGTGTAGTTTAACAGGAACTGTGAAGAAACAAACATTATAAGAATAGAAAACATATCTGTGTTTATTTGTATAAAATTTGAAAGCATCTAAACTATCCTGCTACAGGACATGTGCTCATCCATCCCTTACAGCGAGGGAACATTTATACACTGTTCAGAAAATGGTGGTTGTTTTCAAATCTCCTTATGCAGCAGTTCTCACTGAATCATCACTCATTTTTAATTGAGAATGGCACCTCAGAGACAGTTTTATCCCACTTTCTTTAAGGGCAAGCTTTTCTCTTGCCTCTCCTGACATGGCCTCTGCAGTGTGTTATGCACTGTACCACCAGCACTAATAATTAGCAGCTGCTGTGCCTGGAATCACTGATTGTTTTGCATCAAGTATCTAGGTTAGGGAACAATTTGTAAATACCATAGCAGTAAGTCAGATATTAAAAAAAATAAAAATCCTAGCACCATGTTATAAATACACATTATGGTATTGGCTTTTTGCAAATATTAGGTGCATACTGTATGTGTGGTGTTGAAATAGTTTTTAAGATACAGTTTTCTTTAGGAGTAACATAGGCTGATAAAGTGTCTTTGTAGCAAGTGAACTACTGCTTGGCTGGATAACACCCAGTGAAGACTCCTTCTACTGATATACCAGTTACCAGCACCGACCCACAGCCTAAATTAAGATAAGAAAAATAAATTAAAACCACAGCCAAGAAACACGCATGCTTTAAAGAGGCAGACTCAAGGAAGGGCCGCGGAAAACAGTTCTTGGAATATGGAAAATAGTTCGTAGAAAAGTTTGAAATGTATGATGGGTCTATGAATATGCACCAGGCTGTTGAATTTAAGGGGTGTCTCCAAAACAGCAGGTGTGCTCTCGGCTGGATGCCAAGCGTCCGGCCGTATAACTTTTTGCTTTATTGTTTGTCTCTTATTGTCTTTTATTAAACCTTCTAAAATCTACCAGGAAAGTGAACCTCGTTTTTCACACATCACGCAGACTGTAATGACTTAATCCATTTTCACGCTCCATCAGATTTCCCCCATCCGGTGCCTCGGCTTCCTCGCTCTGCTCCGGTGGTTTTCCAGCTCTTTATTTGGTGCTGCAACTTGTGACTTCTAAGGCCATGGTCAGATGCGTTTGCAAGGTCGTTTCCCCTCCCTTGCAAGTCAAGCAGCCGCTTACACGAATCTACAACTAAATCAGACTTTTTTTTTTTTTTTTTTTTTTTTTTTTAATATGCACATTTTGTGGCGCATCGGGTCACAAAAAATGATAGCTCCTTAAAACATCTGCGGAGAGGCCTGAAAGCCCTCACGCACCAAAGCTCCTGGGAGTTTACGGCACAATAAAAACAGCTATAACGCTGTAACCTGGGGGGATCGAGCTCGTTTTTCCACAAAGGCCGAGTGACGGCACCGGCAGCGAGATGAGGCGGACATGAGGAGGGGGAGGCGGGCGCGGATCTCTTGGCTAGGGGAAATCCCCAAACCCACGATTTATTGCGAGGACAAAAAGGTGAAGAAAGCGCTTATTTGTGAATAGAACAGAATATTTGTGAATAGCACAGAAGCCGCGGGGCGGGCGGGGGCCGCGGCCCTCGCGCATCCCCTCAGCGCTGCCGCCCCTCAGCGCGGGCGGCGCCCCCGCCCCGCGCGCCGCCGCGCTCGGCCCCCATGGCTGCGCGCCGCCACGTGCCGACCCGCCAGCGCGCCGGCTCCGCTACCTGCGGCGGGGCGGCGCGCGCCCGCGCCTCACAGCGCCGGGGCCGCGCGCACCGCTCCGGTTCCGCTCCGGTTCCGACCCGCTCCGCTCCGATCCGGGGCACCGCAGCGGGGACAGCGCCGGCCGAGGCTGATGCGGCGGCGCGGGGCCTGCGGGCTTGGGCTGGAGCAGGCTGCAGGATGTGCCCCACCGCCAGCGCCACAGCTTCCAGGTCTCTCCCTCCCTTCCAGGCAGGGAGCAGCGGGGATGGGGGCTGCGAGTTCTGGGGGAGGTGGGCGGTGGAAGTCGTGTTTGCCTTGGGCTGGAGGGAGAGGATGTCTTAGCTGCGCCTCTCTTGAGCTGTTCCTCTGGAATAAAATGTATAGGCTTCTGCTTCTCTGCGGGTTCCGATAGGCGTTTTGTGAGGCATTCTGTCTTTTCATGCTTGGAGTGATGTGAATGCAAACCAGATACGGCTTATGCTGTTACTGCCAAAACCTTTCTATTTGCTTCAGCACTACTCGCTAACGAGAGTTTCCTTTTTTCCCCCTCTTTGTGCTGAGACTTATTTTGTATTTATTTTTTCTATTTCAGTAGGTAAGATCAAAGTATAAAGCTGCTGGCGGAGGGATGTTTATTTTGTAGCTCTCTTTAGTTAGGGAAATTATTAGGAAATATTCTCAAAGTTACTGGATGTAAACAGCTCTGCGGTGGAAATTGACTGGCTTTGTCTCGTTCTGGGGAAAAGGGTAGATAAAGATGTATATTCATTATTTCTCTAAAGAAAACTTGTTGAGATAAGTGCTGTTTTATGCTTCTGAAGTGGATATGTGTTCTTAAACTGCAGCTTACAATGGTACTGTGCAGAATCAGTTTAGAGGGGCTGTTTTCCGTGCAGACTGTGTTATTCCATCTGTCATGCTGCAGTGAGGTTGCTGTCTCCCCTTTGGGTCATGCAGCAGGAAACCTTGAGCTATCTCCCAAGCTCTCTGCTAGCCAAACTCGGGGAATTTCTTTTAAGAGGTCAAAATGCAGCTGGAGAGTTAGCAGACGAAAGCATTTTGGTGCATTGTCTGCTTCCGTTAGACTGATAAGAAATGAGCTCATCCCTCTTCTTGTTTCCTGCAACTTTTTGGGTTTTTGCATCCTTCCTTCCGTAGAGTTCCAGCAGATTGGCCAAATGATTGTCAGGCAGTTAAGGGCAGGATGTCGAAAGACAGTGTGGTAGAAGAAACTTCCTTTTACTGAGGAGAATGGGCTAAAAATGTTCAATTTTGTTTGCTTTGCATACATCAGATGCAAAACATGCTGAGACTGCTGCAGAGTTGAAGCGTTTGGTGGGCAGGTTATTTGTTTAGATTAAGAGACCCTGGAAGACTTTAGTAGTTCTGAGTTATAATAAAGGCCAAATAACTGAAAAAGACCTAGACAATGATTTAAAGTTGTCATGGTGTAATTTTCAAATACATGCAAGTCTGAATGAAACTTGCTCTAACAGAATAGGTTAAAGCATCCCCAGCAGGAACGTCAGTGCTTCAAAACCACACAACTGTAACTCGACATGGGATCATGAACTGTAACTTCAGGATCATGGAGGAATCTTCCCTGTCACAAGCAGCTCTCACTGATAATGTCATTCATAAATTATTAAAGACTTCCTTAAAACTTGTGTAGTCTGTTATTTTCCACTACTCCTATGGGAAGGCTGTTTCTTTGCTGCTCAGGAATCTTTTGCCCATAGTCCATCTTTGTTTATGTCCACTTTTTCCTGTGTGCTAACATTGTGCTTTTGTTTGAAAGGTTTGGTTCTGGCTTTGGTGTTTATATGTTTGGTGTATCTAAGGAGAAACTCTCAATTCTTGTTTTGCAAAGCTGGACAAGCCAGGTTCTCTGTTCTCCTTGGGTGAGGCTCTTCCTTTACCCATCCCATCAGCACTCTCTGCAGCCTGTTAGGTCCTGAAGTCTTAGGTTCAGAACTTGAGCATTAAAATTGTTTACAGCAATGTTTTTTTGATGTATTGCAACTTTATTTTTTGCCTTTTCTTTAATGGGAGGCTTTTGGCATCTCCTCTCTTGCTTCTCTAGGCTCAAGTGTGATTTTACAATGATGTCTTGGAATGTTAGATTATAGTGGTGATAAAAATGCTGCTGTACTATTAACCTTGTTCCATAATTGCCAGTTGTTCATTGCTATTCTGCTGCATAATTTAGATGTCATATAAAACATCTTGGCTGTGTAAGTCTGCTCTTTCCTTTGCCCAGTAAAGATTACTGCTATGCCCTGCCTTTTCAGACCATTTCTGTTAGGGAAGAATTTTTCCTCAAACTTCCCATGTAAGTGGAAAGACATAATTTGTTTTGGCTTCCTTGCAGGGGCTCAGGAATCTCTTCCACTTTGCTAGATGAGCTCACCCAGCTGGTGATGTCCTGGTGCACTGTGCTTTCTTCCTCCCTTCCTGGCTGGTGTGGCTCTTCCTCTGGGTGCTGCAGTGGTGCAGTGCTTCCTCAAGTGTGGATCCTCCTCTGGGGAAGAGGATGAGAAAGGGGAGATGTGCAGAGGGGGGATTTTGAGTAGCAGCTGCCTGCTGTTATGCTGCAGCTTGTTCACTGTGCGTGTTTGTGGGCTTCAGCAGATGCTGAGGAGTGGCTGACATCATCTGAACATCCAGAGCAGGCAAGCCTGCATCTTACACAGGCAGCATGGAAGGGAAAACTGGGATTTGCTCCGAAGGGAAAAGGGACAAGAGGGTCTAAAAGCTTCCTTTGTAAGAAATAAATGTAACTTTTTAATAGCACTCTGTTCACAATAGCAATACTTTAAGTCACCCGTTTTTTCCTGCCTGGCTGGGGCACTGACTTTCTGTGGCTCATTTGTGATTCAGAAAAATTCCATATTCAGATGCTGCTTTTGTCTGCCACAAAGCATCAGCAGCCCATTTAAGTGTTGAAGCACGTCTTGTTATGTTTCTTGTGTTTATGTTTTATTTATGTTTTTTTGCTGTTACTGACTTGAGAGCAGCTGAAAGAGGTTTCACAGAAAAGCCTGCAAAGTTTGAGTAGAGAAGAGGGTGCCAAGGCAGATGTGAAATTAAGAGAATCTTCCTGTTTTGAACATTGAAGTGTCATTTAGAACCTCAGTAAGAATTCTTTCCCTATAATATTATTTTAGCAGGCAGTGTTAATGTCCAAAAAGGTTCCTGTGAATGATGCTGAGAGGAAGTGAAGGTGTTACAGTCTGAGTATCTCTATTAAGCTGATAATTGGACTGTATTTGAGCTGAAACCATTTCTTTTGATGTTCTATCTGGATGACACAAGGTTAACAGGAAATTGTAGCCTAACTATGTGTATCCTTCCTAAAGGAAAAGAGTGCTCAAGTAGACACAATTATGTAAGGTTGTTAATGATTTTATGAGTTGATGTTTCAAAGAGGATGTAGGAGTGACCCATTAAACAATTAGGAGAAAGCTCAAGTAGTCTCACAAGGCAAGGAGAGAAAAATCATCATGCCCCAGGACACTAACGTTGTTTGGTGATATTCCTGGCTCCAGGAAAAATAATTTTCACCTGTCATCCTGTTGGTGCCTTTGAGAGTTTGTGTCAACTACTCTGAAATTCTCCTTTGTTCCTTGTTTCACTTTTTAGCAATTGTGTCCACACAAATAGGATTCAGTAATAAATTCTCATTTTCTGAGGAAATTGACCAAATGAACTGCAGCTCATATAGACAGCTTTGTTTTAAATTTTTATTGTCTGATAAAGATGCCTTTCTGACCAAAGTTCATTTTGTAAGATGCATTTATGCACTAATGTAATCAATATCCTGTTGTAGGTGCTTATAATGATATTATAGGCTAAACTTCTTTCTGCCATTACAAATGTATTCTTCAATTAACCAAAACAACTGACTCTGTTTATTAAAACAGATGTCAAATGCTTTTTCATTCAATAGTAATAGGCACTAAGCAGATAATATTAAAATAAAGTTTCTCAAGTGTTTAAATATGTTAAAATGCCAACTTTGCTGTGGGATTTATATAGGGGTAGATGAAGAAATAATTGGCAGAAGTCTCTAATTCTTGAATTTAGCTTCACGTTTTTCTCCTGGTGAGATGTCAGTCCCTAAACTGCAACAGCTCCCTCGATTCTATCTCATCATGTCTTGTGAGAGGAAGTGGTAGGATGGTGATCAGGAAATTATTTGAAGATAAACGTCCAAGAATGACTTGCTACAAATAATAACAAGAAAGTCTCTCATGCTTTAGCATGTTCCTAGTAAATCTTCCTCAGGTCATTAACATCACTGGAATTTTTTAAAGGTTTTAAAGGATTTTTGTCATGTACTACTGAACAAAAATCCTTTAAGAAGGTATTTCAGCATTCCTTGTGTCATAGAAGGAAGTTTTCCAACAGACACAATTCCTGTGGGATAACTTGTCTGTTGTTTAAGAAAATTTGTCTATCATGTTTTACATAAATAGAAGTTACTTTCAAAATTTCTTTTTTTATGGTTTATTGTTTCCAATGAAGAGATGATGTTTGAAAGCATGGGAAGGATCTGAAGATATCATGTTTTGATAAGGAGACTTGGGAGGGAGAATCACTGAGTAGGGATACCTTGGGGAATTTGTGGGCCTTCTATGCCACAGTAGGTAAACTGGTAAGAGGCAACGTTTACTCATCAGTTAAGTTATTTTGTTCTTTCCAATATTAGAATTGATGATTAGCAGTTGTATTTATTGACAAAAATCCTATTGCTTAAAAATTCCTTAAATTGAGACTGGTCTGCCCATTAAAGGGAATTGAACAGATTGTGCAATGGATGTAGGAAGGAATTGGGAGATTTTTATACTGATTTTTGAACCAGTTTTGTGGTGATGGTCTTAGAGTAGAACAGAAGATGAAGAATTTTAAATTTTTCATATTCTTAGGTATCATTTGGGAGGCTCTGCTTAGTGACTGGCTTTGAACCATAGACCAGAAAAGCTACCACCTGATTAGTCATTCCTTTCATTCCCTTTTTTAATGTCTCAGCCTTTATGTTTTGATTGCTGTGGATTTCAGTTTGCAGGAGCAAACAAAATCAATCCTAACTGTAAATGTCACCAAACTATTTTTCATGTTTTGACATGAATTAATAACATTCTCTTAGAATACTGTAGCAATTTCAAAAACCTTAATGAAAATTAATGACTTGTCTATTTGCTCAATAATGAGGATAGATTGAAATGTGTAACCTTTTCATGAGCCCAACTCTTGCAAGTAGTCAGACATTAAAGTTGCAGTTGTCAGTTTTTTGCCATATGTGTTCTCCAAATGTATCCATTTGTACCAATATGTAGTTGGTTTAAGTTTTCTTAATTATTCTCTTCTAACTCCTTGCATAAAGTTTTGTGGTATATCTGTGGGAATTTTTTTATTTTTTTATTTAAAAGCCACAGAACAGGACATTCATACAGCATTCATTACTGAATAATGACCACATCTCAATGTAGAGTGCCTTGCTCAAGTTTCTTGTGTGAAAACATCTCTGCTTTTCAACTTTGCCTTTCTCTTTTAAACAAATGTTGCTCAAAACCAAGTAGCTTTCATCTTATCCTTTATGATTTTGGAAATATGTTTGAGTAATTTATGTGTATCTGATTTAGGGGAAGAGGCATGAAGTAAGCAGGTGAGTTTAGGGTATTTTTGCATTAGTTTTAGCTTCTGTTTCAATTCCTGCTGGAGCCCCACCACTCATGATTCGTAATTCCTTTATATAAGTGTGACTTTTGGGTTTCCTTTTCTGGGGGCTTTTCCCTGCAGGCTTTTGATCTTGTTACACAAACTTCAAAGGCTGCTTTGTGCAGCAAGACCTTGCTATTGACAGCCTTGTAAAGCTGGGTGTTTCCACTGCTTCTGGTGGTTCTGAGAGGGGAAAGTTTACGTGGAAGCATTGCCTGTGTGGGGTTGTGGTTTTGGGGGCTTGATGGGAGCATAGTGAGGATTCAGGTGTGTGCATCATCCTGCACTCATGTGCAGGCTGCCTGCTCCTGTCCCCGTGCCTGCTGAGAGACCTTGGCTATGTCTTTGGGTAAATCCAGCTGCTGAACATAACCAAATGCATTTTCTAGGGTGTGGCAGTGGTTTTGTACAGCTTGATACATGCTGCTTTTTAGCTTTTAGCATTCCCACATGAAAAGACTTCCTGAAGGCTTAAATGAATTGCTTCTGAAATACTCCAAGTGTGGAAATGTTGTCTACTTAAGAATAACAATGAGACAAAAGTAAATCATGGTGAAAAGAATAACACCACAAAAAGCTTTGGAGTACATTGTATTAATGGACAATTTAGCCTTCGTAGCAGCTTTGCACAGATCACTTAAGTTCAGTAGATGAAACAAATTTAAATCCACTGGGTCCTCACAAATTACACCACTATGAGTAGCTACAGAAACGTCAATGCAAAATGTGATTGTAATACTGCAATAATACCGAGCTGTGTTTTGTACACAAATCGTGACATTTGCATTTATGGCTCTCAAAACAACAGTAGCAGGGCCCCTTTCTGAAAGAATGTAATGGTGTTTGTATGCAACATCTCTTTGGTCCTCCTGGGATCTTGACTACTCTGTTTCTCTCTGTAAACTTGGAGATTTTTAATTTTTTTTTTTTTTTAATTCAGAAAGACTGTGGGAAAAGTGCACTCTTGAGGTGCTTGTTACTGCCACTTTGCTCTCTTGAGCACTCTTACACCATTCCAGCCAGTGGAAGGACTTGTTGACTTGAATAAGAGTGAAGGATCCAGCCCTGACTAATTTTTAAAAAAAGCTGTGCTGGACAGATGCATTTTGACTTATGTGTTGGACTGTATATATTGACTTGTTTGAGAAAGGAATCATCTATCATGATCATAGCTGACAAAAGTCAAACTGAAGTAAACTGTTGCAAAGGAAATGAAAACTGACATTGTCACTTACTTTTTTATATAATTTAAAAAAAAATCATTGTGCATACTAAGAGTTAGATTTGGAAAGGATATGTTGAGATGATTAATTGAATTCTCTGTTTCATTGTTTCTTTTTGCACATGAGTGAAGCAGGGAACAATTGGAATTAATTTTGTTCAGAGGCAGGAATCGCTTTCTGATAGCACAAGCTTACTATAGTCTTGCATTCCTGTTTGATTCCCATCTGTCTTTATCACCATCCACCTCTTCAGTTCCTTCTCTGCCAGATCTCTTGTAGCCTGGTACTAAGTTTGACTGATTCTTTTGTGAAAAATCCATTCTGACCTAGGTTCCTATGGACTGTGGTCAAGTTACCTCTTTATGTTTACCTGAGAGAGAATTAATGCCTGCATTGTTCTCTAGTGAAAATAGGTGAAGCTTGTTTCCAGTTTTTAATTTTTAAAAAGTCCCATTTTATGTTTCTCCCCAGGTATGGGCTGTCAGATGTAATTGCTGCCTTGTTTTGTGCTGTAGCAGCTTTCAGTGGTCATGTTCTTGCCATGAGCCTTTGGTGTTGGTGAGTGATCCCATCCCTTTCCCAAACAGTGCTGAGTGCCTCTTGTTTGTGCTGGTGTGAGGCAGTATCCTCTGAGGTGGTCTGATGGAATGTCCTCTGTTCAATGTGAGGCAGTCCTGGAGTTTCCACATGGTCTGCAGGCTGTGTTCGCTCTCTGCAGCATCCTCTGATGCCAGCTCTGCTGTGTGCTGGTGTGAATTCACTTCATGCACAGGGCTGCTCCCTGTGCATCCTGACAGTGTGACCTCTGTGGACACCTGTCCCCTCTAAGCTGTGCTAGTGTCAGGATACTGGATGGGAGCTGCTGGGCTGGCTTCTGTGTGTAGTGTGGCAGGAAGGATGTGTGTTGTAAAAGGTGATGGTACCAGTCCTGCTGGGTTGGCACTGAACTCAGGGTAGAGCAGTTCAGGGTGGTGATCCATAACTGACCCTGGGATATGGTCCTTGTAGCAAATTTTTTGACACCTTTACCCATGTGAGCTTGAATGATTTGCTGCCAGGACTAGCTGAGAGCGAACTGATGTGGATGATTGGAGTGGTGGTGTCAACACCCAGTTTTGCACCCCAGTGCTGGTTTTATTCAGAAGTATAGATGCAGCCAGTAAAGATGAGGTGCTGCTCTGAGAAAGTGAGGAGCTATTAAGGCTTCATAGGTTCCCTGTGATGTGCTGTTTTGTCCTGTGTCCTGGTGTCCTGATGGGTTGTGTGGCAGACAAAAGCTGGATTTGATTTCTAACATAACTGCTAGAATTCTGAGGAGCTGGGGGATGTCACCCCTTAAGTTTCAGTTTACCATATTTCATGACAACCATGGTAGTACTGACTTCAGATTTTATAGTGCTTTCAGATCTCAAAGGGGCTGTAACAAAGGCCATCAAATGGGTGTGACAGCTCAGAGTTTATGCAATTAGTAAATCCAGTCAGGTGAGGAATTTGAGGTATTTAGTGATGCCATAATAACCAAGTTACTTGTATTTGAGGTGAGTGGTCAAGTTTCCTGCTAGTGAAGACCATTAGGATTTTCCTGCCTTGCTCTGTTTTGTGGGTTCTGAGCATTTGCATGTGACCTTGATAGCATGACTTGACTGTTGCCTACTCTTCAAAGGGCTTCAGATGCTATTGTTGATCTTTATCTCTCCTTGTCCAACCTTCACAGTGTTTTTTGGCATTTGACCTTTTACTGTGGTTATCAAAAGTGTTACTGATAAATGATGATTGTGCAAAGAGACTAACTTTGAATCATCTTCTGAATTAGACACCCTTGAAATTTCAGTGGTCTGGATTTGATATCTGGAGAGGGGTACTTCTGTCTCCTCAGCTCCTTCATCCTGGTGTTAAGAACATCAGTTGTTTGTTCAATCAAACAGTGGTTTCAAGTGGCAATACAGGCTGGTTCAAATGGGTCATATTACCATAAACAATAAAAAGAGGTGGAAAAGAAAATGAGGAAGATCATCCCTAGAGAAAAGCCTTCCCTTAGTCTTGCTCCTTTTTAGAGGTTCTTGTGGCAGAACTCATGGCAGGAGAACAGAAGAGGTGAACACCTTTGCAGTGGAGAGCAGGGAGAGTCAAGCACTGAGATCAAAGGAAGGAGCAGGGCTGAAATCCTCCCTCCCCTGTGGAGGAGCAGGCTGCACCTTTTCCATGG
Organism: Muscicapa striata striata; assembly: GCA_030060385.1. NCBI lineage: Eukaryota > Metazoa > Chordata > Aves > Passeriformes > Muscicapidae > Muscicapa > Muscicapa striata. Next base: position 132,156 of record JAREIS010000045.1, on the reverse strand, counting down.
TTGGCTGATCAAAGAGAGTGCCACTTCAGGTGGGTAGGACAGGAAGAACCCTTGTTCCTTCTCCTTGGGAAAACCATCAGGCTCATATGGGTTGGCTCTTCATGGGGATTCCATTGTCATATCTTTGGTTACTGACAGCAGCCTGGGAGAAGCTGATGTGCCAGGCTGCATTTTCCTTCCCAAAATCAATTATAGAGCATGCTGATAGAAACTGTGGGAGCAGCAAGATTGCTTCTTGTCAGCTAATGATCAGTGCCCTGCCCATCTGTGAGGGAGCACTGGGCTGTCCTGCTGGGCTCTCCCATGCTCTGTGCATGGAGCTACTGCTGTGCTTCCCTGGTGCTGACAGCCTCCTGTCCTGCAGTGTGCCAGGAAGAAATTCCCTCCACACCGTCTCTGGTGCCTGGTGTTGAAGTTGCTGGCCATGTTGTTGGGGGTGCTGAAGAGGTTGGTGGTAGATTCAGACCAGTGATGATGAGATATGTTTGCTTGGCCTTGGGGAAACTGGGGAGATGATTTGAAACACAGGCTCCTGTTTTGAGGATGGCTTGTGTGTGTTCTGCATGTTTGACAGCATCCTTGAAGTGTGGTGGGAAGCATAGCACAGGGATTGGATTTTGATTCAGGGATCCTGAATACGCTGAGCATATTGTTTAGCTTGTTTGATCAAATCAAACAAAAGTGTTTGACAGTAATTGATGTAATTGACAATTATTAGACTTCTGGCTTATGAAGAATGCAAAGACCTGGCAGCATTTTTAGAATCATATTTTGGTGATGCAGCTGAAATGAGTGAGTTCTTGATCACAAGGAGCTCAGCAGCAATTCAGTGCCAGTGTTCCTGGCACCATAGCTAAGAATTGCAGTCTTCTCAGGGAAGCAAAGTGGTCACTCCATGGGTGTCCTGTGAACTTTTCTTCAATTCAGCAAAAGTTATGATAACTTTTTCTTTCTTTTTTACAGCAATGCTGAGTGACAATAACTCTGTGAAGCTGAAAAGTAATCATTCACCTCCTGTGCAATGGTGTAAGGTGGCTGCACATGAAGATGAGAAGACCAAGCTGGTTTTTAAAAGGTACTCGCAAGTAAGTGTCATTGTCACAGCTGCACAGAGGGCAGTTGTTTTACCCCCAGCCTGGGCAATTACAAAATGGATACAAAAATCAAGGCACAGGATTACCACAGGCTGTGAATGGAGGGTTAAGCACACAGCTTTCCCTGGGATACTGAAAACACTGTGGAACTCAGGCTAACTTATTGTAGTACCTGCTTTTCCAAGCCAAAGTGAGATCCTAGTACTTTGCTCACAAGTATTTCAATGCTGAGACTTCTGTACAGCCTGATAACTGAAGGAATGGAAGGCCAGTGGATGTTGAGTGGGTATCCTGGGGAGGTGTTTTCATATAGTTATTTTGTTATGAAGATTTCTGGAATGCTACATCAAAAACCTTACTGCATTTGTTTATAGCTTGACATCAAAGTAGAATTAAAGGGTGTGTGCACACATAGATCCAGGATCATATTTTATACCTAAAATATTCACTACTGTGATGCCACATGAATTTTTAGGTCTTAAAGCTAAAAAACCCAAAGACAAACTGTTACATACACAGGTGGATATAACCTGAATGGTTATGCCCATCTGAATCTGGGGATACTTGATAAACTTCTGGAGGAAAACCAGCCTCATTTGTCAGCTGTGAATCCCCTGCTTTCTGTCTGTTGGCTGATCTCCGGGGGTTGCAGTCTAACATGCTAATGAAGCTCTTAGGTCACCTGTCAGTGGAAAATGTAATTTAGTTAAGTGAGATGTGAGAACAGTCCTGCTTTTCCAGTGGTCACCTTGTTTGCAGCCTGTTCTGCATACTGAGTGCTGGGATTGCATCTATTAGTTCATATAGTACAACTTTAAAAAAAAATTGGAAATATGTATTAACTTAATCTGAAAGAGTTTCAAGGAGCATTGGGCATTTAATAACTTGTAAATTTTTAAAAGATGTTTAAACAAATGTCCAGTCCTAAGAAAACAATAGGAAATTAAAATCAGTAAGAAAGCTCAAACTGCATACTTGAGCAACAACCACAACTTTAACCAATTAATGATGTAAGTATTCTGCAGATGGGTTTAAACATGAAATGAGCTAAGTGACTTTTTGGATATCAACAGTGGTATTCTTAAGGAATGAAAAATTAGTAGATCAAAAATATTAATAGTCTATGTAGCCTATGTTCTTTGATTTTAAAGTTGGTTGGACTTTTTCTGCTGCAAGTTTTGAGGGTGTAAGGCTTTTCAGCCTGAGCATCTAAGTTCTGCATTCTGGCCTGCCAGTGAGTTGAAAATTTTGTTGCAGTGGTGACCATTGGCCCAAAATAATGCAATTTGAAGTTGCAGCCTTTTTTTTCAGCTTTCTTGGAAATATATTTTCCAATATATGACCTTTAAAGAAAAAAAAAACCAAATACAACTCTTGGTTTCATTTTGTGAGGAGAAATGTTTGACTCATCACAGATGCATTTAAGTGTATGATGCAGGTGTTTTCCAGGCAGCTATATGTGTTCATACTTCCCTGCAGATAATTTTGCAGAATTATACAAGACTTGATGTGAACAAAGCAATAGGGTTTTTTTTATTTGATTCAAATGCAAGTATTTACATGAAGTTCAACTGTCTTAAATTTGCTTTAAAATACTGATTTAATAGTTGATTGAACATTAGAAAAAAGGTTGGGTTTTTTTGTTTCTCTCTCCTACCTCTCACTGTCCTGTTGTTTTTAGAATTCTTGCACTGTTTGTGGTTGGAGGGTGCTTCCTTTATATCCTCAAATTGCATTTTGGCCCTGAGGAATGTGACAGAACAAAAATGCCGTATGTGGACCTCGATCGTGTAAGGGTTGGTATTTTTTTGGCTTTTTTTTCCACTTTGCTTAAAAATAAAAGTTATTAATTGACAATGCTAGTGTTATAGGGCACAAGAAAGAACTAGAATGCTGAAATTATCAGTTGAACAGTATATTTTGCTTTATTTCATGCCATAGGTATTCTTTTTTTTGTTCTTGCTAAGTGACAACAGAAACATAGAGAAACTAAATGGGGGTAGAGAAGCTTTGATTTTTAGGATAAAATTATATAATATTTGAAATGGACATGTCATCATCCCATTGTGTCAGTGCAGATGACTCTTATCAGAAGATTGATGCAAATAAAAAGTAACATATTTAAAAACCCCCAAATTACATATTAAACCAAAGGGCTTTTCTTTTTTCTTTCACCTAAACCAGTTTCCCAGACTATTTTGCCTTGTAGTTGCTCAGATGTTTTTGGAATCACAGGGCAAATATCCAGGAGGGTGCATCTATTATTTCATTTATTCATTCAGGGTAGCAGCTGCTTACTTTAGTTACAGTTTTGCATGCAGCTTTTGAAGAGTTGTAACAGACACCACTAAAGCCTTGCTACTTATCCTATTTGCACTTTATAACAGAATTTACCTGGCTTAGTGCTGTTACATTTGTCTTTGAATGTCTCAATACTAAAAGGCAACTTCCAGCAGAAACCCTGGTTTAAGACAGTCTCATTTTAGCATTATTGTACATGCATCCTCCACCACTTGCCATCATCTTCAGTGCATATCCTCCCCTTTCTGAGCCTCTTTGCCTCCCCTTTTTTCTCATTTGAGTTACTTATTTTTTCAATAACATTCTTGATTCTGAAGAACAAACACATTAAACCAAGCAAACCTGAAGACTTCGTGGACTGTGTTTATTGCTGTCTCAAAAAGTACATTGTGAAGTTGCTCAGCCATGCTTTGCCCAGTGTGATATTTATGCAGAAATCTTCATGATGGTGGTAGAGGAAGTTCTGTAGGTCAATCTTGGTTTAAAAAAAACCGGAAAACCCCCAAAAAACCAGCAGCAGAACTTCCCTCCCTGTTGCCTCAGATAAACACTATTTTCCTTAACAGTAGAGGAGAACTACATTAGCTGTAGATTTGAATCTCATGTCTATGACCTCTGTATTTGCTCATGGGCTTTTTAAAATTACACTGGAGGAAAAACCAGCACAGTTGATTGGGGAAGATACGATGCAAACAGGATTTTGTTTTAACTGATGAAAGTAATACCTTTGCTGTTTCTCTTTTTACATCAGATACCAACTTGCCACTACAGATTTCTAAAAATGTACACTAATAGTGTTTTGTTTTTATTATGACATGGATCAATGTGTAGTTTTGTCTGTCACTTTATTTTTTTTATGCAGTATGTAACTGCAGTCTCTTTTTTTGATGACTAGTTTTGAGAGAAGGTCCCAAACACCCCCACCTGGCATTCCTTTTAAAGTCACATTTTAGTCATTAGCACTTTACCAATATTTATGGAAGAAGTGTTGCTTTATTCTGATCAAGTAAGTGAACCCAGCTGCTGTTGCAGAGCCTTTACCCAATGGATGTGTCTCTGGTGGAATCCTACCATGGGCTGAAGTCAGGTCATGCAGTTGAGCAGAGTGGAATTCCACTTCCTGCTAATTTGGACAGGTAGAAGTATGTCTAGATTTTATTTGGTGTTGCAAATGGTAGTACAAACAGCTAATTTTCACTCAGCACTTCTACTAGCCTAATGTTTTCTTTAGAAAACCTCATATCTAGATTTAAGGGACTTGATTTAAGGGAGAAGAATTCCTCTGCAGGATTTTACCATGCACTGGCTCAAATCAACATTTGAGTCAATGCTTTAAAATTGTTGTACTCCCACGCTGAAGCTTTCTTTATAACCCAATGTGTGTTTGCTAAACTGCTGGTGGTCAGCAGGTAGGCCACATTCTGAGGGCTTTGTGCATTCCTGCAGTGGGCTTTCCTGGCTGAAGTCGTGTGTGTTTTGTTTCAGAGGGCACAGCAATTTGCCCGCGCCACACTGCAGGAGCAGTGCCGACCTTCTTACGCGAGGAGAGAGATGGGGAAGTTGTTTGCAGAGAAATACAGCATGGACATATCTCCCTTTGTAAGGAAAAACATAAATGAAGATGAAGCTTTATTTAAATATGAACCTCCATTTGGATTTCACAACTTCTTTGATAAACTGAAAGATCTCCTTGAACTCTTACCTGAGCATGATTTACCAGAAGATTTGAAATCAAAGAACTGTAAGCGTTGTGTTGTTGTTGGCAGTGGTGGAATCCTTCATGGATCAGAGCTGGGGCACTTACTAAATCAGTTTGATATTGTTATAAGGTATGTGTTTTCCATATAAGGACTCCAACTACTTCATTAATACTTTATGAGCCAGCATTGTTTTTTAAGGGGAACATATCTCTAACTCTGATGTAACTTATAAGACTGTTTCTGAAAGTGCTTTTGAGAAATTTACTTGTGACTTGGGAGAATTTGAAGTCTTAGGAGCAAAATAAACTGTCATGTTCACAGGAAAGGAATTCAGTGTAATTATTTGTGGGCTTCAGGTGCAAAACTCACATGGGCAGAAACTGTATAGAAACAAGTGACATCATAGACAAGTAGACAGTAGTGGGTTTATCCTTTCACATTTTAAAGCTTTCAAATCTTAAACTTCAGTACTTAAGGACTCACCTCTGCTTTTTTTCCCTGTGGCTAGTTTGGATGTTTATTTGAAAGATCTTTTTGTAACAGCTATTTCAAACACAATAAAAATTAATTTGTGTTTTAGTACACAGCTTGTTTACACACTGTATTAGCACACTTATCTTCCCTTATCTTTATGAGGTCAGTAACTGCTTTCTGTGATTGCCATGATTTCTGACATTGGAATTATATGCTCTGTATTTGTGCCTCTGAACATTTCAGTTTGAACCTCCTTCTTGTTTTCAATCATGTAAGGTCACAAATAAAATTAATGTAAGCATTTTCCCAACTTGTTTTGTAGGCTTGCTCATCTTGCTAAGGGAATATTTCATTGAATCAACAGCCCTTATTCAATGGTAAACAAACTTTGTTAGCCTGTGGAGGGGCAGAGAACTTGCATTAGCTGTTCTCTGAAATTAGGGCTGGCAAGATGAAGGTGATTTTTCTGCTGACATAGAAAAGTTTGCAAGTCTTGAGCTGTTCTGTAGAACTCATGGAGGGAGATGGTGGCATTCTTGTCAACAGTGTGCCAGCATCTGAAGTTTTTGGTGAGCTGGAAATGATATAAACCTACAGGATGCATTACATTGCATTGGAGGGATAATTTGAATTATTTTTTGTGTGGAATACTCCTGAGTGTGTATGTGTGTGTGTGTGTGTGTATTAAGGATAACACGGGCAACTTTCTGTGTGTTTTCTTCCTCTTCTGCTTTAAGCCTCTCTAAGTTGACACAAAGCAATAGATATGAAATTTTGCAATGCTATCTTAAGCCACTTTACTCTTCAAACTTTTCCCCCCAAGTTCTGTACTTGTGCCATTTAATCTAGAAATAGAACTGGCTTCCTCCCAAAAATAAGGGCTGGAGGAGTCTGTGAGGCAAGAACAATGAGGGTTGTGAGAAACCACTGTAGTCTGTTCTGTTAAAAATCTGTGGGCCAAATAACAAGTTTTTGCTTAGTGTCTGATATTTTAATGAGATTGTAACCTGTGGGTTTCTTTTCCCCCAGGTTAAATGATGCACCAGTTCAAGGCTACACAGATCATGTTGGTAACAAAACAACAATAAGGATGACTTATCCTGAAGGAGCTCCTCTTTCTGAACATGAGTACCCTCCTGCAAGCTTGTTTGTGGCTGTTCTCTTTAAAAGAGTTGATTTCAACTGGCTTCAAGCCATGGTAAAAAATGAAACTTTGGTATGTAATGCGACAGTCTCACGTACGTGAATTTTTAGTTTTTTTTGTTTTCTAACGCTTAAAGAAGCTGATTGATCTGTTACTTTCTGGTTTATCATGCTGAGGATCTTTTATGTAACCTTGTGGGGTTTTTTTAGCTCTGTCTCCTAGTTACAGTGGGACCAGCATTTGTGTTGAAGCCCCATGCTGACAGTAACACTTTTATTTTTTGTTTTGTGGCGATATTGGTGGTTTGCACCAGGCTGTGTGACATACTGAGTGGTTACTGAAGTGGAATTCATTTTACATTTGTGTAAGTGAGTTGAAAAGTCTGCAGAGCCCAAAACAGAAATGAGATTTCTGAATACCAGTCCATTTTTTTAGCCACTAGTCTATACTGCTACAATGGACATACATGGAGTTAACAAGTAATTGAACATTTGTCTGAGGTTCCTGAATTATGAGGTTGCTTGTTTTTCACTAAACATTTAAAGAAGTGCTGAGATTCCTAAGGAGCTGATGGAAGGGTTTGATGTTTCCAAATTAATGTGAATTGGTGGCTTCCACCTCTTTCAATTTGCAGACAGATAATTTCAGCAAGTAAAAAGAGATTTAAAAAAGAGATATTTAGAAGAAGGCCTGTCAAGTCTTTTAACAGTTTGATCTATGCTAGTTTAGGTACTCCAAATTCCCTTCTTAATTCTGTGATTTTTACAGTATGAGAAGGTCTTTAATCTTGACTATGACTGTCTACTACTACACAGAAGAGCCAGGAAGATGCTTAAGGGGCTGAAGCATCTCTACCATGAGGAAAGAATGATAGAGCTGGGAGTGTTTGGCCTGGAGAAGAGAAGGCTTGGGGTGGATCTTATTAGTGTACATAAATAACTGAGGGGAGGGTGCAGAGAGGATGGATCCAGGCTCTTTTTGGAGCTCAGGTTCCCAGTGATAGGATAAGAGGAAGCTTGTCAAGTTGAATATCCGTGGACATCTTTCTCACAATCATCTAGGTGTGGTCCTGAGCATCTGGCTCGAGGTGTCTGCTTGAGCCAGGAGATTTGGACCATGTGATCTCCAGAGGCCCTGTCTTACTTCAGAGGCTCTGAAGTGTAACTTCAGTGATTCTGTGAATTGCAACCCTACTTTTAAATACTCAGCTGTCAGTTGTCTCAGCTCTCTGGGCAGGCACTGGCACTGAAGTGAACTGATCCAGAGCATGGCTGGGTAAACCATGTGTTTGATCAATTCAAGCTGTTATTCCTTAAAGCCTGTTTAAAAATACAGATCTATGTTGGAGCTGTATCAGTTTCATCATTTGCTTAATGTTGTCCATTTCATGGAAAGACTTGTAAAATTAGTGTGATGCAGTATTTTTTCTTCAATTAGCAGGCACCTAACTGACTGCAGTGGCATGAGATCAGAATCTGGGTTTCTGAGTCCTGTGTAAATCCTCTTCTGAAGGGTTGCTTTTATCACTAGGCAGATGCTGTCAAGCAACAGCTCTTCAGAGCTTGAGCACAATTGTTTTAAATCCAGTGCTTGCTTCAGAATGCCTGGTTAATGTTTGTGGTTCTCTTCCCCATTTGTTTAAATACTGTTACCTGCTCAGCTGTGCTTGGGTAGTCTGAAAACCCAGGTGCTGATGAATATGTTGATTGATAAACACAAAATGCAGTCAAATATTCAGAATAATCAACTGTTCCCTCTGCTGTCCTCTCTGCAGTTCCAGGTGCTTTGAAGGTTTTTCCTCTTTTGTGTCAGTAATTTGATCTGTTCACTGATATTTCCAAACTACCTTAACTATAAACTGTTTCCTAAATTTTTCAGGGTCACTGGTGACTTCTGTAACTTGTGTACTGTGTTTGTCTCAGAGTTTCCCTCTGAACTATATTTTTTTGTTTCTCTTAGCCTCTGTGGGTGCGACTCTTCTTTTGGAAGGAGGTTGCTGAGAAAATTCCTTTCACATCAAAGCAGTTTCGGATTCTGAATCCAGTCATTATCAAAGAGACAGCTTTGGACATTTTACAGTTCCCTGAGCCTCGATCAAAATTCTGGGGTTGGGATAAGGTAAGAAGTTTCCTTTCACCAAAAGGAGACAGTAAAATACAAAGTAAATAAAATAAGAAACTGAAAAAAGTTTTAGGCTTTTAACTTTCTCTGTGCAGTTTCAAAGCTGGTCTCAGGTAAGAGGGAAATTATTGTGCTCTCAAAAGACTCCTTTATTTTCTTGTGCAAAATCAAAGTAAGATTTCAGCTTGCCTTTTTGGATGAGTTAATTTGCCTGTGTATGCTGACATGAAATGTCATTCAGATGCAGTGAGGCATAAACTCATTCCAGTGTTTAAAAACATCTATTTCTTGTATGTTAAGCCAGTTAAGGATGGCCCTGTTAAGCAAAACCAGCCATCAGCTGTAGCCAGATGTGTCTCCAGCTGCAGGGAAAGCAGAAAGCCTGGAAACCAGGCCAGTGTAGAGCAGCCTTGCAGCTGCTGGAATTGCTGTGTATGCCAGAGAATGCTCAGTAGCAGCTGATGGGCATTTCTTCCCTCCATCTCCTTTGCTCCAGCAGTGGTAGAGAGTGATGCATTCCCTGGTTTAATCATACACTGCATTTTTGTTACTTTAATTGTGTGTTTGAGAAATTGGATGTCCCTAGTTGTCTTGAACTGCAAAAAATCCTGACTAACCACCATCTTTTTACATTTTGTGTGAAAGCATTTAAGATTATTGCACAAATATCTGAAGGATCTTCTCACATTTATTTATGAAAATTATATATTATACCAAGCTGAATATCTTAATGGTACTGTAGTCAGTTTCCTTCTTCATGGGTTTTTAAATGAAAAAAGTCATATTGTGAAGAAAACTGTTAGAGAGCTTATTGTTGCTCAAGACTTAAATAAGTGTACATCAAGAAATGTCAAGTTTAACTCTGTGTCAGGAGTTGTTTGACTGTTTGAAGTGAAGATTCACTTGCAGTTTAACTACACACTGATAGGGCATCTTGCCCTCACAGGAAAAAAAAATTAGAGTTGACAGCCAAAAGCCAAATACCTAAATTGTATCTGTATTTTGCCCTGCAGTTTCAAGTTTTAGTTGATCACTGAATTGATGTTTGGTTGTAGTTTTAATTGATTTGAGTTTTAAATGAGGAGAGGGAATAGACAGTCATTAAATTGTGTAAAGTGTTTATAAACCTGGTAAAGGACAATATGTTTGAACTGAGCAAATTTCACTTTTCACCCTCTTTAGAATGTACCTACAATTGGGGTCACAGCAGTTGTTCTGGCCACACATTTATGTGATGAAGTGAGCTTAGCAGGATTTGGATATGACCTGGATCAGCCCAGCACACCTTTGCACTATTACAACAACCTCTGCATGGCTGCCATGAAAGAACAAACTATGCACAATGTGACAAGTGAAACAAAATTCCTGCAAAAACTGATCAAAGAAAAAGTTGTCAAAGACCTCACTGGAGGGATACACTGTGAATTCTGCAGCAAAGACAGCTAGTGACCAACTTGCAGCATGGATAGGATTTGTTACATTTCCAGAGGTTCAGCTGGATCAACCCTTTTCCTCTCTTTAAAGTGTTCATGAAATGGATGTGGAATCCCTCCTGCCTTTTTTAGTATCATGTTCAAGCTGTTGGACTTCTAAATTAATTTCCCTGTCAGATTTTACTTTGCACATTTCTGTGAATAGCTGTGTAAATAAGACTCAGAGTTAAAAGATATCCATTTAAAGTATTTAACATTTTGAGTTGTCTGAATAAAACAGGTTTTTTGTTTTCAAATGTATATATAGAATGCACATGGCTGGCCTGAATTGTCTAACAGTATACAAGAGTTATTTTCCCCTGATCTGGTGTCTTTGTTGATCCAGTTCTTGGTATTCTGACTTCTTTTCATGCATGCCATGAAAAGAAAGGCATGTGCTTCTCAAGTCTTTCATGTCTTGAACCTGAGCATTGCATTTACTCCTCAAATGTTTATATTCTTTTGCTAATACATTTTTTGGGGGATGAAGGAAAAACGTAGGAGTGGAGTTGAAGGAAAAGGAATTGTTGTGGCAACAGCTGAATAGTAAGTACTTTGATGTTCATGACTGATATTAAAATCATTGATGTATTAATGTTTTTGGGTTGCAATCCTGCTTTGTAAAGCACATTTGGGCCCAGGGCACTCTAGAAGAGGACTTAGCCAGGAGGAGGCTTTAACCCAAACCAGATAATTTGTCATTACCATCCCTGAAGACCTGCCTAAATGCTTCTAACTAGATGGTTTTCAGCAGAGTTCAGCTACCCTAATTAAAGAAGTGGCATTAATACAAAATCTGCCCCTTTTAAAATTTTTTTTTTAGTGACTTGAGAACTGCTGGTTCTATAAAACACAGTTTGTATCAATCATTTAGCAATACTAAAATCTGTGACTAGGTTACAATTTCCACTGGTTAATTTTATGATCCTTAAGTAATTAATTATAGTTATTGTCACCTTAATAGTTTGCAATGCTGATGACCCTTGTGAAGTCCAGTATTGAGAGATAGAGTTGTTGGTTTTCTCACAAATCAGTAATTGGGTGAGTGTATAAGTCAACAAGAAAATCACTTTAAGAAAGTAGCATCATCAAGTAACAAGATAGATAACTACTGAAAACAGCAAATTTAAAAAACAAAAAGAGAAAAGAAAGCTATAGATTTATGTTCTTTAAGGTGAAAATCAGTGCACTGCAAAGACACTGGGCTGTCAAGATCTGTAAGCAAGTTTTTATGTTAATATTTTTGTTATTAGCAGAGTATCATGTATGACTGTTTGCACTGAGGACTGGTGTTATTCAATCTACAGTATGTGAAAAAGCTTTCTTTGGGAGTGAAAGCTTGTCAGCAAATCAAAGGTTGGCCTACAAACATTGTTCATAGTCATGGACTCTTCACATGGTGAATGTTTCCACTTTTCTTTGTTATGGACAAAGATATAAATGAAGTTGTAGTTCCAAATCTTAAAAATACTCATGTGGAAATGCAAGATTATGATGGTTGTGTTTTGGGGTTTTATTCCAAAAAACCCAAAGAGGAGAAGATCTAATGAATGATAATGTTAGAGTGCAGGAGAGCAGACTGATGCTCACTGTTGCATTAAGAGGCAATAAAAGGACATCAGATCAAAAAACATAACTGAAGAAAATTGTGGACCTCATCTTTCCTAAGTCCCACATGTCTACATGTCCTTTAAAGTCAGTTGTGGAGGCTGAACAAATTTGAAAATCAGGAATTCTTGTTTCTGGCGCTGTGTTTGTAGCAATAATATTCATCTAGCCTCCTCATTCATGAAAAGAGTTAATTTTTATACTAGCAATAAATTTCTAGTCTGGTTGGGGTTTTTTTGGGGGTTTTTGTGTGGTTTTTTTTTTTTTTATTTTTTTTTTTTTTTTTTGGTAAGGATAATATATTATTTAATTTAAAACTATTTAATATGTGAAGAATTTTATACAAATAGTCCTTTAGTTAATATATTAAAATGAGATAACTATTTTCTCCTGGTATTTAAACTGGAAGCATAATACCTTAATTTCATTTAGTATTAAAGAAATTTTGGAAGATTTCAGAATGTGTATGTTGGGAGGATGTCTTTAATACACCGGAAGTCTGTGTTTCTGAGCACCTGGTCCCTCACCACTTTGTTTTGTTCAGCAATTTAAAAAGAATCAGTTGATTAATGTAAATGCCAGTAGCTTTTTGGAGATGCTGTATTTACTGTCAAATTTGCAAACTGTGTGGCTGTAGGATTAGATTTCTTACCTGTTTTATGGTTTCTGGTAAAATCTTATTCTCCATGGTAGTCTGTGCAGACTCGACACTCTGTGAAATGGCAGCAAAAAGCAATAAACTGATGAAACCACTTTCTATTTATGTGTTTGTCTCTCAGTTTGCTGTTTGTTCTCCCTCCTTTATTAAGGATTTTACATGTCTTGATGATCCAGTTGAAAGTCTTGCTGCAATCCCACATACCCCAAAACAGGGGAGATGATAGCTGGTAACTTTCATCTCTGTTTATTTATGCCTTTTTAGTGCCTGACAGTGGAATTATCTGTCTGGTGCTTGGAGGAAGGAAACCCTCTCAACACTGACCAGACTGTGAGCTTACAAGATTTTGAAGTTAATGTGGATGAGAATATTTTGCACTGGGTTATGGCATCAAGGGTGTGTCTCCTGCAGTGGTGTAAACTCTGCAGCTTCTCATCTGTGCCTCAGCCTTGTTGGAAGTGAGATAAGAACAAAGCCCTGTGTGTTCTGTTGCTGTTTCACAGATTTATGCTTTGCAAAGAATGTGCATCATCCTTTGTAAACAGTCCTTAATAATGTTTGGTTAAAAAGTCACCAGAGAGTTTGGGAGCTGTGCTAAAGTCATTGTGTTCTGCACTGAACTCTTTGTAATTCTCTTTGCAGGAGCTACCACAGCCAGGGATATGCCTTATCTATTCTGGTGCTGAATTTTTTATGGTTCCTGTGCAGGAAGTTGCACAAGGAGCTATAAAGAACTGCCTGGCTGTGGAGTGGGGAAGTGCCAAAAAGGGTGACTGCAGTCTGTGATGGGTTGGCATCGAAACAGGGTCCTAAACAGCTAGAGACTGTTGAGATGCTGATAAAGAGAGTTGAGCCTCTCCAGGGCATGGATGTGGTTGATAGCTCCAGTTCTTGTGCTGCAGTTGGAACACCTGCAGGAGATGGGAGGGCACCTGGGGAGGCAGCTGTGTAACATGAGTCTGATCTCTTGCCTGTGCAAGGAAGGATGAAGGAAGAAAGTCTCTCTTAAGACCAGCTCAGATGTGATGCTGTGCCTGCCTTCCTCCAGCCTGCCAGCAGCAAGGTTTTGTAAAATGCTGGATTTTACCAGCTTAGGATGAGGTTGTTCCCCCAGAGGGTGTTTGGGCACTGAGCAGCTCCCCAGGGCAGTGGTCACAGCACAGCCTGGCAGAGCTCCAGGAGGGTTTGGACAATGCTCTGGGCACAGGGTGGGACTCTGGGGATGGGGCTGGGCCAGGAGCTGGACTGGATGGTCCTTGTGGGTTCCTTCAAACTCATTCTGATTCTATAAAATGTATGCACATCCTGGTCAAAAGAGTTTTGAGGCATTTGGCATCAGCCTTGTCCCACATCTCCTGTGGTGCTGGTAGATACAACCCACCCCTAAATTCACTAAGGGGCTAATGCCCCTAATGCCTTATGTCTCTAATTGTCCTTTTGAGCTACACAAATGGTGCTTTTCTTATCACAAACTGTCATCTCCTTTCTCTGCCTCTGACCATTGTGTTTTTCCTAAAACAACCCTGTGAGCAGGGACTGAAGCACCCACCCATGTCCCACAGGTGCTGTGAATTGGTATCAAGTGTTGCATTTCACCATGTCCTCAGACAAAATGGAGGAGTGCTGCAAAACTTCCTTCATTTTATAGATGTTCAATCCTCCCCACCATTCCCTGGGAAAGAGTTGCAGTGGCTCATAGCTCTGTGCTGGTGCTGGACCTGTACATTGCCATAAGGGAATCCTTCTGCTTCAGCCCTACCTATATTCCTTGCTCCTCTCTGTACAGCTTATTGCACCTGTGTGCTTAAAGCAAAAAAATGCTTTTCATTTGAAAGAATATAAGAAAATGCCTTCACTGAAGGATGACAAGAGATCTTTTGGGGGGGGAAACCTGGTTTGAGTTCCTCACAAGCTGGCATCCAAACAATCACTTTCTTAAGGACATGACAGCATCAGTGGCTGCTCTGCTGGTCAAGGTAGTAGGTAGGTGTTAAATCAACTGTGCTCCTGTAGTTTATGTGGATGTGAAAAGCCAGGAATTGACAGCACTGGGTTTTCAAGTGGGGGAGTGCTTGTTCCAGCAGATTTACTCTTTTCTCCTTGTCCAAGCACTGGTACATCAACTCTTTGTGATTTAACAAAAAAAATCCAAACACACCTGTGACTTAATCTTGACTGAAATTGTGATACCTGTCAACACTTGTCTTTTCTGTCCTGTGAACTGGAATTAAAGCTGCTCACACTTGGAGAGTTGAGCAGGGCTGAACATATGTGGTTTACCTCCCTTTGGGGTCATCTGCCTGGTCATTTGTTTTCACAGCCTCCCTCTCCTGTGCTCAGGCCAAAACCAACTTCTTCCCAAGTTCCTGAGCATGCCATAGAGGAGAACAAAACCTTCTTGTTCAGTGCAGCCACTCCTGCTCCCTCCTCGTGGGCAGCGAGGAGCCCTGGCCTTTGCAAGGAGGCATTTCCAGTTGCAGGAAATGGCTTTGGCAGTAGTCAGGCACTGGAGCTGCTCGTTGGAAGGGGCTGCCAAGGCTCAGATAGAATGTGGTGGGCAAGCTGCAGAAAACCACGTTTTCCACAAGCTGGAGTCATCTCTCTGAAAAAGGAAAATTGGAAATCCGAGCAGCTGTGGCAGTGTTGAGCATCAGACCCTTCCCAGTGATCTCACAGTGTTGTTGCTGTGTAGTTAAAATAATTATTACAGAATCACTAGGTTGGAAGAGACCTTCAAGACCATCGAGTCCAACCCATGCACTAACATCTCAATTAAACCATGGCACTGAGTGCCACATCCAGTCTTTTTTTAAACACATCCAGGGATGGTGACTCCACCACCTCCCTGGGCAGACCATTCCAGTACTTATTCTGTCACTCAGGGAAGTCTCGAGCCCTAGCTTGGGCCTTCAGCATATAAACCAGCCTGGAGAGAAGCAGAAATACTGAAATTTGCAGATTTCCCCCTTTCCAGCCTTTCCCTACCTGATATGAGTTTATAAACCCCCAAACAAACCCATTTTGCAGAAGCTGGAATTACTTTCCCACTGCCTTAGGCTGAGTCAAGGATAAGGAGATGTGAGGACCTGGTAGAGCAGATAGAGAAGCTGAAATGAATTTTGTGTTCAAGTGGTGTGAAGGCATTGGCTGCTGGGTTAAGTGGCTGCAGCAGAGAAACCTGAGGAAAGGACTTGGGGGGACAAGGGATATGGTGGGGAGGAGGAGGTTTGGGATAAGCAGGTGTGGAGAGGCAGGAATATACACACATCTCATTTCAGCACCTGAGTGCAGCCTTAGGAATGTTTGCAGCAGGACTGTGGCTGCCAGGATCAACCCTCTGTGTCACTGTGTGCTGCTGTTACATAAATGACCACAAAATACCTCAACAAAAATTTCTGGCCAACTTTTCCTTTCCAGAAGAGCGGAAACTCATGAAAAGCAGCTGGTGTGGCTTTTCAGGGCTTGGTGTTACTGAAAAGATCAGGATATGTCTCCTGGGTGGTTTTATGACCCCACAGACATAAAACAAGAGAAAAGTGTACAGGCTACCACAGTTGTTCATATTGTGCCTTTTTAATGCAAAATCTTCACAAAGAAAGAAGGGTTGGTTTGTTCTATCAGTTGAGCAATAAGATTACTGTGAGCATTTTCAGTTTTATGGCTGGGTAGAGAGGTCTGGGGTTATTTTTAAGTAGGTCCTTTCCTATTTATAGAAGCAGATAACTGGGTCAGTTTATGGTTTAACTCAAAACCCCAAGCAGTTTTCCTCTGCATGGTCATGAGAATCTGAACCCTGTCACCATTTCTGCTGCCTGGTTTTATCAGGCTTAATTTCTAAGCCTGCTCCATGACCCATCTAGCACAACCTGTGCTCTCTGCTCTTCTTGGAAACCTGATTTACACTCATTTGTGCTAGGCAAGGGACACAGGTGCAGTTGGACACCAAGCCCCTCAGCAGCTCTCAGGTACCTTGGTCCAGCTCTCAGACAGTCAAGGGAGATGATTCTTTGCCTCAGAAGAAGGGGAATTTAGGACTATTATTGATACAGGTTTTGCTATGTTCATACCTGCACAGATGAGAGGAACTGAATGTGAGTTTGTGGCTCTGCAGCTTGGGGGATGGCTTGGGCTGGAACCTCCTGCTGCAATGGGATATCCCCAGCCACTGCTTATAGCAGCTCAGGCTGCATTAGAAATTCCAATGATGTTAAATACCTGGGTACCAAAAAGCTGCCCCGTGCCTGACAGCACGCAGGTAAGAGATGCTGAATTTTACTTGGTGGTATAAAAGCAGGTGAGGCGAAAGGGAGGAGCCAGGGAGGGCTGTCCTTGGTGAGCAGCGCAATTTGGGCTCTGGTCCCGGCTGGAGCAGCTCGGGCTCGGGCTCTGGGCTCGGTTCCCGGGAGCGCAGCCCCATCTAGTGCCGCGGGATGCGCACAGGCTCTGCCCAGCTCCCACCGAGGCTCCACCGCGGGAAAAACCCTCAGCCACAAACGCAACACACCCAGGCTGCTGCTGGAATGTGAGCCCGGAGTGGGGGGATTGGGAATGAGTCGCTTTCCTTGCTTAACGCACGAGTGGAGCTCAGGAGAAAGGCTTTTATCCGTGGTTCGTCCAGCTCTGTGGAAAGGAGCATCTTCAGCTCTAGAGGGAGCATTGCTACACGGCTTGGTGCTGGTCCTTCCATTTCCCGGGGAGCTGGGCTGATGCACGGAGGTCTGTCCAGCCTGTGTCAATCCTCTGTGTCACCGGAGAAATTTGGAGGGCAACAAAACCCCTGAGATCTCTACAAATGTGGCTGGCAAGGACGCTTGGGCAAGCAGAGACCACCTGGTCCAGAGAAGACCATGCAAAGGATCAATAGCAGAGACACTGATCACCTTCTTCTCTCTGCATCGTTCTGGGGAAAAGACAAGAAGTAGCAGATAAAAAAATGCTTCTGGGAGGTTTAGGTTCAATAAAGAGGTTTTTCTAACATGAGATTAGAGAAGCATTAGTGTGAATTGGGCTGGGAGGCCTTCCAGCACTGGAAAGTTTGAAGACTGTATTGGATAAGCTCCAGCCAGGACTGTTTCAGCTGCAGCTGATCCCACTGTGGGCAGGGGATGGATTTAGCTGCCCTGGGGGAGGAAGGGAGTGTTCTTTCCAGCCTCTCTTTTTGCCCTTTCGATTTGATGCATGATATTAGACACTGATACTGGGGCTGTAGTTACTCACCCTTGCTCCTGAGGCATTTTTGGCTCTCTTTTTACAGGACATGCCATGAAAAAGTCATGGAACTGGGGACAGACTCTTCCCTGTAGTTAAAGCTGATGCTGGGGCAGAGGGGAGAGACTGCAAGTCCTTGATTCAGAATGAGCTGCGAGCTGAACCCCACCATGGCTGAAATCAGAGCATCTGCTGGACTGATTTAAAATGTAAAATCTGGGAAAAAGCACATTATTAGCTTGCACAGGTTTTTGTTTATTTGGAGATGTGTCTTCAGTTATATTTGAGCACTGGGGGCCAGAACTATCTTACTGAGTGGTGATTGGTAATGTCAGCTTAGAAGAGGAGGTCTGGGGACAAAAGAGGCTCCCCATTGTGCAGAAATAAAGAGAAGGCTCAAAAATTGCAGGAAACCTGTTCTCTGCACTTCCATTTGATTTCTCTCTCCTCCTGTGAAAATAATGTGTGAAATCTGGAGAAGCCAGTCGGAGCCAAAGGATGTAATCGACCCTGACACTGTAAAACAATTCCCTGTGAAATCCTGCCTGCAGCCTGTCCAGGGAGGATTTGCTCTGTGGCTCATTGCACTCTCAGCTGGCATTTTGCTTCAGCTGCTCCTTGCACCTGCAGCAGTGGTGGCAGGGGGGGAGCTGCAGTGGAAGCTGC
The DNA here is from genome assembly GCA_030060385.1 of Muscicapa striata striata. Classification (NCBI taxonomy): domain Eukaryota; kingdom Metazoa; phylum Chordata; class Aves; order Passeriformes; family Muscicapidae; genus Muscicapa; species Muscicapa striata. Next base: position 113,710 of record JAREIS010000045.1, on the reverse strand, counting down.
AGCACAGGTGGGCTGGGGTGGCACAGGGGAGAGGTGTTTGACTCTGTGTGCAGCACCCACCTGGTGAAACCCAGTGAGGGGAGGGCTGGGTTCTTTGCAGGCACAAACCTGCACAGCCGGGAGCTGCACTGATTGATGCTCCAGCAGGGTGTGAGCCCACCCATCAATATCCACTGCAGCTGTTTCTGCCATATCTGATGTCCCTGGGGAATCCCTTCCTTGTGTCTGAAGAGCCTCTGCCTTGTCTCTACTCCAGGTTTTCTGATCACTCTATCAGTGAAGACAGAAAGAGAAGTAAAACACCACTGGTTAGGACACTGGCCTGGAATTCTCAAGCATTTTTCCCAAGCTCTGCTTATCTCTGACCCTCAGCCCAATCCTTGACTCTGAAGGGATTGTCTGCATACCATTGCTGCTCTTGTTTTGGGATATACTTGCAAGCATGACTTGTTCTTGGCCCCTTAGCTAGTCTTGTGAGCCTGTTCTGCCTCTTGTTAGGGGATGCAGCCTGTCCCTGATCCAGCCCATGTGACATCAAACCTCCCCCACTGTGGGCTGGTTTCCTGGCTGCTGGTGATGCTGCAGGGTCAAGGCAGTGCAGTGACATCTTTTGGGCCCCCGCTCAGCTGGCATTGCTTGGAGGTCTCATCCTTTTTAACCCTGAGCTGAATCCTAAGCATATGTGGGCCAGACAGGGACAACACCACTGCTCTCTGTCCAAACAGCACTTCCAGATCAGAATTTTGCTGTGATTTCCCTCTGCAGTCCACAAAAGACAGCATTGCCATAAAATGATCACACCTGGTAGTACAACTTCCTGATGTATCTGAAGAGATCCTGATGTTCAACCCAGCAACTGGCAACCATCAACATGCAGAGTTCCAAGTGCAATACTTTCCTGTGCAGCTTTCAATCCTTTGACAAAGATATTTCCCAGTGTAAAGCTGCCATGAAAATGTAAGCCAAAAACGTCTAATTTCTCAACCAGTGGTGCTAGGAACATGGCTGCAAAATCCAGGAATGAAGCAAATGCACATGGAGTGATTTGATTCTGCTTCTGACTTTATTTCCCCATCTGTACTAGCTGTTAGGCAAGAACTGAATGGTGCTTAACTCACCATCTCAAAACATGGAGCTGTGTGGAAAAAAAGAAGAAAGAAAGGAGCAGGAATATCACAGGGAGATGTAACATGCACTTTACCCCAGCAGGTGAAACTGCAAGCCTGCAGTTACACCTTGTGTTACCAGCTCCCTGGAAAGAGGGAGGACAAAAAGTGTGTTCTTATTCAGAAATAAGGAGGCAACTGAGGCCCTTTACCCAGCTGATGTGTACAGACATTGCTCCAGGAGGACCTGCAGGCCCAGCACTGCATTCCTGTTGGAGAGCCATGGAATGCCTCCAACCTTTGAAGAACATCAAGGGAAATTTTAACTGGTGGATCTTTGAACAGGTAAAATTTTGGTGGATTTTTATTTATTCTTTTTTTTTTTAATTTTCTTGGTTGGGGGTGGGGGGTCGGGGAGTTGTTTGTTTATTTGTTTCCCCCAGTTGTTGGGTTTTATTTGTTGCTGTTTTGTTTGTTTTCTGGGTTTTTTTTTTTTTTTTCTCTGTGAGCCCAGGTTGAATTGGGACCTTTGGTTTGAGTCCCAATTCTAATATAAGAGTTTATATTTGAATGTGCCTGCAGGCAGGGATGGCCACAGCAGGCAGGGTAGAGGAGCTGTGGCTGCCCCTCAGCATGCTGCCTGTGCTGTAGCCTGCACCTGGCTTTCACTTTGTCCTTGAACAAGCCATTGGTAAGTTGAATGACAAATATTTCTTTCTTTTTTCTCTTTTTTCCCCTTTTTAAAAAAAACTTTAGGTTTACTGAAGAAATAAAGATTATATACTGTGACCTCTGCCTGCTGGTCCCCCAACTAGCTCATGGCCACTTTAAAATAAACTTTACATATGGGGAGAGTTGCTAAAAGCATTACAAGTTCATAAACAATGTAAAAACCTCTGCCTGGGCAGGGAAGAAATAAAGGTAAGTAATTTCCCACCCAGTTTCAGCCAGCCAGCTCTGGCAGCAATACTTGTTGGGAATCCAGGCTTGCTTAATCCTGCTGCTCACACACTTTCTAAATTTGGCTTTTGCAGGTGCAGTTTCAGCAGTGAATTTAGGGTTACAGAAGCATGATCCATGGGGTTTTTCAATTTGCTAGGAAAGAGGATGCTTGAAATTTCAACAGGGAATCTTTGCAAGCAAGAGTTAAATCTTCACCAGACAGAACTGATGGATTTGATGGCTTCCTTGGTAGCAACAAGCAAGGAATCATGATAGGGCTAGGAAACACAGCCCAGCCTCATCTCTGGGTTGGTCTGGAAGGAGTGGAAGGATCAGCAGAAGTGGATGTATGCTCACTAATGCTCTCTCTGCTGTGGTTATCCAATTTGTGCAGCTTCTCCTCCAAAGCCCATCCTGAAGGGGAGTCCTGTGGACATTCGTGCTCTCCTTGGAGAACCTCATTTGCCATTGGCTCTGTTTTTCTTTCAGCAGACAAAGCTTGGTGGACATAAATCAAAAGGCACAAGTGGAGTGTATGAAACAGGCTATTTCAATATGTGTATTGGGGGAATATCAGAAAGTCCTTTGCAGCAGCCAGGAGATTCCAGGTTTGGCTACAGGACTATAGTCCATAAAAGCTGCTGGGATAGTTCTGGTTCTTTTTCCCCCAAGAGAGAGGAAACCTTTTTCTCTGTTTCATTTGCTGCTTCTATTGATGCCAGATTTCCCTGTGTGAATGCATTTCTTTTCCTTGACACCCTCAGATAGTCTTTCCATTGATTGCTGCCCAAATTTGTGGCCTTTTAGATCCTGGAGCTCAGCTCTGAAATAGCCTCCTTCCAGATGAAAGGGAGGGGTGAGGAGCTAGAAAGCAGTGGGTTTCACTTTTTTATCAATTACAGTGCTTCCCAGGCTATGTGGTTAGAGAAGTGCAGAGCTTAGGAAAAATCCAGGCTGAGGACCTGGCCCCTGCATCAAGGATTTCCTTTCTGAGATGAGCTGTTGGTCTGCTCTCCAAAGTAAGGATCTCCCACTGTTTTATGTGATTGTATTGGGGTTTTTTTATGTCACACACCTCATTCAAGGGGCATCTGCACAGAGTTTTCTCATGGAAAGTGCAATCATTTTCTGGGACATGTTACTGCCAAGTATTGCTGAATCCAGGCACTTAGCAAAATTCAAAGGGAGGTTGGGTATCTGCATGGATCACAACACTAGTCCAGATCCATAAGGGATTATGCTGACAGGTTTTGGAGCAGATCTGAGCAGTGCTTTCAGCCTTAGCTGCTCTCTTGTGCTTAGAGTTTAGGAGGAGGCAGTCATGTGCAAGAGATTGTAGTCCTTCTCCAGCAGAGCCTTGTGTTGCATTTGAATCAGTCCATCCATGCATCCATCCATCCATCCATCCATCCATCCATCCATCCATCCATCCAATGGTCAGTCTCCAGCAGCCCCATCCACATCAGTGTACAAACACACAGATGAGTGCTGTGCAGTGAGTGCTGATGGCTCCACTCACCCAGGTCAAGGTGGCCAGACTTGAGGGAGCAAGTCAGAACCAATCTGCTTGTTTTCTTTTTTCCTCTATTTTCCAATTTATGCCTGATTTGCTACTGTCCAGTCCCATAAAGGGGAAGGGTGTTGATGATAGTGCATTCCTGTGCTCCTAGTACTGTTTACCCAATTTTATTGTTTTACCAGACATCTTCCTTGTGTTTTGAGGGGATACTCTGCCTTTTTGCAGCCCCTTGTGTTTGTCTTGGCTTCCCTCTGGCAACATTTGTCACCAGGACGCCTCCTAAGTGCACCTACATCATCTCTGTCTGCCTTTTTGGTAATCACAGCACTGATATGTGTGAAATTGTGTCCGGCTAAAAAAGCACCCTCATGCTCTTACCTGCTGTTTGAGTAAGCTTATATTGTGGTTCAAGGGAAGCTATCACTAATTTTGCACTGTTCAGTTGTTTATAGTTTATGGGTGCCATAGGTACCTGCATCACCTGAGCAGGTTTTGTGTATGGGTGCCTCGGCCTTGCAGCGCCTCTCACTGCTCCGGCCGGGGATCCATCGTCTCTGCTGCTGCCAGAGGGAGCCAGAGCCGGCCCGGGAGCAGCAGCAGCAGCAGCAGCAGCAGCAGCAGGTTTGCATCTCCCCCTCTGCACCCCCGGCACCGCAGCTCCGGTGCTCGGTCCCGGCTCTGTCACTGCAGGGAACGCGCTGCCCAGCAGAGGGCAGTGACAGACAGACAGACGGACAGACGGACCGATGGATGGGTGGAGGGATGGATGGATGCAATGATGGATGGATGGGTGATGGGTGGATGGGTGATGGGTGGATGCATGGATGGATGGATGGATGGATGATGGGTGGATGGAGGATGGGTGGATGGATGGATGATGGGTGGATGGATGATGGGTGGATGGATGGATGGATGGATGGGTGATGGATGGATGGATGATGGGTGGATGGATGATGGGTGGATGGATGAAGGATGGATGGATGGATGATGGATGGATGATGGGTGGATGGATGATGGATGGATGATGGATGGATGGATGATGGGTGGATGGATGATGGGTGGATGGATGATGGGTGGATGGATGATGGATGGATGGATGGATGGATGGATGGATGGATGATGGGTGGATGATGGGTGGATGGATGATGGATGGATGATGGATGGAGGATGGATGATGGGTGGATGGGTGGATGCAGAGCTCACGCCAAGCTCTGTTCTGCTCTCCTCCAGGGCTCTTTATCCAGGATCTTGGGCCAGCTCAGCTGGAGTGTGAGCCTTGTGCATGGCTGGCAGGGTCAGGGCTCCGTCTCCTGTTTCCACAGCTGACAGCAGTGCCCATAAAACCTGAGCTTGGTGTGGGGCTTTGCTAGGATGGGGTGTGGGGGGGAAGGGTTTAAAGAGATCCCTGCACAATGCTAGTCCTTGCACAGTTCTCAGGGAAGGTTTATCTTTTTGGCATAATTTATTTTCTATCAGTGTTCCAGTGTGGGCTGGGGGAAAACACAGATGAAATCCCATATTCTGACCATAGATTTTTTTCCTGAACAAGTACACTGAGAGCAGATTGCTGACTGAGACCTTACAAGATGCTGCCAGGAGAGAGCTGCCACCCTAACATATGCATAAATGTAATAACATATTTTTTCCTCTTTGACTAGCCACCTCCTCCTCCCTTCAGATTCCCTGGTCACAGATTCTGTCCTCCAAAGCACTGCACTCAGACACCAACATGCACCAACAAAACCTGTGTGTTTTGCCCAGCAACCCACTGATCAGTGAAATTTGAAGCAGAAGAGCTAAAATAAAATGTTCAATATTAACCTAATAAAAATTCCAGGAGGGTCTTTCTGCAAACTGACTGCCTCCTGGTTTGCCCCGGATAGCACAGTGTCCTCCTTATACTGCAGCTGCTCTTGTGAGGTCTCAAAAGACATGCAGCTCCAGGCCTGGTTAGCATTTAGATGGGAGACCTCCAAGAGCTTTGGCTGGTTGAGAAACAAGTATTGGAGTTTCAGTAAGTGGCATTTTCCTGTCCTGAGTCATTGTTGAACACGCTCCCATTCCAGCAGCAGCAGATCTCATTCTTCAGTGCTGTCATTCTGGCACCCAAGAGCTCTCCAAAGTTAAAGCCCATCTTGTCAACACCAGATGCACTGAGATACTCTGGGTGTTTGCTAAAGAGCAGAGACATATGTGCAGGACATGGTCCTGGCAGCCATCACAGTGTTCAGCGATGGATGGGACCTTGGAATTCAAGAATTGAGCAAAAATCACATTTTTAATACAGCAAGGGTTGGGTTAGGGGACACCAGAGGAAGCAACTTTGAAGGAGGGTTCAGGTCTCCCTGTGCTTCTCTGTATTGCTTGATAGCATCAAATTGACAGTAGCTGGTCCTGACCCTTCCCTCCAAGGGCTGCTAATAGCAGCCCCACTTCTCTCACTGTGCCTGTTGCTCTTACAGATACACCACTTGCTGTCTTCTGGAAGCAGAATATCTGTCCAGTCTGTGTTTTCCCCAGACCCTTCCAGGTGGGAATCATTATTGCTGATTTACACCTGATGATTCAGAGCAGAAGATGGAGAAGATGAGGATGTTCTCCTCAAACAGGAGCAGGACAAACTGCACCTGGAGAGTTTCTTTGCTGAAGTGAGCTGCATGTCTGGAGGAGGCCAAGCTCCATAAGCAAAGGGATTCATCTTGGTGAGACAAAAGAAAGTGTTTTACTGCCAGAAGTTTATTGCATGGAATCTTTCCAGCAACACCCTGAAGGTCACCAGAAGCTTCACACAAATTCAGAATGGTAGCAGGGTACAGTATGGAGCAAGGGTAGGTTATTATTTTAGAGCAGCTGTATGGCATGGATCTTTCTTTTCTTCCTGTGTTCCTGTGTCATCTTAAGGGCTTACAGCTCCAAGATGTCAGTTTGATAGCTCTGGGCAAGGTGACATACAGGCAGAAGACACCCTGCACACAGCAGGTATGGAGCTGGATACCTTTCTCTGAAATACATACAGCAGAGGGGAGGAGAGAGTGATTCTGGTTCTTCCTACAGGGCTGGGGACAGCCTGGCCCCTGTGGCCTGATCCTAACTGCTCTGTACTCAAAATGGTGCATTGAATAGAAATTACACTCACCAGTGTGTTCACCTGCAGAGGCTTCCCACAGGTGGGCATTTACCTGGAGACTGCTGGTGCTTCTGAGGGGGGGCCAATTTCAGACCATTTCCATGGGCTATTGGAAGGGTTTTCCATTTTCAGAAGAAACAAGGAGCCAAATAACAGATTTTCCCTGATTTCATCCTCAGACTGATGTGGGTGGAGAGGCTGTATGAATTACTGAGGACACAGCTGATGTTTTCATGGTTCCCAGGAATTCAGCGTGGGTGCCTTCAGCCAGGGCTGTTTTGTTTTAAAAGCCAACGTGAGCTCTTGGACCTGGCCCTGTGGGATGCTGACAGCACCTGGCAGAAGGGCTGTGCTCAGATCAGGGCCACTGTATGTGTCTAATTTTGAGCTGGAGGAGAGCTATGGTGAGTCCTGGGTCAGTGACAATGACGTCTGGAGTCCAGATGTGCAAAGCCTGGCAGCACAGGACGGGAGGGCTGCTTAGAGAAGAACATTTTGGAAGCCTGGGGGAGTGCACAGTGGGATACTAGATCTCAAATTAAATCTTCAGCCAAAAGGGGAGGAATCTAGCAGCAGTTTTATCAGCCTGGGCTACTGCAGGAATTGCTTCAGTTGCTGGCCAGGAGTGTAGCTGAGAAATCGGATCCTGCAGCAGCCTTATCTGATGGGTCAAGGGAACAGCTCCCAGATTTTGCAGAGTGTCTACTCTCAGGATGAGGCAGTGGGGCAGTGAGCTGGCTTGGGATTGCTGTGTGAGCTTTTGAAGGTGCCCAGTGCTGAGCTGTGCTTTTTATTGAAGTTGTGCCTGTCTGGAAGAAACATTGCAGAGACAGCAGAGACACATTACTGCTTAAAATCTGCAGAGCTTCTGTTGCTTTTGAAAGCTGAATTATCCTTACTGGTTTACCCCCATGGATGGGGTTGGTGAAGCACTGGGACTGGCTGCCCAAAGAAGTTGTGGATGCCACTGGATCCCTGGAAGTGTTCAAGGAAGGTTGGATGGGGCTTGGAGCAGCCTGGTCTGATGGGTGCCATCCCTGTCCATGGCAGGAATGCTGGACCTGCTGATCTTTAAGGTCCCTTCTGACTCAAGCCAACCTATGACTGAAAATGGGAAGGAGGTTCTGCAGCACATGGTGCTCCTTAGATGCAAAATCTCATGCTTCAGTGTTGGTTGGTCACACAGTCAGCTCCTCAGGTATGAGTGTGAAGTCACTGTTGTGAATGGCTGGAAGCATCTCCTGCCGCAGGGTCACCCCTGAACATTGCCCCATCTGTTCCTGTTGCTCTTGGCAGGTGTTTAGTGCCTCCTGTGACAAGTATTGTCGTGGCTGCTGTGCCATTTATGTGGGATCCATTTCTAGAACAAAATCCAAGCACTTTCCAGCACCATGACTTTCTTTGAATGCAGTGTGAGAAATGAGCAATGCCAAAACGAACAAAGTCAAAATGTGTCTTGAGTCTTTTGCAAGGACTGTAGCTGTGAATAGGCAAACCAGACATTTCTAGTGTGCTTTTATTTCTGGTTATGCTGCTCTTGGTGTGCCTCACATGGTGAGAAACATGCTCATTTTTAAATTGGATATTTAAATATTTTGTTCCATTAAAGCAGGAGTAGAAGGGGAGTAGAAAAACAGTGATACAGAGAAAGACACTGCCCACTAACAGGCAGGAAAGCACTTTGCTGGTGGGAGCCATGGTCTGTACAAATCTCAGGTATTTCCAGAAGTAAACAGCAGCTGAGAAGATTTGAATTTTGAATTAAGCACTGAAAGTTCCTGTTATGTCTATCAGGTGCCCAGTATCTTTGGTGGATGCAGACTGCAGGAGGAGATGTTCCCTTGGAAAGCTCAAATGGGAGATGGTAAAGGGCTTTGGGGGCATGAGGAGAAGATAAGGAAATTTCTCCTGAGGGGAAGAGGAGGGACAGACACTGATCTCTGCTCCGTGTGACAGGGACAGGGCTGAGGGAATGGGCCTGAGGCTGTGTCAGGGCAGGTTTAGGTTGGGTATCAGGAAAAGGTTCTTCCCCCAGAGGGTGTTTGGGCACTGAGCAGCTCCCCAGGGCAGTGGTCACAGCACAGCCTGGCAGAGCTCCAGGAGGGTTTGGACAATGCTCTCAAGCACATGTGTGACTCTTGCATCCTGTGCAGGGCCAGGCATTGGACTCAATGATCCTTGTGGGTCCCTTCTAACTCAGCAATTCTATGATTCTATGACACTGCCATGGCAGTAATTTTGGATATGACCCCTCCATTCAGCAGAGAGGACCTGCAACTGCTTCACTGTGGAGGCTGCAGCTCCTCCCTGGGCTCGAGGGGTTCTCCACAGGTCAGCTCTATCAGACACCCTTGTGTTACAGGAGTTTTCATGTAGGAGCTCTTTGGTGCTAAGCTGAAGGTTTCAGCTTTGGTTCACCCCCTAACTCAGGTCCTTAACGTTGAAGCAGCATCTGAGTTCCCTCTGAAGTCAATAGAGATGAGCTGCTCTAGACCTGAGGTTTAAATTGTCTCCACAGGCTGTAAAGGAAACACAGAACAGTGGACACCTTCCTAAAAACACAGAGGGATAGGGTGACTCCATGCCAGAGTCCTGTGCACTCTTGACACTTGTAAAATCCACTGTCCATAATTTTTGCCCATTTCTTTTTCAAGACTATATAACGAATAATGCTTATCCCTGCAGACCTTGGGGATGCCCAGAATCCCATCTCACAAGGTTTTACACCAACATCTTGTTGCCATCCTGCTCCTCAGAGATGAGCAAAGTGCCTTGTGAATCTTGTAAAGGTTTGGGTTGCTGTTATGATTGCTGACATCAATGAAGATAAACCCTGAGCAAAGCTCCAGCTCTAGGATGTCTGATGGATGATCTCTGATGGATAGCTGAGTTGGGGACACCTGTGCTGAGCCTGGCTCTCATGTCCCCTCCCTCCTCCCACACCCTTAGTCCCAGGCCCTGGCTCACTGCAGAGCACCTAGTAAAGAAGAGTGGGTTTTAAATCACTATTCTACAGTGAAACATAGCTTTTGCATGACCAGAGGACCACGTCCCTGCACCACAGGACCACAACACAGCATCTCAGCTCTGCCCTGGGAGCACCTCCTTTTGTTCAAAGCCATTGCATCCTTCCAGGGAGCTCCCAGGAAAGCCTTGGGAGTGGGATTTCAGGAGTGGGTGTTGTGGGGAGTTTTCTGCCAGCAGGTGTGGGGCAGAAGGCCAGATGACACCTCAGAGCAGAGCAGGGAATGGGGTAAGCCCTTACAAGGGAATGTACAGTATGCAGGGCACAGGCAGGCAGCGTCCCTCAGTACAGTAGCAGCCTGGAATAGTTTGGCTGGGTAGCCCTGCATGAGGGAACGGTCCTGAAATAGGCTGATAGCCCTGATGTTATTTTTGTTGTGCTGGAAACCACAGCCCTGGCACCCTGAGTGGCTGCTGGCTCCCAGGTGGCTGCACTGGGGTGGGTGCATCCTAAAGTGGGAGGTGAGGAAGTCACCTGCCAGTTGGGAGAGGAGGAGGATTTAGGGGCTGTCTTGGTTTGAAGGACAGATGTTTGCTAATAAAGGCAGAAGCTTCTCTTTGAAATGGAGAATGTAAACCCCCTCCCTTTAAATTATTATAATTTTGAAATTAAGGAGTTTCAGGCAAAGATATGGGAATTGGGAATAACAGTTCTTTACTAGGAAAATTAAAATAGAAATACAGTATTACAAAGAACAATCCCAAACACTGCCAGAGTCAGAATCCAAGCTGACACCCGTCAGTCAGTCAGGGTGTTGGCACAGTCCCATTCCATGGTGGCTGCATCCTCCTGCAGTGGCAGATGTGGCTCAGCTGGAGCAGCGCTCCTGGAGAAGGTGCAGTTTTCTTCTGAAGGTCCAGGGATGATGTGGAAAGGTCTGGCTTTCCTCTGGAATCCAGTGGAAAGAAGGTACCTTGGTGTTCAAACTCTCAGGTTTTTATCTGAGTAGGAAAGGCTTGGCTCCTGCCCTGGCTGGAGCATCTCCCATGGGATGATGGAATTTCATCATCCATGCCCTGGGACTCACTGGCCATGAACAGGAGATCTCTCCTGGAGGGAGGATGGGCTGTGGCAAAGATAAAGATGATTGCCCAGCTGGTTTAAAGCTGGCCCATGAGCAGATAATGTGTGCCAGGAGATCAGGGGCACTGCCCCACCCAGCTGTAACAGATGGTGACAGAATTCACATCTGTGGCCACATCAACCCAACACAGAGGCAAACTGGTGGAAGATTTACAAAAATGAGCTTGCAGTGCTCTGTTGAGGAGCAATATGAGCATGCCTTGGGAAGTCAGTAACTTAGGATGCTGAGGGCCAGAGATGGAGGAATCCCTGCTCCCTTCTTGCACAGCTTCATTGTGTGCATGGCAGGCAGAGCTCCACTGCTGCAGTCACCTTTGTCTCCAAAGTCCACACAATAGATGCCTCTGTCAGAGCCACCACCTTGAAATACACCTCAAATTGTAAAATACCTCCTAAATTGACAGTCTCCACTGGGAGCTGACCAGTGGCTAGCCAAATTTCTGGTTCAAAGACTGTCCCAAAAGCAATCCTAGGGCTGTAGCCTTAAATCACTCAGGACCACGGAGTTTATGAGGTCTGTAGAAACTTTCTGACCTCAGTGATTCATTTTTAGCCAAAAAAGCTCTGGTTTTTAGATCTCAGCATGAGGCAAACTTTAGCAGGAAAATAATTCAACACTCAAAAGCAAATTTTGCAGAAAAAAAGGTGTTAAGCCTGGAATTTCATATAGGAAAGTTGGGAGGAAAGCTGTGCCAAGCTCCACGTATGAAGCAGGCTCTGGCTTACTGGGTCCTCAAAATAAGTGGCCACTTTTATAAGGTGACAATGATTTCCAGATTGCATGTTCCTGCTTGCTGTGAGTGAGGAAAAAATGGGCCAATTTGCTGTCACTGGGCTCCAAGGTGGATTCCTCTTCCTCACTGCATCTGAAAGACAAGCAGAGCAAAGAAATTGAAATTGAGGGAGTTTTGGGCCATCATATGGCTTCAAAGAGTTGTGCTTGAAGACACTGCAGTTTTAACTACTGAGGTGCCAGCACAGGGACAGCAATGTGACACATGATCATAAAGTGGAGAAATATCTCCAGAAATAGAAGCACATTTAGCTGCAGGGTGTTCTTCTCCCATGCTCCTTTACTTATGGAATATTAAGAGCAGGGAGGGATCACCTCCTTTCCTGCTTCTTGAGAGAGCTCCTTAGGCAGATTTGGGGCTTGTTGTCCTCTGTGGGAGGGTATGGAGAAAGGGATGTCCTTTGGGTGCACAGGAGATGTTCCCATGCAGGAACACTTCAGCATCTCCTGTTCTTGTGGCTCCCTGGTGAGTCTCACACAGTTCCTGTGTTAGAACAGGGAGCTGAAAAATGAGTGTTTCAGATGAACATGGAGAGAGGAGGGGCCTGTAGGGAACTCATGGTTTTCATGATATCCATCTATGAATTCCCCACCTACTGCACTTGGAATGAAATGTCATGGCTCATTTATTCTTGTCGCTATTGTGAGCTGCTCTGTGAACACTCTCAAATTAAATTATTCTTTGTTAAAACACCATCAACACAGGCACAAGAAGAAAAATATTTATGGGTTTGTCCTGCTCTACAAAGAGTTTAGCTCCTACCTTTGCAACCAGAATCCAGGTTTCTCTTGCAATTTCTCATCCTCCTTAGGAAGGACAAAACCCCTCCTATGGCTCTTCCAGTGAATTTTCTGCCTGGAAACCCCAAAGCTGGGACTTTATCTAAAGCCTGAAGGGGCCAGCTCTGGACTGTGTCAGGCAGGATGTCCTGGGACTTAAGGTCTTGGGAAGAAGTGATGGGTAGGGCAAAAAAAAACAACAAAAAAAGAAAACCAAAAAAGGAAATAAAATGCCATTTTTATTCCTTTTCCCAAAGGTCTCCTTAACACCATTTCATTTTGAAACAAAATGTGCAAGAGCCATGTGCTTGAATGGGAAAATGGTCTCAATTCACAAGTGTGGGGTGAGCTTCTGGCCTCACACAGTGTTTCTCCAGGACACATGACGAGGAGGAGAATCTCTTTGGGCAGCCCAGAATGGAGAGGACTTTCAATTATTCCATGCCTTCATCTTTCTTGGGAGGAGTGGGAGCATATTCCTGAAGTCCTGACACCGACTGCAACTGAGGTGAAAGCGCTTTTAGAATAAATATTAAGCTAGACAGACATGGGCTATTGCATGGTGGATTGCATGCTGTACAGCTGCAAGAGTGCATTTCTCTCTGTTGTCCAAGTGAATGAAATTCAGTTATTTTCCTCTAGATGCACTTGTAGGTGTGGTGGAGCTTTCTGTGGCTCCTTTGGAAACAGGAGAATTACACAATTACACAAAACAGTTTCTCTCTGATGATTCATTCACCCTCTCTTAAATCCTCACATTTCCAGTCTCCAATGATCAAAAAGATCCTAAAAAGACTTGTAGATCATGGAATGGAAGAAGAGCTGATAGGGTTTTATGTAAAATGAGCCTGTGCCTGTGAGAACAGCCATGGATTTTTACTGAAAAAATATATGTAATGTGTTCTATGCTTGGTAATAACATCCCCAAGATTAAACCTAAAAGTTTGAAAAAGTATCAGAAAAATCTGATGGGGGTGGGGTGGGAAAGGTTTATTTGCCCTCATTTGGGATGACTGGGATAATACAGCTGGAGGAGATGTGAAAGATAACTTAGCCTGGAAGCATTTACAGAATGAATTTGAGTTACAGCACCTGAGTTAACCTGAGAATGATTTAGATATCTCAAGGATATCAGGGAACAAATCTACCTCTGCAATCTCTTTGCAACAGAGTCCTGGTGGGCATGAGCAGAAAATTGGTTACAAAAACGGCCAAACTCATGGAAAAATTCATAGTGGGCTCTTTACCCTGACCTACATTTCCAAACATGGACACTTTGATGGGAGGTCAGCGTGGGGCTGCTGACACACCTGAAGGATGGGATGGCATCCAGAGGGAGCTGCCCTGGCCCTGGGGACTGCACACACTCAGCACATCCAGAGGGAGCCCAGCACACAGCACACAGCCCATGGGAACCTCGTGCAGTTTAACAAGGCCAAGTGCTGCCCTTGCACCTGAGTCAGGGCAGGTCCTGGTAGCAGCCCAGGCTGGGGATGGACAGACCAAAGCCAGCCCTGCCAAGAAGGATTTTGGGGTGCTGGTGGATGAAAACTGGACGTGAGGTGGCCATGTGCACTCAGCCCAGAAACCACTCCTGTCCTGGGCTGCATCCAAAGCAGGGTGGGCAGGGTGAGGGAGGAGATTCTGCCCCTCTGCCCTGCTCAGGTGACACCCCACCTGCAGAGCTGGGGCCAGATCTGGGGCACAGCACAGGAAGGACGTGGAAATGCTGGAGAGAGTCCAGAGGAGGCACCAAGGTGATCAGAGGGATGGAGCACTTTGCCCATGAGGAAAGGCTGAGAGAATGGGGATTGTTCAGCCTGGAAAAGAGATGCTTCAGGGTCACCTACATCCCTTCAGTACCCGAAGGGAACTTACAGAAAAGATGGGGCAAGACTTTTGACAAGGGCATATAGTTACAGAAAAAGGGGTAATGGCTTCAAACTGAAAGAGAGTGGGTTTAGATTAGATATTAGGAAGAAATTCTTTACTGTGAGGGTCAGAAGACACAGGAACAGTCTGCTCAGGGATGCAGGAACAGGCTGCCCCATCCCTGGAGTGTTGCAGGCCAAGCTGGATGGGGCTCTGAGCAGCCTGGTCTAATGGAAGGTGTCGTGTCCCTGCCCATGACAGGGGGTTTGGAATGAGATGATCTTCAAGGTCTCCTTCCAACCCACACCATTCAGTGATGCTATGATGACATTGGGAATTCCTAGGTCAAATCTAACATGTGTATCTACGTCTCTGTATTTGTCTGTGTGTCCAGCATATTGACACCTCCACGTTCATGTAAGAATGTGGGATGTAGGAGTAGGAAGAATCACTTGGATGCAGGCTGTGACCTTTGGTGTTTCAAACAGCAGTGATGTACAGCCACCCCCACACTCACCCCACATCTTCATTAATTTAGTCAGATCCATCTGACTGAAAACAACTTTTTGTCATGTAGTCCCTATTGGACGCCTGTTCCAGGCAAGAGCTTCTCAGAGGGTTGTTTTCTCTCTCTAATTTTTTGCTTAATTTATTCCTGGCCTCTTCATACCCGTTTGTTCCTGTGCCAACATTGTCTTTTAGCTTCAATAGCTCAGCTGCCTCTCTGATGCTTGCCCCAATGTATTTATAGACAGCAACCGTGTCTCCTCTCAGCTTTCCTTCTGTGGCCTAAATGAGTTTTTTGGCAGATGATTACCTAGGGAGCAGGGATGTGCAGACACATCTCAGCTGGCCTGACAGTGGCTGGCGCCCATGGCAGCCCCAGGGTGCCAGGGCAGAGTGCAGACCCAGCAAAAGCTGCAGGGCAACCTGAGCAGCTGATATCCCTGCTGGCACATCCTGGGCAGCAGTGCTGGAGTCACACTGTGCCCAAAAGTTGTGCTAACAAATGAGAAGAAGCTGTGCTGGTGCTTCAGGAACCATGCTCAACCCGCTGGTGAGAGTCCCTAATGTCAATTGTTTTCTCCCAGAAGTTTAAGAAGTGGTGCAAGCATGGGACTAAACTGATATTTCTATTCAGAGATGCCTTTCCTCCCACATCACTCAGCTGGTGAGGTGGTGCACTCTCTATCTCCAGGTGCCTTCTAAAAGAATGTACTGAAGCCTGCTCCACTCTCTCCAGTCTTGGTGGGACATGTGGGTGGGAAAAGAGGCACAAACTGTGGGAACAAGAGGTTTCTGCCCATCTTTTACCTTTTCTGGTGTCTACACACAGGGTGTGAAGAGATGGAGAGCATGGCTTTCCACTGATGCATTAGGTGACCCTGTGACAGCTATGGCACCTCTCTTTGCTTTCTCATCACACCTTTGGCCTGTGTCCCCCTGGGGACTGCACACACTCAGCATACAGCCCACAGCACCACAGGGACCCTGATTTTGGGCTTCCTATGAGCTTCCCCAGCAATGCCTACAGTGGCTTCCTGTGTTGTTTATTGTTCCCCTCTGCCTCTGGGCCAGCTGCTCACATTGCAGAATTTACAAGGGCTGACAGTATTCCATGGGAAGGAAGTAGAGCTGCATTTTGGCTTATATTTATATGGTTCTCCTACTTCACCTATGCTTAGGGCTTCTGTGAGATCTGTCATCACTCAGCAGAAAGGAAGGAAACAATGAGTCCTTGCCTGAAAGTGATTTTTCTTTTGCAGACACTTCTGACGAAAACAAAAATCTTCTTGGGTTTGTTAAAATGGAATCTGCTGCAGCTGAGGGTGGCAGCAGTAATTTGCTTTTCCTGATCCAGTTTATTTCAGCCACCTGGCTGCCCATCCTGCTGTCTCCTTTTTGGTCTCAAACTGTTCTTCCAGTGCAGTCTGGCTGCACCTCTTGCCCCTGCAGAAAATAGAAACCCCAGGAGAAAACTGAAGCTCCCACAAAACACAAAAATGCAATGTGCATTTTAGGTCTGATGGTTTTCCTGTGGTCAAAAGAAATTTCCATTATAAAAATTATTTATTTTGAGGGAAGGTTAAAGCATCAATGGAAATGTGACCATACATGGACAAGAAAATCCACCCTAGTTGTGTGCATCCAATGTTTGCTGCCATGTTATAAGAGTATTGGATGCAACCACTTTGCATGTGATGTGTTGCTTTGAGATTTGTCTGTGTCCTAATACAAAGGCTGTAACTCTACATACTTTATTTCAGGATATATTGGAGAGTTCAGGTGAATTCTCACACACAGCTGTAAGAAATAGCACAGTAAAGACCAGCTATAGAAAAAGCTTTCACCAGTACAGAGTTTTTGCTAGGAATAGTAGTTGGAGATGATGATTTTCCTTTTTCATGTGTCTCTCTTCTCTTCTTTTGACAGATATCAGCCAGCCAGTCTGATATCACCACATTATTCTCAGCCAGATCAGAACTCTTCAGCTCTGCCTTTCTTGACCCTGACCATGTTAGCAAACTTATGTTCACTGACCAGTTTTGTGAGATTTATTTTAGCCTCATTTGGCAGAAGGATAAACTTCAAAACCATTTTAACATGTGGATGGAGAGCAGGATTGTTGGAAACTGGTGCAGCACAGCCAAAGCCTGGTGGTGTGGGCACCCATGTAGGGTAGGACAGATGAGCTCTTCTCCAGTCTGGTGGCATCAACATGAGGACAAGCTGCAGCACTTTAACCCATTATCACCAGTGGGAGCCACTCAAAATGAAATAAAATTATTCCTATTTTCCAAACAGCAGGGTCAGATGTTCATCACAGGGATGGAGAACAAGATGGTTTGGCCTGTGAGGGTCTGGGGACATGCAAGGGCGTGCAGGAGGATGTGAGCTGCACCCACCCAGGGTGCTGGGGGCTGTGGGGTGCTGTGGGGTGCTGTGGGGTGCTGTGGGGTGCTGTGGGGTGCCCATGGTGGTGCTGTGACCCAGGGGGCCGTGGGTGTCACTGCTGGGACAGAGGATGTGGCAGCGGCTGAGCGCCGCGTCCTGCTGGAGCCACGGCAGGGTCTCCAGGCAGAAAGCAATTTATCAACCTCCTGTGCTTACTTTCTCCTGACCTGTGAGATCAAGAGCAAATTGCCTGGGACGAAACAAAAAAAGCGAAAAAATGAAGGGGGATGGAGGTTACAACCTTCCTGCTTGCGAGGGGAGGCTTAAAATGGCATTTGAGGGAAGCACTGGGTCTTTCCCACCGTGGGGCTGCCTGTGCTCACTCTGATTTTCAGTGTCTGCAAATACGTGCTAGAGGGAGTTGACAGTTGCATTTTTGTCAGCTCCCTCCTCAAAGGCAGAACTTGACATCCTGCCTCTCTTTCCCTCTTATTTGTCTCCTCCCGCCTCCCCTTTTCCCCTGTCCACATGACAGTCATAAAAAGATAATGGAAACAATATGGGAATAGTCCTGGTTAGAGCAGCTTCCTTGTGGATGAGAGCCCCGTGCAGTAGCTGGGGAGGCTGTGAGGTCCCTTTGGAAAGCCAGCAAGGGCAGGTCATGGTGTCCTTGTTCCACAATCAGTGCTGTGCCAGGACTGTACTGCTGGAGTGGAGCCATTTGGGTACCAGGCACTGGGCACTGCGCTGGTGGGACAGGAAAGCCCAAGATGAGGTTATTATATTTGAATTGGGTTTTGTACTGAAATGCTCTTTAGGGCAAGGCCATCAGAGGGTGATAAAAGCATCCTGAACTCTGTCCTCCTCCCATCCTGGCCATCCTTCCCAGACCCTGCCAGGCAGGAGCTGCTGTGGATGGGCTGTTGACTGCAGCCTGCTGGCGGCTGTTTGCAGCCAGGAAGGACAATATGCTGATTGCAGAATCCGGTTTAATTACTCACAGCACATGCCATTAAGAGAAGTTGGCTCGGCTTTCTCAGGAGCAACACATCTGAACTGACTCACCTTCATAAAACTTGGCTCACATGCTAATTAAATGGCTTGGCTTAAAAAGGTTGAACCCCTATTCTGCCACCAGCTTGCAGGACCCGGTGTTATTTAAAGATCCTGGATTTCCTTATATAAGAGTTCAATTGTTTTTTCAGCAGAAAAAAAAAAAAAAAAAAGACTCAAAAGAGAAAAGAAAAAAAGAAAAAACTCAACCCACCCTTTAAACAGAATATAAATTTATACATCATTGAGTTCTTAATTTTCATGGAATTTCTCTCCCCCTCACAGACAGAAGTTGTATATACAGGATTTTAGTATTTCCTCTCCGGCTCCAGCCCCAATTTGAAGGACTGTAAAAGTTTGAACCGATTCCAATAGTGCGCGGTTTGCATGGTCTGTGCTGCGCTGCAGAGTCAAAACAGCCCACACAGTAACAGACATGCAGTAAATCTTGGGAGAAGTGTTTCCTTTCTTCACACACACACACTCAGAGGACTGAAATTCAATTATAGTTTTAGAATAATACTGAAATTTGGAGGCAGAGGATAAAAAAGCAAGCGGCGCTGCTCGCAGCGAGGAGCCCGGCGTGGTTTGAAGCGCGATCGCGTTTCAGGGAGCTCGGAGCTGATGATAACGTGTTCAGCATATTCTGCGGTCGGGCCAGTTTGCAAACATGGGCTCATTATTACTGAATGATCATAGCAGTGAATTGTCTTTGCAGAGAGATTTAGAGCCCCCTTGCACGGCGTTTTTTTGCCTGCCCCGTGTACTTTTTCACAGATCTCGGGAAGAACAGAATGTAAAACTACAGATCATCAAATTAGCCTTTAATAACGCTGCGAGACCTGCGTGCACCACAAATGCCCAAAATCCTTCCTTCTCCTCTGCTTTTTCTCCCTTGCACATATTATAAACAAAGGAAGAGAGCAGCAGGCTCTGTGCCAGATCTGCCCATGTTTTCTCTTTATCTTTGCTTCCATCACGCTTTTGACTAATTATATCGCTGTGCCTGTAGGAGAGGGGCTGTATCATCAGATATTTGCAAAATGCTCAGCAGCAGCAGCAGCAGCAAGGACTGTGGAGCCCAAAACAAGCCAAGACTTTGCTGGCTGAGGGTGAGGCATGTTTTAATAACAGTGTGACACCAGGTCAGGAGTTTGCCAGCGATGCTCACATCAACCCCATGGTGAGGCTGGGCTGCAAGCTGTGAGAAGGGATGTTGTCCTCTACTGGAGAAGAGGCTGAGCTGTGATTTGGAGAGGAGAACAGCCCATTTTGGGAGAGCTGTTGCTGTCTCCCATGCAGGAATGAGCCTAGAGACTGGATGTAAACCTTTTAATTTCCCTGCCAGGTCAAGAAAGGCTGCAAAAAGAGATAAACAACACAGAATCATCAAACAGTTTGGGTTGGAAGGGATCTTAAAGATCATGTAGTTCCAAGCCCCTGCCATGGGCAGGGATGCCACCCACTAGGTCAGGTTGTTCCAAGCCCTGTCCAACCTGGCTTTGAACACTTCCAAGGATGGGGAATCCACAACTTCTCTGGACAATCTGTGGCAGATCTCACCACCCTCACAGTAAAGATTTTTTTCCTAAAATCTGATCTTAACCTGCTCTCTTTCAGTTTGAAGCCATTCTCCCTTGTTCTTTTACAACATGCCCTTGTCAAAAGTCCCTCTCCAGCTCTCCTGTAGCCCTTTTAGGTATTGGCAGGTTCTAGAAAATCTCCCCAGAGGCTTCTCCAGGCTGAACAAGCTCATCTGTCTTAGCCTGTCTCATTGGGTAGATGTTCCAGCCCTCTGGGAATCTCTGTGTCTTCCTCTGGATTTGCTCCAATGGGTCCACATCCTCCCCATGCTGGGGATCCCAGAGGTGGACACAGCACTCCAGTGGGGTCTCACAAAAGCAGAGCAGAGGGGCAGAATCCCCTCCCTCGACCTGCTGGTCACGCTTCTTTGGATGCTGTTCTTGTTTTGATGCAAACAGCAGAGCTGGGAATGAGACTGGGCTGGAGAAAGGGAATACAAGGAGCAGTAGCAAGAACAAGGAGGGCAGTGAGGAGGTAAAGCCAAGGAAGGGCAAGCACAGCTCCTGAGTTTGAACTTTGCCTTGGAATTGGTTGGATCAGGTGGAAAATCCATGGGAATTACACCTTTTCTCTCTTCCAGCAAGAATCAGCATTTGTATTTCCAGGGGTAGCTCAAGTACTGCTTTCCCCACAGTGACACATTGGGGTTTTTTCACAGATGTTCAGGGGCAAACCTCAAAACATAAAACCCCCAAAACCTAGGGGAGCTGGGCTGTGGAATACTGAGATTCACTCTTTGCTGCAGAGGCTTAAAAAGTGCCTTTAGTTAATGCATTTCTGGAATATTCAGAAAATTACCCAGGAGAAAGGAGCAGATGAGCAACCTCTTCACCCCCCACGGGAGGTTTGCATCTCCCCTTGAAGTTGCCTGACTTGAAGCCTATGCTACCCAGAATTTCAAAATCTGGTCCTGATTTCCAATTCCTTTGCTAACAGAATGTGGGTTTGGGCTTGTAGCTGGGCACAGTTCAGTCCTGAATGCCTGTAAGTTTGGACAGAACAGGCTGGAGGGTTGCACATCAATGGAACATTACTGAAATGTGTCCCTGCCCATGGATTTCAGTACTGTCTGCTCTCATGAGCAGCCTGTTGCATTGCACATTGCCACATTCTTCACTGGTAGCCAGATCAAAGACCAAGGGTCTTTCCAAGTATTTTGGGTATATTTCATTCCACCTTTGGTCCTTTCTCTTTCCTTAGCAAACACCAGTCATTACTTTCACCTGAATTATTTGGTCAAGCAAATTTGGCAAAGGCAAGGTAGCCTCATAAATAGTTTGTGTTTTTAATGGATTTGTGCAAACTGCTGGTGGGGAGTGACTTGTCCCCAGAATGAGGCCACAGCCCCCTCCACTGCTGGACATGTCTTTCCTGTCCTGGGAAAGAGGGGGAAAGTTGTAGGAGAAAAGTCTTCAGGAAAATAGGTTTCATTAGGAAAAAAAATAGGTTTCATTAGGCCTGCTACACCAATTTTTTTTTTTTTTTTAAATTCTTTGCTGTTCAAAATACATTGTTCCAGTACATTTTAAAATATATCTGTCTGGGGGGTTGTTTTGCTTTTCTACATTCTCTTTCCAATAGTCCTTTGGCCATGCTGGGGAAGGACTCCAAAGATGCTTTTCTCAAATTGCTGATGTATAACTTAGATGTGGCTCCTCTCTAAGACCAGGTTACATAATATGCTGTTACACTTGGGTGTGTTGACACATGACAGTATAAAGCATTCACCAACTACTAACCTCTATTTTGGGGTCTTTGAAGTGACATCTCTAACCCCACTGGAGCTGGCACACAGGAAAGATGATCCTGCATCAACATGCCTGAAATTTTAGTGTTCTGTCCAGCTGCTGTCAGTAACATACCCAAAAACTAAATTGAAAATGCCATAATAATTGGAAAAATACTGACCTTGATTTTTTTTTCCCCTGGTTCATTCACATATTTAGGAGTGAAAATGCTTTCACAGCTGATGGTCAATGTAGACTGGTTTCCATGCACACCAGAGCTCTGAGAATCCCAATGGATATGTAATTGTCAGAGCCATTTTGGGTCACCAAACAGAGAGGTTATTTCAGTCACTGCACATTAAACTTCTGGGAGCCTCTAAAGTGAGGATTTGCTGCCACATAAAACTGGTGTGGGATGGGCTTGGGAGCCAGGATTTGGAAGTGTTTCATCAGAGCATTTGTAAGCAAGAGCACCAGAGCCATCAGGGGCTTTGGGAGAGCCTGGACCAGAGTGGTGAGGAAAACAAGTCCTTTTGCTAATGGAACAACTTTATTTTTGCTTCCTGTTCAGAATGATGCCCATAAGACATTGCCTGGGGCCAGAAGCTCTCATCTACCACATGGGCAGAACAAGAGAAGAAGGCTGTTATTCAAAGTTCATTTAAAAATACTTCTATGACTCACAGGGAAGGACAAATTAGCTTAATCTTGCCAGCTCTTAGTGGCTTTTGGTTTTTTGTTTTGTTTTGGGCTTTTCTGTTTGTTTTTGTTTGTTTTTGTCTTGTTTTGTTTTGTTTTGTTTTGTTTTGTTTTGTTTTGTTTTTTGTCCTAGGAGTCTTCAGTGCTCATCCAGAGGTGTGAGCTGTGCATCCTGAGGAATAATTTGGGCAAATTAGAGGGACTATGGTGTGTGGAAGCTGGGGATTTCTTTTCCAGAGAGTTTTTTGCCTACTAGGCCCATTCATGTAACCTACCCCAGTGAAGCACAGCATCATAGCCTCTCATTTTGCCTCCTTTTGACTTAAAATAAGTGAGATAAGGGCTGGGTGCTGGTGCAATGACTTTCACTATCACAAATTTGTCACAAGCTGCCACTTGAACATGATATTATGCACTTGTTGCTTTTGTTTTTTGTACCAGAAACATGGGCTTCTTGTCACTAGGGTGAATTTCTTCTTGTTTTTAAGCAGAGGTCCCCTGGCCTTCAAATAAGTAAATACCAAATACAGCATCTCATACTCACTCATAACTTGGGGAAAGATATTTGATTGGGATGAGAAGCTGAGCTGTGAGAAACAGATATTTGTTTGTTTGTTTGTTTGTTTGTTTGTGTGCCTTAGCTACAGAACCCAACATTTGTTAAAAATTTAGGTCTTGCCCTGGCCAAGCTGAAAATTTGTAGCTTTATTTCAAAAACCCAAGAAATTAAAAAAAAAAAAAAAAATTCTTGCGTCAAGCCAAAATGTTCCTTTGGTTTAAAGAAGAATGTTTTATCTTCAGGCAGACGATGTTCTCCAGATTTACTTATTCAAGCTTTGTATGATGAAACCCTAAAAATCTTTTCTGACACAGAAAGAGAGCCCATGTCTTTCTCCCCAGCCTGTAGATTAAATTTCCCAATATTCATAGAATAATAGAATGGTTTGGGTTGGAAGGAACCTTAAAGATCATGTAGGTGCAACTTAGCTGGCACCAACAGGGATGCCATGGAAAGGGACACCGTGTCCATGGCACATTCATGTTGATCTATGAAAGGTTTAAGTGAGTCAGTAAGAGAAAATGAAAAATCCCTTTACCAGGGTGACTCAGATGGCACACTGCAGCCTGTACCTAGACTGGGAGTGCATTTTGCACAGAGCTCAGCAAACCATGATGCTTCCCACATTTCTGCAGCTGCTTTTGTGTCTCCTACAGCTCACCTTCCCCTGGGGCAGCTGAGGCTGGGTGCTGCCATCCCCAGCAGCAGGAGGTGCTGTGTGGCTGGTGCAGGGGACAGCACACTGCCCCTGCAATGCTGACCTCAATAATCCAGCCCATGGGGCTTGGGAAAGCTTGATTGTGAAGCTGTGATCTCTTGGTTTGAGGCAGGGAGATGGGAGATATTCAGATTGCCCCAGGAAGAGGAGTAAATCACCTCACAGCCCGAATGAATGTACTGCCCATGAAGCTGTTGGATGAAAGAAAGGGATGTTGATGTGTGTAAGGAAGAAACAATCATAACTGCATTTTTGGGTAAACTTACTCCCCACTGAAGATAAATAGTCTGGCCTTCTCTGCTAAGTCACAGCCTCCCATTCAAATCTTTGGGTTTTCTGTTCACAGAATGACCTTTAATTGTGTTAAAGGCTCTGCAAATCTCTGTTTTGGAGAGACTGGTAGCTAGAATGGAATGGCTCCTTACATAAAGGCAAGAGACATGAATAGTTCAAGGCAGCTGCAGGGATTAATGCTTTGCAGGGCAGCTCTTTGTCTTGGGCCATGGAGAGGACTGGTATTTGGCACTCTGTTTTCCTGCATATTTTATGGTCTGGAAGAGGTCTTAGCAACTTTTATAATGCAGTCACTCCACAATGGCTCTCTTCAGTGGGGCTGAGAGCTCCTTGGTATGAAAACATGCACAATTTCCATTTTTGCATGGGCATGTGGGACACCGTGCTCTCCACCAAGGAATTCCTTCCAGGTAGAGGAAAAAGACTTGCTGCTAGGATCTGAGGTTCCAAAGGTCATGAGATTTAGGGTGGAGTTGTGAGTTTTGGCAAGATGATGGATGGTTTTGGTTTGGTTTCTTTTTTCAGAACAAGAACATGCTCATGTGCTGAGCCATTGGCACAGAGCACTTGGGGTCTGAGACCGTGACCAGTGCTCTGCAATGCCAGACCAGGGATACAAAGACAACCCTTAACAGACACCAACTCAAGATATTCAGTGGTGAAGGAGGTGACCTTGAGCCTTGCAGGATTATTTGATCCCTGAGGCCAGTTGCTATTGCATGCACTAAGCCACTGCTGGTCGCTGCATTTTAGCCAAACAGAAAACATCTTGGTCATTCCTCCTAACTACAAAACATTGCTGCTCTACCAGTTCTGACACCAAATTTCCTTCATGCTGCTTCTTTCTTGCAGTTTATGTCTTCTTTCCAGCATATATTTGCTTTCCACTTGTTTATTGCAAGAGAGAACTGCATTTCTCTCTTCTAGCTCAACCTTTGCCTCCTAAAAGCTTGCAGCAAGTCCAGCCACTGCTCCCACTGAGGTGGAGAGGGACAAATCAGGTGCAACCTCCTTCTAGGCTATAGGAAATCTGTAGGGAGGTGGTCCTATTTTGAAATTTTGTAGAGAGGAAATGCACATTCCATGAGATCATCCACTGTGATATCTGTTGGGAGGAACTGGAGATGCCATGTGCAGTGCTCAGCTCACCCAAGCCCCGTCTGACAGGAAAAGGAATTCCTGTGTAATAAAAATTAAGATAATTGCCTATGAAGAAATGTTTCATTGTCAAGGGTATTTTCATACACATTAGTGGAGAGGAGGTCAAATTTAGAGAACATAAGATCAAGTCCTGGAAGAGATTACTGTTTTTGTTTGAATTACCCTTTTTTCTTTTTTTTTTTTCCCAGATGAAATCTTCACTTATTTTTTTGTGGAAAGCTTTAAAGTCCTAAAACTGTGGAATCTCTGTGCAAAGAGAATATAAATGTTCTCTCTATCTATTCCACATCTATTGAGGAAGATATTCCACATATATTGAAGAAAGCAGCTTTTTTTCTTCCAGCATCTCAAAGTACAAAGCTGAGCAGTTCACCTGGCTCCATCTGAGCCCCCAGACCAGACCTGTACACCTCTGAAGGTGAGGATATTAGGAATATAGAGTTTAAAGGAGTCACAGCTGGCTGCAGAGAAGTATCTGGTCCTCCCCTGTTATCTGTTCTGATCCTACATAAACAAACTTCATGTCAAGGGACAGTGAAAGTAAATTGTGATTTTCATGTTAAAGAGAGGGAAAATTAAGAAAAGGAAAAATGTGGAAGGAATAAGAGCTATTATAGATTTTTGTGCTTTTGTGGCTGGAGTAAGGATAGTTGGGTGGAGAATGAGGGCAGAGACATCGAAATAAATGTTTCCCCACTCTGTCCTTCCAGAGAGACCTCAGTCAGTTTGATACTGAGGGACCTTGGACTGAGCAGCAGTGGCTGCCTTTCTGCTCATCTCCTTCAGCTGCACTCTCCAAGAGCTCTTTCTTTTCCCCTCTTTGTCTCCTGATTAGTAATATCTCCTTCTGTTTGTCCTTGATTATAACAACTGAGAATGTGTTGTCTACACTGGATTTTTGAATGAGTGCCTACTGGGCAGCTGGTGTTGTTGGCATTTTGGTCTAGACTGATGAGAAGAAAGGAGAAGGACTTGGATGCAGGACTCCAAAAATTGAAACCACCTCATTTTTCATCCCCTTTGATTAACTCACTGGTTTATTTGCCTGTAACAATGACAAATGACGCCACCAGCTGATGCTATCACATTTGGCAGTGTCATCCTGGTTTTGAACTTGTCAATTAAAACTCTACATTTTATGGTAATGTTTCATGAGCTCTTGGGGGAAGAATGTCTCTGACAGATTCAAGCTAAGTAGGAATCTAAAAGGTTCCCAACAGTACAAAACAATAGTTCCTTCATGTCCTACTATTTATTCAGAACTCCTAATATTCACTAGTGCTGCTCACTGCCATGATTGTAGGATGTCTGTGTTTTATTCTCATCGGGGTTTTGTCTGCTTTACTGTGAGTCTAAAGTTGAAATTATTTACACCAGTGTAAACTGGGAGCACTTTCACAAAAATTGGCTGTGCTGGCTTTACATTAGTACAGGCTCCAGAAAGACTAAAAATGCCTCATTCAAACAGCTGAGGGCAGGTAGCTGTTTTTTGAAGAAGAGATCTTAAAATCTGGCTCCTGCCTTCCTGACTTTTAGGAGAGGCTCTCTGAATGCAGAAGTTTCAAATCATGAAAGCAAACTAAAACTCCAAATGCTGTATTCTTCTCCTCTTGTTTTTGTTGCCTGAGGGGTGGCTGGGAAGGTGTCTCATGGTTGTTGAGTTTTCAGGTCAGATACTGATGAATGTCAGGGCTTTGCAAGGAAGTTACCCCATGCCTGTTGTATCCATTAATGCCAGCAACAGTTTTGGTCTCCAGAATGCTCTGCTTGTGGAATGGACCAAACCCTTTCCTGTCCTGAAATATTTTACATCCAATGGAGATTAATACACACCTCAAGTCCCCCAGACCACCTGGCATGCTCCACTAGGGGATCATGAATCCCACCTACTGTCCTCAAACCCAGTTTAATTGCCACCATGAACTGAACAAGCGAATTCAAACTTTGACCCTGCAAGGTCTGTGCTCAAATCCTCATGTCATGCAAGCCACAGAGCACATCCAGGAGAGGGGACAGGAGGAAATCTTCAGGAGAAGCTCCCGGCATGGCTCACAGGAGAGTAAATGTTTCCCTTGAGTGTTCCCCTGCAAGACAGGAGCAAGAAGGCAATTTAGACTTTTTTTGCTTACCCAGGCACAGAGGAATGGGGGTTGTGTTCAGAACCACTTTTCTGGGCAACAGCTCTAATAAAATCAGGGATGTGATGATCTGTGCTTGCTGCTCTGAGCTCTGCAGTACATGGAAGAGAGGGATGAGATAGGAACCACACAGCTGGGCCAGTGGAGGAGACACAGGTAGACCTAAATGGCCTTGAATTTGACATGAAGTTTAATTTTTGCAGGCAAAGCAGTAGAATGAGTGGCTGTAAGTCTGACCTGTAAAATGCAAAGTACTCATCCCCCACCTCCCCCTCCTGTGGTGCTGCTAGTAATTAATTCAGCACATCTGCTAATGCTCCTTGTCTCTCTCCACTGCCCATGGCTCTTGTTTAAATGTTAATACCTCATGTGTTACCTTTTATCTGGAGATGAAGATGGATTGCTGTGTCAGACTGGATTTAAATTCATTTTGCTGTTAAAAATTTGTAATTATATTGAAAGGTTGAGAGAAGTCCAAGACCTCTCTGGGCTACTGTGGTTAATTAGCTGCTACAGATATTGCATTCAATCAAATTGTTCTCACTGCATTAAATCTGGTTATTAAACACTTGAAATAGCTGAGATATTAGCAATGCTTGATCGCTGGAAGGTCACACTCTTCGTTACTCATCCAGGCTGTATGTCAGGCAATTTAAGTGCAAATGGATTTGTGGGTTGAAGAGCCCTCTGAGAAGGGATTTGGTAATGGTTGGCAGGTTTGCACAGACACTGAGGATGTCGTGGCAGGCTGGGACATTCACAGTGAGATGGGTTCTTCATGCAGCAGATCAGGTGAGATCTGTCCCTGCTCACAGGCTCCACCAAGCAAACAGTGTTGGTGAGGGACCTCCTGAAAAGGTCATATCAGGCTCTTTGTAGGAAGGGGGAGGATTGCTCCAAATAAATTCAGATAAGAGTGAAAAGAAAGCTTTTGATGATGATATGAAACTGGGAAGGGAGCTACCACACATGAATGGAAATGAATGTTTTTGTGCTGATACTCTGAAAGTGTTAACTTTTCACAAAGTCAAGTGACCAAAGACAAGGAAGATGTCTCTTGAAGGTGGCACCAGCAGACAGAAGAAAGCTCCTGGGTGGTGGTCAGGGCTCTGCCCAGTTTGTTTGAAACTGGGATGATGTGGCTGAGACCCGTGAGGTGCCTCACACAGACACCTTCACCTTAGGGGTGGGGACACTGAGGCAGGAGGTTCATAAAGGCCACAGACAGGACAAATATTTTATAGAAACTAACCCAAAGCTTCTCGACTGCTCAAAGTGCACTTCAGTGCTTTGTTTGGGTTATCAAAGGCAGCCCTCAGCCCCTTCCTGCAGGGGCTTCCCTGGGGGATCCAAAAACCCCCCTGGCAGGCCTCTCAGAGACCCCAGAATGAGACCCAGGTGTCTCATTCAGTCCCAGGGCTGAATTTAACCCCTTGGGAAAATCTGCCAACATTGCAGGAAGAATTACAAGTCACAAAAATAAGTAAAGTGTAAATTAGAGTACTAGAATGTAGAATAAGTAGATTTTGGATTGTTTATGATAAGGGCCATGTGGTCAGCATGGAGGATTTGGGGCGTCGTGTGCCTCTTCCTCCTCCTTCTCTGTGTCATCCATGTTGGATGGAATGCTGGCAGCCACAGATTGGATGGGGACAAAACTGGACAGTGTAATAAGGTTGTCCTGTATTGGAAAGTAATTGTAAATATTGAAGACGTAGTCTAGAGTATAAAAGATAGATCCTGCCCCTCCCAGGAAGGCATTTGATCATGGTCACCTTGCTGAGGGACCTGTGTCAGCCTTGCTGGGACACTTTGTAGATAAGATACAATAAACAGCCATGAAAAACAACAGAAGATCGTCTCGAGCAGTTTTTCTCCAGCGGCCTCAGGAAAACCCCGAATCCCAAACCACCTACATGTCCATCCGAGGAGGTCTCACGCCTTAAAGAGCCCCTCGGACTGTGACAGGGATGCTGCTGCTGCAGCACCGGGTCTGTATTTCAAAGCAAAGCACAGATCCTCCCTCCTTGGCAGCTCTCACCTGCCACCTCTGTGTCGCTAAGTGAGGAAGGCAGTGAGTACTCAGATCCCCCAAAAAACTGCAGCAAGCTGTGCTGCACCCCGATTCTTATTCCAGGAGCTCCCCAAAACCCATCACTGCTATCTGCTCCTCCGCAGGAATGTGCGTGCTTGTCTTCACTGGTGTTTCCTTTTGGAAAAACACAGAAGGAGATGATTCCTTCTCTCTCCCTGGCCGTGTGCTGTGTCCCAGCCCGCAGCCTGCAGCTGGTTTTCTCTGTCGGAGGGTTTTGGCGAGGCTGCAGCGATAATTACACAGCTGGGCAGTGAAATCCCGCCCAGCAGCTGACGCCTGCCCGATCGCCGCTGCTTGTGCTCCGCGGCTCCAGGACCTGCTGTAATAACACAGCCTCTTAATTAGTCTTTTCCTGAGCAAAGGCTTTGGAAAGCAAAACAGTCGCAGCTTCCTAGATCCTCTTAACTATGTGAGTACACAAAACAGCCCTGATAAAGGGCCACAAAAGGAGCTTGTGCAGCAAGGCTTTGCCCTGCCTCAGTTTCCCCTTCTTGGCTTTCTTCATATCTGGTGTCAGGACAGCCCAAGTAACACCCAGTCTTTATTACAAGGACATTACAGTTCAAAGTGTCAGGATAAATCAATATAAACATTTCCTTCTGTCCCTGGGCTGTCTGGCATTTCACCCACCTCTCCATTTGTGAAGCTTTCACCATGAGCAGCTCCAGCTCACCACCCAAGCTAACTGCTCTGTTAGCATCTGAAACAGCCTGGGCTGTTATTTTAGCTTGTTTCTAGGTTTATATCAATGACAGAGTGTCTCTTCTGTGTTTGGAGAATTCAGACTGAATTAACAGTGAGCTGAATCACAGTAATTTACTGTGCCTGTGCTTCCCCCCGGTTGCAACTGGGAAAACTTTGCAGAGATTTAAACTAATTTATTCCCCTTGCCCTCCTTGCCTTGGGCTTAGGAGACAGCATTGTTAACCACAGCTCAGCTGACAGCATTGCACTGTGTCAAAGCTTAAATAAACTTTGCTGAAAATCAGAGTTAAAGGAGTGAAAAGAGCCATTATTATCAAAATGTGGAAAAAGAAAAGAAAACCCCTCATCTGCTCCTCTTCCTTTTTGACCACCCAGCCACCTCATAATCTCTCATTACTCTTTTCTTGCCTGGACTATAAGAATTTACCAGCCCCTCAGACCCTCCTCCTTATCCCCATCCCCAAATCCTGACAATAACTTCATCCTCATAACCAGCAGCTGACCTCTCTCCTCCTCACCCACACATTCTTTACTCCTTCCCTTCTCCAACCCACCCCAAATCCACCTCCTTCTGTCAGCAGCTCTTGTCTTGGCTGATCTCTCCAAACATCCTGCTCAAAGTCCTCCAAGTTGGCATTTTTGCCGTGTGGCAATCCCATTTTTGCCTAAATTTGAAGCTCTTCACCTCTTCTCTTCCTGGCACTCTCCTTCACTTGTCACTGAGGTGTGGTTGCCTTCCCTGTGCTGTCTTTCCTCTGCCTGCTCTGGCAGGGCATCAAATAACAACCACAGAAAACATCCAAACAGGCCCTGAAAGCAAGAAAAATAGGGTACTTAAAGGGGGAACACAGCCATAAGATGGCTCTTCTTAAATACAAAGACTCCAAGATCTCTTTGGTTGAATGACCGAAATTCAAAACCCGGTCCAAATTTTTATTGTAGTTTGCTTTTCAAAGGTGCCGTATTAAACTCTGGCACTCTGACTCCAGTCCAGCTTTCCTTCTCTTCTGTGCAGTTTCTGGTTTCAGTGTTGGGTCAGATCAAAGCTGTCCCTGGAGACAGGGTGCCAACACCTTCATTCTGAGCTCTTCAGTTCCACCTCCAAGTTCAGTGTTCAGAGCAGACACATATCAGTGTTTTTCATTTTCTGTTTAGACCCTAGCACTATATTTATGCCAGGAGTTCATAATATCTAATTTTTTCTTGCCCATCTTTCACATCCACATTTTTTGTGCCTAATTTTGGACACAGACTGTACCAGTTCTTTTTGGTAGATCCAGGGCCAGCAGCTTTAACAAACCTGTGAGTAATTAGGCATTTTAGAAAGGCACATACCAGCACCTTCTTCTCCCAGAACCACACACCCAAATGTGTTCCCAGTGCAAACACTGCTGGATCCAGACTCCAGATATTTATTTCCCTTTGTTGCATTTCTTTTTTCCTGAGAGTTGGTATCTCACAGAAAAAGCTCAAGCCATGCCCAGCTCAGAGTTGTCTGTCCCCCAAGGCAGCCCCACAGCTCTAAAGCTTGGCCATGTGGTGGCCAAAACCAGACCAGGACCACCCTGAGTCCCCTGGGTGAGAAAAGAGAGGAGGGGAGATAAAAGTGAGAGTATCATAGTCCCTCCAATGGATCTGCTTACAGAGCTCTTGGGTGAAATTGTTCATTCAAAACATTCTTTTTGCTGAATATGCCTTAAAAAAAAAAAATCAAAAATCTGTGGGAAATGTCCAATTTCAACAACAATTTTAAGGTTTTCATTGAGGAAGAAAAAGCTTGAAAAATGTGCAGTTTTTTGGCAAAAGTAAGCTAAGGAGTTTGGCAAAAACCCAGACAAAAACCAAAAACCAGAAACCCCAAATTGTTTTGGTTTCTGGCCAAAATGTTTCCAGTTTTTGATTGCCAGAAACCAAACATTTTTCAGTTTTTGCTTCTTGAATGAAAACCCCTGAACTTCTGCAGAAAAATGTTAAGATAAGCTTTTGTTTTCACCAATTGTCTTTCATAGGAACAGAAACAATTTCTGCCTTTTCCCTTTTTCCTCCGTAGATGGATGTGTGTGACTCTGGGACTGTGATGTTCCATTTCTGAGCTCCATTTGCCTGTCAACCTGAGCCACAGCACTTTCTCTGCCTGGCTTAATTCCTCCAGCCCTGGCTGTCTGCCCACTTCTGGCTGTTCATGGGCAGCTTTGAGCATCCTCTGCTAAACACTTCAGGCCTTCATCTTCCAGAGATGTCAGGAGTATCTGAGGATTGCAAACACATTACAGGACTAGCTGGGCATTATGCAGGATCTGGCCCTCAAAAATCTACCTTCATCTTGGTGGGGAAGCCTGGATGAGGCAACACAGCTTGGCTTCCTAATTGTTATTTTTCAGCCTTGCTTACCACCCACTGTGCCTGGGATTACACCTGTCTGAGTGTGCATGTTCTGCATCGCTCTGTTCCAGCTTGGATACACTCCCTTAAAAACAATTACTTCATGTGGTGGATCTAGTTAACACTTCTTCCAGCTCTGAGCTGCCTCTGACCCTGCAAATGCTAAGTGTTAGCAGTTGTGCTCTAGTTGCTGTAATTCTCATTACCTCAGTGTAGACAAGACCTGTTTGCACCTTAAAAGCTTTAAAATCTTTTAGGGGAATCCCTACAGAGGATTTGACGATGGGGATGTTTTTTTCTTCCCAAAAATGCTGAGTGCCAGTATCTGCCAGTGCCTTCACTGGAGCTGTGTGAGATGGGCACTCGTGGCAGCTCAGCCAACTTTCTGCCCTTTACCAGCCTGCTGAAGTCATCGCCAAATATAAAGCCAGGCCCTTGTGGGTTTTCTTCTTGGTTTCAGATGTGAAGGTGACCAGCTGCTGATTGAGTGTTGCAGAGATCTTTGGGGAACAGTGTGCATTCAGCTAGGAGATGAAGGGCTAAATTCAGACCAGTTGTGCTCCTGGCATGCAGCTCCTCCCCATGGCTGTGTGTTTGCTTTAGAAGTCTGACTGGCTGACATGCCCCGGCCGCCAGCTAATGCGGATTAATTCCGACTCTCTTCAGGCTTCAAGGAAACAGATTGTGGAGGGGTTTTCATCACAAGGGCAATCAGAGAAGCTAGCAGAGTATCTTAACCCAAACCACGTCACCCATTGCTTTCAATCAGGAAGGAGGACAGAAGAGATTAACCTCAAACCCCCCCCGGCTTCCTTGCGGACACTGCAAACCACAGCGCCAAGTGAGAGAGGAATGCAGGAAGAGGAGGATTTTTTTTGTGGACATGTAAGGAACTGGACTTAGACCACCAAGACCATTCCACACTGGCCACCGAACAGTCATCAGAGGGTGTTGACTTTTGACCACTACTGTTTTTGTTAGCAGGAAAAATAAAACCATATGTTGCCTAAGTAGATGCACAAAACTTTTCTCCAAATCCCCACAGACAAACTGTCAGCAGCAAAAGTATTTACTTTGGTAATGCAGCTGGGCTTAATCCCAGCCCCATTGTGTTTGTGCATGCCTTTTCACCACGGAGCTCAATAACATGCTGTTTGTGAAGAGGGTGAATGAATGCATGCAGTATGATTTCGGTTATTAGGCCTATCGGTTACAGCCCGAGACAAAAGGCTGGAGTCAACAATGGTAGCACTACACAGGCCCTGCTCATGCTTCCAGTTAGGCTAAATGGAAATCTCAGTCATCAGTCACGTCAACTCGCCATCAGCTTGAGGTAGGACAGCAGGACTTGGCCCGGTGGTGAGGATCCTCAGCTGGCTTAAATCAGCGTAAATCCAGTGTAGTCCAAGGAGCCACAGCTGAGGATTTTGGCGCCTACTGTCTATTTTTGAGTTTAGTGGTTGTTGAATTCTTAATTCTCTGGGCTGCAGGCTGCTGCAGCTGAGCCATGGATGTGCTCTCAGGCTGCTTCCTCCTGGCTGGGGGGTCACAAATGTCACTGGGGTCCCTGGATGGCACCTCTGTGTGTGCCCCCAGGCATGAGTGGAGAATGGGCTCAGAGCAGCTCTGGGGAGAAGGACTTGGGGCTGTTTTTGGTTGAGAAGTTCAACATAGATCCTGAAGAAGATTGTCAGTGTGCACATGAAGCCCAAAATCCAACTGTATCCTGGCTGCATCACAAGGAGGTGACCAGAAGGTCAGGGGAGGTGATTCTGCCCCTCCATCTGCTCTCATGAAGCTCCACCTGCAGTGTTGTGTCCACCTCTGGGCTTACAACACCTGAAGGATGTGAACCTGCTGGAGCGAGTCCAGAGGAGGTGACAAAGGTGATCAGAGGGCTGGAGCCCCTCTGCTGTGGGACAGCTGGGGGTGTTCAGCCCGGAGAACAGAAGGCTGCACCTTCCAGTTCCTAACAAGGCTTCAAGAGAGCTGGAGAGGGACTTTTGAGAAGGGCACTGAGTGACAGGACAAGGGAGAATGACTTCAAACTGACAGAGGGCAGGGTTAGGTTAGATATGAGGAAGGAATTGTTTACTCTGCGGGTGGTGATGCACTGGCACAGGTTTCTCAGAGAAGCTGAGGCTTCCCCATCACTGAACATTCTCAAGGCCAGGTTGGATGGGGCTCTGAATGGCCTGGACTAGTGGAAGGTGTCCCTCTTTGTGGCCAGGAGCTTGGATAGAGATGATCTTCAAGGCCCCCTCTAACCCAAACCATGTGAGGATTTATGGCATGGCCTTATCAAAATTTGTGTGCAGAGTAACTCTGTGTTTGAACAGTGTGAACACTGAAAGTTTTAAACAGGTGCTGGGGGAGATCAAACCAGGCACCAAATCTGTTCTCTTGTGAGCAGACCTTTGCAATCATGGGCAAATCCAACAGCAGTAGGTCCATTTCTGGCACTGACACTGATTTGGGCATGGTCCATTCCCAATGGGAGGGTGCTGTCAGTGTACCCTGGTCCCCCCTGTGCTGGGTTGGTGACAGGGCAGGGTGCACCCTCAGTACAAACTTGCCAAAGGGCTGTTTTACAGCCTGAAAGCTGGAGCTGTTGCAATTGTAGCTTGGAAAGGGGGTGGAAAACCACCTGTGCTCATTGTCACAGAAGAGCCATGATATTTCAGAGTAGTTCCTTCTGACACAGCTGCAGCTGGAGGTGTGAAAGCAATCCAGCTCCCATGAAAAACTGTTTTGATGCCTTTTTCTTGTGCTGGAAGTGCTGCATGGAGATGAATTTGTGGCAAACAGAGTTGTGCTTTAAGGCTGAGGAACCCTGACCATGGTTAGCTTAACGCAAATTATCTGTTCCCAAAACAAAATAAGTGAGGAAGAGGCCAAATTTCTTTTTGTAAAAAAATACAAAGAACTGCTTTTCTCAGGGTACAGGCTTATAGATAAACCAGATGTTTCCAGATAAAAGAAGATCTGGTTCTGCTGAGACTTCCATAAACCTTTTTTCTAATACAATAAACTTGAGCAGATTGCTGATAGATCTATGCAACACAAATCATTCAGACCTGCAAAAAAACTCATGACAAGATGGGTGATTTAAAATATCCTTTATAGACTTGCACAACAAAGTAAAACACCTGATAAAACTTAGGGACAGCCCCTAAAATACCCCTGTAAAATATGGGACACTTGTGTTAAGGCTTTTCGACACCATTTGCTTCACAAAAAATATTTTAGTGCCACCAATTATTTCCATAACACCAAACCTTTGGGATGAGAAGTTGACATATTTTGGGGCAGTAGCAGAGAAAGACAAGAAGAAATTAAACCAGAGAGAAAGCCCAGAACCTTGGACATGCTCTGGTAACACACACTTGCAGCATCACAGAGATATGAAGCTCTGGCTGTGCCAGAGTATTTCCATCAGTAATAGAACCTGATTAAAACACTGACACTGTGCTGTGAACTACAAAAAGAGAAACCTTCTGTCCTGAAGAGCTGATGGGCACCAGCAGGCCAGGACAGGACTGAGAGGCTTTGCAGAAGGAACATTGAAGTTGAAGACAATGAGGCAACCATTAAAATGGAAAATGCTAGTATTTTTTCTGGTTTTCTGGGGAGTGGCAAAATGACTCTTTTGTGGAAGAATTTCAGCTTTCAGCAGAAAAAAATTATCCTTTTGATATTTTTTTTCCCCAAAGTAGTTTTCCTCTCTTTATTTTTTATTTAGGCTGCTGTTGCCACTGAATCGCAAGATTTTCTTCTAAATTTCCTGTGGGGTGTGAGACTGGGAATTAATTTAAATAATTCTTTCCATATGGAAGTTCTAAACCTCTCAATGTTGCCCTCATCCTTCTTCTCCTCCTCATTCAGGACTCAGTCCCCTATTCAAGATTGTCCTTGAGCAAAGCTGCTTGAAGAGACTCCCAATGCCTCTTAGCCCCACACATTTTCCTTCTGTTGCTTGGCAGTTTTCTGTCCTGCAGCCATGCCAAAACAGCTGCTCGTGGGTTGTGCTGCAAATGGGGTCTGTGCAGTTTCTTTAAATCTCACTTATTTTGTTTCCCCCTTTGGTGCCAAGAGTTTTCTTTCACTGACCTGCTGTACAGATGGTTGAACAGGTCCTAAGGAGGAAAACACTCAGGGGCCTCTTCAGCTGGCTTCACCTCTGGAAAAATGTCATGTGGAAGATGTTAGGGGAGCATTTTCTGGCCTTGTGTCACTGAAGCAATCAGTTCTTTGAGATCAGCTATGGGCAGAACAAGGTCTCCTCTGCTGATCCCAGTGCTGTGTCTTCCAAAGCCAAACACCTCCAGGTAATGAAGGTCTGAGCAGCACATCCAGGGTGGGTATTGCTGGGAAAGGACACGAGCACGAGCTCCCAGCACGGTCACGGGCTGTTGGCTAATGCCATTTTCGAGGTTTCCCATGCCTTTGCCTGGCCACAGCGCCCAGAGCAGGCTGCTGCGGGAGAGAGGGTTGAACCACAGGGAAATTATAAGTGAGTTAAAACGTCCATGGCCTCCTCAAGCCAGCTAGGATGCTATTTAAAGGACTGTATTATTCCCTGCTGCATCTTCTGGCCTGCACGGGGAGCTTTCATTAGCGCGGCTGGCAGAGAGAAAGAGAGAGAGGGAGATAGTGCCTTGGAGAGCTCACACAGCTCTCCACAACATCTCAGCTTGAAGGAGCCTTTGACTGTGCATCTTGCAAAATGTTTTTTCTGAGCTGTCAAAACACACATCTGTCAGACCAGAGGGGTCTGGAATGTGTTCTGTGCGAGCTGGAGCCATGGGGAGGGGGGATCCTGAACCCCAGTGAATTCACTGTGGTCCATGGGGGATGTTTGAGTACCTCAGCCCCTCAAACACTAGGTGAGGGGGTCTCTGCAGGGGTCATAAATCTTTTGAACCCTCTCAGGTTTGCAAGCAGGCGACACTGTTGAGACCACATCTTGAGTATTGTGTCCAGTTCTGGGGCCCTCAGTTTAGGAAGGATGTTGAGATGCTTGAACGTGTCCAGAGGAGGGCAACAAGGTTGGTGAAGGTCTTGGAACACAATAAGGAATGTTTGAAGGAGCTGGGGTTGTTTAGCCTGGAGAAGAGGAGGCTTAGAGGTGACCTTATTGCTCTCTACAACTTGCTGAAGGGAGGCTGTAGACAGGTGGGGGTCAGTCTCTTCCACTGGGCAGCAACTGACAGAACCAGAGGACACAGTCTCAAGCTACGTTAGGGAAGGTATAGGTCAGATGTTAGGAAAAATTTTTCACAGAAAGAATAATAAAGTACTGGAATGCCCTTCCCAGAGAGGTGGTGGAATCACCATCTCTGGATGTGTTTAAGAAAAGGCTGGACATGGCACTTGGTGCTATAGCCTAGACTCTGAGTTGAAGTGTTGGGACATAGGTTGGACTCGATGATCTTAGAGGTCTCTTCCAACCTCATTATTCTGTGATTCTGTGATTCTGTGATTCTGTGACATTTTGCTACCCCATGCCTCAAAGAAGGGCAGGTTTTATTTCCCTTGGTTTTCTTCTCTTCCACATGGGTGGAGCCTCCTGGCAGTGGATGGGAGGGTGCACAGGCAGGGACACGGGTCCTGTGTCACAGCACGCAGTTACAGCCTGCATGGGTTGAGCTGAGAACCCTCACAGAGCTTACAGACCTGCTGTGGTCCTGTCTTGCCCAAAAAAACCCAAACTTTTGTGGGCTGGAGGCTCTCCTGTCCTGCTGTGTCTGAGCTGTTGAGGAGCAGGACACTGGCCACCACTCAGCCTGGAAAACATGTGAGGTGCTGTTGTAATTTGGGATTCAGTCTCAGGAGTCCATTTTCTGTATCTCATGCCCAGCCCTGAGGACATGAAGGTTGTTGAAGGGGGCTGTTCCAATGTTGTTGGATACTGCTGGGAACCAGGGAAAAACAGCCTTGAGTTTCTCAGGCTTTACAAGGACAAGAAATTATAATAATGATTAAACACTTGCAGGGTTCATGAGAGACGTGTTGTTTTGCAGAAAGCATGTTTTCAAAGAGGTGTTGCCTTCTTGGACCAGTGAGTCTTTTCTACTCTGTTTTGCCCAACTACCCTATATATAAGTGCAGTGTTTCTTTAAATAAAGTTCTCTCTCCTTTGCTTCTCCATTACATGAGGAACTATGTTGCATTATCATTTTCACCGCTCTCCTATAGCATCAAATGCAACATTCCAACATGCAAGTTTTCCTCAGGAGAAGGAAAGCACCCCACAAAGCAAACTCTGGTAACACAGGGATGGAGAGGCAGGCAAGCTGCTGTCAGTAAAACTCCTGGGCATATCTCTGGAGCCTGTTGGAAGCTGTTTGGAGGCACTTCAGTTCAAGAAGAGATTTTGGTGTCGTGTGTTGTCAGAAAACATCCAAGTGAGTCCTGATCACGGCCAGAGGGTGTCCTTCGGAGCATGTGGGATTTCTTGGCTGGGCTTGGTGGCTCGCTGTGCTGCTGGAGCCCTGCTGCTGGTGCCAGGCTGACTCGGACAGTGCCAGGTGCCAGCCGTGTCCCCAGGGCAGCCCAGGTTCCTCCCAGGCTCTTGGGAATGCAGGCATAGTGTTTCCATGAGTAAGCCCTGCTTGCAGGGGTGCATGTTTGCAGGATGAGGCCATGGGGCGAATCGGTGGCCGAGCCCCTGCCCTGCTGCAGAGCTGACGAGGTGCATGTGATGAGGAGCTGGGCAAACCACGCTCCAGAGCTTTTAATTTCACGCTTCCTGAGCAGGCACACTGTTCTGTGTGAAAACTGCAGGACTCGGGGTGGGTTTATTTCTGTGTAAAGCTAGCTTTTCTTTAAAAGTAGAAAAGGCTTAAAATGGGGGTGATGCTGAGATGGGGTGGATTTGCCTGTGGGCTGGGGCATCTTTCTGGTTTGCACAATGTGGTGTGGTCCTGCCCTGCGGATGAGATGCTGCACATCACTGAACATTCAAAAATGCACATTGCAAACATCTTGCTCAGTTTGAGCTGTGGCCTCTCTCTTCTAAGCACAGTGGATAACAAACGAGGTGTGAGGCAGGGGCGTGCAAGGAGTCCCCAAGCAAAGTCAGAAAGGTTTAGTACCCCCAAAGAGCAGGTCCCCATTCAGGTCCTGATTGCAGTCTCATGTCATGTTAACATCACATAATTGGAGCTGATGTGCTCCCAGAAGGACTAATTAGTTTTGATTTTGGATGACGCTGATGTGGCCAGACCATTTCCAGGTCTGAGGTCACCTCTGGGATCTGTGCACCATGCTTTGTGCTGCTGTGCTCCCAGGTGTGCACAGAAAGACACTGCTCCTCCACTTAGTGAAGTGCAAGGAAAGAAAGGTAGTCGTGAATGTAGCAAAACTGTTTGGTTTGTAAATGTAATTTTTTTTCCTTTCCTCTAATTCACTGACTGCCCTATAGCCCTAAACATCACCCTGGAACTACAAATCCCTACCAGATTTCTAGTCCTTACCTGGCTCCTAATCCTTTAAACCCATTTTCTCCCATCTAGCAGATAGCACATGGAAAACTTTGGGTTCACGGTCATACTCCCTGCACGGATGTGAGTGCAGTCCAAGCAAATAAATCCTGAGTGCAAGCATTCATACATGAAGAACTTCACACTCGGAAACATGACCACACTAAATTGCTGCCAGAGTTTTAAAGGCAGCTTTTGAAAATATTGGCCCTGCATCTTGTGTTTCTGCAGCGAATGGTTTGATTCATCAGGGAAACACTAGGACTGCATCCTGGAAATGCAGGGAGCAGAGCTGGGATGGAGACAGCTCTCTGCTTGTACATGAATACACCCTGGACTGATTATCTACCAGAGGAAAAGGAAATCTTTATGATTTCTGCCTTTATTTGCCATGTCTCTGTAATTACAAAGACTTGATATAGAATAATATCTTTTGAGTATATGAAGCATATGCTCCCCAGAAACACTCAGCAGCAATGTTTTTGGCTCCTGTGACTAATGCTTGCAGAAGGTTCAATTTCCTGACCGTCAGCACCAGGTTTTACTAAGAATGAACATTTCCCCTTTATTTTCCCCCAGTTCCCAAAGTGTTATTGATAGTTGATTATTACTATTTTATGTGAGGTCATAGCAATTAGTTTTGAACTGCAATCCTGCAAATGTGCAGTCTGTAAAACTCAGGTCAGTGTTGGGGTGCAGAGGTAGTATATGTCTGTAAGGCACTCTGAGGCTGTCAACTCCATCCTGGAGAAGTCAGGAGATTCCAGAGTGAAGACTTGAGCTCCAGTGTTCCTTTAGCTTTTACAGACGTATGTCTTGTGAAGGGCTCGGGCCCACTTTGCAGTGTTTTTGTGCAGGATCTGCTCCTTTCAGCTCACCAAAGAGGCACTGCTCTTGCAAGGAGCACCCACTCAGTATTTCATGTCAGCCTCAGGGCTGCTCCACTGTGCTACCCAAGAGGTGGGACAGCTCTTCCCCTCTCAGCCTTGGCTATTTGGGGCCCTGCTCACCCCACTGTTCCTTTCTCTCTTCTGCTGGCTCAGGGCTGTCCATGGGTCTTGCCAACCTGTCTCACTTTCAGCCCTCTCAGCCTTCTTCCAAAACAACTCCCTTGCTTTCCTCTGTACAGCAATCCCAGGAGTGATTTATGGTGTAATTCATGAGTTATATACTATTACAATGTGTATCATGGAAAGGGGTAGAGCTATGGGATCTTCTGCTTCATTGCAAAGACCCCTAAACTTAAGCCTGTGGTTTAGACTCTCTTACACATTTGGGATGAGGGCCAGGATATTAGAAAGAAGTTCTTTACTGAAAGAGTGGTTAAACATTGGAACAGAGTCCCCAGAAAAGTGGTGGAATCACCATCCCTGGAAGTGCTCAGAAAACAAGTAGGTGTGGCACTTTGTGATTTGGCTCATGTTGTATTTGGTCAAAAGTTGGACTTGATGATCTTGGAGGCCTTTTCCAACCTTAATGATCCTATGGTTCTATGACTTTATCAGAGGGAACATGCTCATGGAGACAGGACCTCAATTTCAATACCTGCCAGTGTTCCAAGTAAATGATCTTTCCTTGCACACAACCCATCCCTGACACTGTCACTGGGACACCAAACTGGTTTCTTGTGCTTAATGCTATGAGAAATCCCTTGGGCTTCAGAAAGATCAAGCACACTGATGTCCCCAAATGACACTTGTTTCAATATTGATACAAAAGGACGCCAATTTTATAAGTTATTGGTGTATTGTGGGTTAAAACTTTTAAAGCAGTGTCTTGGGCAAGCTTACTCTATGTGTAACTTTGGTTTAAATTTTATACCCCCTCAGGCCTTAACTTTTATAATATGTTTTGATTCAATCAGGATTTGCTTGAATTCACCTGGTTATATCTGAGGGCAGCATTTGTCCTTCTCTGCTGGTAAGCATGGTTACACTTAC
Organism: Muscicapa striata striata; assembly: GCA_030060385.1. NCBI lineage: Eukaryota > Metazoa > Chordata > Aves > Passeriformes > Muscicapidae > Muscicapa > Muscicapa striata. Next base: position 72,029 of record JAREIS010000045.1, on the reverse strand, counting down.
AGTGATCCTTGAAGGAAAAGGTACAATTAATAACAGTAAAATTAAATTACCAAACACCTACCAATGACAAAGTGTTGTGGAAACCACTTTGATCTGAATAAAACACTTAGCTCTAAATGAAATATTGTCTGATACCTAGGTCTTTTCATAAGCAAGTGGAAACAAATGTAATTATGATAGGCAGAGAGAAAAATCAATGTTTTGATTTGAAAATTAGCCTGTTCTGGACTGTTTTTTCTGGCAGAGACAATCTGACAGCATTTTATGAACTATTTTGATCTGCTTGAAATTGTCTCTCTTTCTTTCTCTCTCTCTTTTTTTTTTTTTTTTTTTAACCAAAAAGTTGTAATTTTGGCTGAAAATTTTTACTGTATCCAGAAAGGGAAATTGTTCTGTCAAGGGTATTGTAAAAGGCCCTGTGTTTCATTGCCTTTTAATGGAACCTTAATAGAAGTTGGCAGTGCAGATGACGAAGCTGGAAGGCTGCAGTGAAATTTGAACAATCAGAAGTTGTTCTGAGGTTCATGACCAAGAGAGAGCCCTCGAAGCCCGTAACTATTCACTGGGCCATAAAAGTGGCTGATCTCATTTCTTCCCATCACGTCCTGTCCTTGGGAGAAATGCTCACAACTGCCAGGAGCCCTTGGGGGACCATGCTATGGCTGCTGGCTTAGATGGAAGATGTGCACATACTGCAGTGAGGATGGGAAGGATCAGCTTCACAAAAAAAAAAAAAAATGCATTGAAATCTGGAAAAGCTCTTGGGCCTGTGAAGGAGAGGATAAGTTTAATCAATGTCAATGTTTCCAGCTGATTCAGAAAAGCCTGACTATGCATTAAGCTGTAATGACCTCTGGCAGACGTTTAATCTAGATGTGAGTATTTTAACTTTCTCTTTAATGAGGACATGGCTTCTAAAGCCAGTTTCATCTGAATGGGCTTATGCTACTTGCAGCTTACATTGCACCCACTGGAAGTTCCTTGGGTTCCTTGGGCTGGAGTATTCCTGAAACCAGAGTTAGAAGAAATATTCCCCAGGGATGACATTACCTGGACTGGTACAGCTCTTGCTCTCCTGCACTGGTTATTTGTTCTCTTCATTGCTGCTACACATTCAAAAGGCTTTTAGCTCTCAGTCTATTGGTTTGTCTATTGCAGAGCCTTTAATAATGGTTATTTCCTGGTAGTGAATGCTGAACTTGGTCTAGGGGGACCTGTTTGTAGCACAGTTTTCTGCAATTACCCAAAATTTACATAGCAATTCCAAGCTTATTATATGGAGCATAGTATGTAATTACAGGCATAACATATTAGGTTCTAATAACAGCAAATATATCATTACACAAATCATTCACGTTACTGTGCTGATATTTTTATATGGAGCAAGTGAATGCAGTTACTAATAATGACAATACCCATCTTACAGCTGCAGTGTAATTGGTGCCACTGTGACATATAGCAGGGCAGGGGCAGGAGTAAGGAAACTTCCACTAAAATATGGTTGAGTCCATGAAATACCACATCCCAAAACCAAGGTGGAAACCCTCTCTTTATAGTTTATGTATGAAAATCTGATTCATCAACACCCAGAAGAGGGATCCACATTTTCTTGCTCAGATGACGGATTTCCTAGTTATTTATGGGAAGGGGAGATCATTTTCCAGAGTTGTGGAGGGAGGGAAGGAATCCTATAAATGCAACAGCAAAGAGAGTTGAGGCAGCAGGTCACCAGGTGAGCCATGCACATGGTGTGTCTCACCTTCCAGCCTGGAAAAGCTGGGCTCAGCCATGGCTTTGTAATGTAAGGGCTTTGAGCCATGGTAGACCTCCCCTAAAAGGTGACCAGTGATCCCTGCCAAAGGCTGTAGGGAGAAGGTGCTAGTGCTGGCATCTGTCAGACAGCCCTGGGTGGGCATTAAGGACACAGAAGGGGTCCAAGGCCAGTCCTGACCTTTGCATGCAGCTCTGTGAGGGATTTGGGTTCATACATATGGGTTTATGAGGCTTTAAGAGTGATTTTATGATTTTATGGGTTGATGCACATTGGTTAATGGGTTGATAATGCACTGCTGTCCCAGCACTCCAGGATGCACCATCTCAGCCCTTGGTGGAGGGTAGAAACAATGGAGATTTCTTTTTCCTGTACTACTATATCAAAAAGTTCAGGCAGTGACTTTTGTTTCAACATCTACATATTTATATCTGCTGCATAGTTTAGGCTGAAATTTGTTTCCTTTGCTGACAGGTTAACCTGCTTTCTGGGGTCTGTCTGCAGCAGCCCACCAGCACCTTTGCCAACACTAACCTGGATTTACAATGCTGAGCCCCCCTTCCCCACAGCAGACAGGGTCAGCCGCTCTCATTCTGTTCAGGTCTCTAGAGCACTTCGAAGTGACAACAGGAGGAGAAAAAAACAATGGGCTGGGGTCTGCCCTGAGGCATATCCTCGGGGGCACATGGTTGGGAGTTTTTAACAGGACCTACTTGGCACTTGGCCACTTTGGTTTGGGGAAAAAATTTCTGCTTTGCCACCCTATTTTGGCATGGAAATTAGTTAGAGAAGAGATGATGAACAGGAACCATGGCAGCTAGAACCAGCCTGCCAAAGTGATTTTGCTGATGGGTTAGCCTGAGTGGGAGTATTTCTATTGATGTGGGGCAGAGGGAGGAGATGCTCAGCTGAGCCTGGCGAGGGTTCTTGTGCAAATGTGGTTGTGTTGGTCTAGAAATCATATAATCATAGAATATCCTGAACTGGGGAGGACCCACAAGGATCATCAAAGCCCAACTCCTGGCCCTACCCAGGAGAAGCCCAAAAATCACATGGTGTGCCTGACAGCATTATCCCAACGTGCCTCGAGCTCTGTGAGGCTTGGTGCTGTGGCCACTTTGCTGGGGAGCCTGTTCCAGTGTCCAACACCTTCTGGGTGAAGTACATTTTCTTAATACCCAACCTAAACACCCTTGACACAACTTCATGCTGTTCCTTCAGGTCCTAATGGTTACATCCAACACTGAAAGCCACTTTGAGCTCAGTGTTCAAGGATAGCAATGGTAAGAAAAGGTCATATTACTCCCCTGCATCTCTGCTGGCCCCACCAACCATGAGCAACAGTAAACCCTCAAAAGAAAGGGATCTGGCTTTATGGAGCAGATTGTTCCACTTATTCCACACATCTTTGAGACTTCATAGACAGCCTTCACAGATTGCCTTTCAACCCCTGGCAACTTCAAGTGTTATGTAAGTGGTGATACAAAACCTGGCTTGAAAAGGTTTGGATTTAGAGGTGTCTGCAGGACAGAGCTCCTTGTGCAAGAAAGACTTGGCAGCTGCAAGGACATTATTTAACAAGCAGATAAATGGTGACTGCTGCTGCAAATCCTGTGCAGTACTTTGACCAAGTCTGGCAGCATTGTCACATTTATAAGATGATCCTTTGGTATCCTTTGGTTTGGTATCAGCTTGGCCACTAAATTCCTTCAGCAACTGCTAGATCAGAATTCAGGGGAAGAGCTGATGCCCTTCACCCACCACAACTGGCACCTTTGCACTGGATGCAGTTTGAGCAATGGGTGCAGTGCTATAGAGCCAGGCAATGTTTTGGTGTGTGATTTCTGATTACATATGGACTCTGGGTCTAATATGGCATTCAGTATCTGTGAAAAACCCAAATATCTCCCCTTTACATAATGAACATCATCTCCCCTTGTCCCACTGTGGGTCATGGCCAGCTGAGCAGAGCTGCCATCCTTTGTGGGGCTGTGATCCAAGGCTCCTGTGCCCTCCCATCCCAGTGTGTGGAGCTGGGGGTCGGTGCCAACTGAGAGCAAAGGCTTTGGCTCCACTGAGCCCAGGGAGGTGACAGCACGAGGGCTGTTTTGCTTTTCCACCATGAAAACAAACATCATTCCCTTGTTATCTTCAGAGAGAGAGAGAGATCTCTCGGGGAGGGGCGGAGTGAGGCAAGGTCAGCTCTGTACCTCAGCTGACACCACTGTGTGCCTGGCCATGAAAACCTCCACGACAGTGCTCAAACTCACATGTTTGCCACCCCTTGGTAAACATTTATCATCCTTGTTGTTGTCAGGGCTGGTTGGTGGAGCTGGCTGAGATGCAGGGGCAGTGGCAGGGGTGGCACTGCTGCTCCTCTTGCCTTGCCTGACCTCCCTGTGATTCAAAAGCACCCACACAGCCTCTCCAGAGTCTCGCTCACTTAAACCAGAGCAAGCCAGTTTATTTTTTTATCTTTTAGGGACTATCGCTCTGCCATCACATACTGCAGGTATGTGATAGCAGGGAATATTAAGGAAAGTGAATTTGGGAATTTGTAAGCGAGCAACAGAATCCCGAGGGTTAATATTTCCCTAATCAGGGGGACAAAGAATACTGTGTGACCTCAAGCCCCAATTGCAACCCAGTGATGCTGTCCAGCTTGTGACTTTTGTCTTTGCAGCCAATTCCTTATCTATAACAGGCATTGAAAGGGAAAAAAAAGGGTAAATAAAGCCTATCAGCAGTATTGTATCACTGACTTTCCCTGCAGACCTTGCTTTACTGATAATTATTAACTCTCTCAAACTGAGAGCCACTGCAGAACTTATAACAAAAATAAGATGGTATTTCTCAGATTAAAAATGCTCGGTCAATGTTTCACTCTGCTCAAAGAAAGAAATACCCAGGGGGTTTCCTGTGTGTACCAGGACAACTTGGGGTTGTCCCCATTGCTCTTGCTCAAAACCCAGATGGGAGAATTGCAGTGTGGCCATCGCAAAAATGTCTGTTCTCTCTTTAGGTCATCTTGTGAGGTTGTTTTAGTTTTTTTTTTTTCCTACTGCCTTCCATTTCCCTTTTTCTCGCTGTTTTCTCTGGCTGGGCCACACACACGAGATCCAGTTGCTTGCTGGTTCTTGAAAGCAAATGCACTTTAAACCCAGTCCTTTGACATGAGTGCAAACAGCCCTGGAGCATTTCCCGCAGTCAGTGAGCTCAGCCCCTCTCCCCATTATAAGCTAAAGAGATGGCTTTAGTGTATATAATAAAAGACATCGTTAAAAACTGTGCTTTAATAAAGAAATACAAATGACAATCTAAAAATGTATTTTATTGGGCTGCTAATAATGGCCAGCGGTGAGAGTGGAGGGGGGAGCAATATAATGAGCTCCTGGGAGGGGGCTTGGACACAGCTGTCCCACAGGTCCCAGGAACCTGGTAGAAGACATCTCGAGCTCACTGGTAGCCAGGGGACTTGGCACTGAGCAGCCTGGCACCCCAGACTCACACCCTGCTCTGGTGAGCTCAGGCTTTGCACAGCAGCTCCCCAGCTCGGGGCTCACCAACCATTTGCTCAGCTTGGGAAATAAACAGGCAGGCACTGAGGAGTTCAAGTTTTGAATACTGATGTCAGTAAAACAGAGACTATTCTCTCCCTTGCCCAGTGATCCTTGCCTGCCCCATCCCCTCTGGTAATGCCTGGCCAGACCCACGCTGGAATAAGTCAGACACACGGGAACCTGGTTCACACTGAAGTAGCCAGGATGTGAATCTGGCCTCACAAATACTACTTCCCCTTGAGATTAACATAACATGTTAATCTTCTTGGTTTGGAAACTCATATTTTTTTACTTGAACACAGAGCTCTGTCCCTCCATCATTAGCAGATGTCCTGCATATGAACTGCATTAGCTATAAAGTCAGCTTACTCCAAGCAAATGCTTCTCCATCTCTCCTCTTTTTTTTTTTTACTTCAATTTGAAGTGAAAGGTACAGTATAGGATTCAAATGCCTTTGCATTACATGGGTTTCTGACCACTTGAAAAACCCCACGGAAAAAACGATTTCACAAACCTGAAACACTGGCTGAATCATTTTGCTGCACTTCTTTCTGCCTGGCTGAACTTTCTTATGATTTCTTTTTTTTTTTTTTTTTTTCTCTCTCTCTCTTTGCTTTACATGGCACTTTGCTTTTGCTTGTTTAATTTTATTTCTTTATTAAAAAAAAATAAATTCATAGCTCCTGTTTCAGCTCTCACTTCATGTCACTATTTCTACCCTGTGGATGTTTTGCACAGGCAGGAACATCAGGAAATTGCCTAAAAGGCAGAACTACAGAGTAGCTCAAAGGAAGAAGCAAACCTGAATGCCAAAGCATGGCTTGGTGCTGTCCCAGCTCTTGCCCACACCAAATGCTGGCTCCAGGATTGCAGGCAGGGAAGTGCAGGCTGAAGAAATAAGAGGTAACTCACAGAAGGGAACAGAAATTGGGCTTTGTCACCAACAGCTGGTTGGCCTGCTTGCCACGATCTGAATGGCACCTCTGACTTTTCTTTGGCTCAAAGATTTAACATTAAGGCAAAAATAAGACACAGTGTAGAAGCTCCATCAAATCTTTGGCACAACAGCAACAACAACAACAAAAAATTACTGTACACATGAGCTGAGAGGGTAACATTTCCCAGTTAAGCAAAGGGAAAAGTGCTAAATAAATTGCACATACTAAAAGGTGGCTGGCTTAACAACAATAAGAAGCATCCCTGTCTTTTTGTTTTTTCTTTTCCTTTTTTCCTTTCTGTTCCAGAGATTAAGAAAGTTCCTTGGCCAATCATCATCTCCAGTAGGGGTTTCTGCAAAAAAGCTGCTTTCAGTCTTCATCTGGATCGTGCAACCTTTGCCAAGACCAGATGTAACTCTGGTTGGAAGCTCTTCAGAATTCTCCCTTCCTGGTTATTACTCCTGGAAAGAGAAAGATGCACCATGAGAACAGTGAACACATGGTGTCCCGGCAGCTCCTCGCACGGACGGCGCTGACGCACATGGGAGCATCCTTGGGGAATGCTGGCCAGGGATCTGCCAGTCTTAAGAGTTGGGCTCACAGTGGAACCATCTGTAGGTGCCACAATGGAGGCCAGAGCCTGCACAGAGGAGAGGGAGTGGCAGACAGGGAGAGGAAGGCTTGGGGAAGAAAAACAACATGGTAATTTGGTGTTGGGTCCAACTCCTGCTGCAAGAAAAAAATAAAATTAGACGTGATGGCAAATACCTGCGATTTTCAGTTCAGGAGCTGATCCCAGGAAGCAAAGGAATTGCAACTAGATGGGTTTATGCAGGAGATGGACTTCCCCTCCATATTTCAGTTGTTGTATTGAGTTTTCTGCAGGTATTGCTGCTCAGTCAGTGGGACTGCAACAGGTCCCACATGTGCGAGTCACAGCCGTGGCAGATTACTTGGGAAATTACACTGGGCTACAGAATATTATAGCCAGGTCCAAAGGAAAATGGTCAACTCCATACCATGGCAGCTTTAGACACGGAAAATCTCATCTAAGCCCCCTTCAGCATTAAAATAAACCACACAAATATCCCACAAACAATTGTTAGCATAGTTCAAAACAGAGGAAAATCCTCAGGGCCTGAGGATTTCATGAGATCACATCTCCATTGTCCAAAGTGCCTTCATCACGTGGGCTCTAAATCCTCCTTTAAACAACTTTGGAATTAGAAACTTGGAAATGAGATCACATGTAGCTAGTGCCAGGGTTTCTTGCTTTTTGCCAGTGGGTTTAAGAACCTTTCAGAGTGCAGAGTACAGTAGCTTCTGAAAGTCCTCTGGACACAGCCACCAATTCCCTGGACAGGTCAGCCATCTTTCTGTCAGTCTTAACAAGGTCAAACTCCTTAAAGCCTGGCCTGAAAAACTTTCTTCCCCAGTCTGTTTTGCTTTTGTACTGCCATTACTGGATATTGTAACATCAGGGTATAAAATGCTAGTAACCTACTGGTATTTATTTGATTTATGACTATCATTAGTGCAGCTGCTGTGAGATCAACGATTACAGCTGATCATCCATGACAAGCTAAGGGACAGGGGAACCTAAAATCCACCTTTTCACCCCCTCCTGTCAAGTGCAGATCCAGGGAAGACCAGGACCGCCCCAGGACCATCAAGGTTTCTCTTGATAAGAATATTTCACTAAAAGCAGCACTAAAAGGTCATCCTCCATGCAATAAATGCCAGTGTCTCCTGGAGTTGTCTCTGGACAATCCTACCTAGTGCTGCTCAGAGAAAATGTAGAAACTATTGCCCTAATTCAAGGCCTTATTTGGGATTTTGAATAAATGAGGATTAGGTGGGAGAATGACAAACAGTCTTGTGTATTGCCAACATTTCTGTTGGGAACCTTCAACAATATGTAATGTATATTAATAACCTGTAATAGAAAAGTGGGTTGTTTAATTTATCCCACATTTACCTATGGAAAGAAAATGTAAAAGAAGGGAAGCAATGACTGCTGTCATTAATATTAAAAGACAGCAAAGAGGCCAAAAGCATTTGTGGGTTTGGGGAAGCAGGATGGCTTTAGGAAGAGGAGTCTCAGGGTCAGGTCTCTGCTCTGAAGTCTGTGCAACTGGGGAAGATCAACCATGGGGGGACAAGAGGGAATAAGCACAAAGCAGGCAAGGGCAGGTAAGGGCATTTGTGTTGTACCTTCCAGACACAGGAAATGGGAAGGGGAATGGAGAGATCTCCCTGCAACAGGATGGAGATGCTCAGCACACCTCACTGGCACCACCCCTTTGGTCCCCAGGCACTGCCCAATGCTTGGCCATGGGTTATGTTTGGTTCTTTTATTTCCCCCTCCACCCTTTTTCACTCCAGCCAGGAGCTCTGAAGACAGATTTATGAGCCTGGGTCTGCTTTAAACTAATAACATCAGAACTCCCATGGCTCTTGAATTTGACAACTGGCCCAATGACCTTGGTGAGTTTGCAGCATCCCGGAGCATTTCAATCTCTATAAATCAAAGCACTTCTGGAATTGAGTCAGCCTTTGTTCCAGGGCTTCTCCTGTCTCTTCTACTCACATTTTCCTTTTACTGCAGTTACCCAATATCTGTGGGGTAGATCTTACCCTATTCTTGGCAACACCCTTGCTACAATGGGGGTGGACCCTACGCTGGGATCCTGCTCCCACCACGGGAGCAAATCCCTGGTCTGTGTTTGTGTGCTGTGATGTGACTGTTCCAAAGAGGCAAAGCCTTAAAGCTCCCTTAAAGCAAAGGGGGTTTTGGAGTGCTGTGATGCAACAGGGGAGTCCCACATCACATGCTTTTGTAAGGAAAAGCTTTGGGCCATACTCTTTGGGGTACTGATGCTCAATGGGCCAATGCAGGGTGTGCAGTGCCCTTGGGGTAGCTGCTGCTGCCTCCCTGCCCAGAGTTGGGTGATCTTGCTCATGAACTTGTCCTGAGCCTTAGCACCCGTGCCCCACGTGCAATCCTTGTTTTGGGCTGCAGGGACATACAAGACACAAGTGATAAGCAAATTAATCTCACTACCCTCTCACTGCCTTGTTTTCTTGTTTACCCTGGGTGGGTAATCCTTCAGCCAGCATGCAGCAGGGATAGCTCACGGCTGGGCAGACCCAGGTGCCCTCTGTCCCCCCAGGGATGCTGTCCCATGGCAGATGGGCAGATGGACATGCAGCTGGGAGCAGGTCCCTGCTCCCCTGTGCTCCAGCTCCTCCCTGGAGCCCGCGGAGCTGGCGGCCGTGGATCAGACTGGCTGGCTGCCCGCTCTCGCCGGCAAGTCCTAGCAGGGAAATGGAGCTATTTTTAAAGAGGAACCTCTGCTAAGTCAAACTGCAGGGAAAGGGAGGTCGAATCTCATTATGAGACCCCCTCCTCCCCACACAGGATGGGAAGCCACGAGGAAGAAATGCCATGCAGATCATCAAGGTTTTACTGTGCTGGCTCTGAATGGTTCTGATAATCAATATCAGATGATCAATAACAGCAAGACCCTGCAGCCAGGATCATCTGCACAAACCAGGGGGTGGGAGCTGTGGCTTTATCTCCGGGCTTTGTCTAAATAAATCACGAGTCATGATACAGTGTTATCAAAAAAATATGCTCCAAGCCAATGGTTTCAGTGCTGTACAAATCCAGTCTGCCACTACCATTTCTCTTTTATAATATAAATCCTTAACTTGTTCACTCCTGCAAGTAAATAAGCCTGCAAAATGTCCTCCTTCTGCTTTTTTTCAGTGGGAATAAGTGTTACCTACAGCAGGAGCTCAGCTTTTAGCAAAGCAGCAATGAGGGGACATCAAGGCATGGCACAACACCACAATAACTATTTTTTATAATGCAATAATGACATGCATAATGTCAACCCTTTCAGTGCAGCAGGCTGCAACAAACAGAGAAGCTTCTCATTCCATATATGTTTCTGTATCATTTAATTATCTGGGAAAAGATATACATTTTTAATTTTTAATTCCTTTAGTCTGTGCTCATCCACACACACAGGCACAAAAACAAGAAACTAAATTCCAGCCGAAAACTTTTATTGAGCTCCAACTGCTCGCCTGTTATTCATAACCCAGTTTCCTCTCTCACAAAGAGACCTTTCGCATGGTTTTGGTTTTTTTTTTTTTTTTAAATGTGTGTGTGTGTTTCTTTTTTTTTTTTTTTTTTCCTTCTGCCTCGCTAACAGCTGCTCGCAGTGTTGTATCCTGAGTGATGATGAGGTTCTGAAAGTGTTTTTTTGGAACAGATGGCCAGGAGAGAGCTGGGGAATGTGCCAGCAGCGAGCTGGGGAATGCGCCAAGTCCTGCAGTGACTGAGTACTCCGGGTTCCAGCTCGCGTGCCTTTCCCCTGCCCTCTGCCCCAAGTGGCGCCAGCAGGACTTCCCAGCTCGCGCTCCGAACATCTGGAGTCTGCGACTGCCAGCAGAGCCGGCACGGGGGGAGGATGGAGCAGAGAGAGAGAAAAAGGATCCCTCACCCATCGCTGCCTGCCCCGGCTGCGCTCCCATGGCCGCGGCGCTGCTGCCTGCGCGGGGCTGGGGAGGGACACAAGGAAACTTCTGTGGGGTTTGGGGTTTGGGTGCTGGCTGGGCTGTGCAGGCTGGTTGGATCCTGCTCGGTGTAGACAGAGCGGCTGTGGATGTGCTGAGTGCTGGGGAAATGATTCTGTCCCTCCCACAGGTCCTGGGGGGCTGTGATGCACAGCTCTGCATCCCTACCAAAGTCAGTCTCCAGGGAGAGCCCCCATGCACCCCACAACCTTACCCTGACCCTGAGCTGCTCTCCTGCAGGGCACCAGAATTCAGCCCTGGGGGGGAAAAGCTGGGAAAAAGAGACTGTGGGACCAGCAAGCTGGACACCAAACACTACAGAACCCCTGTGAGGCTTTCAGATGACCCCTGGCCACTGAGGACCATGTGCCATGCAGAAACAGGGTACCCTGGGGGTAAGGAAAACTTGGACTTCCCTTTCTTTAGCTCTTGCACCCTCTCTGCTGCTGGAGAATCCTCCTGTCTGGAGCTGAAGGCAGGTCCCCCCACTTTTCCAGGACATCACTGTGGCCTCAGCAGGACTTGGGGCTCTACCCAGATCTTCAACGTGGTGCAACTCCTGGGTGCACACTTAAGGACAAGGCTCAGTCCAGATCATTTGTATAACCAAGCAAGAGGCAGCTCTAAAGAATGAAAACTATCATCAGAATTCACCACCAACCCCCCCACAGTCAGCTTTTTTTCTTCTTTTTTAAGAAAAGGCATCTGAAGCCTCCTTTGTTGCTTATAAATGAGATTTCCCATCACCAAACACCCTTGGTCAAATCTCAACTGCAAGAACTAAAATCACCTTATAACTGTAGTCAGGACAGAGAAGGGGATTTTTTTTTTCTAGTCAACTTTGAAAGACTAAAGCCAACTTTCCTAATTAACAAAATGGCAACAGAAAGTGGGGATAAAACCACTCAGTAAATTTCCTATTGCAACAGCAAAATCTGAGCAACAACCTAACGTTAGGGACACAGCATAATTCGCCCCCAAAAACAAAGCAAAAAGCAATGCACAATCCAGCAAATGCAACATCTGGAGTCCCTGCCTGCCAAAACAAACTGCAAGCAGCTACTTTTTTGTGTGAAAAGCTCACGGTGCCACAGCACATCGCAACCAGAGAGCTGAGAGAGGCAGACACACAATAAAATGGAGATGACAGGAGATAAGGGTGCTGTGGACCTAACGTGAAACTCAAGGAGCAGAGGTCTGTGCTCAGGATCCCTGCGATTTTTTGGAGAGAGAGTATAAAAGGAAACTTCAAAAAACAATAACAAAATAACAAGCAGCCCAAAGTCGATAATTCAGAGGAACTGCTCAGTGAGTAGTGGTTTCAGAGACCTGATTAAAACCACACAGAGCTCACAAAAACGTGCCGATTTCAACATTAACGAGGGCGCGGCGATTTCAGGCCAAGCCATTGTATCCTCATCCAGCTGCCCGTGTGAGACCCCCCAGGAGAGACATCCCTTCACACCACCTGACATCCAGAGCTGGGATGGTCTCTGCACAGCCATCCCGGATCTGTAATTTCCCTCTGACAACAGCCTTTTCCTCCCCGGTGCTCACAATTTGCTTGGCTCAAGGAGAAAGGTCCTCCCAAGCCAGGCTTTGCATCCCCACTCCTATCCACTGGGAATCACCAGAGTTCCTCAGTGGTACCTGCTGGTTTTGGCTCCATCAGCAGCTGGATGTGTTCTTGCCATCACCTGAGCAAATACTGCTGGAAATAAAACTGTACTTGTCATCTATAAGGGAATCAAAACTTGCAGCAGAACTATAACTGCCAGCAAGAAAAGCAAGGCAGAGCAGGGATTAAGACTCTGCCTTGAGTACCAAGCCTGGCTTTCTTTTCTGAGAGGGCTTTTGGAGAAAGGTTAGGGTCTGTGCCCTTCAAGAACATGGAGAACAGGCAGATTTTCTCCTGGTGATGCTGTTTCTGTGGGTTGGTGCTGTCTGGGAGGTGGGAGCTGCCCTGCATTGTTCAGGCACTCTCGATGGGCTTGGGGCTTTTCTCCAAGCATCCACTCTGGAGAGAACTTTAGAGAGCAGCCACCGTAAATGAAAGGCTTCTAATTCTTAATTTATTTTTTTAATTAAGGATGGGCCCAGCCCTAACCCTCAGATGTGAACACCCTGGGATTTGGAGCCATTTAAAATCTGGCTCCTTGTTTTCTGTCTTTAAGCCTGCATTAGTTTATGTATGCCTAGACAATGGGTCTCAGCCCACTGGGCACCCAGAGCCTGAAGGGCAGCTCAGAAATGTGCTGAAGCCCCATGAAAGATGCTCATTCTCTTCTTTCCCTCCATTTTGACTTTGGGAAGGAACCCAAGACCTAACTAGCAATCTGCTAAAGCCTCACAAAGGATGCTCATCCTCTTCTTGACCTGGAGAGGGGTCTCAAGACAGCAACCAGCTGAAGCCCCAGAAATGATGCTTTTCTTCTCCCATCTTAACCTGGACAGGAGACCCAAGAACCAACTCTCACCTTGCCCCAGGGTTGGTAGCACCACTTCAGTGTCTGTGGGACACCACTGCCTGTGGCACTACAGACCCCAGAGTGAGCCCCCAATTTCAGGCTGTGCCCAGGAGCTGCCCCACACCTCCCAGTCCCAGGCAGTGCTGTCAGCTGTGGGCAAGTGGTGCCTGGCACTGCTGCTCCCTGGGCATAAATACAGCCCATGACAGCCAGAGGAAGCAACAGGCAGTGTGCTATTGTGTTTATTTATAAACTGAACTGCTGCAGGATGATTTGTTGGGCTGAGGAGGAGGAAAAGTGAGGAAACCTGCCCGAATCAGAGGCAGATCTTAACAACACCGGGGAAGGAGCCTGCTCCCCAGCTTAGCTGCCCATTCATCCATTAAAATCCTGCTGATTTATTATCCCGCCTGACAAGCAAGCTCAGAGAGCAGGGGGAAGTTCAATTTGAGTTTACAAAACTCTTTTTGTCATAAAAGCCTGAACAAAGACATCAATCACTCCTTTAATTCACCCATGTCACTCTCTGAGAGGAAAACTGGCAGAACGCTCTGCTTCCTCCTCCCGCCGCTTGACGATGATTTCACCTAATTGGTTCAGTGTTAAGTAACCTAAAGGAATGCAAGGCATAATTAGATTTAACGTTGTTTCCTCAAGATACCCACATGTCCTTCAGGTCATACATCTTACTAATGTGTTTATACATACAATGTCTCCATTAGCTACCTTTTTTTTTTGTTGTCGGGTGATTTTTCTCAAAGATAAGTGTTAGATTAAACAAAACAGAAAACACAGGCGGCGACAGCGTTTTACAGGCTCCGAAAGGCAACTCAGGGTTGGTTTGGTTTAACAAGTAACAGTCCCAAGATGACTCTTAATAGGATCACGCTCGTGTTGAAACACACGATGGGCGACTAACGAGGAAGAGCCCGGCGCAGAGGATGGGGAAGAGAGAAAAGCTTTTGATTAGGGAGGAATGTGGTTATTACAAGATCAGATGGATGGAGGAGAAAAAGAGAGAGAGAGAGAGAAGAAAGGCGAGGGATTGAAATACCAGGCAAATTTCACAAGGTTCGGAAAGCAAGGAAATCACTTTAGATTTATATTTTTCCTTTTTTTCCCCTCTCTTTTGTAACTTTTACCATTATTTAGGGGGTGAGTTGGGGGAGAGGCTGTAACATACCTTCCTTTTTTTAGATCTTCCTTCTGCTTGCAAGGTCCTAGTGCACTGCTCCACGCATTCAGAGAAGCTCATGTTACTGTGGTCAGCGCTGTAATCCAGGTCTGCTAGTCTGGCCAGGGAAAGGATATAGTTACAGGCTATTCTCAAGATGGCCAGTTTGGACAACTTTTGACCATAAGAATAGCAGGGAACCTAGAAAGGGTAACAGGGAAAAAGAAATAATTAAAAATTAGGCCAGATAAACAAAATATCTTGCTTGAAGCACGACAAAACAACTGTGAGTTATTTTTTTTTAGCCGTTTTAACACAAATAGAAACTCTAGTGATAAAATGCCATATGGTCACAACAGGTTTTTAAGAAGAACTCCCCCGCTGATCTCCATGGGGATGAAAGCAGCATGAAGCCTCTTGATTTCAGCAGGGCAGTTCTGCTGAAAATGTGATGGCAGGATACAGGCTGGGACATCTGCCTGCAGCTCTGTTCACTTCTTGGAGCCCTGCTTCTTAGAAACCTGCATCCCCATGCCTCCCAGCAACTTCTCTTGAGTAACTTACTCCCCACAATTAGCTCCCATGTCATCACAGGTCTTGCAGAATAAGGCAATAAGAAGGTATGAACAACTATATCACAACCTGGTGCTTTTGTGCTTAAACAGCATCAAATGTGACTTTCAGACAATGCAAAAGCATGATGTGGTTGAGCAGCAAGATCTTGAGGAGGCTGTAATTTCTACCTGCTTGAACACTCCATCGTGGTACCTCTGCCCACAGAAGAGACCAAAACAGAGCCTGTTTCAGGGAGCTAGGTGTATCTCATGCAATTTATTTCTTCACTCTTAGAGATTTCTACTGTAATGTGAAACATTTGAACAACTCAAACTAAACTTAATGTGTCTCAATAACTGAGCAGGATATGGTTCTTGCTGCAGAAGGGTGGGTTGCTTTTCAACCATGACCCAGCAAAACACTACATCTACACTTGATTTTAGGCATACAACTCTAATATGTCCAGCTTAAAGAGAGGTCTTCTGAGTTTGATAGGCTTGGGAACCCCATTTTCTAGTTTGCAAAATTGCTGAAGGTCACTCAGCCCTTAATGCACAAGAGTCTATTGCCTGTGGGAAAATGAAGCTGTGCATTCATCTGAAGTCCATCCAATCCCCTTAGGTTGTCTGACCACCTGCCAAAGTTTTCATAGTAATCAATCATTGGAAAACCTCAGTGTTTCTCTACCACCTGCCTCCATACCAGCCTCCAGCCTCCACACCCCTCTAGGGTGTCACACTCAGCTTAGGGATGGAGATTTTTATTTCCTCTTGCCATGCTCATGCCTCAGCTTCTCTTGCCTCCACGTGGACACAAAGATGGGATCACCCCCCAAATGCTCTCCCTGACTTTACAGAAGGTAAAATGGGTTCAGCCCTCCACAAACCCCACAGCAGCCAGATGCCAAAGGAGGAGCAGAACAGCTCAGGCATATATAGGATTTCCCAAAGTGTTCTGCCAGGCTCTACCATCACCTGCATCACTTCAGCTACATGTGCCATCCCTCTATTTGGCAACCATGACAGATCTTTTCTGTCCATGAACTTGGTCTGCTAAGCTGAACCCCTGTTGATTTTGAGCAGCTGCAACACCTTTTAGCAAAACATTCTCTCCAGTCTATATAATTTTTTTCTCTTTTTGCTTATTTTGAACTTGGCTCCTACTGTCTCCCCTTGAGGTTTTACAGTTCTGTAACAGAAGAGAGGACAACAGATATTTATTCACCTCATAACATGAGGTGACATGTGTTTTTAGTTCACTATCATCTTTCCAGCCTCTCTTCCAAAAGAAAAAGATTAATCCTCCTTAGCAGACAGCTCTATGGAAACCATCCCATATCTTTGATGACCCTTGCTGCTCTTTCCTGAACCTTTCCTAGTCCCTTTGGAGCTGAGATGATCAGAACAACACAGAGTGTTCATGTTGTGGGTGCATATATCTAACAGATGCATAAGTTCTCTGTTTTGTTTAATATTCCTTTCTTCCTAACTCCTGATTTGATTTGTGACTGCTGCCAGACACTGACCTGAGACTTTCCTTGAACCATCTAGAGAAACCCCAAGGTCTCCCTTCTCTGAAAGAATAGTCAGCTCAAGGTCTGTCATTTCATATGTGGACTCTGGTATGTTTTTTTTCCATGTGCATCACTTCACTTTATCTGTGTTGTATTTATTTCATCTGCCACATGACTAGCTAATCACTCAGAGTCATGAACTTCAGCACAGCTTGCACAGTCACAATTTCAGGTGGTGGGACCTGACATTCCCTGTTTAAAGCAGAGCTAAGCTCAGAGTCAAATCCTGGTTTGTGCACTCATGATGTTGCTCCCTTTTCCCCCACCCACCATGCCCTGCCTGTACACTGATCATTAATCCATGCCACCATCCAAGCTGTTTGGTTTCTTCTTTCCTAGGGAAGACCTCTGCCATAGTGCTTATGGAAATTCAAACTAATCATGGGTGGATCACCCTCACCCATGAGCACAAGGATTTTAGTACTGCTGACCCTATGGGCCATGTCTTGTACAATTCACAGAATTCTTCAGGCTGGAAAACACCCCTAAGGACACAGACTCCAACCATTAACCCAGCACTGCAAGGCCATCACTAAACTGTGCCCCCACGCACCACACCTACACATTTTCTAAACACTTCCAGAGATGGTGACTCTACCACCTCCCTGGGCAGCCTGTTCCAATGTCTGATCACCCTCTCAATGAAGATATTTTTCTAATATCCAATCTAAACCTCCCTGGCACAACTTGAGGCCATTTCCTCTTGTCCTATCACTTGTCACCTGCAAGAAGAGTCCAAACCCCACCTGGCTGCCCCCTCCTGTCACAGAGTTGTGCAGAGTCAGGAGGTCCCCCTGAGATTCCTTTTCTCAGGCTGAGCCCCCCAGCTTGCTCAGCTGCTCCTCATCAGATCTGTGCTCCAGACCCTTCCCCAGCTCTGCTGCCCTTCTCTGGACATGCTGCAGCACCCCAATGTCCTTCCTGTAGAGAGGGACCCAAAGCTGAACACAGGATTGGAGGTGTGAGATGGCTGAGGTGCCTCTCCTGAAACCAGCCATAAAACTGCAAATGGCCTTTTTTTATACATACCACCTACTACTGACACCCCTGAAAACACAAGGAATCACAGAAGAGCATGGGTTGGGAGGGACCTTCAGAAGTCACCTAGTCCAAACTCCCCCTGCAATGGGCAGGGACATCGCAGAGAATCTGTTTAAGAGCTCCTTTTGGTCTTACAAAACCTCTCTCTAAATCCCTGCCTTCCTTTTTTTTTGCCAGCATTTTACACCCAGCAATGCCCTTGGCCTCAGTACCTGGTCCCCAGATGCAATGAGCTGAGTTATTCTGAAAGCAAGAGCTTCAGGCACCAGAAACACCCAAGTCTCTTTCGACGCCAAAGTAACAAAAACAGCAGAGACCCCAGATCAAACAGCATCAGGAAAGAACAAAGCAAGATGGAAACTAAAATGGAAGGATTCAGTGCAATGTGGGAGTAATTTCAGAATTAGAGCAAGAAGGAAGTTAAATCGAGGGGAAGGAAAATAGACCATGAAATCCTTGAGGCTGATGCACAGACGCTGTCCAGTTACAACACAAGAAGGCAGCCTAATGTCTCTTTTCCTCATCTGTTTTGCTCTTTCTTTTGTGTTTTGGGTTTGTTTTGTTTTTGGTTTTTTTTTTTTTTAAGGAAACAAAAAGAAACAAAACAAAACCCAAACTGTTTTGTAGGACATGTTTGCTACAAAAGGCAAGGAAGATCTCAGTGCTAACACAGCTGTCAAAACCCTCAACTGGGATTACACAGCACTTTTCCCACACTAGTGCAGCAGAGCCCAAACTGGAGCTGCCCTGTTTGCCCATGGGAAGAGGCTCACCTTGAGCTGTTCAGATACTCTGTGCTGGGTGCAGGGCACCAACATTAAGAGATAAGAGGTTTTTTTGCCATGGTAACTGTGTTAGAAAAACTATTTCACAGGAACCCTCCCTGTCTTGGCTCAGCTCCTGCCATTTTAATGTTTCCTTTTGAATTAAACATGGGAAATTAAAAGAGGAATGAGCCACTTAGTTCAGATCCAGAGTCAAAACTTCCCCAAGTGTGTCTGTGTGTAACTTTGGTATTATTTCTTCTTTAACATAAAGTCAACAGGAAAGAGGGGACAGATTTGTACAAACTGCAATAAAGGGTGTCAATGACACACCTCCATGCCAAGAAATCTTCAAACTCCAACTTAAAACAGAGAGAGGGTTTTAGAAGTGGGAAAACCAGCCTGAGGCTGGTGTGGCCCTGCAGGTGTAACCTGCCCAGCTCCCACAGTCTCCATACAGATATTTGGCAGGCAGTAACGTGAGCAGGTATCTGTCATGCTCCTGGCAAGGACCAAACCCTTTCCTTCTGTCACCTTCTTGCTCTTCATGCCTGAGCTGAACAGGCTTCAGTGCTTTAATGGGGCAGCTGTGAGCTGAGCAGGTCCACACAGAGCCAGGGGGAACCAGGCTCGAGTTGCTGTGCAGTTAATGAAAATATTTCCCTTATCTGACCTCACCAGTCTCTGCCGAGCAGCAGCAGAGCTCACCATCTTGCCTGCAATATTTGCAATGATTAAAAGGAATTAGGAAGGAACTTCAACTGAAATTTCACACCAATCCTGAGGAATGCAGCTGTCTGCTAGAAAGGCAAGGACACCAGCACCATCCTCGGCTTTGGGACAGAGTGAGCTGGGAGCAGCAGGAACCAGAGCTCCAGTCAGAGGATGTTTGTTAGTTGTGTCTGCAAAGGGCTCTGCAGAGTCTCATGGGTCTTATCAGTGATCCCCAGGCTGGCAGGAGTCGGAGCAAGGCAAGATGAACACTCCTGGGACATATTCCTGTGCAGAAGAGCCCTTCTTTGGCAGGGAAGCAGAACGGGATGTGACCTAACAGGTCTTTTCTATCCTTGACGTCTAAGATTCAGAGGCAGCGCCCTTGGAAAAGCAGAGATGCTCCCTTTGAAGTCTGTGGGAAGCCTGCTGTGCTCCTGACCTGCAGCCAGCCCTCTCGAGGAAGGCAGGGATCCACTGCAGCTCCCTGGAGTGTCACTGTCACCCACCACAGACATGGGCTGGGAGCTGCTTCTGACACGGCACAGGAGAGGAGGCTGCAGGATGAGGCTGGGGAACAACCAGAGATGGGTGAAAGGGTTCAACTATCTCCCTGCCATATGAGGGTACAGGGTATGTTCACTGATATGGGTCTGCAGGGAACAACCAGGAGCATCCCATGCACTTAAGGAGACTGAGCCAGTTCACATCATTGATCTTCTGTCTGTGCAGCTGTGTCCTTATTAATAAGATACCACTTCCATAAACACCCTCTGGACCTGTACAGATAACATCTGTGAAACCAAGTCTGCTTTTACACTGAATGAAAATGCTGGGGTAAAGAAGGGTGTTGAGTGCTGGGGGTCCAGATGTCTCTGTTACTGTGCTCAAAATGTGATTTAGCAGCAAAGATGTGCACATGAAGGTCACACAGGGCAGAACTGGGCCCCCTGTGTACAGCAGGGAAGATGGACAGCTCTAAGGCAGTGTTTGTGATGCAGCATAAGCCAAGCCCTCCTGACAGATAGCCCCTCAACATAAGCTGCTGAATCTACCTGTCTGCTAATTCATCTGGTTTATTTTTATGCTGGGAGTTAAAACACATCAGGACCCCTCTCCTTGCCCCCCTTCCCCAGGAAAACATTTGGCTGCCTCTCCCCTGCATCCCAACAGGCAGCCCAGCGGCTCTGTCTCATTGTTTGTGCTGTGCTTCCTGCCAAAAATATTTCCAGAGGTTCATATAAATGTCCAGTACTTAACAGTTCTGGCTTTCCTACATCCCTGTCTAACAGGGTGAGTCAGACACTTCCTGGGGCTAAGACACCTTGGGGAACAGTGGCAGGGTGGGGC
The DNA here is from genome assembly GCA_030060385.1 of Muscicapa striata striata. Taxonomy (NCBI): domain Eukaryota; kingdom Metazoa; phylum Chordata; class Aves; order Passeriformes; family Muscicapidae; genus Muscicapa; species Muscicapa striata. The sequence continues at coordinate 51,537 of JAREIS010000045.1, read as the reverse complement.
AGCAGGACTGACAGTGTCCCTTGCTGGTCAGCCTGAGCACAGGGGAAGCTCCTCTTTCATGATCTCAAATCATCTCCAGGCTGGCATCTGCAGAGCTACTGCTATCCCAGCAGTATAGCAGAGCTATCCCAGGGCCAAGCTGGACGTGACTTTGAGTAACCTGGGCTAGTGGAAGGTGTCCCTGCCCATGGCAGTGGGTTTAGAACTAGATGATCTTTATGGTCCCTTCCAACCCAAACCATTCTGAGATTCTATGGGTAAGATCCTTAACAAGCTGATGGCCTTGCTCAGAAGATTACTGCCTGTTTTCAAGATGTGTTATGTTGTAGAGTGTTTTTGGGAAGGGTTGGGAGCCAGCCTTTTTCCCTTTCCACCCAGTTCTGGGGGAAAGTGAACACATACAGGTCCTTTTGCTTCTTGCAGGACTCGTTTGATGACTTGGTTGGCGTGTTCAGGTTCACCAGCAAGGTGACTTGGCTTCCCTACCCTGCTCTCAACAGCTGCAGACCCTGAGTCCTTCTAATATTCCAGGTGGGACAATGATGACTTACACAGCTGTATGATGGAAAAGCCTGCAAGTATTCCTGGGACATCCTTTCACTGTCCTGCCAGATCCCTTCAGACTTGATTCCCAAATACCCTTCCTGCAGCACAGCAGCAGCAGGATCCACTCACTGATGGCTCCTCTGTGCCACTGATGCTCACTGCACTGCCCTGGACCTTTGGGGCAGCACCCTTGGTTTGAACCCAGCCAGGCCAGATCCCACTGTGTGGATACATGGCATGGCTCTGAGGGACTGCTGCTGGAAAAGGGCCCCACAGAATCACAGAATAGTTCAAGCTGAAAAGGAACTTTAAAGGTCATCTAGTCCAGCCCCCTGCAGTGTACAGGGACATTTTAACTAGATCAGGTTGCTCAGAGACCTGTCTAGCCTGACCTTGAATGTTTGTAAGGAAGGGATATGTATCACCTCTCTGGGCAACCTGTGCCAGTGTTTTACAAGCCTCATTGCAAAAACTTTCTTCCTTCTGTGTAGTCTAAATCTACTCTCTTTTAGTTTTAAATCATTATGCTTTGTTCTATGACAACAAGGTGTACTAAACAGTTTGTCCTCATTTTTCTTACTGTCCTCCTTTAAGGGGAAGGGGTGAAGGGGCTGAAAAAATCTCCCAGAACCCTCTCCAGGCTGAACAATCCAAACTTTCTCAGCCACTCACTTGATCAACTTGGTGGCCTCCTCTGTGTTTGCTCCAACAGATCCCCATCTCTCCTGAGCTGAGCATCCCAGAGCTGGATGCAGCACTGCAGGTGGAGCCTCACCAGAGCAGAGTAGAGGGGAAGAATCACCTCTCCTGACCATCTGTGGTGTCACAGTGCCAGATGTTCCACAGAGCTCTATTCCAGCCAGCAATGGGCAGCTATTCCATGCCATGAGTCTGACAGACTTCTGCTTCTCTGCCACCAGAATGGGGGCAGCCCTGTGCTAGCAGTGCAATCCCAGCAGTTTGACAGAAATCCTCATCCCTGCCTCACCACAGGGAGCAAAGTGCTCAGCTCAGGCCCAAACCCAGCTGGAAAATGGCAACAAGAACAAAAGCAGCACTGCTCAGGCAAAGAGGAGCCCCAGTCCTGACCGAGATGCCTTTGCCTCTTGGGTGGGTCCAGGCTGTCAAACAACCCAGCTCCTGGTTCCCTCCCAGCTCCTGGCTCCCCATCGCTCACATTACAAAAACATGAGTTCACTCCTTGGAGCGCATGAATTGGCTTCCTCCAAACAAAACCTAGGTGTGGTGCTGGGTGAGTTCACCCCAGAATCTCTTCCAAATGGCACTCTGGTGAATGCTGCCCCAGGCCTGGCTCTGCTCTGCTTTGGACAATGCTCCTGCACTTCCACAGATGTGTTACAGCCCCAAAGCCTCCTGCACATCCTCAGGGCACACAGCACACCACCACAGAATCATGCCTGAGAAATATCACATCCCTGGGCTGCAGCAAAACTCTTACTTTATTGCTGGCTCTTTGAACCACTTCCCAAAATAATTAGACAGACAATTGCTGGGATTATCAGAGATGAAATCCCAGGGCTACTGGGCACAGAAAATCTCCTCTGAAAGGGGCTACCTTCCAGCACTGTAGTGGGGAAACACTTTTTTTGGGTGGTAGTTTAGTAGTGGTCATCTGCATCTCTGAGGTCCAATGGATCCAAAACCCCATGTAAATAGGAAAGCAAGCTCCACTGGAGATAATGGCAGTACCCCAGCTTGGCCTTGGTGACTCTCCAGTCACCAGCCACTGCTGGACACCATGGGATTTCCCCTCCCTTGCTATCCCTGCTGAGCCCCAGGAGCTGTCATGAGCCTGTGGCAGCTGCACAGGAGCACAGCCTCCCCCAGCACACTCATGGCTCTGCTTGCACCTCTGCATGGCACAGGGGACAGTGCAAACCAGGACCAGGATGGGATATATTGCCTGGGGAATACACGTGGCACAGACCAAAGGAGATGCAGGCTGGGAACAAAGAGCCTGGGGAGCTCTGCTGCAAGGTACTGAAAAGTGTCCCACCTCCCCACTGAAGCCCGGAAAGGAATTTGACAGTGGATTAAGGCAGGGAGCAGAGGCTGGATTCAAAGCTGGATGGAGAAAAGCAGACTCTTTTCTCCAATTTCAGTGCGAGCCATAAGAAAACACAGAGGTTAACTCAGGGTGGCTGCAGTAGGCAGAGCAAATACCTCCCAACAGGAGCAGGATTTGTAGCAAAGGATCAAATCAGCTAGACAGCAGCCAAGGGAGCAAAAAAGCCCTGTTCTTGATGACACACAGTCATTGTTTTCAGGATTTTTGCCCTTTTGTCTGGTTTCTCCCTTATTTTCTTTCCTCCTGTGTTGCTTCAGGCCAGTATTTTGTCATCTTCTTTAGCTGTTAAACCACAGGGCTGCCCCACTCTGTGCTGTACATATCCATCAGCATCACTTGGGACTGGCAGCAGCCATGGAGATGCTCTGGTTAACACTGACAACACACAGCAGTGGCACTGCATGCTGGGTCTGGAAGATGCTGGTGCTCTCCTGAATTCCAGCTGCATCTCTCCAACAGACAAACCTTTCCACCCAGCCTTCACCCTCAGGGAGCTCAATGGGTGGTTTGCCTTCAGGAGCTGGGTTTTCAGGCATCTTAGCGTTTCCTGCTGGTGGAGTCACAGATGAATCACTGGGAATAGGGCTGGGAGGTGCCAGCAGGTGACTGAGGACAGCTCTCAGCCTCCCCACCACACAGAAAGGACACGTCAGCAACACTGGTGACACGCAGGGTCCCGCCTGCAGAGGTGACAAACCACAGCCACCCTTGGGGTGACACACAGAGAGGGCGAGCGCCGAGTGACGCAGCCGCAGAACAGCCTCAGCTTCCGCTGGCTTGTGGCTAAGGCACTGCCCAAGCCACAGCTCCTGCCTCCATTTACTGCCTGCTTTGTCCCTTCAAACCCCTGCAGACAGTTTGTCCTCACAGCCACAAAACCTCCTCCTGGAGCCTTGAGGCTCCTGCTCCTGATATCCCACCATGCTCCCAACGGGAGCGAGCAGGGTCTTTTCTGCACGGATTTAACAAGCCACAGCAGCCATGTGCATGCTGGCAGCACAAAGTGTGTGGAGGGAAAACCTCCACTCCAGCAGCTAAAAAGCCCTATAAAACCCCAAAGTATCTCCAGAACCCACATCAGTGCAGAGAGCGAGGCTGTCAGCTGCCGAGGCAGAGAATGTCCTGGTAACGCGGCGGTGAAAAGATTTAGAAAAATGCCAATGCACTTCAAGGGAAGATAAATGTCTGTGGACACATTTGCTCCCGGCACAGACTGCAGCTCACTGTGGCCCAATGCATCACTTTCTTCAGGAGGAGCTGGACAGCAGTGCTCCAGAGAGAAACCAGATGTGCAAGCCCAGGCAGCTCCAGATCAGCAAGGCTGCTGTGGTTGTCTCCATCCATCGAGGGAGAGTTTGCTGCCACCTTAGGGTCTGTCAGCACAGCTGAGGAGCTCGATCCAGCTCCCAGGAGTACAACACACTTGTCTGCTTGGCTGTCCATGCAGTCTCATGAAGAGCACAATTCCCTCCTGGCCAAGGCCTCCAGGAGAAAACCTGGTGGCTAAGACCATACTGTAATGAACATTACAATGGTTCAGTTTTACACTTGGGATTAGCTGGAAGATGAGTCTCTTACTGCCAACAGGAATTTGCAGACAAAAAAAAAAAGACAGAATTGCGCTGCATGGCAAATAGCTGCCTTGAAGATAGATGTTGTAATTAACATCTTGTCTCCTCCAGATGGTTGCACCACTTCATGAATTTGAACATCCACCAGCAAAAGGACTAGCAGGAGTCTTCACATTGAGGACAAGATGACCCCAGGTCCTTGTGAACTCAGTGCTATGACCCTGTCTGCATCAGAGATGCTGGGTTCATTGGGTCCCTCCCACCCACCATGGCAGGGAGAGGAAGATGAAAAGGATGGAAGTGACAACCCACCATGTCACATGTGGCAGCCAGGGCAGTGCAAGAACTCACTGACCAGCACCTGCCAGGGCATTTGTGAGCAGGAGACAAGTGATCCAGGAGCTGCCTAGGCACAGGGACAGGAGCAGTCCCCACCAGAAAGGCAGCAGCAGAGGGACAGCCAAGTACAGCAGAAGTATCTCACCTCCTCAAAGTGCTTCAGAGCAGGTCAGTGTTTTGCAAGCAGAACTACAGGAGCCTCCTGTCAGTGGAAGGATCACTTGGACAAATGATACTTGGGGGACTAAGGGGGAGAAATCTCTTCCAGACCTAATAGCTGAAGACCACAAGCACTAAGACCAAGAGGAAGGTGCCGTTTCTCAGGAGCATCTGCTCTTTAGTGCTATGGCTGTATGGCAAATACAGCTCAATACAGAGAGGGGAGAAATCCTTGTTGGTGGCTGTGACACCAAGGGGTGAACACAATGGCAATGACACATCTCTCCCAACAGCAGGCAGCTTCCCAGAGCTGGCAGCTGCCCGCCTACCTCCCACCTCTGAGGAGGCAAGCTGGGGACAGCTCGGTCCTCAGGGACATGGCTGGGTTAGCCTCTCCTTGTGTGAAACAACTGTGTTTGGCTCTTCCTCCACCAAGAACTGGGAGGAAAAAAAAAAAACCCACACCCCTTCCTGCCATCTGGAGAGTTAGTCGACACAAGCCAAAACGTGTGTGCCATATGCACACAGCTGTGGATGCAGGGATGCTGCCTCTGCCCATCTGCCCGGCGTGCTGCGTGCCAGCCACTCACCCTCGGGAGGGCTGAGACAGGCAGAGCATCCTGCAGAGAGCCAGGACTTCCCTTTCCTCCTCCTCCTCCTCAGCAAGCGTGGACGGGCTCCCTGCAGCGTGGCTGTGGTGGGTCTGATCCTGCAAGCCATGGGGTTTTATCTCCCATGTGCCGGTGAGGATGGGTATCTCCATCTCACACATCCAAACGGGGCAGGGACAGGGGTGACACCTGTGTGGGTGCTGGGTACAGTGGCTGGGCAAGGCTCCTGCCCACAGCAGCTCCACATCCAGCACCTGACCCCCACCCAAAGGAGCGTGGGGCCAGGGTCACTGTGTGCAGGCACGGCACAATCCCTGCTCCTCACCCGCCTGTCTGTGGGGACGGATCGGTTTCAGCGCCTCAGGAAAAGCCTCCCAGCTGCTTAAAGCCTGATATGTGATGACAAGGAGGGGACGGAGGACTAACCAAGGAACAAGAAGAAAAGGGAGGCCGGCAGCAGGCAGCACACAGGGACTGACTCCCACAAGGGGCTGAAGGCTCTCTGTATGCCCTGGCATGTGGGAAGATGGTGCTGACCCACGGCAAGAGAATTCCTACTGCATGTACCTCCACCAGGGCATCTCCACAGCCCTGCTGCCCACCCGCTGGCCAAGGTGGGACAGAAAGCAGCCTTCTGTCTCCTGGTCTGAACTGCACCCCAGAAACCCCTCGTCTGTCACGGTGTGAGTGACAAGGCAGCGCCGTGCTGTGTGCAATGAAGCTGGCTGTCACCTGATGTCACGCACGGCACCAGGCACGCCGCTGGCAGCCCAGCGAGAAATGAGTGCAAATGTCATCCAATGATGGTCGGCACAGCCAGCCCACCCCTCAGCAAATTGCTAGGAAAACCTCGCAGCAAACATTTCCCAGAGAATGATTTCTTTCTCTCTGCAGAGTGAACACAGCTCTGCCACTATGTTCCCGTGCTGACCCTAGAGACCGGCTTTCATGGGAAGAGAGGACAGCAACTTGTTCTCCAGGCTCTTTGGGCTCCCAGCTGAGTCCATGGCTGAAGTGATTTATAGAGGCAGGGCCAAGGCCAGGAATCTGAGGCTTTTCAAGAGTTGCCCATTTCCCAAAAGAGTGCGGCTTTAATTTGTTGCCTGCCTGACTTCTGCTTGAGGCTCAGCCTAGAACAAGATTGCCAGTGATTTGGGAAATCACTGCTACTTCCCCTTGCGGTTTTGGTGGTGTAGATGTCTGTCCATGGAGAATTAGACTGACACTTCCAGGCGTGTTACATACAGTCGCCGAACAACTGAAATGTGGAAGCAGCTTCTAGAAACAAAATATATCAAGTCTGGAGTTTGCATCTACCAGAGGTGGCCTCTCAGCACCTGGGGACAGCACCCAGCACACACTGGATTACTGGGATTTTAACAGGAGCAGTCAGATCCCACCACTGCACAGTGATCAAAAATGCTCCAGTTTAGCTGCTCACCCAGCGATTCTCTCCTGACACACTGCCCTAGTCCCAGCCCCTGAAACTTGCTTGCAGGAGTAGGTGACACGCAAGTATTAATTCTTAGGGTGCTACCCAGGACACAAGAGTCATTGAGAAGGGCTGCAGGCAGCATGCTGAAGATAGGAACAAGCACATTTCCTCAGAGCAGGATAGGGGACTGAGTCCTAAAGTGAGCACACTTGGGGAATGGCTCAGATTGGTAATGTCCAGAAGATGGCAGGGAAAAGCCTGCGTGTGTGAGCTTCGCAGCAAGCAGAGAATACTGCTCCCACCAGGCTGGAGGGACCATCCTGGGGGAGGTGATGCTTAGCACCTCTCACAGCCAGACTCATCTGCAGCTTACAGCCCTCTGAGCCCCGTGCATCTCCTCCTTCCTGCACACCTGGAATAGTCCCAGCAGCATTTAACAGAAAGGCAGAAAAGCCAGCACAGCTGGGCTTGCACAATGTGACAGCACATCTTTGTCTATCACTGCACTGTACAGGGTGCCTTCATGCAGAGAGGGCTGAGTACAGGGGCCAGGACACTGACTTATCCTTGTGCAGAAGATACAAGAGCCTTGTGGCTTCTCTGGATTTCTCCTCATCCTGGGGAGCTGATGCAATGATTTTGAACAAAACCTTTCATTTTCCTTTCAAAAGTGCCACCTTGATAGTGTGAACACATCTATTATACTTTACAGACAACTACGAGGATTTTCAAGTCCTCTCAGCAAGTAAGCCCAGCACCAGACACACTTCAAACACACTCTACAGTAAAAAATCATGGGAATCTCACTGGCAGAGGACCACAGCTCACCCCCGGCTAGCCCTAGCACACAGCAGAGGCTGCTATAAGAACCCCAAGGACCACGAGGGATCATCAGGCACCATGCACCGAAGTTAAGAGGAGCACGGTGCTGCCCAAATTCCCGCTGAACCCTCTGGGATCTGGACAGCTGGCAAGTACACGTGCTCTTGGTACAGGAGCATCACCCCAGCTCTCAGCTTGATCAAGCGCCTCTCTACACACTGTATTCTCACCCGGAGGGATTCCTCGGGTTTGTTTTATTTTTCGCTCTCTGTACCACTCTCCCTCCGGGGGAAAAAAAAAAAAAAAAAAAAAAAGGTCCAAAACTTTCTAACTGCAAGCAAATTAAAAGCCCTTATTTATTTATCTAGAGTGTTAGCACAGTTCTAGGGTTGGTACTTCCAGGCATTTTGAACCACTTCCCCTCCTGTCAGGCGGCCGCGGCTCCTGCCCTTCACCTCCCCTGGCCCCGGGGTGGCTGCGCGCCCCGCGGGGCAGAGCGGCCCGAGCCCCGTGCGGGCAGCGCGGCAGGTACCTGCTTGCGCAGCGCCTCGAAGGCGGCGCTGATGGTGTGGACGCGGGTCCTCTCGCGGGCGTTGGCCAGCAGCCGCCGCGTCTGCTGCAGCGCTTTGATCTCGGGCGAGACGCCGGCCGCCTCGCCCGGCCGCGGGCGCGGGGAAGCGGCGGGCGGCGGCGGCGGGGCGGCGGGGAAGGCGCTGGCGGCGGCGGGGCCGAGCGCGGCGCTGCGCGGCTCCCAGGCGGGCGGCGGGGCGGCGGCGGCGGCGGCGGCGGGGGCGGCGGCGCGGGGGCGCGGAGCGCGCTGCGCCGCCCGCTCAGCACTTTGAGCTCCACGCGGAAACTTTTGCAGCCGCCGTGCTTGCGCCGCAGCCGCCGCAGCCCCCGAGCTCGGCGGGGCACAGGCGCGGCCAGGGCTCGCCCTCGGCCAGCGGCGCGCTCCGCATGGCGCGGGGCGCTGCGCGGCGAAGCTCAGCCGCGGCCGCTCCGCCGCTGCGCTGCTCCCGATGCTGCCGCTGCTGCTGCTGCTGCCGCCGCCCCGCTGCCGCCCATCTGCGCCCGCCCTGCCGCGGCGGGCAGAGGAGCCCCGGCTCCGTCCGTCCGTCCTGCGAGCCGTGCGCCCGGCCGCAGCTCCGCGCTGCCCGCAGCTCCCCGCAGCCTGCCTCCCGCCGCCGGCAGCCGGCCGCCGCGCAGATGAGCGGCTTTAAAGAAACAGGAAGGCTGGCCCTTTTTTTTTTTTTTTTTTTTTTTCTTCCCAAAACAGCTGTGCTGCCAATCTCCTTTGTTCATCCCCCACCCCCTTCCCTCCCCTCCACCCCACTCCCACTTTCTTCTTTAATCTCGCTCTTCCATGCGATGGAAGAGAAATCCTGCCCCCCGGAGACTCGCCGCGACCCACCGTGCGCGCTTCCCCTCCAGCCCCCTGCCTTGCTTCCCCAGGGAAATCTGGGATTTGCTTTGGTTCCCAGCCCACTTCATCCTCTTTCTCCTCCCTTATCACTGGTTTTCCGCATCTAGACCCTCATCTGCGAGGCATGGGGTGCCTGGCTAAATGTGCCCGGGAGCACAGCCGGCAGCCGGCGGGATGGGAAGCTGGGGGAGCTCGGGCGCTTCTCACACATCCCTCCCGTCCCTCCCGGATCCTTCAGCTGCTGCTCCGCCACCGGCTCGGACCCGCTGGGAAGAATTATTCCGCAGGAACAGTCTGCCCTGTTTTTCATAGGGCTAACAAGGGAGCCCGCACGCCTGGGGAACTGCTACCAGATTTGGGCTGCCTTCTGCTGGCACCCCAAAACCCCTCAACTCCGCTCACCTCAGCCAAGGGGGAATCAGGGCCAGGGGGCTCTGCAGAGTGGGCAGACAGGGTTTGAGGGAGGGAGGTCAGTTAACAGTCAGAGCTTTGGCACAGCTGGGAATAAACTGCATTTTTCAGGATTGTAGCAATGTTTGGGGGTTGAAGGGACTTCAGGAGATCCTTTGAAAGTTTAAAAAGTATCTCTGTTATTTAGGCAGCTGGTTTTTCAAGCCATCTAAACCCCTTAGACATTGAGTTGTACTGAGAATCAATGGGATGCAAGCTGTGAGATGCTAGAATTGATAGCAATGAAAGGGATGTTGATTCCTTACCCTACTCCTCCTCTTCCCGTGGTGTGACAACCTAGCAGCCATCAGCACTATGTGGGGTGAGGAGAAGGAGCTTCTGTTGACCTCGTGTAGGTCCGTGTTGCAAGACAAGCTCTGCCTGATGACTCATTTCCCCTTGCGACTGTGGCCAGGCTGCCCCAGAGCAGGCATTGCAAGGGTTCCTTCACGTGGAGAAAGCAGAGGTTGTGGAGAGAGTACTGGAGGAGATGTGCTGAGCCCTGGTTCAGCACCGTATCTGTGACAGCGGTGCTGCCTCCTCCATCCCATCCCGGGTCCCTCCATTACATCCCGTGTCATTGCAGTTTTATTTTCCTTTATAGAAGGACTTTAGGTGAGTCAGTTGAACTTAGAAGTGCCTGACTTCCCAGTGTGGGTAGCATCACTCCCCTGCCTTGTGGTGGTGCTGGCAAACTGCCCTGATATCCTCAGCTAGAGCCTGTGAATTATTGCTGCTAACGCTAGGGCATGCCTTAATGACTATTTTCTCTGTCTTTCGTCTTAGTTCCTCTAACTCTCAAAGCTGAGAGCCAGCAAAGGGATTTTTGGTTGGCAGTGTTTCTCCCAAGCATCTCAGTGAGTGGCAGTAAGCACCAGCCCCTCCAGCAGGGTCTGTCCTTCAGTGGGAGCCTTGTTAAATATTTGGTGACTCTTCTCATGAGAGAAGGACCTTGGCCCAAAATTACAGTCTCAGCCATTAAATTTTGCCTCCCTATAATCCCCTTGCTCTTCCAGCTTGTCTCCATGAACCAAATCCATTCGGGCAGTAAACAGATGAAGGCCATCAAAGCCAAAGGCATTTGCAGCCATTTACACCGGTTTTTTTCTCGTTTTGCCCCTAAGGCATGTTTATCCTCTCAGTGCTGGTTATGTAGCTGCTCCCTTGGCGGTCGCTGCGTTACGGAGTGCTTCCAAGAAGAAACCTAAACCTGAGTGTCCCTGGTCACATACCCGCCTGTCAGACCTTCCCCTCCTCTCCTTTCAGTATCCTTGTGGTCATGGGTATCACAGGATGGCCAGGGTGGCCCAGCTCGGGGCTGAGTCACGACGGGCCTCGTCCCTCGGTGTGACGCACGGAGCGGAGCACGCAGCCCGTCCCTGCCTGTGCCCTGCTCAGTGACAGCTGCCAGCACAGAGCACAGCCTCTGTGAGCACACAAACCTGCTCCACAGTGCTCACCTTCCTCTGCTTCCACAGCTAAAGCAGGGCAAACTGCGTGGGGACTCTCTGTCACCATCCAGTTGGGTTGCTCCTGTTTGCCTTGACAGAGATTGAAACTGAAACTTGCTTGGGACTAGACTGAAGGGAGAGAGAGAGATTTAAACTGCAGTGAAAGAGTTCATGCAACCTCTTCTCCCAGCTTAAGTTGTTTAGATGAAGGTTAACTCTTTCAATTAAGCAAAGTTTAAACTTTGAAGAGCAAACCCATCCCTGCAGCCCATGCCATGGTAGCCCCAGAGCCACTGATGTGCCTTCCACGTGCAATGGAGATGGGCAGTGATGCCTGAGCTCACCACCTGGCCTCTGGAAAGAAAGGCATTGTGGCTGTGCTGGCCTTGGAATTTGGGCTAGGAGCAGGGTATCCTTGTGCAGTGCCACCAGAGAAACATAACTTTTGGGAGCAAATGCAAAAAAATCTGCAGGTGGTGCTGACTGCTCTGTGCCATATGGATGTCAGCTCATTCTGCTGCGTAGGGCTTACATGCCAAAGTGATGGCATGAGGGGAGCAACAGATGGAGGGAATCACCTGGCTGTGGGGGAGTAATGCAGAGTGACAGGACCGTGGCTATGACTTGTAGTGAAACGTTTGAACCTCTCCTTTCTGCAAACCACGTTATGTCAGCCTTGTCTGCACTCCAAACTCTGTCATTTTAGAAGTCCTGCTGTGTCCTGTTGATGCCTTGGGTTTTAGCTTTTATATTTTTCAGATTCTCTGCTGCTTGGTGTGTAACTCTGAAACTTCATATTAGGTGCCAGTAAGTTCTCTTCACAGGGTGGTTAAACAAAACTATTCCTTCCCAGCCAGAGAATCAAGGACGACTGGTACCCAAAAGCAGAAGCAATAGCAAGGGAAAGAGGGCAAGCCAGGGGGCTGAGACTTCACAGCCTGGGGCTGTGGTTGGACCATTGACCTCAATATGTGGATGAACCAAAATTTATAAAAATGTAAAATCTTGTGACCAGGATCCATGTTGGATTTGATTTGGGTGCAGCCCTGGCCAGTCTCTTGCACTGCTCAAGGTGTATCCTTTTGTATCCTTTCAATAAATACCTATTTTATTCCTTTTGTTCTATTTAGTCTCTGTTCCAGGTCAGCCTTTCCAGGCATTACTATGGGTCCATTTTTCACAGATATGGGTAAGGCAGGTGCTTGCAGGACACAGGCACACTCCAAGGAAGGTTTCATCTCTGGCAGAGCCAAGCTGATGGTGCTGCTGTCCTATCTCATTGCCCTTTCTCCTTCTTGCTGTACTCCCATTTCTTCCCTTGGCCAGCTCTGAGGTTCTCTGTGCTTGGGGTGAGCAAAGCTAACCCAGCCCAGCCCTGTTTGATATGCCTGGCATTTTTTGATGTGGTGCTATGGCCATGGCTGCACAGTGGTGAGGTGAAAAAGGGATTGCACCTCTGCTTTGAGACCCACTGAAAAAATAACTTCAGCATAAGCACCATGCACTTGTCATGCAACTCTGCTACCTCTGCCTTCAAGGGTAAATAAAGGACAAGAGGAAATGGCCTCAGATTACACCAGGGGAGATTTATGTTGGATAATAAGAAAAATGTTGTGACCAAAAGGGTTGTCAGGCATTGGAAATAAGGAAATAAACCGTTTGCCAGCCTTCTGTGAAGGGAAATTTGGGTAAAAATCACTGGAGAAGTGTTGCATTTGAGCTATAGGATATAGCAGCAAGGCTCTATGTGCAATGGAGAAGCAGAAAGAGAGTTTTTAATTTAAAGAAACACTATGCTTATGTAGAGTAGTTCGTGTAATACAGAATAGAAAAGGCTCATTGGTCCAAGAAGGCAACACCTCTTTGAAAACGTGTTTTTTGCAAAACATCACGTAGCACATGCACCCTGCAGGTGCATCATCATTGCTATAATTCCTTGTCCTAGAGCAGCCTGAGAAAAGGCTGCTGTCTTGGCTCCCAGTAGTGTCCTAAGGACAGAGGAGTGTCAACCTCTCCTCCCAGCATCCTCTGTCACTGAGCTACTCCAAGTCATGGATTAACTCCACCCATACAGGGTCAAGCTCTCCCTGGCACTGCAGCCCCATCCATACCCTAAATCAGTCTCTGCCTTCTGCCAGTGGGTGACACACCCTCTTGGGTGGCTCTCTGCTCTCATAAAAACTAATGTGGTTGTAAGAAATTACTCTGAAATCCCAGAATGTGTCTTCACACAATGTATTTTTTTTAAATATAAGTAAATAGGAAGGAATATGAAATGGAAATAATCTCTGCTAGGTGACAAGAATTAGTTGTAGGTGTTGGGATGTTTGAAAGGCTTGTCTTCAGAGCCCAGGAAAGACAGGTGGTGCAGGTGGGTGCCAGGGAGATGCCTCCAAAGCAGTGCCCAAGAGACTGGACATTTTCCCCAGGAAAGCATCCTGAGCATTTCTGAAAAATCATTCAGATGGTAGCAGCTTTGTGCTTCTGAAAACAGAACACACTCCAAATCCTGTGTAAAACCAGAGCTCTGCACTTGCTAAAAAGGAACATCTACTCTCATGTACAGTTTCCAACATCCTCCTTAGGCAAGAGGAATTGTTTTAAAATGCTGTTGAAGAGCAAAACCAGAAGTCTGATTGCAAGTGGCATGTTGAGGATATCAATGTAAAGTTGAATCATCAAAGTGAGACTGAGATGCAGCCTTAATCCTTCTTCTTTTAATGTTTAAATATGTGTCATGTAGTCTGACATTATCATTAATAGTCTGACAGCATGTGAGCAGCCCTCTTCCTCAGGAGGTTTCAGAGTTTCAGTGTGTGTTTCAAAATACACAAGATATAAGAAAGAAGAAAGGGAGAACTTTTCTTTTTGCAGTAAAAATTCCATTGGGAGCACATTCTTTTATTGTGAAGTATTTAAATAACAACCAAAAAAAAAAAAAAAAGAAAGAAAGAAAGAAAGAAAGCGTAAGCTTGGCAGGCTGAAAGTTTTGTCCAGTGCTTAATCTGAGGATAAAAAAAAAAGGAAAAGAAAAAGAAAAGAAAAAGAAAAAAAAATGTCTCTGGTTTTATAGTTCTATGAAAAATACATCTTAAAAAGCAGCAATTTGAGAATATAGGCAGGCAAGGAGAGGAAAAGTGAGGAAAGGCTGCTGAAACACATGTCTATTATTAGTGAAGAGAAGTGAAATTTCTCCAGCATTAGGAAAACCCTGTAGCATTTCTAAATACCCATAAAATGTACAGTGGGAGTTGTAAGAACCCGTAAAGTTGGTGGTCTCTCATCAGTGGGTTTTTTTAAAGCTATTTGGAGACTTGGCAAATGTGCATGGGCAGGATTATGGGAGTCCTCCTGGATAATATGAAACGGAGGAAGGATAGTGAAATGAGGTAGGAAATGAGAATTATTCACACACAATGTAATTTGGAGTCATATCTGTCATTGACTTAAAATTGTATTTCTTTTTAAATGCTTATTTTTTTGCTTGGCACAGTCAATATGCATTTAGAGGAAAAAAGTGCTTATGACAGTCTGCAGCTTAATTTTATTCTCTTAGCCTGAATGATGAGATTTGTGTCCTCTCCTCTCCTCTCCTCTCCTCTCCTCTCCTCTCCTCTCCTCTCCTCTCCTCTCCTCTCCTCTCCTCTCCTCTCCTCTCCTCTCCTCTCCTCTCCTCAGCTGTAACAGTGATCTGAGGTCTGAAAAATGTTTTGTCAGTGGATCTCAGCAGAGAGCAAAGGGTGAGATGCTTTTGTTCACATCTCCAAGAGGAGGACGTTGCTGCTGTCCTGTGGCTTTCCTGTCTATCAGAAAGAAGTGCAATAATACCCAGAGGAGAACAAATGAGGCTGGTGAAAATGCAATGCAGTTATGCCAAACATAATGATCTTTGCAATGCAATGCATAAAAGAGTAGTGGAGTCTATACTGTTTGAATGGTATGAATAAAAACTGGACACATTACAAAAATAGATTTTAAGCTGGGGACAAGGTGCAGGAGTTACTGTATGAATTTGTGTGGAAAGCTGGACTAAATAATCATACAGGATTGCCCTAGGCCTACTATCACTGGATCCCCAACAGGTATCTGACTTTCTGATATATCACCATAATTCTTGGTGGGAAATACTGGGTTCTTGGCAGTCTTGCAAATCAGTTTGGATGCACTCTGCTGCAGGTGGAGAGGCTCAGTTTTATAAAGGAGCAATGTTGTTTAAAATTAAAAGAAGCTGAAGTTCTCAGCTTAGCCCTAGTGGAAGCACTGCCTTACCCAAACCAGTGTCTCAGTGCCTCCCTCCAGCCAAGGCAGGGCAGTAGATGTCTCCAGTGACCTGTCAGGGGCTGAGCACGCTGTGGCAGCTTGGACAGTGACCCTGGGGCCATCAAAGCCACAGGCAGCTCACCCATGGACTTCAGCAAGAGCAGTGCTGGCTCCAAAATTGCTTGGGTGTGAGATGTATGGGAGCATGAATGGCTGGGTAAGGACCTGCAAAAACCTCAACTGTTTCTCCATCTGTGAGCCAGTGCACTGATTTATGCTCAGTTGCACTGGCAGCTGGTCTGGCTTCAGCTCCATCTGACCTCATATATCATTAAAACCAGTAAAAATCCTCCCATTTGTTTGCTTAGGACCTGTCTTGAGGCTGGGAAGTTGTTGCTGTGGTCAGGAGAGGGGCTGTGTGTGGAGATGGACATGAGGTATAGTCCCAGCTCTGCCAAAATCCCCTGGTGGGCCATTCCCTGTAGTGTCCCTGGTTTCCTGGATCCTGGTGAGCAGCAGGAATGTGTCATTCCTTGCCCCAGCCCACCTCCTCACTGTGCTCCCTGTCCCCTACAGCACAAACAAGATGCTCAGTATCAACATTAGTTCAAACTTAGTTACCCCATGTGCATGCAACATTCTTTAGGCTTTTCTCTTTTGAAGTTTCAGGTCTCCTGGAAGAAAAAAAGGAAAAAAAAAAAAAAAAAAAAAAAAAAAAAAAAAAAGTGAAATGGATGAGGTCTGAAGATATTAAACTCTTTCACTTAATATTCTTTGTTTTGGAAAAAGAACAGTTGACCTTAAATAGGACATAGGTACAGGACAGACTCTCTTTTAGTTAAACCCTATAAATTTTGGGTGGAAGTTTACTTTTGTGGGTGAGGGCAATGCAAACATTTGTTTGCCAGATTTTTCAGTGGTGGCTGTTGACTGTGGTCTGCAAGGTCCCAAGAAATCCCAGTGACTCTTAGTGGTTATGTAAATAGTGTGCAATTAGAGGCATATTTATTCCAGAGTCTCTGGTCAGATTCTCCAGGTGTAAAAGAGCTTTTAATGGTGAAAAGGGAAGAGTAGTATCACTGACAGCCTCACTTACATGAGCTAATTTGCCCACATCTCCAGTGGGCTGTTCCTGCCATGGTGGAGAAATTGAGGTTTTGGGAAGGCAGAGGATGCTTAGAGAGGCTCCTCTTCATGGAGGTCTTACCACCTGCTAAAGTTTATTGTTTTCTTCTATTAATCATTCATCAGAAAGGCTGAATTTATAATTAGAGTATACCAATTGTGTATTTTTCCACGAAATCTCATGTAGCACCTTGTCTCTGGTTAAGTTTGAACTCATGCTGGGATATATTTCTTCAGGGGCATGTTAGTGAAAAAGGAAATGAGGGCCAGGGTTGTGCTGCTATGACTCATCTTCAAATCATAAAATAGAAAGATTATAAGAAACTGGGAGTGCAGAGTGCATAGAGTGCAGAGTAGTGCTGCCTGTGGTACATCATTCCAGCTTCTGGCAGTCAGCAGCTGAGGGATCTCCTGAGGTTGGGTTTGGATTATGGTGTTTAGCAGCCCTGCTGGAACTAGCCACTATTACTGTTTTAAGCCTATTTGTACTAATTTGTAATTTTTAGTGCCCATGACAGTCCCATAACTCACTTGTGAAAGCAATGTCCTTTTTTTCTGTTCTTAACTTGGTGTCTCATAATTTCATTAGTTAGTGTCTGTCTGGCCCTTGAAGTTTTGAGAAATGGTGCACAATTATTTCCTGTTCACCTTCTCCATGCAAGCTGTGACTTCACAGACCTCTCTCAGATCCCCTCTGCTGGTTTTTCTCCCAAGACAAAGGGATTTAGCCTATTCTGGCTCTTTTGTCTGCAAACTCTTCCCTGTCTCTGGTGTCTTGTTGCCCTTCCTTGCCTTTTGTAGTTCTGCTCTATCCTGTGTGAGATTCCTGCATTGGAGCTGTGTGCAAAAATTTGTGATATTGCTCTGAAGTATTTTCCTACTAGTTTTAAATCTTCTCTTCACTTTTTTAATTCCCATGGAGCCCTAAGATCTCATTTTTAGAAAACTATCCAGGGTAGCTCTTACCTTGACATTTTTCATACATTCTCACATTTGAAAAGCCAAGTGAATTGCATCACTCATATCCCCATTCCCTCAGTGAAGCCCCAAAAACTCAATTTGTGAAACTGGATTTTGTCCTGCAGATACAGCCCTTGACTCTTCCCCATTACACCTTTCTCTCTGATGTCTCTAATGTTCTTTTTTAGAATGTTTATCAGTTTGCCTTACACAGAATCACACTTGTCTCTTTTCATTCCTTCTCTGGAAACTGCTTTTTCATTTTGCATCACATTTATTGCTTCTATTCTTTTGGCATAGGCTGATTTAAACAGCAGGCTGGCTCTGCACCATGGATAACCATTCAGCAATTTCCTCTTTGGATTTCCATAGAGCTCTTGGGTGAATGCTGTCTGCTCTTGCAGATTGGTCTTATTCATTTTATCAGTTTGTTTGAAAATCTTTTCTACTGACGCTTCAGTTTGAGGCATCTCCTCACATGTGTTCTTGAGAAGGAAAGGCTGCAGTGTGGGATGCATCCTCAGTATTTATTTGACTTTGCTATCACGAGATAATGTGGCTTGAGTGCTCATCTATCACATATTGATCATCTATCAGTCTGAACAGCTGTCTGGAAAACTACTTGCTTTGAGGCAGCTTTTGTTATTAGCTTTCAGAGCTTTAGAAAATTGCTCTTCAGAAGGTTTTTTAATACATTTATATTGACTTCTAACATACCTGTGTGCATGTTTCTTCCATATTCCCCTTCTGAACTTCATTCCCATACTTTGCTTCTGATAGACTTTATTCTGCTGTTCATTTTACTAACATTTAAGTACTGTTTAAATAAAGTCTGTAAGTCCTGAAACCATTTGACTCCTAACTTTCCCTTTCAACTTCCTTTCAGTACAACTCTTCAGTTTTGTGTTACTGCCTGTCAGCATCCTGAAAGTAGAGAAAAAGCTCAATTACTTAAAATATGAAAGATGTGACTGGTAACCAATACATCAGTTTAATGCAGGACTTGGGTTAGTACTAGTCAGTAAATGTCTTCTTACATTTAATATGATATAAAATATAACCCCTGCCAAAATTCAAGGCAGTTCTGCAATACAGTTTCTCCACTTTGGCCTCCTAACATGTTTCACAGCACATAAATGCATACTCTGTGGGCATTATCAACTTTCTGAGAGTTTGGTCTGTGAAGTTCCCACTTCTGTCCTGACCAGGGCCCTGCTGAACAGTGCACTGAAAGAATACAGGGAAGGAGAATTAGGCTGAGGGTCTCAGCAAGGTTGCCAGGATTGGGCAGGGCTCAAAAGAAGTGAATGAGAAAAAAAGTGGTCAATGGATATGAATTTGAAGAATACAGTGGTCTGGATAAGCAAGATGGCAGGCCAGAAGTTTGGCCAAAATACATCTAGGAACTCTTTCAAGAACAAACTAATTTAGCCTGGGATTAAGTTGAAGGTTGGGGAGAGCAATGACACAGGGGAGGACCCAGGACAAGGACAGATGGAGTGGGAATGAAGTCAGGGAGGTGTGAATCAGGGGGAGGAGAGGTCATGATCAGAAGATGCAATCACAACCCAGAAGGACAGTGAGGAACAGAAAGCAATGAGAAGGACTCCTTGAACAGTGAGTGGGTGAGGCAAATGTGCAATCAAACCTTCTAGAAAACAACCAGGTGCTTAGGCACTTCTTATTATTCCCCCCATGGCTGCAGACCTCAAAACTAAGGCAGAAGTCAGCACTGATATGGGAAATATTTTGGGATACAGCCAGAGAGGACATGAGAGACAGTGACACAGAGACTTCAGGTTCCATGAATAACTCTGAAAATGGGCTGTGAGTACTTGCCTATGTTTGTGAAACATGTTGATATTTATTCATGATATCAGTGGTGTCACCCAAAGCAAAAATAGCCACAGAGCTAACACATATGAGTTTGAGCAATAGCTTGTCAGTGATATTTCTGAGCTTCTCTAAATGTGATGAGACCAACCTTTTCCTAGGTGCCCAGATGTTTTGTTGGAATGTGTTTGCTGATGGTTGAGTGCTTGTTCAAAGGATGAACACCTTCCAGCAAAGCTGTAGAAAGCAGTTTTTAAAATAAAGTCTTGCAGTTTTAGGCATGATCTAAAACTATCTTTCCATTGGTTCTCAGAGGCTTTTAGATTAAGCCTCATATGCAGATTTGCCAGTGCTTTCAGATGAAAAACAGTGAAGAATATGAAGTGCCAGATGGCATTAAGTGGATTTTATTTGGCTTGGAAGTAACACAAATCCTAACCAGAGTGGACCCAGAAATTCTGGCTGCTGAAGTGTGATTCCCCATCTGCACTGAACATCAAGGTGGCTCAAGTAAAGGTCAGGGACCCACATTACCATTCTCTGTTCCACTGGTGGCTTATAAAATATTTTAGGATGCATTGAGTGGGCTGTATAGGAACAGGCTGACTAGTTTAGCAGATGTCAGCACTAGAAGAATGTCTGCCATGATCTGGTGTCTTGTCCTTTGATAGCTGTTCAAAGAGCAGGCAGGAAATTGCACTGCTGAAAAATAAATTGGATATTAGCACACCAGAAAGAGCTGATAATGTTTCTCTTTGTGATACCAGGGCTGAGCTGATCAGAAAGCCAATCTCAGCTGCTCTGAAACAGGAGCCTCGTGAAATATGTGCTGTGGACCTGACTCCAGTTTTCATGTGGACATTTTTATTCCTGTTTTCCACCCACCTTTGAGCAGAGCCAAACATGATACACAGTCAAACAAAACATTGAGGCTCTTTAATTTTTGCATTCACCCTAACTTAAAACCATTTTCCTGCTACTGATTGCTCCTAATGACATCCAGAGCCCCTGATAAATAGTAATTTGCTTTCAAATCTACAGATATATCATGACAAACCTGGTCACAATCAAGGTGGAAATGGGATGGGAGGAAAGCATAGAATCATTATGAGGATCTATTATGGAACTTACCTGGAAGGGAGGATAATAAAGATTTCTCTACTTTAAGGTCCAGATGTCAGTGTTCCAACTGATATTTAAAATAGGTAATGTGCACTGCACTAAGCTAGGCAAAAGAGCATTTCCAGGCCTGCTCCAAAATATTTACTTCCCAAATGCTTTCTGTCAGAAAATGCCTTTGTGGATTAAGCAATTTTTTTCCTTTAGAAGTGTCTATTTTTGGCATGAAATTTCAGATGTTTACTGAAGTTTTATATCTAAAAGGGGAAAGTTTATTTTTCGATGTTTCTATTTATTTTAAGTAAAAGAATTTTTGTGAGAGAAGAAAACTCAATTTTCAGACCAGCTGTAGTCCACTCACTCTTCCAGATGAAGAAGACTCTGAATAATGCAATTTTGAGATGTCAAGCTCTGTGTGAACATTTGAAACTCTTAGTAGGTTCTTGATTGTCACAAGACTTCATTTCCTGTCATGGGAGAGGCTGAAGAAAAAACAAGACATGCACAAAGCCTCTAATAATAATTTCTGACAAGCTCCTAAAACTTGTTAGAGTTGAAATAATATGTGCATGTTAAATGTATGGCTCCTTTAGTGTGAAATATTTTCACTCATAAAAGTTCTTGGAGAGGTTGGTTGAGTGGCTTCTGTTCTTGGTGGTGGAGACTTGATGGATTTCCAAAATTTGCCTTGCTCTCCTGTCACAAGCTCTAGGTGCCTGCTGCTGCTGCTCAGCCAATCCATCCTCTTCAGTACCAAATCTCATGAGGGCTGGAGGAACCAGAAAATTAGTTTGGCAATGTAGATATTGCAAGAATTTGAGAGTATCTTTTTCTCTGGAGATAAGGGTTTGTGCAAGGTACGAGGCCCTGTGGTGGGGAAGGGGAAGCCCAGCTCTGCAATGGAGAGAAGTGTTTTGCACATCCTCATGTGACAGTGTGTGTGTTATTTGGGACTGCTCAGTCACAAATCCTGGGGCAGTTCAGGTTTTTAAGTTCCTTCAATAGCTGCTCGTGGGAGCTAAGCCTCCAGCCCTGAGTTGAGCTTTGCCTGAGAGAATGACTGCTCCTTCTCCCTGTCACCTCTGCTACTTTCAAACACTGGCAGCCCCGTGGCACACTGGAACTGCTCAGAGTCATTGTTTGATCGTTTGGTTCCACAAACAATCCTGCTCCCTCTGCAGGAGGAATTATCCTGTTTTGCATCAGTTGATTTTGGATCTTCCTGCTGCGCAGCAATCCAAGCAGTGAAGAGCTCCTTAATCCCATTACTGCAGAGCTCTGAATAAACTGACCCAAGAGGTAGGGGCTGCTGCTGCTGAAAGGCTCTGCAGAAAAAGGAGAGGTTTAGTTCTCCTGGGGCTGATGCACAGCCTGTGTTCTGCTGTTGAATTCCCGTGTGACCCTGCTTTGTGCTCCTTCCCCAGAGGCTGAGGAGGCAGCACCTCTTGGCTCTGCCTTGTGCAATCCTCTTGGCCACTGATGTGTTGGATCTGCGAGGGGAAGCTGCTAGAAGTGATGTGGGAAGCTCAAACCTGAAGTCATCCTTCCCTGCTTGCCAGCATGAATCATTAAATCATTTACTTTGCAGGCTGTGGCCAACTGTAAGCACCCGTGGAAAGGGAGAATTCACTCTCCTTCTGCCTCTGCAGCCACACGGGGCCAGATCCCAGCCTGGTGCCAGTGGCTTAACACTAATGATATTCATTCTTTCCAAAACTAAGGAAAAAGTGGTTTTTGTTTGTTTATTTAGGTTT
Organism: Muscicapa striata striata; assembly: GCA_030060385.1. Lineage (NCBI taxonomy): Eukaryota > Metazoa > Chordata > Aves > Passeriformes > Muscicapidae > Muscicapa > Muscicapa striata. Next base: position 29,590 of record JAREIS010000045.1, on the reverse strand, counting down.
TTTCCCCCCCTTCAAATACGGTCTCACCCAAAATTTCATCAAGGTATTTCATAAAGTGCTATTTGGGAGGAGTCAAGGACATCTCTTGATGTGTCTGAGCATCTCTCCAGAGATTTCTCCCACTTGCCCACCTTGGCAATGTAGGATAAGAAGGGCAAAGAGAGCAAGAAGGAAGTACCTGCATGCAGCTGGAGCTCCCCCTTTAATACAGAGGATCTTTCCTCCCTGGCACCTGATGGTCTGCCAGGAAGTGTCCTGTGTCCACTGAAGATGGAGCTGGGCTGCTACAGCTGGCTATGGGTGAGCTAAAGCTGTCAGACCTGGTTTTGGTTTCTGTTGGATGATCCTTCTGGCAGTGGGAAGTTGGAACTTGTTGAGAGGATGATTTTGTTTAGATTCAACAACTTTCCTAAGCACAAGTTCCTTCAGAAAATCCAAAAATGGTGGCAATCAGAGGCTTTGGTTGATTCTCTCATCTCATTTCCTATTTTTGGGTGGAAACAAAGTGATTCTTTTTCTCTCAATTAATGGGACAACCTTCTGTAATGCCAGACTACGAAGGTGGAAAGGTACAACAGTGACAAAACATAGAAATACCCCAGCAGGCTATGGACACCAAAATACAGAAAAATGGCTTGAGGTGTAGAATAACCACAACTGGCACGTGACTTATGGATTACACCCGTCATATGATCAGCCTTTAGCTAGTTATAAATATTGTATTAGAAGTATTAGTGGAACCAGATGGGTTGCAACCAGTCCAAAATGTGGTGAGCCTGCGGCCTGAAATAAAGAGGGATGAAGCACAATGCTTTGGCATTAAAAATCATCTTCATGCAAGAACATAGAACTGATGAGGAGAAAGAGGAAAAGTCACATAGCTGGCTGTGCTGTGCACATGATGCTTGGGAAATCATTTTTCTGTGTCTCAAGGCACCGAAATATATTTCCTGAGAGTCTGCAGTCCATGTTGGATGTTTCATCCTGATGCTAATTAGCTCTGGTAATTAGGTTGCTCTTACCTTGGGTGAGCAGTGAAAGGAGAGAGAGGATTTGAAGGCCATCGCTCATTGAGTGTTTCCTGCAAAGGGGCTGGACATGGCAGGACTTTTCAACCTGGATGTGCAAGGATTGCCCAGGGCTCATGCTCAGGTTGTTGTGGAGGGAGTGATATATATATGTAAATGCAGCTTTCTCCATCCATGGAGAATGGTCACATTCCCTGGCCCCTTCAGATACTATCCCCCATGTCTGAGAAGATTTTAACCCCCAAACAGTCAGTGCCTGCAGCAGCTCTTGCCTTTGGGTACTAAACACACTTCACATCTCGTGTGAGTTGTCATTGTGTTAGCTCTTCTCTCAAAAATTTATGCTGGCCTTATGTTTGCTTGGAGGATCCCAAACATTCAGCAATGTTATCAGGAACTGCATCAGCTGCAGGGGCTGGGCCAGGAGCATTGAGATTCCCATGATCCAGGCTGGCCACATGTCCTGGGTTGCAATACAGGATGTGACCAGAAATGTGAATTCTGTCACCATCTGTTGAAGCTGGGTGGGGCAGTGACCCTGATCTCCTTGGCACACATTATCTGCTCATGGGCCAGCTTTAAACCAGCTGGGCCAATCATCTTTATCTTTCCACAACCCATCCTCCCTCCAGGAGATATCATCTGCTGCTGGGCCATTGAGTCCCAGGGCATGGCTGATAAAATTCCATCATCCCATGGGAGATGCTCCACCCAGGGGGAGGAGCCAAGCCTTTCCTATCTAGGTAAAAACTGAGATTTTGGACACCAAGGTACCTTCTTTCCACTGGATTCCAGAGGAAAGCCAGACCTTTCCACATCATCCCTGGACCTTCAGAAGAAAACTGCACCTTCTACAGGAGCACTGCTCCAGCTGAACCACATCTGCCACTGCAGGAGGATGCAGCCACCACTGAATGGGACTGTGCCAACACCCTGAGTGACTGACGGGGTGTCAGCTTGGATTCTGACTCTGGGAGTGTTTGGGATTGTTCTTTGTAATACTGTATTTCTATTTTAATTTTCCCAGTAAAGAACTGTTATTCCTAATTCCCATACCTTTGCCCGAGAGCCCCTTAATTTCAAAATTATAATAATTTGGAGGGAGGGGGTTTACATTCTCCATTTCAAAGAGAAGCTTCTGCCTTTATTGGCACACACCTGTCCTTCAAACCAGGACACCTTGAATCCCAACGAGGAGCAAGCATTGGGTGCATTTAGCATTTGCATCAATCCTGGCTGCAGCAGAGCCCTGGAGTTCTCAGCAGGGAGGCTGATTTACCCCTGGGATTCTCAGTGGAGAGGCTGATTTCCCCCTGTGCCCTGGGGTTCTCAGAGGGGAGCTGATTTACCCCTGGGGTTCTCAGCAGGGAAGCTGATTTACCCCTGGGGTTCTCAGAGGGGGCTGATTTCCCCCTGTGCCCTGGGGTTCTCAGAGGGGTGGCTGATTTCCCCCTGTGCCCTGGGGTTCTCAGAGGGGAGCTGATTTCCCCCTGTGCCCTGGGGTTCTCAGAGGGGAGGCTGTTTCCCCCTGAGCCCAGGACAGGGTGCCCAGCCATCAGAGCTGTGTGGCTGGCTGTCAGTAGCGGGCAGGCTCGGGGTCGCGCAGGTGCACGGCCAGCCCGTGTGACAGCCCACAGCCCTCACAGCTGACAAAATATGCCCGGCATCTGGCACTGTGCTGGTGTCTGGGCCTCCAGGCTGGCATGCCAGCCCTGCACAGCCGGTGCCTGCAGCACAGCCAGGCTGGATCCTTACACAAACACGCCGGGGGAGCGCTGCCAGCGGCGGATTTGGCCCCGCCGTGCAGAGCAGCTCTCGGTCGTGCTTCCAGCCCTGTTTGTGAGCTCCTCAGGAACCCTGCCTGTGCTGCACCTCGCCTGCTTCCCCCAGCCAAATGTGAGTCACCCACCTGGTGCTCTGGAGATGCCCAGCTGGTCCCCAGGCAGGCCCCTCTGCTGCTCTTGTCCCTCTCCAGCCCTGCTGGGAGGCTCATGGAGCTGCAGGCTTGGTGAGGGCTGCTTGCTTCCATCCTGCCTGAGCCATCACAGGGAAAAACACCTGGCAACTTCTCCTCATTCCCCATTGCAAGGTCGAGCTGCTGGGTTGGATGACTTCAGGCTGTGCCCTTGCTTTGGTGGGTTGTTGAGGGCTGTACACATTTGCAGCAATACATGGATACAAATGACTAATAATAGGAAAGCATGTGCTGGGTCTATGTCCACTCCTTTCCGTCCCAAAAAGGAATGGGCTCTCTCCAAGAGCCCTAACCTTGTCTTGAAGGCCAGGTCAACATGCTTTGCTGATGAGGTGGCCTGAATTTCATCTCCCTCATATCACTTTTGGTTCTTGGCAGACATGAGAGTCTGTTGCTTATAATACAACTTACCTCTCTAAAAGGGCTGTTCCTGTGAAAGGCTTTTAAAAAGAAGCTAAGATAATTATTTCCCAGTTCCAGATGGGGAAACTGAGGTATGGGAAACAAAACCTATTTCCCAAGCTACACAGCAGCACTGAGGCAGGGGAAGCAAAGAGCTCAGTCCTGCCTGTCTCTGTTGGCCACCCTGGCTTGATCTGCAGCCCTGGAGCACAGGGTTGGGTGGCAGAACTCACTGTGACATTTATCCTTTGGGGTGATTGAGTGTGTCCTCACTTTCCTTCCTCACTGCCCATCAGTGACAACACTGAGGGTGCTCTGGGAGGAAGGAGCCACTTGCAGGCAATTAAGTGTTGAGGTTGAAGGGATAACTACAGCACCTAGAGCAGTTGTATGGGCTGGACACACCTGTGTGATGCTTTTTACAAGAATTGTGTGGGAAAGGAGTTGGTGAATTTTTTTTTTTCCCAATACATTGTCAGGAACTTGGTTATTTTGTTAAATAATGGCTAAAGGTACTTTACAATAAAACCAAATAATTGTCACTGTTTTGCCATGCATACACTTTGTGTGAGACAGTCTCTTTCTTGAGACTGAAAAAAGCACAGCAAGGAAAAGTTACAATATCCATTTTACTGTAATGGGATCTGGGGAAAGGAGATTCTTCTCAAGATCACACAAGAAACTGGTGACTGACCTGAGAATGCAATCCATTTTAAATAAAGCCTTGGTCCAGTGATCTAATGACAAGCTCTTGTTCAAAGTATGAATCTTAATAAGATGAAAATGGATGCAGAAGAGTGATAGAGACCTTGAATGCTGAGGGCATTTTAGTTCATTCTCCCCCATAGCTGGACCAAGAGTCAAAACCAGAATGAAAATGTTGATGGAGAGACAAGTGATCAATCTAAAACCATCCTTGCTGGACCAATGACTCTGGAAACCAAAAGTGGGGGGAAAAAAGCTGTGTTTCAGGTGGGTATTGTGTCCCGAGCTGATGTTGCAGTTCAGAGCCTGAAGGTCTCTGGATTTGGGTGGGCTGGTGGCCGTGTCACTGGGCACCACAGCATGACAGTGCCAGGGCAGGAGACATCAGGAGAGCACAGCCACAGACCCTGCTTAGGACACCCCTCAGGGATCCCTACCTGCTGACCAAAGCTGTGCTTTGCCTCCAAATATCTGTACTTTCTCTCTACTTTTTCATGGATTGGTAAGATTTGTCTTTGCAGTAGTTCACCTCTCCTTCAGCAGCATCACTCTCCTGGGTGGCTTTTTCCTGTGCAGGGGTGAAATTGTGGTGGACATTGGGTGGGTGTGGTGGTGGGATTTAACTGTGGAAATGCTTCAGAGTGGGGTTGAACCCTGCAAGTTTGGAGCCTCAGGTAAAACTTGGTCTTTGGGTTTGCTTTCACAAGAGGCACCCTCCCTCTCACACATTGGGTTTTATTCATATGGATGGAGAAGGCAACAAGGAGGGCAATTTTAGTGCTCCTTTTTACCTCTGGAGAGCTGCCACGGCCGACACCAGCCCATCATGTGCTGGTGACTGCGCTGCATTCATCTGCTGGCTGAACACTGATCTCCGTGTTAGCAGAAAAGGCAGATCCCCAATGCTGCTGCTTGCTGCAAGGCAGGCCACCACCTCGTTTAGAGCCTCTCCTGCTGGGACACTTTCCCTCCTGGCTCTCTTGGGCTCTGTGTGCAGCCTGGCACTCTGCACAAATGATACAGCGATGAAAAACTACAAATGTGCAGACAAAAATGCCTGTTGGGTCTTTCCCTCCTCCTGTGCTGTGGGGAGTTAATGGACATTGCTCATTAGGGGAAATTTTCCTTTTTGTCTTTTACCTAATTTCTGCACTCCCATAAAGCATATTGACCTTGAAAAAAGGGAAATCCTACTGATTACCGAAAATAAAAACAAAAATTTCTTCTGTAGTGTTTGATACTTGTTACTGGAGGAAAACAAAATATTTTAGTTTGCTGGAGGGTATTTTTGGAGGCGCTGCTACCCCATTTTCCTGCTCCATCCCCAAGTCCCTGGCACTGTGCTGCATCTGCTGCCTTGTGCAGCAGGCGGGATTCAGCCTCATCCTTCAGCCTCATCCATCCCAACGCAGCCACTTCTGCCAGATGTCACCGCTGTGCAGCTGAGCAGACCCACGGGGGTATTCCTGCAGGAACGTGCCTTTCAGAAATACCATTCCCCAGCTCTCCAGCCTCAAAACTGCTGGGGCTCTGTTTGCCTAGCAAAAAAAAAAAAAAAAAAAAAAAAAAAAAAAAAGCAACATGCACACACAAGGAAAAAAAAAAAAAATCTGAAGGCATCCAGTTGCTCCTGGGCAAATTGCCAGTGATTGAGTGACCTGCTGCTTCCCCAATATTGCATTCCGCTGGCATGTCTTTAGCCCTGGCTGACGCCAGCCATCTAACTCACCCCCAAAGCAAACATTTCCAGTTGGCACCGCTGCCTTGTTTTTCTGAAGAACCGATTCATGCCTCCTTAAAAAGTTTTACTATATCCATTTTTCTTCTATTTTTTTTCCCTGTTTTTTTTTTTTTTTTTTTTTTTTCCTGGTGTGTGGAGCCACCAGGGAACGGCCGCCGCTTCAGGGATTTCTCCTTAAAATGCAGGAGAGAGAAAAAAAAAAAAAAAAAGAGAGAGAGAGAGAGAGAAGGGTGGGGGGATTTTTTTGCCACCTCCCTTTTTAGCAAGCATGATAAATCCATTCAGAGCGCTCCTTGTGCGCGAGTGTGGAAACCTTCTGCTAAAAGAGTTATTCTGTTCTCATTCACAGATAATTGCTCCCCGAGGGGCCGGGCAGAGAGGAGGAGGAGAGACTGATAATCCGGGAGGACACGGACACAAATATCGGGCTGCGGCGCTGAGTGCCTGCTTAATTTATTGGGAACGAGCTGTTACTCAGCACTCGGCAGGATTAGACCCGCTGTAATTCTGTTATTTAAGGAGAGGCAGAGCCGAACGACAACAACAACCCACCCGGGGCCCTTGTGGAGACGGGGAGGGAGAGGAGCACATGCTGGTTTATTTTTTACGCTATGGAAAGAATGAGCTTTTAGGACACAAAGTCCTGGCGGGCGGCGAGGGGGAGCTGGGAGGGGATGAGGGGACAGCCGGGCTCCGAGCCGGGCTGCAGACCCAGCCTGGGGTGGGGGTGGCAGCCCAGGGCTGCCCCGAGAAGGGGGGTTGTGCCAGGCAGGTGGGTGACAGCAGCCAGCAGCAGCCAGGTGACAATGCTGAGCACCCCCGGTGCCGGCTGGGTCCCGCTTGGAGCACAGAGTGGGTGTTGTGTGGGTTGTCTCTAATTGTGCTGTGAGCCAGCATCCCTCTGGTGGGCTATTCTTAGCTAGAACTTCACTAAAAAAGGGAGAATTCAGCCCCCTTCCTTCTTCAGGTTTTCTTTGGGCTCTCTCTGCATCCCCAAAATGGGGTAAATTATCCAGCAGGATGCCAAGAAGCTTGAACAGAAAGGTGCCTCCCCTTTGCCTCCCCCTTGCCTCCTCCTTGCCTTCTCCTTCTTGTCCTGATAGACCTCTTCTTGCAGTATTCAATGCAATTATCTGAATTTTCACTGGCCAGTGAAAACCCCCCACCTTGGTTTCCACCAGGAAACGAAAGGCCTGGAAAGAAATGTTTAGACTTGCTGGCCCAATTGGAGGTTGCAGTGACATTAAAATATAGTGGCTTTTTCTGCAGAAGGTTTTCTTTCTTTGGGGAAAAAAAAAAAAAAGATATTTATCTGATTGTCTATTAAAGCATCTAACAGCAAGAGCCTGAACATGATATGCTGGTTTTTCATGGGGTGGTCAAATAAGGACCCTCTCTGTAATAATTTAGGCTATTTACTTCTCCCAGGTTCTTGGGAATGTTTCTCACCTGACTCTCTGTATGTTTGAGTACCCATTCAGCAGGGGAAAGGAAATCAACGAGCTCTTAGAAAAGTAATTTTCTCCTTGGACACATCTTGACACACACTGTCAAACCAGAAGCTCCCACTCTGTCCATTTTACAGGTGGGGAAACTGAGGCAGCATGGATGAAATAAATTGCTTAAGGAAAATTCTGTTGGATAAGGCAGTCACAGAGCACTGTCAATCTTTGTTTAATACAGCTGTTGCAATAAGAGAACTGAATGACACTTTAGGGTTTCTCCACATATCAAATTATTTCAGAAGAGAAGAGATTTCTTTATGGCAGAAGGATTAGAGAACCCTGGTGATGCTGAGATAGATGCTTGCTTACAATTCCCTTGAATGTATTATTGGGTGAGATTAATGGTGATTTTCAATCTGGAGGCTGAGGGTTACAACTCTCAATTGAGGATATTTTCCCAGCTTTCTCCAGTTTTCCCTTCGAAGATCAGCAATTGCTCCCCTCCTCCTCTGCTTCTTGATCCTTGAGTGGTTTTTGGCCAAAACGACCCTGTGCTCATTTCATAGTAGCAGTTAGAAGAAAAGCTGACAGCTATGAGGTAGTAAAGACAAATGGTGGAAGGGAGAGTTTGGGAAAGCGGGTCTCAGGCTGTGCTTATGAGGAGTGATGACAGCAAACCCGTTTCTCCAGCAGAGTGAAATGTGAAGGGAATACTTTGCTCTTTCAGACTGCTAATGTAAATAAAAGGCACACAGAGGGACATGGGTAGGTTAACAATCAATTAAAAGCAAATTTCCCTCCCTGTGTGATGGTAGAAGGCTGTGGGTGATATAACATGAGACAGGGATGAGACACCATGGTAAGTTTCTTCAGCAGTGCAGAGACTTTAAGCACACTACTGAACTGGGAGAACCAGCCCAGCAGTGGGGTTTCCCCTTTGGTTTGCAGTTTCACCTTCTGTGAGTGCTCAAGGGATACCTTTAAATTCATACAATTCATACAAACAATTCAATAGATTTCAACAAGAAAAATGATCATGATTCCACTGATGTCTCAAAACAGGCTACGAGTCTAATGTGATCTGACTGTGTCCCTTAAACATCTTAATGGTGCTGAAACACAAGCTCAGTTCCCTGGATATATCATTCTTTGGCTGTTGTCTGTTTGGCTGATTTAGTGATGATGTTGCAATTCCATGACATCATATCTAAGTTCTTCAGAGCATTTCCATCTGGTTTCAATGCCATCATCAGGCAGGAGCAGAATAGGAACATGTGTCATCGACAAAACCAGGGTTTAACGAACCAAAAGAAGTGGTTGTTTCCAGTCCTTGATATCAGAGGCACATAAGTGCAGTGCCCACAACACCCACCTGGATTTCCATGTTTTACAAGCCATGGTTTTTGCTCTGCTCTGCTCCTCATGGTACTCCTGGTGGGATGAGGCATGGCTTGCCCAGTGGCTGGTAGCCACACTGCATTAGGAAGAGCCAGCCACAGGAGATGTGCCCACCACGTGCTTGGCCCCATCATGCCTGATCCAGCCTTGGGAGCTGTGGTTTGGATGGGTCCCTGGGCTGATCCTGCAGCCTGGTGGGATGGGGGAGCTGCAGCTGTGCAGGCTCCAGCCCGTGCTGCGTGGGCAGGATGAGACCAAGCCCATGCAGTGCTGGCACCTGGGGAAGCTGCTGTCCTGCCATTGCAGGCAGGAGGAGGAGGGGTGCTGGCTGGTGTCCCCAGGACTATCCCCAAAGCTGCCCTGTGTCCCTGTGTCCCTGTGTCCCTGTGGCTGCTCCAGCTGTTGGCAGCAGTCGCTGTCTGTGGCTTGGTGTCACCTTGTGCCATCCCACATCATGCCCACCCCATGGAGAGGCACAGCTGGGCAGCACCTCTCACATCACTAATGCCATGAAAATACTGCTGATTTGGATCACAGCATCACAGAGTGTTCACAGAGTATTGGAAGGGACCCACAAGGATCATCAAGCCTGGCTCTAAGCGAGTGGCTCACACAGGGTTGAACCCATGAGGTTGGTGTTAATAGCACCAGGCTTTATGGCTGCCATATAAACACCTGGGTCTTGTAGAGCCCAGTGTGCAGCCTCACAGCTGAGCTGTCACCGAGGAAAAGTGTCTATATCATCCTTGTTATGCTGCCAGTGCCTTGGTGTCTGTGTGCCTTGGCTTCCTGGGACATGCCATGTCCTTGGGCACCTGGCAGGAGAAGAAGGACCAGTACTTGGGTTTCTCTCCAAGAGCCTGTACTCACATGGTGCAGCTGCTGGTGACAAAATGACCCACTGATGATGCCAGAGTCATCTCTGAGGTGAAGAGCAGCTCATGTGCTTTTCCTTTCTGCACATAACAGGACACATTCCCAGCTCAACCCAACTGAACCAGCTGAAGGTTTCCTCTGCCCTCAATGACACAAGAAAACCTCTTGCTGGGTGCAGGCTGCCCTGGTCAACCTGAAACCTTCTCTCCCAGCATGTGCTCCTGCCAAAAAAATTACTCCAGTTGTAAGCAGACACAGAACCATACAACTCCCTACTCTGTGTCCTAATTGTCTTTCTCATCTGGTGAGAAAGGGTGGTTTCCAAGGATGGTTTCCCTCTGGTTTCCAGGGGTGGTTTCTTTACTTTGGATGGTTCAAAACCAAACTTCCATCCTCTCCCCAGTCAGGTCTGAGCTGTGGTTTGAACTCTGTGGCTCAGACCCATGTCTGGCTCTGATCTTTTAGTGCCCAGCACTCCCATGCTTTCCTAAGGAACACATAAATAGCATCATAACAGTCCTCGGGCTTAGGAACCAGCGTGAAAATAAAAGTACACTTTAAAAAATGTATATATCCCCTGTTTTTGAAGGCAGTGTCATGACCTGGGTGCTTGACTCATGAGTGTGACAGCTTGCCCCTGGCAGCAAACAGCAGCTTCTCATCACCCAGCTAGGAAGAGGGATGGGCAGTGCCAGCAGCCCGTCTGAAACACTGCTGAAAATGTAGATCCTGGATGCAGATTATACTGTTACACTGTACAAAAATAAATGGTACATGGAGGGAATTTGTGGGGATGCAGCCCCGGAGCTGGCTAAGAGCATTCTCTAGCACCATCTAGTGCTCTGAGAGCCCAGGTTCTTTAGGAATGCGGAGGTTTAGTCATCATATAGATCAATACCATAGGCAATTTGAGCACCGTGGTGCAGAACGCTGAAGTGATGCATGTCTTGCAATATATTACATGAAAGGATGAGCATTAAATTAAGTGTTGGCCGTGAACCAAGGTAATAAAATGTGGCATGTATATTGCAGACAATGCAGATTTGTGATTTATGCTGGCTGGGCTCTGAAAGCAAGAATCCATATTGTTAAAGTACATGTTCAATCATTTCAGAAAATCAGAATGGATTAGTACATTTAGACTTCAGGGCCTGAACCTGAATGTCCCAGAAGCATTAAAATGTCTCCTCCCTTTTCCCCTGGGCATTGCTGCTTTTTTCTCTATATATCTTTGTCTCTCTCCAGACACGTCCTATCTCAGCATGATAGAAAGGTTTGGGTTGAAAGGGACTTGAAAAAACATTTAGTTTCAACTCCTCCCCATGGACAGGGACACCATCCACTACAGCAGGTTGTTCAGAGCACCATCCAGCCTTGAACACTTCCAGGGGTGTGCAACCCCCAGCTTCTCTGGGCAACGTGTCCCTTAATTTACATAATTCCTATAAAAATAAGAATTATGACTACCTTCAAGACTGATGGGATTAATCCCCAGAGGAGAATTGAAAGAAACAAAAGAATAGCAACAAGTAACCACCTCCAGCAGCTGAAAGGAGAGTTGCAGTGTCTGTGGCTGTTGAATTGGCTGGGGCTGGGGACGATTAATTCTATAGAGGGACCAGCTGTTTATTTAGAAGCCCAAAACTCAATCGAAGTTTGTCAGATACAGTCCCAGTAGTCAATGAAATGCACAGTAGATCTGGGGCCAAGTTTTGAGTGCCAGGAAGGGAAAACAATGGCCCTATGCTTCTCTTTAAATATTTAATTTTCCTTATTCATTTGGTAGATTAGGTTGTATGGAGCTGTTGTTGAGCTGTGAACCAAATTTCTGATGTTTTCTGTTTGGTTTTATGCCTGACTACCTATTACATGATGTACCTCAGCTCAGTGTTTTCAGGACTTGTCCAGCTCTGATGGAGGAGATATTTTTACTAACATGTAATTTTTCTGGCACAGTATTTACCCAGCACCACCACTTTGAATGTGGTAAAACTGGTAACAGGGAGATGGTGCTAATGGTTTTCAGAATAAATCTTGTCAGATCTCAGGGTGGCTTTTTTTTTCCTGAGAGTCCTTGCAGTAACAAAAGTAACCAATAGCCAAGGACAGGTGGATCTTGTCTGCCTATTTCCTATGTTCAGCTGGTCCTTCTCTCTTCTCCATCACCACAGCTAAGCCAAAGCAAGAGACTCAGGGGTACATGCTTTACCCATTACAGTCCTAATTGGTAACTTAGTTCAACTCATCTGCATTCACTTCTCAGACTTGTGTTTATATATTCATTTTTTTCAGGGTCAATGGCAGTGAAATTTTGGCTGGAAAGTTATGAGTGAGAGTTATTAAGGCTTCATGAAATTTCAACACAACAGCAAATCGGCCTCTAAGGCAGACACAGCAGCCTGCTGCATGATTTGTGCTGGTGCCAGGGGTTACAGGAGGACAAGGAGCTTGTACTTGAGATGTAGCCCACAATATTTTGGCATGCAAGTGGGGATGGGACACTGCACCTCCTTATGGCATCCCCATCACCAGCACTGCTGAAAGTGTCTCTTCAAGGAAAACACTCCTGAGCCAAACTGGCATGAAGCAAAAGGAGTCAAAAAGACAGCAAGAGGTGTGTGGTCATGCAGGTTACTCTAACCCTCCCAACATGGGCTAGCAGTGTTCTGCATAGCATAGTAAGGAGTACAGGGTTCTCTTTATTAAAGGTATTTAATAGATATTAAAATATATTAAATTATATCAATTAAATATATTAATATATATTAAAATATATTAAAATAAAATATATTTTAATATACCTTTCCAACCAAAATTATTTGCCTGGACCCACACAAACATGAAGAAGAAATGGTAATAGGCTCAGCATACAAAATCCTTGAATGGTTTGGGTTGGAAGGTAACTTTTAAACAAGATAGGACAAAATGCATGAAATTGTGCCCATGGGGAGCAGGCAGAGATGAGGAGCACATGGCCAGGCAGCATCCCATGTGGTACAGTGGGTCAGACTGTCTGCACTAAGGATGGGAACTCCAGATTTTGCCTTGCCAGCATTGAATAAGTGGGATCACCCCTGTGGACCTGCTGGCAGTGCTTTGCTAATGCAGCCCAGGATGCCACTGACATTGACCACAAGAGTCTGTTGCTGATTCATGCTCAGTTTGGTGTTCAGCAGCACCCACAGGTCCTTTTCCATCAAGCTGCTTTCCCACTGGGGTGGTCTCCAGCATGTCCTGGTTCCTGCATTTTCCTTACCAAAGCAGGATTTGGCACTTCTCATTATTGAAGTCCATGAGGTTCCTGTTGTTCCATTTCTGCAGCTCACTGAGATCCCTCTGGGTGGACACACAACCCTCTGGCACACCAGCCACTCCTCCCAGTTTGGTGTCACTGGCAACTTGCTAAGGGTGCACTCTGCCCCATCATCCCAGCTGTTAATGAGGGTGTTAAACAGGGCTGGACTCTGGGTGTGACCCCTGGGGTTCAATTATTAGTTGTTACCCTCCAGACTCCACAACACTGACCACCAGCCTCTGATTCCAGCCACTCAACCCCCTCTCAAGCCAAATCACTGCCTGCTTATCCAGTGATGCCTTAAGTTTTAGCTTTTATATGTTTGAGATTCTGTACTGCCCTATTGTGTGACTCTGAACTTCATATAAAGTGTTAGCAAGTTCTCTTCACAGTTCAGTCAGACAAAACAATCCTTTTCCAGCCCCAGAACCAAGGACAACAATGAATTGAGGAGAGCAAACTGGGAGGATGGGACTGCATAACCTGAAGCTGTAATTGAACAATTAACCCCAATATGTAAATAGGCCAAAACTTACAAAAGTGTGAAAACTTGTGGCTTGGAGTCCAACTTGGGTGTAGCCATGGCTGGGCTCTTGTACTGCCCAAGGTGAATCCCTTGAAGGCCTTTTAATAAATCCCTACTTTATTCCTTTAACTCTGTCTAGTCTCTATTCTAGGTAGCCTCTCAAGGCATCACCAGTACTTGAAACAACAGCTTCTCTATAAGGATCTTAAATGAGACAGTGTCAAAGGCCTCCCTGGAATGCAGACAGACAATGTCTATCAGTAATGCTCTTGAAATGAGGCTTTCTTTTTCAGGGGTAACTTTTCAAAAAATCTGACTGAGAGCTGACCCACACTAGCTGTGGTTTAAGAGAATTCCAGTGGTGTGGGGATATAGGCAACTGCAGAAAAACAAGCATCACCAGAAATGCCCAGCAGAAAGCAAAATGAAAAAAAATGCAGTCTGAATTTACACTCTGTCAGGGCAATTGTGCTACTGTAATAATGCATAATTACTCCATTTCCTTGTAATGGAGACCATGCTTGTTGAAAAAGCTGCCAAGCAAATGCATTCTCAGCTTTTCAGCTTAGACCTTCCTATAATGTAAAAATTCTCATTGAAGATCTGGGACTCAGGATTTATCTTCTTGTGCCTGGTTCTTCAGATAGAGAAGGACCATCACCTTGGGAGAGCAGTCCTCTGCAGACTGTGATTGCTTATTTCATTTAAAGAAAAATCTGCCAAATATTTAAGAATGTTTATTTTAAAAAAGCACAAAACCCAAAACCTTCAAATCAAAATAATTGGATTTTCACTTACAGGGAAAAAATTCTCATAAACAGTTTATTTCTGGCTCCATTTTAGCAATATGCGTCACCAAAAGCTATTTGAAAAACATGCCAAAAATCCAAAAATCAAATTTGTTTAGAAACTTTTTTATTCTTGTCTTGCTCTGCTCTAATTAAATGTCCCCTTTTCAAACATTTAAAAACCTGCATTTTTAAAATACATTTAGAGATGCAGGATACAGTGGAGCAGGTAGAATATTTTACAGCAACAGACTTGACCTTGGCTAGAAAACCTTGAGTCTGAATCTAAACAAGAATGTCTCCAAAGCTGTGGGGTTTGGGTTTTCTTGAAATAGCAGGTGGCTGTTCAGATAAGAAATGCTGGTTCTGCCCATTACACAGACAGGAACCAGGTGCAAGGTGCAGATCTGCACTGGAACTTCCTGAAAATTTGGGAGTCTGCAGCCAAAATGCTTCTTGGATCTGATCACTGCTGCACTTCCAGTTACAATTATTGTATTGTAGTGTGTCAAATTGCAACTGAAGGCAGAGGCTGAAAACATATATACTTTATTGAGAACTGTGCTAATGAACAATTAATAATGATCAATGCTGTATTTTGCATATTGTTTGCCTTCAAAGATGAGTGCTGCTGTTGTGCCATGTGCTGTGACAGAGTCACAGAGTCATGGAGTGGTTGAGCTTGGAGGCAAATCTTGAGATGCAGTCCAGCCTTGAGATCTAGTCCAACACTGCCCAAACAGGGTTATCCAGAGAGGTTTGTTCAGTGTCCAGTCTGGTTTGAGTTATCTTCACATCATCACCAGGCAACCTGGTCCAGTGTTCCTCACAGTAAATATTTAATGTGTTTTAGTTTGTGCCTGGTAGCTCTGGTCCTGTCAGTGAAGTCTAATCCCTCATCTCCATTCTCTTCCATTGGGTATTTATAGACATTGATAAGATCCCCATGAGCCTTCTCCTCTCCTGGCTGAGCAGTCCCAGCTGTCTCAGTATCTCCTGATATGAGAGATGCTCCAATCCAGTAATCATCTCTGTGGCCCTGTGCTGGGTCACAATAAATAAAGCTCTAATAAATCTGTGTCACTCTTGCACTGGGGGAGCCCAGAACTGGGCAGAGTCCTGGGACACATCCTCAGTGATTTTCCTCCTACTTGACTTTGTGTCACTGGTCACAGCCCCCTGGGCTTAGTGGTGCAACCAGTTTTTAATCCATTTTACTGTCCACATATTGAACCCTTATTTTGTCATCTTATCCTTGGTGATATTATGGGAGACAATGACAAAGGTCAAAGTAAACAACACCCACTGCTCTCCCCTTGTGCATCAAGGGAAGGAATTGATTGTGGAGGAAATCAGGTTGCTCAAGCATGATTTCCCCTTTGTAAATCATTGCTGGCTACCCCTGAATACACTTCATGTTTTGAAATCAAGGTGTGGGGGAGAGAAAAAAAAAAGAATGTGGTCTCCAGTGGAGACCTTTGGAAATGCAAACATTCACTTGGGCCACTGAGGAACCTGACCACAATCCCAGCACTACAAGGAGATAATGCAAGGAGAACTTAAGTCTAAGAAAAAAATCACAGAGTAGGAGGCTGAGAACAATTTATGTGTAAAAAGGCTGGCTGCCAAATAAGCCACATTGGGCTATGGACTTGTGAGGACATATTTGTCCTTGTGCATTCCTTGCCATGGCATGGAATAGTGATGAGAACTGGATTCCTCTGCTGTCAGATCCAGACCTGAACACTGGCAGCTCAGTCTTACACTGACCTTGGCTTGTTTCATTGCTCTGTTTGCTTCAGCCCCATCACCCCCAACTAAATGTCAATTTGCATGCAGAGAACATTTTAATTATCATTCTTTCAGTACTCAATCAACATATTTAATCTGGACAAACATTCAGAGGTGTAAACTTTCCAGTGTCCTGTGCTCCTGTGTACAGGGAAATCAACTCTGTTCCTGTCAGGGAGGAGAAAGAGGTAAGGTCATGAGCAGCTAAAAAATGTGCAGGGGGAATTCTCAGCTGGTGTAAGCTTGCTTTCTCTTTTATCTTTACAACTTATTTTTAAATAAATAATGAGGCCTCAGCTACAGCCCAAGAAACTCATCTTTATAAACAAATCATCTATTTTCCACTTGGAATGCACACTAGACAAATCAGATGGTGTCTGGTTAAGATGGAGCATGGATTATTTTTTAGAGTAGACAAGACATTAACAATCTGAGTGGGACTGCAGAAATTTGTGTTGTTCAAGATGTAGTTACTACCTGAGGATATGCAAAAGCCTCATCTGCACTAGATATTAGATGGTGGTATAACCCAGGTGGCTGATCAGAGCCCCACTGAAGTTTCCAAGAGGCCTGTATTTAGAGAATATATCACATAAAATCACTGGAGATGAAAAGTAAAGAAATAGTGGATTTAATTATGAGAGAAACCTTGCTGTGACACTAGACAGTCCATTTCCCACCCCATCCTCAGAGCCCTGCACCACTGAACCAGGCAGCCACAACCCATCCTTCAGCCTCTGCCTCCAGATGGCTTTCCATTGCCTCAAGTGTATTTAAAGAGCTCTTCTGAGAAAATGGAAAAGCAGTACATGACTGACTCATTGCAAGAGCTTTCCAGAAATGGCTAACACCTCTGTTATGGAAAAATTCACATCCCTGGAGGAGATCATACAAAAAACGTTGACAGGACTTTATCCAGCTGAGATAAACTAACTCAAGAAATTGGGTGAAAGTACTACAGATTTATACCACTTGTTTAAAATAATGTTTTCTTTAGTTTGTTATATATTACTTCACACTTCATCTCACTTTTGTACATCCTAACTTTAGCACTTTCTCATGTTTGTGGGTCTGATTTTACACTTACCGAAAATCAAACCTTTGAATTTGCTTTGAAACAACTGGAGCAGCATTTCCTTGGGTTTCTGAAGCAAACATCTAACTACCTAATTTCACTCAGCACTTTGCACAAAGATCTGACTCATCTTGAGATTCAGGTGAATGAAGGAGTTTTAAGACACTCTGGAGCTGGGTCACACATAAACTCAGAAGAAACTTGCCAGTTATACCAATAATCCCCTAAAGTGTGTACCCAGTGCATTTCTTTTTTTTGAAAATGGTTATTTATCATTGAGTGGGAGTCAAATTTGAAGCTCTGAGCTACTTTGCACTTTTGTAGAATCTGGAGAGGGGAGGGATCCTGTGAAATGTGCTGGGCAGAGAGTTATTTTATTAACATCTGGGAAAAGCAACCTCAAAAATCCAGTTAGTAACTCTCAGGTTTTCTCTTCTGCTCCATTCTGTTGATGACCACATCACCTGTATGGGGTTATGTTGGACACCTTGACCTCAAAAGCAGGGCCAAACCCTGCTCAGCTCAGGAGGGGAAGCTCTTGATCATCCACAGGTTTGAAAGGCCTGGAAATAAACCGGGCACGTAGTGCAAGAAAATTTGCTTTTCCACAGTGACCTGCATGGTTTTTCCCCCCTTAACTGCCTGCTCTCCAAAGCAGGTCACTGTGCTCCATATTGGTTCACATGAAACTAATGAAATCACAGCATAATATTTTCCATACCTCATATTGTGTCCTTGCTACAGTGACTTACACGTTGCTTGTAAAATATTGGCTCCGTCTGTTTCAAGGGGAGGAGTGGGGCTGGAGAGAGAGTCCCTTTCACTTGCCTGATTTATATGTCAAATATAAAACTGAAATGAAACATGTGGCTGATTGCCTACAAAGTTTTATGTCAGGTGTAGAAGTCAGTGGCCCCACTCATAAATCACATTGCTCATTTGTAGCTGTTGCAGCAGATTTATGCGATTTATAACTGGGTTATTGAGCTATGTCATCAGTGCAGGCATTTTCTTATTAATAAAAGCACTGTAAATTGAGAGGTGGTTTGTAAAGCAATTGGCCATAACTTTTTTGATGGGAAGAGGGAGACACCTTATTGTTTGTAATCCATTAAAACAAAATGCTTGTGGAAGTCCTGGGCCCCTCCCTGATCTCCAAGGGCTTTATTTCTTCTCTGGGGACCTGCAAAACAGGCTCCTTATTCATAACTGTGAGGTGAAGCTGTGAGGATGATGTTTCCACTGGTGATTCATGTGATTTACTCAGAATGTTTGATTCATCCATGAAGAAAAACAACCTCTGGCTGAGGGATGGATGCTCATGGGGATTTGACATTTGATTTTAGCTGGGTTATACAGGGTTATGAACAGGGTTGGTTTTTCTCTATAAAACAACTTTCCCTGCAGCAGGAAACTAGACTAATGCCCTAAAATTTTGCCTCTGGTCTGTATTTGCAAAGGAAAGAGGGCATTTAGGTGAGGTTTCAGTTGGACTCTGCCTCCTGAAATTCCTCTTCTGAAGGTTTGCATCGTGCAGGAGGTTGTTAAACCAATGGCACCTCCCAAAAGGGAAAGGATGGAATTGCTCTGAGGGATGGAGAGCCTTGGGTGTCATGGTTTCAGGATGCCTTAGGGTGGAAGATGCTGTGTGATATTTGCTACATCTGGGAGATCCTTAAGCCAAAGTGGGGTTCTGCACAAAGGCTGGGAAATAGAATGAATTGAAATTCCCAGGAAGGGCTGCAAAAGGGACCCAGCAGGTCCTCTGAGCCCATAGCTTGAGTTAGACAGTACTGCTCATAAACTGGAACTTCCTAGTTCTTATTCATAACAGGTAATTTCAAAGTCCTGGGTCTGAGCACACAGAGTTCTAACTGAGTTTGAGTTCAAATTTATGTTAAAATTTCATAATTGAGTATTCTTTCTAATATCTTCCATCAAAATTAAAAAATAGGTGTAATATCAAGAAATAATTTAATCTTCTAATTCAAAAGTTTTTAAAAATAACTTTATGTTTGAAGCCTCCTATCAATAAAAATTACTAAAAGACATAGATCTACAGTGATTTGAAACTCTGTTTTTTATGGAAGCTTTCAAGAAAATGTGCCCCAAAGACTATATTTGAATCTTATTTAATTATGATTATTTGTAAAAAATGAGAGGCCCTCCCCTAGTGGTCTCTGTCAGATCATTAAAACTAAAACTCAAGTCAGATTTAATTGTAGCAGCACCTTGTAGAGCAAATGAGGAAACAAAACTCTACCCTTTAAGAGATGAGTTTCTGAATGAAGTTTATGAAAAAATCTCAGCATGTTTACTAAAGCCAGTCATAGCTGACAATATTTTAAAATGGAAATCTTAGATTTGTTTTAATTAATTTAATATTTTTTATTTGGAAATTGTTTGTTTAATTCTTTGTTTAGCTGAGAATATACACAGGGCTGGGAAGGGGAGTGAGGACACAGATGTTGGTGTTTCTCAGGGCACAAACCAAGATTTAGAAATTTAGTGGAAGTTGGATTGGAGGTTTGTGGTCTTGCAATGTTTTTTGGGGATGTATCACTTGTGTTTCTTCTTTGAACAATGCACTCTTCATAGAATCACAGAATGGTTTGGGTTGAAAAGGACCTTAAAGATTATCTAGCTCCAACCTTCCTCTAGAAGCCCAGTCCTGCTCCATGTGCCTTGATCAATGCAGAAGAGCAAGGAAAGCCAAAAATCTTCAGGACTGAGCCTAGGTCTGAGTGTTTGGTGCTCTGAAGTCAGTGATGGTGCTGGATCCAGCAATGAGGATGAGCTTGAATTCATCTAAAGCAAGCAGGATCCAAACACGGGCCGCAAAGCGGCTGTTTTGGGTGTTTTGTTTCATCTGGGGTGGAGAGAGGAAAAGCAAAACCTGCTTGGGAAGATACTGAGAGAAATGTGATCCTAATGCTCCTGCTAGTTACATTTATTGCAATTTCCCTGGTAAAGAGAGTGAGCACCCTGATGTCTGTGCTGCTCTGGAGATAAGTTGGGCAAGATGTGGATACCCCAAATCTTGAGACAGTGCCCACCATTCATTAACTTCAACTCCACTTGAACTGCAGTCACCTTCCCCTGCCATGCACAGTTCTCTTATGTTCTTCATTGTTTGTAAAACATCCTAAGAAACTAGATTTTTGTAAAGTAAGAAAAAGAAAAAAAGCAGAAGCATTCCTCCCAGATTTTTCCTTTTCCATTTGGCAAACTTTGCTTTTCCGCCCCACTGTTTCCTATGAAGCTGCAGCCAGCACAACTTTTCAGCTTGTTGATTTCCTTGTGCCATAATTTTTAGAATTGCCATAAATATCAGCTCTGCTCTGGGGAGTAGGGGCAATTCATCCTGTCCTCTCTGCTGGCTGCCTGTCCTGCTGCAAGAACAGAGTGAACTCCTGGCCAGATGAGGATCTACATCCTGCAGCCTCTTTGCTTATTGTAGATAAGGATGGTTTTAATAAAATACTGGGCACTGTTCTCTTCCACTTTTAACATTTCTGGATTCTTTATGGCCTTCTTGGAGGCTGGCAGAAATAGCTCCTGCTCTGGCATCAATACAAAGTCCAGAGTTTGTGCTGGTGGGAAGGAGTTCAGGTGCCTGCCAGCAAGGAGGAGATCACAGAGATCTCCAGCACGTGAATATCATGGGGGGCAATTCCACAGGAGAAAAAGCAGTGGAAGTCTTTTCTCCTCCTACCACAGGCTGTTAAATTCTTTGGTATTGATTACTAGGTGTTCATTTGCTCTTCTTAGTGTTACCAGAGAGAGTCCTAGGTAGGAGGGAATTGAGCTTTTGGGGGGAGATGTAATTTCCTTTTGCCTGCAGGCGAATCCATTTATCAGCTGCAATGTGATGTGTGAACATCATCATTTTAAATGTTTTTTCACAGGTGGAAGACCTGAGTGGTTTAAACTGAATTTTTTTAGCTGACAAAGTTAATAGTCTTGAAACTTTTTGGGGAAAAGGAGCATGTCACATGTGGTCTTAGACTGGGAAATAAAAAGATCTGTCCAAAACTGAAGCGAAATGCTCATGGCATTTTCAGGAGCATTGGAATGTGGGTCTTCACTGCAGAAAGTATTACCTTAAATATGTGAACAGGCTGCTAGGGCTGCAGTTTGCAGACTGCACTCTCCCAACAGGGGCATCATAAATCCAGGCTCCCTTCTGTGCCCCATGCCTCTGGTCTCTGCCTTCTGGCGTGTTGCCGTTTCTGATGGCAAAACAAGACATAAGCACATGTATATTTTTAAAGAAACTCTCCAAATTCCCCATTTCCTCTTTTCTAGAAAGGTTTTTGCCAAAGAATTCTAGAAAATTAGGCCAAATGACAGATATTGAGGAGTCAGATTTTCCTTCTTCATTTTTTTCCTACAGCAGAAGCAAAACATAGAACAGTGTTGTCATGAGTCTGATGATGGACTGTGTGGGGAAGGACCATGTCCCCCAGTCTAGGAAATCCTAACAAATTGCAAATTAATGTTAAATACCCTGGAGGATTTTAGCAACTCTTCACTCAAATTTTGAATTGCCAAGGATCAACTTTTATTGACTATTTCACACTGGTCTTTCTGAGCACCAAGGCCATAACTCCAAAATGTTCCTTCCAGTGGCCTCTGTACTGCACCCAAGTCTATGTGCCTGCTATGCAGTGAAGATCCACCCTAAAGACATGCCTAAAAAGCACAAAATTCTCAATTATATTGCTCCCATCCACAGGACATGCCAAGAAGAAATGAAGAAATCCCCATGGAGAGGATGGTGATGTTCAGGTGTGGAGGATGATCAGGAGTCTGGGGAGGACTGGGGCAGAGGAGGGATGTGCTGGAGGTGGAAACAGCAAAATGCAAAATGGGAAGGTGGCAACCTCCATGTGGCAGTCTCCATCCCTGGGGCTATTTAAATAGGAACACAATGAGTGACAATTCACAGGGACACCTTGTGTGGTCCTCTGCTGCCAGAACTCCCCACTCTCACTGTTAGCAGCTTCCCAGGGCAAGAGCACAGATTTACTGGGGGGAAATTGCCTTTTAACCTGGCTGGCATCTGCTCCAGGCCCTCCAAGGTTTCAGAGCAGTGTTGCTCCAGAGGAATGGGTTCAGTATCAATTTCATTTTTATATATTTTATTAGAGCTGTTAAATAAACTAACCTAAGTCCAAGAAAACATCTCTGAAGTTAAGCTTTTTATTAATAAAATATTGAACTAACCCAACAATAGAATACTTGAATTACCAAATGGACTGGCTGGGACAAGACAGTTTCAGAGCTGGGCTGGAGCTGAATTATCACCTGTGTTGAAAGCATAGAAGAGAGTCACCCTTCTGTAAGTCTGAAGTGGGATTCTAAGAATATGGCTAATTGTAAATGGTCAGTCTGGAATTTTACCACTGTCATTCAAATTAAAAAAAAAAAAAAATCTGATTAAATCACTTTAATATCCCTTGTCTGAACCACAACATTTCCAGCTCTTTATATTTCAGTTCTTGTGTTCAATTTCAGCTTCCTCTGCTCTGTCTCCTAGAAGAGATATCATAATTCAGACATGAATGGAACATTTTCAACAGGTGGCTCAGAACTTTTATCTGCTTTGATTTCAGTCTCAATTGCAGCTCAAATTTTGTGAACTTCTAAACACAGGACATGTTTCACCAAGTGCTTGTATTGATTTTATTTGGAATATGGCATCTGGAGGACTTTTTTATCTGACATGACCTTTTCCCTTGGCAGTTTCTGAGTGCACTGGAGTGCACTGACATCCTAAAGCTAAAAGGGGTCAGAGGACAATTTGGGCAGAAGTTCTGGTGAATTTTTGGCAGATTCTGGTGAAGTTCTGGGATGTATTTAGTACACTGAAGCCCTGTAGCTTAGTCCAGTCAAATGTGAATTAGGTCACTGTTGGTCATCACTAAGCAGGAGAAGTCCTGCACATGCCAAGGATTTTTAAAACGTTTAGCAATTTGCATAGCAGGAATGACTGCTAGGTTTCCCTCCTAGTAAATAAACAAATAAACAATGAAATACAATATCTTGGGAAGTCAGGTCACTTTGGAGTAATTTTCCATGGCCTTATTTGAATTACTAGCCCTAAGTTTTCTGAGAAGTTGTCACAATCTTCCCCAGGCAGGACGAATAGGAAAATCCAAGCCTAGGTGGATCAGCTGCCCAAACACCCATTAATCAGCAAAACCAAAACAAATTCCCAGAAGAAGGAAAGCTCAGCATCATCCTTCTGGAGCTGACAGAAAGGCTGATTCTTTGTGGTGACAGGATGATTTTAACAACCCCTCAGTTTCTGGTCAGTGATGTACATCTCAGTGGTGCAGTGCTGCTGCAAGAAGGACCAGGACTAAGCTTATTTGAAATACAACCTCTGAAATTACCAAACATAGGGAAAGAAATGCATGTCCAAAGAAAAACAAAGTTCTGAAAACAAGTGCTCAGATTAGTGCCTAACCATCAGGAGCTTAATTAGAAGTTGCAATTAATTAAAGCTCCTTGTGCAATTTGTGTGCTTCTGTGCAGGGACAAGCTTGCCAGGGACAGTTCAAAGGACTCACTGCCATGGGACAGGCTGTACCCAAATCACAGAATGGCATTGCTGCTTCTCTTCCCACCCCTTCCCAGCTCTTCACTGCTTGTGTCCAGATGTGTCCATCTTTCCCCAATACCCACAAAATATTCCTTAATTTGTGAGCTGCCCCTTATTTAATGCAAGCCACTGTGCTGCTGCTCTGCATTTGGCTTTGGTCATTGTATAAAATCCCTTTAAAGGATGGGTTTATGACAGGAACAAAAGCCAGGGCATGCATGAAGAAATCCCCCTGACTGGTGCAGAAATCTCTGCAGTACAGAGCCCAGCTGGCATTCATTGTGCATCCTCACTGAGTTTATTGCTTCACATGCTGGCTTTCAGCTGTGCTACCTGTTGGAACCCTGGAAACTGAGAATTTTAGGCTTTCTGTTCCAACAAGCACTGACCCCCAAGAAAATATTACTTTTGACCTGAGGCCATAAAAAAAAGCTTCCAAAATTAAATAATAAAACTAAAAATTATAAATATATAATTTAATATATGAAAATTATAACCATATATATAATATTATATATATTTATATATAAATATATAATTTAAATAAGTGTATATCACATAGTAAAAAATTTAAAATTTTAAAATTTAGTCTTATATTTATATAAAACAAAATAAAAATTTTAAAAGAGTTTCATCCTCCTTCTTCATAAGTTTAAATAATCTTTTGTAATTCAATAAAAAATTCCACATTACAATCCACAAATAATTATTTATTAAATAAAAAAAAATATTTAAATATCCATTCTTAATTAAACAATTTACTCTTAAAAAAACTTTAAAAAATACAGCTCCATTTTTAACTTGTTGACTTAAAGTACTATAAAATTCACTGTTATATCAATAAAAATTAATAAATGTCTAAATCCAAACTAAAAATACTGTCTTAAACATTTATTATCAACTCTAACCAAAAAAGAAAAAACAAACAAACAAACAAACAGAAAAACCCCACAAAACACAATTGCTGCTCACACAGGATAATGGCTCTGCCCCATCATAGGTATTGCATGATTTGTGTGATGGTGGCACTTAGGAGCTACTAATGTGCATTTAGGTCAAAACCCAGCTGCTGCATCATTTTTGTGTTTCTCCCTCACCCAGGCACTACAGATAGGACCTGCAATGATCTGGACACCTAGGGTAGGTCAGACCTCCCAGAACTGGGAAGGTAACCTGAGGCTGGACCAAATAGAAACAGGGCTATGGGGAACCTGTCATGGGATGGGATGGGATGTGTGGATTTGACTTGTTTAGTTTAGCAAAACAAAAGCTCAAGGGAGGATGTGACGACTGTCTATAAATATACCAGGGAGAGAAAAGAGTTATTTCAGTCTAGGGACAATGTTGGCACAAGAACAAATGGACATGAAGTGGCTGTGAATGAATCTAGGTGAGGAATTGGGAAGGTTGTTAGCAATTGGGGTAATGAACTCCCTCCTAAGCAGGAGGGAAGAAAACAGGTGCTGATAGAAGATGAGCAGGGTTGATTTATAGAAGGATTTTCATGGTGGTTTTGCTTAGGGTTGCAAGTGTCAGCAGCACAGGAGGTTCTCCAGTGCTGTGCCCTGGTGCTCACTGGTTGGGGTGTGCTGGTGGTGCAGTTGCTAGGCTGAAATGAAGTGCAGGTGTTTATTTCACAGACTTTCAAAGCCAAATCAGAATCTAACACCCAGCTTCTGTGACCTCTGCCCAGCCCAGGAGACACCGGGATCAGATTCAATGTTTCTGTCACCAGCATGTTCTTACCTCAGGCAAAGGCTCCGAGTGATGGGGAATTCAGATGCCTTTGGGATCCTGTTCCCCAGTGTGCACACACAAACCAGGCTGTGCACCAGGGGACAGCCCTGAGCAAACACCTCTGTGCTGGTCTTTGCAACAGCTGCTCTGATGTCTTCTACAAAATATAAAGACTCTGGGACTAAGAGAGGGTAAACAAGCTCTTCCTTGTGCATCTTCTGCACTTCCTGGTGTATTCATCAATTCAGATAGTGCTACCAGGAACCTTGCAGAGCACTAGGATCAGGACAGCCAGTTTTAGGAACACAGTGACACACCCTCCCCACTGCTGCCTGCTGCACTGGTGGAGGGAGGGGTTAAGGTCTGATGTTTTCTCCAGCTTGTTCTGCTGTGGCTCTGTACAGCAGCTAAAGGAGGGACAGGCTGGGGACAAACAAAGGAGGAGGTTATTTTTTCCTGGATGGTTTATCAGGCTCTGTTTTTTGCAGTGGAGGGCTGTTCCTGGCTGCTCAGGCCATGACTCATGGGGATGGGCTGCAATCAGCACCCTGATGGTTTTGTCTCTGCAATTGGGGAGGTCAGGAAACCACTCAGACTTTTTTCATTCTTCCAGCCCTGGAGATGAGACAGGGCTGAAGCATGGGAGATGTAGTACAGATTTTGGAAACCGTGGAGGTGTTGGGCAGATTTGGGTTCTCCTACAGGTCAGGAACATGTAGACCCACTTGACAGCTCTTTAACAATGGTTTTTGCCCCTCAGTCTCATCCTGCAGCTGGGCCAGTTGTCACTCTGCAAACCCAGTCATTCCTGGGTTGCATGAGGAAATCATGTGTGGACTGTGGCTGTGCCAAGACCTCAGAGCCCAACAAACACATGGAATTTTTGGCAATTTCCCCTGCCTGGGATTTCTCAGAGAAGCCAGAAGAAGCTATTGCTTTCAGGATGAAAACCCTGGATCCTGGGAAATGGCCATTTCAGCAGGGACAGTGTATCCCAGTGATGGAAATTTAACTCAGTATTGGTGTGATAACAGCCTGAAAGGGCCATAGCTGCAGATCAAACACCTTGTATACAGAGCAGCCCAAGGAATGGCTGCACTCAGCTCATGGACATGGACTGAGCTGTGATTTTTCTAGGCATTATAGTGAAAATTAGATTTTCATTGTTTTCTCTGTATCCTTACACAGCAAGTTGAGAGGAGGATGCTGGCCCCATGTGTTTTTCTGGAAGACAGAGAGATAAGAAGCAGTGTCCTGTGCTTACCATGGCTGTTTCCCATCTGTTTCCTTTGGAGGTAACAACTCCAGAGAAGGCTCTGTAGTACTGAGGGAGGTGCTGGAATATGGCTTGGAGCAGACATATTGTGGACAGGTGAAAAAAATGCCCTGCATGATGACAGGAAGGTCAGGAGTGCATTGTGTCTCTGCCTTGAAATGTGCTGAAACAAAACAAACAAACAAAACAAAAACAAAAAAAAAAAAAAAAAAAAAACCAACCCAAAAAAAACAAAATGTATTTCTGAAAACCTTGGGAGGACATCAAGGTTTAGAAGTGCTAGACAGCACTTTGGTGATATTTTTTCCATATGAGTTGCATAAAATTACTGTATTAGAGTTGATAAAAAGAGGGAAATTCTTTGAATAATAATTTAAAAAGTTTAAAAAGCATAAAAGGTAGATTTTTTGTGGATCTGATGATGGAACACAACCATTTTAGTCACATATTTTTATCATATCATTGAAGCCATGGTCAAACTATTTTGATTAAAACACTCAATCTTGTCAAAGAGTGTTCTCTGTATTTTCCAGGAAACTGGGAGAGCTGAAAATAGTCTGCCTAACAGCAAGACCTTCACTGCTATGTTTTGTCTTAATTGTACATTAACAAAATTACCTTTTTTGATTCCCTGGACATGCTCCAGGAAATGCTGTCCTAAAAGCCATTTCTTGGAAGGGCTGTGGTTTTCCCATCTCTTGCCCTTCCAGTTCCACCTAGAGATTTAAGTCATCCTTGCAGGTGATGATTCTCCTGTTTGTGTCAGCCAAGCTGTGGAAGATGCTGAACAGACTCAGTGCACAACTGCTTCTGTTTCCAACTCTGATCTCAAGATGGAGAGATGGTATTTTCCAGCTTGTGAATGCTGTTCCCATCTTTTCCTTGTACTCTGAGGGGTTTTTTTTTTGGGTATTAATAAGCTTTTTGAATGCTTTTTCTGCAAGGAATCCTCTCTCTAGAGAAGAAGCAGGGCAAGCAAAGGCTGTGCTCTGGAGGGATGCACATGAAAGTGTAGGGGAAAGGGCAGCTGAAAGGTTTACACGACCTCAAGTGCTAGTTGAGCTTAACATGGTGAAGTTTTCCTTGCCCACAAGAATTTATATTGGGAGGAGAGATCCAGCCAGAATAACCTGGGGCAAAGACAAACACCCAAGTGCAAAAGCCAGTGCCAAGCCAAGCAGTGTGGGTAGCAGTCAAGCACTTTCCAGCAGTGAGAGCAGTGGAGTCTGTCCACAGCAGCCCAGCAAGAAAAACTGTCCACAAAGTAAAAGTAACCTGTGATCCAAAGAGGTTTAACTACAGCCAATTGACCTGGGTGAAAAGCAGGTTGTGTGCAAAAAGGCGTTTTAGCATAAAACTAGCCAAGGAGGTTGTTGCTGTTATTTCCTAGGATCCTTCACAGTGAGGTGGTAGTTGAGTAATTCAGCAAAACTTCCAACTCTTCTCACAAACAGAAATCAGCTGTCACTGACATTAATGGAGTGAGAAAAGTAATTAGGTCTAATTTCAAAATGTCTAAGCCAATTAAATAAGAGTAAGAAAAGTTGTGTAATTTAGCTCTGCTCATCAAGAATAAAACTGTCAAATTGTCCACATTTACAAATGTCATGCTGACTTCTTGGACGGCTTAGGGAGGGCTTGTTTGGGAACATGCAAATTGTGCACAAGGTGTCAAGACCAAGTGCACCTTATGTTTTTCTGGTTCATAAAGCTTGGAACTTTTAAGTTTAAATGCTTCAAAGCTCAGCTCTGCCCTCAGACATTCCCAAAAAACCGAGGTGAGCCTGGCCAAACCCGGAGCTGTCACCAGGTGTGGGAAGAAGCCTTCACTTTGTACATGTGCTCCCCAAAGGCAGGTGTGTGTGTGCTCAGCCTGCCAGGTGGCTGGGCACCCAGAACCACTCATCCTGAGCCAAAATTTTACAATAGAGGTGTTTGCAGCTGCAGAGCCAGGTCCTGGCTCTGGTTGTGTCACCTCCATGTGCAGTTGTGGTGCTGAATTTGGTGGAGGTATTCCAGACTCAAGCTCATGTTAACAAAGGCTGGAGAGCTGCTCCCAGCTTCCAGCCCTGCCTGAGGTCCGTGCTGGAGCTGGGCCAGCCCTGCTGCAGATATATCAGATATCACTGTTTTCTGTTTGCCTGAAAACATCTTGGACAACTTGGAGTAACACTGCAAGGGACAAGGCTCAGTGTGCAGAGCTGCAATGGAGAGTGTGGAAAGCCCAGGAGGGAGCACAAGAAAGATTTGTGGTGCCTGTACCTTTGAAGGGACAAAGCCAGCAGCTCATAGGGGTCTGCCACCCTAAAGGACTAGGCTGGCTGGTGGGGTTTCAGTATATAAGCCTGGACTAGGTCTCAAATCCACCTTTGGGATCTAGCATGAGACCCGTGCTCAGGGCAGATCCACCTGCAACTGGTGAGGCCAGTGAAGATTTTATGCTCAGTGATAGGATTTGTTTTCCTTTGGCTGCCTGAAGGGTGCTCAGATGGGGGCATTCACAGTGTAAATTTGCATGGAAATATCAGACCACCATTCATTCTGTTGAAAGCCAGAGGATGAATAAGAAGGAGAAGAGGAGCTTGGACGATGTTTCTACTCTAGTTGATCAGTCTTGGCTGTAAGCCCCTCAACCAGGAGTGCATGTGTACTGCTAGTTTTATGAAAATAAATGATTTTCTCAACACCTTTCCTGCTGGCCCTGCTGAGCTTATTATGGGGTCATCCAGAGGCAGTGGACCTAGGATCCTGGCATCTGCCTGCTAGGCAATAAATGAAGGCAACCAAACTAATGTCACCTTCACCCTGAGGGCTCATTGATGAAGGCAACTTATATCCACTGTTTACCTGTTCTGATTTGAATTGGTGACCCAGGGATGAAAGGTTCTGTCCCAGTGCCAGTATCACTTTGACTTGCTCTGC